>CM028133.1:144682500-147082500 GCA_016271365.2 Neoceratodus forsteri | reverse complement strand
TTTAAAAAAGGTGGATGGATAGTTCATATATTTAGGGATTAGAGTTAGTTGGTCCATGGGCTCTCTGTATGAACTGAATTACACTCCCATTCTTAAGACTCTAGAGATGGATTTGAGAAGGTGGATGTCGCTCCCTATTTCCTGGCTCGAATGCATCAACTTTATTAAAATGAGCATCCTCCCTAGGTTGGTATATATTATACAGATGATGCATATGGTATTTCCAGAAAGGATATTAAGAGGTTGGAGGGCATGTTTTCCACCTTTATATGGAAAGGAAAGTGGCAGAGGATCGCTTACAGTGTCTTAAGGCAGATACAGAGAGGGGAAGACTAAATTTCCCAGATATAGGAAGTTATTACCTGGCCACTCAACAGAAATATCTCAGTGATTGGATTCATAAACCTAACACAGCTTGGTAGCTGGATCTTGAACAATGAGGCTGTAAGGTAAGACTCTCCACACACCTAGAGAAGAGGGGATCTGGGGCATATAGGGGGCAGGAGACCAGGAACCCACTAGTTTTGGCAGCATTGGATAGTTGGGGTAAGCTCCTGAAGCAGAGAGGGGTGGGGGCAGTTGACGTTTATTTGGTCTCAGTAGCTGGTAATCCCAATTTCCTGCCTGGTTGGGAAGACTCTGGGTTTAAGATATGAGAAAAATAGGGAATAGGGAGCTTGGAGGATCTCTGCAGTGGGGGGGGGGACTTAGTCCCCTCACAGACTTGCATCGGTGATTAAACCTGGGAGACGCGCATTTGTTCAGGCACTTTCAAGTTAGGGCATACATGGTGGGATTAGTCAGAGAAGGGCCTGGAATACTGGAAATGAGAAAAATAGAATTGCTTATACAGGGATCCAAAATGGAGGTCAAAGGGTTCACAGGGAAAGCAGTCCAGGAATCTAGGCACTGTATGCCAGATCTTATGTTTAAGACCCGGAGACCTTGGGAGCAGGACCTCGGCATTCAGATACAAGAACGGGATTTGGCGATGTTGCCGTCTATGCATATGGGGATTTTACTCTGTATCAAGTTTAAAGAAGCTTTTCACAAGTTCATACACAGGGTATATAATCCCCCATTGGTAGTTCATAAATATCATCCCACTACATCCCTGCAATGTGGAAGATGTGGGTGGGAGGTGGGTACGTACATCCATTGCTTCTGGACATGCTATGTCCTTCAGCAGTTCTGGAAAGTAGTGGCTTTGGAGATAGGAAGGATATGGGGCAGGGTGATCCCAACGGACCCATTGGTATGTCTCTTTGGGTGGAAATAGAGGAAGGGGAGTGGGAGCCATTGCTGAGGTGGGTGAAGCTTCTCTTAATTTTCGCAAGACATTGCATTCAGAATACTTGGGTGTCTTGTGCTTCGCCCACAGCACAATGTTGGCGCGAGTTGGTGGTGCGCACCTTGGCACTGGAGAGATTGACCCTTCTTGTTAAGGATAGACTGGACCACTTTACTCAGGAATGGGCCCCCTTCCTGACCGTCTTAACTTAGCAGGAAAGTGCACATCTCTGGGATGAGACAGATTTATAAGAAAATGAGCCAAAACACTGTAGCGCCTGAACACCCTATCTGTGTGACCTCTGTCTATGTGTAGACATCTAGTTTGGAAGAGAAATTGAATAATTCTCTGATATGTGGTAATAGTTAATCTTGTGGTGCACTGTCATTATGTTCTGCTAATGGACTGTGTAATGTTCTGTGACTGTATGTGTGTGCATGTATTTGAATAAACTTTTTTTTATGCAAAAATAGTCCCTAGTTTGTATCATCAAGATTTTTACTATATCACACTCCTTTGGAAATACTGAAGACATTCTGTAGAGATGGTGCAGCTTGATATAGTTGAAGGGTCCTCTGTTGAGTCAGCAGGTGGTTGATGAGAATGATGATTTCTTCAGATTTGTAGATTCTTTTCTGTGAGGAGACTGGTTACACAGTAACAGCAAGCACTTGAAGCAACAGACTTTCTACACTAGGCCCTATTCTCATGTACTTCCCTGTTCTGTCTTTAGTCTGGGATGCATGTGACCCCCCTATCCTTACACTATTAAACTAAACTGGTTTTGTCAGGCTTTCTTTCTTCAGTAGGCCTCTTCAGACAGACACCCCTTGGCATGGGCATCTTCCTTGCTGGTCGATCTCCCTGCTCAGGCTGACTGCACACTGGCTGTGCAGCTCTTTTTACAGTCAAAATCTCATTAGCATATTTAAATTTGTGGTCACTTAATGGACACTGACCTGTTCAGCAGCTCAGCACCAATGAAACTCCTCCCTGCAGCAGGTTAAGCCACAATGGAATCCTCCATTCTGAAGCCCAACTTCCCTCTAGGACATTCTAAGGCTTCTCTTGTTTTGTTCTACTTTTGGTCATAGTAAAATACATTTTCTTTGTCACACAAAATAAACATTTTCTCAAGGGTCAAGCACTTTCTCACTACAATGGTTGGACAGCTGACTTTTTATGGTTTTTTCTGAATATTTTCTTCTCACAATAACCCCCAGGAAAGCATAGTCACTAAGACTGCTATTATTTTGACAATAAAACCCTTACATAATGACTTCTGAACACTCACAGAACCTGTTTGTTCCTGTCAAAACAGTCATTCCCCTTTAATTGTGTTGATCACAAGTCTTCCCTCTCAGACATTAGTAATGCATTTTCCCACACAAACTCTTGCCAAAAATTGTGGATCGATGCTAACTTATTTTTACCTTTGTATTAAGATTTAAATAACCTTTAAATTCACTTGAAATTGTATTTAATGCAGCAGAGTTCTTATGATAATTTCACATCTTATGAGTGGCTTACTTTCAGCTGCATACACAATGAAATATGTTAATTTTCAATCCTTTTTTGTGGCAAAAAAATGCAGAAAAACTGCTGTTTCTGAATGGATTTATTTGTGTTTATTCTTGGAATTATTTGAAGGTAAATATGTAAAATTTCAATCCAGGATTACTTATGGATTTTAATAAATGTAAATAAATCTAAGCCAAAACAATCCTAATGAATTATTTATGGTTTACGCTTTGGCTGCATACTCAACAAAATATGTAAATGAGCATGTTTCGCTTATATTTGGATTTCTTTTTAGAAAGATTCTCTGAACATTGTAAAATGCATTATCTATTGATTTAAGGAATTTACAGTGTAAACAGAATCTTTTTAAAAATAAGTCTAAATGTATGCAAAATCTGCTCATGTACATATTTCACTGTGTATGCAGCCGAATGTAAGACATTAATAATAAATTATGACTTAATTTGGCTTAAAGCAAGTCTAGCTGTATCTTCGACTGTTTACATTTTTCTCCCTTTTTTTTGTGCAACAATACTCAACTAATTATTGTTATTATATTAATCCTGGTTACTTCAGATGTGTTTCAGGTATACCTCATCACAAACACCACATGAAAATTTACTTTTTCAAGAGCATTAACTAAACCCATTACATCCTAGAAGAAAGTATTTAGTTGTTACTATCCTAGCGAAATTCAGTCTGTTTTGTTTTATGCTATATTTCTTTTGTTACTGTTTTATTCAATTTATCTGTGCATCAAAAGCTATGCAGCTATGAGCTGCCTGTGTTATAGTTATTCACCTGTTCCCCCCCCAGCTACGTCCCAATATTTTTGCTGTGCAAATTGGAGTAGTTTTACTCACATGGTTGGTTGCTTCTTTTTAAAGTTCCAACAAGTACTGAAGGTTGTAAAAAAAAAGAAAACCTTTTCTTCCCAACCAAAAAATATTGTTCTCCACATAGTCTGTAGGGAAACAGAGCCAAAATGATTAAATGTGTTCATAAAGGCATTACTTAGGAACAACCAATGTCACTATGTAAATACATTGGCCCAGATATTCAAACTGCCCCAGGCTGTGGTGCAAGATTGGGCACAGCTCAACTTGACTGCGAAGGGGTGTGGCCTGGGAAATATTCAAAGGAGATGCGCCATGGCTCAGCAGCTTTGAATATTGCACCCTGGCCACCCCCACCATGCATGGCGCAGTGGCACTGCGCCAGCGCAAGTGGCCAGAGTGGAGCATGGAGATGCACTAGCGCAAGTGCCTTTGCACCATTCACAGCATCTGCGATATTCAAAAGGTGACATGCAAATGGAACTATAATTTATGCAAAGCACACATGGGCCCCATTTGCATCCCATTTGCATGCAAGTGTGCCGATCCCCAATGACTTGCACCTGGTGCCCTGCCAGGCAGCAGCTGTTTGGGACCGACACCCACTGCAGCCCGATCATGGGCATCTGTTTAAATAAAAAAAAAGTCCAATATCCTTGGTGGTCCAGTGGACTGCACTCTGCCCGATCATGGGCATCTGTTTAAATAAACCCCCCATCCAATATCACACCCATTGGTTCATCATTCACATATCTGGAATGTGTGGTACGGTAGGGGCTGCATGTCCATTGGCTCACGCGTGAACCAATGGGCATGCAGCCCTACCGTGCTGTCAGTTGGCAGGTGGCAGAGTGGCAGGCGGGTGGGGTGCTGCTGCCCGCCGGCTAATGGGGGGATCAAGGTGGTGGGGCTCAGTGGGCAGGTGGTGAGAGGGCTACCCTAGACCACCAGGGTAATAGAACATTTTCTGTTAAACAGATGCCCGCGATCGGGCAGCATTCGATCCACTGGACCACCAGGGATATTGGACAGGGGGGTTTATTTACACAGATGCCCATGATTGGGCAGCATTCAGTCCACTGGACCACCAGAGATATTGGATGGGGGGGTTATTTACACAGATGCCCATGATCAGGCAGCATTCGGTCCACTGGATAACCAGGGATATTGGATGAGGGGGTTTATTTACACAGATGCCCATGATCGGGCAGCATTCGGTCCACTGGACCACCAGGGATATTGGACGGGGGGGTATTTTAACAGATGCTTGTGATCAGGAAGCAATTGGTACACTGGACCACCAGGGATATTGGACGGGACTCTATGTTTAAACATATGCCCTCGATCGGGCAGAGAGTGGTCCACTGGACCAGCAGGGATATAGGATGGGGACTTTATTTTTAAACATATGCCCATGATTGGGCATGAGGGGGTGCCACCAGGTGCAGCCAGAACTCAGGTGGCCACACACAGGTGGCAGCTGCCGTGTTGCGCCCTGCAGTGCAGCAGCTCACCTGTGAGTGGCCATTAGTTGTTCCTTTCTTTTTTTTTGGCTTAACTTTGTGCTGGCACAAGTAGGGGTTGCACATGCATGGCTCTGCACATTCCGGGCTGAATATCAGGATGTGCAGGTTATGCATCAGAACACCCCTCCCACTGCAATGCCTGCATCGTACTGATGCAATCAAGCACATTGGGATTTGTGCGGTGCACTTTTCCCTTTTGAATATCGCATGGCAGCATCAGTGGGTTGCACATGGTGCAACACTGTTGTGCCATGTGCAATCCTTTTGAATATCTGGGCCATTATGTAAAATTTTTTAGCTGAGTGCCTTGGAAGTAAGGGCTTAACTGGATTTACTACAACATACCAAAATGCCATTGCCCAACACCCAGGAGCCCAAAAATTATATCCTGACAGTCAGGAATTGCCTGCAGTGGGTTTTTTTACTATGTTTTAAGGTAAATTTTTGATTGCCAATTCCACCATGGTTCCTGACTGTTGGGATACCAAATTTTGGGATATAATTTTGGGGATCCTGGGTGTTGGGCAATGGCATTTCAGTATGCCATAATACTCCCATTCAGCTTCCTATGAGAACAAGGTCTACATAACTTTTATACCCTGCCTTCCCTGGAAGTGAAGAGATCAAGCATTTTAGTTACTGCCACTGTCTTACCTTTTCACCAAATCTTGTTTAACCTGCTAAGTACATTCCAATAGTATGAGTCTGCCATGGATAGCAAGACATACTGTATCACACAAGATGGAAGTGGCTGGTCACTAGTGGTAGTTGTAGTGATGGGTAGTGTGCGAAACTGGAAAATTTTGCCTGGTGAAATATTTTGCCGAATTTGTGCATTTTGCGAAATATTTCCCCAGTGAAATGCAAATTTTGTCCCCGGATGTAAGGAAAATTTAATCCCCAAACAGGCAAAATTTCCCCTAGTCAGTGAAAGTTCACTCGCAGGTGAAATTTTGCCATCTGTGGGCAACATTTTGCAATTCGACCGATTTCAGTCTCCCGACCCTGGTGTCTTGTGGACTGCCCCCTGCAGTGGCCCTCACCTCCTGCCAGTCACTGGCTGGTGGCCGAGTTAAAGAACCCCCCCTAGTTATATTGCAATCCACTCCGGCCCAGCCATGATCCCAATCTGTTAAAACAAAAATACCAAAAACAATAATCCTGTCCTTCTCCCTGGTGTTTAGTGGTCCCCCCAACCCCACCAGTAGCACACCAGCCCAAATGAATTAGAATCCCCTCCACTGATCATTGGCTGGTGGCTGAATTAAAACCCCCCTGAGTCATATTCCAATCCCCTCTGCCCTGCCATGACCCCAATCTGTTTAAAGAAATTCAGAAAAACAATCCCATCCTCTCCCTGGTGTCCAGTATACCCCTACCCTCCCACTCCTGTCACCACTGTCAGATTGACAGTGCCCAACCCACTCCCCCCCCAGTAACCCAATTGGGCCACCAGTACAGCCCTCTACTCACCTCCAAGGCCGGAGACCTGACTCAAGCGCCAATGAATGATGGGTGAAATTACTGGCAAAATTGCAAAATGTCACCGCAATTTCATGAAACATTTTATGTGGTGAAATTGCAGATTTCACAACATCTCTGGTGATGGGGAGATATTGACAGTGAAAGAAATTAGTTAAAATATACTGTGAGTGGCTGGCCCAGTGGCGCTGAGGGTCGAGGCATTGTATGCCACACCTCGTGCCATGTACTGTATTTGGGAACAGACCTGGGTTGTCTGAGGCCAGCCGGGGGTGGGAGCAGGATCGAGCCACTTCAAAGCAGCTCTCCTCTCCCAGGAAGGATCTTCACTGCCCCCATAGTACAGCTGCCCCCGAATGGAAGCTCAAGGGCAATGCAGACTGGTGGCGGCACTGAATGTATGCATGACACATTAATACAGTGTGTGCTTCTCCACACATGCACTGGCCACAGCAAGTGAGTGGAGGACAAACTCAGAAAATCCAGAGGATAAACACAATAATAAAATAAATAAATAAATAAATAAACTTTGATGTGTAAGGCTGGATATTAAATTAATGCCGTACCTACCGGTAACTGTACAAGTTTTCTTTGCCACTTTCCTGGATGCTGAAAGAGAAAATAGCAAGCAAAGAATTTTAAAAATGTATATAGAACTAAAGAAGTGTCAACATAAAATACATTTTTTTTATTTGTAATCTGTTTATTGAAAGGAAATGCTTACTGGTTGTCATCCCATTTGACTTAATCTAAATATAAGACATTTTGTATAAATGTTTTTTAGTGGAGACAATGGAAAGGATACACTTAATTTTAAACTGCACCTTTTGCTGTGCTTAAGTGGAAAAACAGCAGCCTCCCTTAACAGGAGTCCCTCTACTGATGTTTTTAATTTGTAGCAGTAGCCTCTTATAGAAGGGAAGAGGTTATTATTCCCCCACCACCAAAGTATAAGCTGCCATCCCTTTCTACTTCTTGAATCCCAACTCCTCCCCTAGACTTCAACGCTTTGTGATGTAGGAATAGGGAGACTGCAGGGGTATGCTTTATTGGTGCCTTATGATCATCTTTTTAAAAGCTTGTTTTATGACTGCAATGGGACTTATTTGGTACTAATTCCATCATGAATTGTATGCAGAATTTGGTATGTCAAACAAGCAATTTTTTTTCTACTTTAGGATCTTAAAGAACATCTTTCTCAGTGCTGCACCAAAATGAGATGAAGCTCCATTAACTCTGAGGGAGCTCCTCTGCCTAAAACACAATGTCTGTAATTATGCCCCCAACAGACAGGAATGGATCCTAAATTGTCACCGATGAGCTAGTAATGTGATCCCTTTCCCTTCCCTGTTGCTGGCCATGCTCTCAGACTCCAACATTTTATGACACCGCAATAGGGAAAGCGTGGGGGCGTGAGCCATTGAAGTGCATGGAGCATGATTTTAATATTCAGTTTTTGGCAGTTAAAGTTGCCGTTTGGTAAAACTGGAGCCAGGGTTTAACTAATAAGACCTGAGTCACAACTTGAATCCAGGGATTCTGTAACGCAGCTGTGCCAATGCCTCCTTGCACCATGGTTGCATCACACAACCAGGTGTATCAGGTTTTAAGGGGGCTTGCACCATGGTGAGGCTGCAGTGTCCCTTATTTTGTTATTCCAGAAGCTCTGCCATGGGTGCAGCAAGGAATTCAAGTTAGACCAGCCAAGAGGTGATTTAAGTCCCTTGCAACAGTGCCACACAAGGTGGCGAATTGGAGGGGTCTCTGAAAGTGGGGTTCAGAGGCAGAGGGTGCACAGGGGGTGCCATAGGGTTGCTGAGGAGACAGTGGGCATGCCAGAGAGTGCTGTGGCACCTGGTGAGGGTGCTGTTACTATAACTAAAAAGCCAATGGGATGTTACTGCAGGGGGGCAGAGGCAAACAGTGCCATAGCCCCAGGTAGGCACAGTCCTACCAGCAGCCCCAGCCTTGGGCACTGTTTGTCCATGAAACACCCCCCCCAACTCTGGTACCATCTCTTAGCATTTATAGTTAAACTGTTGGTACCCCCGTCAGGTGCCACTTCAGTCCCTGGCATGTCCACCTTCTCCCCAACACCTCTATGACACCCCATGCCCCTTGTGCCCCAGACCCATCCTGGTAAGCAAGTTTCACTCCCCAATCATCCTGGCCCATCTAGTGTTGCTTCTGGGTGAGGGTGGTGGATCACTCTGGAATTTTCTGCAAGTGTTCCAACTGTTTTTTTTTTCAGAGAGGGGTGCTCTAGAACAAGTGGTCATGAAATGGCACTGTCTCCCACCACCTCCTCATTTCATTTTTTTTATGTACATTTTGTAGGTTTTTTGCCTGCTCACCGGTGTGTCTCTGGCACGAGCATGCACATGTGGAGGTATGCGTGCACCATGCACTAAGGAATGCCCTACCCTACAAGTATCCCATATCTGCCTGTGCCACCACTGGACCTACATCCGGTGACGGCAGGACTATGGGGTGGTGATCTCTCACCCCCAGACAGAATAGCCGCTAGGCTCACTCCTGCTCCACCCTCCTCCTTCCTGCTATCGCCCAGATAACCCAAGATCATTCCCAAACCTGGGTCACTGGCGTAGCGTAAGGTAAGGCAGAGATGTCTCAACACCACTGGGCCAGCCCACCTCCTCCTTTCTAAACTCTCATCTGCTGGACTCTCAGAATCTGCTATCACTCGATTCCACTCTTACCGTGGGGGTAGGACCCACCTGTTAAAACTGATGACACTCTCCACACTCCTCCCTATAACCACAGGGGCCCCGCATGGCTCAGTACTTGTGCTGCTATTATTCTCCATTTTTCTTAATGATTTCCCCTATGTCTGCTCATCTACATCCATTCATACGTATGTGGTCAGTCCTGTATACCTCCGGCTCCTTCACTGCAGACATGGAGTACAGACCTCAGTTTGACTTTGAGCAAGTTCAGCTCTGGTTAGACTCAAACCAGTTATTCCTGAATGTCAAGAAGACCGTCTCCATGTCCTTTGGCATGAGGCAGTGACTCTCTATGCTTCCCTCCTTTCCCTCTTTCTGCACCTTAAATGGGTACTGGAGGATGTCATCTGCTTCTGGGATCTAGCTGTTTGGCTCAATCCAACACCTCAACCTCTCTGGCCATGTGGAAGCCATTGGCAAAGAATTGCATCCCAAGCTTGGTACCATGTACAGAAACTGTGACTGCATCCCTTTGCCAGCCTGCTATGCAGTTATCCAGAGAATGATCCACCCAATCTTTGACTACTGTGATGTGGTCTACAGTACCGCCCCTCGTACTTCTCTAGTCAGATTGCACACTATCTTTCATTATCTTTGCTATTTTGTGCTGGACTGTCCTCCTCACACTCATCACTGTTCTCTGTACCAGTCTCTCTTTCCCCTCTCAGGACAGACACTGTGTTAACATTGTTTGAAAATTCTGGCTTGGGCCCCCCCGGGCCTCTCAGCCTCCATTTCCCTACCTCCTCCCATGCCCTTTGTCACTCCTGTGATCGGACCCTAGATACCATCCACTTCCACGTCTACCAGCCAAGCTGCTTTCAGCCCCATTTCCCCGATCTCTGGAGTACCGTCCCTCATGCCACCTGTAATGCCCTGTCATCTTGTGCTCTCTCCTGCCTCGCCACCTCCTCTTGTAACTGCTCTTAATTAATGGCCTCCTCCACCCATCAGCTCCTCTCCCTTTCTCCAATTGTCTCATTCTCCCCCACCCAGATCTGCTCTAAAATGTTGGCTTCCACCCTTTCCCCCAAATCCAGCTCCCCTCTCTTCACCTATCCCCATGTCCTTTCTCTCCTGCTCTCTCATACACCACTCCCAAATTGCCTCCCAAGTCTCAGTCATATCCTGACTCCTGAACCCCTTGCATCAAGCTGTTATTTCAGTGTATTTTGTCAAGCAGTTAAGCACTTGCAATCTCTGTAATGCACACAGTTGTAGTTGCATTACATTAACATTGTATCTAGCATTGCCTATCTTACAAGCTTTTCTTACTGTATCCCCCTGCCCCGGGACACATTAGGAAATAAGCAGCTTGCTCAGTATGCTTTTCCTGTTGAAACTTTTAAATAAATAAATAAAATATGGAGCTGAAGGGAAGTAGGTTCAGGAGGTCTGTGAGGAAATATATCTTCACAGAAAGGGTAGTGGATGCCTGGAATATTCTTTCAGTGGAGGTAGTGGGGGTGAAAACAGTACTGGGATTCAAAAAAGCCTGGGTCAGGCACAAGGGAATCACAAAGGAAAGGAAGAAGGTGGAGGAGACAGTGCTATAGAACTAGGAGGTTCTGCAGTGAAAGAAACCACAGTACAAAAGGGCAGAGTGGATGGGCCAAGTGGCCCTTATCTGCAGTCAGTTTCTATGTAAGGCCTCTGAAGTCTGTGACTCATTCCTGATCCCAGGTCACCAGCACTACAAATGGTGGTGATGCAGCTTCACCAATGAGCCAGCCACCTAAACCAACTCCACAGTGTTTAAACTGGCACTCTAAATCCCTACAGTCAGCTACATCGATCGGCGTCACCTACCCCAGCTGAACAGTGTTTAAACTGGCACTCTAAAACCCAACAGTCAGCTGCATCGATTGGCGTCACCTACCCCTGCTCAGCAGTGTTTAAACTGGCACTCTAAAACCCAACAGTCACCTACATCGATCAGCGTCACCTACCCCAGCTCAGCAGTGTTTAAACTGGCACTCTAAAACCCAACAGTCAGCTACATTGATCGGCATCACCTACCCCAGCTCAGCAGTGTTTAAACTGGCACTCTAAAACCCTACAGTCGGCTGCATCGATCGGCGTCACCTACCCCTGCTCAGCAGTGTTTAAACTGGCACTCTAAAACCCAGTTGTCAGCTACATTGATTGGCGTCACCTACCCCAGCTCAGCAGTGTTTTAACTGGCACTCTAAAACCCGTCAGCTACATCAATCGGCATCATCTACCCCAGCTCAGCAGTGTTTAAACTAGCACTCTAAAACCCAACAGTCAGCTACATCGATCAGCGTCACCTACCCCTGCTCAGCAGTGTTTAAACTGGCACTCTAAAGCCCTACAGTCGGCTGCATCAATCGACGTCACCTACCCCTGCTCAGCAGTGTTTAAACTGGTACTCTAAAACCCAGCAGTCAGCTACATCGATCGGCGTCACCTACCCCAGCTCAGCAGTGTTTAAACTGGTGCTCTAAAACCCTACAGTCAGCTGCATTGATCAGCGTCACCTACCCCAGCTCAGCAGTGTTTAAACTGGCACTCTTACTAATTAGCCAAATGATAAAACTCCAAGCCAAACTCAGAATTTATTTCTACATCTTGTGTAAGTGATATAGCACTCTAAATACTTAAATGTTATTTGTAGCATAATAAAGAAAACTGTACATAGCTAGTGGCAGCTTAATCACTGTGTCATATACTCTCATCTCTGTACTGTCCTTCTATGGTACCTTAACACCGCCCCCCCCCCATTACTTTACAATGAGTGCTTACACAAAATGTTATGGTAACTTTTGTTAAAGAGCAGGTTTTTATTAAGATACATTATCTTCCCCCTTAACCTATTTGGTAGCTTATCCCTCCACAAGATGTTCAGTATGCACAGCATCATTTTCTGTAGGTTCAATTTCTTTAAAAAAAAAATCACTGAAAAAATGCTGCCCCAACCCACAGCCAAAATGTCCCCTCCCCTCTTACCGGTTTAGAGGCACCCCAAGCTGGCATGTTTTGTGATGTCAGTACTGGAACAGCGCCGGGGCATGCTCTATAGATTATAATGGAGTCAGTTTGACATGCTTTTTTAAACACTTTGGAGTGCTGGTTTTGAGAAAGAAAGGCCACCCACAGCTCAACTAACAAGGACCTTGTTAGTTGAGAGTGTCTTCCTTTCTCAAAACCAATACTCCAAAGTGTTTAAAAAAAGCACCTCAAAACTGACCCCATTATAGTCTATGAAGCATTCTTCCATGATATTCCAGTACTGACATTACAAAACGTGCCAGAGTAGGGGCATGCCTCCAAACTGGGAAATTGGGATGTTTTGACTGCGGATCAGGAGAGCATTTCTTACTAGTCATTTTTAAAGAAATTGTACCTACAGAAAATTACCCTTTGCATACCGATCGATTTGTGGAATGGTAAGCTACCAAGCAGGTTAAGGAGGGAAAGAATGTATCTTAATAAAAACTTGCTCTTTAACACACAGTAGTGACTCTTACTTGGCCAATCCATGTTCGGGACAGCTGCTCCTCAAATATAATCCCGAATGTCTGAAAAACAAAAACAATAAATTTAAACAGGACACAAAGGAACAAGGGTTGGATTTAAACCACATGTAAATTACCAGGTTAAAAAATGCATATGCTTATCTGATAGGGCAACTGTAATGCACATCTAGATCTGTAAAATAGAAGAGAGGGGGAATTAAATAAAATCTTCTAGAAAATAGGTTTAGAAAAAAAGACAGATCATGCAGTGGTAGATATTTAAAGGGATTCTGTCCACCCCTTAGGCTTCAAAGTGTCACTAGTTTAAAAAACATGACTTATGTGACACCCCCACACACACACACACACACTACTTTGCACAGTAAGCTATCCCTTTGTACCCTTAACTGGGCATCCAAACTACTTCAGAACAATTTGGTACCATCCCTTGCTTTGGGAATGTATTCAAGGCTCACTATTTCTAGAGGTCAGAATGGGGTAGGGGTGTAAAAAAGCAAATACATATGACCAACTATATCCAGGTCCTGGGCAGAGAACTTTTGCCTAGGGCTATGCTAGGTCTGTACTTCTGGAGGGGTACCCAGCAATTCCACACAGGAAGCAGTAACATGAATGTCCAGACAAGGTTGGGGTTCTAGAGTGTGACTTTATTCCAAAGATGGTAAACAATAAGCAAAGGTGGACTCACAAGGTTTACACATCATGGCACAAGGCAATGGCAGGACAAATGGAAATCTGTATTGGGCAGAAACTCTACATATCCCATGTATCATAGGACCTCGAATTCTCTTCAGCGGCAATTGGCTCAACTGAACACAAACTTTCTTCTAGTGGCAATGGCCACAACTGAGCACATTTCCCATATGGCATAGGACTTAACATTTTGGCAATGTGGCAACTGGCCATGCCAGAGTACACTGGTGCTCAAAATTAGCACAGCCCACACCAGGAGGTAGACTTTCCTTCAGGCATTGGCCACCATAACCTGAATAAGCAGGTGCCATTAGGGAACCTGTAATGCTGAACTTGTCATTCCAGATAGGGGCTGCCCACCTTTTGCTTCCATGTCCATGCCCAGCCATTCTTTCAGAGTTACCCCTGAAAACTTCTGTTAAAGCAGTTAGAAATATGCATCTTGGTATGACTTTTTCATCCAGCATAAGCAATGTGCCAAGTTTCTTTGGGGACCCCACGATTGTCAGCCAACTTTAAAAACATGAGAACAGTCTCAGTTTAGTACAGAACTGATGTTTATTTCCCTTTATCAGAGTATATCCCCAAAAACAGGTACTTTCCTGGGCAAAACACCAAGTCAGATTACTCACAGTTGGTAAAAAAAAAAAAACAGGTAGCTTCAAAGTCCTGGAACAAAATCAGGGGATTGACCCTCATATCCATTCTGGCAGTACTTTTCCATCTCTCCAGGGATAGAAAATCAGGAACTCCTGCTCTAGACAATGGTTTCCACCACTTCTCTTGGCAGGCAGATATTTCTCAGCATTAGAGTGAGAAATGCCCTGTAAAGGCATCTATCCTAAATAGATACTTTTGCTCAGTATTTACTGAAGAGAAGGTAGGGCAGGGCCACAGCTCAGCATCATGGACACAGGGGAGGGAGGTGAGCACTACTCCCTTCACAAAGAAAGGGTCCACAAGAGCTTGCTAAGCTCAGGGTGGATAAGGCAATGGGACCTGATGGCATACATCCCAGGGTACTTAAGGAGCTAAAGGAGGAACTAGCAGAGCCATTAGCAGAATTGTTTAGTGAGTCTCTGAGCACAGGAGAGGTCCCAGAAGACTGGAGAAGGGCTCATGTGATCCCACTCCACAAGAGTGGTAGCAGGGAGGAGGCGGGGAACTACAGACCGGTCAGTCTTACCTCAGTAGTGGGCAAGATTATGGAGGCACTCCTTAAGGAAAGGATAGTGCAACACCTGGAATCCATAGGGGCACAGGATCCAAGACAGCATGGGTTTACAAAAGGAAGGTCCTGTCAAACTAATCTCATAGATTTCTTTGACTGGGTAACCAGAGTGGTGGACCAAGGGGGAGCAGTTGATGTCGCCTACCTTGACTTCAGCAAAGCTTTTGACACTGTTCCACATAGAAGATTGATAAATAAGCTAGGTAGGCTCAGGGTGGGTCAGAAGTTGGTCAACTGGGTGGCAAACTGGTTGACTGGCAGAAAACAGAGAGTGGTGGTAAATGGTATACAGTCAGAAGAGATGCAAGTCACAAGTGGGTACCTCAGGGATCAGTCCTGGGGCCAGTCCTATTCAACATCTTCATTAGTGACCTCGCAGATGGACTAGAGGGTAAGGCTTGTCTGTTTGCAGATGACACCAAGATCTGCAACAGAGTAGATGATCCAGATGGGGTGGGCAGAATGAGAAGAGATCTGGATAAACTAGCAGAATGGTCAGAAGAGTGGCAACTGGGATTTAATGCAAAAGTGCAAAATCATGCACATAGGGAAGAGAAACCCTGAAGCCACTTATAGGCTGGGAGGAGTTGCTAGCAGTCACAAAGGAAGAAAGAGACTTGGGCATCATCATCACTGATGACCTAAAATCATCAAGCAGACCTCTAAAGCAGTAGGTAAGGCTAGGGGTGTTAGGGTGTATTAGTAGGGGTATCACAAGTCGTAAGAGGGAGGTAATAATCCCTCTGTACAAGACATTGGTTAGGCCCATCTGGAGTACTGCGTGCAGTATTGGAGGCCACACCTTCACAAGGACATTAACCAAATTGAGGCAGTCCAGAGAAGGGCAACCAAAATGGTGCAGGGACTGCATCAGAAGACATATGAGGACAGATAAGCAGAGCTCAATATGTATACCCTTGAGCAAAGGAGGGAGAGAGGTGATATGATCGAGACATTTAAACACCTTAAGGGCATAAACAAGGTGAAAGAGTCTAACATGTTTAAATATAAGAAAAATAGCAGGACAAGAGGACACAGCATGAGATTAGAGGGAGGCCGATTAAGGGGGAATATGAGGAAATTCTTTTTCACAGAAAGGGTGGTGGATGCATGGAATGGCTTACCACAAGAAGTGGTGGCTATGAATACAGTGCAGGGCTTCAAACAGGCATGGGATAGGCATAAGGAGCAATACAAATGACTATGAATAGATAGGTCACTGACAGAGCAAAGGCCGATGGCACATTTATGAGGTAGAAAAAGAAATGGCAGACTGGATGGGCCTTATGGTCCTTATCTGCCGTCAACTTCTATGTTTCTATGTAAAATAGGCTCTCCTCTCAAAGCCCACACTGCAGATCTCACTCCTCCAACTGCTCTCACAGACCTTTGGCTGAGAACTAACTCAAGATTCTAAAACTCCCCATTCACAGCAAGCTGCTGTGGCTTATGCTGCTGCAAGAGTTCTAAATGACATAATTTCTTTCCTCTTAGCTGAAACCAAGTAAACAAAGAGCGAGCAGGTGAAAATCCCATTTAACTAGTTATTCACCAGCTGCATTCCCTGCCTAGCACTGACACTGATAGGATTCTGGTAACCCCAGGGAACTGGGTGGTTACTCTCACCCCAGCCAGGCAAATGACTGTCCATAGTCATTTCTGCACCCAGCACCAAGCTACCCTACCCTGTTTGTTTCCTATTGGGAGGGGTGATCAGGTCCTCCCCTACCATGTGTCAGGCACAGGTAGGTGACACTAAAGGCACAGAGGGCGGCTGATGAGACTTCAGCCCTATCCCACAATCTATCAATGGATATTCAGTGGCTCAAAGGAGACTGCTTGAAGCATGCCCTAGTAGACCAGAACTGAGGTGCCTACTTCAGATCAGGACCACAGCCTGTCTATCTCCTTAGCCCTCTAGGAAAATCTATCTGACCAGGCTGTTCACAGGAACCCATTCCAAGCTTTCTGGTACCCAAAACAAAACCAATAAGGAAACAGCACATTGTAATGCATTACATCTCCCAAATCATTCCCCACAACCTCACACCTGTAAGGAAAAGCATGTTAACATCCTGTTAACCACAGACAACTCTAAAAACTCTAGAAAAAGAAGAACTCAGCTAGCTCCAAGATCCTTTTCTTTTCTTTCTTCTCTTCTTTTCTTCCTCAGGAACACCTGAAGAGAGAAAAACACAAAACACATTCTGCATACCACACAGTGTCTAAATTGCCACCTGAACACTAGACAATCCTAAAAATATATTTCTAAAAAAGTACAAAAGTGAAAATGAAAGAAGACATTTATACCACACATTTGCGGGTTGAAAGCACAAGAATCCAAACTAGTGACAGAATGTTGTTGCCCAAAGGCAAGGTCCATTAAAGAGTCTCTCTTAGGCCAGAGCCTGCTGAAGAACAGTCCTGAAAAGGACTGGGCCTGTATAGCACTGAAATCCATGGGGAGAGTCTGAGGACAGTCATTACAGTTCCATGGACAGTCTTCAAGTGTAGGATGTGTTGTGCAATGCCAGTAGGTAAAAATTTGGTCTTACCAGTTCCTTGAAGATTGAAAACAAAGGATCCCCTTACTTCTCCAGGCTGAGGACCCTCTCCCTTCAGACCACGTGGCATCTTCGGATACAGCTAGAATGATGTCCTCTGGAAAATCAGGCAATGAAACAGGAAAACTGCTGAAATTATGTCATCTGGAAACCAAATGATGGGACAGGAAAACAGTTGAGCTGATGTCATCTGGAAAGCCAGGCAATGAAATAGGAAAACAGCTGGATTGATGTCATCTGGAAGGACAGGCAAAGGAAATGGGAAAACACTGCTGGGTTGATTACACTGGAATACCAGTAGTTCTGCATCTTCCTCCTTGGATACTGCTGCTGCTCGATGACAGACACCT
The DNA here is from genome assembly GCA_016271365.2 of Neoceratodus forsteri. Classification (NCBI taxonomy): domain Eukaryota; kingdom Metazoa; phylum Chordata; order Ceratodontiformes; family Ceratodontidae; genus Neoceratodus; species Neoceratodus forsteri. The sequence goes on along the minus strand of CM028133.1, from coordinate 147,064,759 downwards.
GGCTGCCACTGCTTGCTTCCCTCTAGGCATGCCAGACATATTCACAAGAAATGGCATGATTAAGGCTAGTACCACTCAGGGTGAGGTGCAAGGACTATGACACCATCTGGGCATTCAAAGTTGATGTTGTGGAATGCCTCATTCCCTGCCTTGTCTACAATTTGCATAGTGTCCATAAACAGAGTTCTGTCCAATTTCCATAATTTAAGTTGATCATTTATGATTCTGTCCCTGACACATTCTGCTGCACCAGAGTACAAATTCTTGCTTGCCTCTTCCAACAACCAGGATTGTCTGTTCTGTTCAATTTCCTCCCAGGCTCTATAAGGAAAGGACTGCCCATATATGGCATCAGCTGTCCTACATGTCAGTCTCTCTTCCTTGCTGCTCTTCACAAATTTGTGGACCATGGCCTGGCTTGGGGGTGTCCAGTCCTGGTTGAGCCAGTGCTGCATACTTAAAGAATGAAATAACTTGTCCCTGACCATCTCTGTGGGCAGGTTGCTGGAGCTTTCTTCGTCTCTCTCTGGCTCCTCTGAGGCAAGAACTTGAGGCAACTCACAGGGACCCTCTATGTGAAGATACATATTGTCATCCTTCTCTTCCTCACTCATGATCTGAGCCCAGGAGTGAGCAGATGTCCTCACTCTAGAGACAATCCACTCCTCGCTGGGTGTGGAGGTAGACACCTCCCAGTTCAGTGTCTCTTGCAGTTCATTCTCCCCTACTGGGCTAAGACTTGGATCCTCCTCCATGGGTCCAAGGACCCTTCTGTTGCACTGTCCATCTAGGACATGGATGTGAAACCCTTCTTTGTTCCTACCCTTGCAGTAGATCAACACTGATTTCTTCTTCTGTGCCACACTCAATGGGGCTTTCCCAACAGGTTCAACCTATTGCTGCATACTGTTACATGCAGTCTCTGACTTTGGTCCATGTGGGCCAAACAAATTTGTGATGCCCTCTGTGGAACTACACCCATGTTCATACTATACTTCACAAGGCAATCTGAATAGTGGGGTATCAGAAACACATCCCTTCCAGCCTTGAGGCACACAATGCACAGTCTCACTGGATAGCTAGGGACTGCTACATCTAGAGGCAACCCTTCACTATAGAAAGTTCTCTCTATTTCTTTTGGTGCTGCCACCTGCTCTGCGATCATAGCTCTGGCATGATCCAGGTAGCAGGGAGTTCCCGAAGCCATGTCTGAAAGCAAACACATAAAAGTTTGTTGTTACTGAATTGCTCCCTAGTCTGTTTGCTGTCTCACAAAATGACTCCCTGCTGCATGTTTACATTGCTGACCCTGCCCTGTAATGGCAGTGGTAGCTCTCCTCATGCATCAGTTCTGTTCAGTGACTAAAATTGTGTTTCCAACCTTTTCTGGCTACTGCATTTGGTCAAAACTGTAATCAGTTGTACAGCTTATATCTTTCAGCACATTCATGTGATTTTAAACTTGGCTTTGCAATCAGCATCAGTCAAAGAACTATTTACAATCAGTCAATCAATCAAACTTTATTTAACCAGGTGTGAACACCATTGAGCAAGCTCATTTTCAAGGTGGTCCTGGACATTAATACAGAAAACATACAAAGGAAGGGTTGATAAGCCAGGGGCAAAGTACTTGTGCAGGATTGTACAGGTCTATACATATCAAAACTAACATAGGTAGCATAGTTACAGGGTCATAACTAGTAGGCCTAAACATACATGGGTGATACAGTTACAGCGTCCATTACTAGAAGACTTGAGCGTACAAATTTAGAACTTAATTATACATCAATGTAAGGCATTTGCACATGCTCAAAGTCACTTGCAAGCCCACAGTATTTCTGTTGCACAGGACTGCCTGTTCACTGCAGCATAATATACAACTCACAGTCATTCTCTTGCTTAGAAACATTTTACTGTTGCTGAACCCATTATAAATGCTCACAGTCTGTGCAAAATTTTTGTTTCTTGCCTTTCTGTTTCAACGACAGTCCTTCTTTGCAAAACAATCACACTGCTTGCACACAGATTCAACTGGCTTGAAAAATCACACACAGTTTGAAGCATAGTTAGCAGGTTTTACTCACCAAATTCAGTAGCTGACTTTTCCAGTGGAAATTTCAGCCTGGTGCAAATCCTGGAAGGCCTCTAGGGTGAAATGGTCTGGTGGTACTGCCAAGCATAGCCATGAATGCCACCTCACTTTCCAGATGGTGGGACAACAGGTTGAGCACAAACTTACACAGCAAAAGTCTATTTTCTATAAATTAGAATGTTCACAAGCCCCTCGATGGTTGATCCTGGTCTGACCAGCTCCTACACACTCTCTCTCTCTCTCTCTCTCTCTCTCTCTCTCCTCCTCAGACACTTGGCTGCACAGAAGCTGGCTTGAGGGGGACTGATTACAGTTGCACCAATCACTCGATGCCATGCAAATGAGCCTCTCATCTTCTCTCTCTCTCACGTGCTCTCTTCCTTTATGGTAATTGTCAAGCAGGAGCAAATTTATACTGCAAACTGTAACTTTTTTCTCGGCTGAAATTTCAGTGGCAGGAGCGCTGTCTTGACTATTTCTCCTCTGATTCTGGCAATTTCTCTAGCGAGTCCCCCAATTTGCACACAAAGTACATGAAACTTTCAGGGCACATTTCTCTCTCTGTTTCCTAAAGTCCACTCTGCTTTAGGCATTTGAAAATTGCAAGTTAAAAAGTTCTGTAAATGTTTTGGATACAGAGACAAGGACATACACTTGAAGGCTTTACTGTCCATTACAAGTTGGCAAAACACTAAGCAGCATTCTGTTCTTTTCTGACTTAGCAGGCACTCAAGCAGCACATTCAGATGGCCTTTCCTAGGCAAAATCCTTTTGTCCAAGGCTTCCTTTTCTATTTGGGCCACCATGCTACTAGACAGACAGACACCAGCCATACCCTCAGCAAAAAACTCTCTAGTTCTCTCCTCACATTAAACAACATCCTTGGATAAGCCCCCATTTTTTGTAACCCCCCCCACTACTTTGCACAGTAAGCTACCCATTGGTACCTTTGACTGGCACTCAAACTACATTGGAACAATTTGGTACCATCCCTAGCTTTGGGAATGTTTACCAGGCTCACTATTTCTAGAGGTCAGAATGGGCTGGGGGTGTACAAAAGCAAATACATATGACCAACTATATCCAGGCCCTGGGGAGAGAACCTTTGTCTAGGGCTATGCTAGGGCTGTACTTCTGGAGGGGTACCCAGTAATTCCTCACAGGAAGCAGTAACATGAATATCCAAACCAGGCTTGGGTTCTAGAGTGTGACTTTATTCCAAAGATGGTACACTATAAGCGAAGGTGGACCCTCAAGTTTTACACATCATGGCACAAGACAATGGCAGAACAAACAGAAATCTGTATCAGACAGAAACTCTACATATCCTATATATCACAGGAACTCGAATACTCTTCAGCGGCAATGGCCTCAGCTGAGCAGCACACATTTTCATCTAGTGGCACTGGCCACAACTGAGCACATTTCCTGTATGGCATAGGACTTAACATTTTGTCAATGTGGCAACTGGTCACAAGGGCACACTGGTGCTCAAAATTAGCACAACCCACACCAGGGGTAGACTTTCCTTTGGGCATTGGCCACCATGACCTGACTAAGCAGGTGCCCTTAGGGAACCTGTAGTGCTGAACTTGTCACTACAGATGGGGTCTGCCCACCTTTTGCTTCCACGTCTATACCCAGCCATTCTTTTAGAGTTGTGCCTCAAAACATCTGTTAAAACTGTTAAAATATGCATCTTGGTATGACTTTCATATCCAGCATAAGCAAACACTACTTCTGAGTGAAGAACTAAAGTCCTGAACAATGTGTCAAGTCTCTTTGGGGACCCCACAGTTGTCAGCCAACTTTAAAAACATGAGCACAGTCTCAACTTAGCACAGAACTGATGTATATTTCCCTTTATCAGTGTACACCCCCAAAACAGGTACCTTCCTGGGCAAAGCACCAAGTCAGATTACTCACAGTGGGTAAACAAAACAGGTAGCTTCAAAGTCCTGGATCAAAATCAGGGGTTTGCCCCTTGGATCCATTCTGGCAGTCCTTTTCCATCTCTCCAGGGATAGAAAATCAGGAACTCCTGCTCTAGACAACGGTTTCCACCACTCCTCTTGGCAGGCAGATGTTTCGTAACACTAGGGTGAGAAAATAGACTCTCCTTTCAGAGCCCACACTGCAGCTCTCACTCTTTCAACTGCTCTTACAGACCTCTGGCTGAGAACTAACCTAAGATTCTAAAACTCCCCACTCACAGCCAGCTGCGGTGGCTTATATTGCTGTGAGTTCTAAATGGCATCACCTCTCTTCTCTCAGCTGAGACCAAGTAAACAGAGAGGGAGCAGGTGAAAAACACCCGATAATGCAAATGGGAAGAACACCCCTCCCGCAGCTAGTGGTCAAACAGGAGTTCAGCATGTTGGTAGTTCATTTGCATTATCAGATAAGAAAAGGGTCTGGCTCCCATACGATGCACAGGGAAAAGCCAGACCTCGTCCTCAACTAACTAACACAAAATCTGGCCAATGAAAATCATGTACACAAATGCTTACAGTCTGGAAACAAATCCTGACCTGCGGCAATAATGACAGAGGCTAAACTGGACATAGTACCCATTAGCGAGACATAGTTTACTAGTGACCACACTTGAGAGACTTCAGTACCTGGCTATGTACTGTTCAGAGGAGACCGAGGTGCAAAAAAGGGGGGGGTGGAGTGGCCTTTTATGTCAATGAAAATATCAAAGCTACAGACATTCAGAATACACATAAGGACCCAGAAGAACTGTGGGTCAGCCTGGAAACAGGAAATGGGACATATGAACTGGGGTTGTGTACAAGCCTCCAGACCAGGGGGAGGTCATAGACACATTACTGTTAGAAGATATACAAAACATGACAGTTAAAGGGGAGGTTCTGATAATGGGAGACTTTAACATGCCAGATACAGATTGATCAATACCAGAAGGAACATCTGCCAGAACTAGACACATGGTGGATTCCCTGCAGGGGGAGGGACTCAAATAACTGGTATAACAACCCACAAGAGACAAGGCTATCCTAGATCTAGTACTGACTAACAGGGAAAGGATCACAGATCTCCAGGTAGAAGGTCACCTGGGAGCCAGTGACCATCACATGGTATGATTCAATTTGGTCACTAGAATGAAATCATCCCATTCCAAGGCAAAAAATATGGGACTTCAGAGGAGCTGACTTTGATAAGATGACCAACAGAGTTAAGCTAGCCCTGGCAAAAAGAAACACAGGTGAGGGGGTACAGGCAAAGTGGGCAAGCATTAGGGATGAAATACTTGAAGCAACATCCCATTGTGTTAGAGAGAAAAGGAACTGCAAAAGAAGAAGGAAACCACTTTGGTTCTCAAAAACAGTAGCAGAAAAGGTCAGATCCAAAAGGCTGGCCTTCAGGAAATATAAGGGAACACAGCAAGATGAAGATAGGGAGGCATACCAAACTTCCCTAAGGGAAGCAGGGAAGACACTAAGGCAGACAAAGGCCCACACTGAGGAAGCACTAGCACAAACAGTAAAAGAAGGTGACAAGACTTTCTATAGATACATTAGTGAAAGGAGAAAGTCCAGAAGGGGTATTACTAAGATCAAAGGGGACAAGGGGCATGTGAGGAGGAGACCATGTATAAGCATCTATCCTAAATAGATACTTCTGCTCAGTATTTACTGAAGAGAAGGTAGGGCAGGGCCCACAGCTCAGCACCATGGACACAGGGAGGAGAGGTGTGCACTAGTCCCTTCACAAAAGAAGAGTCCTACAAGAGCTCGATAAGCTAAGGGTGAACAAGGCAATGGGATCTGATGGCATACATCTCAGGGTACTAAAGGAGCTAAGGTGGAACTGGCAGAGCCATTATCAAAACTGTTTAATGAGTCTCTGAGCACAGAAGAGTCCCAGAAGACTGGAGAGGTTTCATGTGATCCCGCTCCATAAGAGTGGTAGCAGGGAGGAGGCAGGAAACTACAGACCAATCAGTCTTACCTCAGTAGTGGGCAAGATTATGGAGGCACTCCTTAAGGAAAGGATAGTGCAACACCTGGAATCCATAGGAGCACATGATCCAAGAAAGCATGGGTTTACAACAGGAACGTCCTGTCAAACTAATCTCATAGATTTCTTTGACTGGGTAATCAGAGTAGTGGACCAAGGGGGAGCAGTTGATGTCACCTACCTTGACTTCAGCAAAGCTTTTGATACTGTTCCACATAGAAGATTGATTAATAAGCTAGGTAGGCTTGGGGTGGGTCAGAAGTTGGTCAACTGGGTGGCAAACTGGTTGACAGGCAGAAAACAGAGAATGGTGGAAAACGGTATACAGTCAGAAGAGATGCAAGTCACAAGTGGGGTACTTCAGGGATCAGTCCTGGAGCAGGTCCCCTTCAATATCTTCATCATTGACATTGTAGATGGACTGGTGGGTAAGGTTTGTCTGTTTGCAGATGACATCAAGATCTGCAACAGAGTAGATGATACAGATGGGGTGAGCAGAATGAGAAAAGATCTGAATAAACTAACAAAATGGTCGGAAGAGTGGCAACTGGAGTTTAAGCAAAGAAGTGCAAGATAATGCACATAGGGAAGAGAAACCCAGAAGCCACCTATAGGCTGAGAGGAAGTTGCTGTTACAAGGGAAGAAAGGGACTTGGGTGTCATCATCACTGATGACCTGAAATCATCCAAGCAGACCACTAAAGCAGTAGGTAAGGCTATAGAGATGTTGGGGTGTATTAGTAGGGGTATCACAAGTCAGAAGAGGGAGGTAATAATCCCTCTTTACAAGACACTGGTTAGGCTCCAGCTGGAGTACTGCATGCAGTACTGGAGGCCACACCTTCACAAGGACATTAGCCAAACTGAGGCAGTTCAGAGAAGGGCAACCAAAATGGTGGAGGGACTACATCAGAAAACATATGAGAACAGATTAACGGAACTCAATATGTATACCCTAGAGCAAAGGAGGGGGAGAGAGGTGATATGATCAAAACATTCACACACCTTAAGGGTATTAACAAGGTGAAAGAGTCTAACATGTTTCAGTATAGAAAAATAGCAGGACAAGAGGACACAGCATAAGATTAGAGGAGGCCGATTAAGGGGTAATGTGAGGAAGTTATTTTTCACAGAAAGGGTGATGGATGCATGGAATGGCCTACCTCAAGAAGTGGTGGTTATGAATACAGTGCAGGACTTCACACAGGCATGGGATAGGCATAAGAGAGCAATACGGATGAGTATGAATAGATAGGCCATTGACAGTGCAAAGGCCGATGGCACATTCATAAGGCAGAAAAAGAAATGGACAGACTGGATGGGCCTTGCAGTCCTTATCTGCCATCAACTTCTATGTTTCTATGTTTCTATGTGTGGTCGGAAGTGGAGCTGCAGGAGCTCTGTGGGGAATGCAATGGAATCAGGGGAAGGGGCTGCCGAAGTGTATTAAGTTTATCTTTGATGGCATGTTTACATGTATATATGTATTATTATCTCCATACATGTAAACATGCCATCGAAGATAAACTTAGTACATTTCAGCAGCCCCCCTCCCCCAGTTCCATTACATTCCCCATACAGATCCTGCAGCCCCGCTCCCAACCACATGTCATAATTAAGACTTTTTTTAAGGGCAGTGCTGCAGTGCTCCTTGTCTGCTTGGCTTGTACATGGAGGTTACAAACCGGATGTTATGAGCTAAATGATAGTAAAAACGCTTATCAGAAAATGCTACCTTTCAGTCTGAAAAGCTCCTGGGGCAGGCAACTACACAGTACAAGTTGCCTGCCTGAAGCATAAAAAATCATTGTCACCAGCTCTTTAATTCTTTATAGGCTGTCAAAACTTTTCCATTCCCCACTAATCTGTTTTTCCTCCCCTTCTCTCAAATTTGTGGACAGAACAACATGCATTAACAGGCACTGGTGGGAGGGGATGGACACAAGGACATTTATGGAAAAAAGAGTCCACAGTGAACTTTTAATGCCCTAAAGTAAAACAAGGTGATAGGGCCAGATAGGATTTCCCCAAAGGATACTGAAAGAACCAAGGACAGTGCTAGCTTCCCCTCTTACGGCACTATTCAGCACCTCATTGGAGATGGGGTGGTTCCTGAGGACTAGAGGAGGACCAATGTGGTTCCTCTGCACAAGAACAGCAGCAAGGAGAGGCTAGCAATGAAAAAGCAATACATTTCACACTGGTGGTGGGGAAATTAATGGAGTGCAGAAGAGAGACTGGTGGAGTTCCTGGAGGCAAATGAGCTGCAGGACCACTGGCAACACAGTTTCATAAGCGGCACATCATATCAGACAAAACATGTAGATTTCTTTGAGTAATTAGGGAGGTGCATCATGGGAGGAAGTAGATGTTGCCTGTCGGAGTTCAATAAGGTCTCTGACAGTGTGCCACACAGGAGACAGGTTAAGAAATTCAGTAACCTGGGGTGGGGGAGAGAGTGGCGAGCTGGGTATCAAACTGGTTGAATGTGAGTGACCAGTGGAGTACCAGAGGATCGGTACTGGATCTTATTCTTTTCAATGTCTTCACAGTGATATTGCTGAGGAACTGGGGAGAAGTTGTGTTTCTTTATGGATTGCACAAAACCTACAGCAGGGTGGACAAAATGCAAAGGGATCTGTGAAAAATTGAGCAGTGGTCTAAAGTGGTAGCTGGGTTTTAATGCCAAGAAATGCAAAGTCACACACCTGGGCCAGGAAATCCAGGGACTGTGTATAAGATTGGGGAGGGCACTTACAGTCACCAAGTAAGATAGGGACCTTGGGGTAATCATATTTGATGATCTCACAGTGCCAGGACAGTGAAACAAGACAGTAGGCAAGGATAGCAGGATGCTGGGATGCAGAGGGATGGAGATTTCTAGCAGGAGAAGGAGGTGGTGTTGCCACTGTATCACCCACCAGTGACCTTACTTGGATCTATGTAACAAGTTCTGAAGGCTGCACCTTCACAAGGACATCGACAGGGTGAAAGCCGTCCAGAGGAGGGCTACAAAAATGGTGAGGGGCTTGCAGAAGAAATCATATGAGAAGAAGCTGCAAGAGCTCAGCATGTACTCCCTGGAAGACAACAGAGTAAGTGGCGACATGGTTGACACCTACAAGCCCCTCACTGGGGTGAAAAAAGTCTAGGAAGGGAGACTCTTTGACTGGAGAAGCACCAAAACAGAGGGGCATGCTAGTATGAAACTTGGTGGGGGGGGGGATAAGATGTGAGGAAATACTTCTTCACAAACAGGGTGGAGGACTTCTTGAACAGCCTGCTAGAAGAGGTGATGACAGCGAATATAGCAGGGAGCTTCAAGCATGCATGGGATAGGCACAATGGCATAAACAGATGACAGGGAGAATGGAGGGACACCTGAGATCAAATAGGGTCCAGGGTGTAGTAACAGTCAAGAAAAAAAGAGCAGAACAGATGGACGTACTGGTGCTTTTCTGCAGAAACATTCTATGTTTCTGTGTTTCATCATGTAATCTGAAGAGGTCTTTCTTCAGAGCAAAAGGTCCGTCAGCCTTTCTTTTCCTCTTGTGATAAATATATCCCAGTCCCTCACTCAGAAGCAGAACATGATAACAAATTGTAATACATCAGTGAGGTTCTCTACTACAGTCAGACTCTAATGGAGGGAGGGGTTAAAGGGGTCATAATGTATGCTTTGGGTATAGTTCTAGAGCCTTTCTAGGCATCATCATTATTTAATCCTCATATCAGTAACGAACAACTCCATCAGCACCAAAAGTCCACAGCAGTTAAGTCCTACCCCTCCTTGACCAATAAGAAACCAAAAACGCCTAACTCCCTCCCTCCCCAAATCACCAATGCTTCTGCTTACACTGTCTGCAAGAAAACTAAAAGCTGTCAGTTGAAATTTTCAGCATTTCGCTGGGGGTCTCATTGTTCTCCAGTTCATTATTTTAGCATGGTGTGACATTACCCAATTTTATTTTCACCAACTTCATATATCTTTTTAATCCCAAGATTTTGCCATCAAGAATTTCTTCAGCTATTTAAAAAGACACTTTATAGCATAACACTTCATTTTGAGATCAATATTGTGCACTTTACTAAAACCCCATGTATGCCCACTGGGTGTCAAGGAATAATGAGCCCCACTCCTCATCCCTACACTGTGCTACATTTCCAGGAAGTGGAAAAACCCTGGATTTGCTTGTCACTTCATTGGCTCCAGTCTGGTCCTCTACTAGGACCTGTACATTTTTAAATCACTGTTCAGTGTGTATAGGGCTCTCTCTTACCTAACAGCACTCAGGCATGATGGGCCGACCCACATTATGCCGAGTAATCCTTCAGCTGACAGGTAGTTGCGCACACGCGTGCGCACGCACACACACATACACACACACCCCTCCTCAGCTCACTTCTGGCCCCCTAGCCCCATCTCACTTCTTTTGACTTAATTTCTCCAATCCCTAGACCCACTTACGTGCTTGTGTGATTGGATTCCTTCCTCAGATGCCTCACAATCAAACACAAATCTGTAGTCATACATCTGCATTTTGAAACAGTGCATCTCCTCCTCACTATGATCATGGCCTCCCTTAGATGTACTGCAGCATACTACAGTACCCCTTCTACTCAAAATATTTTCAAAATACTGGAGAAATAAAGAGGGGATGGTGCTCATACCCACTGTGATAAATGGTTTGAAACAGCTACTATCAGAAATTAAATCAGATAAAGCGCTCACGAACCACCAAGCGTACATTGCACATATATGCATTTCAACAGAATATCTTAGTAGGAGGGACCAGGAGCTTACCTCTATACTTTTTTTAAACATGATCATTTCATGATACACGCTCCAAATGCTAATATGCTGCCTGCAATCCACCAATCCTAATAGATAACATCTTCCAGTTCTAATGGCTGCACTGTGTTGGCGCTGAAAATATCTGCCCAATCATTTCAAGGTCTCCAGTAGTAAGACCTACCTTCTGCCCCCACAGATTTGCTGCTGGGCATAGGACAAGGCAAAAATAAAAACAAGGCATGGAAAGCTGGGAGCAGCTAAATAAGTTTTTGGACTCATGGCTGGGGGAATAGCTACAGTTTAAAATCTTGGGCATTCACTATGGCGTGCGTGCTAATTGAAAACTTATAGTGAAATATCCACGAGTAGATATCAGACTAAGATAATAAGATCACAAGAGGAAGTCTTGTATCAATCAATCAATCAATCAAAACTTTATTTATAAAAAGGCACATTTCTAAAAATAAGGCACCTGTACATCACATAATAAGACAAAATATTACTAAAAACAATAAAATTACCAAGCTTAATAATACTTAAAGATCAATTGTTACACTCAGATGCCTGTTTAGTTGTAATACCCTAGGAAATTAAACTATGAAAAGTTTTTAAACATAAATAAAGAGTTTACATCACCATACGCTCTCACTCTCACATAGAACACCTACAGGCCGTGCTGCAGACAGCATTCCAACAACTGGAAACATGGTTTAGCTCTTAAAGGTTACTCCATAACTACAGTATAAAAAAAAAATCAATGCTCCTCTAGAGCCCCCAGCTAAAAAGGAGGTACCCTGACTTGACAGTCACAGACAACAAAGGTCCTTTTGGAACTGAGTGTACATTCCTTCAGGTACTTGGCGTCATGGTTGATGATACCCTCTTACATGTGCAGCACATTGACATGGTGGTGAAGGCAATGAACACCAAATTAGGCATCCTGTTTAGGCACAGAAAAAGCCTATCTCCTAATGCCCTCCAGCTCTCAGTCTCCAGCTCCATTTTATCCATTGTGGACTATGGTCTGGTAGTATACAGTGCTGCCGCAGACACGGCTCTCAAAAGTGTAGTTATTGCCCTGAATAAAGTGTGCAGACTACTGCTAAATGCAAATCACCTTATGCATACTTGCACTCTGCATGGGCAGTCCAACCTTCTATCTCTTAGAAACAGAATCTGATACCAAACCTGGCTTCTAGGAAGAAGGAAGACCATGCTCTCCCAGATCCCTCCCTGCATCTCTGAACTGGTTAAAGAAGCTAGTTCCAAGTTCAACACCAGAAGCACAGCTCCGTTTTGTAGGATTGCACTGGGTCAATGCTCATTCTCATACCAAGTACCACTTTGGCTTAATGAGATCCTGCTGCTGCTTCATTAACACTGCAAATCTTGAGCCTTTAAACCAGAACTAAAGCAATATCTATTGAGTCTGAACATCTGTGATTGCGGAACTAAGACTGTCTGCATCTCCACTGCACCTCGCTCACTTGTCTGATTATCCTCATTATATCTACCCCTGGGCCTCTCTTCTCTATCATTATCATCCCTGCTACCAATCTTGTCTACCACACCAGTGGAGGTGAAAACCCTCACACATTTAACTTTCAACACCTGCTCTCAGTTCTGTTCCTGCACCGTGTTCCTATTTTCTGCTCTGGATGCCATTTCATCCCACAACTCTACAGTGTGACACTTGGACAGCTGGTTCTGATTAATCTATGCTTTTTGTAATATAAAAATGTGTTATTGAATGTCTCTCTTAAGACATGCTGTGTTGTGAGATACCCCCGGCCCCCAGGGTTCAACTACAGACTGTTATCATAAAAGCCAGGAGATAATTACAGGCTAGAAGAGATTTAAATTAAGGATCTCCCATTTATCTAGCTTAATTGTAGCTGCCAGCTGCTAGGCTGGAAATCATATACTTTTATGACGTTTAGAGGAAGAATACAGGTTATGTCACTTTGGTGCGAAGTCATAAATGCTTCTTTGATGTCTGTGAAGAGCAGGATGCTGCGCATGGATGAAAGAAAGAAAGAACTTGGAAAATTACAGACTTGATTAGGAAGTCATGTGGAAAAATGAGTTTTTGCTGATGTCACCTTAATTAAATTACCTTCAGATACATAGATACATAGACAGTGTCAGCAGATAAGGGCCTATGGCCCACCTAGTCTGCCCATTTAAGTTTGTAAGTTCAGTTTATGTTTTCCAGGAAGTCTGTTGCCCCTTACCCCTGACCTCCAGAATTCGTTTATGTCTATCCCATGCATTCTTAAATCCCGTGATTGTTTCAGCCCCCACCACTTCCTCTGGCAGGGTGTTCCACTTGTCCACCACCCGTTCTGTGAAGAAATTCTTCCTCACGTTTCCTCTGAATCATCCTCCCTCCAACTTCATCCCATGCCCTCTAGTCCTGGAACATCTTCAGAGGGATAAGACATCCTGTTTGTATGATTTTTAATAAACAGAGGAGTAGCTGGGTGACATCATGGAGAAGGCAGGATCAAGACAGTTTTTTAATTATGCTGTAACTGACCTTTAGACACACACACACACATTTGGCCTCTGAAGCTACAACATCTTTCAGCACTGTAAGAATATAAGAATACATTAACTAGGCAAGGCTAAGTGTATGGTTGGTAGGAAATTGCACTTTTAAACCTGTTTTTTTTTAAGTGATTGTAATGTTTCATGATATATGGTTCTGTATTTTACATTTTACATTTTTTATCTATTTTTAAGTAAACATCTCATTTTAAGAGACTACTTGGTGTGCCTTTGAAATTCTTTCTTTGGCAAGTGAAGCATATATGGTTAAAGCTGACACTGTGCAAAGCTTACTGGTTTTACCAAACTGGGTAAAGGTAAGAGTTTATTTTGAGGTCTTTGATAGAGTTTTTAAGGGTTCGTTTTGTACACCTTGTTAGGTGCCCGTAGGCAAAAGATATCTGGCATCCCCCGAAGAGCAGAATTATCTGAGCCTGTACATTGGGTATGCTAGCAAGAAGTTCACAGTTTGAATCCCTCCAGAAACTTGAGGCCAAAGATTGATTTGTACCCACAAAGCAGACAGGAGGGTTACACGTGTTCTGTTAACTGTTCACAATACTGCACTTGGAGGTTGGCACTGTGGGAGTGGGGCCTGACCTGCTGAGTGGGTTTGTGACAGATTGGTTGGTAGCGGTGTGCATAAGTTTGGTTATTACAAGCTTTTACTGTTCAGTGTGTCGGTTTGAGACTGTCAGCTCACTTGTAAAAAGAAAAAGGCAGTGATTTATTTTTAAAAGAAACAGAACTATATCACTTGGCTTACAGTCAAGTTCCTACCTGTTTTATTTTTTTCTAAAGTGCAAGTCAGTAGCCATAGTTAGGGAAGAAGATGGCTTCCAACTACAGCAGGCACACTGTAGACTACTTAAAGCAGTTGTGCAGGGACAGAGGAGTCCTGTTCAAGGTGAAAGCCACCAAGCAGAACCTTGTGGATGCCCTGGTGGTAGCAGATACAGAGCACTGAGTCACAGACAGTGACTGTAAGGTACTGAACCTTGAATGTGGAAGGCTAGTGGCCCATGCAGTGTCCAGATCAGATGGGGAGGTCAGCAGGGCTACTGTCAGTGAAGGCCACAGCAACAGGGACAGGTCACCAGTATCCTGCAGTCAGAAGTACTCAGACTGCAGAGTGAGTTGTGCTGAATGGAGCTGGAGTTCAGGAGAAGAGAGTGAGAACAGTGACAGGCGGTACATAAGAGATGAGAGGCAGGCGGGGAACAGTGGGAGGCTGAGCGTGAGGAGTGTGAGCACCAGCGAGCTGCAGAGAGAAGAGGGAACAAGAACAGAGGGAGTCAGAACAAGAACAATGAGACGCTGACCATGAGGAGTGTGAGCACCAGAGGTAACATGAACTGGAGAAGCTATGACTCCAACCAGCGCCACCAAAGCAGGTAAGTGGCTTGGGAATTGAATTCCAAATTGATAGCCAAATTTAAAGAGGGGGAGGATATGGCTGCTTTTTAAATTCTTTTGAAAAAGTTTGTATTCAGGCTAAAATTCCTAGAGAGCCCTGGAGCTTCCAGCTATCCCCGCTACTTACTGGGAAAGCTCGGGCTGAATTGGGTCAAATGGACAATGAGGACAGTGATGATTACAGCAAATTTAAAGCTGCACTGTTAAAGAAATATGAATTAACTGCTGAATCATGCAGAACTAAATTTATAAGCTCAGGAGAAGCCTTGACATGAGCTATGAGGAGCTAGTCATGAAACGTGTTTTTAAAACATTGGTGGGAGGGAACTAAAGCAAACTCTGTTGATAAAATTGAAAAAGTGACTTTGTTAGAAAAGTTTTTCTGGACATGCCCAGCAGAGCTGAGGAGGACCAAGATCCCAAAACAGTGCAAGAGGATGCTGAGCTGTCAGACCGTTATGCCATGAGCAGACCTGCTCTGAGAGAGAGAATGGGGGGTGTGGCAGTGCAGAAAGGGAAAAGCATGCCTTCAGGGTAGCTAAAACCCTCACTGCCTCCACTGAAACCAGTTAGCCCCAGGTTTCAGAGAAAAGATTTCTCTGAGAAAAGAAATGAATGTTGGTTGTGTAAAGAAACTGGGCATATTGCCAGACAGCGTCCCAAAAAGGCAAACAATACACAACAGGGGGCTAGAAAGGAAGTGGATTGTTTGTGTGTCCCTGGAAGCATGCCTGTGAATATGAGGGAACACATGCACCCAGTCATGGTGAATGGAGTACAGACACAAGGGTTAAGGAACACAGAGGCATCCCTGACATTGGTAAAAGGGAATATAGTAGAGCCTGGTCAGCTTATACCCAATAAATACGTCACTGTACAGAATTTTGCTGGTAAGGAGAAAACATTGCACCTCGCTAGTGTTCTCCTAGATTTGGGTGAAACAGGGTGAACTGTGCAACAGGTGGCTGTAGTCAAAACCTTAGCAGTGGATGCGATCCTGGGCAGCAATCTCAAACAAGGGATGGTGTGTGCGATTACCCATAGCCAAGTGGCCAGGGAACACTGTAGTTCCCTGGACCCCACAGAAGCCATTGTGAAAATGACTGGGAGGCTGTTTCCCCAGCCTGTCTCCTGATATGGAGACTAATGAAAAGAGGGTAGAAATTTCCCCAGTAGCAGTTATCCACACAGCTACAGAGGGTTACGCCAAAGAAGGAGGGGTGACCCATTGTCAGAGGGTTGGGATTGACAGTGATCCTGAGTGCCCTGACACTAGTGCTAAGGACCCTAGTTTAGCAACTGAAGAGGACATGTCCCATACCTTGGGAATGTGTGAGGAGTTTGCAGCAGTTCAGAGAAGTGACCCTAGTCTAGAGAAGCTGAGGGATTGGGCAGACTCTGACGGGGCACAGGGAGGTGACAGCAGACATAAGGTTTACTGAGAAAATGGACTTATGTATACTCAGGCTGTGAAGACAGAGGGAGGGGTGTTAGGCAAGCAGCTTGTCATTCCCCAGGGGTATCGTGAGCAGTTGCTCATGATTGCACATGATATTCCCTTGTCTGGTCATCTGGGAATCACATGCACTACGCAGCAGTTGACCCAGAATTTTCTATTGGCCTAACTTCACCCAGCAGGTGAAGGAGTATTGCAGGTCTTGTCACCAGTGCCAAGAAATAGGGAAGGTAAGCAAGAAAACCCAAGCCACCCTGATTCCATTGCCCATAGTGGAGGAGCCATTCCAGAGGGTAGGAATGGATATTGTGGGGCCTTTAAATACCCCCAGCTCCTCAGGGAAGAGATTCATCCTGACTGTGGTGAATTATGCCACCTGCTTCCCAGAAGCAGTAGCCCTATCCTCACTGAGGACAGACAAAGCGGCAGATGCCTTACTTGGGATTTTCTCCTGTGTTGGGTTTCCGCAGGAGGTTATCACCAATCCAGGGGATTCCTTCATATCGGACCTGATTAAATGTTTATGGGAGACGTGTAGGGTGGTGCAGAGATGCACAACACTGTATCACCCACAAGCCAATGGGCTTGTGGAAAGATTCAATGGTACCCTGAAGTCAATGCTCCAGGCATTTGCTGAACAGCATGGGAGGGACTGGGAGAACTACCTTCCCCACCTGTTTTTTGAATACAGGGTGGTGCCACAAGAGTCGACAGTATTTTCCTCCTTCAAACTCTTATATGGATGCCAGGTACATGGGCCCCTAGTTTTGATCCAGGAGGATTGGGAAGGCAAGCACGCCACTAAGGGAACTCCCATAGTGGATTATGTCCTTAGGTTTAGGGAAAGGCTGAAGGAGCTTATTGGAACAGCCCAGAGTAACCTGGCAGCTGCCCAATAGAAACAAAATGTGTGGTACGACTGCAGTGCCAGAGCTCACTTGTACTTGGTGGGTCAGAAAGTCATGGTCTTTATTCCGTCCTGGAAAGACAAGCTGCAAGCCGAGTGGGCAAGACCGTACAAAGTGGTTAGGAAAGTAAATGACGGAACTACATTGTGGAGTTACCTGACAGAAGACAGACAGAAAGGATGTACCATGTCAACATGATGAAGCCATATGCAAATAGGGTTGACATGGTGTTTGCAGTGTGTAGTCTTGGGGAAGGGACAGACGAAGGAGACCCCCTTCTGGACTTGTTGGAAGAAAGTAAGAGGGAGTCCTCCGTGAAGGCAGCTAAATTGTCTCTCTAGCTGACCCCAGACAAGATCCAGGAAGTAAGGGAGGTTTTAGCAGACTTTGCCCCCTTGTTTAGCACCAAGCTTGGACTTACCCCCTTAGCGACACACGATGTGGAGACAGGGACACAGACGCCCATAAGGCAGACAGCATACAGGGTGTCAGAGGCTGTCCAAAAGGACATTAGGAGGGAAGTAGAGGAGATGCTGGATTTAGGGGTAATTCCTAATCCAGAGATCCCATAGCTCCTGGGCCTCACCCGTAGTCCTTGTGCCCAAGCCAGCTAGCTCTACTCATTTCTGTGTGGATTATCATGTACTGAATGCAGTCAAGAAGTCAGATGCCCACCTGATGCCCTGAATGGATGAACTCCTAGACAAGTTGGGAAGGGTGACCTACCTTACGACCATTGACCTGACCAAGGGGTATTGGCAGGTAGAATTGACAGACAGAGCTAGGGAGAGGTCAGCCTTCATCACTCCAATAGGCATATTTGAATTTAAAGTAATGGCTTTCAGAATGAAGAATGCCCCAGCCACTTTCCAAAGGTCGGTGACTCAGGTGATAAATGGTGCTGAGAAGTATGTGGTGGCATACCTGGATGACATTGCCATCTTTAGTACCAGCTGGGAGGAGAACATCTATCCCACCTAGAGAAGTGCTGGGAAGGATACAGAGGGCTGGGCTCACTGTCAAAGCCGGGAAGTGCTAGGTGGCCATGGGAGAAGTGGCATACCTTGGGCATGTGGTAGGCTGAGGACAGCTCCATCCTAACCAAATAAAAATAGAGGTAATCCAGGCATGGCCCAGACCAGAAATGCAGAAGCAGGTCAGGAGTTTTCTTGGGACAGCAGGGTACTATAGAAAATTTGTACCCAGTTACAGTGCCCTGGCTGCTCCCCTATCTGACCTGGTAAAGAAAAGGATGTCAAAGAAAATTACCTGGGGACCAGCCTGTGAAGAAGCCTTTACCACATTGAAGGAGGCACTGTGCAGTGCTCCTGTTTTGACAAATCCTGACTATAACAAACCCTTATAGTTCAGACTGACACCTCAGACATCGGTATTGGGGCAGTACTGAGTCAGACATCCAGCCAAGGGAAAGATCACCCTGTAGCATATCTGAGTAAAATGTTACTTCCCAGGGAGCAGGCATACTCCACTGTGGAAAAGGAGTTTCTTGCCATAGTGTGGGCCTTAAAGAAGTTAGAGCCATACTTATATGGGTGGCATTTGGTGGTACAGACTGACCACAAAACCCTGGTTAGGATGACACAAATGAGGAAGAAGAATAATTGTAGATTGTTAAGATGGAGTCTTGCTTTGCAAGGGTATGATATGACAGTTCTACATTGGGCTGGAGTGAAAAATAAGAACTCAGATGGGTTGTCTCACATCTATGAGGAGTGAACTGATTTGGGAAGCTTATCCCATGCAGGGGAATCATCCCCCAAATTCAGTCTAGGTAGGGAGGACTGTGATGCTTGGACAGCTGGTCCTGATTAATACATGCTTTTGTAAAATAAAATGTGTTGATGAACATCTCTCTTGAGACATGCTGTGTTGTGGGATAACACCCCTCCTGGGTTCAACTACAGGCTGTTATCCTAAAAGCCAGGAGATAATTACAGGCTAGAAGAGACTTAAATTAAGGATCTCCTGTTTATCTAGCATAATTGTAGCTGCCAGCTGCTAGGCTGGAAATTATAAACTTTTATGATGTTTAGAGGAAGAATACAGGTTATGTCAATTTGTTGACAAGTCATAAATGCTCCTTTGATGTCTGTGAAGAGCAGGATGTTGCTCATGGATGAAAGAAATAACTTGGAAAATTACAGACTTGATTGGGAAGTCATGTGGGGAAATAAGGTTTTGCTGACATCACCTTAATTAAATTACCTTCAGAGGGATAAGACATCCTGTTTGTATGATTTTTAATAAACAGAGGAAGAGCTGGGTGACATCATGGAGAAGGCAGGGTCAAGACAGTTTTTTTAATTATGCTGTAACTGACCTTCAGATACACACACATGTTTGGCGTCTGAAGCTGCAACATCTTTCAGCACTGTAAGAATATAAGAATACATTAGCTAAGCAAGGCTAAGTGTATGGTTGGTAGGAAACTGCATTTTAAACTTGTTTTTTAAGTGATTGTAATGTTTTGTGGTATATGGCTCTATTTAATTATACTTTTTATCTATTTTAAGTAAACATCTCATTTTAAGAGACTACTTGGTGTGCCTTTGAAATTCTTTTCTTTGGCAAGTGAAACATATATGGTTAAAGCTGACACTGTGCAAAGCTTACTGGTTTTACCAAACTGGGAAAAGGTAAGAGTTTATTTTGAGGTCTTTAATAGAGTTTTTAAGGGTTCATTTTGTACACCTGGTTAGATGCCCATAGGCGAAAGACATCTAGCATCCCGAAGAGCAGAATTATCTGAGCCTGTACATTGGTGCGCTAGCGAGAGGTTCTACAGTTTGAATACCTCCAGAAACTTGAGACCAAAGGTTGATTCAAACCCACAAAACAGACAGGAGGGTTACCATGTTCTGTTAACTGTTCACAATATTGTGCTCGGAGGTTGGCACTGTGGGAGAAGAGGGCCTAACCTGCTGAGTGGGTTTGTGACACATAGCACCTCTCTACTTCACCTTCCCTCTTGCCCTTTACCCTATTCTACAAAGCCTTGTACACCCTTATCCCAACATTACCCTGGACAAGGCCCTACTGGGGCTGCAATTGTTTTTCTCTTGGTGGTAGTCCACTCTGGTTGCTATAGGAATCTTTTATGTTTTTAGCCTTGTAATGAATCAGTTTACTTGTACAAAATATATGCCTGTAACCTAAATTATTGTAAAGAAATCCATGTCTGTATTGTCTGTTCTGTCTTTATGATGTGGAACCTTTGTAAAAGAGTTTATACTCAGAGGTTGTTTTCGAATATACTTCAATGTGCTTATGCAACTGGTATGATGTATGTTTGTGTGACTTGGATACATTGTGGCTGTTAGCCTCTCTATCCATGTGATATTCCGCCCTGTAGGGATATGATGGCAAGGAAACCTAGTAAAGGGTTCCACCTCTGTAGGTGCCATGGGAATGATTCCCTTGGCTAAAGGTAGCTTAGGAAGAAGCCCATGGGAAAGAGAGACGTGCCACTGGAGGAGAAGGAGGAGGAGGGGAGGATGGTGGGGCAATGAAAGAAACAAATCCTGGACTAGCCAGGAGGAGCAGCCTTTAAAGGCCTGATGGGAAAGTGGTTTGTTGCTCTGCCCATTGAACTACAAGCATAGTCTTGCAAAAAAAAAACATAAATAAACTACTCTGTTTTTTGTTTCACTTACGAGCTACGTTGCCTGTTGTTTTTGAGAGGTGCTCCTGTTCATCTTCAACTTATTGTATCTGGAAACAGGCTTTCAATGGGAGAGATATGCTAAACAGATGTGGGTCGTCAAGCTTACAGCTGCAGAGGAATCACATTTCAGAATGGTCTGCAGTGCTTGTAACTGATAAAACACACAGAGTCAGCTTTATGGTGAAACATATGTCTGCATAAATCACAGTATGGTTTAATTATGCAAACATGCAAACATTTGTAGCAGTTCTGTTAAATGCCTCTTAATATTTCTAATAAATGGTATGTTATATTTTATGTCTAGAACATCATTCTACTTCAAAATTTCCTTTTTGGGCTTCTTCCCTCTGACTATGTGATTAACCTGCTAAATTCAGTATTTGTATATTTCCTACTGTAATTTCCCTGGTTGTAACTGAGATGTTCATCCTTTGGGCTTATTCTACGGAGACTATAAAAAGAAAGCATACAGAGATACTTGGGTGCAAGTAAAGAAATAAATTATGTGGACAGACTCTGTTTATTTGTAGCAAGATATCTAAATGTATGCAAAGTAAGGGAAAATGCCCAGCCACAAAATAGTGTTGACTAATATATCCCTAACAGAAATAATTATATGAAATGTTTTCATGCTGCACACATAAAACTATCCAAGTGATATGCACGCCGCAAGTATGACTTCAATGTTAAATTGGAACCAATTGCATGCATATGGCATGTGTGCAGCAAGCAAGTGTGGAAATCACCATTTTTATGCTAAATTGGGAAAGACTGCATACAAGTGGCATGTGTGCAAAAAGCAAGTGGTCACTGATAACTACACAAGTAAAAGTTAAGTTGCTTGCTCAGGATCATCCCATACACAAGTGGGGATTGATGAGATTCAAACCCAGGTCTTTATGCCTCCAGGCTTGCAGTTCAGTGCCTTTGACCACTAAGCCATACTGTCTGCATACATATGGCTTGCTTGTACTTCAATACATACTTTATCTGACTACATCTGCATGCATGTGGCATGCTTGTAACTACTGTTATGGTTTTCAGTTTTCTTTTCTTACTCTTCTCAGTTTCACAGTTGAAACTGCTGCACACATACCAATGGAAACACATGTGTTTTTTTTCCCACCCCCAATACACAAACCTACAAAACAACTTAATTACTTCTGTCTGGCCTGTACTCCTACTATTTTCATTCCATAGTTTTGAATGCTTCCACACAGACAGACGTTAATGTGCAAACACAAAAGTAGCAACAACTTGACACACACCCACATGGCCAGTCCCCCACCCCCCATGCACACACACTGTAGTGGGTACAGCCATGCTGCTACAGATACCCCACCAAGAATAGATATAATAAGTCTCTTACTTGAGTACTAGGGAGCCAGAGGCAGGAGTCTTTAAAAGATTTTGTCCATGGTTCAGAGTGCTGGGGCATACCCCTTGAAATAAAAGAAGTTCTTTCTTATTACTAATTTATACATTATGATGGTGTGCTGGAGAATAATGAAGGCCACTGTTCTACTAACAAGGCCCTTGTTAGTCAAATGGTGGCTGTCATTATTCTCCAACTAGCCATCAATAAAGTATAAAAGTATAATAAAAAATACCCCCATTTATTTAAATGGTGCACACCCTTGTAGTTTCCTTTGCCCTTTGTCATAATGTGACTGAGTGTGGGGATGTGGAAGTCAGCTTCACTGGTGGGGGGAGCATAAGCCTGACTATAGTGAGGCTCCAATAGTCCTTGCATACCATACCACTGAACTGTCCGTGAATGCAAGGGACAGCTCTTGAATGTCTGTAACATCTCTAAAAGGTATAACCTATTTGCTTTGACTGAAAAGTGATATGCAAATCAGGAAAAATTAAAAGGTGTAAGATTCATCTGTATATTCCTCGGATCGGAGCAGTGCATCAGATTTGGGCTTAAATCCACTCAGTTACTAACCAATTTTTTTCCTGACTGAAGTTCTGCCTCCCCCCAAAAAAATACCTTTGTCCTGATTTTTCTTCCTGACTCCATTCCATTCAATACTCATACCCTGTGGGTTATGAAGCTACCCAAAGGTGAAGCATGAAAAACACATCAATATTTCAGTCCTTCCTCCTTCTCCAATTCCCATGTAAAAAAAAAATACTTTTACTTACCTAGCCATATGGCCAGAACCTGCAGCCTGGCACAGTGTGCCACCAGCCCAGTTTTCAGTCTGCTCCCCCCTTTCCTTCCACCAGAAGCTGGATGCTAGAACCCATCACAGCTCCCCAATATGGTCCACAAACAAGTCACCTCACCAACCAAATCCATCCAACCTCGGTTACTTGCTCCTTGCTTCGTTGCTGCTGTGGCTTCTGTGGCAATGTACTGATCAAGGCCTGTGAAGGTCACCCACACACTGTCACTGCAGCTGCTAAGCCTAGCTTGCTGCCGTGAGGCTCTGTGCTGTTTTTTTTTTAAATTTGAGGCTAATAGAATAAATAGGTAGCTTAATATTGAGTTAGCTTCAAGGTCACCCTCTGCCCCTTCAACCACCAGGGGAGATGGAGACTCACTAAGAGTAGACCAAAAGAAAAACATGCTGCCACAACACTGCTATTGAGAGTTCAGTACTCACTGAATCCTCCAAGCTGTAGTGTGCAGTTTGTCTGCTCTGTGGCGGTAAAGACAGTGGCACACTTGCAAGACTCATGCAATCTTTTTGGCTGGAGCTCTTCCACATCTCTTGTGACTGTGCCACAGCTAACAGGTGAAGAGTGGACAACACAATACTGTCCAGTCGAGTCTGGACAGTACCTACAATATAAGCATGCAGGCAGGTGGGCACTTATTGTGCAAAAGATTAAATCCAAATTTAATGCCAATATTGCCACAGCATAGGAACAACATAGGCACAAATCGGGGAGCAAGTGCCTCCTCTGCCCTATCTAAATGGAACCCTTACTGAATGGCAGAAATTCATTCTCAGATGCTAATGCAATGGTTTCCACTATGTTCTGAGGTACTCTATCTCCATGTTTCATGATGTGTCCTAACCAACATGAGGGTTAGAGTCCTCATTGTACTCTCATTGTGAGTGTCCATGTCCTTCATTTCAGTGACAAAATGTGAGGTATGGTGCATGCTTTCAAGACCCTACTCCGCACAACGAGTGCTGAGTATGGCCATAGTGTATATGCTCAATACAGAATGATAAAGGCAAAGAGGTGAAATGGTCTTGGAGAAACACATTTGTAACATTAAATATGCATAAGGGATTTGCATGGTCCAAAACAAAAA
The DNA here is from genome assembly GCA_016271365.2 of Neoceratodus forsteri. Lineage (NCBI taxonomy): Eukaryota > Metazoa > Chordata > Ceratodontiformes > Ceratodontidae > Neoceratodus > Neoceratodus forsteri. The sequence goes on along the minus strand of CM028133.1, from coordinate 147,040,599 downwards.
GGATAGGCTTCACCAAACAGAGGCCCCTCTTCATACATCTGGAATGAAGGATGTTGACTGGCTATATCCTAGACATTTAATGCAGTAAGCAAACAATACTTTACAAATTAATGGTGATTTAATGACAAAATTCAAAAGCCATTAAACAACTTGCAAAAGGATCAAAATTAATGAGTTTACCTAATTTTATGGGACTTCTAATAAAAATGTATTTTAATGCTTTACTTGCTAGCAGTAGTACAAGAAATAGAATTGATGTTTTTTTAGATGAGATTTGTACCTGCTTAGTTGCTGCACACATGGCAAGCAAGCTGGATGTGAACCTGATGTGATGTTTAAATGATGTTCACACCAGCTTACCTGCTGCACTCATGTCAAGCGTGCAACACACAAACATGATGTAATTTTTAGAAGATGTTCACACCAACTTACCTGCTGCACACGTCAAGCTTGCAGTATGCAAACCTGATTTGCTTTTTAGACCTGGTTCACTCTGTGTATGCAAACTGCATGCAAACATTGCACAATTAAGCAAGTGGAATGCATTCTGCATGTGCACAGAATACCTATATTTCATTAAGTGATGTATTGTATTTCTCTGTTTACATGCATAAATGCCTAACATTTCTTTGTTAATGTACCACTAGATCAGGGAAATAGTCCCATATGCAGATTCTCCAGGACATTCTTTCGTTTTCAAAACATCACTTTTAAGGAACGTAACCACCAGCCACAGCACAAAAACAATGGCACTTCCTCTGTTTAGAGGAATTCCTAGCAGGTAAGACAACACAGCTTTGTTTTCTCTTTTGCTTGGAAAAAAAACAACAGTTTTAGACCTGTAAGGTGAAAATCCTAAAGGAGATAAAAACAAAAACAGGGCAAATTTCCTGTAGAAGAGATTACAGACTACAACCATGCACTCTAAACAGAGAAAGTGTAATAGAGTTTGAGCATTAGATGGTGTCTAAGTAGCCATAAAAGTGATTTAAGAGCTACTGAATATCTTTGAGTATGTGCATAAGATCACATGCGCCTAAAGAATTGGTGTATAAACAATAAAATGTTGGGTACTTGTGCATGTAACCAGATATATATGTGGTTAGTAACATGCAATAAGGCGTGCATTCACTGAGAGATATAGTCATGCTTCTGATGTATGCAAAGACATGAGGCTGCTGGATGAGTTCACCTCAGCATACATCACGGGTACCTATATCTCCCTAAGAAAGTAACCTCCTATAGTATGTAATTTCATTCAGAAAATGGCTTGTCGTTGAAAAATTGACTTATCAGTGCAGCACAATGCATTTATGAAAATGTAAAGATGCAGCTGGTAGCCTGGTTCATCAAGTCAGAAATCAGTGTCGGCAATCTTGACCAATTTTAAAAAATTTATTGGCATCACTTGGGAATTTTCCTGGGTGATTGGTTGAACTGCCGATGCCTCAGATCCAATGTAGTTAAATGCCAGCTGCTACACCTTGGAAGGAAAACAGAGGTAGAAACTACAGTACGCATCATGTAAGGTTCCTCTTACTACAACTGAGGTAGAAGAGGACTTGGGATCATTACATACAACGGGCTGAAGTATGATAAGTAGTGCTTGGCCTCTGTTGAGAGGGACAGTAAAATGCTGGGACACATCCAAAAGGGGTGGCTGTCAGAGTAGTGGAAATAATCCTGTTACTTTACAGGGCCCTGGTCAAGCCCTGACTGGGGTAACGCATGCTGTTTCAGTCTCATCGACACAAAAAGGATATTGAGGTGCAAATAAATCCATGGACCCTGATGAGATACACCCTAGAGTGTTAGCTGAACTTTCAGAATGTTTAGCACCTCCTCTTGCATATATCTTTCAGAAATTCTTGGATCTGGAGGAGGTAGTGCAGGAATGGAGGGATGCGGTTGTGATACCAATACCTAAAGAAAGGCCCTGGGACTAAACTGGAAAATTTTAGACCAGTCAGTCTGACATCTATGATATGTAAAATCCTAGAGGGTATAATTAAAGACCATGTATTAGCACGTCTAGAGGCAACTAACTTATTAGATCCAACACAACACAGCTTTACAAAATCCCATTCATGTCAGAAAAACATGCTGATTTTCTGTGAAAACGTAAGTAAAGCATTGGACCATGGTGATGTGGTGGATGTGGCTTTTCTTGACTTTTCAAAGGCCTTCTATAAACTGCCCCACAGTGAACTATTAATGGTCCTTGAGCAAACTGGGTTAGACTGTAATACAATTAACTGGGTGGTTGCATGGTTGGTCGGAGACAGGGAGTGACTATGAACGGAGCTCTAGCCAAATCAGTAAGTGTAACAAGTGAGGTCCCACAGGGCTCCATGTTGGGTCCATGCCTTTTCAACAGATATGTTTTATCATTAAAATATGAGCAGCCTAACATCTGGCTAACTAAGTTTGCTGATGATTGTAGGATAGGGGAAATTATTAACACTAAAGAGAAAGGCAACATCCTGCAAAAAGCCATAAATTATATAGAGAACTGAATTCCCAAGTACAGATTGGAACTGAACATGAATAAATGCACCATCATGCTTATGGGAAGGCATAACCCAAACATAGTTTATAGAATGGGGGCAAAAGTTTACTCGAAACAGTGGAGAAAAAGACTTGGGTGTAATGATATCATCAGACCTACACTGTAGGATTGTCGCCAGAAAGGCCAATCAAAACCTGAACTGTATTTTGTGTTGCATCAAAAGTAGGGATAAGAAAATCATAATTCCCTGTATCAGGCATTGGTAAAACCCCATCTTGAGTATGGAGTGCATGTATGGTCACTGTATAAGAGGGGAGATATTTTAATATTAGAGAAGATCCAGAGAAGGGCCATGAAAGCAATAACAGGGTATAAAGATGCCTCATACACTGAAAGACTAAGGAGATCAGACATATTTACCTTACAATACAGGAGAACAAGGGGGTGTATGTGTATGATTTATAGGGCCTTAAATGATAACATATTGTGGTTCAATTATGGCATGTTACTCAAAGACTGTAAGTATGATACTAGAGGGCACCACCTTCAACTAGCAATAGGGAAATGGAGTCTACTTAAAAAAAAACATTGGTTTAGCCAAAGGGTGGTTAACTTGTGGAACAGTCTACCTATAGATGTAGTAAAAAGTAATTCTATGAAACAAATCAAAAACAGATTCGATAAATTTTCTACAAACAAATACAAGATGGTCTGAGAATTTTTTTGGCAAGCATATAAGGACAACGTCTATTTAGCTTGTCTATTTCTGTGTAACCTATGTAACCTGTGTAAGAGGGTGCAGTACAAGTCCACCAAAATGATCAGTGGCATGGGGGCGGGGGGGAAGCTGTGAGGAAAGGCTAGAAGCCCTTAACATATTACACAGGAGAAAAGGAGGCAGTGAAGAATCATGATCTGTCTTTTATACATACAGGGGAATTGACATGACTAAACTGTTGGAGATGTTTGATTTGGTGTACTGTAATGCAGGAACACACCCTGAAGCTTTGGGGTGGTGAATTTGGCAGTAATGTTAGAATGCACCTTTTCTTCAGAGGGTGGTAAATCTATGAAACAGCCTCATAGTGGAGACAGTGGGCATAAAGGCAGTGGAGGCCTTCATGATAAACCTGGACAAATATCTGTTTACCAAGGCAATCACCAGGTTCCTTGGTAGAGAGAGGGTAAGGAGTTCCCATAACCGTAAGTATTTGTACAGCATACTTATTTCATACCTGCTTGTAGTTTGTGTATGTGTGTGGGGGTGTGGCTATTGTCCCTTTTGACCTTTAAATTGCTATGTTAGTGTATACAGTATATATTCTGGTGAGAATAAAATATGAGATAACAGAAAAGTGAAATTTTACTAACCTAAGGAGCTAAAACTATAGTAACGGAGTCACATGAATGTTGTGGTGCACAAGTTTTCTGGAACATCAGAAACAACTGATTTCCACGTCACATAGTGAAAGTGTGATTTTTAATGTTGGAAGGGGATGAAAAACATGTGCTCTTATCATTCATAGCAAAAACATTTTTCTTCTTTTTTTACTCTTTTTTTTATATCAGTTCGGTTTGGAGGTACATTTAGAATAGGAAAATAAATATAAGCTACAACATCAATTACATCTTGAATCAATTTATAAAGTTACTTAAAATATGACACATACTATGTAAATATAAGGCAAGTCTATTAAACAATGAGTCAGCCAGTAAATAAAAATGATCTCAAAGGTAGTAGCATAGTCTACATGCTAAATGTGTGCATTACCAGACTGAACTATGGTATGCAGGGTGGGGTCCCCAGATCACCAGATACTTTTGGGTTTCAGTTAATGGGAGATCTGAGATGGAGCAGTCCCTACATGACCAGGGTAATATCATTTTGTTTTATGGGCGATTGGGCCTTGGGGAGGGAGGGCTTTTGAACTACCAGGATTATTTAAATAATTAAATTGGGCAATCGGGGCTTGGGGTGGGCACTAGACTACCATGGTTATTTCCATAATTAATTAATGTAATGGGAGATCAGGCCTGGGATGGAGGACCGTGGCACACTGCTGCAAAGTGCTTAACTCACCTAGAAGGCGATTTCTAAGTACCCTTAGTCCAGCCCTGGCTGGTCTAAGGATACGAAATTCTGCCCCGGGTGAGTTTTATGAATCGCTCTTGAGGATCTTTTGGCAGCCCATGTCTGCTGCAGGCCCCTAGTACCATGCTGTAGCCCATTTTGTGGGAGCAGGCACCCTGCATGCAACACAGGCTGCCTTTGAGAATCGCTCCTGGCACATCTTTTGATGCAAGGAGCACTTTGCACCATTGCTTGTGGAGCAATCCCTTTACTCTGTGCCAGGAGCTTTGAGAATTAGGCCCTCGGTTTCAACTCAACAATCTTTGGGAGGAAAGGGCTGAAACCACATATGACAACAAGACAAGAGGCAGTAACCGAAGAGTGGTAATGATGACTGCAGGCTGGGGTGATGGGACTGGGTGGCCACCTGAAGCAGATGGAGGACAGGCACAGGGGAAAAAATACTGGTTACCCACCTGACAGTGACAGTTTGTCAGCAAGGTCCCCTACAGTGACTACAGCACCATGCCACTGTAGGGAACCCACAGGAACCTGGCACTGTCTGTTGGTGGTCCTGCACCTCCCCCCAGTCAGCTCCGACTCTGAGTTGATCATTCTAAAGTTGGGGGGTGAGGTGGGCACAGCCTCCTGCATGGGTGGTTCAGTGGGTGAAGACCCCTAAGAAAACACATACAGCCACTGGAAACTGGCAGCCGACTGTACAATGCAGTCAACCTACCCGGATTCGCTGCCAAGGCATTCAACAAAAATTCTGACAAACACCCATCGTGGATACAAAAAATACCAGACTGAAAACAAGAGTAAATGGAAATGGATGTAAGAGAAGCACTGCTTTGATATAAATGTACTTATTATTAAAGAATATAAAATAGAAACATGACTTTTACAGAGGAAAAAATCTAATTTAGTTCTAATGAAAAATTTAATTCGGGGCTGGAGATCATAAAGCATGTGCCTCAAATGACAACGCTTTTTAGAGTAATTTTAAGGTACACTATAAATATTACTCAGATGTAAGAGTATATTTAAGGTACAAGAACAAAATGATAATCTTCTAGAAGTAATGCTGAGGTAAGGAAAACTGAATCTCAATAGTTTACATTTCTCATTAGAGGTACAATGCCTGAGACGCCTGTATAATCTTGAGGTAAAATGAAAATCAGCCTTGTGTTTGCAGTAAGTTTCAAGTCATGCACTAATGATAGAGTGGATACTCAAAATGCACTGAAAAACTACTGAAAATAAGATAGAGTACTCCAGTTTGGTAAGGGTGGATCATTTGCATATTGCTCACTTTTTTATCATTTTTTTAAATGAATCTCTTTACCCAGTCAATAGATCACTTCATCAGGTTACATTTATTTCTCTGACAAACTCCTTTCAGATCTGCACAATATTTTTGTCAAATTATGTTTATTCCAAATAATCACACTTAAGCCTCAAGTGGAAATATCAACACAGTAGGTTATCCTAAAATTCTACTGGGCATGCTGGAAATAAATTAGGTGAGCTGTCAGAGGGTCTGAGTTAGGTGAGGTGTTAGAACATACACGCAGGGCCAGGGGTTACTGGAGGGCTACAGAGCTAGGGGCTGGAGGATATCAAAATATAGCATATACGAAATATAAGCACTCATGAGGGGATGTGGACAGGGGAGAATACAATAGGAACCAAAATTGTGACCAGGGTGGTGAGATCAGCCAAGGCAATGATGGAGCAGAGGTTGACAGAGGATCAGAAATGGAGAAAAAGGGTTCTTTAGGTATATCAGGGAAAGAAGGAAAATAAAGGGCAGATTAGCAGACTGAGGACAGGGAATGTGTGGGCTGAAGAAGCCAGAGAACAGATGGAGGTACTTAATGAATACTTTGCCTCAGTCTTCACGAGGGATGACGGAGGGTCAACACCACATGGGGGAAGCGGACTGGGAATGAGGAATGGAGGGAGCTTGCTGACATTGAAATCCTGGTTGGTAGGGTGAGGGAGGCTCTAAGTCCCTGAGAACAGATAAGGTGTTGGGTCCGGATGGCATTCATCCCAGTATGCTAAAGGAGATTGCAGATGTCCTTGCTGCACCTTTGGCAGACATCTTTAACTACTCCTTCCAGACAGGCTGGGTGCCTCAGGATTGGAGGATGGCTCATGTCATGTGTCACGGGATCTGTATACACTGAAGACCATCCTTTTCATTTTAAAGTCTGTTGCAATATCACTCTCTATATTTTCTAATTCTTTCTCGCTACTATCCTAACTTTTTCCCATCTACAGGCAGGCCACCTGTAGATGTTCTTTTCTGTCATCTGTTTCTAGTCTTTTAGTCTTTGTAGAGTATGCTACCCTAGAACCCCCCTTTTCCTAATTCAGGCATACTGTATGAATGTGTGAATGATTGCCTGTACCATCGTGTGGATGTATGCCCTGAAATTCAGCGCTGGGATCTTATAGTAGTGCTATAGTGAGGGCTAACTTATACAGTACTGCTAGAATAAATGTTTTTGTTTATACTGGGTTTTTCTTCTGTGTAATGCTGCCCAGATATAAAAATTCTACAAGGCGCTGGTAATTTCATACACACTGTGGCCCAGATATTCAAACTGTGCCAGGCTGTGGTGCAAGCCAGGGTGCAGCTCAACGTGGTTGCTCAGGGGTGTGGCCTAGGCGATATTCAACGGAGCTGTGCTATGGCACAGCAGCTTTGAAAATCACACCCTGGCCACCCCGTGGCACTGCACCAGCGCAAGTGGCCAGAGTGGAGCATGGAGATGCGCTAGCGTAAGTGCCATTGTGCCATACATAGCACCTATGATATTCAAAAGGGGATGTGCAAATGGGGCCATAATTTATGCAGGGTGCACATGGGGTCATTTGCATGTCATTATGGCCCCATTTGCATTCCATTAGCATGCAAGTGCACCAATCCCCAACGACTTGTAGTTTTGCGCCTGCCAGGAGCAGCTGTCGGGACTGACTTCCCTGCAGCCCCATCGCAGGCAGTTGTCTAAACAAATATCATCCTCTAATATCCCTGGTGGTCCAGTGGATCGCTATGTGCCTGATCTCGGGCATTTGTATAAAAGAAATATCCTCCCCTAATATCCCTGGTGGTCCAGTGGACTGCTATGTGCCCAATTGGGGCATTGGTATAATAACCCACCCGTCCAATATCCCTGGTGGTCCAGTGGACCGATCGCTGCCCAATCGTGGGCATCTGGTTAAATCACCCCCGCTAATATCCCTAGTGGTCCAGTGGACCTCTGCCCGATCACAGGCATCTGTAAAACATATAAAATTACCTATTACCCTGGTGGTCTAGTGTGCCCTCCCCACCTGCCCACTGAGCCCCACCGCCTGCTCCCCTGGTCAGCCGGTGGACAGCAGCACCCCACCCACCTGCCGCCCCACCACCCACCAACTGACAACTCAGTAGGCTGCACGCCCATTGGTTCACAGCGTGAGCCACAGGGGTGTGTAGCCCATACCGCATCACACATTCCAGATATGTGACTGGAAAGGTGATCGCTTATAGTGAGGTACATCACTGAAAATCAATTTCAGCAATGTACACTCCTGGAGCACAGCAAAAGGGTGCTTGGGACTTAGGCTTTTTTTGTTTGCCACCCCCCCCCTTACTAAAGAATTCTCAACTCCAGTGGGGTGCATGTTGGGGGGGGGTGAAAAAATTGGGGGGGCCAAGTGCAACAAAATGTAAGCGCGCCTGGACCTGAACTAGCATCCTCGCAATCCTAGCCTGCAATCCATCCACCATGCCACGGGGCCAACTCGGCAGCCCACCACCCACCATGCCTCACAAACCCTCCCTTCCTTCTGCCCATCACTCAGCATGTTCGCCCCCACACGGTGTACATATAGCAATAACCTGTCACTATATTCGCAGCCCCCAATCCGGTCACTCTCCTGCTCGGTAGCCCTGTTGACAGGTGCCACGATTGAGTCACCCTTTTGAAAGCTCCAATCGTGGTAGCCGCTGTCACAGGCTACCCTTCTCCTTCTTTACAACTGCCTGGTTAGACTGCACCTCGAGTACTGCATGCAGTTTTGGCACCCGATTTGAAGAAGGACATTACACTTCTGAAAAGGGTCCAGAGGAGGCCAACCAGGATAATACAGGGACTGGGGAAAGATCCTATGAGGAGAGACTCAATGAGCTGAACATGTACTCCCAGGAGGAGAGAAGGGACAGGAGGGACATGATCGAGGTCTTTAAATATCTGAAGGGGTAAAAGGATCAGCCTAAATAAGAGGTTTCCAGATGAGGGAGGAAGTGGCCACCAGGGGCATTCCATGAAACTGGTTGGCAGGAGGCTCGGGGGAGACTAGAGACATTACTTTACTGAGAGGGTGGTGGATCAATGGAATACACTACCTGAGGAACTGGGACAGGTATAATGGGAAGGTGATGAATGCCAGAACTGAATGTGAAACTCTGATGGGGACGGGATGGGGGATTTATGAGGGGTGGAGGGCAGTAATGGTGTCTTGACCGGGCGCTGATTCTCGAGTAGACCCGATAGACCTTTGGGCCTACTTTGCTGGCATCTTAGTATGTTAGTATATGCATAATCTCTTTAGATTTCCCCAGTATTATCATTTCCAAGTCCTAGTACACATAGGGACTAATGATCTCGCCAGCCGGTCAGTTGTGGAGACCAAGGAACACCTGACTAGGCTGGGTGACAAACTATCATCTATTTCGTCCGGCATCTCCTTCTCTGAGATCCTGCCAGTCTGGGAGAAGGGAGCAGATGGACGGAAGGTCAGAGAAGGGGAGATAGGGGAGCTAAACACGTGGCTCAAGGACTGGTGCCAGAAAAAGGACACAGATTTGTAGGGAACTGGCAACAGTTCTGGGAGCAAAGTTCTTTAAATTTGATGGACTGCATCTGACTAAAGAGGAGTCAGTGCATTGGGGCAGAAGTTTGACGCCTTTGCAGAATATTTAAACTAGCAAATGGGGAGGGGTGCAGCACCCTACACGCTCGAATGGGAAGAACACCCTCCCCTCTGAGCTAGTGGTCAAACAGGAATTCAGCGTGTTTGCTGCTCATTTGCATCACCAGGTAAGAAAAAGGTTTGTCTCCCCATACGATGCACAGGGGTAATGCCAAACTTCACCCAACAACTAACACACCAAAATCTGGCCAATGGAAAATCATGTACACAATGCTCACAGCCTGGGAAATAAGATCCCAGACCTGCAGGCAATAATGTCAGAGGTACAAACTGGACATAGTAGCAATTAGTGAGACGTGGTTTACCAGTAACCACACTTGGAGAGACTTCAGTACCTGGCTGGCTGTATTGTTCAGAAGAGATCGAGGCAAAAGGGGGGGAGGAGTGGCCCTGTATGTTAATGAAAATATCAAAGCTAGAAATTCAGAATACATAATGAGCCAGAAGAACTGTGGGTCACCCTGGAAACAGGAAATGGGACAGCCATAAGAACTGGGGTTGTCTAGGCCCCCAGACCAGAGGAGGACATAGACACATTACTGTTAGAGGATATACAAAAACATGACAGCTAAAGGGAGGTTCTGATAATGGGAGACTTCAACATGCCAGATACAGATTGGTCAATACCAGCAGGAACATGGCCAGAACTAGACACATAGTGGATTCCCTGCAGGGGAGGAGGCCTCAAACAACTGGTACAGCAACCCACAAGAGACAGGGCTATCCTAAGATCTAGTACTGACTAACAAAGAAGGATCACAAGTCTCCAGGTAGAAAGGTCACCTGGGGCCAGTGACCATCACATGGTATAGGTTCAATTTGCTGACTACATCTAAATCATCCCATTCCAAGGCAAAAATATGGGACTTCAGAGGCTGACTTTGATAAGATGGCCAACAGAGTTAAGCTAGCCCTGGCAAAAAGAAACACAGGTGAGGAGGTAACAGGCAAAGTGGGCAAGCATTAAGGATACAATACTTGAAGCAACATCCCATTGTGTTAGACAGAAAAGGAAGTGTAAAAGAAGAAGGAAACCACTTTGGTTCTCAAATACAGTAGCAGAAAAGGTCAGAGCCAAAAGGCTGGCCTTCAGAAAATATAAGGAACCTGGCGAGGATGAAGATAGGGAGGCATACCAAACTGCTCTAAGGGAAGCAGGTAAGGCATTAGGCAGGCAAAGTCCCAAACTGAGGAAATCACTATGCAGGACAGTAAAAGAAGGTGACAAGACTTTCTATAGATACATTAGTGAAAGGAGAAAGTCCAGAGGGGTATTGCTAAGCTAATGGAGAAAAAGGGAGATGTGAGGAGGAGGACCCTGTAAAGGCATCTATCCAAATAGATACTTTTGCTCAGTATTTACTGAAGAGAAGGCAGGGCAGGGCCCACAGCTCAGCATCATGGACAGGGGGGAGGGAGGTGAGCACTACTCCCCATCACAAAAGAAAGGGTCCTACAAGAGCTTGCTAAGCTCAGGGTGGATAAGGCAATGGGACCTGATGGCATAAGCATCCCAGGGCACTTAAGGAGCTAAAGGAGGAACTAGCAGAGCCTTTAGCAGAATTGTTTGAGAGTGAGTCCTGAGCACAGAGAGGTCCCAGAAGACTGGAGAAGGGCTCATGTGATCCCACTCCACAAGAGTGGTAGCAGGGAGGAGGCGGGGAACTACAGACGGTCAGTCTTACCTCAGTAGTGGCAAGATTATGGAGGCACTCCTTAAGGAAAGGATAGTGCAACACCTGGAATCCATAGGGGCACAGGATCCACAAGACAGCATGGGTTTACAAAGGAAGGTCCTGTCAAACTAATCTCATAGATTTCTTTGACTGGGTAACCAGAGTGGTGGAACAAGGGGAGCAGTTGATGTCTCCACCTTGACTTCAGCAAAGCTTTTGACACTGTTCCACATAGAAGATTGATAAATAAGCTAGGTAGGCTCGAGGTGGGTCGAAGTTGGTCAACTGGGTGGCAAACTGGTTGACTGGCAGAAAACAGAGAGAGTGGTGGTAAATGGTATACAGTCAGAAGAGATGCAAGTCACGAGTAGGGTACCTCAGGGATCAGTCCTGGGGCCAGTCCTAACTAATATCTTCATTAGTGACCTAGCAGATGGACTAGAGGGTAAGGCTTGTCTGTTTGCAGATGACACAAGATCTCGCAATGATAGATATTGATCCAGATGGGGTGGGCAGAATGAGAAGAGATCTGGATAAACTAGCAGAATGGTCAGAAGAGTGGCAACTGGGATTTAATGCAAGTAAGCGAAATCATGCACATAGGGAAGAAAACCCTGAAGCCACTTATAGGCTGGGAGGGAGTTGCTAGCAGTCACAAAGGAAGAAAGAGACTTGGGCATCATCATCACTGATGACCTAAAATCATCAAACAGACCTCTAAAGCAGTAGGTAAGGCTAGGGGGGTGTTAGGGTGTATTAGTAGGGTATCACAAATCAAAGAGAGAGGTAATAATCCTCTGTACAAGACATTGGTTAGGCCCCATCTGGAGTACTACGTCAGTATGGAGAGCCACACCTTCACAAGGACATTAACCAAATTGAGGCAGTCCAGAGAAGGGCAACCAAAATGGTGCAGGGACTGCATCAGAAGACATATGAGGACAGATTAGCGGAGCTCAATATGTATACCCTTGAGCAAAGGAGGGAGAGAGGTGATATGATCGAGACATTTAAACACCCTTAAGGGCATAAACAAGGTGAAAGAGTCTAACATGTTTAAATATAAGAAAAATAGCAGGACAAGAGGACACAGCATGAGATTAGAGGGAGGAGGCCGATTAAGGGGAATGTGAGAAATTCTTTTTCACAGAAAGGGTGGTAGATGCATGGAATGGACTTACCACAAAGTGTGGCTATGAATACAGTGCAGGAGCTTCAAACAGGCATGGGATAGGCATAAGAGAGCAATACAAATGACTATGAATAGATAGGTCACTGACAGAGCAAAGGCCGATGGCACATTTATAAGGTAGAAAAAGAAATGGGCAGACTGGATGGGCCTTGCGGTCCTTATCTGCCGTCAACTTCTATGTTTCTATGTTTCTATGTTTCTATGTTTCAAAAGGTCCTTTCCAATATATTTTCTTTTCAGGATTAGTAATAAGTAACATAATAGCAATAATACATTCCCTAATTTTGGTTGAAAATTTCAGTGAGAACACTTATCAGTTGGTTGAAAACGCATGGATATGCCCATACAATCCTCACAAGGTATGGTATTGTGCAATATAACACAGGAATTATTGCAGGGATGGTGTTAGATATGTAAATCAGCTAGAGGCCTGAAAAATGCATTTGAACCAAAAGGAAATCTACTTTCAAGCCTTGTTTAGTCTTACTTTGTTGATACAAGCTTTAGAAGCATTTTAAATCCTAAATAAATCTTCAATGGGTGAGGAAAAAATCCATTTCAGAAAACAAGATGAGAATAATAATAAAAAATCTGAAAAACAACATTAAGACAAAAGTAAGCTGAAAGCGATCCAAAAAATTGATTTATTTTTTTGTAAGGTAGCTCCACCTCTAGTGTAACTACCTGGATGGATTAGCTTCATCAAGGACCACTCTCTCTTAAAAAGATTAGTGTCTCCTTACTTTGAATTCTATACAAACTAATTTCCCCACATGTAGGACACTACAGTGAGCATGTGTGCTACAAGTTTGTTTCATTTTCATTTAATATTGGCTCGGCAGTGTACTGTTAAACATGTACAATGTGATTTGACTTTGTGATTCATGTTCTGTCACTGAGATTTAAAATGCTCCATTTTGGATACTGTACATTTTTGAGTTAATCAATGTTTGTGTGCTATGCCCAGGACTCCTCTAACCCCACATGCCCTTTCATTTATTGCTTTTATTTAAATTAGTGTGTTTTAAATGCATGTGAAGTGAAGTGCACCCTTGCCCAATCACCCCCTTTGCTGCACAAAATGGCTCCTGTGAGCTTTATTTATTCTGCAGTGCATTTTCCACTGTGGAGACTCCTGAGCCCAATACAAGACTGAGCTCTTTATTTATATTTTAATTTCTGAGAGCCAGTCCTAATGTTCATAGTGCCTGGTGCTTTTCACCTTGCCTACTATACTGTGAGGAATGTGTTTATCTGGTTGATCCCACCACGAGATGGGCACATCGGTGCTACTACCTCTTGATACTGTGTAAAGCAAGCATATCCATTACTAGGCGAAGCCTTTTCTCCGTATGGCTGCAGAGTGAGACAGCTGCTTGGGCAAGCTTAGGATTCCTTACTAAGTGCACCATGCTCTGCTGTGGGACTGACACTCAGTTTCTCACTCTAAGTTTTGGTCGTCAGTACCCACAGCTACCATTCTGCATGCATGTATTTTCTTCAGAGCCACAAGACTTCTTTCAGGAGCAATTGTTTATTAAATAAAATTACAATTACTGAAAAATTACCATAGGCAACTCAGGCAGTCAATTATACACTGGCTGTCCAGCTCTAATGTGACTAGCCAGGACAATCCATTTACTAGCCCACTGGCCATCAGTGAATCAATTCTTACCGTTCTACCATTAAAAATTTTGTATTTTTCACAAAACAACGGCAATCACTACATTTTGTATAAAACTGCATGTATGTGAGGAACGGCAAGCCAGGGGTCCTTTCCTGTTCCTCAGCCACTGCATCCCACTGTCACAATATAATATGCTCAAGCATATTTTACAAACTCATTTTAAACTGATAATTTTTATTATATCACAATTATGGAAGCTAAGCCTAGTCTTTTTGTTACTGCAGGGACTGCCCACATATCTCTGGCGGTCCTACCTATTCTGGGTTTTGAACCTGTGTCCCTAACTACTACACATATGTCTACAATGAAACCTATAGTCTGTCCCTGTCCTCTTGGTGGAACAGGCTATCTGAGGCTGTTACAACTGCTGGGTGTACCACGCTCATTCACAGCTTGTTACTCTACTCTCTAGGCTATACTGCCATCTGGGCTATACTGCCACTTTTAGAAATTTCATTTATTAATTCCACAAAATTCAAAAAGAATTTCTATGTAAACCATGGAGTAATATTTTCTGGATCATGTAATATACAGAATAATAGTAACTGACAAATAATTTTTTTCCACGTGTTGAACAATTTGATATTTGTCATAATAACCCATGAGTTATTATGGTGAACATGCACTCTGTCAAAATCGAGCACTCACTCATTGGCTTTTTTTCTACATGTGGGATGGCTGAACAGTTCCATGAACGTGGCAGCTCCTTATCTCAGTTAGTGAGGAGCTACCACAACAAGACTCGTCACCTTCTCCTAATCATTTTTTTTATCTCTCTGGTTGATCTCACCTTTATTATTATTATTATTTTTTAAACAGCCTTATCTGATTGATCCTGCTGTTCACCAGCTTCAGGGGTACAAGAGGGAATGGGTCCATGGCTAACTGCTTACACTCACAGGTAACCATGATCGCGATTGTGAGGGTAAGCAGTCAGCTATAGACCCATTCCCTCTTGTACTCCTCAAGCTGGAAAACAGCAGGATCAACCAGATACAACTCTTTTAAAAAACAAAAATAAAGGTAGGATCAACCTGATAGATTCCAAAACATAATGAGGAGAAAGTGAGGAGGCTTGTTGTGGTAGATCCTCAGCAACCAAGATACGGAGTTACTATCACACAGTTAAATGACTTCACATTCTTCCTATTGCCTCCATAGTTCATCATAAAAGTATGCCAGGAACACAATTGTCAGTTATTATGTAAAATAAAGTATGGGGTAGGGTGTGCTATGAGAATTCAATGCACACCCTTAGTGTGGGATGCTTTGATAAACCCCTTGGCTTCGCCCTTCAAAAAACAGTTATTACAGCATTTTGCTTTAAAAATCCTGTCACTTCCCAGGCATTTTGTATTACTCAATCCTAGCACACTGCCTAATTGGCTTTTAGTTCATTTGTGGGCAGGATGCACAACACAAGCAACATGGTGACTCCATTTTAATGGTACTGAAGCACCAGCTGACCCTCTACCCACTAGTCCCCACACAAGTAAAGTATTACTTTTTATAACTATTTATGTGTTGATCCTACCTTCAGAACAAAAAAATATATCTGGTTGATCCTGCAGTACTGCACTTTGGTGGGGCTTTGGCAGTCAGATTGTGAACATGGCTGACTGACTGACTGCTCTCGCGGTGCTGCAGTAAAAGCACCAGTAATTAGAAAAAATTAATTCTAGGCAGGTGTATGTTCAAGATGCACACACACCAGTGAGTGATGGGCTCATAAACCCCTTGAGCCGTTCTCGAGGTTTATGCTCATCACTCACCCGGTGTGTAAAAACATCATAACACACACACCGGCCTAGCCATTTTTCTCTATATAACACACACTAGCCCACTTTCCCAGATGGACTTCAGTTTAAGAGTCTGCTATTTTGCACAGGGCTGCAGACCCTACACAAAGCAAGCTGTAGGTCTAGCTCATGCTAATTGAGTCTCCTTTGCAGAAGGCCTACAGGGTCCTGCATGAAGCAAGCTACAGGTGTAGTACAGTGATGAATCTGCTACTTCATGTAGGGCAATCAGGGCTCTGTGCAAAGAATGCTACTTAATCAAGGCCCTGTCCAATGGGTTTGTTGCTTCATATAGGGCCTGCAGGGCCTAATGCAAAGAAAGCTAGAGGACTGAGGTTCTGCCCAATGGGTCTGCTGCTTCATATAGGGCCTACAAGGCCCAGTGCAAAGAACACTACAGCATGGAGGCCCTGCCCAGTGGGTAGAATGCAGGCCCTGTACAAAGAAATATACAGGTGCCAGTAGTTAAATATCGTTTGGAAAAATTAAGGACATTCATTGCAAAAACCTGGATTAATGCAACAGTTATGGTTTAAGCACAAAACAGAAAAAGGATGGAAATAAAGAGTTAGGTGACACAGTCCCTGGAACCTTGATGAGTCTGTGGTGTGGTGTTCCTCAAGGCTCAAACAATCACACAATACAATATTGGTATATCCGTAAGTTTGGCACTGTATTGTCAGAAAAAAGTTACATATTAACACAGCAATGCTTGTCTAGAAGGTGTTAAAGTTAAGCTTACACTAATGCTGCATCATATGATCATTCAGCCCTGGAGGAACATAATGCCACATATTCATCAAGGCTCCCATCGACTTTGCCTCCAAATGTTTACTTTCCCTACTGTTTATGTTTTGTACTTAATCCTAACTGATACATTAAAGTGCTGTTTGATATGCATATACAGAAGGGAGTATAGTCAAAGAGAAATCAGGGCTAAATGTGGGAAGCTAAATTGTTTAGGAATTTTAAATAAAAAATATGCAAGCAATAAAACATTATAGGATGTGGGGTTGTGCTACCATGTTTGCTTCAGGTGCCTTGTGAGGCATGAGGCAATTCAGAGTGCTTTTGGCCTACTAAGAAATGTCTATATCAAAGTAAGACCACACACCCTAAAACCTGTTATCACACTAATAAAGTGGGCACAAGATTAGCACACATGAAAGGTATGTGGCTATTGGGGAATAATGCACAGTCATGTGATCTAATTGCAGCCGTGGTAAAGTAGAATCTGTCTTATAACCTTGATAAATAGCAATAAAACTTGGCAGAGTGTGGGTATTGGTGGATACCTGCAAGTCTGGGGTGTAACAAGGCACGGTGATGCAGGTGGAGGACCTTACAGCCCCTGGAAGTGCGGGTATCCATCGATACTCCATACCCTGGAAGGTCTTACTGTGCTTGGAAAATGGGTTGAACCAATTAAAAAAAATCTGAAAATGATAAAAAAGACAAAAGTATAATACAATAATGCTTATAAAATATTAAGTAGCTCCTCCACAGATGTTTTTTACCTGTCACTCATCTACCTTTCTACATATTAAATAGAAGAAGTGATTGTTTACAATGGAATTTAAGAATTCAATATTCTGCAGTATTCGCTAGTAGAATGCTCACTCCTCAATACACAAAAACATGAAATGTTAACATGGAATGTATGAATTAAAAAATCTACAGTATTTCACTGGTGTACAGTCACACAGATACACACAGGGCTCATATGGAGCCAGAGCCTCAGTTGTATCTGAGGTAGGGTTAACAACAGAGACTTTCCTGTCACATTACAGTAGTTATGATATGAGGGTGATTTTTCAAAGTCATGAAAGAAATAGGAGAAATGAAAACTCTGAACAGTGCTTACTTTTTTAGAATGTATTTACATGTGTAAGGAGGGGATCATGAGTTGAATGAACATTCAATTATTTATTTCTATTATTATTATTATTATTTTATTTAAGGAAGTTTGATAGCTGTGTTAGTGATGGCAACTAGGAATTCATGAAGAGTTTCAAGAATTATGAATGTGATTTGTCTGGATCCAGCCAGTAACATCATGGAACATAATAAAGTGGACAAAAATAAAGCGGCAAAAACAGTGTTACCATCAATATTGGCAGCACAAAATGTAGTATGTCAGAACAATGCAGGCCACCACGACACGCAGGAGCAAACAACATCCACCGCATGGAGACACTGCACTGGAATACACAGCAGCAGGCACCAGTGTACAGGAACAGCACAGTGGTGCAGGGATATGGAAGAGCAACACACACAACAAAACAGGATAGGAGATGGCATGCTGGCTTGTGCTCCTGGCCCTTTGCATTATGTACAGCCATCCACATGGTGGCCATGGTCAGCCTGTCCTCCAGCAGTTACCCCTGTGCACTGTCTCCATCACTTAGCATTCTGGGTTGGGGTAGCCCACTGTGTGGGTGCCTGTGACATCAGACTACCATGGTTTGTGTCCAGTGGCCTGCTTCCCCCAGTGGTGGTTGCACCCTGCCCTGTTTCATCTCCCTGCACCTCTGTGCTGTTCCTCTGCACTAGTGCCTGCTGCTGCTGTGTATTCCAGTGCAGTGTCTCCATGCGATGGATGTTGTTTGTTACCTGTGTGTCATGTGGCCTGCATTGTTTTGGCATGCTACATTTTGTGCTGCCAATATTGCTGGTGACACTGTTTTTGCCACTTTATTTTTGTTCACTTTATTTTGTTCCACGGTGTTACTGACCAGATCCATTCTCAGCTGTTCAGTTTCCTGGGTTCCGGTCAGTAACATCATGGAACAAAATAAAGTGGACAAAAATAAAGTGGCAAAAACAGTGTTACCATCAATGTTGGCAGTGCAAAATGAAGCATGCCAGAACAATGCAGGCCACACAATACACGTATAGGAAATAACATCCCCCACATGAAGGCACTGCACTGGAACACACACCCATGCACAGGAACAGCACAGGTGTACAGAGAAATGAAACAGGGCAGGGTGCAACCACCACTGGGGGAAGCAGGCCACTGGACACCTATCATGGTAATTTAATGGCACAGACACCCACATGATGGGTTACTCCCACCCTGAAAGCTGAGTGATGGAGAATGTGTACCAGGGTAACCACTAGAGGACAGGTGGACCATGGCCACCATGTGGATGACCATGTATAATACAAGGAGCCAGGAGCACAAGCCAGTATGTCCCCAGCAACAAACACAACACTCAGGACAGGGGAGATGACAAGCTGGCTTGTGCTCCTGGCCCCTGTTGTTCTAGTGCAGTGTCTCCATGTGGTGGACATTGTTTGCTACCTGTGTGTCATGTGGCCTGCATTGTTCTGGCACTCTTACATTTTGTGCTCCCAGTATTGATGGTGACACTGTTTTTACTGTTTTATTTTTGTCCACTTTATTGTGTTCCGCGATGTTACTGGCCGGAACCGATTTGTCCAAATTCCAGATCACATGGCCGGGCCTTTATCTTTACAGAGTGGTATTGGCACATAAACATATACCCATGCAATGACAGCAGCCAATCAGAATACAGTATTTCACTTGCCCATTTTTTATGAGTCAGTATACCATACATAGATAACTATACACCCTGCAGCATTCCAAGCATCCCTACCATTGAGTGGTGCCCATTCCACCCTACCTCCTTTCAAGCATTCCTTGCATTCGTTCCCCCATCCCCAGACATGCTGCTCCATTCCAAGGTTCCCTGGTATCAGGACGTATCTCCCTCTCAGATCCTGCCCCACTCTATACACTTCTGGCATCCAATGGCACCCCCTGCCATATACCTCATATGTTAGTATTATTGGTGAACAGTAGCACCCCCCTCCACACTGTGTCCCATTCCAGGTATCACTGGTATGCAGTGGCACCCCTCCATATCCTGCTCCATGTCCAAGTATCCCTGGTGTCCAGTTCCACTCCCTGCCATACCCTGCCCCATGTCAAAGTCCCGTGACATCTAGCAGTGCCAGCTTCCTACACTCTGCCCATTTCCAGGCATCCCTAATGTCTTATGGAACCTTACACCCTGCCCCATGTCTAAGTATCCCTGGCATCTAGTAGTACCCTTGCAAACTTCACTAATACCCTCAATAACCTCTGGTGGCTGCACACTTTGTTCCAACACTAGTTGCCTAACCCTGGAGTCAGTAACAGTTAAATAAACAAGAGATTTCCCTTCTCCACACACATTAGCACTCATCCCATGCACTTCCCATTTCCTGTCATGCATTACTATAACCCCCTTCCACCCAGTCCACTTGCACACAGTTATAAAGCATGCACATGCAAAACTGGGTGGGGTCTTTGGCAATAATCCATCTGTGTTGTTTTCCTTTGGGCCTCAGTCAAACTTGCAAGTGCATTTAATTTTATTTTGTTTTTGCACTTAATAAAAACTTTAGTGCTTGCAGTGCATGGCATGGTTCTTGTCTTTTTCAATGGTATTTTGTGACCCTGGAATATCTGTTCTATAGCGCATATTTTTTCACTGCACCCCATTATCAAACCTTCATCCCCCATTCTAACTATGCTTAAAAACACAAAATGAGATTGCAAACCTCATCACTCCACCTCGGCCAATCTGAATGAACAAAAGCAGGATCAGCTGTTCATGATCATACTTTCATTTGCTTCCATCAAATCGGTTCGACAACTCCATTGTCAAAATCCTCGACAGCGACAGGCAAAATGCCAACAAGTGAAACTGAAGCCTCCTGCTCCTCAAATTTTTGAATAACACACCTGAGTAGGAGTTGACTTGGAAGGGGTGAAACACCAGTGAAACAGGGAAATTTTGACTTTGGGATCATTAGAGTCAATCTCAAATTTATTCAAAGTTGTTGCTGTAATGGTCTTCAATGTAGGAATGTCACTGTTTGTCAGCATACACTTTCATTCATTTAGTTGGCAGCAGGCTGAGTCACTCAGAGGAGGTCAGTGCTGGTCACCACTTCACTTTTATATTGCTTGCACATGTGCAAGAAACATAGTGCCATCATCAGAGATTTGAGGTGTGTCACCTCCTCCTCCAATTCAGTCAGTGTGCTGGCAGGCGGGCCCTGCAAGCCAATGCATTTTGGAGCTGTGTATGACACGCTCCAGAATGCAGTGGCATACAGTTGAAAGGGGGAGCTATGCTTGAGTGAGCACCGAGTAAGATCTCGGCTGCTCACGTGCAGCTCCCCTCTCCCTGACACACGCAGCAATCTGCCTCCTGCCCGCACTACTTATAGCCGGCAGGGTGCCCAATCCCGTCGGCTGAGCTGTGTCCCCAGTAGTAGGTGCCACACTGGGAGCCCACCCCAGCGTGGCAAGCAGTCCTTTGCCGACGGGGTGCCCAACCTCGCCCCAGGTGCCACGCTGGGAGCCCACCCAGCATGGAAAACGCCCCACAACGCTTTTTTTTTAACCTGTAAAACAAAACGGTCCAGCGGCGTTGCTCCCAACCCCCTCCCACAACCCGCACTCCACCCACTGTGCACCCAGCCTCCCCACCCCCATACTTACCTCCGGACCTTGGCGGATGATCTTGGTGGACGAGGAACACATCTGCACTCTTCAAAGGCTCATCGTGAACTGAGGAAATGCCGGTAAGCTGTATAACGGACTACATAGGAGGGTTTCAACTATTGTTGTGACATCTCTGGCATTTTGCACCACCATCATGAGTTTTGGGACTTTTCCATGAATGATAAACACTGTCATGAGCAAGAGCCCGCCTGAAGGTGATTTCGCACAGTGACTGTGCAGTGACAGTGAAATCACCCTTCGGCCCAAATACCACCATGACAGTGACATCATTCATGAGAAGGGTCCAAAACCCCATGATGAAAATTGTGCAAAATTCCAAAAAATGACTGTTTTACGAGCATGCGTTGCGCAGTTCCTACGCACGCCTCATAGGTTTGCGAATTTTCAATATTTCCACTCCAGATTTTCAACATTGCCATTTTACCACACCTTCTTATGAGTAGTACAGCTGTCACTTTTCACATCTCACCCAAAACGTGTTTCCGCCCATGTAGCGCACAATGGTGCAGTCGGTGTGTGAAATCAATGTATGGGACACATTAAGAAAATCACAGTGACACTGATCATGAGCAGAGGTCTTAAAATGCTTGTGTTGAAAATTTGGTGAAAAAATTCCTAAAAATGACTGTTTTACGAATGTGCGTTGCACAGTTCCCACGCATGCTCGTAAGTTTGTGAATTTTCAATATTTTCACTCCAGATTTTCAACATTGCCATTTTACCACACCTCCTCATGAGCAGTACAGCTGTCATTTTTCACATCCTGCCCAAAACATGTTTCCGTCCATGTAGCGCACAATGGCGCAGTCGGTGTGCGAACTCAGTGTATGGGACACATTAAGAAAATCACAGTGTCACTGTTCATGAGCAGAGATCTTAAAATGGCAATGTTGAAAATTTGGTGAAAGAATTCCTAAAAATGACTGTTTTGAGTGTGCGTTGCACAGTTCCCACACACGCTCGTAGGTTTGCGAATTTTCAATATTTCCACTCCAGATTTTCAACATTGCCATTTTATCACACCTCCTTATGAGCAGTACAGCTGTCATTTTCACATCCTGCCCAAAACGTAGAGTCATTTCGTAGCGCATAATGGCGCAGTCAGTGTGCAAACTCAATGTATGGGACACATTAAGAAAATCACAGTGACACTGTTCATGAGCAGAGGTCTTAAAATGGCTATGTGGAAAATTTGGTGAAAAATTCCTAAAATGACTGTTTTACGTTAAGCGCTGCGCAGTTCCTACGTACGCTTGTAAGTTCGCAAATTTTCAATATTTGCACTCCAATGACTTCCAAATACCTAAACAGAACATAGAAGCAAGCAACAATTGGCATTGACAAATGCTTGTTTATACTTGTTGCATGGGGGAGGAAGGTTGGGAATGCAGTGCTAGTGAGCTGGGTGAGGGAGTTATTGTGACGTGTAGTGAGAGGGGAAAGAGAGAGAGAGAGATGGGTGCTAGTGGGTAGGGTAAGTAAAATAATGAACCTGTAATTTTAAATTTAGAATCCCAGCTGTTTTTTAGTTCTTGTTGCGTACAAAATTGTATTTTGTTCATATTTTCTATGTTTTACCATTTTGTAGCCTAAAAAACACTGAACCAATTTTCTCTAAATTGACAAGTTGCAAAATATTGTCCAAGAATGAGTGCCTTCCACATTTCATGCTATACTTCAACAGGTGACTGTGATATCGACTGTCAAAAGTCACAATTTAATATGAAAGTGCCATCATAACCCTAACTATTGTAGCACTGCTGTGTCACTGTAATAAAATGCTTACTGTACATCTCTTAGAAGATGAGTAGAAAAGGAGTGGAATGGAAAATATTAAGGGTGGGATTTTCATAAGATGATGCAATGCCTGCATAAATCCTTGCATCAATCTTATATGTCACTACACCTGCGCCACATGCAAATATTGCAACTTCCCCAGATTTTTAAGATATCGGACACGCTTACAATACTTGAACTTCCTTTATGGCAACTTGTGACAAAATTGGACGCTAGCTGCTTCTAAAAGACCCTGCAGAACTACATACAAGAACACAGAAAAGTGGTCTAGTGGGCATCTAAATGGCTCGTGTGATAAAAAATTCCCTTTGTTAATCGAAAGTCTGCTGCACCATGTCTTTGATGCACCCAGGGCTTGTGGAGAGAAAAACACCTTAGAAAATCCAGTCCCAGGTGTTTGGAAGACAAGATCATGAAACATCAAGCAGTCAGATATTGAACAGGTGGTGACCAGAGATGACAGGCAAGGTTACTGTATATTTGCTTTTCAATATTCAGATTTGTTTCCTTCAGTCACATACTGAACAGGTGATTAGTTTCGCCAACACACCTTAAGTAAGAGGAACACACCAATCTCTGCTTTCATGGAAAACAAAGTACATGTTATTATCAACACAAAGTAAGAAGGAAGTATTATTCTCTAATATTGCTGAATTTGTAATGTTTTGAGGGACGTGGTTTTATTCAAACAGGGGAAAATGATACTGCTGACAAGGCAGATTTATAAGTTATTAGGAGATTTGCCGAGTGTTTCTTATGGCATAAGAGACTTTGAATGTGAGGTTTGGCAAAGAGGACTGCAACATGAACCTGAGCAGTTCGGGCTGCCCACACTTCATGAGAGGAGTCTGTTATATCACAAGAAGATGAGTCTCTTATGTCACAAGAGACTCACTGCTGAAGCCCTATTAATTGATAATGAATCAGTCAAGTTAGGTAGAGTGATTTAGGATAATTAGTAAACATTTTTTTTATTTCAAAAGTTAAAAAACACTGCTTTCCACTTATAATGTTCATGTATGAAAGCACATTGTACACAGGATAAGGGAGGCAGTATAGCGCAGTGGTTTAAGGCTCTGAGCTGCAAATCTGGCGACATCCAGCAGACCAGACCTGGGTTTGAATCCCACAGCTTCCACTTACATACTGTGTGACCCCTGAGCAAGTCACTTAACTTCCCTGTGATCCCAGGATGCTCCTGTAAAAAAGCTTTCAGCTTAGCAAGACATTAGTGGGGTCCCATGGGGATCAGTCCTTGGGCCCCTCCTGTTCAACGCCTACGTCTCTGACATAAAGACAGGTATCAGGAGTGAGATGAGCCTCTTTGCAGATGACTCAAAACTGGGGGCAGTGGTGGATGGGGAGGAGGGGAGGGTGGCCCTACAGGGGGACCTGGAGGCTCTGGAAAGATGGTCTAGAAAGTGGAAGCTCAGGTTCAATGCAGGGAAATGCAAGGTACTCCACCTGGGGGCCAGAAACCCGGGCCCGGGGCCAATGCTACAAGTCTCAATAGCTGAGAGGGACCAGGGTGGTGGTGGATGTCAAGATGAACAACTCAGAGACTTGTAGGAGGGCAGCAGCCAAGGCCAACAGGATGCTGGGATGCATCGCTAGGGGATCACCTCCAGAAAGAAGGAAGTGATACTCCCTCTGTAAAACTACTTAGTGAGGCCGCAACTCGAGCACTGCATGCAGTTTTGGAGGCCATATTTAAAGAGGGACATTAAACTCCTGGAGAGGGTCCAGAAGAGGGCAACCAAAATGATTTGGGGCTTGGGGGACAGAACCTATGAGGAGAGGCTCAAAGAGCTAAATATGTACACATTGGAAGAGAGAAGAGACCAGGGGGACATGATAGAGGTCTTCAGGTACATGAAGGGGGTAAATAGGGAGGAACAGTCAGGGTGCTTTGAAGGAAGGAGGAGGGGTCACTAGAGGCATGGGTGGAAGCTGGAGGGTAAGCTTCAGGGAGAAAGGCTGAGGTGCTACTCACTGAGAGGGTGGTGAAGCCATGGAATGTGCTGCCTAGGGGCTGGTGGAGGCAGAGACAGTGGAGAGGTTCAAAAGGGGAGTGGGACAGGTACAGGGGAAGGGTTCTGGAAGCAAAATCCAATTCTGCGAGAATATCCAGAACTGGGAAGGGAGAAGCCAGAGAAGGTGAAGGGGGCAGCAAGGTCAGCTCCCAGAGTGGGGGCTGACCAAATGAGCAGACGCGAAAGACCGTTAGGCCTATTCTGCTGGCATTTTAGTATGTTAGTGTGCTACTCCTGGTTAAACCACTAAACAAAAAAAAACAAAAGCGATTCTGTGCGCTGATTGCCTGAAATTACGTAAGTGATTTTTATGTTTGCTTGCACGCATGTGCAAGAAACATAGTGCCATGAACGGAGATTTCGGAGGTGTATCACCTCCTCCTCCAATTCAGGCACTCAGCTACGGCAGGCGCCGGCCCTGTAAGCTAGTCGCATTTTGGAGCTGTCTATGACGCTACTCCAAAATACAGTGGCATACAGTTTGAAAAAAGGGGGAGCAACGCTTGAGTGAGCAGGCGATAAGAAGCTGTCATTAGCCCCCAGCCGCAGTATGCAGCGCGCCTCAAGACGCGAGCGATAGCCGACAGGGTGCCCAATCCCTGTCGGCTGAACTATTTGTCTCCCTCCCCACAGTTGCTGCCATGCTGGGAGCCCACCCCAGCGTGGCAATCCGTTATGCTGCCGACGGGGTGCCCACCCCGCCGGCTGAACGCGCCCTCCCCAAACATTGTGCCACGCTGGGAGCCCACCCAGCGTGGCAAACGTCCTGCCTTTTTTTCTGTTTTTTTGCCGACGAGGTGCCAATCTCCCGTCGGCTGAACGCATCAAAGTCCTTGTGCTATGCTGGGAGCCCACCCCAGCGTGGCAAGCAGTCCCCGACGTCTTTTGTTTTTTACCTTGTAAACAAAACTGTCCCAGGCGCGCCTCTCGAACCCTCCCACAACCCGCACTCCACCCACTGCGCACTCCAGCCTCCCCACACCCCCACCCCATACTTACCTCTGACTCGCCACGACCTTGTGGACCGGAACACGTCTGCACTCTTCAAAGCCGACCGCTGAACTGAGAAATGCCGGTAAGCTGTATAATGGGCTAGATAGGAGGGTTCAACTTTATTGCATATCTCAGGCATTTTGGGAATTTTACAAATTTTCAACATAGGGTTTAGGACCTTCTTCATGAATGATGTCACTGTCATGGCGTTGTCGGGTTTGAAGGGTGATTGCCGCCAGTGACTGTGCAGTGACTGCGAAATCACCCTTCAGGACTGAATACCACCATGACAGTGACATCATTCATGAGAAGGGGCCCAAAACCCCATGTTGAAAATTTGGTGCCAAAATTCAAAAATGACTGTTTAACGAGCGCAGCGCTATGCAGTTCCTACGCAGGCTCATAAGTTCATGAAATTTCAATATTTCACTCCAGATTTTCAACACTGCCATTTCACCACACTGTCTTATGAGTAGTATAGCTGTCATTTTTCACATCTCACCCAAAATGTGTTTCCACCCTTGTAGCGCAGAATGGCGCAGTCGATGTGCGAAATCAATGTACGGGACAAATTAAGAAAATCGCAGTGACACTGTTCATGAGCAGAGGTCTTGAAATGGCTATGTTGAAAATTTGGTGAAAAAATTCCTAAAAATGACTGTTTTACGAGCGTGCGTTGCGCAGTTCCTACGCACGCTCATAGGTTTGCGAATTTTCAATATTTCCACTCCAGATTTTCAACATTGCCATTTTTCCATACCTTCTTATGAGCAGTACAGCCGTCATTTTTCACATCTCACCCAAAACGTGTTTCCGCCCATGTAGCGCACAATAGCGCAGTCGTTGTACGAACTCAGTATATGGGACATATTAAGAAAATCACAGTGTCACTGTTCATGAGCAGAGATCTTAAAATGGCAATGTTAAAAATTTGGTGACAGAATTCCTAAAGCGACTGTTTTTTAGAGTGTGCGTTGTATAGTTCCAATCGACGTCAGAGGTTTCGCGAATTTTCAATATTTCCACTCCAGATTTTCAACATTGCCATTTTTCCACACCTCCTTATGAGCAGTACAGCTGTCATTTTTCACATCCTGCCCAAAACGTGTTTCCGCCCATGTAGCACACAATGGCGCAGTCGGTGTGCAGCCTCAATGTATGGGACACATTAACAAAACCACAGTGACACTGTTCATGAGCAGAGGTCTTAAAATGGCTATGTTGAAAACTTGGTGAAAAAATGCCTAAAAATGACTTTTACGAGTGTGCGTTGCACAGTTCCTATGCATGCTCGTTAGTTTGCAAATTTAATATTTTCACTCTAGATTTTCAACATGTCTATTTTATTAAACTTCCTTATGAACAGTACAGCTCTAATTTTCACATGTCACCAAAATGTGTTATCGCACATGTAGCATACAATGGTGCTGTTGGTGCTTAAAGCAATGTTTAGGACTGATTAAGAAAATCACAGTTACACTGTTCATGAGCAGAGGTCTTAAATGGCTATGTTGAAAATTTGGTGACAAAAGTCCATAAAATGACTGTGTTACGAGTGAGCATTGTGCAGTTTCCACGCATCCTCGTTAGTTCATGACTTTGTAATATTTCCAGTCCAGATTTTCACTACTGGCATTTTCAACACTTCCTTATGAACAGTACAGCTGCCACTTTTCACAACATGGCCAAAGTGTGTTTTCACACTTTCAGTGCAGAGATGCGTGGTCGCTATGGGAAATCATTGTTCGGCACAGATAAAGAAAATCACAGTGACACTGTTCATGATTGGAGGCACCAAAATGCCTGAGTTGACAATCTGCTATAAAATATCCCCAACCTACTTATATAGCAGGTGTGCGTTGCACAGTTTCTATGTCATTGTGACTTCACCATTTTTAAATATTTTTACTACACATTTGCAACATAGCCATTTTACACCTCCCCATGAAAGAGTACAGCTGCCATTTTTACAGCCTGTTCGAATATGTTTGCATCTGTGGTGCTAAATCCCATAGTCACTGTGCATAAGCAGCTTTCGGCTACCACACTGATATTCCCCCTGTTCGTGAGGTGGGGTCACAAAACAAACATGTTGAAGATTTGGAGTTAAAATACCAATGAATGCCTGAGGTATTAGACTTTTCAACTAAATCGCCCAACCCTATATAGAATGACAGGAATCAGGGGTGTGACTTGGGATTCTTGCCTGTGATGCTCATACCATTCCACACCCTGCAGTCACTGAGAGGCATCGAGGTATGCCTTGGACTCTTTGACCCCAAACTTCACCCCATTCTCCTATATCGCACCCATCTCACCATATTTCCTAATGAAATGGGGTGCGCATAAGGGACCAAAGACCCCAAGGAACCACGTGACACTTGTGAGTCTCTGCAGAGTGGGGTGTGGTGAAATGGCGTGGCCGTTATGCCTGACGACCCAAATGCACACCCCAATGCCTGTCACTCTCTGCAGGGTGGTGGTGGGGTTGGCTTCAGTTCAATACTTCACTGCCATTCCTATTGCGCAGCTCTGTAACTTCTACACTACCACTGCCAATGCCAGTAAGCAAACATTCGGCATTGACAAATGCTTGTTAATAACTGGGTTGTGCTTTTTCCCATTGACAAAGCCTGTTATAATTTGCCATTGTAACCAGCTGGTTATAACAGCAAGCACATGGAGCTTTGTCAAGGGGAAAGCCACAAGGCACTGAGCAGCTTGCACTATACTGTTTACCTATTCAGTGACACCTTCTGAGGAGAAAAATGATCCCCAGCAATAATATAAAGCAAGGCATGGGTTGTGTGCAAACTCAAATTTTACACACACCTCACTTTGAGATGCTTAGATAAAGCCCTTGAGGTTTTCTCTTGGGAATTATTTAGCATTCTACACCTTGGGTGTGTATAAAATTCTCATTATACACACCACCCCATGCATTATTCCCTAATACATCTTATGAGGAACTGACCCGCTGAATGTACACTTCCAGGTATCCTAGCCAGTTTTCTTGCTAGTTTTTAGGACTCGTTCAGAAAGATTCAGGTGACTGTCTGGCTTTCATTGATACAGTACTAGCTGAGGCCTTCAAAACATATTGTATTTATATGTTGTGAATAGAAATGGAAAAATCCCCCTCCATGTAAATTTGAATTCAGCAGGTCTTCTTTTTAGTTGGATGGTAGCAAAAACAAGCTACAACGGATGCTTTCTAAAATTCACTGGGCCTATTATGTTTGCTTGAGCATGTGTAAGCGAAACATATTGGGTCCACTTAGACAGTGTAGGGGCTGGGGAGGTGTGTGCTGCAGCAACCAGCGCAGCTGAGCCTGCAGGAGGTGTGCGAGTCTGCACCAAGTCCTGAGGAAGCAGCTTCTGTTGCTGCTTTGCTACCTGATGGCCAGACACTTCTCCCATATGAAAAGATGCAGACGCATCTATCACAGTGTGGCTGCATCCTTTCATATTGTTGTCATTTTGTACTGAAGCAGTGTCCCACTCTTTCCAGACCCAGCTTTGTAGCACTGGTGGTTGGTGCTGAATCCCACTGCCAGTATCACCCTCTCATCCTATCTAGCTTTCAATCAGTATGGTGGTTTGGGACCCAACCCCATCACTGGAAACCACAACAGACCCCCCCACCAAAGTTCAGGGGTCAGAAAGGACCTGGGGCAGCTTGAGAAATTGTCTGAGTAGTAACAACTGAGGTTTAATTCAAAGAAGTGCAAAATTATGCACCTGGGGCATAGAAATCTGGGGGAGAGCTACAGGATGGAGAGGGGAGTTGCTGGCAGTCAGCAAGAAAGAAAGGGACTTGGGGGTTGTTATTTCAGATTACTTGAAAATGTCAAAGCAGAGTACAAAGACAGCAGGGAGGGCCAGTGGCATGCTGGGGTGCATAAGCAGAGGTATCACCAGCAGAATGCAGGAGCTGGTGATGCCATTATATAAAACCCAGTCAGGCCTCACATGGAGTACTGTGTGCAGTTCTGGAGGCTGTACCTTCGAAAGGACATTAACAAGCTGGAAATGGTCCGGAGAAAGGCAACTAAGATGGTACAGGGCTTGCACCATAAAATGTATGAGGAGAGATTAAGGGACCTCAATACATACTCGCTGGAGGAAGGAGAGAGAGGGGACATGATAGAAACATTCAAGTACCTCAAGGGCATAAACAAGGTGCGGGGGGAGACATCTGCCAATACAGGAGGAGTACAAGAACGAGGGGGCATGACATGAAATTGGAAGGTGGCAGGTTAGAAAGGAATGTGAGGAAGTTTTGCTTCACAAAGAGGGTAGTAGATGCATGGAATGGTCTGCCACAGGAGGTGATGGGAGCAAGCATTGTGGTTGTATTTAAACATGCATGGGACAGTCATAGGGGTACCATAGAAGTAAAGCAGAGTGAGGGTCAGAAGCCGTAGTCAGTACAGGGTTTACAGGCAGACTGGATGGGCCTAGTGGTCCTTATCTGCTGACAATTTCTATGTTTATAGGTGCCCAACACCGAACCCAAATACCTCCCTCCACCATCACTAAAGTTTGGTGGTTGAATGCCCAAGCCTACCACCAGAAACCCCCCAACAACCACAATGTGATGGTTGGGTGCACAGTCTTGCTGCCAGAAACCACAACATCCCTCCACAATCATTAAAGTCTGGCAGTTGGGTGCCAAATTCAGCCACCCAAAACCACAACAACCCAACCACCACAGCCAAAATATTGCAGTCAGTTGCCAGTCCCACCACCAGAAAACAGTAACCCCAAATAGCATGTGACACCAGGTGCCCACCCCCGTGGTTGACAAACCACACACTGTCACTTAGGTGCCAATTCTTGAGTGTCAGTTCCTGCAAAAAAACCCAGCTTTCATCATTCTCTGTATTTTGCTTTTAACTTGAAACAAAGAAAACCATCCATGGAGGGATTTTGCTCCCCAACCCACCGACCTGCCACAAACCTCCCATTTGCACCGATCACCCCACACCTCTTCACCCTCACTTATCTCTCTGCTGAACTCCTGTAATGACCTGCACATTCTGCTGTTCTGCATCATGACCGTGAACTGACTGAAAACAAGGATAAGTTCTATTATGGTAGTTTAATGCATTTTAAACATTTACTCATAACATTTTCATATTTGACATTTCCCCAAATTTTCAACATGTCATGTGTATTACCCCCATGAACAAAGGAGGTATACTTTTCCCAATCCCTGCTGAAACATGTTTTTGCCATCACTCTACAAAATCTCCTTTTGAACAGGATTTAAAAGAATCCCACCTATCTTGATCATAAGGTAGGGATATAAAAAGGCAAGATTGAAAATTTGGAGACAAAATGTCAAAAAACAACAATGCTACAAAGAAACATTGAATTTTTCCAATGGGTGTTTACTCACCTGGTAAAGGTGATTGTGTTGGTTGACATCCATGGCACTCCAGACATTACCTCATGGGTTTTAGCCCACCTGATAGGCTAGTGATGCACATAACTCTAGGATCAGATTTCTACCATATCCAGGTCCCAGAAACCCCTGCTCTCAGTTCGAATCTTCCAAAGCTGAAATAAAGTTAGTAACAGACAAATACCAAGAAGAGGAAAGAAACGATGATCATTCTGTATGAAAAAATGTGAGCGAGGCGTATGTAAATCAGGCCATAGGTCTCTACTTTATTTCCTGTTAGTACAATCTAAACTCTGCCCCTAATGGGTCGACGGTGGACATCCTGGATGCCTGTTGAGAAGGTATGCAATCAGTTAACTTTATACCAGATATTTTTCTCTAGTTCCTGTCACTTCTGAACACTGTGTCGGGAGGGTCGTGGAGTGCCATGGATGTCAACCAACACAATCACCTTTACCAGATGAGTAAACACCCATTGTGATTGGTTGATCATCCATGGCACTCAAGACATTATCTCATGGGTAGATAAGCAGCAGTACTGTACCCGTGAGAGGGAGACAGAGTGGTTTAGGAGTGAGAGGAAGGGTTGGCGGCAGCTGATAGTACCTGTGTCGCAAAGGTTGGTTGTAAGTGGTACAGATGCTCCAGGCGATAATGCCTGGCAAAGGTGTGGAGGGACAGCCACGTAGCTGCCTTGCAGATATCTTCCGCTGAGACATTGGCCCTCTCCGACCAGGAGGTAGCTACCGCCCTGGTGGAATGTGCCTTGATCCCCAGGGGGGGTGTCATTTGTTTTGATTTGTAGGCCTCCTGAACGGTCCTCCGTAATCAGGCCGCAATGGTTGTTTTGGAGGTGGCTTTTCCCTGTCTCTGTCTCCTTGTGATAATGAACAAGCTCTCGGTCTTGCGCAGAGGTTGTGTCCTAGCTATGTATGTGGACATGGTGGAGCCTATGTCTAGGTGTTGTGGGACGGCCTTGTCTCCCGTGTGAGAGTCTCCCGCGAATGTGGGTAACTCAATGGGTTATTCCCTATGGAAGGCGGAGGAGACCTTTGGTTGAAACACTGGGACTGTGCGTAGACACACCCCACATGGGGTGAGCACAGTGTAGGGCTCCCTGCAGGACAAAGCCCCTAATTCGCCGACCCTGCATGCTGAGCATATCGCCACTAGCAAACAGGTCTTCAGACCTACCCAGAACAGGTCTACATTCTGTAGTGGTTCAAATGGGGCTGTGCTGAGGGAGTCTAGCACCAGAGAAAGGTCCCAGGGGGCCATGGATGGGTGTACTCGGGTCGTAGAATCTCGACTACCCTTAGGAAGCGCAATGCATCCAGGTAGGCCCCAGGACTGTGGCTACCTATGGGCCCGATGGCTGCTCCGATGGCCGACAGTTGTACTCTAAGGGATGAGTGGGCCAATCCCTTATCCAGTCCTTGTTGAAGGAATAACAGGATGGTAGACATGTCTGCACGTTCCAGATCTGAGCCTCGGTCTCGGCACCACCTGGCAAATACTGCCCATTGCCTGTCATAAGTGGAAGTGGTTGAGGAACGCCTGGACTGCAGTATTGTAGAGATGACTGAGTCGTGATAATCCACGTTCATCAGTCTTCTCCTCTCAGGAGCCAGGCTGTGAGCTTTAGGGTCTTGGGACTCGGCTGCAGTACGGGACCCTGGGTCAACATGTCAGGTCTGTAGGGCAATCTGAGACTGTTCAGTGCCATTGCCAGGACCGTGGCAAACCATGTCCTCCGTGGTCAGTAGGGGGCCACTAGGATGATGGTCCGTCGTGAAGAACAAATCTTGGCAAGAACTTGTGGTAGTAAAGGGATGGGTGGAAAGACGTATTCATTGTCCCAGAGCCAAGGTTGCGACAGGGCATTGGTTCCCTGAGACTGACTCTCCCTGTATCTCGAATAGTAGTTCTGGACATGTGCGTTTTGCACCGAGGCCATGAAGTCCATGGAGATGGGCCCCCAAGTCTCTTGAATTAGCGTGAAGAGACTGGGGTGTAGATGCCACTCCCCTGGGTGGACTTAGAAACATAGAACATAGAAACATAGACTTTGACGGCAGATAAGGACCGTTAGGCCCATCTAGTCTGCCCATTTCCCTACCTACAGGATAGGCCGCAGATCCTAGTTAACCAACAGCCTATATCTTCCTGCCCCCCACAAGAATTGCCTTATGTCTGTCCCATGCATTCTTGAATTCTCCACAGTTTTAGACCCCACAACTTCCTCAGGAAGGCTGTTCCATGCATCCACTACCCTCTCTGTGAAATAATACTTCCTCACATTGCCCCTGAACTGCCCTCCTTCTATCTTTAAATTGTGTCCCTTGTTCTTGCAAGTCTCTTTTCTGAAAGATGCTACCCTCTTGGACTTTGTTGATTCCCTTGAGGTACTTGAAAGTTTCTATCATGTCCCCCCTCTCCCTTCTTTCCTCAAGGGTATACATATTAAGCTCCTTTAGTCTCTCCTCATACGGCTTCTCTTGCAGACCCTGCACCATTTTAGTTGCCCTCCTGTGGACTGCCTCTATCCTGTCTATGTCCTTGCGGAGATGGGGTCTCCAGAACTGGACACAGTATTCCAGATGGGGTCTCACCAACTGTCTGTACAGAGGGATAACAACTTCCTGTTTTCTGCTGCTGATGCCTCTCCTCACATCCCAGTATACCCCGGCCCTCCTACTGCCTTCTCACATTGCTTGCTAACCTTAGGTCATCTGATATGATTACTCCCAGGTCCCTTTCCTGTTTTGTTGTTGTTGTTACTACCTCCCACCCATTGTGTATTCTCCCCTGGGTTCTTGTTTCCCAGGTGCATTATTTGCACTTTTGCATTGAATCCTAGCTGCCATCGTCTGACCATTCCTCCAACTTTGCCAAGTCCCTTTTCATCCTTTCCACACCTCCTTGTGTATCAACCTTGTTGCAGATCTTTGTGTCATCTGCAAAAGGCATACTTTTCCTTCTAGTCCCTCTGCAATGTCACTGATGAAGACATTAAAAAGGACTGGACCCAATACTGAACCCTGCGGTACCCCACTAGTAACCGCCCTTTCTTCAGAGTGGACTCCATTTACAATTACCTTCTGTGTCCTTTTGTCCAGCCAATGTTTTACCCAGGCTACCACCCTGGGACCCACTCCCAGGCTGGTTAAGTTGACTATCAATCTTTTGTGTGGGACTGTGTCAAATGCCTTGCAAAAGTCTAGGTAGGCCATGTCCACAGCCCCTCCCTGGTCTACTACTTTGGTCACCCAGTCAAAGAAATCTATTAGATTCATCTGACATGACCTTCCATGTGAACCCATGCTGCCTTGGATCCTGTGCTCCACTGACCTCTAGGTACTCCTATTCTTTCCTTCAAGTGACTCCATCACTTTCCCTACCCAGAGGTCAGACTGACAGGTCTGTAGTTTCTTGCCTCTGTCTTGGTCCCACTTTTGTGAGGGGAATCACATCCACCTTCCTCCAGTCCTCGGGTACCACACCATCCTCCCATGATTTATTAAAAAGAGTAGCCAGTGATTTCACTAGTTCCTTCCTTAATTCTTTTAGAATTCTGGGGTGAATTCCATCAGGACCCATTGCTTTGTCCACCTTCAGTTTTAGGAGTTCTTGCAGAACCCTTTCTTCTGTGAAAGGACTGGGATCGACCCCCCTATCAGGAGTGCTTCTGTTAATTGGATTAGGCACTTCCCCCTCCTCTTTTGTGAATACTGAGCAGAAATATTCGTTCAGTATTCCTGCTTTTTCACTGTCCCTCTGCCCACCCACCATTCATTCTATTCAGCCTCATTATCCCTCCTTTGTCTTTTCACTTCGCTGATGTACCTATAAAGGTTTTATCCCCTTCTTAACTGAGTTGGCTATCTTTTCCTCAGTTTGGGCCTTTGCTATTCTGACTTCTCTCCTGCTTCCTTCTGCCTTAACTGGTACAGCTCTCTGTCCTGCTCCTTCTGTGTTTCCTTATACTTCCGGAATGCTATCTTTTTCTTCCTGATTTTAACAGCCACCTCTCTTGAGAACCATAGTGGCTTTTTCTTTCATACTGATTTGTTTATTTGCTTACACAAAGGCTTGTTGCCTCTGTGATGGCAGTTTGATAATTCCCATTGTTGCTCACACCTCCTTCTAGCCTGTTTGCTAGTGCTTTTCTGAGGCACTCTCCCATCTTGCA
Source organism: Neoceratodus forsteri (assembly GCA_016271365.2). Classification (NCBI taxonomy): domain Eukaryota; kingdom Metazoa; phylum Chordata; order Ceratodontiformes; family Ceratodontidae; genus Neoceratodus; species Neoceratodus forsteri. Next base: position 147,004,703 of record CM028133.1, on the reverse strand, counting down.
AAGTCAGCCCTCCTAAAGTCCAGTACCCTCACTTTTGTATGGCTTGACTCTGTAGCTGAGTTTAGCGTGAACCACACTGTTTGATGGTCACTTGTCCCCAGATGGCAACCTACTTCTAGATCTGAGATCCTCTACTGCCCCGATTGAGAGCACGAGGTCTAAGATTGCTCCCTCACGAGTGGGTTCTGAAACTAGCTGTCTAATGCCTGCCACCTGTAGGGCATCAAGAATGGCCCTGCTGTTGGATGTAGCTTCAGCAAATGTGCTCCAGTTAACATCTGGCATATTCAGGTCTCCCATCAACAGTATCTCTGACTTGTTGTCAACTGAGTCAGTCTGCCCGAATGTTGAGCTTCCCAGCAAGATGAACCGTGCCAAGATGGAAGAGGTGGTGTTGTGCCCAGTTGAGGACCTTTGCTGCTTCTCTCAGCATAGCTCTGCTTCTGGTGCCACCCTGCTTGGAGATGTAAGCCACCATGACTTGGTTGTTGGAACGTATCAGTACCAACTGTCTGGAGATGGAGGTCCTGAAGGCAGTAAGGCATGGTAAACTACTCGCATTTCTAGGACGTTGATGGACAACCGGGATTCAGCGGAGGTCCATCGGCCCTGTGCTGTTCTGTCCCCTAGGTAAGCACCCCATCCCAGGAGGCTCGCGTCGGTCTTGATAGAGACCTGGTATGCGGCCTCCAGCGGAATTCCTCTGGTCAGATTGGTGTGATCTGTCCACCAAGTCAATGATTTCCTCACAGATGGTGATAATGGGAGTGTCACATTCAAGTTGTGCTCATTCGGAGCTCCCCAAGTGAGGACGTACGTCTGTAGTGGTCACATGTGCCACCTGGCCCAGGGAACCAGGTCTATACAGGATGCCATGTATCCTAATAGCTGAGCTAGTCTCGCCATGGAAGCCTGATAAATGGTGCACAATTGGCGTGCTAGGCTGATCAGGTTGAGGACCCTTGTCTCGGATGGCTTCGCCCAGCCTTTTGCTGTGTCGATGCTTGCCCCTAGGTGCTCTATTTGTTGCGTGGGCACCAGGTGGCTCTTTTCTAGGTTTACTACCCAGCCATGTGCCTCGAGAGCCCGTAGGGTGAGGGTGGTGTGTTGGCGGGAGCTTTCCTTGCTTCGTGCCCGGATCAGCCAGTCGTCGAGGTAGGGGATAATATCGAGCCCTGCTCCCGGAACCTGGCCACTAGTACCACTGAGACTTTGGTGAACACTCTTGGCACCGAGGTAAGCCCAAAGGGTAGTGACTGTTACTGGAAATGTTGACCTAGAATATGGAATCTGAGGTACTGTCTGTGTTTCAGCCTGATGGGGATATGGAGGTATGCGTCCCTGAGATCTATGGACGTTAGGAAGTCGCCCACGTGAATGCTGCGTAGGGTTGACCTCAGTGTGTCCATCTTGAACCTCTGAGGAACCACGTGTTGATTGAAGTGTTTGAGGTCCAGGATGGGGTGTAATTCACCTGATTTCTTTGGAACGAGAAAAAAGATGGAGTAGACCCCCAACTTCTGTTCGTGTGGAGGCACGGGCTGTATTTCCTTGTTGTGGATGAGATTCCACAGGATGTGCTGCACCTGATGGGCTGTGGCCCTCTTTTTGGTGATTGGTGAGGTGATGAATCTGTGTGTCAGGGGGGGTCTGTGATAGTTTTATTGAGTAACCCCTTGACACAACCTTGTGGACCCACTTGTCCGAGATGGTGTGAAGCCACTGGTGGCTGAAGAACGATAGTCTCTGGCCCACAGGGGGACCTCGCTTCTGCCCGTGTGGGGTTGGGTGCAGCCATCATTGCTGCTTACCTCGCAGACCTCTACCTCTTCCTCTGAACCTAGGGCGTGGGCCCTGAAGGAGGAGGGATGGTAGGACTGGGTGAAAGGCAATGCATCCTATCCTCACCTAAAAAGATGAGGGTGAGTATGTTGTATCCCTACGTGTCTGGTAAGATTTTTGGCCCCCCCGAAACCTCCGTCTAGTGGAGGGTAGATAGGAGTGTCGACTCTTGTTCTTAAGGAGTTCCTTTCCCTCCTCTTTCTGCTTTAGGAACTCCAAAAGGCCCTCCCCAAACACGTTTCCCCTTCAAGGGAAGATTTTGTAGCAGTATCTTGGATTTGTTGTCTGCTTCCCATAGCTTAAGCCACAATGCCCTTCTAGCCCTGTTGGTGATGGCAGTGGCCTTGCATTAAGCCTGAGGAGTCCACTGCTATATCGGTTAGATATCTTGCTGCATCGAGTGCATTCTAACAGTTCTGTCTCTCGAGACTTGGGGTTTGCCTGTTCCAAAAGCTCCTCAAGCCAGCATATCTGGGCCCGAGCTGTATAAATGGCCACTGTGGAAGCTCTTGCTGCTATTCCTTCAGTTTTGAAGGCCTTCTTTAACATATCTTCCACCCTTTGTCTGTGGGGTCCTTCAGGAGATGGTTCTGCATGGTGGACAGTCCTTCTACTAAGCGCAGCCACCTCATGGATCAATTGTGGGGCTGTGCACCACATGCTGGCCTTGTCCTCTTGAACAGGGTACATACAGTCTAGATTTCTTCTGTTTGACATCCAGCTGGGCTCGTGGACTGCCATTCCTTGGCAACAATGTCTTCGACCGCTGGACAGACTAGAAAGGCTTCTTTGACAGTCAATCTCTGCTGGATTAGTGGATCCAACTTAGACTCTGGTTTATTCTCCTCCACCGAACCCCATGGTGGCCTTCACAATTTTCATGAGGCCTGGAACCATATCAAATGAGCACATTTTTGAGGTGAGGGATGGAACGGAGTGTGGTTCCATGTCTTCTTCATCTGAGTCTGCTCCGTCTTCCTCATCTGGTAGGTCCCAGTCTTCTCCAGAGTCAGGTTTATGAGTATCTGGCACTGGTTCCGGCAGGTCCATGTGATTCTTGTTGGCCCCCCCGACGTCTTGCTCCAGAGATTGTGTAGCCAGCACTCTGTGTTGAGTGAGGGACTCCAACTTTTCCATGACCTTCAGCATGAAGTTCTGCTGACTCTCCATCATAGCTACGGTGGCCTGCTGGTTCTGTAGCAAGAAGGCACCTGGATCCAACCAAGTTGAATTGCTGGGGCCCGGATTACTTGGGCCCATGTCGGCGGTCTGTTCCAGTGGCAGATCGTCATCGTGGAGGCAAGCAGTGCATAAGGGGCCAGGGGCATGGGGTAGGAGGTTAGTGCTGCACGCTGTGCACTTCTTGGCCTTGACCATCTGGAGAAGCAAAAGATGGGAGCATTTGTTAGGATTGAGGTACCAGTTGGGCCCCCAAATTGTAGGTGGCCCATGTTAAGCAGAGTTCTGAAGTGCTGCATGTAAGTAGCTAGAGAGAGATGCAGGCTGTCTCTGTCATGGGGGTCACTATAGAGAGGGACCTGCATGGAGACTGGCAGCAACAAAGGTCGCTATGGAGAGGGACCTTTGTGGCAAGTGGTGGGGGCTCTTGAAATGCATGGTCCATATATTAAGGTCGCTGTGTGAGAGACCCCATATATCAGCGAGCAATGAGGCTTTTGGCTGTATTTTGATGTTAACCACCCTGTTTTTCATGTAGACCCCCAGAATTAGACTTGTTCCCTCTTTGCGGCCCCTTGGAAGAAAACCGGGGATCCTTGAAGCATTAGCTCCCTTATTGGCATGGTGGGAAGGGGGGGCAAGAAGAACTATAGCTCGGGCATGTTTCACCCCGGATGGTAGCGCTTCAAAAATCTGTGGGCAGGAGCACCTAGATCCTGCTCCCCAGGTGATCAGAGCTCCTGATTTCCTGATCAAAGAGCAAGATAGGAGCCCCACGACAGGCCCTGGCAGCGTGAGGTGCATAGAACCTGTCTGATGCGGCTCTGCCACACTGTAGTAAATTTAGGGACTGTCTGGGACTTGTACCCAATGACAGAGATAAACTCTCGCTGTTCTGTCCCCTAGGCAGATGGTGCCTGCATCAGGCATGAAGAGCCTGGACTGCCCCAGTAAGAATTAGGCCAGTAGGCCTGAAGCAGTAAGCGATGCTCTTGGCGCCGAGAAATGGAAGCGTGTCAGGGGAACCCATAGGCCATAGTAGGAGAAGCAGGAAGCTAGGGGAGAACTGCGGCATTCAAAGGGCCTCTGTGCTGGGCAGTGACGGCCAAGCGCGCCATGCGGTGGGGAAGAGCAGAACATGGAGCAGGAGAAAATCATGCACCCTGGAGGCCAGGGCGTAGGAGCACACTGCAAGGAACTGTAGGCCAGAGCCTAGCCGCATGCAGGGGCAGGTTGGCATTCCTTGAGTATGTGGCAGCCCCCCCCCCCACAGCGCACAGTGCTCCACGAATGCCTGGAGGCCTCAGGAAGGGGGGAGAAGAGGAAGGCCCTAGGCAGTGAAATAGGGGAAAGAGAGCACCTCGCGATGCAGTACTGGAAGTACGGATGGCCAGGATGCCGGGTGGTGTGCTGAAATGCAGACAGGCATGCAACAATAGTCCTAGGTCGCCAGAACAAATGACATGCGGCACTAAGGTAAGGAAGGCAGTAATAAGTGCTCACAGTGCAAAAACAACAGAGATAGAAAATCACAAAAAAACTATCTTGATCTCCTGAAATTATACAATTAGCCTAGCGCTTCTCCAGCATAATGAACAAACGATTGAGCATTATAATAGTATGGCATTACATGGTGGCCTATAACCTGTTTGTAGGTCTTTTGGATTCTGATAAATCAACAGTCAGTAGTTTAAGTGAGCTCAAAGCCATATTAAACAAGCCTAAGCCACACGGCTGGCTTTCTATATAAACCAGGTGTTGTTCTCTAATTCAGTAACCTAGTATTCTTTCTTTGAAATTATAGCATGGTTTACCTTTTAGTGAAGCAGCAGGGATCCTGGTGTGCTTGTTGCCTGATCAGATGCACGATTTGAACTGGAGAGCAGGGGTTTCTGGGACCTGGATATGGTAGAAATCTGATCCTAGAGTTATGTGCATCACTAGCCTATCAGGTGGGCTAAAACCCATGAGGTAATGTCTGGAGTGCCATGGATGATCAACCAATCACAATGTTTATTTATAACTTTGTTATTTTTGCAGATTTTGGACCCAAATTTTCAACATGGCTCTAGCGTTACCCCACCCCATGAACATGAGTATAGAAAAAGCAACAAGCCTCTGAATCAAACAAGTGAGCAAACAGAGTGAAAAAAGAGACCTTAATGGTTTTCAAAAGAGGTGGCTGAAAGATAAAGGCTAAAATGGTAGCCCTCACAAGGCATAGGATCACACAGAGGGAGGAGGATAGAGGGAGGAGGATAGTGAGGTGTATCAGGGGAAACAGAGGGATACAGAGAAAGCAGTAAGAAGTGCAAAGCTACAAAATGAAGACAGAATAGCCAAGGAGGTAACAAAAGGGAAAAAGACATGTTTTAGGTATAAAAGTGAAAAGAAGAAGACAGAGGTGGGATTGTAAGGTTAAAAAGGGAATGGGGAACTGTGCAGAGGGGGGCCAGAAAAAGGCAGATATCATGAACAAATACTTTTGTTCCATGTTCACAGAGGAAGGAGACAAGGAGGGGCCACAAAAAAGTAACAGAAGATTTGGAGGGAGGTGGACATTAATCCTTTTTGGAGGTGAGAGTCCTGAAGAGACTCACTAATCTAAAGGTGGACAAAGCAATGGGAACAGATGAGATGCATCACAGGGTATTGAGGGAGCTCAGGAAAACACCCTGCACTTCTGACAGTTCTATTTAACAGCTCACTGGAAACAGGGTGGGTCTGCAGGACTGGAGTAGGGCAGATGTAGTCCCACTACACAAAGGTGGTAGGAGGAGAGGCTGGCATATATAGTCCTGTCAGCCTGACTTGAAAGTTAATGGAATCACTGCTGTAGGAAAGGAATGTGAAATGCCTTGAATACAGTGGGTTACAAAACCGAGGTACTTCTTAACATACGAAAAAGCCAGCAGAAGAAGTCCATTTGGTATATCAAGTTTGCTCATATTGCAGGGGTCCACAGCTGAGCTACTATCCCTGCCTTCCCTCCCACTCCTCCAATCCTCCCTACCTATAGATCTTTACTTTTCTCCTAAGCCTATCCCAGCCTCTCTTAAAGCTGCCCACTGTCTTGAACAAGATGACCTCCTCTGGCAGTACATTCCAAGTGTCCATCACCCTCTCTGTGAAGAAGTGCTTCCTGACCTCCCTCCTAAACCTCCCACCCTCCCGCTTAAGACTGTGCCCCCTCATGTTATGGTTGCCACTCAGCTTAAAGAGACTCTCCTTATCAACCTTATGTATCCCTTTCAAGTACTTGAATGTCCCAATCATGTCCCTCTCTCTCCTGTCTTCCAGGGAGTACATGTTCAGTGCCCTCAAACTTTATTTATTTACTGAAATATTTCACCAGGAAGACACACTGAACAGCAAGTTACTTATCTCTTGGTGCAACCTGGGGAGAAGGTGCAGGGATAACTGCATACAGAATTACAAGAAAATAATTTCAGAGTAGAGCAACAAAACAATTATTTGACTAATAGACAATACAGTTGTAGCCATAATGCAGTGATATTCAAAAGCACATAAACAGTGACTGGACATCATATAGGTACATTATGTGCATACATAAGTACCCTAATAGTAGTTAGGTAGACCTAGGCAGTGAGTGGGGACAAAGAGAGGTGTGGGGCAGTATTAGGATTGTGGACCCTGCCCGTAGGTGGCAAACTTTGGAATGTCTGGAACAACTCTAAAAGGTAAAACTTATTTGTTGTGACTGAAAAGTGATATGTAAATCAAGAAAAATTAAATTGTATAAGATTCATCTCTCTATACCCCAGAGCAGTGCATCAGATTTGGATTTAAACCCACATAGTTACTAATATTTTTTTCCTAACTGAAGGTCTCGCACCTCCATCCCTCAAAAAGTTCCAACATCTCTCCCCGACTCCATTCCATTCAATACTCATCTCATATGGGTCATGAAGCTGCCAAAAGGCACAGAAACATGAAAAACATATCAATATTTCAGTCCTTCCTCCTTCCCCAATCCCACTGTAAAAATAAATTATTTACTTTCACTTACCCAACTATCTGGTCAAGTGTGCCACCAGCCCAGTTTTCAGTCTGCTCCTCCTCCATCCTTCTGTCAGAAGCTGGATGCTAGAACTGAACATTCCAGGTCCCCAACATGGTCCGAGACCAAGTCACCTTACCAACTGAACCCATCCAATATGTGCTGCTTGCTTCTTGCTGGGCTGCTGCCATGGCTGCTGCCACACTGCACTAATCAAGGCCTATGTCCCAGCTGCTGCTAGGCCTAGCTTGCTGCCACAGGGGTTCCACACTGTTTTGTTTGTGAGGTGAGCCTAATAGAGTAAGTAGATAGCCTAGTCTTGAGTTAGTTTCTATGTTTCTGTGTCATCCCCTGCCCCTTCATCCACCATGGGAGATGGAGGCTCACTAAGAGTAGGCCAACAAAAAATGCTGCCACAGCACTGATATTGAGAGTTCAGTGCTCACTGACTCCTCCAAGCTGTAGTGTGCAGTCTATCTACTCTGTGACTGGAAAGACAGTGTCACATTCATGTGACTCATGTGCTCTTGCGTGGCTGGAGCTCCTCTATGTCACATGTGATGGTGCTGCTGCTACTAGGTGGAGAGAGTGGACTACACAATAAAGACACTAAAGTGTCCAAGTCAGGAGTGCACCTGCAGCGTGAGCACACATAGGCCAGGAGGCACATACTCTGCAAAGGTGAAATCCAAACTTAATGCCATTATTGCCACACCATAAGATCAACCTAGGCACAAAAGCAGGGATGGGGTGCAACTGCCCACCGTGCCCCACCAGATGACACCTCTGCTTTATGATAGAAATTAATTCTTTAGGACTAACATCATTACAAGCAAATACACTGGTTTCTATTGTGTTCTGACATGCTATATCTCCATGTTTCAGGATGTGTCCTGATCATTGCAAAGGTCAGTGTCCCTCATTGTCCCTCATTTTGAGTGTCCATGTCCCTCATTTCAGTGAAAATGTGAGGTACGATGCATGCTTCAAGACCCTACTCAGTACAAAGTGTGCTCAGCATGGCCATAGTGTGTATACTCCATACAGAATGACAAAGGGACAGTAAGTGAGCCATAACAGTCATGGAGAAGCACATTTATAGCACAACATAAGCACAAGTGGATTTGCATGGCAGAAAACAAAAGGTCAGGCTTCACAACACAGAGGACCCTTTTCACACATCTGGAATGGGGAGGTTGGCTGGTTACATCCTAGGCATTTACTGCAGTAAGCAAACAATACTTTACAAATTAATGGCAATTTAATGACAACAATCCAAAGCTATTAAACAACTTGCAAAGAGATCAGAATTAATGAGTTTGCCTAATTGTAATGAGAAATAAATAAAAAAGAATTTTAATGGCTCTAATTGCCAGCAGTAGTGGATAAATAGAAACTGATGTGTTTTTAGATGAGATTTGCACCAGCTTAGCTGCTGCACACATGGCAATCATGCAGCATGTGAACCTGATGTGCTGTTTAAATGATTTTCACACCAGCTTACAGTAACTGCTGCACTCACGTCAAGCGTGCAACATGCGAACCTGGTGTGAATTTTAGAAGCTGTTCGTACCAACTTTCCTGTTGCACAAGTCAAGCTTGCAGCATGCGAACCTGATTTGCTTTTTAGACCTGGTTTGCTTAGGTTCACTTTCTGTTTTCGAACCACATGCAAACATTGCACAATTATCCATGTGGTATGCATTCTGTATGTACGCAGCACAACTTATATGTCTGTAAGGTTTACATTCCTTGATCCAATGCATCTTTCCTGGACATGAAAACACCTCCACACAGTCTAGTCACTCAAGATACTGTAGGAGAGAGGATACTATTGCATCCTTAGTGGCTGCAATGTTTGGGGTGTCCCAATGTTCAGGAACTATGCATTAAGAGTTGATCAAAGAAGCTGAAACAAAACTAGGTTGTGTATATTTATTTGACATTATTAGCATGCATTTCACTTCTACTAAGAAAGAAGGCAGATAAAACAACCAGCATCATTAATGCATCTTAGAGAAGGTAAGCAATCAAAACGTGGGTTTTCAACTTGAAATAATATGCTGTAAAATGGGTTGGCAGTATTCCTTTAAGTTTTATCTGGCTTCAGGGATTAATAAATTGTTATAACCATAGATATGAATATCATAAGTAAACCTCAAACTGTCAAAGCCTGAAATGGAAAGTCCCATTCTATGGTATCAAATGCTTTGCTTGCATCCAGTACCCCAATAGCATCTGAAATCTTTATATACTGTATGCATAAAGTTAGGTTTGTTGGCTTTCCTAAGTCTTTAATAAATATTCCTCTCTGCAATAAACCCAGTTTGATCGTCATGGATTGTATCTGGTATAATGTTACTTAATCTAGTACTTCATGTTTTCTAATTACAAGGCAGGATTTTCAACAGGATCTGCCCAAAACACATCTGCCCTATTTTAAAGCAGAAATGCATCAAAGTCTACTAGACCATCTGTTAGCTAGCCTAGCAGTGTCCAAAGTTTGTTTCAAAACAGATGCAATTGCATCCAAAATGGCAGCCTTGGCACAAGTGAATGAATGCAGGCATTTGTATTTAAACCTTTTGAACCCCCCAAATATTTTACAGTTACAATTCAAAATTGCAAACGGGCAGTAGTATTCAACCTGGTGATTGGACTCCAATGTTCAGATAAAGTCTTATAATTACTGGTGATCCACCTTTATCAACCTGTTTTCAAGGGTCTTGCAAGCACCGTAGTAACACTAAAATGAATTATTACAGTGTTCATGAAACTTACTTTCACCTCCAGTCTCCTTTGTGTGTCACTCATCTGTATTGTGCCACTCCATTGTCTAGTGCTCTCTATGTGGGAAGGCTGAACAGTATTAAAAATGACTGCTCAGTTTTCCACTTGCCACGCGACACTTTTATTTACTACCCTCCCCATCTTTATGTGATTTTCTACTGTTTATCTGGTTGATCCTGCCTTCCAAATACAAAATATTATCTGGTTGATCCCGTTGTGCCTCCGGATTGGGAACACTGACTCCTAAACGATTCTGGATGGATCCAGTACCAATCGCAGCTGACATTTTCAGAAAAAAGGTCAGTCTAAGACAGTGAGGAGGAAGAGAAAGTGTGTGTGAGACAGTGAGTATGTGTCTGTAGGTAGGGAGAGACTATCAGCATGAGACACTGACCAAGAGGACCAACTCCTTGCACCAGTAATTATAAAAATAAGAGCTATCCAGCTGTCTCCTAAGGATTTTTACACACTCTTAGTGTGTAAAGAAATCCATAACACACAGTTGCATAACCATTATTCTCTGTATAATGGTATCATCGAAACATTCTGGTACAGCCTCCCCATCATATTTCATTAAACATACTCATTTTTTTTTATTCATTTGATAACCGGTAAATGACACTGAACCAATGGCCCTTTTCATGTCCGATCTGGGACAAAATACAAAATTACAAAACATACAAAAAACAACATAACACATTAAACATTACAAACACATAATTTAGCAATAACGATCAGGAAGCCATCCATTTTCAAGGGATTAATGACTGTTTGGGGATGGGTGGCACAAGGCACAGCAAAAGGACTCTCTCTCTCCTGACAATCATTAATCCAAAGAAAATGATTGCCTTTGAGGTTGTTATTGTGATTATAAGTCTAATTGCAATAATGACTTTCGATTTTAAATTTTTTACTTCTGCATTTTTAGTGGTGTGGCATGAGACGTGCAGCATGAGTACATCATGGCCCAGATATTCAAAAGGGTTGTGCATGGCTGAGAGGGACCTTGGGGGTGGTGGTGGATGTCAAGATGAACAACTCGGAGACATGTAGGAGGGCAGCAGCCAAGGCCAACAGGATGCTGGGATGCATAGCTAGGGGATCACCTCAGAAGGAGGAAGTGATACTCCCTCTGTATAACTACTTGGTGAGGCCGCACCTAAAGTACTACGTGCAGTTTGGAGGCCACACTTAAAGAGGGACATTAAACTCCTAGAGAGAGGTCAGAGGAGGGCAACCAAAATGATTTGGGGCTTGGGGGACAGGACCTATGAGGAGAGAGCTCGAAGAGCTAAATATGCACACATTGGAAGAGAGAAGGGACTGGGGAACATGACAGAGGTCTTCAGGTACATGGAGGGTAAATAGGAGGAACAGTCAGGGTGCTTGAAGGAAGGAGGAGGGGCCACTAGAGGTCATGGGCGGAAGCTGGAGGGGAAGATTCAGGGAGAAAGGAGGAGGTGCTGCTTCACTGAGAGGGTGGTGGAGCAATGGAATGCGCTGCGTAGGGGGCTGGTGAGGCAGAGGCGGTGGAGGGGTTCAAGAGGGGCTGGGACAGGTACAGGGAAGGGTTCTGGAAGCAAAATTCAATGCATCGAGAATATCCGGAACTGGGAAGGAGAAGCCATAGAAGGTGAGGGCAGCAAGGTCAGCTCCCAGGGTGGGCTGACCAAATGAGCAGAACGTGAAGACCGTTAGGCCTATTCTGCTGGCATTTTAGTATGTTAGTATGGCACAACAGTGTTGCACCATGCGCAACCCACTGATGTGCTCTGGCACGAATATTCAAAAGGAGAAACTCAAGCGCCAGAGTGCATCAGTAATGTATGCAGGCACAGGTGGGGGCGGGCTCATGCATAACCTGCACAGCCCGATATTCAGCCCGGGATGTGCAGAGCCATGCATGCGCAACCCTTACCTGCACCAGCACAGAGTTAAGCCAACAAAAAGGAACAACTAGTGGCCACCCACAGGTGAGCTGCCACATTGCAGGGTGCAACATGGCAGCTGCCACCTGTGGGTGGCCACCAGACTCTGGCTGCACCTGGCGGCGCCCCCATGCCCGATCATGGGCATCTGTGAAAGATAGAATAAGTTACTATATCCCTGGTGGTCCAGTGGACTACTATGTGCCTGATCGCAGGCATCTGTCCAAAAGAGAACACCGTCCTATGTCCCTGGTGGTCTAGTGGACGCTTTCTACCCAATCACGGGCATCTGTATGAATAAAATGGTCCTATATCCCTGGTGGTCCAGTGGACCGCCTCTGCCCGATCGCGGGCATCTGTAAAAAAGCCTCCTATTACCCTGGTGCCTAGGTACTCCCCTCCCCACCCACCCTCAGCCCCACCGCCCTGCTCTCCCTGGTCAGCGGCCAGGCAGCAACACCCACCAGCCTGCCGCCCTTTGACTGACACCTCAGTAGGGCTGCATGCCCATTGGTTCTCACAGTGAGCAAATGGGCGTGCAGCCCTATCCCTACACATTCCAGATATGTGAATGATTCATTCACATATCTGGAATGTATATAACAAGAGCTACATGCCCATTAGCTCACACTGTAAGACTCAATAAACATTTGCACGCACCAATCGGTCGGCGAAGCGGCGAAGCGGCTGAAGTGATGAAATTACTGCCGCCAGCTAACTGACGAATGAAAAGCGAAGCGGTGAAACTCAATGAAACGAGTGAGAGGGGTACTCGAGACCACCAGAGGTAATAAAGGGCACAGAATGCCCCTTGATCGAGCTTTTAATCGTTCACTGGACCACCGAAGAATTATAGGAAGGTGTTTATTTTTACAGATGCCGCGATCAGGCTCATAGCGTCCACTGGACCACCAAGGTTATAGGAAGGATTTTTATTGTTACACAGATGCCCGCGATTGGGCTGCAGGGGTGTCGGTGCCTGAAAGGCTGCTGCCTGGCAGGGCGCCAGGTACAAGTCGTCCGGGAAGCGGTGCACCTGCATGCAAATAGGGGCTATAATGACATGCAAATGGCTCCATGTGCACTTTGCATAAATTATGGCCCTATTTGCATGTCAACTTTTGAATATCACTGGTGCTGTGAATGGGCGCATGGCACTTGCGCTTAGCGCATCTCCATGCTCCACTCTGGCCACTTGCGCTGGCTTGAGTGTCACTGTACCATGCACTGGGGTTGGCCAGGGGCTGCGATATTCAAAGCTGCTGAGCCATGGCGCACTCTGCTGAATATCACCCAGGCTACACCACTGCACAGCCGTTGAGCTGGCGCCTAAGCTTGCGCCACAGCCTGGCGTAGTTTGAATATCCGGCCCTTATGTTTAAGTCACTAATGCTACACAGTGTTGGGTGGTAGCTGGATTGGTCATTTCTAATACATTAATGACAGCTCCAGTAGCCAGTAAGAAGCTTTGCTATGCTCATGAATATTTAATTATACTTATAATGGGCTACAATATTTCATCCTGTAGCAGTGAACCCATTGCTTTGTGATGTTTTCCTTTTACTAAATCCTAAATTGTGAGTAAAATTTTAAATAGTTATTTCTTTACAAAGTTTATTACATACAGTTGGGTCTACAGATTTTAAAGATTTGTCAGTACATTAGTCTAACAGTCAATGTTAAAAACATAGAAACACAACACAGAAACACAGAATTTGTAGCAGGACAGAATCGCTGGCCCACCCAGTCTGTCCAATTTTTCTTCTGCATAATTTACATCCACAGACCCTATCTGATCTCCAGTGACCCCCACCTCTCTTCTGATATACCCCTATGTTTATCCTGCATGCTTGAATCCCTCACTGTTCAAACTTCCACCATTTCAGCTGACAATCTGTTCTAGGTATGTAGCCGCGTTTCAGTGAAAAATATTTCCTCACATCTCTCCTGAACTTCCCTCCTCTAGCTTAATTGCATGCCCTGTTCTGAGGCCTGTAGATCAGGTTTATATTGGTTCATTTAAAATTAATAAATTTATTTTCTATTTAGTTCCCCTGTGACACATGACCCATGACCCACCTGCTTTTTACAATAGCAATTTCAGATTTCATTGTTTCCTGCTTAATGTGCATTGCTAAATAACGATTCACCTGTCTAACCCTCCACTCATATCAATTTCTTTTAACTTAAAACCACATCCTTTCAGTAGCTTCTAGCTCCTCTTTTTATTGGCTATGTTTACATGTTTATATTCTTTTGTTAGTTAAATTGCCATTTGAGTAATTTGTGTGCTAGTATTTTAAAACACTGCATATTTTCCCTGCCTTCTCATATTTCCTCTTTTATTAACTCAGAATGTTTGGGATACGACAATCCCTCTAACAGTAGCTTTAAATACATCCCATGCATCCTAGACTTTCATCCCTGCAATCAGATTTCCTCCTGAAAAAGATAGCATGCAGTCTTTATTTAATCTCTACATTGTTGATTCTTGAGTGAAGTGTTATTAAATGTCCAACATAACAATCCACTTGGTTTCTAGATAAGTGAAAATAAGTACACCATGCAGTATGATCCAATATTACACTATGTTCTACTTGAGCATTAAAAGAAATCGAATCAGGCTCAGTTAGTACATCCTTGGATTGCAGCAAATAATCTAGTCTTGAAGTGTCATGGATATCAGAATAATATGTATATTCTCAAGTGATGGAGTGGATTTTTTGTCAGAGGTCTAGTACTTTGTGTACCTCTAAAATGTGTTTATACTGTAATTCTGATCTTATACCATTCTCTACCTTTGGCAGGTTTAGATTTCTAAAAAATGGTTCTATGATCTATTTAAGACCCTTCCCAAGATTATAGCAGGACATGCTCATGCTGGTAACTTCTGATTGCTTTTAGCAGACAAATGCTGAGTGTCTCTGAAAAGGTAGCTATACTGGTCCAATAATAATGTTCTTCTTGAAATAAGTATTGTACCCAATACTAAAATGATCAGCCCTTCCTCATTTGTAAATTTTTCTCTAAGTTCTAAAGGGAACTCTTATTTATCAACACTGCAGCATTATGGCTCTTAGATGTCCCTCTGCTCTACAAATCTGTCCAACCCCTTTCCTGTGCAGCTTCTGACATTCTTTACTATTCAGAGAGACTTCCAGTAAAATGCAACAATCTTTCTTCTGTAGAAAGTTTGTGATTCTATACCTGTTAATAGGTCAAGTTATTCCATTCATATTCCATGTTATGATCTGTTAAACCGCATCTACTGTATTTACATTCACATTATCTACCCATTTGTATGGGTGCTTCAGATTGCTGTGCATATGCTGCACAGTATATCTTAATTTTAATAGGACACATTCATGAATCGTACCCTTCATAGTTTGCAAGTGCGTGGAAGCTCTTTTAAATGAGGTATTGGATTTACCAGTAGCGGCTGCAGTCAGAGATATTGATGATAACGTCTGCCTCATATTGACACTACATGGTCACCATTTTTAGAACAATGTGATGTCACTGGTGATCAAACTGTGGACAGTCACATAATAGTCAAGTACAGCTTAATCATCTGTGACATCACAAGGCTCTAAAAAGGTGGCAATGAAGTCTCAGTATGCTAACTTAACCATCAGTATCTCTGGTCTTCTGCCAGCTAAAGAGAAACCCAATACAGTATTTCATTTAAAAGATCTTTTCACTGACATTCAAACTTGAGCATTGTTCATAAATGTTCCCCTTTAAATTATTGTGTCTGAATTCCACATTGGTAAGAAAAGGCAAACTCATTACTGTTGCAGTATATAGAGAATACTAACTGGTGATTTCAGACCATTCTTTTCTTCTGCATCTTCAACAGCTGTATTCTAGTCCTACATTCTTAGCCCACAACCCAAGCCTCCATTCCCAATCCCCATCCTAGCTCATGCCAATAAACAGTTTCAGGCATGAAAGAAAGAACACCCCTCCCAAATCCTCCTTGGCCTGGGTTGGTCAAAGACTAGTAAATTAACCATTGGTGTCATCCAAAGCAGTCCTAAGAGAACAAGCATTTGTCAATGCCGAACGTCCTTGCAGGTATTTGCAGTGGTGTTTGCATGTATGGTGCTTTACCCTAATGCCCTGTGCGATTGCTGGTATTTGCACTATAAAATTTCAGCATGACCTTTTGTTACCCCATTGTGCGCTACATAGGCGGAAACACGTTTTGGGCAGGATGTGAAAATGACAGCTGTACTGCTCATAAGGAGGTGTGGTAAAATGTCAATGTTGAAAATCTGGAGTGGAAATATTGAAAATTCGCAAACCTACAAGCGTCGTGGGAACTGTACAGCGCTTGCTCGTAAAACAGTCATTTTAGAATTTTTCACCAAATTTTCAACATTGCCATTTAAAACCTCTGCTAATGAACAGTGTCACTGTGATTTTCTTACTGTCCCATACATTGATTTGCGCACTGACTGCGCCACTGTGCACTACATGGGCGGAAACACGTTTTGTTCAGGATGTGAAAAATGACAGCTGTACTACTCATAAGGAGGTGTGGTAAAATGGCAATGTTGAAAATCTGGAGTGAAATATTGAAAATTCGCAAACTTACGAGTGTGTGTAGGGACACTGCATGATGCAGCTCGTAAAACAGTCATTTATGGAATTTTGCACAAATTTTCAACATGGGGTTTTGGGACCCCTTCTCATGAATGATGTCACTGTCATGGTGTTATTTGGGCCCAAGGGTGATTTCACGCAGTGACTGCGACTGACTGAGAAATCACCCTTCGGCCTGAATAACACCATGACAGTGACATCATTCATGAGAGGATCCCAAACCCCATGTTGAAAATTTGGTGCAAAATTCCAAAAATACCTGAGATATGCAATAAAGTTGAAACCCCTATCTAGCCATTATACAGCTTACGGCATTTCCTCAGTTCACGGTCGGCTTTGAAGAGTGCAGGCGTGTTCCCGGTCCACCGAAGATCGTCGCGCCGAGCTCTGGAGGTAAGTATGGGGTGAGGGGGATGTGGGAAGGTAGGGTGCACAGTGGGTGGAGTGCGGGTTGTGGGAGGGCGGGGAGACTCGTGGGATGGTTTTAATTTTCAGGTTTTTTACAATTATGATGCGGGGACATTTGCCACGCTGGGGTGGGCTCCCAGTGTGGCAGAAGATAACTGGGGGCTGAGGAGCTGACGGGGATTGGGCACCCCGTCGGCTGACAACGGGATGTTTGCCATGCTGGGTGGGCTCCCAGCGTGGCAGAAGATGCTGTGGGGGCCGAGAGCCGGCGGGGATTGGGCACCCCATCAGCAAACAACGCAGGATGCTTGCCACGCTGGGGTGGGCTCCCAGTGGCACAAAAGCTTTGGGGGCGGCATATGCTGGGGTTGCATGACGGCAGCTTGTATACAGCGGTGGTTTCTTTTGAAGCAAAGACCATCGCTGTCACACACAGCTCCGCACCCATTGGTGCAGGACTGCCACGCCTGCTCAACTGAGCAGGTGGATTGCAAGGGAGAGGCACACCTCCAAAGTGTGCTACTCTCCCAAACGCTCTGCGATGCGCCGCAAGCTAATGTAAAAGAAGAGTTACTAGGTTAGCACACATTAGAGGGGCTCTTGTCTGAAGGGCTTAACTTACACTTAGTAGATTTTGAAACTTATTGTTTAGCTGATATATAGAGACCATCTCTTATCTGAAACTTTATTACCTAGTTGAGGCGTAACTGGGAGTTACGAGTGATGCCTCCACAGTTTGCTGTTTGTTTATATCCTGTTATACTCAGTGATATGTTTGATCTTTTGCTGATGATCAAGGGTACAGAAATAAGTTTGCAAAGGTCAGATTGTATTTTAACGACAGACAACAAGAAGCAGGCACACAGAGTTTATCTCACAATAACCTTTATAATGATGTACACAGATACACCTATACTTTCCTATAACATTAATGGGATAAAATATCCCATTAAGAGGAAGCAGATCATTAAATACCTCAGGGATTGAAAATGTCCTATCAACTTTATACAAGAGACGCATCTCTCACCAGAAGAGGTGCTAAAGTTGAATTCAAGGCATTTCCAACCATATATCATGCCTCCCTGAGAGAGGTAGGAAAAGTGGAGTGGTGATCCTGCTGTCAGCTGACTTACCTTTTGAGGAAGACACAGTTCAGATAGACCCGGGAGCCAGATATATCATACTGATTGGTAAGATACAAGACCAATGGGTTACCCTGGTAAATGTTTATGCCCCACTTGGCTCCATATAACCTTCTACACTGAATTAATCCTTACTATAGCAGAAAAAGCAAAGGGCCTGCTCATAATGGGAGGGATTGGAACCTAACCCTTAACAGATCCATGGACACCACTTCCGGATTCCTACCTCAAAGAATAGAACAGCAAAACAGTTTACTAAACTCCTTATGGAGATGGGGCTGGTGGATGTACGGCACGCTAAGTACTCAAATGCAAAAGATTTTACATACTACTCACCCAGATTTAAAATTCACTCTTGACTAGATAGGTACTTTACATTCACAAAGGACATCTTGGAAATTAAGTCATTGTGGGTGAGCTCTGTGACACACTCAGATCACCAGCCCATCTTCCTGGGAGTGGACCTCACGCTCCCTAGAAAAAATACACTGGCAGCTAAATGTATCTGCCCTCAGAGACAAAGAGGCGGTTGCTGAAATCAAAAGGGTGATTAAACAGACGATAGAAACAAATGCTCAGAAATATCCCCACAGATCTTATGGGACATGATCAAGACAATGGTAAGGGTAAATTGATAACAATATCAGTTCATAGGAAGAGGGAGAGGCAGAGACAGATAGAGTACTTGTCAGAGCAATTAAAGCATCTAGAGAACTAAACAAAAACAAAAATGGACTAAACAGACAGAGGTAGAGCTGAAAGAAGTTAGAGCTAAAATTGAAACTCTCTTAAAAACAGCAACAGAAAAGCCCTCAGCTATCTTATTATGAGGGAGGCTCCAAGGCCACCAAATTTTAGCGTAACACCTCAAGCAGCAGGCAGCTAAATCACATATCATAAAAATCAGCACCCCGGAACAGGACAGGTGTCCTGTAAAGGAACAGATCACTAAGGCCTTTGTGGCATATTACAGGTCGCTCTACACCCTAACTTGAGTCTAGCCTGAGGGAACACATAGTTTTCTTCAGGCTCTCAATCTCCTAATTTCACAGAAGAACAAGGCCAGGCTTTAATGCTGAAGATATCACATGCCAAAATCATTGGAGCCATCTGCAACACTAAATCAGGAAAATGCCCAGGCCTTGACAGTTTTGGAGGAATTTTATAAGGCAGCTGCTAAGGAAGTGACCCCTCTGCTTCGGGAGGTGCACAATGAAGTCTGGGGAATTATGTAATATAACAGTCATACATAAAGAAGGAAAGAACCCTATGGAGTGTGGGTCTTACCAACCTATATCTCTCCTTGTAAAATATTTACAGCAATAACAGTGGCACGACTTAAAAACTTGATCCCTCAAATAGTACACCTGGATCAAACTGGTTTTGTGACAGGCAGGCAGGCTCCAGACAATGTGAGGTGATTGATCAACATCATTAACATTATAAACGTGACACGCACACCGACATGCCTGATGAGCCTAGACGTGGAAAAGCCTTTGACAAGGTTTCTTGGGCTTCCTTTTCCTTGTCCTAGAGCATCTGGGCTTCCAGCACCAATTTATTGATGGCATTAGAGCAGAATGTATAGCCCACAGGCATATGTTCGGGTTAATGGAGGGTCTTGAACCAGTTCAACTTGGGTAGGGGCACCAGCAGGGCTGCCCCTTTCTTCAATTTTATTCACCCTATATATTGAGACCTCTGGCTTAGGCCATCCCGGATGACCCACACATAACGGGAGTAATGATAGGTGGAGCAGAACACAAAATATTGCTCTATGCAGATGACATCCTCCTCTGTCTCACTAACCCAGACTGCTCAATTCCCAAGGTAAGGAAACTTTTGGAAAAATTTGGACAACATGCTGGTTATAGCCTAAACAAAAATAAAACTGATGTACTAAAATTTCATTATTCACCTACACCTGAAATTACGTAGCTCATGCCCCTGAAATGGAACACATCCAAAATTAGATACCTGGGCATACAAATCCTCAGACATCTGAACAAATTATTTGACACTAACTTTGGCCCACTCATTAACCAAATTAGCAAAACCTAAATAGATGGACACATCTAAAATTCCACATGTATTCCCATATACAGTCAATGACCATGAATATTCTGTCTAGATTTTTATACTTATTTCAGAGTCTCACTCTGTATCCCTAGACACAATGTACAATCTGGCAAGGCCTCTTAACTAAATATAGCTGGTCCCCAGGAGACCCAAAATAAAAGGATCAATTATGCAGTTGAACAGAACTCAAGGAAGCATGGTCCTTCCCAACTTCAAGGATTACTACCTCTCTGCCCACCTCAGACAGGCTCTGTTGTGGTCCACAGGGGCTATGAAGCACATTGGAAAGCAATTGAGATAGAGGAGGATGCAGGGTCCCGCTGGGGTGAGAATGCCAGACACCTCCTAGGAATTCTCAGGTGCAAAATCCCACCTGTTGGCTGCCTGCAACACCTTGTGAGCGGTTCACAGGATTTGGGCAAATATAAACTTTCTGCTGTGGTCTGGCCCCTTAAATGGAATGCCTGGGACAACTCATTCTTACCCTCTAAATTAGATCATACATTTAGAAATTGGGCAAAAAGGGCTAAAACAATGGGGCAACTAATAAATGGGGGTACAATAGCAGATTTCCAGACCATAAGGGACTCATATCAATTACCAAATAAAGATTCTTATCCATATTTGCAGTTAAGATCCACATCGCAGAAAGTCAGCACAGGACACAAACTGTACCCCAGGCCCAGTCCCTCCTTGAGGTATACAGATGATTACCCACTGGCATCTGTTGAGGGGCCACATCTTAGCAATGTACAAAGCACTGAGGTCTCTACTCTAACTGCACCCTCAATCTGAAAAATAAGTGAGAACGGGAGGCTGGTTTTCAGATTACAGATGCAGAATGGAATACAATGTTCAAACTAGCCAGCAAACAGCCCACTCACCCATGTGGAAGATTAAGACCTGCTACTTGTACACCCCACACAAATAGAGCAAATGGGACACTGTCCATATAGTTGCCTGCTGGAGGCAGTGTCAAGAACAAACAGCCCATCATTCTCATATCTTCTGGTCCTGCCCAGTATTGCAGGCTTATTGGACACAAATTAAGCAAGCAATGGGAGAACTGTTTCCCATCACATCCGACATCGGACTCCCTCAGTTGCTGCTGGGCCTGCCCTCCCAGAGATTCGGGGAGCAGATGGTCTTTACCTGTGGAACATACTTCTGGCAGCAGCACATAAAGCTAGCACACACAGGTGGCTGGAGGTCGATCCACCAGACCTCCAGCACTGGAAAGAGATTGTACAAGACATAATGGACATGGAAGAGCTAACATGTAAAGTGAATCTGAAACTACACATTTTACATATAGGTGGACCCCTGGGTCATCTGGAGGATAATCATAATACCTCTTAAAACCTCACATGAAGGTCTCAAACACTGGTGGGGTTCCCAAGGCACTTTAGATACATGAAGCCTTCCAGGAAAATAACTGCTTGACTGTGGGGTGGGGAGATGAGGTATTGACATATGAACTTTATGAGATGAAATAATATAATTATTTGCTGAAGGGCATGATACCTACTGTATGAATACCAAATTGTCTGTATCTTGATTACACATGAAACTCTGCAAATTAAATGGACCATGTAAAACAAAGCATAAATTGTATACCTACGATGTACCCAAATGTTTCAATAAACTTGAATTACAAAAAACACATAAAATTATTCTTTAAATGTCAGTAGTAGCCACAGCTTCAAATCCACCTCTGCTTCTTCCTTTGAGCTGTAAGAAAGGATTTGATTATTTAGCCAGACGTAAGATTTAGCAGGAAAGTCAACAGTTGGCTTGGATCTCCCTTTCCACAGAGTTGTTTACGGTTCCTTAAACTGCAACTTCTTTTGCAAAAGTACTGCAGAGCAATCTTGACAGGTGGTAATCACTTGTTCATTATATTACAGATTTCTCTTTTTCCAAAGGCAGTTATAATTAACCATTTTACAATGGCAAGAAAATTTCTGGACAATGATTGGTCAGCGTGTGTCTGAGACAGTGATGTTGTTACACAAAAACAACACTGTATTGCTGATGATATCGATTTGTACATATTGTCTTAAGAAACAAAGATATATTGCCACACTAAAAATCCACTAAAAAATGTTTTTAAATGTTTTTATTTTGTATAACAACAAGCCATTGTATATAGAATAAGGCACTCCAAGGTGTGTGTTATTGTGTATTAATCGCCACTCCGGGTGTGGAAGCACACCTCGTATTTCAACCTAATTCTAGGGTAATGTTATTACATGATAACACACACCTTGTCGTGGCTTATTGTTTAAATAACACACAATGGGAGTTATATATAATCAGACATCAACATGCCTTTGGTGTGCTGTAAGGCATGAGGCAATGCAATGCCTTCATCTGCACAAGATGTGATGATATCCATAATATACCACACTAAGAGTGCATTATTGTGATTATACAATGGCCTCAAAGGTGAGAAATGCTGATCATAGTAATCAGTTTTGAAGTAGTATGGTATACTGAGAAATTGTTCTGGGTTAAAGGCTGCTTTAACCAATCAGCTTACAGAATTTCTTCTGTCCATTTATAATTAAGCAATAATGCACAAGCAGGGTGTGGTATATGGTGGGATATCATCACGCCTGGGTGGTTGGGCATGAGGCCGCGAGGCCGAAAAGGCCCAATGACCCGAGAAGTGACGTTATATCCCACGACATACCACAATCCTGGAGTGCATTATTGCTATTATGAACTGGATTAATTGATATTTTATGCCTTAATGCAAAAAGTAAAGTTTTTAAATATTTTAATATTGTTTTATATGAGTGTAGGTAGACATTTAAAAAAAAGTTTGTGTATTTCATGTTTTGGCCAGTAGGTGATGCTGTTGCAGGAGGATTTTGTTACAGGCTTAATTGTTGTAGTATTGATCCCCCCCGCCTGGAAGTTTAGTTTAGTTTACTGACATACGTTAATATTGGTTTTTTTTGTTGAGGGAAGTGAAGATGAGTCGTGCCCTACTTCTGAAATCGAGAAGGTAAGGGTCAAGCCTGAGGAGCGGGTTATGCTTTTGGCCGTTTGGAGCGAGGCAGCATGGCAGTGAGGCGAGCGGTAGTTGGTGCTCATGAACGAAGCAGCTGCGTAATGAAAGGAGATTTTTTTGTGTTTGTAGCGCCTGGTTTCGCGACCTGTATGGGGGCAATTGTGAGGATTTTTTTTTTTTTGGCCTGTTAGTTGTAGTGGAGGTCTGACTTGCTTCGCTTGTGGGGAAGTGGAGAAGATTGTGCTGGAGTGAGTAGGCTGGTGGTCGGAGGTTCGGCCGCGATGATGTAGCCCGATATCATCACGGTTTCAAACCCTCTCGCCAATCAGGTTGCTCCAATTACGATCACCAGTTCATAATTCTGGTTTTACCAGTACTCCCGAAGCCAAAACATTAAGGTTCTAGGATACTCATTGTTGTCAGTTTAAGTACTTTTTCTGATCCAATGGGCACAGTCAGTCTCTGGCATATTAGTATGTAAAGATAACAATAAATGCAGTGCTTTATTTTGTTCCTTGCTTTCTTGTATATGAACTAATGTAATGTTGCTTTGTCTTCCTTTATTTTTTGTTCATCCACTTTGTCCTGAAGTGCTGACATTCATGCTTTAATTCTTATTTTTTATTTATTTATTTGTTCTAGGATTACAAATACTTTTGAGCTGAGGCTCTTTTACAAAGGTTCCACGTCATTGGTACAATTGAGACAAACATAAGCAAAGATAACAGTTTATAAAATAAAAAAAAAAAACACATAGTCTTATAGAAGAAAAAAGAACAATATGGTGAAACTTTGGGGAGGGAAAGGGAAAGGAGGAGAGTGAAATCAGGGAGTCTAAGTGGATGGGAGAAAGGGAGGTAGGTGGGGGGACAGACAGAGGAGAGATGGAAGGCGGTAAGAATAGAGGTAGTGCAGCCAGGTGGCATTTGTCATGGGCCAGCAGGGGAGGTGAAGTTGGGAGTGGGGTGCTGGCAAAGTGCAGGAGTAGATGTGGATCCAAAGGGCATCTTCAGCTACGAAACCAAAGACATGTTTAGCCACAACAGTCACAGAGGTTGGAAGCAGTGAGTGTTAGGCGGAGGCGAGTCTTAAAAGTGCTGAGCGATAGTGAGGATGAGATGTCTGCTATATTCTTTTCTTAAAGGGTTACAGATATCCTTCAATACAAACTGCCTCTGTTCTAATTCAAAGGTTCTCTGGGACTCTTTTGTAACAGAGTTTTCTATTACAATTTGCTATTCTGTAGCTTATCAGGGATCTGTTCAAGATTTTCTAACAGCACTTGGGTTGTGACAGAACTGTGCAACAAAGCTTTGGCCCATGTAAGTGGTTCATCATTCCTGGATGCCCAGTTCTCAGGGTGGAGGGTAGGAGACAAGTTCACATTAGACAAAACACATTCCTTTTAGTACTTTACCCAGTTGTTTGTGAATGGCTTGCAAGCCCTTGTGCTGTACATTTGTCATGGAGGCTTAGAGGGTCCCCCACCAATTAAATCAAGGTTGATATTATTAGTATAGCACAACCCCATCTTACCACACTCTCCTTTGGTGAGGGGCAAGCAAACCCCCAGGTGCTACTACCATGTTTAGTGGTGTAGAATATGGTACAGTCTTGCTTGCCAGGAGTCACCCACATGCCCAGTGCAGAGTGACCCAGTCTTGGCACTTGAAGCACACTCCTTGACATGTGGCCCACTGGAGCAGGACTAGAAATGTCTTTGCATGACAACAGTCTCTGCCTCTGCCACACTATTTGTGCCTGTTGAGGAGAACTGCTTACATTCCTCTGTGCAGCTTCCACACTGCATGGATAGAAGACTCCTGATTTTCTTCTTCAATTTCCCTTGTCCATCTTGGTCAACTGGATTTTTTCTGCCTTGTCACTGTCCCGTGGTACTGGGGACAACTGGAAGCTCACCTTTGTTTATCAAACAGTAAATTTCACCTTGTACTTTACATTGTCCACATTATAGTCCCTGCATGGAACTTGAGGTAGGCCTTGATTTATTAAACTGTAAAACCTACAGCTTTATTCATTTTGATGAGCTATTGCAATTGCAGATTTAGCACTGTACTCTTTGTAAGAATCATTCAGACACAAGACAGGACACATCAGGCAGTAAGTTACCTGCAAAACTCCAAACATTTGTTTACAGAAGCCAGTGCACACAGCTTAAGGTAGTGATGGCACTGACCACATTTCCTGTTTTGGGCTCAGTTTTAATTTGGCATTACAAATAAGTTAGCTTTTTCTGCACAATTCAGCATCAATTATGGTTGCATAATCACTTACTGTACATGCCATAAATGATCTGGCTACAGGTTCAATTGTCATAAAGCAGCAGAATTATTCTTAACATATTTAAAGTTCACCCATTGTCCCTCCAGCATATTACTTACCAGTTACCACTTTTCACATTACATTAGAGGTGACCTGGGGATATTAGCATATTACCTTCACTGACTATTGCAGCAGCTTGAGAGGCAAGGTGACATCGAGGTGCACCCAGCCATGGATGGCACAGACTTAGCAACACAGTGCCTCAGGCAGAGGGCAATTGAAGGGATGATCCCTTCTGAACACACAGTCACACAACTTAATGAGGTAAGCATACCCTTGGATGACTTGCCCTGAGCCACATGCCTCTATGGAGGTCAGAGTCAGTACCTAATGTGGTCACAGTGACAGTGGTCTGCCAACCAACTAGGTTGAGTCCTTCTCTTTGGGGTTCAGATTCTTGATACCAGCTGCATGTCTTCTGCCATTCACATAGGCCCCAGCCCTGGGCCACAGTCCCCCACCAGCTCAGGCTGTCATCAACTACTTTTTAACCATTAGAAGAACATTGGACAATCAGTTTGGAAGTCATCAGGAGAACCTCCTTGAGGGTGAGTCCTCAACAGGCTCCCACTGTCCTCAATCTCAGACCCCAGATAGTGCTCAAGCATCCAGAGACCTTCACCAGTGGAAGCCAATGCCATCCAGACCCAGGAACCCTGCCACTATTCCTAGGGTCCTTCCAGGGGCTTAGAGCTGGTCATCACCAGAGAAGCACACCAAATGTGCTTAACTGAACTGCTCACTGGCACCCTGGACTGGGATGCACACAAAGATTATGTTTTGGCAGCCAGAGCTCCTAGTTATATGACCCCAGTGAGTGGTAAACATGCCCTAGAATTCTCCAAACCAGTGGACAATTACAGGTGCAAGCACTGGCACCTAGACTTATACTTACTGAGCAGAAACACATTGAAGCAAGCAGGATACACATCCTAACATTGCAGAACACCAGAACAGAGGGCTCAACCCTCTAAGTACACTTTAATCACTGGCACAGTACTTTCTCTGCTGGCCATATTACATAGCCCTCATGTAATATTTACATAATAACTGGTGAGTAATTTTTCTATGCAATAGACCAGTTGATATTTCCCATAACAACCAGCTGGTTGTTATGACATTCACACGCCATGCCACTCAAATGATGCCACTCCTGCATTGACTTACGGAATGGATATGGGTGAGCTGAACAGTCTTTCAAACATGGCGCTCCGTCTTTCACTTCCCGAGAAACCACTCCATCTCTACCGTTCCGACAACTGCCACAAAAGAAGACATGATCATCCCTTCTTTAGTTTTAAAATGTATCTGGTTGAGCCAACCATTTACTCCAAATATCTGGTTGATCCTGTCATCCAAGCATTTTGACACCGAGCATGCCCAGGGAGTGTCCTAGATGTGATCTCGACGTTGACAAGCTGTAAGTAAAATAAAATAAAAAAAGCAAGCATCAGTCACCAAAATTAAAAAAGAAAAGGAGAAGGCAGCAGAGAGGGAATCATAGCCAGTGTGTGTGTGTGTGTGTGTGTAAGTGAACGCTAAAGACAGGCAGGAGAAAATTGCTGCTCAGTATATTATAAAAATAAAAGCTGGGGAAGTGTAATATGAGACATCTAATGCACCCTTGGTGCGGATGCGTACAACCCCGGCTTTGCCCTCGGGTTTGCGTAGCATCCCACACCTCGGGTCTGTACTAAATTCGAATACACACTTCATCATTTATTCTCTATTTATTGTACACGTATGTGGGCCCTTGGAACCCTCACTTTGGCAGCTGGGTTACATTAGATGTCAGCCTCTTGATTGCCTGCTCCTACTTGTGCAGAAGCTTTATTCTCTTCTATGTTTTGACACTTCCATGTGCATTTTCTTCATCTTGTCCTTTTCAACAGCAGTAAAGAATTTAGGCCAGGGGCAGACTTGAAGCATGATTTTTATGGTTGTATTTATTTTGCTTCAAAAGTTAATCTTGTTTGACACTTTCTGGCTTTTGGTTGTTGGATTTATTCAGTTTTTTGCCTCTTTTTTCTTATCATTTTCTTTAGTCTTTATTGCCTGTAGGTGACTGTTAGCCCGATGTGGAACTCCACATTAAGCTGTTTTAATTAAAGGACAGTAATGAGATGAATTTTGTTTGACAGCCCTGTTTCTTATTTAATTATAGTTGCATCTGAATGTACAAATCACAGTTAAGTTCATTATACAGTGCAGTTGTCATCACTTTTTTCTTTTTAGGTCAACTATTTAAACTATAGCTTTAGTGAAAATCACCCTCTACCCAATCTTCATTTTCACCAAGTTTCGCTTATTACGGATCTTTCTCAAAATGAGACGTAGAAGAATAAACAGGCAGCATTATGTTTAATTGCCATAAAATGGTTACAGTTGGCAGACACTTCTAGTACTTACCTCGGTTCTCAGCTCCAAATGCTCACACAAGATAGATGCTTTACCTAGGACTTATAGTTTGTGTTCTGTGTTTTATAGTAGTGTTCATGGGGTTGTACTCTCAACACCCCCACCCAATGAAAAAACTGTTTGCAGATCTTACCTCAGTTTCCAATAATCAGACCATCAGTATACACACTTTCTCCACAGCATATTTAAAATCTCTGATGATGATACTGGCAGCTAGAGTTCACGGTATATTGTACACTCATATTACAAATGCTAAGTTAGATAGATTGATGAAGAACAGAGGGTCGAGAGCAAAAAGGATCTTTTAATCTGTTGCCATTCAAACAGCCAGTATTCAGTTTATATGGGGTCTAAGTGGAATGCTGCCTTGTCTACAGGTGTTCCAGAAGTAGACAGTCTTGAGATATGGCAAGTTATGAACAGTTTCTCCAGATATGTTCCCACCAGAACAGTGAGCCTTGAGCTGAGGAAGTTAAATTCAATTTGCAAATATTCTTGATGGACAATGTGAAAGGACAGTTGGACACACAAGTCAGGATCATACAGACAGATGCTTTACTACAGTTCCACATGATGGTATATCTACATTACCATATGTGCTTGTGCAGGCTTTAGTATCTGATTGATTATTACATTGTATAATTGCCCTTCAACTTATTATCCTGCAAATTCAGTTCTAAGCTTGAAAATATTTAAACAATGACACTTCAGTTATATCAAAAGCCTGCTCCTAATATAAAACCTACATAATCAGTGGGGTGGGTGATCGGAAGTCTACCGACTGACATTACTCCATGCTTCCCCAGTGCTCCTTCTGGTACTGCCTACATTCCACATCCCAGAATCTGTAATGTCTCAGTCATTGTTTCCTCTCCCTTGTGGCCTAGAGTCTGTACATGTTCAGAATGCCCAACCACACCTTATGCGGTTTTCTCCTGCATTCCATGAATCATCTTGGTTGCGCCTCTGTATTGATTCGATGTAATCCCTATCATTTTTAGATGAGGGATCCAGAACTGCAGTACCCATTTGAGAGTATGACCTAGGACTCCCCAGACCTTTTAAAGTGACACACAAAGGAAATTTCTTTTCACGCTGTACTGCACAGTTATCAACTGCCTAGTGGGCCAGTCATTAATTTCAACGACGCTGACAGATTTAGGGTATGCAGGGTGCACACTTGAGTAAACCTGGGGTAGGACTGTGTGTAAGTACTGAACAGTGTTTTCCAAATATCACAAATAATACACTATTCATTATTCAGATCAAAATGAATAGTGGCACTATTTGACAGCTATTCGAGGCCAACTATTCAGCGGGAGTGCCAGACTCCCATCCTTGCTATCAACTCCCTGTTCTCTTACAATATTAATTTGATGTTAGCTAGACCCCCTTCATGACCCCTGACTTTGATTGGGGATTAGTGACAACAACCACAATCCAGGCTAGTCAGTTCCCCCCTCCCCAATCAGGTCTCTCGCTGACTCACTCCAGCCCAGTCCATTGTTGCTGTGTCTTTCTGAGCCTAAAGTGAGCTCTTTCTCATAACTTGTCTCACTAAGTTAACATACAGAAACATCCAGAAAGAATAAATCTCAACTACTGTACCCAGCTGATTACTTCCATTATTAATCTTGGCTTTCTGACATCCATATGACAACACCAGCAAATGGGAGTGCACAATCAAAAAAGGAAGAGGAAGCAGCATCCCAGAATGATGCTATAGGCTGCATAGCATATCACTCTGTGACACTGTTGCCCCACACTCCTTCTGACTGTGTGCTCCTGTTGGCCATTTATTGCATGGATGTCAGGAAGCCAAGGATTATTAACGGACAAGTAATTATTTGGGTACTAGCAGTCCAGATTTATAATTTCTGAAAGTTTCTGTATGTTGACTTGTACAAGACAAGTGACGAGAGTTCATCTCAGAGGAATACTAACAGGGCAATGGTCTGTGCTAAGTAAGTCGGCGAGGAACATGGTGAGCTGGTAGACTAGCCTGGATCACGGTTGCCACTAGCCCTCCCTCAACAATCAAGAAAAGGAATACTGCCTCTCTGGGGCTCCAGAGAAAGAGGGAGGTGTGTGGGAAATGTTTGACATAGACTGGGGATGGCCAGGAGATCAGTCCAGGCCACCAGGTGAGGGAGAGGTTATTATATGTTTTTTCCCCCTACAAACCAAGCTAAATATTGAAAACATGAATGTGAATACCTGAACATTTGGGGCCAAGAATATAATATTCTGCCTAAATATAAGGGATAAGGTATTCACACACACCTACCAGGGCAGCCTTATTTTGACTTTGCAGCTTTAGTGACCAATGCCAGCAGTCTGTCGTGGGCTTTGAACATGAAACCCACTAAAAGAGCCTTTACTACAAGCTTTTGTGTCAGGGTCAGATAAAATTAATTACAAGCTTGTTGCAGTTATGCTCTAGACTTGTCAAACCCTCAACTGCCTGGCATTGATTACACCCTGGCACATTGCTTTCTTCCATCAGGCAAGATTTTGACCCTGAACCCTGCTCTTAATTTCAGAGCATCTTTTGTGGTACCAATGGTACCTAATTATTCTTCATCCCAGGTTACTGATGCTCTACCCACTAAATAATTCAGTTCATTCATTTATTTGTTCAATCTTTAAAAATGATTATCACAAAATACACACATACATGAAATAACAGGAAAGCATTAAAGACAACAAGAACAAAATTGACATACAATACTTGTATACAAAAGACAGTGTTGACACTGCAGTAAATGCTAAAGTGCCACAGACCAGTGCAAAATAGAACCTAGTACAAGGAAAAAACATTTTTACCTACAATAATGTGTACAAATGACAGTATGACATCACAATAGATACCAAAGTGATGCAGGCCCATGCAAAATAAGGGCCTAGAGACTGGCTACTTTCTTTCTCCCTATTTCTCTAGTTAGGTAAACAAATTTCCCCAGTATGTATTATAAGGGATCCCCAGTGGAAAGGAACACCAATTACAGTAGCTCTGTTTCACTAGTCATAGAAATACCAGGTATCAGTGGAAAGCCACTTGTTCCTAATTTTAGTATACCATGTACACCTCAAAAGATATAAGCCAGATCTTCTCTCTCTCTGTTCACAACAACAAAGGTGTCCTTAGGATCCCTGGATTTCTTATATAGGGCACATTTGATTCAAACAATTCTAACTTAAATCTCGTGACATCTTACTTAATATCAGGATCTTCCAGAGCATCAAGATAAAATCTATGGACATGTGTATCCTACTATTTGTATACCATTTAGAATAATTAGATGCAGCAATATAAGCCATATCCAAGTCTCTGTAATATTGTAATATTTTTTCTTCTGAAAAGTCTATATTGTTCATAATGACCACATTTTGTTGTCTGTATGACACAAGGAAAGAGAGTGAGTATTTATCCAGCAGTCTATACAAGTGTTTAAGCCAGGATGATTGTTTAGAACTTCACCCAGACCTCATTCTGTAGTAAAACAGGTTACTCACCTGTAACAGTAGTTCTAGGAGGTGGTATATGTTGTTTATCCACACTATCTGGCAGGTACCTTGCCACTTTAAGATGTGCCAGAAGGTCTTCAAGTTGATCCTACCACCCACCCAGGTGGTATAACCTCGGCTCTGCCCCATGATGCCAGATCTAGCTCGCTGGAAACCAGGTGTGCATCAAACCAGGGAGGTCAGGGTGGGTCTCTATGGATGAACAAATACATACACTCCCTAGAACTACTGTTACAGGTAAGCAGCCTGTTTTTCTAGGGACATCGTTGTTCAATCCACACTATCTCCACAGGACTCCTAGCAGTTCTCCAGGAGGAGGGAGGCAAGGCACACACCCCTACTTAGGGAACAGGAACTGGAGAACTGAGGTCTCAAAATCAGCACCTGGGTGTGACTCAAGGTCGATGTGGTAATGGAAATGAAGGCTTGTGCTGACTTCCAGGTAGCAGTCCTGTATTTCCTGGATAGGGATGTCTCAGAAGCAGCCACTGATGCAGCAGTATGATGGATGGAATGAGCCCTAAGCCCCACAGAAGACTCCCTATCTGCCAACCTATAACAGAGATCAATGCAGAAGTGATCCAGCTGCCAATCGTCCACTTAGCTGCAGGTCTCCCAGGTGCGGCTTCAGGGTGTGTGACAAACAGCTGGCAAACCTCACCTGAACTCGCCATATTCTTTTGTAGTAGGTGAGCATTCATCTCAGGTTCAAAGTGTGGAGCCTGTGCTTGGCCTCGAGGTGTAATTGGGGTAGAACATCATGGCGAGTCATCACCTGATTCAGGTGAAACTCTGACACCACCTTCGGGAGGAATTTTGGGTGGGAGCACAGAACAACCTTGTCCCTGTGGAAGACCAGGTAGGGAGCTTCGATGGAAAGTGCCTGGAGCTCCCCAATCCTTCTGGCTGATGTGATAGCCACCAAGAAGGTGGTCTTCCATGACAGGTGAGAGATGTCACACCTGTGCATTGGTTGAATGGCTGCCAATGAGCTTGGCCAGTACCAGCAGTAAATCCCACAGAGGTGGTGGTTTACACACTGAAGGATATGTGACCCAGGCCCTGAAAAGCACCAGACCACCTTCTCCTGTGCCACACGACTGCTTACTGGCCACACTTGGTAAGCAGTGATGGCTGCCAGGTGCACCTTGAGGGCCTTGACTGAAGCC
This sequence comes from Neoceratodus forsteri, assembly GCA_016271365.2. Classification (NCBI taxonomy): domain Eukaryota; kingdom Metazoa; phylum Chordata; order Ceratodontiformes; family Ceratodontidae; genus Neoceratodus; species Neoceratodus forsteri. Next base: position 146,972,229 of record CM028133.1, on the reverse strand, counting down.
CCTGCTGGAAAGGGACCACAGGTAGTCCAGAATGCTAGTCAGTGGACAGGACGAGGGTTCCAACACCTTGCCCTGACACCAAATGAGAATCTCTTCCATTTGAAGGCATAGCATTTTCTGATCGACTCCTTTTGGGATGCCTCAATGACACTGAGGACCTTGTCGGAAAGACCCAAGGCTTGGAACTCTAGCTGCTCAGGAACCAGGCCCTCAGGTGTAGAGGATTGAAGGTCTGGGTGGAGTACCTTCCCTTGTTAATGGAGAGCAGGTCGGGTGGGCTGGAAGCTGCCTTGGGAACCTGGAGCTGAGGCTAAGGAGATCTGGGTACCAGAACTGGCGGGGCCAGTCTGGGGCTACCAGGATCACCTGCACCTTGTCCCTCCTGATCTTGAGGAGCACCTTGTGGATCAAGGGCAGAGGAGAGAAGGTGTAGAAGAAGCCTGGGATCTATGGCCTGGAGAAGGCATCCCCTGCAGTGAGTCCTGCTGAGGGCAGTGGGCATGGTACAGCCTCAGCTTGGCGTTCTCCTTGGAGGTGAACAGATCCACCTGAGGTGTGCCCTTGTGGGAGAACAGGTCTTGTACTATCTCTGGCAGGAGAGATCACTTGTGAGATGCATCGCCTATCCAGCTGAGGGCATTGGCCAGACTGTTTGAGGCTAAGAGATCCACCTCCAGGCTGAGCACGAGAGACCAAATGCGAAAACCTTGCACAGAGGCAAGGAGTGCATCCCGCCCTATCTGTTGAGATAGTATGGCTACTGTGGCTACTACAGAACAGGCACAAGAATCACCGATATCCAGAGCAGTCTGAGCTGCTGCTTAGCTATTGCTGTACTCTGATCCCAGACCTGCATAACCATGGTTTGGAGATCAGTCGGGAGATGAGTAAGCACCTCATTCAGGGAGCCCAACAAGGTGTATGAGAAGTGTGCTATCATAGCGGCTGAGCTGGCCTGGCGAAGGCCCCAATGAGGAGGCAGCATAAACTCCCCCGAGTGGTCCAATTTCTGACTACTTATCTGGGGCTTGTCCACATCCAAGGTGTTGCTGGAGCACTGAAAACAGAGTCTGCCACCAATCGCCAGCCGAGGGGTGCTCTGTGAAGCCTGAGAGAGAACCTGGGGGACCGTGATACTTGCTGGCTATCCGGGCCGGCGGCACTGGCAAGAGGCTGGATGCTGCATTAACTCTAGTGCCAGACCGACAATGGCCTTGGCAACAGGGAAGACCTCCGTGAGGGAATCCCTTTATCCAGGATCCCCATCAAGGGATATCTGGCCTGCTTTGCATGGGTTTGAGCGGCATCCGGTAGACTCTGAGATGAGCCAAAGAATACCAAGGAACGAGGAAGGGCTGCCGTCCATGGAAAGACCCCTGAGGACTCCAGGTCCACTGGATGGGAGTGCAATGAGGAGTCTCTGAACTCTGAAGAGTCTGCATACAGCTGGTGACTGCCTGAGCCACTCTCCACTTGCCGAGGCCAATCGGGTGAGGTGACCAACAGCCGATGGGGCAACCTGAAGCTGAGTGAGAAGTCTTGAATGATGCCACATTTTTGGCTGAAGAGGTGGTGGTTCCACCACAATGGGCGGGGAGCGGTTTCAGCCGAGCTGGCAGCACTGGAACCGGGTCCTCGACAAAGGGAAGCGGTGGTGAGGTTGTCAGCAGCCGTTCAGGCAACAGCCACTTAATAGCCAGCGTGAAGCCAGCATCAGCTTAGAGCCGGTGAGAAATGAGCTGCTGCCACATTAAATCCTATAGCACTGACACAACTTGCACCAGAGCCTCTCCTCATCTTAGAGGAGAGGAAAAGAGTGGCAGTGCCACTTTCCATGATGTTGGGACCGAGACCGCCAATGTTGGTGGGATTTACCCAATGTGGATGTGGACCAAGACCAAGATCTTGACCATCGGTGATGCCGACGGTGGACCAAGGAAGAAGCAGGGAGACCTGCTGCCCCTCCAGTTCAGGGTCCTGGGCAGAGACGCCGGCTCAGGAGGCTGAGCCAAGCCCCCCACAAGGCACCGGAAGCACCGTGTCTCGAGACAAAGTGTTGTTGGCCTCCTCGTCGACAACCTGTTGGTGGGCTCGAGAAAAATCTCAGCCACGCCAACAGGCATCTCAGCCAACTGGTCTGACAGGGACACCATGAAACTAGTGGCCTGGGCGCAACATCGATCAAGTCGAGAGCCGACGGTCTGGAGAGGCGAGATCTGTCCCTCTCCCAAGAGCATTGATGGTGGGTCTTACCTTTTCAGATCCTTCCTCCGGGACCAAGAGGTTTGAGACCCAGAAGGACCCTCCCTTTAGTTGAGAGGGGCTGGCACAACTCCCAAAATGAATCTGTGTAAGAAGAGCCCAGTTGGAGTGGAATAAAGGCCAAAGCCAAAGAAGAGATTGCCGTGCCTGGCCACCTCCTCCTCGAGGGCCGTGAGCTGTGCAAGCTGTTCCAGTTGTTCCCAGGAGCCTCCTTGATTGGACCGTGGGCCTGCTTCACCAGTCATCCCAGCTGGAGTCAGGCAGCATGGTCTTCAAGCCCGACAGAGAAAAGGACAGACACAGATTGCAAGCCTGTGAATCATGGTCATGCCCAAGGCAGTAAACGCGAATGGTGTGGGGTGCGACATCTTCTTCCTGCAAGGGCACCGACAGAACCCGAACGGACTTGTCTTTCTGTGTATGAGAGAAGGTGAAGAAGACCTAACTCAGATGAGTTTAAGGGTAAGTTTTGGGAAAAAGTCTGAAGATTTAAGATCCAAGGCCTGCAAACGCGAAAGTGCTAAGGAGGAACCTGAGTTTCCAGCGGTAAGGAAGATCTGGTGTCATGGGGCAGAGCTGAGGGTTATGCCACCTGGGTGGGTGGGAGGAGCCTGCTTGAAGACCTTCAAGCACATCTTAAAGTGGCAAGGTACCTGCCAGATAGTGTGGATTGAACAACATATCCACGTCCCTAGAAGCACATTTTCAGACATCTTTCATTGGGCAATCTTAGAACTCTTATCCAGTAATTAATTATCCTAGAGTCAGCCAAAGCTTGCAATTTTGGAATGCCAGTTTTGATCTTACAAAAGAGACAGGGGTTGAATTTTGGCAACCCATTATATTCTGCAATAATTTAGTGGCAGGTTTTTCTAAGTGATCAATGGAATTAAGTCCCCAAATTTCTGTCCCATAAAGGGACTGGGCATGAAACTTTGCCTGCAGTGCATATAAGAGAGGTATGAGGAATACCCTCCATAGGCATGATTAATTTTGCCCAAACCCCTATGGTTCTGTTAGTTTTGGTAAGTGTATGATCACAAATGTCGGCTCCAAGACTCATTATAAGAGCAATAAATGCCCAAATACATATAAGTAGGAACTGTCTCCAGCAGGACATCCTGCAGTTTCCACTGATACCTGGTGTTTCTAGCACCAAAGACCATTACTTTTCTCTTATTAAAGTTTATTTTCAGAGATAAAGACTCAGAAATAGTTGCTAGTAGATCTATTTTTTCTGAAGACCTGAAAAGTAAGAGAACATAGTACCAGGTCATCAGCGTAAGCAAGGAGGAGCAGATATTTGAACCAATTTTTGGAGAATCCAACTAAGAAGCCTATAATTTAATTAATAAATTATCCAAATAAATGGAAAATAGCATGGTTGCCAGTATACATCCCTGTCTTACACCTTTGTTGGTAATTAGTTTACTTGATAATCTCAGAACGAATCTGGGCCTACGTGTTTAAATAAAGATTCCTGATACCGCTAACAAGGGCCGGGAAATACCATGATTTAACATTATGTTCCATAAAGTTGACCTATTTATTGTGTCAAATGCAGAGCTGAAGTCCACAAAGACTACATACAATTAGACAATTACCTCCAAGACATGGTCTTTACCCGACCAGCTTACCAGACAGGCAAATCTATAGGACTGGCTCAGCTCTTAACTTTCAATTCCCTGCTTTAACCATGGCTGGTTAGTTTAGATCCAGAATCTGGACTCCTGTGCTTGGGGAGACCACTTGCACCTTAATCTTTACCTGGTCCTGTTGTCACTGTCTCCTTGAGGGGAACCTCCCACAGACCCCTACCAATCCCTACAATGTCATCTTCCTGACATGTGCAGGTCAGCTGCTGGGGAACCTGGTATGACAGGAGACTTGTGCCCCAACCCAGACTCAGGACCCATTTTGCCACTGACTTAGCCCAGCAAGTCCCACCACAGCTTGAGCTGTGAGAAGGATCATACCCCTAAGAGCTCTGCAAGAAAACTTCTCCTCTTCTCTAAAGTCTGGCAGAGCTTTTCTGGCTCTCCTATTTATGCCCTCAGTGACCATAGCAACCTTGGCTGAGTCTGGCAACCCATTTGCTGTTGAGCCCATAGTTACTTGTTTTTACAAAAGTATAGAGCATCTGGTAATCAACTCACTTTCCTAAGAGAAGATTTTTGTGCAGAATGGTTTAACCTAACTTGCATTAAAGGAGTTACATTCTTTAAAACAGCAGGGCAACAGAAAATGTTTTCCAAAAAGCCAATTTCAGCTACAGTTAAGAAAAATATTAGCATACCTGCCAGATGCACTTGTCTAGGTATCTCCTATGCTGTACACCATGAGTATTTTTATTTTTCAGTTCTAATCATTGCCTGGTCTACAATGTTATTTCTATGCAAAATGTGATGGCCATCTTTTCTTTTGAGAAAAAAATAAATAAAAACATTTATTAGATACTCAAATTTTGGTGAACAAAGTGGGTGATTTGATACTTTTATTGCACCAACAAGAGATTCACACACTGTTTAAGCTTTCGAACTACAGAGTTCTTCATCAGAAAAATGGCAGACTATGCAAAACTTAAGTACATAGAGCAGAATTGGTAAACAAAAAAAATCTTTCATACATAGATGTAACAGCCCTGTTGATACAAAAGGAGAGTAATTGGACGTAGAACAGAGACAAAAACAATCTTTGAAAACTTAGGGCAGAGTCACAAAACTTTGACCCTGTGCAAACTGGGTTTGCACCAGGTGGTATTCATAAAGCCAGTTTGCATGCAGAAACTGGGTTTACATCAAGGCAAAAGCATGGAGGGACCTGCATATGGGCACTGTCCCATTCACAAAACATTTTCTCCACACAAGGGCATTTTGTGGTCCTCTTGCACAGAGCAAATACTGCCACCCAAGACCCTGCTTTAATCCCCCACAACCCTAGTGGTTGGGAGGTACTGATCCCCCCACCACAGTTCAATAATCGCTGCCCAAGACCAAAAATAATGCTGTCTCCTAGGTGGCTAGTGGTCCCTCCTCACTGATCACCAGCTTGATATAGATAAAGATATTCCTGGAAGACTAGTGGTCCTCCTTGCCAATCACGGACCAGCATACATATAGATAGTCCTTGGTGGTCTAGTGGTCCCCCTCACCAGTTGCTGGCCCAATATAGATAAAGATATTCCCTTGTGGTCTAGTTCCCCCAATCACTGATCACCATCTAATATAAAAATATTAGATATCCCTGGTGTCCAGTGGCCCCCGCCCAAGACCTGTCCAAAATAGTAATAATATTCCTGGTGGCTAGCTTCCCTCCCTCACCCAATCACTCACCCGATATATATAATATGACTTCCTAGTGGCTAACGGTCCCTCCCCCACCTGATCACCCACCTGATATATGAAAAAGACCTCCCTTTAGCCTAGCAGTCCCAACCCCCACCCTGATCACCTGCTCAATGATGTATTCCCACAGTGTCAGTGTAACCCCCCATCCCAATCCCCTGTATAGTCCAATATAAACATTTCCTGGGTGGTCTAGTGAACCCCCATCCCTGATCTCCAGTAAGGAATTAATATCTATTCCTTGATGGTCTAGTGCCCCTACCCCCCACCCCAGCAGGTGAGTGTCCCACCACCTCACTCTTTTCCATCAGACCAAAGCCAGCAACCAGCACAGCCCTCCTGTCTCCAGCATGGCTGGCTGCCGACTGAGCTGTAAAATGAACATGCACTGTATACAGTAATTGCTCATGGAATGACAGCTCACTCTGAGCTGTCAGTCAATGTCAATGAGTGCATACTGTATATAATATGTGCCCATTGACAGCTCAGTAAGTAGGCAGCCTTGGTGGAGAAAGGAGGACCATGCTGGTTGCTGTCTTTGGTTCAGGATGGGAGAAGTGAGGTGGTGGGACACACCTGCCAGATGGGGGATGGGGTGCACTAGACCACCAAGGAAAGATGTTAATTCCCTTACTAGGATTGGGAGAGGAGATGGGGTCACTATACTACCAGATAAATGTTTATATTGACTTCAAGGATCACAATGTGGGTTACACTGGACATCAGAATATGATGATAATGTCGGGCAAGTGATTTAGTGGGAGAAGGGACCGCTAGCCATATTTATACATCAGACAGGTGATTGGTGGGGAGAGACCGCTAGCACAAGAAATATTATTACTATTTTGGGCAGGGCTTCGTGGTGGGGGACACTGGACACCAGGGATATCTTAGATTTTTGATATTGGGCAGTGTTCTGTAACCAGTGGGGGCAATAGACCATCAAGAAATATCTATATTCTACATCAGACCAGCGTTCAGTGTGGGGGCCACTAAACCAGCAGGCATTATCTATATTTTATATTGGGCCTGTTCATCAGTGAAGGGATACCACCAGACCACCAGGGAATATCGCTATCTATATTGGGTCAGTGATAGGCTAGGGGCCACTAGCAACCATGGAGACAGCCTTTATTTTTCTCAGGCTAGGAATCAATGAATGGCAGTGGGGAAGGACAACTAACTACCAGGAAGACAGCTTTGTTTTCTTGGGCTGGCGATCAATGACCTGCTGGGAAGACCACTAACACCAGGGACTGTGACTGCCTATGGGGCCAGGGCTGGAGGGGGTGCCATACTACACTTCTCGTAACTTATGCAAATGGGACCATAATTGGCATGCAAATGGCCACCTTGTGCCTTGCATGCCCAATGGGCTCATTTGCATGGCTGCCTTGTGAATTGGAAATAGCACCCTGAACTATTCCTTGCTGACCCCTGCCCTGGCTGCATGTGAGGGCAGCATTACTGGGGTAGTGCTGGCAGTACTGGAGTTACCACTGAATCAGACTATACCTATTCACAGTTGGATAGCAACTGTGAGAAATTTCTTTGACACCTAGGCAACTGCAAAGCAACACAAAATTTTGCATTGCCTTTGCAATTGTTTGTGAATCAGGGTCCTAGTTGGGTGTAAGTCAAATCCTCCGAGGATGGAATGTAACAGCAGAAGGCCAATAAATTGTCAGTTGCTAATTACCTCCTTGAAAACAGATAGCAAACTGTGAGTGTCAAATTTTGGTGGAGACAGAAATTGTTACCATCAAATAAAACTGGAAGATGACTGGAATCTTTTATAGTGAAAACAGGTAGGGTAGAAATGTGAGCCCAATGTTGGTGTACTGCTGCTTAAAAATTAATTCAAAGCCACTCTGATGGGCCAGTGGCAGTGCATTGCACTGCCTTGCAGGTGATCAAGTATGGGGACCAGATTCCAGTCATTATATCATGGATTAGGCCCTATGCAGCTACTGCAGGGCAGCATGCTGCATCAGAAGAGTGTTGGTGATGGTTCCAGTGCATAGTGACTCCTGGGGTGGGCCATGAAGGTTATTTCTGTCTTTGGGCAGGAAGGAGGAAGAAGGAGAAAATGAGGGAACAAATCAACAACTATATCCCTGATGTCTGCGTGATGGCAATTGCTTAGTGCTGTACAAAATGTGAAAATACTAAATTCACAGAATTTTGATGACATTTGCAAAATTCGACAAATTGTGCAGAATTTCATTGGAATGTTGCTGAATTTAGAAATGTTTTATTTGCTCTTAACTTGCCCATCTTTTGAGTTAGAGCTCTACATTTTGGCATGCTTGCACTCTAGAAGGAGTTCAAATTATACAAATGTCAAGAATTTAGCTTGGATGTTCTCAAAAGTATACAGTAGGTGCTCAAAATCTATCATTTTATTTTTGTGGAAAATATCATGAACATTTTGTCTGCATGTACATCAGCCATCTATTGGCTCAGAGATCTTATATTTGGCATGCTATGTGATTATAGGAGTTCCAACAATGTGCTACATTTCATGACATTATGATGCATCATCTCAAAATTATATGTGCTGAAAGTCTGTCATTTTATTTTTTGCTGGACATTTTATGAAACAACTTGTCTGCATATAACTCAGGCACCTTGGAGCTAGATATGTGTAAATTAGTAAGGATAGCCATTTTGTAATGGGTATTGAATCTTCTAAATATGGAGATAATTGAATTTATGACATTCAAGTTACAGGGGTTCAAATGTTACACATAAGGAGCCAGAAGAACTGTGGGTCACTCTGGAAACGGGAGACGGGACACCCATAAGAACTGGGATATCTACAGGCCCCCAGACCAGGGGAAGGACATAGACACATTACTGTTAGAAGATATACAAACATGACAGCTAAAGGTTCTGATAATGGGAGGCTTCAACATGCCGGATGCAGATTGATCAATACCAGCAGGAACATCTGCCAGAACTAGACACATGGTGGATTCCTGCAGGGGAGGGCCTCAAACAACTGGTACAACATCCCACAAGAGACAGGGCTATCCTGGATCTAGTACTGACTAACAGGAAGGGATCACAGATCTCCAGGTAGAAGGTCACCTGGGGACCAGTGACCATCACATGGTATGGTTCAATTTGCCCACTAGAACTAAATCATCCCATTCCAAGGCAAAAATATGGGACTTCAGAGGAGCTGACTTTGATAACATGGCCAACAGAGTCAAGCTAGCACTGGCAAAAAGAAACACAGGTGAGGGGTAGAGCCAAAGTGGGCAAGCATTAAGGATGCAATACTTTAAGCAACATCCCATTGTGTTAGATGGAAAGAAAGTGCAAAGAAGAAGAAAACCACTTTGGTTCTCAAATACAGTAGCAGAAAAGATCAGAGCCAAAAGGTTGGCCGTCAGGAAATATAAGGAACACAGCGGGATGAAGATAGGGAGGCATACTAAACTGCCCTAAGGGAAGCAGGGAAGGCAGTAAGGCAGGCAAAGCCCCAACTGAGGAAACACTAGCACAAACAGTAAAAGAAGGTGACAAGACTTTCTATAGATATATTAGTGAAAAGAGAAAGTCCAGAGAGGGTATTGTTAAGCTCAAAGGAGAAAGGGGCGTGTGAGGAGGAGGACCCTATAAAAGCATCTATCCTAAATAGATACTTTTGCTCAGTATTTACTGAAGAGAAGGTAGGGTAGGGCCCACAGCTCAGCACCATGGACACAGGGGGAGGTAGGTGAACACTACTCTCTCACACAAAAGAAAGGGTCCTACAAGAGCTCGCTAAGCCAGAGGTGGACAAGGCAATGGGACCTGATAGCATGCATCCCAGGGTACTAAAGGAGCTAAAGGTGGAACTAGCAGAGCCATTATCAAAACTGTTTAGTGAGTCTCTGAGCACAGGAGAGGTCCCAGAAGACTGGAGAAGAGCTTCATGTGATCCCGCCTCCACAAGAGTGGTAGCAGGGAGGAGGCAGGGAACTACAGACCAGTCAGTCTTACCTCAGTAGTGGGCAAGATTATGGAGGCACCCTTAAGGAAAGGATAGTGCAACACCTGGAATCCATAAGGGCACAGGATCCAAGACAGCATGGGTTTACAAAAGGACGGTCCTCATTAAGGGGTAATGTGAGGAAGTTCTTTTTCACAGAAAGGGTGGTGGATGCATGGAACTGCCTACCTCAGGAAGTGGTGGCTATGAATATAGGGCAGGGCTTCAAACAGGCATAGGATAGGTATAAAGGAGCAATACAGATGAGTATGAATAGATAGGCCACTGGCAGCAAAGGAAATATGCACATTTATAAGGTAGAATATCCCTCCAGTTTTTGTAAATATTATCTCTATGAGAAGCATGTGAGGGAATTAATGCACAGTCAAGTGAGATTTGTCAGCTAATCAAGGAATATGATTTCTTATTATATCAATAAATTTGATTTACAGCAAAACTAGTGAGGTCACATGAATTCAACAATTCTATTTGGGGCTTTCATGCTTCTAGACTGACATCAAACTTGTTGGCAAAAATGTCAAATTAGTACCCTGCTGTCAATCATGAAATAGATTTGATTGGATTTTTTCGTGGACAACCAGTGGACATGGTCGCTTATGACACACTCTACTACAATGTGCAAGTAAAGGCCCTTATAAAGTCTCCGTGAAATAAAATGCAAAGCATAACAACAGATTACAAACTGTGAATACCAATATTTAGTGAACACATGCAGTGTATGAATTGTAATGTTTTATTTTAATCCAGAGGCCAAGACAATTTTTTTCCTTGCCATCTTCCTCACCCATTTCATACGCTGTGGTACTTAAGGAATCCAACTGATAAGAATAACAGTTGAAAAGCAAACTCGGCATTGTCCATACCAAAAATTCAAACTGAAGCAACAAGGTGGATGTCCAACACTGTCCTCTTACGCTGATGAGCCTCCTGTCTCCTGACATCTGTGATCATCCAAAGCTTATTCGGTCTATTTATTTAGTTATTAATTTTTTCATTTGTTCTCTCATTTGTTCCTTTATTTTTTCTTTCACTGGGTCAGTACACTGAAGTGTGAATTCCATTTATAGGAATGACCCAGAAAGGGTCTAGTAGATAGAGAAGAAGAAGAAGAATCAAAGAATTATATAGCGCTTCATACATCCAAAGCTTACAAGCAATGCTAGACTGGTAGTGAAGTGACTGAATGTGTGGTGGCGGCCATATCGCACATCATCACCCACACACAGCCTGGATAATTGCATGAACTGGTTTATGGAAGGGAATGTTGGCCAGGATACGGGAATGTTCCCTACTCTTTGCAAAGAGTGCCCTGGCCTTTTACTTCCACTTGGACACCCACCAGGATGGGCAGAAGGAACCCTCGGTTTAACATCTCATCCTAAGGACGAGCACACCCCAGCAGTACAGCACCTCCCAATACTGCACTCGGATGCCAGCAATTTTTAGGTGCAAGTCCAATCCTGGTGTGGGACGAGAACCCACGACCTTCTGGTCCAGAGGAGGATGTGCTACCAACTGAGACACAGACACACACACACACACACACACACACACACGCACACACCACATCGCGACGCGCACGCACACACACATGCATAGGCAGGGTGTGTGTTATAATGGGGTTTTTTGAACCGCCAGGAACATTGCAGGACAAAACATTGAGGCTCAAAACAAAGCTGGCAAACATCACAGCCTGCAATGTCAACAAACAAGTCCATCACCAGACAGAACCATGCAGGCAGGTGGCAGGCAGTAAGCTGTAAAGACTCCTGGCATCCAGTGGGTCCCCATCCCACCCACCAATTCCCAGCTCCAGGAACAGTAGGTGCATCACACCCTGTTGAGATCTCCAGTGCCACCCCCACACCTGATATGCAGTAATGTTATTAATTATAGGACTGTCAGTCCCTGGTTAATTAAGTGGTTGCCCCCACCCTCCCCACATTGCTCTCTAAGCCTTACCCTGTATTACCAGTATACAAGAGTTATAAAAAGTAAAATAATATGAAATGCTTTAACTCTCAGCAAATATTATTTTTGTTTGTAACTGGTTAGCCAGCTTTAGTTAGGTACTGTTTGTGACACTTCTTGCCATTACTGACTGACATGGAACCTAGGTAATAGAGCTCTTAGCTCAAAAGTATATGTAATCCGAGACTTAAATAAATAAAAAAAATTAACATTTTTTTGTCATTCAGAAGTTTTATACTCTTGTTACATCATGGGCTTGCTGTTCTATGTCACTGTGCCTTTAAATGTACAATTTAAAAGAATGCAATCTGCAATTGCTTGACCGCCCTTGGAAGATCGTTGGTCAAAGCATTAGGGGCCTTTGTCTGTGTCCTCTCTCCTTGTTCATTCACGGATAAATCCTTTATAGCATGATTCCTGAGTGCCATTTTTATGTTTGCTTGCATGCATGTGCAAGAAACATAGTGCCATCATCTCGAGATTTCGGAGGTGTGTCACCTCCTCCTCCAATTCAGTCAGTGTGTTATAGGCTGCCTTCTGTAGTTAATCGCATGCTGGAGCTGTCTATGACAAGCTCCAAATGCAGTGGCATACAGTTGAAAGCAGGAGCTATGCTTGAATGAGCAGTGATAAGATATCGGCTGCTCACATGCAGCCCCCCACACAGATGCCCACGCAGGCATGTGCGCCTTCTCCCCAAGACAAGACGCACTGTATAGCCGACAGGATGCCCAATCCCCGCCGGGCTGAGCTTCGCGCCCCCGCCTCTCCCCCCAAAGTTTCCTGAAATGCCATGCTGGTGCCCACCTCAGCTTGGCAACTAATGATATAGTCAACGGAGGTGCCTCAATCTCGCCGCTCCACTGTCCTAACCCCCCAGAAAGTAAGTGCCACACTGGAGCCCACCCCAGCGTGGCAAGCGATCTCATAGGCCGACGGGGTGCCCAATCCCCCGACAGCTGAACGCCCCCAACCATCCTGTGCCACGCTAGAGCTCCACCCCAGCTGCGGCAAACATCCCACGCCGTCTGCTTTTTTTTTTTTTTTTTTTACCTGTAAAGAAAACGGTCTCACGTAGTCTCCCTGGCCCCTCCCACAACCTGCACCCACCCACTGTGCACCCAGCCTCCCACACCCCCTCACCCCATACTTACCTCCAGAGCTTGCGGCGATCTTGGTGAACCGGGAACACGTCTGCACTCTTCAAAGCCGACCGCGAACTGAGGAAATGCCGGTAAGCTGTATAATGGGCTAGATGGGGGTTTCAACTTTGTTGCATATCTCAGGCATTTTTTGGAATTTTGCACCAAATTTTCAACATGGGTTTTGGGACCCCTTCTCCTGATTGATGTCACTGTCATTGGCGTTATCGGGCCCGAAGGGTGATTTACACAGTCACTGAGCAGTCACTGTGTGAAATCACCCTTTGGGCTGAACTCTGCCATATTGTGACATCATGAGTTAACCATAGTTAATTGGTCTCAATCAAAAAACTGTTTCTGCGTCGTTACGCAGTTCCTCGCAGAGCCCGTAGGTTAGCGAATTTTCAATATTTTCCTCCAGATTTTCAACATTGCCATTTTACCACACCTTCTTATGAGCAGTACAGCTGTCATTTTCCATCTCACCCAAAATGTGTTCACCCATGTTAGCGCTGTGGCGCAGTCACTGTCTTGAGAAATCAATGTACGGACAAATTAAGAAAATCACAGTGACATTGTTCATGAGGTGAGGTGTTAAAATGGCTATTTTGAAAATTTGGTAGAAAACATTCCTCAAATGACATGTTTACAGCGGCGGCGTTGTACAGTTCCTACGCACGCCGTGAAGTTCGCGAATTTTCAATATTTTCACTTCAGATTTTCAACATTACCATTTTACTACACCTTCTTATGAGTAGTACAGCTGTCATTTTCACATCTCACCAAAACGTGTTTCGTCATGTAGCGTACAATGGCGAGTCGGTGTGCAAAATCAATGCATTTAGATAAATTAAGAAAATACAGTGACACTGTTCATGAGCAAAGGTCTTAAAATGGTTATGTTGAAAATTTGGTGAAAAAATTCCAAAAAATGACTGTTTACGAGCGTTGTAGCAGTTCCTATACACGCTTGTAAGTTCAATTTTCAATATTTTCACCATTGCCATTTTATCACACTTCCTTATGAACAGTACAGCTGCAATATTTCATATGTCGCCTAAATGTGTTGCGACATGTAGCATAATGGTGCTGTTGGTGTGCGAAAGCAATGTTTAGGACAGATTAAGAAAATCACAGTTACACTGTTCATGAGCAGAGGTCTTAAAATGGCTATGTTGAAAATTTGGTGACAAAAGTCCATAAAATGACTGTGATACAGTGAGCATTGTGCAGTTTCCATGCACCCTCATTCTTCATGATTTTGTAATATTTTTAGTCAGATTTTCACCAGTGACATTTTCCACACTTCCTTATGAACAGTACAGCTGTCATTTTTCACAACATGGCTGAAGTGTGTTTTCACAGTTTCAGCACAGAGATGCGTGGTCGCTGTGGGAAATTGATTGTTCGGCACAGATAAAGAAAACACAGTGACACTGTTCATGATCGGAGGCACCAAAATACCTGAGTTGACAATCTGCTGTAAAAATCCCCAACCTAATAATATTACGGGTGTGCGTTGCACAGTTTCTATGTCATTTCATTGACTTCACCATTTTTAAAATATTTTTACTACAGATTTGCAACATTGCCATTTTTACACCTCCCCATGAACAGTACAGCTGTCATTTTTCACATCCTGTTGAATGTTTTTGCACCTGTGGTGCTAAATGTCGTAGTCACTGTGCATAAGCAGCTTCGGCTAACAAACTGATATTCCCCTGTTCATGAGGTGGGGTCACAAAATAAACATGTTGAAGATTTGGAGGAAAATACCAACGAATGCCTGAGGTATTAGGGTTTCCAACTATAACGCCTAACCCTGTAGAGAATGACAGGCATCAGTGGTGTGACTTGGGATTCTTGCCTGTGATGCTCATACCATTCCACACCCTGCAGTCAGTGAGAGGCACCAGGTATGCCTTGGACTCTTCGGCCCCAAACTTCACCCCATTCTCCTATATCGCACCCATCTCACCATATTTCTAATGAAATGGGGTGCGCATAAGGGCCAAAGACAACAAGGAACACCGCGACACTTGTCAGTGTCTGCAGGTTGGGGTGTGGTGAAATGGCGTGGCAGTTATGCCTGATTTACCCAAACGCACACCCCAATGCCTGTCACTCTCTGCAGGGTGGTGGTGGGTTGGCTTCAGTTCAATACTTCACTGCCATTCCTATTATGCAGCTCTGTAACTTCTACACTACCACTGCGAATGCCAGCAAGCAAACATTCGGCATTGACAAATGCTTGTTTTATTTTGCACTAAACAAGGAAGGGACCCCACCTGTAGGATGCTTGAGGTGTCTCTCCACTGAGATGAAGCTTGTACAGTGCATCACTGCATGATCTGTGGGCCCAGGGAGAAAATTGGTGGAGCCCTGACACAGCAGGATGATGGCCTAGTCATACACAGCCTGCACCAGTAACAAGGCACCTGCACAGTCTTATATCAGAGGACAGTGGAGCCAGGGAATATCTCAGGGAAGCTTAATGGCGGGGCTGAGGTGACCAGTGCAGATGGGGGAAGGTTGGGTGACCAGAGTTAAAGCTAAAGCTATGGCCTTTGGATTTGAGAAGGAATTAAATTCAACATGCATAATTATAATTTAAGAATGTACAATAGGGCAACTATGATAATGGGGCTAAAACAAACATAGGAATCAATGATTTTCTTCCAAGAGCTATCAAACTGTGGAACAAACTTCCACAGGGCAGTAATAGAACAACCTACGGTTTCTAGATTTAAAACAAAACTGGATGCTCACTTTGATGTCATGTATAATAAAAACACTGAGAACTGAGAAGACTTATATGGGCATATAGCCTTCTGTCATACTATTACCACAGTATAAACCATAGTATAATTCACACTGAAAAAAAGAATCATTTAATTTTGCACTGCAGCCAGGCCTGACTTCATAATATCCACAACAGTCTCAGTAGTGATCAACTGACCTGTTAACCCTTTAGAATACCCAGAAGGAAGGCAGATCATCTGAGGTCAGGCTTCTAGAGATTCCCCACTGGTAGGTTTCTCTCCATAGTCACAAAGGGTGAGATTTTCAAGGGTTGGACACAGCACTTGGGTCCATATTTCAGATGAGTGCTGCTTCCAGGCAAATGCGTCAGGATACTTCGGTTTATCTTCTGACATCCCAATGCATTTGTGACATTTGCCACATTTTCTGGGGGAAAATGGTACATGCATCTACTTCAGATGCATGCATCATTTTGGGATGCAAGTCAATGTCATGACACCTTGAGTTACATCACTTTGTGGTCGGTCTAACTATTTTGGTTGCTCTCAGGCATCCACGCCTATAAAACAGACACAGCCATCTGAAAATACCACCCAAAATTGCATTAAATGTACTCTAATGATAACTACAAATATTGCAGTAAATATTGAATGCTGCAGCTGCCTGGATGGCAAGAGATGGCCACAATGGATCCATGTGGAGATATTTAATAGTTATAAAATGGGCAGTCCTAACAGTTCCACCTTGATTGAGTATCAGAAGAAATAAGCAGTGATCAGGTAAGTTTGGCACCAATGTTTGGTCTTCTGAGAAAGGAAGCAATATGCTCTTCCACCTCTAAAGCATTGGCCACTGGTAGCCAAGAGTGCTGGGCTGAAGCTTTATAAAATGTTATCATATTCTGTACTTCTGCAGCTTCTGGGACTCTCAAAAGATGAATGTTATTTCTCCACCTCTGTTTTCTATCACATCCAGTTTTTTCCAGACATTCAATTTTAACTGTAGGTGCTAATAACATTTCTTCAACAGAGTAATTAGAGCCCTCTAAACCTGAAGTGTGATTTTCAGCCTCTTCAACGTGGTCTAAGATGTTATTTAATTTATTGTTTGTGTCATTACAGTTAACTTAAGAGCTGCTGTGTGAGAGCTCATATTGGTAAGCATGTTTTTAATAGAAATGAACTCAGCCTTAGTGGTACAAGCAGTTGCTTTTCCTCCACCATTGTTATTAGCTCCTCCTATTGGCTGCTGTTTCAGTGACACTTTATGTGAATCATCATTTTTTTCTTTCTTTGTTAGAAATTACAAATTGTGATAAAAGGAAAACTAAGTGGGTGGTTTTACTCAAGTAAACCTTGACTGTGGCGCTTTCAAATGACCTATGTTTTATTAGCTGACACGATGGACTAGCAGTAGGTGCTGCCAGGATTCTTCTTAAAGGAAACAGTAAAATGGACTTAGACTGCCATCTTGTTGGTAACCAGCACTCACCCAGTTGCATCCATTTTATTACTTTGGAAACTCCCACCAGACATAACTTGCAGTGTAGAGAGATTTTCAAAAATGCTGCATCCATTTTTACAGATGCAGCTATGGGACATCCGATTCATTGGTAGACCACGAAATGTGTCTACTTTTCAGTGCAAGTAACATCAAATGTGCTCTACAAATGAGAAAGGAATGTTAATGTGGAGGGAAAGGATCTTTATCTTTCAGGATCACTCTGCAAACATAGTTGAAAAATATAGACCTTTTACAGGAGTCAGCCACTATTTACAAGAACCTAATGTAGTACTTCAAATAGAAATGGCAGATTTCACAAATTCCGCACAACAGAGGAAGCTTAGGAGTTTGTTGAAAAATGTTGGACTACATCACAGAATTTAAATATGAGGCGGGTCTGAACAGCGCTCAACATTCTGCCACCTCCAAAGATGATGGTCCTAGCAGCTCAGCTCATGTTCTATAGCAGCATGGCATACATGCTCAGGTCCTTCCTGAAAAGAACACACTTACATCAAAAGCAAACAACCCGTTAGCAAAACAACAGAAGCCCCACAATCAACATATCCCCAATGATGTAAGAGTTTTTCTATTATTTATTTATGGAGCTTTGGCCCTGTGAGTCCCATCCCCCACTCTCACATCCTTGCCATGAGTGCACGCATGTGAGGCACACGCATCATTATTCACTGCAGGATGCCCTATCATACCAGTTGCCTGACACATACCTGCACTGCCACCAGGCCTCCACCTGGTGATGGCGGGACTGTAGAAGGGCAACCACCCCCAGGAGAAAACAGCCACCACTCACCTCCCCTCCCTATGTAAGGACCCCCACAACCTGAGGTTGTTCCCTAACCTGAATTGTCTGGCTTGATGTGAGATGTGGCATCCAGTGCCTCATCCTCAGCACCACCAGGCTGGCTATGCAATGTAATAGTTTGATGAAAAGCAGGTCATACTCCAGAGAAAGCAAATTATTTCCACACACCCTCCACTCTATGTATTAATGCCTATAAGAGAAGCAGAACTCAACAGCAAACTTTCACAAGATTCTGACACCAGCTCATAGCATAGAGGTCTGTCTAGGAACATAGTTTCAGAACAACCTCAATCTTCTGTTCCAACGTGTGCAGAAACAACTTTATAAGAGACTGTTCATGGCTAAGATGTTTAACACAATTATTAAGCCATCAAAATCTCTTTTTAAGAAATATCCCTGTTACTATTACAGGGCTCTGTAGAATTCCTTTCACCTCAAATTTAATCCAGCACTTCTCTGATGAGAAAACTGTGTTTTTTTTTAAAACAACATCTCCATCAGTGCCTTCAGTACCCAGGACGCAGTAACTTGCTTGAATGTGACTATTCTGATTGGCTCCCAACAGAGGTGAGTCATATGGAAATATAGCCAATGAATATGCAAATCAAACTCATGAATAAACATCACATACTGTACAGTTACTTGTTGAAGCCTCAGTACAATTTCAATAAATGTAACAAGGATTAATTTTAATTAATGACTTTCATATATTGAAATAATCCACAAGCTAATACATTTGCTGTATTAACTAAATATCCCTCTTTCTAATTTGGAATAGCTACCAATGCAACAAATATTATACTATTAATATCATTCTGGGAACATAAATCCAGCTTATAATAGAGCAGATCTACAGACTCAGATTGCTGCACTGGTATCCAGGTTATCATCTCATGCTGCTATGATCATATTCTCATTCACAATCTGGTTTTGATGTTACCCCCAACTTTCCTCTGTACCCTCAACTGAAAACAAAAACAGTTGATGGTGCCAATAACCTTATTTATTAAAAAGGATGTGTATGCTTATTGTAAGCTGTCATGTAATTTGAATTGCATAGCTCATTAAAGTAATTTAGCCACTGCTATTATCCAAATGCTGCAGTGAATAAGGGGTATTAAAGAGCTTCGACCATAATTATACTAAGGCAGACAAAACAAATAATATGCCCTGAAACAGAAGATGGAGAAGGCTTCTAACTGTTCCCAACCATTTTTTCAAGATAATAATAGACTGACCAAGCATAACTGTTTAAAGGTGAAACTGAGGGTCTGTAGAAGAATGAACAACTTGAATGTTCCTCCAACAAGAATCAAAAGTTCTGAATACTACACCTCCATAAGGGGTCAAGGGTATAGAATCTAGACACATGTTGATTCTTCTTCAACATACAGGAGTGCATTTACTTGGTGAGCATGAGTCTCACAATTACAATAGTTTATTATTAATCATTACAAGAAAAGATATTAAAGGAATTGGTACTGTCATTTTCAAATCCAATCTGGCCACTCTCCTTATCCCCTCCCTCTTTCTTTTCTCTTCTCTCTTCTCTCTTGCCCCTCCATCTTAAGCTATATTGAAATGACATCCTCAGCCTTAGCACGACTAAGTCACAACAGTGAACACAACAATAGAGCTCACTAACACAATGCCGCAAACAACAGGCCTGCAATATCAGCTTGATGGTAGCGTCCCAAAACACTGGCAGGACCACTACCACATTCTGTTGCTCTGCTCCCACACCCTGTAACTAAAATAATCAGCTCCAAATTGAGTTGGATTATGGGGAAAATTGAAATGTCGGGCGGGGGACCTGCAAGATGGGACTTAATAAAATCTGATACCCATATTGAAAATAAAAATATTGGAAACCAGGATTAGAACCCTGTTTTCTGTTCTGTTGTAGCTAAGCTGCTCCATGCCTTAGCTCACTCTGCTACAGGAGCAGCTTGTTTAGCCACTGATTGTTCACAGCCCTTGTCCAGTCCTTTCTTGTCTTCCAGTACTGCGGATAGCTACATTGATAGTGCTTTCACTATGCTGTTCTACCTGTGTTCTGTCCATGATCCGCTTCTTTATGCAGCACGCTTCTTACATGAGCTGTGATTGATACACTACTCTAACCAAGAACTGACTTAGTATATGTCCTAAAAGTGAAGAAACACCTACGGTAAAAAGTTTTCAACGGAGTGTCATGTTGAGCATAGGCAGCAACATCTAGAGGTTCTTTAGCTCTCTGATGAAAACTGTTTATGCGTATGCACTGTTTGAAAATAAACTTTCTCTAATGAATTTGACTTCATCTAAAACATTTTCTGAATGTTTCATTGTGAGGATTGCAATGTTATTGTCATTATTGTTCATATTATCTTTCATTTTTCTAGTTAATAGTAATGTTATCTATTTGTATAAGCATATGGTATTCTTACACAAAGAATGGTATTGCATGAAACTTTTACCTATGATCAGATACATACTTTGAAGTATTAATGTTGTACATTGGTTATACAACCTCAGGTTAAAACATGTTTATATTAGGGGTCAATGATGCAGCGAGCCTAAGAAGACACCTTTTTCAACCTCTCCTGCCCGCCGCTATTTCTACATATTTTCATAACTAACTTAAGTTGAGAATCCAATTAAAGTAACTTGGTGGTGTGGGAAGTACTGAGATCTATGCTGGAGTGGTTTGGGAAGAAAGGAGGTCGATATGAAAAGCTACAGCCCAAACATACACTCCCAGCCACCCCTGAGAAGGCCCCCAAAAACACGAGCTATACAGCAGCTACCATCAAGACAACACTGCAGCCAAGTCTGGAGCAAGAACCTTTAATGCTTGCTGGCTTTCTGGCCAAATTTCGCCCATTCAAGGACAAGCTGAAAACCTCACACATGAAATCAAAACCATTTCCCAGGCTATCGAGGATATACAGTAGCTCTGAGGACATCGGATACTGAGACTCGACTTAACTCATTGGAGAGAAGACTGCATAAGCAGGATCCCGAGGTGGTTCTAATCAAGCAAAAATCAGTAAAATGGAGCAGAAATTGGAAGACCTGGAAGGTGGTAGCCAGAGAACAATGCAGTGATTATTGGTCTCCCGAGCTGGAGGAAGGGCAAGATGCAATTCTATTCGTCCAGAAATTTATAGAAAAAAATTCTGGGCCCTCTCCTTATGGCTCCCGCTACATTATAGAGCAGGCCCATAGAGCATTGCGACCAAAACCTCCAACGGGCTCCCCGACCTTTAATTTTCTGCTTCTAAATTTTTGGAGAAGCAGCATTTCTTTGTTAAAATAAGGTCCATTCAAGAACTGCAATGGGAAGGGGTGAGAATCAGAGCGCCTAGGACTTACTGGTCACAGTCAGACAGCATAGATCCACCTTTTCACCCTTTAGTTACTAAGTTAATCACTGCTGGACTCAAATTTAAGATGCTATACCTGCAAAACTGCAGGTGCAGCTATCGGGACTGTGGCACACCTATGAAGACTTGACTCAGTGACAGCGGTCTCAAGAAAGCCATGCCTGATCTTTTCAGAGACACTTGAATACACTCCAGGGCTTTATTCTTAAGGACCACCCTGGGGTAGGAGTTGAGGTGTGGATGCGAGTTTTCCTAGAGAAGGCTAGGCCTGAGATGTTTGGGGTTGGGCACTGTCTTGCAATTCAGACCAGGCCTGCACTTTTAAGGCTTCATTGAGGGCAAAAATTTGAAAGTAGCCTCATTCTCAGTAGTTCCAATTATTTATGTAACTAATTTTGTTGTAAGGCTAACACTGGGTTTAGAAGAGGCGCTATGACCTCAGGGCATGTGTGTGTGATTACCTGTGCCGCCCAATGGTTCCAACCTGGGTGTTAGGCAAGCCTCGTAGTTTTGCAGAGGCACTCTTTGCTTGAGAATTCCAACAGGCTGCCCGGCTGTTAGACAAGAAACCCCTATGTTAGGACTGAGATGGGCCACGTTTGGTTGAAAGTACTAGTAGTTAGTTCGTATTGCAAACTCCTCTTTTTTTTCTTTTGCTTGGTAACAAGCTGGAGCTCCTCCTTGGATGCGGGCATGCGTGAGGGTATACCGAGTAAATGACAGTAATGGGGTAGCAGTTGGTTGGTAATGGTTGCTGGGGGTGAAATAGCATTAATAGTGGCTATACACAGTATTTCCTGCTGGTGCCTCCCAGCTTTTCTGGTTTTCATTTACTTCATCTCGGACTGCAGGATAGATTTACAGGGGAAGGAGAAGAAGCAGTTGCACGCTGCAGCCACATAAGGGAGTGCAGCATTAGTTTTGGAAGCACTCATTGGTAAGCTGAAGAGCATCCTCGATTATGCTATCCCTTAATGGCATCATGTAGCAACCGTGTAAGGACTGACAGTTATCGCTAGCGCAACTCCTGTATCATGGAGAGGGCTGCCTTCTTTACATTCCCTCCTTGGATAGTTATGTACGAAGGTCTTTAGTTTGGTTTATCCAATGCTGTGCCACATGTAGGAGCATTATGTACTTAGCAGCTGCTAGAATTAATAGAGATCTGTTCTTTATTTCATTTTTTAGGATAATATGGAGGGGGAATTCTGCTGAACAAAGCATAGATGATTATTAGTCCACTAAGACAATGTGGACTCGTGGAGGTAAAATAAAGGAACCACCCAGTAATAAGAGTGTACTTAAATGTTCGATTTTATAATACTAGAGGTAGGAATAGTTAAGTTTAATGGGGATCAATCTAGTAGCTTTAACAGGGATCTAGTAGGTAGTCTAGTTAGATAATTTTCTAAATTGTATAATCTTATAGAGCCTAGACTTGATCCTCTTTATTTTCTACATATAGGGCTAATATGGATGTACTGGGTGGGAGGCAGGAGGGAAGGCACATTTTAGGAGAGCTGCTAAACGTAAGCACGGAAAAGGGGGAGAGGAGGGCGGATTTAAGGGTACAATGGGTTGGGTTTTTGTTTTGGGTAGTCTATGTGGTGTTCTGGGAGCACAGAGGTTTGGGGGGCTGGGAGGTGGAGGGTCGGGAGGACACAGTCCGAGTAGGTAGGTTGATTGATTGCTCATTGTATTTTCTTGCCATTATGCACTGTTTTCACTTATTGGATATGAATGATGGCTAATGATCTTTGTTTTTCAACATGGAATGTCAAAGGGTCCCCAGAAAACAAAAACAGTATAACATCCTGAAGCATTTGGATATTCTACACACTAATATCGCTTTTATCCAAGAATCTCATTTAGTTGACTCAGAAGCCATTCAGATGAGACGGTTGCAGAAAGGGCAGGTTTTTTCAGCTCAAGGTACCTCTAATAGTTGTGGGGTTTTAACCTTATTAATAGGAGTATCCCATTTAAGGTCACGAGGAAATTAAAGATCCACACGGTAGATTTATTCTAGTAAATGGTACCATGTATTCCATGGAATTTGTGTTGGTAGCATTTATGGCCCAAATAGGGATGAACCTCTTTTCTTTATGTGACTACTTAACAATATTCTCTCTTTATTACCTCCACAATAATTTCAGAGGGAGATTGGAATTTAATGATGGACTCGGTAAGGACTGTACTGGTACAGTCTCAGGTTTACTTTCCCGGCACAGCGGGTGGTACATGAGCTAATGGATAGATTGGGATTATGCAATATATGGAGGGTTTTACATCCCAGAATAGGGAATACACTTTATATCCCTGTTCATAGGTCTTCATCCCGCATTGATTATCTGTTGTTATCTCAGGCAATGCTACCGAAGTAATAATCTCTGCTATTCAGCCAGGCCCGCCTCTGATCATTCGCTGATGTTATGTGTTGGCCCTCACCTCTTTGCCCAAGCGCCAATCAAGGTGGAAACTGAATGACCAATTACTCAAGGATTCTAAGAGTAGAGATTGTATTAAAGAGCAAATCATACAATTTTTGATCTGAATTCTACCACGTATACTTAGGCCTGACATATTATGGTGTGCCTTAAAGCATACCTTCGAGAGGCATTTTAATTGGGATGGCTTCTACATGGAAAAAGAGGCAGGAGGCGAGGCAGAAGGCAGTACTAGCCCAGATCAGAGCATTAGAGACTAATTTACAACCAAACTCATCCGATGATACTAAACAAAGCCTTGCAAAGTTGAGGGACTCCTGCATAAGCTACTCAATGAAAAAGCGGAATTTGCTATCCCACGACAAGGGCCTCCTACATAGATCAAGGAGAAAAAGCAGGAAATTGCTGGCTCAGAGAATTAAACAACAAGAGTCTGCCCGATTCATTCCTCCTATTTGCTCTAAAATAGACAGAGCTCTGAAATGTTCCCTCAGGAGATTGTCTCAGAGTTTACCAGCTATTATAAACAGTTATATGGAGAATGTCCAATCCACCTTCTGACTCCATCTCTCTCTCTTATTTAGCAGAGGCCCAGTTACCCTTCTTTCTGAATCTCAACATAGGGTGTTAATAGCCCTCATTCTACCTTGAAATTATGGAGGTGATACAGGGTCTGCCTTCAGACAAAACACCTGGAATTGACATTTTCATCCAATTTTATAAATGTTTTAAGGAACAAATTACCCCTCATCTCCTTTCCTCTTTCAACACATCTTAGCAGGCACACAAGTAGATCCCACACTATTTGAGGCCCTTATTGTATTACTGAAGACGGGTAAAATTTAGAGTGTGTTGAAAGTTACAGACCCATTTCATTACTGAACCATGATATAAAAGTCTTAACCAAAATATTGGCTGACAGGCTTAGTTTGGTTCTTCCTGACTTAAATGATACACATCAGGTGGGTTTCATGAAGGGAAGATTGTCTGCAGATCACCTTCGCCTCTCTCCCATGTCTTCTTGGTGTCTAGGGAAGCCCCTTTCCAGTGGCGCTGGTGTCCCTGGATGCCGAGAAGGCTTTTGACAGAGTTAATTGGAATGTATTACTCCAAACTTTAAATCCTTTGGTTTTCCCTAACAATTCCAAATGTGGGTAAAGCTCTTTATCAGAACCTGACTGCCAGAATCTCTGAAACTGTGTAATTTATGAGGCCTTTACCTTATATTCTGGCACAAGGCAAGGCTGTCCCTTTCCTCTACTTTTAACCCTTATTTGGAACCGTAATCCGCAAATTAATCCTATGTCCAAGGGTTCAGGGCTTACAATTCTAGGTACCGAACTCAAAGTTGCTGCTTATGTAGATGACTTGCTCCTACAGCTCTCTTTATCCAGAAACATCTATCCCTGTCATGCTAGCAAGCCAGTAAATTATTGAATTATAAGTTAAATGTTGTAAAGTCCATTGTATTCCCCTTAAACCACAAAGTTTTTAAGAAAATATTACAGCCCTGGGCCTATTGTGGTCCAGGGATTCTTTGTGGTATTTGGGCATTGAATTAACTAGAGATATACAGCTTATTATTAAGAAGAACGTGGAGGCATTATTGTCAATGGTGACCCAAGATTTAGCCCGATGGTCGATCCTTCCATTTCTTTTATGGGAAAGAATAAACCTGATTAAGATGAATGTTTTTGCCGCTTATCTTACCCTCTTCAATTGCTCATTATCTTTTACCTGGAGGCTGGTTTAAAAGTTCAGAGTTTATTAGCTGAATTTATCTGGTCTAAAAGAAACGAGACTAGCCTACTATAAGTTAGTAGTGCCTAAACTGAAGGGCGGTTTATGGCTTCCATACCTCAGCATGTATTACTGGGCAGCAATGCTGCCAAATACCTCAAGTGGCTAGATCCTAATCCCTCCACTTATTTTCTCTCATGGCTCAAAACAGAACTCAAACTGATTCGATCAGTTAATATAGCTCCTTCCGCATTATTATTCCTAAATATATCTTCTCTCCTAAAAGTGAAAAGATACCACAATAGCAGCCTCCATGAGAATTCACTCACAGCTGTGCGATTTTTAAAATATAAACATTGTCTGGATGCGGCACAATCCATCTGGAATTTCCACTTTTAAAATAGACAACAGAATGCTATCTCCAGGTGGTTACCTAGATTGGGAGAGGGAGACTGTCTTCATTTCTCAAGGAGGATGGCGATGGTTATCTACAGATGATTTTATATTGAAATTTAGACTACAAAATTTGAATATTTTAATGTGCTGCAGCTCAGACACCTTCTTATTAAAAAATTTGAAGACGGTCCTCCTTTACCTTTCAAATTTTCTTTCCAGTCAGATTTGGGTCCCTAGCTAATTCCCCTAAAGTAATTTCTAAACTTTATAACATTTTATATGATCATGCTTCCGGATCCGCTTTGGACCCATGGAGTTCTGGTCTGACTCTTTCCACACTGGATAAAGACTGACGGCTATATGGAGTAATTGCCATCATTTTGTAACACAAGATAGGTTACGTTTAATGCAGTTTAACATCCTGCATAACCTTTACTACTCTCTGCAGAAATTGGCCAAATGGGGAGTAATAAGTTCTAATAAATGTCGAGGTGCACTCAGGTGGAAGGCTCCTTGTTTCATATCTTTGGGAATGTCCCAAGATAGCTTCCCATGGAAGGCTATCAATGACAAGGTTGATCCACTTCTTGGACTAACATACCTATTTACTCCAGAGGTTTGCCTTTTGGGGATTATTTACAGCTATCAGTTAACAAGCTGAAAATACCGTATCGCTTTGATCTCTATGTCAGTTAAAAACTGGTACTTAAATATTGGAAAAGTACAGATGCAGTCTCTTATTCTGAATGGCGTAACGAGTTGCTAGCCAATCTTCAAGTGGAGAGGACCATTTCGAGTCTTAATAATAATAAATCCAAATATGAAAGGATTTGGGCCCCATTACATACGCTTATACTCCATTTATAGTCTTTTCGTGTAACTACGTATTTTAGATTGTCATGCCTTGGGACTGTGTGGGGGAGGGCTTTTGGGGCTGTATTAGGTGGGAGGGGGATGGGATCATGTACCCTGTTTTGTTATATGTCTTTGTGTTTTGGATAACATGATCCTGGCAGGTGTATTTGTTGAATCTTCAATAAACATTATATAAAAAAATATACATTTATATTAGAATGAAACTTAATGGTGTTTTCTTGAACACATGATTATATAATTTGTTTAATACTCAGAAGAGGTGATCTAGTTGAAGACAGAGTGTGGCTTTAAGAGAGGCCTGATAGGCTTAGAGGGATGATAAGGATCCTGGGTAGGGAGGATGCGAAGAGTGGGGGACAGGGAGAGTAGCTCAAATTGTGGACACTGCAGTATGAGTAGACTAGATAGACCAAATGGCCTTCTTCTGCTGGCTTCTTTGCATGTTTTTATGTTCTTATAGCTCTATAGAGACATTTTGGTGGTTTGTAGACAAAATGATAGTAACAGCTAAGATTTATACATTTCTTTCCTGAATATAAAAGGATGCTATACCCTGCTCAAATACTCAAAGATATTAGCATACCTAAAATACACCCCAAAAAAAAAAATGTGGTGTTCTTCCAAGAAACTCACCTTTCTCATCAAAAAACCTTGAAACCTCAACAAAGCGGGTAGACAAAGTATTTAGCAACTCTTACAACACTAAGAGCAGAGGTGTTTGTATACTTTGTCATAAAATATGCCTGTGAAGAATGTTATATCAGATTCACAGGGCAGAATTTTACTAATTAATTGGTGAACTGAAGGTAAAGATATATTTTTAGTGAATATCTATGCCTCCAATGAAATTTGTCCAGAATTCTTCCCAAACACTGCAAATGTCATAGCTTCTCGGTATCTCCAATATCATTGTGGGAAGACCTGAACACAGTATGGGATGAACTATTAGACAAGAGTGGTAAGACTAAAATAATAAACAAAAACATCAGTTTCTTTAAAGAGTAAAGAATTGCCTTAAAGAGCTAGTGTACAGAAACACAAGACTGCAGTGTGTATTACATTTTCTGGGCTCACAGTAGCCAAATCAGATAGGTTTCTGTAACGTTTAAGTAAAAATACATTGATTTGTGTGTCTTTTAAATCTGTTTGTAAAAGTGGGAGCATAAACTGTCTGTTGGTCACCATTCAACAACGCTGCAGCAGGAGTGACATGGTGCGAGGAACACTGTCAGTCTTTCCTCATTTTGCCAACTATGGAGCCAAGTTGATGCATACTCCAAACTGACGCCACAGTACATTTCCTCATTTTAGAGTGACTCTGTAGAAACAGTGAACTGTGCACAATGCATGGTGCAGGTTTTTCTATCTGCAGCAGATTTACACAAGTTTAGTTTTCCATTGAAAAGCTAGTCTGTATATGTAATCGAATAAAACAGTGGATTTTTGTTCTTTACTATTCTGAATGTGATGTCTCTGGTCTGTTTCTGATTCATTTATGGTCATTGAGATGTTCAGCACACTATTATGTGTTGCATAATTTAGGGCAAGGTTAAAGCTGAAATGTACTGCATATATAGCATAAGGACTTCTATTGTGTATACCTCTTGTATTATATGTTTTTCTTTGTTGTTCTACATTTTATATCTCCTGTCTATGTAATTGCGAACTGTATGTGTATGTGCCTCAGGACCTCCTTGTGAATGAGCTTGTTCAATGGAGTCTTTCCTGCAATAAACTTGAACTTGAACTTGAAACTTGAACACTGAACAGATTTTAGTGATTAGTTTGCATTTTGTGCAGTGATATTTTTTTATCTGCTTACTGTTTAGTGGAAAATGCCAAAGGGATGTGTAGTCTATGGCTAGAACTGTTTTATCAGCCAGTAATATTTTACTACATTTTACCCAAGTGATGAGAATATTTAAAAAATACATATAGGCGCCAGTGTCTAGTGATGCTATTAATTTAGTAGTATATTTAATTTATCAAAGCAACCGATACTGTAATCATTAAAATAAACAATGTCTCTGAACTTCATACGGTATATATGCGACCACTTTGTGAGAGTGTGTGTATATTTGAGGGGAAGGTTGAGTTTGTGGAAATTTTGACATATGAGATTTGGAGCAAGATATTCAAAATTCTGCACTGGATGCAAACTGTTTGATGCTGGTCCCTTATATTCATAAGACCAAATAGTATGGGCAAACTGCATTAGTGCTGAGCAAAATTATAATGTATGCATCATGCAAAGAGAAGGGTGTGTACATGAATACAGGCACTATGCTATATTCAGCACGTTAGTGCCATGCAAAATGTTTGCACGACTTTGCACAATACTTTCGTGTGATGCAAATTACCACCCAGAAGAAGATAGTCTTAACTCTTGGCAAAACAAGGATAGGGTGTGTACACAGCAGCAACAGGCAACATGGCCATAAGCAACAACAGCATCATGGTGCACCTGATGACTGCAGCCAATGAGGAGGCAGAGAGGGCAGATGGCCACCCTGGGCCACTCTATATGCTGTGGAAGAGACATGCTGCACAGAGATGGCACCTCCCACATCGCCATCTATCTGACACTTGTCCAAACCCCTGCCAGGCATTTGTGGGTGCCCCAGCACCCAGTGCACACTTTTGTCAGTACATCCATGCAGCACAACATCCAGTCCCCCATAGGGGTACAACATCACAATCCAGCACACACATGCAGCACTAGGGGAATGGAAGATACTGAGGAGGGGTGTACAGGTGGCCAGGCTGTACCATATAGTAGATGCAGCCACATGACTGGGGCTGTCCACACAATACATAAGTGCCTGTGACAGGAATGCTCCTCACACCAGTGTACTCTGCATGATGGTATGTGTCTACCACCTCCGGGCACATACCGCATGCCTGTCCAGGCTTCCATCACATGGCCAACCATGTGTAAAGAACCTGGACTAAATACAAATGTTATTTTGTACCCTAAACCCCAACCCCTTTAGGTTGCTGAGCCAGGCAATCACCTCAATGCTAGGGGTGATGCCTTTTGTTTATGCCATCTGGTGGCCTGTTTACCCTGTTTGTGGAAAGAGTTAGGAGGTCTTGGTTGCCAGACACTGCTGGTGGCTGGGGTACGGGTTACATTGGCAAAATGCCATCTAGGCATATGGTTGGTAAATAATTTAGGGCACAGGAGATATGGAAATTGTAAACTCCCCATACACGGGGCACTGAATAGCAAGGGTCAGTCACATGTCATTATCATGCCACGTTTGCGCTCTCGTCAAGTGTGATCTTGGGAGTGGCACAGGCGTGGCAGAAAATGTCTGCCTGCTACTAAGTGAGAACCGGTTTTTACAAGTGCTCCAGTGAAACAACTAGTATATCAAGATTCTTCTAGCACAGGTAAGCAGAGTGCTGAAGCCTTGATCTATGAAGCAGTTGCAGCTTTTTATCAGACTGCAGTTCTCCTTTAAAGAAATCAAATACAAAAGCATTGGCAATCCCCCCTACATTCTGTCATCTACCATCAATAACACAATGTCTCAATCTGTCCAGTGCCCCAGTATTATGTCCCAACCTGTCCAATGCCCCAGTATTATGTCCCAACCTGTCCAGTGCACCAGTATTATGTCCCAACCTCGTCCAGTGCACCAGTATTATGTCCTAACCTGCTCAGTGTCCCAATATCATGTCCCAACCTGTCCAGTGCACCAGTATTATGTCCCAACATGTCCAGTGCACCAGTATTATGTCCTAACCTGTCCAGTGCACCAGTATTATGTCCTAACCTGCCCAGTGCCCCAGTATTATGTCCCAACCTGTCCAGTGCACCAGTATTATGTCCTAACCTGTCCAGTGCACCAGTATTATGTCCTAACCTGCCCAGTGCCCCAGTATTATGTCCCAACCTGTCCAGTGCCCCAGTATTATGTCCCCACCTGTCCAGTGCCCCAGTATTATTACACCAAATGTCCCTTGGATGCTAATGTTCTTGGGGCACTCCCTTTTCAATAGTTACAGGGTAGTACCACAGTAGCTGTATCATCTAGGCATATATGGACTTTTTTGATGCAGATGTCACCTTGCCCACCTCTGATAGCACTCCCACACCTACTAGCCACCCCCCATTCTACTTTAAAGTTATCTCACCCCAGGAAGCCCATAAATACATCCTCATGGCAATTGGTAAATCTAGACACAGCGGGGATTCCCTCGATCTTAAACTGTTGTCCCTCACACTAGAGGAAGTGCTAGTGCCTCTTTCCTGGATTTTAATCTCTCACTTAGTCTTGCCCAGTTCCCTAAGAGATGGAAATCAGCCATGGTAACACCAGTACACAAAAGGAGTGACAGGTCTCTCCATGTGAACTACCGGCCCATCTCCATACTTCCGCCCCTATCCAAGGCACTTGAACGCATTGTAGCTGACCAGCTTACAGATTATCTTGATAAACATAAGATCCAATGTACCCAACAACATGGATTCAGAAAAGGACACAGCACCTCCTCAGCTCTCATGGAATTCACTGGTTTCATACACAATCTCTGGATCATGGACAGTAGTTGGGACTGCATTTATCGACCTGACAAAAGCGCTCGACACGGTCCATCACCCCCTACTACTGGAACAGCTAAGCAATGCTGGAATTTCCACTGACTCTAATGCCTGGTTTAAAAGCTATCTGGAGAACCGCATTCAATAAGTCAAAATTGCTGATGTCATCTCGGACTCTAAACCAGTTCACTCAGGTGTCCCACAAGGGTCCATCCTGGGCCCTCTACTATTTAGTCTCTTCTTAAACAATCTCCCAAGATCCTGCCCCAAACAAATCCTACTATACGTGGACAATGCTGTTATCCAAGTCACACAGACACCACGCCTCTTGAAAGTCAGCTGCAACATGGATTTGTATCAGTAGAGAAATGGTTCAGTGATCACAAACTGGTGCTAAACTATGAAAAAACTAAGCTCATGCTCTTCAGCAACTCCCACAATAAACACAGGCATCATCCCCTGACTATAACCACCTTGGGACCACTCTTGAGCAGGTACAATATTTTAAGTATCTCGCTGTTGCTATCAACAGCAACTTATCCTATGGGGTGCATATTGACAACATTGCCAAAGCAGTCAATACTCGCATCGGCCTCCTCTGCAGACACAGGAACTCCCTTACACGAGATGCCTTAAGGTTGGCCGTACAGAGCTGTGTTACCGCCATTACTGACTATGAATTGATAATCTATGGATCTGCCACTGAAACTGCCCTCTGGCGCATTTCCACTGCTCTAAGCAAGGCGTGTCGCCTCATCTCAGGAGCCCACCGTCTCACCCACTCTTGCGACCTCTATGCCCAAACTGGTTGGCTCCAGCACAAATCATACCCGTGGCTCTGAATCCCAGCTCTTTCTGGTCCCTCACTGCCATACCTCCCAGGGACAAAGATCGTTAGCCTACAGAGCCCCTCTTTGGATGAATGCCCTCACCTGTGACATCTCCTCCGAATCCAAATTGGGCCCTTTCAAATCCAAGCTACAGCGACTACTCTCTGCCACTCGCTAGTGTGACTGTTTCCACTAAACCCTTTTTGACAATCTAAAACCCTAGCACTTGATTACTGTTAAATCTCCTTAGCACCATATCTGACATCCCCTCCCCCCTGCTAATCTTCCACCCCTTCACCTTTCTCCCTCTACCTAATGCCCCCCATCTGTCCTGACAAGGCCTGTTGACTGATTTCAACGTCAATCAAACAATCAATCAATCAAAATCTTTATTAAACCAGGCGGACACCGTTGAGCAAAGCTCATTTGCGAGGTGGACCTGAGTGGGACAAGTACAACTACAGGATAATACACAACAGTTACAGTAATGAAAAACAGAATTGGCATGAACAGCAATAAAAAGAAATAATGCAGATTGAGTGCTACAATATGAAGAATCAAGCAGTATGTACAACAAAAAGTGATTTTACCAGTAACTAACGAAGCTTGTTTTTGGCTGATTTTCAATTTACTGTATGCATTCCTGTGCATGAAACTGCTTAGCGTTACTCATTTCTATACTTTAATTCACTGTGAATGTCAACTATTGCTTCTTTTCTTATTTACAATTATTTTACCATACCCTGTTTAGACTGTAAACCTATTGATCTCCTTTCTCTGTCTATACTGTTTTGCCATACTTTTTGTTCTGTTAATCTGTTGTACTATGCTGCTGATGTGGAACCTTTGTAAAAGAGTTCTAAGCTCAAAGGTATTTGTAATCCGAGATCTAAATAAATTAAAAAAAAATGGTTCTGCATTTTATCAGCCTTTTCAAATACTAAGATATAGATCAAAGCACAGAGAAATGACATTTGCTGTTGCCGTACCATGTACCTGGGACTCGATTCAGAAGAAAATAAATAAACATGCATTGTTACCAATTGCACATTTTAGGGCTTCTCTTTCTAGTCTAATTTATAAACATTGTAACTGTTTGGGATAAGCAACCATATTTATTCTATACGACAATGCTGGCTTAACCGACTGTCTATTTTTAACTGTGACTTGGAACTATATGTAGTCTTGTCGATGTATTTTGTATTGATGGTTGGACGCAATTGTAAACGACAGAATCTCTTTCAATTTGCTATGATGAATGATGATTGCAGGAATTATGCTTAAAGTATAGAAGGATGTTAACCAGGCACAGTTAGGGATTCAGAAAGATTAAAGAGATCACTGTTTGTAATCCACAGTTAGATCCAATAACCTAAATGCAGCTCCGCTGCCTGGGCACATCCAAATAAGCACAGCCCTGCCCGAAGCTTTCACTGCACCACAGCTCTAACTACCAACCTACCTATTTAACTTAACAGTTGCAGAGCCAATGTCCTGAGCTGGTTCTCACAGTTTGTTGACTAACTCAAACCCTGAAAGGTCTCAGATGTGGGATGCTAGTTCCTTTGGTGCATAACAAAGGAAGTTCGGATGCTGTCCCTCTGCACAGGAAACCGTGACTGGGACATGGCCATAGCAGGATATACTCTATTCAGTAAAGATAGGGTGGAACAGAAAGGAGAAGGAGTGGTGCTGCATGTAAGGGAGGGTGCAGCGTGTAAGGGAAGGTGCTGCATGTAAGGGAGGGTGCTGCATGTAAGGAGGGTGCTGCATGTGGAAGGGTGCTGCATGAGGAGGGTGCTGCGTGTGGGCTGCATGTGAGGAGGGTGCTGCGTGTGAGGGAGGGTGCTGCAGCGTGAGGAGGTGCTGCGTGTAAGGGAGGGTGCTGCTTGTGGGAGGGTGTTGCATGTACGGGAAGGTGCTGCGTGTAAGGAAGGGTGCTGCATGTAAGGGAGGGTGCTGCGTGTATGGGCGGGTGCTGCATGTTAGGGAGGGCGCTGCGTGTAAGGGAGGGTATCAATGTGACAGAGACACACAAGGAATCCAGGGGAGAATGGAGGGGGTGGAGGTACTCTGGGTCACCTTGGAGACAGAAACAGAGCCACTGTTGGTGCTGGAGTGATCTACAGCTCCTCCAACACAGGGGAGAATTTAGGTAATGCACTGGTAGAAGCCACTGACAAACTAGCAGGAAAAGAGGAGGTGCTGTTGGTGGGGACTTCAATCTGTCGGATGTAGACTGAAGCCTCCCCACCAAAGCTTCAGCTAGAAACAGGGACACCCTGGAACTTCTCCAGGGGATGTTTTTCAGGCAACTAGTCAGAAAATACAAAATCACACATGCCCCCACAATGCAAAGCATCATGGGCTGCATATGCAAATCACCACAGAATGTTATGCTGGTCCAACTTTAAGCAGAATTGCATGGTGCCGAAAGGCCTCTCACACAATTTGCAAAGGGTGCTAACAGAAGACATAGACACGTGTTTTGTCCCACCAGGACTCATCAGTATGCCTCGTCTGTTTGACACCCCAGTGGAATGGACCAGCTACCCTTAAGGCAGTGTGCCTTGGATATATTGTCAGAAAGTCCACTCATGATAGAGCAATACTGGACTTGGTACTCACCAACAGGGACAGTGTTGCAGATGTCAAGGTGGGATGTGACTAGGGGAACAATGATCACTGTACAGTGTGGTTCAATGTAAGAGCAGCAGTGGAGGAAAACCACACAAGGACAAGAGTCCTGGACTTCATGAGAGCAGATTTAAAAAAAAAAAGTGAATGCCTCAGGAACAACCTAACGTGGGGGGAGGGGCATTATCTAGCTGAGGTAGAAGAAAAAGCGGGCTAAGGTAAGGTATAGTGAAGACAACAAACATACTGTATGTGCAAAGGAAGTGAGTAAAAACA
This sequence comes from Neoceratodus forsteri, assembly GCA_016271365.2. Lineage (NCBI taxonomy): Eukaryota > Metazoa > Chordata > Ceratodontiformes > Ceratodontidae > Neoceratodus > Neoceratodus forsteri. Next base: position 146,937,299 of record CM028133.1, on the reverse strand, counting down.
AGAGGAAAAAGAGACTGCTATATTAAGGCTAAAAGGGTGGCTTTCAGTGGGTATAAAGAGGCACAAAGGGAAGAAGACAGGGAGGTTTTATCAAGAGAAACAAAGGGAGGCAGGAAAAGCAGTGAGGACCGCAAAGGTACAAACTGAGGAAAGAATAGCAGAAGGGGTAACTGAATGAAACAAGACATTTTTCAGGTATGTAAGTGAAAAGAGGAAGATTAGGGGATGAACTGTGACAGTAAAATGAACAGGTGGGAACTGTGCAGAGGAGGATAAAGAAAAAGCTGATATCCTGAACAAATGCTTTTGTTCAGTTTTCACAGAGGAAGGGTGAGGGGATGTGACATATAAAATGAATAGGGACCGGGGGGAGGTCACAAGCCCCTTTACAGAGGACAGAATCCTGAAGGGACTAGCAAAGCTGAAAGTAGACAAAGCTATGGGGCCACATGGAATACACCCAAGGGTACGAAAGGAGCTCAGGGAGGTACTGGCTGCACCTCTGACAGTCCATTACAACAACTCACTGGTAACAAGAGTGGTTCCAGAGGACTAAGGAGGGCAGATGTAGTCCTGTTTCAGCAAAGCAGTAGGCAGGAAACTGTAGGCCAGAAACACAAGAGGCTACACTCAATCAGCAAAATAAAACAATAATATTGCTGAAAAACTCAAGATTTACCGCAGAAAAAGTTCACACCTGAAATAGAAGAGCCCAGCTCTGAAATCCCAGCACTTCAGGACTGTAAATTAAATTAAATGAAAGGACTGTTTAGCAGGTCCCTTCATCAGCCTGACATCAGTGGTGGGGAAGCTAAGGGAGTCACTGCTAAAACAAAGGATTGTGGAGTAATTTTTTTTTTTTTGGTAACTATGTTTCTGCACTCCAGCACTGGAACTCTCTCGGGCCACTCTTCTCACCAGATCCGCTCTACCACCCGCTGTGGATCCTACCTTCTTCGAGGATGTTTCTGTCTTCCTGAGCCCCAGGCGGCTATGGGCCCGAGGAGACCGAAGGAGCAGAGACAGGGAACCAGCACTGGGCATGTGGCAGTCCGGCACTGGGAGGGCTGTCGCCTGTCCGGGCTGGAGGTTTTTTTTCTGTGTTAGTCCCCTGAAACCCCTCTTCCCTCCCTCCCAAGCGTGGCAATCCCCTGATGCCATAATGCATGGCAACCCTGCCAGCATCTGCCATGCTCCCCCAATGTGCAGTCCGCATCCTGCAGTGCCCCCGCTCTTCCCCGGGGGTCACTGGGATGCCAGACAGCCCACCACCCGCCCCCTGGGAGAGGAGAGCAGCCCTAGTAGATGCTCAATCCTCTCCCTCCCCTGCCAACCCTCAGTGCCTGAGCTTGCTCCCAAACTCGGATCACCGGTGTGGTGTGAGGTGTAGCATCCAGTGCCTCAACCCTCAGTGCCACCGGGCCAGCTGATTGTGGAGTATCTTGAAGACAACAGGTTACAAGACCCAAGGCAACACAAATTCAGAGGGAAGAGGTCATTTCAGACAAATTGGATAGATTTCTTTGACTGGGTGAGCAGGGAAATAGATCAGGGTGGGGTGGCAGACCTGGCCTATTTGGATTTCAGTAAGGCTTTCATCACCATTCCACATAGGAGGCTCATAAAGAAACTGGGAAGATTGGGGTGGGTCAAAAGGTGGTAAACTGGGTAACAAACTGGTTAAGTGATAGGCAACAGAGAGTGGTGGTAAACTGAGTTCACCCCAGAGGAGGGATGATGAGCAGAGGGATGCCACAGTGTTCAGTACTAGGGCTGTCGAAACCCACTGAAGTTCAGGGTTCTGCTTCTGGTGTAGAACTTTATAGACATTCTAATCTTCTTTACAACTCAAACTCTTTGGGCCCGATTCACAAAGTCCTGGATTGACACAAGGTGCCTGCACCAAACATGAATGGAGCAAGTGGCACCTTGCGTCAAACACTGCACCCTTATCTATTCATAAATGCAGCCTGCATCAACTGCAGGCTGCCTGCCCCAAACAGGGCATGCACCACCTATGGGCCCAGATATAGGCTGTAACATGGAGCTAGGGGCTTGTGGCAGACACAAGCTGCCATAGTTCCACAATCGGGATTCACAAATCTCACACAGAGGGTGAATTTCTAAGTACCCCTAGTCCAGCCAGGGCTGGTCTAAGAATACTTAGAAATTTGCCCTCTGGAGTGAGATGTACACTAATAATAGCAATGTGCCCACAGTCCCCAACAGCAGTGGTGCCCGATGTTAAATTAATAAATGAGTTACCCCATCCTGGTGGTGTAGTGGCCCCCTATCCCAGCAGATAGTGCCTACTACACCACTCCTCCTCAATCCCGGGCAGCTGGCAACCAGCACAGCCCACCTCTCACCTCCATGGCCAGCCACAGGACTGAACTGTCAGTAAGCACCTCTATGAGCACAAACACTATACAGTAGAGGCACTCCATGACAGTTCAATCTGGTGGCCGGCCGCAGAGGTGAGAGGTTGGCTGTGCCAGTTGCCAGCTGCGTTCTGGGATTGGGGGGAACATGGTGGTGGGCACTACCTGCTGGGGGGCCACCAGGATGGGGTAACTCATTAATTTAACACCGGGCACTATCAGAGATCAGGGAGGGGGGACCACTAGACCACCAGGACGGGGTAATTTATTTATTAATTTAACACCAGGTGCTCTTGGGAATCGGGAAGGGGGGAACCACTAGACCACCAGGACAGGGTATCTTTTTTTATCTATATAGCACTGGGTGCTTATCAGGGATCAGGGAAGGGGAACCACTAGACCACCATAGATGGGTACTGTTGCTATTACTGGGGATGGGGGGCTGCCGGCATTTACCACAAGGAGCCTGCGGCAGACCCTTCCTGTGAGCCATGTATTTGACGCATGTGTGGGAACTCAGGTGCCAGGACCCCTCCTGTACCTGAATCCGGTGCAGGGTTCTCGGTGTACCGGGCTTCGGTGCAAGCTGCTGTTTGCCTCAACTTGTGCCAGTCTAAGCCTGCTTTGTGAATCAAGCCCTTTCTGTATAGGACTGGACAGAAAGAACAAATAAAGATACTGAGAGGAGAAAAAAACACAGATAAAAAGCCTGCCCCTCAAAACAGCATTAATATTGGTTCACTGCACATGCAGAAAAGAGAAACACATTATGCTTTTCAAAATGCAAACCCCGAGTGTCACAGTTCCATGCGTTTGGCACATCTGCATACATGCAGCACTTCTCATATTGTTTCTATCTCAAACATTTTAGGATGGGATTTTTTTGAAATGTCTGAACAAAAAAAAAACATAATTTTATATAGTACTTAGAACCCTCAATACTTAGAACCCATGGGTGTTCTAGTTCTAAATTAGAACTCGAGCCCCTGGGTTCTAAAAGGGTTCTGTCTTTTTAGAACTAGTTCTGACAACCCAACTCAGAGCTAGGACCAGTCCTCTTTAATGTCTTTGTGACACTGCCTATGATCTGGAAGGGAAGGTCTGTCACTTTGTGGATGACACCAAATTCTGCACTATGGTGGACACTCCAGATGGAGGTAGAAAGAATGTGCAGAGACCTGAGGAAACATGAAGAGTTGTCCAGAAAATGGCAGCTGGGTTTCAATACAAAAAAAATGCAAAATCCTGCACTTGGGGCTCAGAAACACAGAAGCAAGATACAAAATGGGAGCTATTGGCAGTTACCGCTCAGGAAAGGGACCTGGAAGTAATCATATCTGATGACCTCAAGGTGGCTAAGGAGTGTGACAAAACAGTAAGGCCAGTTGGATGTTTAGGGTGCATCGGGAGGGGTATCACCAGCAGACAGGGGTGTAGCCAGGAATTTCAGATCTGCACACCAAGTGGACTCATTGCTACCCCCGGGTGAAGCCAGAAAATATACAAATGTACACCAGGACCATGTTTGTTGCCTCATTTGGCACAATAAACACAACTTTTATATTTCATGACAATAGTTGGTGCCATGCATGGGTAAATACAAATGCCATGCATTGCTCCCTAAGACACCCACATACCAGCCCAGAGTTTGTAAAGTTGTATTGTCCTTGGGATGCAAAGACAGTATTAGTGACCAGTCCTTCTAGTTTCAATTCCTATGAATAAAATTACAGAAAGGTTCAGCATTTTCTTTGTTAGTTTTCATGGAAAAAGGAAGCAGTTCAGAGCCTTTTTCCTACCCCCCTTAAATAAAATTGCACACCATGGAGTACTTGGAGTATGCCTGGCTACACCCATGCCAGCAGAAGGAGGGTAGCTGTGTTGCCACTGTATAGATCACTGCTGAGACCCCACCTGGAGTACTGTGTAGTGGAGATCAAATCTCAGAAAGGACATAAATAGAGTGGAAGCAGTCTGGAGGAAGGCAATTAAAATGGTGAAGGGTCTACATCAGAAGTCCTACGAGGAGAGAATGAAGGAGCTCAATATGGATGTAACCCCTAGGTGGTGCTATCCCAAGGGCTACTTCCCCTGCCTGCTTGGCTAGAAGTAGCTTAAGGGGCCCGGGTAATGAAATGGGTGCCTCCACCCGGAGGTCAAGCTAACCTGGGCACAGTCCTCCAGAACACTGTAACCCCCCTCTTTCCCTTCTAGTGGCCTGAACAATACACAATAATTACTTTCACAGTGACCCTTATTCACCAGGCAATTACCCACACTGTTTGCACTTACCACCAGGGTTGGTTCCTCTAGTTTGACCCTGGGGACCCTCTGTAAAACAAGGTAAAGCACAGCAAATAGCAACAGTACAATACTTTTGGCACAAACTGGAACCACAGTCAGGTTAAATGCAAACAAAGTTAAATCTGATTTATTCAGGGGACTTGAACAAGGGATGGGTGTAATCAGGTTGATTTGCTTAAAAGCTATATTATTCAGACAGTTATGCATGCAGTTCAGAGACCCTACACAGTCACACACTCTGGGTACCCAGGTAGGAAAACGGTGGGCTAGCCAGGAACATTGCAGCTGGTTGGGGCCCTGTGATGGAAGAAAGCAACATGCACAACACACACTATTTGTAATCTGGAGCCGGAGAGCTCAGTTCATGAAAGAAAAGGCAACAAGAAAATCAGATGACAAAACTTTTAGATTTAGCTGTTGTTACAGGAAGCTACCCTGATGTTTACCCACGATACCCAATACTGGACACAGGCAGGACGAAATTGAGACTGCAGGCTGTTGAGCTGGAGTGCCCGGAGAAGCAGGGCCCACACGAATCACCAAGGTGTTGTTCCTGTTCAAGGCGTTGAGCAGGGGGCTGACCCCCAGGCCGGTCTCTCGTCAATGACTTTCTCTGCGTAGCAGGTATTCTGGCTGGGCCAGTGTAGCAGGGAACAGGCAAATGGAATTGGATACGGATTCAGTCCGTGGAGCTGGATACAGCCTCCAGCAAGCAAAACACAGTTCAGACACACAGCGGGGAACCAAATCACAACCCACTATAAGCACACAGCACATTCACATGTAAGGAAATTCCACTGTACTAGGCAAATGGTTCTCCGGTTGCAATTACAGAGTCTCTGCACTATCCGGGAGTTCAGAGGCAGCCGGAAATCCTGACAGGCCGATCGCATTCAGAAAATCTTCGGTCTTCTTCAGGTTAAAGCCTGGTCACAATTCAGTGGCTTAATTCGCTCTCCAAATTTGGATTCAGTCCAAAATAAAAAGCACAAGTTCCCTCTCAGGAACAGTAGGCAGGCATGCAGGCCAAACTCAGGCCTTTCCACAGTTCTACCACGTGAATCCACTATGGATTGCTGCTCGAACTATCTCGAGCTGTTACTTCTTCACTTCCCAACTCAGATCTAACTGAAACTGCAAGCAGTGTGGGACTTTCTCCAAGATCCAGAAGGTTCAGTTGGCTGATCTGTCAGTCACAACAAGGGCTCCCCCTCCAGGTTATTTTAGGCACCAAGAGTCCAAAACTACAATTCCTACAAGTTTTGGCCCCACCAAGCCCCTGTAGGCAGGCTCCATTTTAGAGTCCCAAATGTACTGCTTGGTCCATTCTGCAGTCCAGGACCAAGGTGATGGAAACAAAGAGAACTGTCCTTGCTGCAAAGAAGGCAGGTTAGAACAAACTGCAATATTATTACTACTCTAACAAATAATCAGCAAACAAGTACATCTTCTAACAGAGCTCTCTCTCGGATTAATTATGACTGCAATACAGGCAGCTCTTAAAGAGACAATACGCAGAGGTTATACAGACACTCTCTGGCAATACATTTAAACTGCTAAAGCACAGAACACCAGCCTGGCAGTGAGCATTTAGGCAAGCTCAAGGCAGATTTTTCGGGAACCCCCATTTGTAGGGGGGTTACACCCTTCCCTGCCTGGAGAAAACTTAGCGTCCGTGTACCATCATGCATCAGTTAACATAAACTTATTACTTTACTATACATTTTCACTACACTTCATCATACTATATCCATAAGGACAATACTTATGCATGTTTCATACAGGTAATACTGATTCCACTATGATTAACATACTTGCGACAACACAATACTGATTCATGTTATAACTTCCTGTACATTAAACAATGTAGGAGGGGGCCCCTACCAATCAGCTAACTTGGGGCTGGATGGGGCAGGGGAACCATACTGAGAAGGAAGAACAATCAACCTGGAATTGGCCATTAACCTCAGTTTGGGTAGTGAGCTCTGAGAAACATAAACACCTTTGTGAACCATATTGAGAGGCAAATGCACTGGCCTCCCGGGAGAATCATAACTGAAGTGCAATAGTGGCTTGACAGCTCGGCCAGTCTTTCTGGGGGAACAGCCACAGTCTCTGTACTTTCAGCACTAACTTTGGAGCTTTTGTCATTCGTGAGGGGTGCCTCTGCATGGATGGGAATATCCAAACTGGGAGCACTGTCAGCTCCTTGCTCTGTAGGCTCTGTTTCCACAACACTTGGCTCATTTAGAGAAGGTTCTGGCACAATTAGGCTCTGTGGCACTGAACGGGGGCTATCAGCACTCTCATATTGTTCAAGTTCTGATGTGTCACCAGGGAGACTCAGACCATCAGCCCCTTCTTCGGGCAATTCACACAGTTCCACAAAACACAGAGAGTCCACAACCTCAGATGTGATGCTTTGCACCTCACTTTCAGGGAGCATTGGCTCCAAGGATGAAGTTGGGGGGGTTAGGCAGTCCAGAAGGCCCAGCTTCATCCCAGCTAGTCATAGGGTTACCTCGAAACAGCTGACTCAATTCATAGGAGGGGTAATAGGCATTGTCACACTCACTATCGTCAGAGGTGGACTGACAGTCGCCATCATTCTGGGCCTGCTGCAGGGGAAACCTTAACTCTGTAACTACTGGGGTAGGTTGACTCTGTCTCTTTTCTGTAGCAGCACGAGTCACCGGCCCAGGGGAGGCAATGTCTGCTGGCTCAGCTTCAATAATAACTTGGCCAATAGGCAGCAAGTGGTTACGGTGCATGGTCTTGACAGCTTTGGAGTTATTCTCTGGGCATACCTTGTATACTGGTAGATCACCCAACTTTTCAACTACTACATGAGGAAGATGGTGCCACCTATCAGCAATTTTGTGCTTGCCATGTAGTACCGAATTGCATAACAACACACAGTCTCCAGGCCATAGCTCTTGAGCCTTTACTTTCTTGTCGTGCATCTCTTTGTTGGCGAGATTTCTTTTAGCAGCCATTGTCTGGGCCAGTTGATATCCATGGTTCAATTGAGCTTTCAGTTTTTGTACATACTGCAGGTAGTTTTCAGCTCGGACCCCATCTGGAGAGACCTCAAAACAGACATCAACTGGCAGGCGGGCCTCCCTCCCAAACATGAGGTGGTAGGGGAAGTACCCAGTAGTGTAATTTTTGGTGCAACTGTAAGCGTGTACCAAGGAGCTAATCTGCTGGCTCCACTTATGCTTGTCTTTTGGGTGGAGGGTGCCCAGCATGTCTAGAAGGGTGCAGTTAAAACATTCTGGTTGAGGGTCCCCCTGCAGGTGATAGGGGGTGGTTCTTGACTTCTGCACCCCCCACAGAGAGAGCATTTCTTTGATCAGTCAACTTTCAAAGTCTCTGCCTTGGTCAGAGTGGATTCACTGGGGGGCACCATAGTGGACAAAGAAATTTTCTACTAGTACTTTGGCCATGGTAGAGGCCATTTGATCTTTAGTTGGAAAAGCTTGTGCATACCATGTGAAATGACTCGTAACCACTAACACATTGCCAATATTCTGCTGATCAGGTTCTACACACAGAAAGTCTATGCAGACCAATTCCATGGGGTGCTGGTAGTAATACTGACAAGGGGGGCAACCCTCTGAGGCAGGGCTTTCCTTTGCAGGCAATGACTGCAGGTCTTTACATGGTGCTCAACATCAGCCCCCATCTTGGGCCAGTAGAATCGAGATCATACCAGTCAAGAGTTCTGTCAATACCGAGGTGCCCCATGTGATTATGGAGGGACCTCAGTACCAAATCTTTAAAGGCTGTGGGCAGGACCAATTGCTGCTTGTCTACTCAACCACTGTAATCTGCTGTCTCTCTGTATAATAACTGATGGTGTAACTTCAACCTGGGGCCTTCTTTAAACAATCGGGCAGTCTGCAAGTCAGGGAAACGCAACTGGGACACATCTTTCCCTGCACACAGGGCATCAAGTGCTGGCTGAATCATAGGAATTTGGGATTGAGCCCACTGGATGCTGTCATTGTCAAATTGAGGTAGTACACTAATATCTAAAGCAAAGAAATGGCAATAGGCAGCCGGTATGCAGGTATCAGGAGGGCCCAAGCAATCTACTGAACAGTCCACTGTGTCCGTAGACATCTGTTCATCTCTATCAAACTTTTGGCACAATGCTCAGATGTCAGGTTCAGACAATCTGACCGAATCACTCTTGGAAACTGGCCTTCATGACAGGGCATCAGCATCAACATGGTTCAGTCCTGACTTGTATTCGACAGCATAACCATAGGTTGATAAAGCAGAGAGCCACCAGTGCCCAGTGGCGTCCAACTTAGCTTAAGTCTGTACATAGGTTAACGGGTTATTGTCGATCTTCACCAATATCTTTGCCCCATACAGGTACTCATAAAACTGGTCAACAATGGCCCATTTTAGGGCAAGGAACTCCAGCTTGTGCACAGGATAGTTTCGTTCTGACAGGGTCAAGCTCCTGCTGGCAAAAGCCACTGGTCTCAAACCATTCTCATGGTCTTGATACAACACAGCTCCTAGGCCCTGCAGACTGGCGTCCATATGCAGCACATAGGGCTTGGTAGGGTCAGCATAGGCGAGGATGGTGGTGTGGGTGAGCTGGTACATAACTTTGTGGAAGGCTGCTTCACATTCGGGTGTCCAGCAGAGCCCAAAGGTTCACCTGTTCAGGAGTATTCTTTCTCGGGTTCTTTGACAGCCCCTTTCTTGAATTTACGGTTGGTAGGGGGTAACCCTGGGTGAGATTCAGAAGCAGGCAAATCACCTTGAAATAGTCTTTTATGAACCTGTGGTAGTAGCCACAGAACCCCAGGAAACATTGTAGTTCTTTCAAGTTATGGGGCTGGGCCAAGTAGTCAGTGACTTGACCTTACTGGGATCAGTCTCTATCCCTTCTGCAGATACTATGTGCCCCACATACTTCACGGAGGTTTGAAAAAAACTGGCACTTGTCAATGGACAGCTTGAGGCCGAAGTCTTCCAATCGGTCTAGGACTTTAAACAGTCAGGTCTCATGCTCCTCTAATGTGCATCCGAACACAATGACATCATCTAGGTACACTAAGCATTCCAGCAGGTTCATATCTCCCACTGCATGTTCCATCACTCGCTGAAAGGTGGCCAGGGGCACCCGAATTCCCCTGTGGCATTCTCAGGAATTCGTAGAACCCCAAAGGACAGATGAAGGTGGTTTTCTCACAGTCCTCTGTGGCCACTGGAATCTGGTAATATCCATTGTGAAGATCCAATACTGAGAACCATTTGCTCCCATTCAAGCAATCCAGGGCATCTTGTGTATGGGGCATAGTGTATTGATCTGGGACGGTCCACCAGTTCAGGGTTCAATAATCAATAATCAATACACATCCTCACCGACCCATTCTTCTTACACACAACCATAATGGGAGAGGCATATGGGCTCCTTGATTCCTGTATCACACCAGCAGCAGCAAGCATTTCCTGCAGGTGTCTCCTCACATCATCTATGTCCACTGGGGTGAGGCATCGGGGATCTCTCTCTCGAAATGGCCAGTCATCATGCAGGAGTATATGATGCTCTGCACCCTGGACATACCCCACGTCCCATTATTTTAACGAAAACACTTGGTCTCTCTGGGTGAGTTTCTTCCTAATCCTAGCCTTCCATTCAGCTGGCAGCGGGAAATCACCAAAGTCAAATAAGTCCAGGGTCACTCTCTCCTTTTGGCCAGAGTACTTGTTATTGGGTAATACTGCAGTGTCTGTGCAGTGTACTGTTGCTAGTGTGCACCCTCTGTTCACCCGGACCTCCCGATCTGACACATTTCGAATCTGGAGCTTCACTCGTTATGCACAGGCATGGGCACGGGCAGGCAAGATGCTGGGTTTAACCAATAATCCTTCTGGAAACTTTCCATCACCTGGTGCATCCAACATTAATATTTTGTTCTTTACGTTTCTCTTTAGGCAGCCTTTTACATGGATTGTGCACTGGGCGTTGGGGGGCCAATACCAAGGAGTCAGGTTCATTTTTCCACACTATCCCCACTGGCTCATCTGGTTCCTCTTCATTGGGTTTCTGTTGTAAGTCATATGCCCTTTTTACTAAGGCTGGAATTCTTAGGGCCCGTCCAGTCAGTTGCCCTTGTTTCTCATGGCAGGGTTGTGCTAGTCTCCCAAACATGTGGGCATTTGTTCCAATTAACAGGGGAACCCAATCATACAGTCCAGTGGGGGGACACACTAGGGCCAGTGTCTCTACTTGCTCCTCTACTACACCAGTTACAGTTGCAGGAAAAGACAACCAGAGGCAGACATATCCTAGGTAGGGATAAGACTTGTCGCTCGGCCCCCACACATGTAGGCCTTCCAGGGATCGTAATGGCACATCAGATAAGTGTTTGTCATACCAGTCCTGAAATACAATGGTCACTTGCGACCCACTGTCAAGCACAGTTTGAGTAGGAATACCATTCACAGCCACAGTAGTCTTCATTGAAGAGCCCACTATTTTGGACCAGTCTGGAGGGACAACAGCAGGGGCCTGGACAGACGATTTAGCCACAGAGGGGTTTGAGTTAGGATGGCCAAAGTCTTGACTGCAGTCATTTCATGCACCCCTTGACCACTGACTCGTTTTCCGAAGCTCTCTGTCGGTTCACTACTTTCTCTAAGTCCTTCTGAGACCGGCATTCCCTCTTCATATGGCCATCCTTGCCTCAATTATGACAAATGACAGGCTCTCGACGCATCCTTGGGAAAAACATAGCAGGGGATGCTGGAGCATCAACGGGAGATTGTGATTTGACTTCTGCTGGTAGTGTACCATGTCTCAAAAGTTCCTTTAGGGTGGCAGTCAATTCCTTGAGCTCAGCCAAGAAGCCACCCTCAGTAGAGGATACTTGAGGGTGCACCCCCCACCCCCATAACAGTCACATCCTGACAGGGACCAAGGTCTCTGTCAGCAGGGGACACCATGGTGAACGCACCCGGTTGTACTTTTTTGACTTCCTTCAGCAACTCCTCCCCCCACCGTTTAGCCCACAGCGGGACACTGGTAGTGGTCTCCATTTCAGAAGGGCCTTCCAGTGCCATGATCACTTGTGCTGCACTCACCCCATAATTACAATCTCCCTCTTCACCTTCTGCCTCCTGGAGTGTTTTTTATCAAGTCACAGTAGTCGGGTGGGTTACCTCTCCTATCCTGGAGCCTTAATTGGATGATCTGCAGTTTAGAATGCTTGGCATATTGCAGTATGTGCCCCAGTCTCACACAGTTCAAATCACTGGTGGCTACCCCATCCTTCCAGTAAGCTTTCTGCAGAGCTCTTTCTAGGCGAGTAACATACACAGACAAACTCTCCCCCTGGAATTTCCACATCAAAGTCTCCCCTGACTCAATGCTCCAAAAATTGCCTTCAAGTACAGATAGGTACTTCTGAGGAGATGCATCAGGGTTTGAGACCTCAAAAATGTAATGGTTTCAAGGGTGGAGCCCCTCAAACTTTCCATGATTCTTTTCCGCTTCTCAGCCTCCGCACACTGCCACTTGGGTACCAAGGGGGCAACATAGTCGATCCAGATCTCCCAGTCATCCTCCCTCTGGGGGGTGGAGAGGGTGCCCGAGAAGATTCTCAGCCTTCAGTAGGAGTAGTGACTAATGGCGGGTACAGATATAGGGGCCAGTATTGGCACGGGCACAGATGGTGGGGTAGTAACAGGTGCTGGAGTGGAAGGGGGTGTTGGAGAAGGAACACCCCCAGGTGGCAGGAATAGTTTCTTAAAGTCCTCTATGGTTTTCCCTTCCTCCATCAACAACTTAGCAAATTTCTCCTCGAAACTCTCAGATAATGGTGGGAGATCATCCTCCCCAGGATCTTTACTGACCTTTGTTATCACTCTTCAGGCAGCTAGGACCCCTTCTGAGGCAATAGTCTGTGGCACTTTAGAGCTGTCCACGAGATCACTACACTCTACCAAGGCTATGAAAGCTTGGGCGATCAAATCAGCCTGTTGACCCACCACCACAGGGTTTTTAAACATTCAACTTTGGAGAGTGCTCCTCTGCAGTGTCCTTACTGGTACCCAGGGAATATCCAGTATAAGCAGAGCATTTTGGGGGTCGATCTCCTGCCCAGTACACCACCACCAGCTGGTGTACAGCCATTTCTACTGGGGTAGCCATTAATCTTTAACAATAATTTGTAATTTTTGGCCATTACAAGGCACACAATCCCAGCGGTGAGCCTCCAAGATGTAACCCCTAGGTGGCGCTATCCCAAGGGCTACTACCCTTGCCTGCTTGGCTAGTAGCAGGTTAAGGGGCCTGAGTAATGAAACAGGTGCCTCCACCCAGAGGTCAGGGTTGTTAGTGATCAAGCTAACCGAGCACAGCCCTCTGGGACACTGTAACCCCTCTTTCCCTTCTAGTGGCCTGAACAATACACAATAATTACTTTCACAATTACCCTTATTCACCAGGCAATAACCCACACTGTTTGCACTTACCACCAGGGCTGGTTCCTCTAGCTTGACCCTGGGGACCCCCTGTAAAACAAGGTAAAGCACAGCAAATAGCAACAGTACAATACTTTTGGCACAAACTGGAACCACAGTCAGGTTAAATGCAAACAAAGTTAAATCTGATTTATTCAGGGGACTTGAACAAGGGAGGGTGTAATCAGGTTGATTTGCTTAAAATCTATATTAATCAGACAGTTATGCATGCAGTTCAGAGTCCTTACACAGTCACACACTCTGGGTACCCAAGCAGGAAAATGGTGGGCTAGCCAGGAACGTTGCAGCTGTTTGGGGCACTGTGATGGAAGAAAGCAACATGTACAACACACTCTATTTGTAATCCAGAGCCGGAGGGCTCAGTTCGTGAAAGAAAAGGCAACAAGTCAATCAGATGACAACACTTTTAGATTTAGCTGTTGCTGCAGGGAGTTACCCTGATGTTAACTCATGATACACAATACTGGGCACAGGCAGGATGAAATCGAGACTGTAGGCTTTTGAACTGGAGTGCCTGGAGAAACAGGGCCCACACAAATCACTGAGGCATCGCTCCTGTTCAAGGCGTTGAGCAGGGGGCTGATCCCCAGGATGGTCTCTTGTCGATGAACTTCTCTGTGTAGCAGGTATTCTGGCTGGACCAGTGTAGCAGGGCTCCGGCAAATGAAAATGGATAGGGATTCAGTCCGTGGAGCTGGATACAGTCTCCAGCAAGCAAAACACAGTTCGGACACACAGTGGGGAACTAAATCACGACCCACTATAAGCACACAGCACATTCACATGTAAGGAAATTCCACTGTACCAGGCAAATGGCTCTCCGGTCGCAATTACAGAGTCTCTGCACAATCTATGAGTTCAGAGCTAGCTGGAAGTCCTGAAAGGCCAATCGTATTCAGCAAATCTTCGGTCTTCTTCAGGTTACAGCCTGGTCACAATTTAGTGGCTTAATTCGCGCTCCAAAATTCGGATTCTGTCCAAAAAAAAGCACAAGTTCCCTCTCAGGAACAGCAAGCAGGCATGCAGGCCAAACTCAGTCCTTTCCACAGTTCTACCACGTGAATCCACTATGGATTGCTGCTCAAACTATCTCAAGCCGTTACTTCTTCACTTCCCAACTCAGATCTAACTGAAACTGCAAGCAGTGTGGGACTTTCTCCAAGATCCAAAAGGTTCGGTCGGCTGATCTGTCAGTCACAACAAGGGCTCCCCCTCCAGGTTCTTTTAGGCACCAAAAGCCCAAAACTACAATTCCTACAAGTTTTGGCCCCACCAAGCCCCTGTAGGCAGGTTCCATTTTAGAGTCCCAAATGTACTGATTGGCCCATTCTGCAGTCCAGGACCAAGATGATGGAAACAAACAGAACTGTCCATGCTGCAAAGAAGGCAGGTTAGAACAAACTGCAATATTATTACTACTCTAACAAATGATCAGCAAACAAGTACATCTTCTAACAGAGCTCCCTCTCAGATTAATTATGACTGCAATCCAGGCAGCTCTTAAAGAGACAGTACACAGACGCTATATAGGCACTCTCTGGCAATACATTTAAACGCTAAAACACAGAATACCAGCCTGGCAGTGAGCATTTAGGTAAGCTCAAGGAAGACTTTTCAGGAACCCCCATTTGTAGGGGGGGGGTTACATGTACACCCTGGAAGAGAGAAGAGAGAGCAGGGATATGAATGAGACATATAAATACCTCGTGGGGCAAATAAGGTATAAGAGGGGAGCATTTATCAGAGAAAAAGATGTGAGAGAACAAGGGACATGTAATGAAGCTGGAAGAGAGTACGTGCAAGAGAGATGTGAGGAAGCACTTGCTGACTAAAAGAGTGATGGATGCCTAGAACAGTCTTCCAGAGAAGGTGATGGTTGCAAAACAGTACTGGGCTTCAACAATGCATGGTACAGGCACAAGGGAATCTTCGTGAAAGGCAGTGGTGGTGGGGGGGGGGAATCTGTGGTGACAGTATAGGCAGGAACAAATGGTCAGGCTGGGTGGGACAAGTGGTCCTTATCTGCTATCAAATTCCATGTTTCTATGGTGTCACAGTGGTCACGGCAGCATGAAGGGCATGCAGGAATGAGCTGTGTTTGAGCGATCCCCTTTCTCTCTGATGGCTTCACCCCATGTGGGTCTTTGTTCTTCACCCTTGAGTGAAGACTTCTCCTCTTCTGGCCCACATTGGGATATCCTTGATGACAATACTGACGGAGGGGGTCAGCTGCTTCCATGCAGTTTCTGTCTCTCTCTCTCTCTCGCCCCCCACCCCTCCTGTTTCTTTCTCCCTCTCGGTATGGGGCTCCTGAAGGAACTCCCTTTATGCAGGCACTGGCCCCAATCAGACTCTGTCTCTGGTGGTTTGGAAAATATCCTGCATGGGGAAAGTCTTTTGGGAAAACCTACCTAGCTCCAAACAATTTAGCCATTCTCTGTACCAGCTCTGGAATGGAACTTCTTTGTACAATGGATCTGAATGTGCACCACCCCCTCCTGGGACACCGACAGCATATTTGGTTCCTCCTCAGGTGAGAGCAAGAAAAGCTCAAAAAATCCAGCTTCACAGTTTCTTATAGTCCCTGAAAGCTGGCTCCTAATTGTCTGAAAACTTGCAGGAGAACAGACCATGCAGAGTGCATGCAGCATGCATGCCCCCTACAGAAGCTCCCCCAGTTTCTGGTTTGTTGCATCCTATCGTAAAAATCCCTATCATCGTACCCTACTACTCAAGGCACATTTCTCCTCCAGCTGCTCCTGCTAATCTAACAGTTCACTACAATAATGTTGTTGTACAGTTGTATTTGATATTGTATATCTATCCCTGTCTGTAAACTTCCTGACTTATGGTTGCCAGGAGTAAACTTTTCTGTATTCTAATACTGTATTGTAATGAACAAACTCTTTGTTATGTATTGGGCCTCGGCCCCCAGGTCACATCTGGAACTGAGCATGTTGCTCAGTATGCCTTCCTGGTAAATCTCATAAATAAATTAAATAAATAAATAAAAATCCTGATCCCTGAAAACTTTTTTTCAGAAGTGGGGTCAGGAGTCAAACAGCATAAGTACCATCATGCTTGTTTACAGTTTCTTCATTTTACTTGCAGATTCTCTCACTATATTTCCAGTGCATCCTGAGCTGCAGTTTATTTCTATGTCTTGGCCCACCTACCTACCCTGTGCCTGGGAATGCCTCTCAGATGGTGCGGACTTCTTGCCAAATTGCATCCCAAGCTGGTGGCAGTGGAGTTGCATTTTGAAGACGTAAAAAGTACCACAATGCTGAAATCACTGCTCCCTCTCTCTGCTACCTGCCCAGTCCCAGCAGTTAAGTCCTGGGAATGTGGATTGGGTGGCAATGAACACTGACTGCTCAGCTGGTGATGCTTTGGGGCATAGAGAGTCCAAAAAGTAAGCCCTTCTGGGGGGCTTTTTCAGGGAATAGGGAGAAGGGTCACCTGACTGAATGGTGTAGAGAGATTTTGGCCATTTATATGTAACCCCTAGATGGCGCTATCCCAGGGGCTACTATCCCTGCCCGATTTGCCACTAACAGGTTGAGGGCCTGGATCCAATGGCGGTGCCTCCACCCAGAGGTCAGGGTTTGCAATAGTTAAACTTGCTTGGTCACAGCCCTCTGGGACACTGCAACCCCTTTCTTCCCACTAGTGGCCCACACAATATATCAGAATTACCTTCACAGTATACACTTACCCCAGGACTAGTTCCGCACTGGGACCTCCTGTGAAATAAGATACAGTGCAACAATCACAGTACAGTACTTAAACATAGACAAATACCTCAGGCAGTATAACTTTGCTGAAACAAGCAGCTCTGATTTATTTAGGGATATAACAAGGACAGGGAAATCAGGTTAATTAGCTTATCACTTTACTATCTACCATGGCTCTGTCAGCAGGCCTATCCCTCACCAGTTACTGTCCCTTGGGTACCCAAGCCCTAGTGGCTAGTCCAAACCGTGGCAGCTGGTAGGGGCCCTTTCACACAGTGAAAAGAAAATTAGTTTAAACAGTCAGCAGTACAGTGATTCCATTTGGATTTAATGTGGCAATTCAACAGGAAGCGACCCTGAATTAGTACTCACGACCTCCAAACAAGATAGGGTCCTTCAACATCAGCAGGGCTACTCTTTGAGCTCCACGAGACTCTTCACACATTTATATGGTAAAAAGAAAGTACTAAACCAGGCAGGCTGCTTCTCTATCCCGATCGCAATTACTGCACAATACCCGGAGAACACGCAGCAGATTCAGTTCCTGACAGACCGAGTGCAATTCAACAATTTCTCCAGTCTTCTACAGGGTGAGCCTGGTTTCTACTCTTCAGAGATCCTTTGATTCTTTTCACAGGACGAATTCAGTCCTAACAAGCAGTTACACAAGCTGCAGACCGGAACTCTGGGCCTTACACACGTTTTTTGACTGAAACTGTGCACTGAAGGAGCACAGGGTTTCTTTTCCCTTCACTGCCAGAGCTAAACTGAAACTACAACAGACAAAACCGGCACTTCCTTTGAGTTCCTCCCAGTTCTTGACTGGATTGGCTGTCACCACAATAGACTGCTGCTGTTGGTCCAAAAAGGCGTCAAGTCTAAAACCATATCTCCAGAGTCACTGCCCACAATCCTTTGTGGCTGGCTCAGATTATGAGTCCAAGTTCTGATTCGATTCAAGGCACCATTTTAGAGCTAGCTTACCCCACACTGATTGGTCCAGTTCAGCAGTTCAAAACCAGAATGGGGAACTAGGCAGACACAGTTCTGACTGCAAAGAAAGCAGGTTAGACAAACTGTAATTTCATTATTACTGTAAATGATTTCTGGCAAACAGTTACATCTTTCAGATAGGTTCCCTTTGCACTCCTAGTGACTGCAAAATGGAGTGAATTGGCAGCAGCTCGAGTGGTACTCAAACAGAGAAGCACACAGTCCCCCATAGAAATTAATTATGTCTGCAAGCAGACAGCTCTTAAAGAGACAGTACCAGAGGCTCTAAAACACTCACTGATAAATGGCTTAAACGCCAAACACCATTCAGGCTTGGAGCATTCAAGCAAGCTCCTGAAGTCTTTGGGAACCCCCATTTGCAGGGGTTACACCCTTCCTGGCTCTGGGAAAGCTTGCGTCAGCGCAGCAAGTACCCATAAGTTTCAACTGCAACCATATACATTTGCATTAAGCTCACATGTAATCATCAGTCAATACATCATTTTACCAAGAACACATTTCTGAAACATTGCAGTCGTCACTCTTTACACAGCATTACACACACATTGTACCATAACTCAAGTTATTACCTCTTGTACATGAAACCTGAAGAGAGGGCCCTTCCTATCAGTTACCTTGGGGCTGGACGGGCAAGGGCACCATACTTAGAGGGCAACACAAGTAACTTGAGTTAGCACTGATGCTCAGTTTGGGCAATGAGCTCGGGACACATACACTTTTATGGACAACATTGAGAGGCAAGTCCACAGGCCTCCCAAGTGAATCATAACTGAGGTGCACCACAGGCTTTACAGCTCGACCAGTCTTTCTAGGGGAACTGTTACAGTCTCTGCACTCTGAGCCTCATTTTCAGCATTGTCCTCACTTGTCAGGAGTCTCCCTGGGGGTAGAGAGGCTAGAACTTGGGGCACTTTCAGCTCCAGGAGTTACAGTTTCTGAGTCCACAACATTTGGCTCGCATGGAGAGCTTGGACACTGGCAGTGGACTGTCAGGGCACTCAAAATACTCTTCTTGTTTGGGTGTATCACGTCTGCCCCAATCTATCATTTCCTCCCTGAAAGCTCAAACAGTTCAACCATGCACAATGATTCCATTTCATCTGATCTGATGCTTTGCACTTCACTTTCTGGGAGCATTGGCTCCAGGGATGAAGCTGGGGGCTTAGACAGTCCAGAAGGCCCAGCTTTGTCTCCAGTATTGACTAGGGGATTGCCCAAACAATTGACTCAGTTCGTAAGAAGGATAGTATTCAAAGTCACTTCACTTTCTTCTGATATGGACTGACAGTCATGCTCAACTGGGACTTGGCAGGGGAACACTTTAACTCTGCTTCTGTAGGTGCAGACTTCCTTGATCTTTTCTTAGCAGCAGCTCTAGTCACTGGTCCAGAGGGGCATCTTCTGGGGCTCAGACTCAATCAGGATTTGTCCAATGGGCAGTAAATGATTTCTATGCATTGTTTTACATCTTTGAATTGTTCTCAGGCCTTACTTTGTACACTGGCAGATCATCTAGTTTGCCCACTACAATGTGAGGGAGATGGTGCCATCTGTCAGCAATCTTGTGTTTGCTATGCAGTCCCAGATTTCTTAGCAATACCCGATCTCCTCCTGGAGTTCCTGTGCTTTCACCTTTTTATCATACCGTTCTTTGTTGGCCAGATTTCTTTTTGGCAGCCATGGTTTGAGCCAGTTGGTACGCATGAGTTAGCTGGGCCTTTAACTTTTGCACATACTGTAAATAGTTGTCAGCTTGAACCCCATCAGGAGAGACCCCAAAACACACATCTACTGGGTAGTCGAGCTTCTCTTCCAAACATCAGGCGTGTAGGGGAGAACCCAGTGGCATCACTTTTGGTGCAGTTATAAGCATGTACCAGGGTGCTAATTTGTTGGCTCCATCTAGGCTTGTCCTTTGGGTGCAGGGTGCCTAGCATATCTAGCAAAGTCACGGTTGAAGCGTTCAGGCCTTGGGCCCCTAGGGTGGTAAGGAGTGGTTCTGGACTTTCGCACTCCCACAGAGAAAGCATCTCTTTGATCAGGCGACTCTCAAAGTCTCTCCCTTGATCAGAATGGATTCTTTGTGGAACCCCATAGTGAACAAAAGTTTTCTACAAGTACTTTGGCCACAGTGGATGCTTTCTGGTCTTTGGTGGGAAAGCTTGGGCATATCTCGTGAAATGGTCAGTGACCACCAGCACATTACTGATATTTCTTTGATCTGACTCCAAACTCAGAAAATCAATACAGACCAGCTCCATGGGTGCACTGGTGGTGATGTTAACAATGGGGCAGCCCTCTGGGCAAAGCTTTCCTCTGTAAGCAGCGACTACAAGTTCGAATGTGTTGCTCCACATCAGCCCCCATCTTAGGCCAATAGAATCTGGATCTCACCAAGTCAAGTGTTCTGTCTATACCAAGGTGCCCCATGTGGTTGTGCGAGGACCTCAGTACTGAGTCTCGAAGGCAGTGGGCAGGACTAGTTGTTGTTTGTCTACTTGTCCCCTCTGTCTACTGTTTCTCTGTATAACAGTTTATTGATCAGTTTCAACTTAGGACCTTCTTTTATAACAGTGCAGTTCTCAAATCAGTGGAGCGTAATTTGGACACATCTTTTCCTGCATAGAGGCTTCTAAGCTGCTTTGATCATGGGATCGCAGGATTGAGCCGCCAATACTGTCATTGTCCAGCTGAGGCAGTGCACCAATGTCTATTGCAGAAAAGTGGCAATAAGCAGCAAGTATGCAATTCTCAGAGGTCCCAAGCAATCCACCATGCAGTCCACTGCGTCCGTGGACATTGTTCCTCCTGTCAAACTTCCGGCAGAGTGCCCGAATGTCAGGTTCTGCCAATCGGACCCAATCATTCTGGGAACAGGCCTCCGGGAGAGAGCATCAGCATCTATGTGGTTCAGACCTGCTCGGTATTCAGAGCATAGTCATATGTAGATAATGCAGAAAGCCACCTATGGCCAGTGGCATCCAACTTAGCTGAGGTCTGCACATAGGTCAAAGGATTACTGTCAGTTTTACTAGTATTTTAGCCCATACAAGTACTCATGGAATTGGTCAACAATAGCCCACTTCAAAGCTAGGAACTCTAACTTATGTACAGGATAGTTCTTTTCGGATGGGGTCAGGCTTCTACTGGCAAAGGCCACTGGTCTCAGGCCATTCTCGTGCTCTTGGTACAACACAGCCCCCAACCCTTGCAAGCTAGCATCAGGTGCAGGGCGAAGGTTTTCTTGGATCGGTATAGGCCAGCACTGGAGCATGGGTAAGTTGATATATGATCTCATGAAAAGCAGTCTCACAATCAGAGTCCAGCGGCCCCAAATACTTCACTCGATGAAAATACACTCTTTCAGTCTTGAGGGACGCTGACTTTTGGTATTTTTTGTGTTGGGGATACCCTTGAGTAAGGTTAAGTAAAGGGCGGATCACTCTT
Source organism: Neoceratodus forsteri (assembly GCA_016271365.2). Classification (NCBI taxonomy): domain Eukaryota; kingdom Metazoa; phylum Chordata; order Ceratodontiformes; family Ceratodontidae; genus Neoceratodus; species Neoceratodus forsteri. The sequence continues at coordinate 146,915,902 of CM028133.1, read as the reverse complement.
GAATAGTCCTTGATGAAGTGCCGATAATAACCACAGAATCCCAGGAATCTTTGCAGTTCTTTTAGATTTTTGGGCTGTGCCAGGTGGTCAAGGCCTCAACTTTACTTGGGTCGGTCTCTATTCCTCTGTGGATACTATGTGTCCCAATACTTTACTGATGTTTGAAAGAATTGACACTTATCAATGGACAGTTTAAGGCCAAAGTCCTCCAGTTGGTCCAATACCTTAAATAATCTGCTCTCATGTTCCTCCAGTGAGCTGCCAAACACAATAACATCATCTAGGTATACCAGGCACTCTAGTAAGTTCATGTCCCCCACTGCACGCTCATCAATAGTTGAAAGTGGCTGGGGCACCTGAAATCCTTGAGGCATCCTCATGAATTCATAGAAGCCAAGCGGACAGATAAAGGCTGTCTTCTCACGGTCCTCTGGGGCCATCGGGATCTGGTAGTACCCACTGCGGAGATCCAACACAGGGAACCACTTGCTCCCGTTTAGGCAGTCCAAAGCATCCTGAATGCGGGCATTGTGTACTGATCAGGATAGTCCGCCGGTTTAAGGTGCGATAATCCACACACATCCTTACTGTCCCATTCTTTTCCTCACTACCACAATGGGGAAGCATAAGGGCTTCTGGATCTTGTATTACACCAGCAGCTAACATCTCTTGCAGATGCTGTCTCACATCATCTATGTCAGAAGGTGCCAGGCGTTGAGACCTCTCACAAATGGTCTTTCGTCATGCAGCCGGATATTGTGCTCAGCTCCTTGCACGCATCCCACGTCCCATTCCTTTAAAGAAAACACCTGGTCTCTCTGGGCAAGCTTCTCACTGATCCTCACTTTCCATTCAGCTGGCAACGGGAGTCGCCGAAATCAAACAAGTTAGGCGTTACTTTGTCATTCTTCCTAACTCTTGCTGCTGGGTAGCACTGCAGTGTCTGCACAATGCACATTAGCCAGGATGCAACCTCTATTTACTCGAATGTCTCTTTCAGACACATTATGAACTTGGACCATTACCCTTCTGGCATAAGCATGGGCTCTAGCGGCAAAAATACTAGGCTTGACCAGCAGTCCCTCTGGCAATTTTCCATCGCCTGCATCCAACATTAATATTTTATTCTTAACATCCTTTCTGATACGGACCTCCCTGTAAGGTACACTGGGCATTTGGCGCCAGGATCAGAGACTCAGGATCCTTCTTCCATACAATTCCGACCGGTTCCTCTGGTTCTATTTTTTCAGCATCTCTCTGTGCCTCATAGGCCTTCTTAATTAAAGCTGGAACTCTTAAAGCTCTACTAGTTTTTGACCCCTGTTTTTCATAACACAACTGTGCCAGCCTTCCGAACATATGAGCATTTGTTCCAATCAACAAAGGGACACCATCATACAGTCCAGTGGGGGGACACACTAAGGCTAGAGTCTCTACTTGTTCGGCCACTCCAGCCATGGAGGTGGGGAAAGACAGCCAAATTCGGATATACCCGGAATAGGGGTAGGCCTTCTCACTTAACCCCCATACATGCAGTCCTTCTAATGGTTGTAAGGGTACGTCTGACAAATGCTTCTGATACCAATCCTGGAACATAATTGTCACTTGGGAGCCACTGTCTAATACAGCTCTTGTAGACACCCATTCACCTTTACAGTGGTCTCCATGGAGGGACCCACTATTCTGGACCAGTCTGGAGAGGCGATAGTGGGGCCTGGGCAACTGACCTGCCACAAAGGACGTGAGTTAGCATTTTTGGTGCCCTCACTGGGATCATTTCTGCACCTCTTAACCACTGATTTGTTCTCCGAAGCTCTCCTTGTAGCCTATATGCAACTTTGTCAGTGTCTTTTGGGACCGCATTCCCTTTCTTGTGCCCATCCTTCCCACAATTATAGCAAAACATACTTTCTGGAGTTTGAGCTGGCCGAGGCGCCACACTGGGAGCCAGGGCGGGGTATTACTAACTGGAAACCTTGGTGCCTTCTCTGTCTGCGGCGTGATAAGCATTTGGAGACATCGCGCAGTTTCTCCACTTCCATGGTCAAGGAATTGAGTTTGGAGCTGTTATCAGCAGGAGATACGTGGATGGTACCCCCACCCCATAGCAGATGCAGTCGGATATAGGTAAGGCCCGTGCATTGCAGGCGTGGCTTTCATAAAGGGACTGTTTTTGAATTCTCGGATCTCTCTCAACAGTTCAGCCCCATTGTGGTTCTCTTTTCCTTGTCAGAGCACTCATTGACTGCCAACCTCTGCCCCTGAACTTCACTTGATGGGCCACCCTCAGTCACTCGGGTCATAGCCGCAGCTATTGGTGCAGGTCCTCCCGAGGTCGCCTTTTCTCAACTCCTCGAATTTCTCTCATTAACTCATCATAGGAGGGTGGGGATTCCAGTCGATTTGCCAGGCGTAACTGAAGCAACAGCAGTTCTGAGAAGGGGGCAGACTTAAGGATCCTGTCCAACCTGGTTCGGTCCAGTTCAATCGCTGGCAAACTACCCTTTCTGAGGCATTCTTGCAACAATTTTTCCAGCCGAGATACATACACAGACAACAACTCCCCTTGGTACTGTTGTGCATTTCTTACTCTCCACCATAGATCCTCATCAGAATCTGGGCTCCCATACACATTCTCCAAGGCCTCAAGATAGGCCTGTGCAGTCACTTCAGGGTTACTGGCCCGTGCTTAGCACGGATGGTAGCCAGGGCAGGACCTCGGAGGCTCTCACTAACCCTCTTTCGCTGGCTTCCGAAGCATTGCCATTCTAGCACTTGGGGCAATATAGTCTATCCAGGTCTCCCAGTCATCATCCCTTGGGGGTAGGGAGGGTGCCAGAGAAGATCCTCAACCTTCGGTAAGAGTCGTGACTAATGGCAGGTGCAGAAATAGGAGTCTGCATTGGTTCAGCCACCATTACGGGTACTGGAGCGGGAGAGGGTGTTGGGGGAGGAAGACCCCCAGGTGGCAAGAATAGTTTCTTCAAGTCCTCCACGGTTTCCTTCCCCAGCAACCATTTAGCAAATTTCTCCTCAAAAGTTTCAGACAGTGGTGGGGCTCATTCCCCACCGGTCTTTACTGTACTTAGTTATCACTCTCCAGGCAGTGAGGGCTCCTCTGGGGTAATGGTCTGTGGCACTTTGGAGCTATCTATGGGATCCTTAAACTCTACTAGGGCCAGGAAAGTGTGGGTGAGCAGATTAACATGCCGACCCACCACCACAGGGTTTGTAAACCTTCCACCTTGGAAAGTACTCCCTGTACAGTGTCCATTATTGATCAGGGGATGTCCAGGATAAGCATAGCATTCGGGGTCAATCTCCTCCCAGTACACCACTCCACCAGCCGTGCACAGCCACTTCTGTCGGGTACCCATTTTTTCTTAACAGTGGTTCAGAACATGGCCACTAGAGGACACACAATCCCAGCGGTGAGCCTCCAAGATGTAACCCCTAGATGGCGCTATCCCAGGGCTACTACCCCTGCCTGATTTGCCACTAACAGGTTGAGGGCCTGGATCCAATGGCGGTGCCTCCACCCAGAGGTCAGGGTTTGCAATAGTTAAACTTACTTGGTCACAGCCCTCTGGGACACTGCAACTCTTCTTCCCACTAGTGGCCAACACAATATATCAGAATTACCTTCACAGTATACACTTACCCCCAGGACTAGTTCCGCACTGGGACCTCCTGTGAAATAAGATACAGTGCAACAATCACAGTACAGTACTTTAACATAGACAAATACCTCAGGCAGTATAACTTTGCTGAAACAAGCAGCTCTGATTTATTTAGGGATATAACAAGGACAGGGGAAATCAGGTTAATTAGCTCATCGCTTTACTATCTACCTATGGCTCTGTGCACACAGGCCTATCCCTACCAGTTACTGTCCCTGGGTACCCAAGTCCTAGTGGCTAGTCCAAACCGTGGCAGCTGGTGGGGCCCTTTCACACAGTGAAAGAAAAATTAGTTTAAACAGTCAGCAGTACAGTGATTCCATTTGGATTTAATGTGGCAATTCAACAGGGAGCGACCTGAATTAGTACTCATGACCTCCAAACAAGATAGGGTCCTTCAACGTCAGCAGGGCTACTCTTGAGCTCCACGAGACTCTTCACACATTTATATGGTAAAAAGAGTACTAAACCAGGCAGGCTGCTCTCATCCCGATCGCAATTACTGCACATACCCGGAGAACATACAGCAGATTCAGTTCCTGACAGACCGAGTGCAATTCAACAATTTCTCCAGTCTTCTACAGGGTGAGCCTGGTTTCTACTCTTCAGAGATCCTTTGATTCTTTTCACAGGACGGATTCAGTCCTAACAAGCAGTTACACAAGCTGCAGACCGGAACTCTGGGCCTTACACACGTTTTTGACTGAAACTGTGCACTGAAGGAGCACGAGGTTTCTTTTCCCTTCACTGCCAGAGCTAAACTGAAACTCCAACAGACAAACCGGCACTTCCTTTGAGTTCCTCCCAGTTCTTGACTGGATTGGCTGTCACCACAATAGACTGCTGCTGTTGGTCCAAAAAGGCGCCGAAGTCTAAACTACATCTCCCAGAGTCACTTCCCATACAATCCTCTTGTGGCTGGCTCAGATTATGAGTCCAAGTTCTGATTCGTCCAAGGCACCATTTTAGAGCTACCTTACTCCCACACTGATTGGTCCAGTTCAGCAGTTCAAAACCAGAATGGGGAACTAGGCAGACACAGTTCTGACTGCAAAGAAAGCAGGTTAGACAAACTGTAATTTCATTATTACTGTAAATGATTTCTGGCAAACAGTTACACCTTTCAGATAGGTTCCCTTTGCACTCCTAGTGACTGCAAAATGGAGTGAATTGGCAGCAGCTCGAGTGGTACTCAAACAGAGAAGCACACAGTCCCCCCATACAAACGAATTATGTCTGCAAGCAGACAGCTCTTAAAGAGACAGTACCAGAGGCTCTAAAAACACTCACTGATAAATGGCTTAAACGCCAAACACCATTCAGGCTTGGAGCATTCAAGCAAGCTCCTGGAAGTCTTTTGGGAACCCCCATTTGCAGGGGGGTTACATATAAAATACTGATTATGGGGCATTAGCAAGAGTGGCGCTTTCATCACTGTGCAAAGGCTCAGTAACTGAATTTGAAAGGACTGCAGAACTCAGCATGGGGTTTAGAAGGCTGTGAGTGCATTCCAGAATTTAGATGAATCAGTGGATGAGTAGAGGAATGTACTCCGAAAATACTGTAAGCTACTTTGGATTTCGTCATCATTTTGATGCAAAGGTTGCAGAGCTTGTCATACCAGTCGGTTGGCTCGGTCTGTAAAGGGTTTGTACTTTGCTTAGACAGCATCCCTCATCCCCAAAAGGTCAGTAAGTTTGTTTGAAATCCCATGAAGGTGGGCGCCCTAACCCTAAACCTTTTACAGGGGGCTATGCTTGTCACAAGTAGAGTTGGATGTGGACTGGAAGTGCCACAGCACTGTATCAGGATCCTGAGATTATTTCATAGCGTTCCAGTAAGCCATTTTAAACGTCATGGAAAAATGGTTCCCGCTGCACATGACAGAAGGATCTGGCCTTAAGAATCGGGGAGCAGCCTTCAGAGATTTAATTCTCCTTTTGAAAATTGTCCCTAGTCTTGGAACTAGAACTTGTGTATCCTATTGTTCTTAAGCAATAAGACCTGACAGGATGTGCCATATTGTGGGATAACACACCTCAGCAAATGAGGCACAACACAATGCCAAGTGCTTTACACTCCCATAAAATGCTGATATCACACAATTACATGCACCATGGACGGCCTTATTGGGATTATAAAATGGTTTCACTGATTTTTTTTCTTTTTTTTTTAAACTTTAGTTTTTATTGATTTTTTTCTCATGGGTATCCATACAGCAGTATAAGTGAGATATAGTTGGTGCCGTACAGAGTTAATCATACAGGTAGACATTATAATGGGTATAAAAACGACAGTTCTGTTACACTCTGGGTATTAAAAGTCCATTAATAAAAACACATAATATGACATAAATACCATGTTAAGGCATACACTATAGGGTTAAAGGTGTCTAATCTGGAGCTAATCAGGTAGACCTTGCGAGAAGTCATTGACCCACCTGGTAAGCCCTCTGGGTCCTCCCCATGAAAGACTTTATTCTTATCTCTATACATCATGGTATGACGAGGGAATCCTGTTGAGTTCCATACATGACCCATTTTCTCGTCTAATTTCAAATGAAGTATCTGCCTTTGGTCCCCTGGAAATAAGCTTCTCTAGTACATAAAGGTCTCTCGTAATTTTAAACCAATCACTAAGTAACAGTGGGGCACTACTACCCCATAAGAGGGTAATCACCTTTTTGGCAGCCAGAATGTATGTTACCAGGAGAGGTCCCTTTTGGAGTCGAAGTCCCTCGGGGAGGACCATCAAAATGACCAGCTCAGGGGTCAACACTGCCTCTTCTCCCACCAAATCAGCTAGGGCAGATGCTATATCCTACCAAAACCTCCTAATACCAGGGCAGGACCAAAAGACATGGCAATAGCCAGCCTTCACCTCCCCACAATTTCTCCAGCATTTCCCATATGGATCCCCTGTTATTTTTGCCACCTTAGCCAGGGTATTAAAAAAATCTGTTCCTCGTTTTCCAAGAAAATTCCCTCCAGTAGGGGGCCAGAGGGACCCACAGTAAAAGCTTTGTATATTTGCTCCAGTCCTCCTCAGAGACTGGTACCTCGAGTTTTCTATTCCATGCCTCCAAAATTGAGACCGTGGATTCCCGGGAGAGCTCTTGTAGTCCACCATAAGCCACCCCAATGAGGTGTGGCCATTGCTGCCCCTTAAGGGCTGCAATTAAAAGCTGCAATAGCATAGGAAGTGGTTTTGGCAGAGCATTCCTATGAGGGCCCCTCTGAGTTAGGAGATCTTTTAACGAAACATATATCTGAAGGTCTGCTTGGTGAATCCCATATATTTCCTGAATCTTATGAAAGGGAAGAGGCCCCTCCGGGTCCATCGTTTGCAACAAGAACTTTAAGCCACTCTCACGCCACTGCTCAAATGTCTGCAGTGCTTGGGGGAAAAGGGGAGACATCTCCGACTTGACTAGCTTCAAGAAATAAGAAACCAGCTCCCACTCTCCCAAGGTCCTCAGTTTGTACCAGGTTTCTAAATTAGAACGCATGCCTTGAAAATAGGGTAGGGGACCAGCAAAAGGCTGGTTTGGGGGAAAGATAACCGGAATAAAGTCCTGGATATGATTGAGGGTTTGGTCTAGAGTTTTCCATGGGAGAGTATAGGCTGGGTTACTCCACTGCATTACGCGAACCAGGACAGTGGCCTGGGCATATTTAAACAAGTTAGGGAGAGCCAGGCCCCCCTAGCCTTAGGAAGCTGTAAAATAGTCCAACAAATCCAAGGTCTCTTACCCCCCAGACAAATCTGGCCAAGGTATGGTTCCAGGAGGTAAGGTAGGAGGGGGTAGAAAATACAGGGATAGTTTGAAATAGATACAACAACCTGGGCAATAATTTCATGCGGATAAGATCAATCTTAGGATAGAATGGGAGATGGAGATGAGACCATTCATTCTATTCCTTTAGGTAAGTGGCTCATAATTCAAAAGAAGTATATTTTGGACATCTTGCGGGAGAGTCACCTCCTAAATATTTAATTTTGGTACTCCTCCATCGAACAGGAAACCAGGCCTTTACATGATTTGAGGGCAGGGGGTATAGTGAAAAGAAATAACTTCAGATTTTGAGGACTTTGTGCAATAGCCCAAGACCAGGGTGAAACTTTCTAGAATATCCCAAAGAGCTGGGAAAGTCTTGTCAAGCAAGGAGAGAAGAATGACATCCGCATAAACAGCTAGTCTCCATTCCCTCTGTCCAGCTGCACTTCCTTGAAGAACCTGGGAGTCTCAAATCGTCATAGCCAGAGGCTCAATGTAAATAGTGAACAGAAGTGGAGAGAGGGGACATCCCTGTCGGATGCCCGTCTCAAGGGGTATTGGTGTAGAAATCACAGCACTAAGTCTAATATAGGCTTTTGGAGAGGTATACATCCCCTTCAGCCACTTAATCATCTCATCAGAGAAACCAAATGTTGACAGGACCTCCAGAGGAATCCCCAGGAGACCCTGTCAAAGGCTTTATAGGCATCTAGGCTAATCAGTATGGAGGGGAAGGTCTCCGGGACATGTGTTCCATTAAATGTATGGTTCGTTGGACACTATCCACAGTTTGTCTTGCCCTTAAGAAACCGGCCAGGTCCGAAGTGGATCAGACCTGGCAGAATGTCCTCCAGTCTATGGGCCCTTATAGACATGTATAGCTTATAATCACAATTGAGAACTGAAATGGGTCTATAAGAGTCTGTTGTTATGGGGTCTTTACCAGGGTTCAGTATGGCAGTTATGACTGCATATGCCCATGAGGCGGCGGGGGGGCACCTTGCTGGATATCTAAGAAAGCTTGATGGAGGGGAAGCAGTAAGGTAGGGGCTAGAGCTTTGTACCACTCAGTAGTAAACCCATCAGGACCTGGGGATTTTAAGGTCTCAGCCCTGCCTATTGCTGATTGAATTTCGGCATCCATGATGGGACTCAACAAACGAGCTCTTTGAGAATCTGTGAGCTTTGGAAAGGTCAGAGGGGACAGGAATGCCCTGACAGTTTCAAGAGAAGGGGCCGGGGGACCGCTCAGCATGGTTTCACTGATTTTTATTTTAAAAACTGAGTAATGAGGTTCAGAATATATGGAATAGTGTATGGGCATCCATACTCAACAGGGCTGTGTTTTCATCGAGGGGAAGAGATGGCATGAGGGAACTTGAGAGCGAAACTCAGAGGTCCCCAATGTCATCTCATCTCCAAAATGGAAACACATGCCTTGTTGTGTATGGATGCCCATACATTGTTTTATATAGTTTATGGTTTAAAAAAAGTAAAGAAATGCATTTCCTGTCTCCCTCCCATATGTGAATGGTTTCATTATCTGACCTTCACCTGGATAGTAAGCATTACTGACAAGTGACACTTTTTCGCTTTCTTTGTTAGTGTGAGTTATTGTCTCTGTGTTCCTTAAATCATCAAGGCAGTCTAGTGTTTATTTTAAGTCAGCCATGGTTCGGCTTTACTCAGCGGCTCTGTTGAACATTCTTGATCCACTGCCTGGCCCACTCCATGCATATGCGTTTGACTTGCAGCCTGCCCCCATGAAACTTTAACTAGCCCCTCAGGGCATTAACAAACAGAAGCAGTGGACTGGGAAGGTGGAGAGAGGGTACTGCTGCCCTAACTTCCTCCACCTCACAATGATCTCTCTTCCACTTAACGACCACTGCTTCTACCGACACCGCCATATCCGTTAGTTTGTAAAAGGTCACAACTACACTATTGACTCATGTGGGTGGTTCAAGGTTGAAAAGCTGTTGCAGTATCATTGTGACATCAGAATAATACTACAACAAACTTTTCATAACTCCTGAACTGTCTTACGACAAGAAAATTGTGTATATGGAAATCCATACACAATAAAGGGCAACCATATACTACATTAAATATTTCTGACCAGTGCTGTTGTGCTGGAATAACACATGATCATTTGATCACATCTAACTAATCACAAGTCTTGACTTCTCTTACCTTACCCATTTTACAATGCACTATAAACCAAGCAATTCAATTTTTGTGCCCTGGTGTACCAAAGGACTTCAGAGCAAACAACTCCGGCACCAAGCACTGCAGTTGTAAACAAAAAACTTTAGTTATGATCACATACCACAGCCCACAGGATCCTCCATAGTCCACCATCATTTCACACTGGAACTCGGTGCTTTCTCAAGGTTCCAGCGTGAAACGTTGGTGGACTATGGAGGATCATGTGGGTTGTGGTATGTGATCATAAATAACGTTTTTTGTTTACAGCTGCAGTGCTTGGTGCCGGAGTTGTTTGCTGTGCAATCTAAGGTTTTCAATCTGCAGCACAAGCTTTAGCAAGGAGCTGCTCTGTTTGTGGTTGCTGTACCAAAAGACCCACATGAAAACATGATATTTTATTTCATGGAGCTATCAAAGTAACAGTAATTAAAGGTTGGAAGGGAACGACGGTCCTTCCTGTCCCCGCTCCCCACTTCATTGGAAGAGGCAAATCAGAATGCTGGGAAACATGTACCAATTCATAGGAATTTCCCACCCACTCTACTACCCAGAGTACCCAGTGAGTCCCGTGGTAAGCAGAAATGTGTCCAGGATTACCCTGAAGGCCTGTTCTGTTTTCATATCTGCTGTCTGAGCTGGTAGACTGTTTCATAGACACACAGACCCCCACACACACACACATACACCCCCCTAAGAAGTGCCTCTTAATGTTATGCTTGACTTTAGGACCTCTGATCTTCAGGACATACCATCACATCTTGCTGGAGGACACCAGATCATACATCCTTGTTGATAACCGTAAGAAATGTTCTGATGCCAATTTTAAATAAATAAACCTGATGTACTGACTTATTTGCCTGTAACACCTGTTAAAGTTTGTACTGATCATAATTAATAGGCCAGCTTATACAAAGTAGTACCTTCGCACCCCCTCCCAAGCACAAGCAAAACCGAGAGGGGAGGTTACATGGTCTCAGCAGAATGGGCTTATTTCTCTGTTTACATGTAGGGCACCTCTATGTTGCTCTCAGAACAAGGGTTGCATTAGGCAATGTTGTTTGACTTTAGATGCAAGATGTCTTAACCAGCAATGTTGGCTATGGGTGGACTCAAGGGGAACAAGTTTTGAATAACAAGCCCAAATTAATGTCCTGGCCAAAAAAAAAGGAAAACAAAACAAATGATAGCCTGAACCCTTCCTGCTGCAATTATCACTCAGAATGACAGTTACTGTCAGTGCTGTGGTGTGGCTAGTGCTAGCTGTGGCTTTAATACTGTGATCTCAGTCAGTACCCTGTCACTTCCCCACCTGTCCAAGAAGGAATGCCCATTTTGACCTTCCAGAATGGCCTCTAACTTGTCTGGCATAGCCAGAATGTCCATCAACCTGTTTGCCCTAGCCCAAATCTGTCTGTCCCTGCAAGAATGCCCCAACCCATCTGCCCAAGCCAAAATGCCCCTTAAACCAGCCAGAATGCCCCCATGATCCCTGTGCCTAGTCAGAATGTCCCCTGCCCTTTTTGCCACAGCCAGAATGCCACCCCACCCATTACGTAGACAGGACAGGGGCAAATGACATTGGGGCCATTCAGGCTGGAGCAGACAGGTTGGAAGCATAGAAACATGGATGCTGATAACAGAAAAAGGCCTTGTGGCACATCCTGTCTGCCCAGTCCTACCTACGGTTGGATGTGAGAGCCCTAGTGGACACTCAATTCTCTTTGGCCCTTCCCCATTTCCTGATGCCCTACCAGTCCCAGGAAATCTCCCTAATGGTAATCAAATTTGAGTCTGGTTTCAGGGCAATCATAAAATTAAGAAATGTGTAAACTATTTGAACATAAGCCATACCTCGTGTGAGTGGGAGGTGAGGAGACAGAGTAAGGAGGGCAAAGATAGAGGAATTAAATGGGTGGTTAAAGGATGGTGTCATGAGAAAGGGTACTACCTTTGGGGGACTGGGGAGACCTGGGACAGGAGGCTCTTCAAAGGTAATGTCCTTCACCTGACAACAGAGTGGGCCAGTGAGCTGGGGCAGAAGGTTGACATCTACATTGGACAGTTCAACTGACTTTAGTGGACACTGAAGATAGCTACTGCTCCCCCTATGTTGGGGACTGGTAGTAGTAAGGTGGGTAAAAATAAGGTTAAATAAGGAGTAGTGGAAGAGACAAAGGGGGGAAGACTCAAAGGGTCTGCAAGCAATAGGAAAAATAAGAAGGTAAGGAGAATGAGAAAGAATGTAGGTGTAAGATCACAAAACAGCAAGCTAGAGCTAGTTGGAATGGGGTCTGCCTTAATGCCAAGAGTTTGGGTGACAAAATCAGTGAGCTCCAGGCATTGGTGGAAGGCACCGAGGCAGATCTTGTAGCCATTGCAGAAACTTGGGCCATAGAGAATAATGACTGGGACTTGTAAGTCCCAGATTACACAATGTTTAGACTGGATAGACGGCAAAGGGGTGGGGGGGCATAGCCCTATATGTCAGGAAGGGCATGAAAGCTGTGGAGTATGGACACATCAGAGAAAGCAAAGGGGAAACAGAGTCACTGTGGTTTCACCTCATGGTGACCTCAGACAAGAAAATATGGCTGGGGTGATCTAGAGACCACCAGGACATGGGGAAGAGAGAGATAGGGAGCTTGGGAAGAGCTGGCAAGGGGACCGAAGAAGGAGGAAATGGTGGATGTTGGTGACCTGAACCTGCTGGATACTGGATGGGACATTCCAGCTGCAGGTGCACCAGAAGTTAGGCCATATTGTATTCACTGCAGGAATTCCTGCTGGTGCAGCTGGTTATGTAACCCATTAGACAGGCGACCATTCTCAATTTTGTACTCACCAACTTGGAGATGGTGAGTGGAGTGAGGGTAGAGGAACCTCTGGGGTCCAGCAACCATAACTCCATTTGGTTCAGGCTGACTTTAAGAACCAGAATATCCCTATCAAAAACTGAGGTGCTAGATTTCTGAAGAGCAAACTTCATCAAATGAGGGAGCTGGTCAGAGACAAACTGATCAGGGTGGACAGCACTGGAGGTGTAGAGGAAAGACGGGGGGCAATCAAGGGGACCATTCTCAAGGCAACAAAGTCTTGCATGAGAACTGTTACAAAACAAAACAAAACATGTATAAGAGATGAATACAATTCTTGGAAAGGGTCAAAAGAAGCAGTGAGGGCCAAGAAAAATGATTTCATCATGTACAAGGAAAGACAGGGGGAGGAGGAATGGAGAGAGTACTAAATAAAAACTAGGGAAGCAAAGAGCTGTCAAGTGGCAAAGGCAGACACGGAGCTGAGTATTGCGGATGGGATCAAGAGTGTGGAAAAACAATTCTTCAGGTATATAAGGAAAAAAGGAAGCAGGGAGGTGGTGGTGTTAGGCTGCAAGAGAGGTGAGGGTAGAAGAGGAAGATGAAAAAAAGGAGCCATCCTTAACAATTACTTCTGCTGTCTTCATAAGGGAAGACAGTAGGCTCCCTGCCTGAAAGTGGCTTAAGGCAGCTGTCAGGAGCCTTCCTGAAATGAGGCAGCTTGTATTTCCGAGAGAAAGAGTCCAGAAGGGGCTTGGAGCCCTAAAGATAAAAAAAGCCCCAGGGCCAGATGAGATGCACCCAAGGGTGCTCAAGGAATTGACTGCAGAACTGGCTGAACCCCTTGTAGGGTTGTTCAGTAGCTCAATTCAAACAGGGGATGTTCCCAAAGACCAGAAAGTAGTGGACATAGTCCTACTACACGGGGGGGGGGGTTAGAGCAACTGGGAACTGGGAAATTACAGACCTGTCAGCCTTACCTCTGTAGTGGGTAAACTGAAGGACTTTCTGGACTACCTAGACAACAATGGTCTACAGAACAGTAAACATCATAGGTTTGTGGCAGGGAGGTCTTGTCAGACCAATCTGATAGTTTTCTTGGAGTGGGTAACAAAGGTAGTAGATAAGGGCAACTCTGTAGATTTACTCTACTTCAGTTTCAGCAAGGCTTTCGTCTTGGTGCAACACAGAAGACTGCTGAAGAAACTGGAGGACCTGGGTATGGCTAGAGACATAATTAGATGGGCAAGAAACTGGTTGAAGGAGACACAGCAGAGGATGTTAGTAAACAGTGTCAAATCGGAAGAAACGAGTTATTTGCCACTGGGATGTGTCCCGGCTCCTGTCCTCTTCAGTATGTTCATTAGGGACAATGGAGAGGGCAACCAGATTAAGTGTGTCTCTTTGCAGATGACACGTAGCTCTGCTGTATGTTAGATAGCCATAAAGGGATTAGAGAGAAACAAAGGGAACTGCAAGGCTACAAAGGTTGTCCAAGATTTGGCAGCTGAAATTCCAGCCAAACCAAACGAGAACCTCTGGCAGTCCTAAACTGAATAATGTCCACTGGAATTTTTCAAAACAGACTTACTAATCTTTCAGCAAAAAGATGAAGAAAACATCAGTGAACACGTGCTTCTTAAATTAATGTCATCAGATTTTATTAATTCCTCTGGCCACGATATTCATACCCCAATCATTTTTGCTGGCCCCTACCATCTCTATTAAGAAGTGGTCCAACAAATTTCAGATAAGCGAAGAGTAAATTTTATATCTATTATGTTGCACTTCACATAATAAAAGACATTCAGTACAACTTAATTATACCTTGAACTTCAAATGTTACTATTCAGTAAGATACATTCTCAAGTTTCAACTCACCAATGCGTGTTTACAAATACATTCTATAAGAAGGCTGACACACTGAAGCATGTCTCAGGAGAGCTTGCCACCATTAGTTCTTGTCTGGCAGCATTCTCCAAGTTGCTGTGGATCTAGGTGTCCTGAGATCATGACACCACGTAGTCATGATTGTGCATGACATCACTAGTCAGGCACATACAGCACCCGACAGTGCCAGTTGGCACGCAGATGAGAAGGACATCCTCATCGCAACCCCCCAGTACTAATGAAACCAGACTTAAATATGAAATGTTACATCCCAGTCACCATTTCTTTATGTTCTTGGCTAGTTTAAAACAAAATTCACAGAACAGTTATTACACATCATAAAAATAAACTTAAAAATAATAATGACAAGTAATGTACAGCTGTTTCTTAGTGTGCTGGAATATGTTGCGCTGGTGCCCAAGTGCATTTTTCAAAGGAATTCAGAATACAGGGAGAGTCAAATTACCTTCAAAACCACCTGATGTATTATACAAATTACAAACAATTTATAGCAAATTATAGCCAGCGCATCATAACACTGGCTGCCAATCGATTTCTTCATTTATTCCATGCTTGTTGTTGAATGCCCCAAACCTCTCAATCCAGTAAGCCTCCCTCAGAAGTAGCCTCTGGTCTCTATAGCCTCCCCTGCTATGTGGTTCCACTAGTTCCAGACCCAAAAAATCTCAGTGAAGACACCTGATGATTAGCTTGTGCAAAATGTCTTGATAACCTTGAGGCAAAGTCCTTTCTGCGTATCACTGACTTATGTTCCGACATTCATAATCAAAGCTCCCTTTTAGTTTGTCCAACATATATCCTGTCACAGTGACAATTTACGATATAGTCCACATAAGTAGATCTGCAGGAAATTTCTCTGTTTTATCTTGATCCTCTCCTCTCATTCAGGATTATAAATCTCTAGTAATCTGTGTGTATTCAAGCAGTGGGCACTGTGCCTATGGGGGTATTTACCCACTGGGGGGATCAAATGAAAACCCAGTTTCTTGTTTTATATCACTCACAAACTCAGAATTAATAAGACAATCTTAAGAGAGTGTCACACCTCTTAGTAACAACCATTGGTAGTGCCCGAGGGGCCCTACCTTCCCTTGCCTGTAGCCTTTTAAAATGTCCCAGTTCTTAAAAACAATTCTCTTTGTGACAAAATGCACTGTTAAATGCAATTGAAAAGACTATGTCTTCAAGTTTGTTGGTCTCCTTATGAACTGTTGTTACTAGTTGCTCTCTTGAGACTGTAGGTGCTTTCTGTGTAGCTATTTTTAAAAGTTACTGGTCATGCCCCCCTTTTGAGAATCTTTTCTCCAACTCATCTGATGCACTCCAACAGTCATATTCATTGGTGGAATTGCGTTTAACCTTAAGGAACTGTCCATAGGGTATGTTCTGCACTAAACTGTTAGAATGCAAGCGATCATGCCTCAGCAATGTATTTTTGTCTGTCTGTTTATGAAACAGCCTGCTGGCTAACTTGTCTCCATCCTTAAAAATCTCCAGGTCTAGGTATGGTATACTAACCTCGTTTGTCTGTAGTGTGAACTGTACGTTTAGGTTCATACTGTTCAAATATTTATGAAAATCTTTGACTTCTTCTTCTGAACCAGATCAAACACTTCATAAGGAGACCAGCAAACATGAAGGCACAGTCTTTTCCACTACAATTAACAGTGCATTTGGTCACATAAAGGGAATTATTTTAAAAAATTGGCACATTTTAAAGGTTACATTGTAGACAGGGCCTCTCGGGCATTACCAATGGTTGTTGCTAAGAGGTATGACACTTTGGAAGATCACCTGACTCCTTCCGAGTCTGTTAGTGATACAGAACCAGAA
Organism: Neoceratodus forsteri; assembly: GCA_016271365.2. Lineage (NCBI taxonomy): Eukaryota > Metazoa > Chordata > Ceratodontiformes > Ceratodontidae > Neoceratodus > Neoceratodus forsteri. Next base: position 146,899,679 of record CM028133.1, on the reverse strand, counting down.
ACAGAGTTTTCATTTTGTCCCTCTCTAGTAGATAACTATCCCCGTAGGCATTGTGCCCAGCATTCGAATACACACAAGTTACTGGAGATTTATAATCCCAGACATGAGGAGAGAATCATGATTAAACAGAGGATTTCCTGTAGTTCTACTTATGTGGTCTATATTACAAACTGTGACTACAACAGGATAATCAAACCCATCCCTGGCCCCTAGTGGCAACCCCCACTGGAACTGTGGTATCCTCCCCTACTGCTTTCTCCACACCACCCTGGAATGGTGTCAAGGGGTGCAAGCCTGCTCACATGAATCTAAAAAGCCTTACAAAAAATCTTAATAAGCAAACGGTGTAGGTCAGATATTTTAAACCTGATATTTTTGGTATCACCAGGACCTGGCATAAACCTCATATCCCTGACAATTGTTGTGCCCTTCCTGGTTATAACCTCATTAGGGCCAACTGAACCAAGGCCAAGAGGGGTGAGAGGACAGCAATTTATTACAAAGATCATCTGCACATCAATGTATCAAACCAATTACTGCCTCCGGCCCCTGCCAATTCCAACTTCGAATTCTGCCATGCAGCTCTCCTCCTAGGTAACATGAAAAAAATGCACATCTTCTATGTCTACATCCCCCCAGCTGGAAGGTAGCATGCCCTTCCCCTCTTTATGAGCTCTGTTGGTTCATTAGTGCAAAATAATGACCGTCTCCTAGTGTTGTGCAAAATTAAAACATTTTGCACAACAAAATATTTCATGTAGTCCTCAGACATCGCAAAATATTTCGCAGGTGCAAAATCCCCCCAGAGAAATGTGGAATTTCACCCATTAGATGCTAATTTTTCCACCCACAGGCACAATTAAGCATTTGAGAACTGGGGGGGAACAGCTTGCTATAAAAAATTTTTTAAGTGTTTTTCCCCCTCCCGAAGACCCCACATCCCTGGTGTCTAGTGGTCCCACCAACCCCCCAGGCCAATTGCCGGCCCACAATAGGAAGAATTACCCCCGCTCGCCAAGATTCAGCCCCATCCCCATCCACATAATTTGATGTAAAAATACAATAATTTCCCTGGTGTCTAGTGGCCTCACCCCCCTGGCCTATTGCTTCAGGAGGGGGGAAAAACACTTTTTTTTTAATATTTTGCAGGAAATTCCGCATTTCGCACTGGTGAAATTCTGGCGAAATACATGAATTTCGCAAAATATTTTGTGGAGCAAAATTTCCAATTTCGCTGCTGAAATAAAATTTCGCTGCATCTCAAATGTCTCCATATTGGTGACTTCAATATACACTGGCTTTCTGATCACTCAAAAAGGCAAACCTCACCCTAAACAAGCTGCAGTAACATCCAACTCATCTCTGAGCCTACTACAAGGTTGAGTACTGGCTTGTCCACTACCTTATTAGATTGGAGACTCACACCTGGCTCTGACAGATTTACCTGCTCAGGTGTATTTCCCAACTCCATAAGCAACTATGGTGTTTGTGGACCTCACCAACCTCACCAAGGCATTTGGCTTGGCTGAACATGGGGAGCTGTTGAAAATGTTAGCAGGAGTCCATATTTCGGAAGAAGTTACAGTATCTTATGGTTTAAACATTATTTAGAAAATAGGTCTCAGAAAACTATGATTAATGGGCATTTTTGTAAAGAGTCTCGTCTGCATGGTGGTGTTCCACAGGGGTCCATTTTAGGAATCTTATTGTTTTCAGTTTTTATCAATTCTCCTTCTGATGTTTGTTTAGAGACTGAACTCATATTTTATGCAGACAATGCTCTTCTTTTCAGTTCTGGCCCAAATATGCATAGTTTAAAACAAAGTCCACAAAAGGACTTTAGAAGTCTTCATACATGGTTTGATTTTCATAAGCTGTTTTTTTTTTTTTTTTTTCTGCCTTTCTCCCGTTGTGAGGAGGCAGGGCGTACAATGACGCCTGCAGTAAAAGCGCGCACACTACCGCATGCGCTGTCACGAAGCGTCTGCCTGTCTCCTCCCCTTCAGCTGTAGTATTGGCGCGCTGTCCCCCAGCAGCCGCTAGGGGTCAGTGGAGCACTGACAGCTAATGTCCCCCCATCCCGGAGAAGAAGAGCAGTCCTACGGACGCTCGATCCTTCTCCTCCCCACCAACCCCTGACGACCCGTGCTCATTCCCGAACACGAGTCTCCGGCGTGGCTTGAGGTAAGGCGTCCAGCGCCTCAGCCCTCAACGCCACTGGGCCAGCTCATAAGCTGGTTTTGAATTCTGCAAAAACTAAAACCATGTTTTTTTTTTCTAATATAAGTAATTCGACACCTGTGGACCTCCTGCTAACAGATAACTTCGGTAACCACATTGAACAAGTTAAGATATTCAAATACCTGGGCTGATTACTTGAGTCTCATTTTACATTTGAGTCACATATAACTCACGTCATTGGGAAACTCCATAAAAGTTTAGGCATGCTCTATAGAATTAATAAATATCTTACCATTGAAACTAGGTCAATATTAACTCACAGTTTGTTAATATCTGTTTTGGAATGTGGGTCTATAATATATTCTTTTTCTTCAGAAAAAATGCTCTCAAAACTTTGAACCACCTTTAATAGTGTAACCCCTAGGTGGCGCTATCCCAAGGGCTACTACCCCTGCCTGCTTGGCTAGTAGCAGGTTAAGGGGCCTGAGTTCTGAAATGGGTGCCTCCACCTGGAGGTCAGGGTTGGTAGTGGTCAAGCTAACCTGGGCACAGCCCTCCGGGACATTGTAACCCCCCCTTTCCCCTCTAGTGGCCTGAACACTGTACAATAATCACTTTCACAATACCCCGGTACACCACACAAGTACCCACACTGTTTCCACTTACAACCAGGGCTGGGTACTCTGGCTCGACCCTGGGGACCCCCTGTAAAACAAGGTTATGCACAGCAAATAGCAACAGTACAGTACTTTGAGCACAAACTGGAACCACAGTCAGATTACATGCAGAAAAAGTTAGATCTGATTTATTCAGGAGACTTGAGCAAGGAAGGGGCAAAATCAAGTTAATTAGCTTAAATGTTATATCAATCAAGCAGTTATGCATGCGCTTTGAGTCCCCCTACACAATCACACTGCTGGGTACCCAGGTGGAGAAGAGATAGGGCTAGCCAGGACTGTTGCCCGGGATTGCAGCTGGGTGGGGCCCGTGATGGAGAGCACAATATGCACAGTACACAATATTGTAATCCGGAGCCAGAGGGCTCTAGTTCGTAAAGGAAACGAAACAACAAGACAATGAGATGACACACCAGATTAAGCTGTTGTTGCAGGGAGCTACCCTGGTATTTACTCAAGATACCCAAGACTGGACACAGGCTGGACGAAAATCGAGACTGCAGGTGGTTGATTTGGAATGCTAGGAAAAGCAAGGCCCACTACGAGTCACAGGTATGCTTGTTCCTGTTCCCGCGTGGAGCAGGGGCTGATCCTCAGGCAGGTCTCTCATCGATGGCTTCTCTGTGCAGTGGATAGTCTGGCTGGGCCAGTGTGGCAAGGCCCAGACCGCATGGAGACAAATTTGGATGCAGTCCATTTTGGGCTGGATACAGATTCCAGCAAGCAGAACACAGTTCACACAGTGGGGAAGTAACTCACAACCCACTAGCAGCTCGTAGCACATTTACATGTACGGGAATTCTACTATACCAGGCAAAGTGCTCCCCGGTCACAATCGCAAAGTCTCTGCACACACCAGGAGCTTAGGGGTAGCTGGAACTCCTGACAGGCTGATCGCATTCAGCAAAATCTTCGGTCTCCTTCAGGTTGAGCCTGGCACACTAGCAGCTTACTTTAGTCACACAAACTTGCATTTAGTCCAAAATAATTTTCTTCTCCCTCTCAGGAGCAGCAGCAGACATGCAAGCCAAAAACTCAGCCTTTTCACAATTTTCCCATGCGAATCCACCAGGATTGCTGCCCAAAATACACTGGAGATCTTCTCATTTCACTTCCCTACTCAGAACTAACTGAAAACTGCAAGCAGCCCGGGACTTTCCTAAGATCCAAAAGATATGGTTGGCTGATTTGGCTGTCAGTCAAAGCAAGAGCTCCCCCTTCAGTTGCAAAAAAGATGCAAAAAAGCTCCAAACTAAAGTTCCTACAGATTTTGAATTCAGACAGCTCCTGTAGTCTGGCTGCATTTTAGGTCCCACCAGTACTGTTTGGTCCAATTTGCAGTCCAGGACCAAGTTAGTGGAGACAAAACAAAACAGTCCTTGCTACAAAGAAAGCAGGTTAAACAAACTACATTATCATTATCACTCTAAATGATTTTCAGGAAATAGTTACATCTTTCAACAGAGCTCCCTCTCAGATTACCTAAGCTGCAATTAGGCAGCTCTTAAAGAGACAGTACACAGAGGCTATACAGGCTCTGGCAATCATATTTAAACTGCTAAAACGCAGGACACCAGCCAGGCAGTGAGCATTTAGGCAAGCTCAAGGAAGACTTTTTGGGAACCGCCATTCGTAGGAGGTTACAATAGTATCATCCGTTTTGCCACTTGTCTCCCACCTATGATGCATCACTGCACACTTTATGAGACATTTAATTGTTCATCACTGTGAGACTCTATTTCTTATAACTCACTTATCTTTTTGCACAAGGTCTATCTTGAACTTTTGCCTGACAGTATAATCAATTTATTTCCTTTAGGTGCTAGTAATGTTAACATAAGATCTCATTGTAAAAAGGTGTTTCAAACTCCTTGGTTTCACACGACCTTTGCCAGAAACTCTATGAATTATCAGGCAGTAAAACTATATAATGAACTTCCAAGCTACATAGTTGATGCAGCCAGTATTTCCATATTTAAGAGGCACTTAAAAAATGATCTTATGTCACGGTCTGAAAGCAACTGTTTTAATTGATTTTATGTACCACAATATTTCTTTTTAATTATGTTGTTACTGTTTGCAAAACTTGTCTTATAATAATTCTTTATTAAAAATTTGTTTTGTTACACTTAAGTGGACACCTATGAAAATGGGCATTTATTTGCTCACAGGCCTTTCCAGTATAAAAATGAAAATGAAAACTACTCCCCTGTCTATTGTGTCTGGAGGGCTATGGCCTCTAAGGCCCCCCCCAGAATTATTCACTTCCATGACTTCTCTAAACTTGCCCCCACTGTGCTTAAACGGGAAATTGGAAGAGCAGACTGGTCACAGTTGTGGACCACAAATGATGTAAACCATGCCCTGTATGCATTCTATGAAGTAATTTTAGGGATTCAAATGAACTTGTTCCTGTTACTTCAAGACAGGTACGTGGCCCTGTCACCAAATGGCTGGATTGCCCTTGCTGGCCCTCATTAAACAGAGGGATGCCAGCCAGTCCACTTATAAAACTTAAAAAACTGCTGCTAACTGGGACAATTACAGAATGCTTAGGAATGTGTGTAAAAAGGCTATCAGATGTAGTAAAAGCTCTGCTCGCTGCCTCGGCCAACAATCCTAAAATGTTTTAAAATAACATTAAACAAGTCCTAAGTCAATCTTGCCAACACACTCCAGGGGACCTAGATATTGACTGTAAATTACAACAACCTTGCAACTAAAGCAAATGCATTCAGCCACTGTTTTTCAACCTCTCAGCTTACACAGATGTCTTTGACACCTCCTCTAGCTCTTCCTCTTGCCCTCCCTCCCCTGAAGCCAGCTCATGCCACCATCCTTTCTATTTTAAAGCAGTCACCTGCCATGAGGTATTTAGACTCCTAATGCAAATCCCTACATTAAAATTTGCCGGCTCCAAAGGACTTGAACCTAAAGCACTTAGGTTTACTGCAGCCGAGCTTGCCCTACCAGTAACAAAAATTTGTAATCTATCTCTTACATCTCAAACAGTCCCCAATATCTAGAAGATATCCCATGTCATCACTGTGTACAGGTGTAACCCCCCCCCCCTACAAATGGGGGTTCCCAAAAAGTCTTCCTTGGGCTTGCCTAAATGCTCACTGCCTGGCTGGTGTCCTGCGTTTTAACAGTTTAAATGTGATTACCAGAGCTTGTTTAGCCTCTGTGTATTGTCTCTTTAAGAGCTGCCTGATTGCAGCCTAAGTAATCTGAGAGGGAGCTCTGTTGAAAGATGTAACTATTTACTGAAAATCATTTAGAGTGATAATGAAAATGTAGTTTGTCTAACCTGCTTTCTTTGTAGCAAGGACTGTTTTGTTTTGTCTCCACTATCTTGGTCCTGGACTGCAAATTGGACCAATCAGTTCTGGTGGGACCTAAAATGTAGCTGCACTACAGGAGCTGTCTGAAGTCAAAACTGTAGGAACTGTAGTTTTGAACTTTTTGCGCCTTTTTGCAACTGAAGGGGGAGCTCTTGCTTTGACTGACAGCCAAATCAGCCAACCAAACCTTTTGGATCTTGGGGAAGTCCCGGGCTGCTTGCAATTTTCAGTTATTTCTGAGCTGAGAAGTGAAATGAGAAGAGCTCAAGTGTATTTTGGGCAGCAATCCTGAGTGGATTCGCATGGGAAAACTGAAAGGACTGAGTTTTTGGCTTGCATGTCTGCTGTGAGCTGCTCCTGAGAGGGACAGAAGAGAATTATTTTGGACTAAATCCAAGTTTGTGTGACTAAAGCAAGCTACAGAAGTGGGCAAGGTTCAACCTGAAGAAGACCGAAGATTTTGCTGAATGCGATCGGCCTGTCAGGAGTTCCAGCTACCCCTAAGCTCCAGGTGTGTGCAGAGACTTTGCGATTGTGACCAGGGAGCACTTTGCCTGGTACAGTAGAATTCCCGTACATGTAAATGTGCTGTGAGCTGCTGGTGGGTTGTGAGTTTGTTCCCCACTGTGTGAACTGTGTTTTGCTTGCTGGAAACTATATCCAGCCCAAAATGGACTGCATCCGAATTTGTCTCCATGCAGTCTGGGCCTTGCCAGACTGGGCTGCCAGACCACTCACTGCACAGAGAAGCCATCGATGAGAGACCTGCCTGGGAATCAGCCCCTGCTCCACGCTTGAACAGGAATTATGCCTCGTGACTTGTGGGGCCCTGCTTCTCCTGGCATTCCAGATCAACCACCTGCAGTCTCACTTTTGTCCAGCCTGTGTCCAGTCTTGGGTATCGTGAGAAAATACCAGGTAGCTCCCTGCAACAACAGCTTAATCTGAATGTGTCATCTCATTGTCTTGTTGTTTCATTTTATGAACTGAGCCTCTGGCTCTGGATTACAAATATTGAGTACTGTGCATGTTGTGTTTTCCATCACAGGGCCCCAACTAGCTGCAACCCCAGGCAACAGTCCTGGCTAGCCCATCTCTTCCCCACCTGGGTACCCAGAGGTGTGACTGTGTGGGGGGACTCAAAGCGCATGCATTACTGCTTGACTGATATAACCTTTAAGCTAATTAACTTGATTTTGCCCTCTCCTTGTTCAAATCCCCTGAATAAATCAGATCTAACTTTTGCTGCATGTAATCGGACTGTGGTTCCAGTTTGTGCTCAAACTACTGTACTGTTGCTATTTGCTGTGCATAACCTTGTTTTACAGGGGTCCCCAGGGTCGGAGCCAGAGGAATCAGCCCTGGTGGTATGTGCATACAGTGTGGTACTTGTGTGGTGTACCAGGGTATTGTGAAAGTGATTATTGTACAGTGTTCAGGCCACTAGAGGGGAAAGAGGGGGTTACAGTGTCCGGAGGGCTGTGCCCAGGTTAGCTTGACCACTACCAACCCTTACCTCCAGGTGGAGGCACCTGTTTTAGAACTCAGGCCCCTTAATTAGCTACTAGCCAAGAAGGCAGGAGTAGTTGCCCTTGGGATAGTGCCACCTAGGGGTTACATCTTGGAGGCTCACCGCTGGGATTAGTGTCCCCTAGTGGCCAAATTTGCGAATTGCTGTTAGAAATAAATGGCTACCCCAACAGAAGTGGTTGTACACCAGTTGGTGGGGTGGTGTACTGGGCAGGAGGTCGACCCCCAAATTGCCATACTTATCCTGGGTATTCCCCTGGGTACCAATAAGGACACTGTAGAGGGAGTACTTTCCAAGGCTGAAGGTTTACAAAACCCTGTGGTGATGGGTCAACAGGCTAATCTGCTCGCCCAAAGTTTCATGCCGTTAGTAAAGTGTAAGGACCCAGTAGGCAGTTCCAAAGTGCCACGGACTATCACCACCGAAGGAGCCCTCACTGCCTGGAGAGTGATAACTAAAGACAGTAAAGACCCCGGGGAGAAAGAGCCCACCCACTATCTGAGACTTTTGAGAAGAAATTTGCTAAGTTGTTGCTGGAGGAAGGGAAAACTGTGGAGGACTTGCCTGCCACCTGGGGGTGTTCCTCCCCCAACACCCCCTCCTGCTCCAGCACCCATTATTGCCCCTCCTTCTGTGCCTGTGCCAATGCTGGCTCCTATGTCTGTACCTGCCATTAGTCACGACTCTCACCGAAGGTTGAAAATCTTCTTCAGCACCCTCTCCACCCCCCAAAGGGAGGATGACTGGGAGATCTGGACAGATTGTGTTGCCCCTTTGGTACCTGAATGGCAGTGTGTGGAGGCTGAGAAACAGAAAAGGATCATAGAAAGTTTGAGGGGTCCCGCCCTAGAGGCCATTAAATTTCTGAGGTCCACAAACCCTGATGCATCTACCCAGAAGTACCTATCTGCACTCAAAGTCAATTTTGGGAGCACTAAGTCAGGGGAGAACTTGATGTGGAAATTTCAAGGTACAAAACAATGGCCAGGGGAAAGTCTGTCTGCATATGTTACTGGCTGGAAACAGCGCTGCAAAAGGCTTACCGAAAAGGTGGGATAGCCGCAAGTGACTTAAACCATGTGAGGTTGGGGCACATACTGCAACATGCAAAGCATTCTAAATTGCAGCTCCTTCAATTAAGGCTCCCAGATAGAAGGGGCATCCCACCGGACTATTGTGACTTGATAAAAGAACTCCGGGAGGTTGAAGATGAAGGGGGGCTGTAATTCTAGGGTGAGTGCAGCCCAAGTGACCACAGCATCGGAAGGTCCTTCCGAAGTGGAGACCAATGAGGGTGTGCCGCCATGGGATGAACTGCTGAGGAAGTTCAGGGAAACAAAAAACAGTCTCTTTATGAAGGCCGCTCCTGCAAGTACAGGCACTGACCCTTATCCAACTGCATCTGCTGTTGGGGTCCACCCAGGCATCTCCTGCTGACAGCAGCTCAAAACTCGATGCCTTGACTATGGAAGTAAGAGAATTGATGAGATGTCTCCAAATGTTCACCACACAGCAGACAGAGATGGCACCAAGGTTTTCAGCTAGCAGTACCACCGCCCCAGCTCCCAGTATGATGCCTCAGCCACCCCAAATCACAGAAAACATATTTTGTCATAATTGTGGGAAGGATGGGGACATGAAGAGAGAATGCCGGTCCACAAAAGACCTAGATAAAGTTATATACAGGCTACAAGGAGAGCTTCGGAGAACGAATCAGCAGTCAAGGAGTGCCCAAAATGACCACAGTGAGGGTTCGAGAAGTAGTAACTCAAATCCCTATGTGGCTAAATCATCTGTCCAGGCCCTTGCTGCTGTCCCTCCAGACTGGTCCAAAATAGTGGGCCCTTCAGTGGAGACTATCATGGCTGTGAATGGTATTCCTACTCGGGCTGTGCTGGACAGTGGGTCGTAAGTGACCACTGTATTTAAGGACTGGCATGACAAACACTTATCTGCCGTGCCCTTATAATCCTGGAAGGCCTACATGTGGGGCTGAGTGACAAGTCTTATCCCTACCTAGGATATGTCCACCTCTGGTTGTCATTTCCTGCAGCTGTAACTGGTGTAGATGAGCAAGTCGAGAAACTGGCCTTAGTGTGTCCCCCTACTGGACTGTATGATGGGGTTCCCCTGTTAACTGGGACCAATGCCCATATGTTTGGGAGACTGGCACAACTCTGTCGCGAGAAACATGGGCGACGGACTGGGAGGGCCCTAAGAATTCCCACTCTGATCAAGAGGGCCTATGATTTGCAACAGAACCCCAAGGGAGTGGACCAGGATGAACCGGTAGGGGTCGTGTGGAAGAAGGATCCTGATTCAATGGTACTGGCCCCTAACGCCCAGTGTACCGTTCAAGGGGAGGTCCACCTCCGCAAAGATGTGAAGAACAAAATACTGATGTTGGACGCTCCAGGCAATGGAAAATTGCCGGAAGGATTATTGGTTAAGCCCAGCATCTTGCCAGCTCATGCTCATGCCTATGCATGATGAGTGATGGTCCAGATTCATAATATGTCAGATCGGGAGATCTGGGTGAACAGAAGGATGCACCCTAGCTACAGTACACTGCGCAGACACTGCAGTGTTGCCCAGCAACAAGCACCCTGGCAAGACAGACAGAGTGACTCCTGACTTGTTTGATTTTAGTGACTCCCCATTGCCAGCTGAATGAAAGACTAGAATTAGCCAGAAACTTGCCCAGAGAGATCAAGTGTTTTCGTTAAAGGAATAGGACGTGGGATGTGTCCAGGGTGCGAAGCATCACACACACCTGCTCGATGAACGGCCATTTCAAGAGAGGTCTCGACACCTAGCCCCTGCAGATATAGACGATGTTTCTACAGATTGTTTCTATATGTCTCTTTGCAGACGACACAAAGATCTGCAACAGAGTTGATACACAAGATGGAGTGGAAAAGATGAGAAGGGACTTGGCAAGGTTGGAGGAATGGTCAAATGTATGGCAGCTTAGATTCAATGCAAAGAAGTGCAAGGTAATGCACCTGGGAAACAAAAACCCAGGGGAAGAGTACACAATGGGGGGGTGAGATATTAACAACAGTAAAAATGGAAAGGGACCTGGGGGTAATTATATCAGATGACCTAAAGGTGGGCAAGCAATGTGAGAAGGCAGTAAGGAAGGCTGGGGGGATACTGGGATGCATAGGGAGAGGCATCAATAGTAGAAAACAGGAAGTTGTTATCCCTCTGTACAGACAGTTGGTGAGACCCCACTTGGAGTACTGTGTGCAGTTCTGGAGACCCCATCTCCGCAAAGACATAGACAGAGTGGAGGCTGTCCAGAGGAGGGCAACAAAATGGTGCAGGGTCTGCACTAGAAGACTACCTAAGAAAGACTAAAGGAGCTTAATATGTATACCCTTGAGGAAAGAAGGGAGAGAGGGACATGATAGAAACTTTCAAGTACCTCAAGGGAATCAACAAAGTCCAAGAGGGTAGCATCTTTCAGAAAAAGAGATATGCAAGAACAAGGGGGCACAATTTGAAGATGGAGGGGGGACGACTCAGAGGTAATGTGAGGAAGTATTTTTTCACAGAGAGGGTTGTGGATGTATGGAACAGCCTCCCTGAAGAGGTCGTAGAGTCAAGAACAGTGGGGGAATTCAAGAATGCATGGGACAGACATAAGGCAGTCCTAGTGGGGGGTAGGAGGAAGTAAGCTGTTGGTTAACTAGGATCTGCAGCTTATCTGTTAAGTAGGAAAATGGGCAGACTAGGTGGGCCAAGTGGTCTTTATCTGCCATCAAATTCTATGTCTCTATGTTTCTATGATGTGAGAAGACACTTGCAGGAAATGCTCGTGGCTGGTGTGATACAAGAATCCAGGAGCCCATATGCTTCTTCCATTGCGGTTGTGCAAAAGAAGAACGGATCTGTGAGAATGTGTGTTGTTTATTGAACTCTGAATCGGCGGACCATCCCTGATCAGTACACCATGCCCCGTATACAAGATGCTCTGGATTGTTTGAATGGGAGCAAATGGTTCTCGGTGTTGGATCTTCACAGTGGCTATTACTAGATTCCAATGGCTCCGGAGGACCATGAGAAGACTTCCTTCATCTGTCCTTTGGGGTTCTACGAATTCCTGAGAATGCCACAGGGAATATCGGGCGCCCCAGCCACCTTCCAGCGACTGATGGAACGAGCAGTGGGAGACAAGAATTTGCTAGAATGCCTGGTGTACTTGGACAATGTCATTGTGTTCAGGAGCTCCCTAGAGGAACATGAGAATCGACTGTTCAAAGTACTAGACCAACTGGAAGATTTCGGCCTCAAGCTGTCCATCGACAGGTGCCAGTTTTTCCAAACCTCTGTGAAGTATGTGGGGCACATAGTGTCTACAGAGGGGATAGAGACTGATCCTAGTAAAGTTGAAGCCTTGACTACTTGGCCCTAGCCCCACAATTTGAAAGAACTACAACATTTCCTGGGATTCTGTGGCTACTGCTGCCGGTTCATAAAGGACTATTCCAAAGTGATTCGGCCACTCTAGAATCTTACCCAGGGTTACCCTCCTACGAATCAGAAATACAAAAAGGTCCGTCAAAGAACCAGATAAAGCATATTTCCACCCAGGTTAACTTTTCGGTCCTGCTGGATGCCTGACTGTAAGTAGCCTTCCAAAAGTCATATACCAGCTCACCCATGCCCCATCCTCGCTTATGCTGATCCCACCAAACCCTATGTGCTGCATACTGACGCCAGTCTACAGGGCTAGGAGCTGTACTGTATCAAGACCATGAGGATGGTTTGAAACCAGTGGCATTCACCAGTAGGAGCTTGACCCCGTCAGAGCAAAACTACCCTGTGCACAAGTTGGAGTTCCTTGCGTTAAAATGGGCCATTGTCGACCAGTTTTATGATTACCTCTATGGGGCAAAAATATTGGTGAGGACTGACAATAACCTGTTCATCTATGTACAGACTTCAGCTAAGTTAGACACCGCGGGGCACTGGTGGCTTTCTGCACTGTCAACATATGATTATGCTGTTGAATACAGACCAGGCCTGAATCATATTGATGCTGATGCCCTATCTCGGAGGCCCATTTCCAAGAGCGACTGGGTCAGGCTGTCTGAACCTGACATCTGAGCATTGTGCCAAAAGTTTGATAGAAATGAACAGATGTCTACAGACACTGCGGACTACTTAGTAGATTGCTTAGGCCCTCTGACACCTGCATACTGGCTGCGTATTGCCACCTCTCTGCTCTAGATATTACTGCACTACCTCAGTTTGACAATGACAGCATTCAGTGGGCTCAATCCTCTGATCTGTGAAACGCTTTATTGTTTAAAGAAGGCCCCAGGTTGAAGCTGCTTAATCAGTTGTTGTATAGAGAGACTATAGATCGGGGTGGCCAAATAGACAAGCAACAATTGGTCCTGCCCACAGCCTTCAAAGACTTGGTACTGAGGCCCCTCCACAATCATATGGGCCACCTCGGTATCGATCGGACTCTTGACCTAGTATGATCTCGAGTCTACTGGCCCAAGATGGGGGCCGATGTTGAACAGGGCCGATGCTGAGCACCATGTAAGGACTTGTAGTCGCTGACTGCAGAGAAAAGCCCTGCCTCAGAGTGCTGCTCCCCTTGTCAACATTACTACCAGCACCCCAATGGAACTAGAATGCATAGACTTCTGAGTTTAGAGCCTGATCAGCAAACATTGGCAATGTGTTCGTGGTTACAGACCATTTCACATGGTATGCACAAGCTTTTCTCACCAAAGATCAAAAGTAACTACTGATTGGCCAAGGTGCTAGTGGAAAATTTCTTAGTCACTATGGTGCCCCAAGCGAATTCACTCTTTTTGAAATTCAAAGTTTTATTGATTTACAAGAAAGCGTGGATAAGATACAAATACTGCAGCGTAACAACTTGACCATCCATTTGAGAACAAGCAGTGAAGAAACCGTGACAATATACCCCCCACCCCCCCCACCCACCCACCCACCCCGAAGGTGCCACCTCCAGTTCCAGATGAACCTGGAGAGCTCTCCCTTGGCTCCAGTGGAACTGTACCCGTAAGAACTTAAGGTCACCCTGAGATAACTCCACACTGGAAGCCGCCAGGGTATAAAGTGTAAATTCAATGAAGATATAAGCGATAGCTTGCCCCATTTTTCTGGAACGTAGGCATGGCATGTCGAGTTAGCAATTAATCTTTCCATCTTAAAACATATGGAGATTTCTATCCAATCTTTGTAAGAAATTACTACTTGGTCTAGCCAGTGTCTAAGCACTAGCCTCTTAACTGCCATTGAAATTATGGCTATATGGTATTTCTGTTCTACACCTGATATTCGAGTACACATTAAAGATACAAATTTCAGCTGTAAATAAATCATCAAACCAAGAATCGGATCCAGACCTCTGATTGCTGCCACAATGGGGCAACTTTGGCGATGACCAAAAATATAATAAATCCCCACTTCTAAGCCGCATCTCACACAACTGTCAGATTTGGAACTATCAAATTTGGCGCTTCAGTGAGTGTAGTACATATTGTTTAGAATATAAAACTAGATTAGTCTGTTTCTATCTAGGTAAGATATCTATATACATCCTGCCAAACTTGGGCCCAAGAAAGGGAAAGACCAGAGAATTGAGAGACCCATGACCTGGAACCACACAAGGAATCAGGAAACTTTTCAGTTATTAGGTGTATATAAATTTTAGCTATGCAGTGGGGCTTAGCAGCGTGATTCCTAAGTTGTTCCAAGAAGGGCCTAACCTGAGAAGGCACGCTCACCAACCCAAAGTTACTACCTAAGAGATGCCTTAGTTGATAAACCTTGAATATATTTTGAGAGGGTAGACCCAATTTAGTGAGGATGTCCTTGGAGGAACCAAGGGCCCCCTGAAAGTACAGATCTTCTACCAAACGGTCCTGTATTTGTGGGAGCCAGGCCGACGACAATATGTGTCCACCATTCTAATATTGGGGTTAAAGTAGAGGCTGGGCATGGTCTTTAGTATATGGGATTTAAGGAAATTCCAGATTTGTGACAAGACTTTAGTGGATACCCCTATCACCGATTTGCGAAGAGCCTCGGGGTCGGAAAAACTATAGAAAAGATGTAGCGGGCGGAATATTGTGCTCCTCAACAGGCTAGCTCCAACTCTAACCAAGCAGGCGTATAGAGCTCGTTCGGGGCCCAATCCACCTGGCCAGTTTGGCTAAGTGGCTGGCCCAGTAATACCATCCAAGTTGGGCAGACGAAGGCTCCCTTATCTTTAGGTAGACAGAGCTTAACGAAGGATCTTCTAGGTTTTTGCCGCCCAGATGAATTTGGATATTATTGAGTGCAACTTCTGGAAGTAAGATTTAGGAGCCAGATATTAAGAAGATTTAAGGGAAAAAAGTCATGGAAGAACTTTCATTTTAATTATATTGACACGTCCCCAAATGAAATGGGCAGGCTATCCCATCTAATGAGATTCTTTTGGATGGTGTCTAACAGGTCTTCCAGGTTAAGTTTCTTGACCGACTCCTTCATCACGGGCCAAATAAATACCTAAATATTTGAGATGGTTTGGGGTCCACTTCATGCCGAATTGAAACATTAGCATGGTGTAAGAGTGAATTGGTGGGAATATCACAGATTTAGACAGATTAAGCTTATAGTTAGCCGCTTACCAAACAGGCTAACTAGTCGTCATACTCCCCAAGGAAACTTGGGTTTGAGAGATGCAAGAGTATGTCATCTGCGAAAACTAAGAGGGTCAAGGCCCGTTGAGCTATTACACAGCCAGAAATTTTGGGTGAACTTTTGATGTGAAGCAGCAAAGGTTCAAGTGTATAAATTGAATAGATATGGACAGGGGCACCTTTGCGAGTGCCAGATTGCAAAATAAAACAGGACGAGAACACCCTGTTGTAGTAGACCCTCGCAGAGGGCGAGGTATATATTGCCCTTAACCAGCCGATGAACTTCCCGGAAATCCCATTTTATTAAGGGTAGCCCAGGAAATCCCAGCTAACCGGTCAAAGAGCCTTTTCGTCCAGAGCCACTAAAGCCATAGGGATCTGGGTTTCCTGGGCCCGCCTGAAAGATGTGGTGAGTGCGTATATGATCTCGGCTGATCTGCCCTGGACAAAGCCTACCTACTCCTGACTCAGCAGTACCTGCCAGACCTGTTTGATTCTTAAGGAAAGAATTTTGGTTAAGATTTTAATGTCATAGTTAAGTAGTGATATCTGCCTATAACTGGCTGGGTCCAGCTTAGGCTTGTCCGCTTTGGGATTAGGACAATAGTAGCTTCCAGCAAAGAGGGTCCAGTGGAGCCAAGAGAGAATATAGTTAAATAACTTAAGGAGAGCTGGAGCAACTTCCTTACTGAACGCTTTGTAGAAATTGGATGGAAGGCCATCGGACCTGGGGACTTGTCAGTGGGTAGCCATGGATGACTTCCTCAATCTCCTCCAGGGTAATAGGCGAGGATAGCCCGCATTGACTGGGGAGCAGCTTAGTGGAGATACCCTACCAAGAAAGAATCCGGTTCAAACTTGGGGTTGAGGAGAAGTTATTGCTATATAAGTCTTTGTAGAAGTCCTCAAAGATTTTGGCTATATCCCTTGGTGCTGTTTTAATTGAACCGTCAGCCTTTTAAAAGCAGGAATTAGTCTTGAACTTTCTACCTCCTTAACCTGAGGGCTAGTAACCTCCGGTTTTCACCCTGGTCAACATATCGCGCTTTAGATTTTAAGATGGCATATTCGGTTTTCCTTAATCAGATCCTCATACTCATTCTTGATCCTGAGCAGGTTTTCTAAGTCAGTTTGAGAGTTTGAGAGAGGACATTTCAACCGATTTGATTCAGTTAGCAGAAGGGTAATTCTCTCTTCTCTCACCCTTTTCCTTTTAGTGGCTATTTTAATAAACTCACCTCTGAGAAACGTTTTAACGACACCAGACTAAATCATCTCTGGAGATTGAGCCTGATTGATTTCAGAAAGGACGATATCAAGATTTGATATGAACAGTGATCTGTCATCCTTTAGGAGTTGTGTGTTGAGTTTCCAAGAGTGTCTCTCTGCCCAAGGGACAGGAGGTGAGTTTTATCCATGCCATGGCATGGTCCGAAATGACAATCGGCTCTATACGGAGAGGGATATATTAGCCAAGAACCCAGTGCTCACCAAAAGGAAATCCAGTCTAGACCAGGACTTGTGTATTGAGGAATAATCGTAGCAACGGCTGGAGGTATTCAAAATTCTCAAGGATCACTTAAGCCCAGCAGGTTACAAAAATCCTGGAAGGGCGAGTTGGTGGATGTGGAAGATCCTATGGGCCTGTAAGTTTGGTCAAGAGCCTGCGAAGGGGCAATATTCCAATCCCCAAAATGAAAACCGTTGGTAGAAGCTCACATAAACTAGTGGTTAACTGCATAAGAAAATTGGAATCCCTCCAACTGGGCAGTATATGGCCCCAGAACCACTCCCAAGTTGTTAAGCGTGCCTTTTGACCAACACATACCTGCCATCTGAGTCTGTAGTACAACTCTAGAACAAATGGTATATTACGTTTCAGCATGATAGCCACACCCTACTGTTTGTAGACCCTCCGAGACAAAAACCTGGGAGAAACCTTGACACCTTAGCAGATTAACTTCAGAGGCTAAAATATGAGTTTCCTGTAAAATAGAATATCAACACCAGTAAGCGAACAATTCAGCAGGATTTGCCTTCTCTTGGTTACTTCTCTAATACCCTGACATTCCAAGTAGCAAATTTAATGTGACCTAAAGCCATTTAACAATCTTGGTAGGAAACAGCATGTAACTGTCAACCATGGTCTTATAAGTCAAACCCCTGCAAAGTGGCACCTTCGCCCACCCCCATGCCCTCCCTCCAAACATTCCAAATATAACCAGAAGGTATTGTCAGCCACATAATTGAGACTACGTAATCCTTAGGAAAACCAGAGACAAAAAGGATTAGTCCGAGAAAATTAATGAGAATCTTGAAAAATGTGGTCCCCCCTTCCCACCCCCATACTTTGTAAACCCTCCCTCCCCACTACCCCGAAACTATTTACAAATAGTCCCCAAGTATCCAGAAGCAGAAAACACCCAATTCTGCCATACAGGAAGGACCCCCAGGATACCTTGGTCTGCCACAAACCACCTTAGAAAAGAACCATGGCTAGCCATGAAACCCTGCTTGAGTTGAAGCTGGACCACGGGAGAAAAACCTAGCATTTTTACCGTGAGTCACGACCAAGGTACCCCGTTACCCAATTCGGCCATGAGACAGACTCTCCGGAGCTACGCTCCTACCAGAACCCCCACCCCCAACCCAACAGTAAAATTGTGCTGTAATGCGCATCGACAATTCGATTTAACTAAACTCTGGACCCAAAGGTTAACGGGGAATTGGCTACCTGTGTGGCTCTATCACAGTATTCCTTCGAACCCTCATGGTCCTGGTACACTAAAAAAGGTTAAATACCTGGAGTACTCCAGTCCTGACTTCCGAAAACAGCCCAGAGATTTTTTGAGGGTCAATGGGAAAGACCCAGGCATCCTCGAACCGGAAAAACAACGTGAGGGGAAGTTCCGGTCGGAAGACGCACGGACGGACCAAAATGGTCTGACCGCAAAAGGAACTACCGGAAATCGCCACCCTCTCACTAGTACCTAAACTACCAGTGGAGATGCTGCTCATGGCGCCTGAGTCTGCTAGGCCGTGTAGGCCTCAAGGCCTACCAACTCGCCACACACTGCCATCCTGACTCTACGCCCTCTCCCCCCAAGGAAACCAGGTAAGCCAGCACAAGTAGCTGCCCAAAAGAGATATCCTATTCGAAAACGATCCAATTTAAACTGAATGAAGCGTTGCAAACATCTACAACCAACTCAGTGAAACTTTTAGTGAGTAGTCCTCTTGAAAAAGTCAGTCTCCTTTGAAGAGGTTCGGGAGCCTCGTGGCGAGGTCGGATAAAGCTTGCTCCGGGTTATCATAAGCATGCCAGGTGCCATCCAGAGAGACCAGTAGTTTTGCCGGTAGTTCATTTTGAATTTCATGCCTGCTGCAATTAGCTTCTTTACAATCAGGTGGAAGGCCGTTCTCTTTGCCGGATTTCGTATGGGAGGTCCTGGGTGATTCTGATTTTAGTGTGGCCCCATTGGATTGACTCAATTCCTTGACCTTCACCAGAACGTTGTTGCTTCTCTATGTAGCTGAGGAACCTGATGATAATCGGTCTGGGGGCACCAGGTAAGGCTTAGGTCTTAAGGATCTATGTGCCCTCTCGATATGGTACTGTTGATTAATGGGCGAAGGGCAAATGATTCTATTTAAAAGTTGTTGAACAAATCTGATGGTGTCCCCCCCCTTCCTCCGACTCAGGCAAGCCCAGGATTAAAATGTTGTTCCTCCTGCTTCTGCCCTCTAGGTCTTCAGTCTTGGTCTGTAGTTTCTGGACTTGCTGCCTTAGTTTGACAATTTCTGGATCCGTCTTGTTTTTCCAACGCTCTAAAGAAGATGCTCTTGCCTCCATATCCCCCACCCGTCTCGATAAAGGCGGTGAAGTCACTTCTTATTGATTTAATCTCGCTTGAAATTTCTTGAGCGTTTCCCTGAAGAAGGGCAGGAGCTCTTGGAAGGATCGATCTTCCGTTAACAGTTGCTTTGTGAAGAGGGGCGATTGTTTTGTTAACTGCCCGAGTTAGCATTTCTGGCTTTTTGGATGATTTCTCTGGAGATGTGGGTGGAGTATGCTTCACCGCTGCTTCATCTCCAATCCATTGCCCCAAACGACCTATGAAACAAACGCTCCACCAGCAAGGTTTGATTCAGGAGTATCCCAAGCGATCAATGTCACTTCAGCAACAAAATCTTTGTGAAGGAGTGCTGTAGATCAGTAAAAATAAGCGATTTAATAGGGTGGAGGGTGGGAGCTCAGGAGAAAGCCGCTACCAGTCGCTCTGCATCACGTGACTCCAATTGCACGACTTCACTCTGATCAGGGCCAGGACTTTGAGAGTCGGCTAATCAAAGAAATGCTCTCTCTGTGGGGGTGCGAAAGTCAACAACCACCCCTTATCACCCACAGGGGGATCCTCAACCAGAATGCTTTAACTGCACCCTACCAGACATGCTAGACACCCTCCACCCAAAAGATAAGCATAAATGGAGCCAGCAGATTAGCACCTTGGTACACGCATACAGTTGGGCAAAGAATGATGCTACTGGGTTCTCTCCCTACCGCCTCATGTTCAGGAGAGAGAGGCCCAGTTGCCTGTTGATGTCTGTTTTGAGGTTTCTCCGATGGGGTCCGAGATGAAGATTACCTGCAATATGTACAAAACTGAAAGCTCAATTGAACCATGCCTATCAACTGGCCCAGACAATGGCCACCAAAAAGAAATCTAGCCAACAAAGAGAGACATGATAGAAAGTAAGGCTCAAGAGCTTAGGCCTGAGACCAAGTGTTCGAAATTTAGACTGCATGGTAAACACAAAATTGTTGATCGATGGCACCATCTTCCCATGTCATAGTTGGAAAGTTGGATGATTTGCCAGTGTACAAAGTGCGCCAGAGAATAACTCCAAAGCTGTCAAGACCATGCACCGTAACCACTTGCTACCTATTGGTCAAGTTATAATTGGAGGCTGAACCCACTTAGATTGATTCCCTGACCAGTGACTTTAGCTGCTGCAAGAAAGAAACAGAGTCAGCCTGCCCCGTGGTTGCTGATTTAAGACTTCCCACAGCAGGCCCAGAATGATAGTGACTGCCAGTCTAACTCGGATGACAGTGACTGTGATAATGCCTATTACCCCTCATATGAACTGAGTCAGTTGTTTTGTGGAAATCCTATGTTGAATTATGGGGATGAAGCTGGGCCTTCTGAACTGCCTAACACCCCGGCATCATCCTTGGAGCCAATGCTCCCTGAAGGTGAAGTGCAAAGTATCACGTCTGAGGATGCTGAGTCTGTGTATTGTGGAACTGTATGATTTGCCTGAAGGAGAGGCCGATGGTATGGAGTCTTTCTGGTGACATGCCAGAACTTGAGGAACACTATGAGAGTGCTGACAACCCCCTTCAGTGCCAGAGTGTCTTCAAAATGAGCCAAGTGTTGTAGAAACAGAGACTACAGAGCAAGGTGCTGACAGTGCTCCCAGCTTGACACTCCCTTCATGCAGAGTCACCCCTCACAAGTGAAGAAAGCTCTAAGACCATTGCTGAAAGTACAGAGACTGTGGTTGTTCACCCAGAAAGAGTGGCCGAGCTGTCAAGCCAGTGGTGCACTTCAGTTACATTCCCCAGGAGGCCAGTGGATTTGCCTCTCAATGTAGTCCACAAAGGTTGTTATGTTCTCTCAGAGTTCACTGCCCAAACTGAGCTTGACGGCCCATTCCAGGTTACTTGTTCTGCCCTCTCACCATGGTGCCCCTGCCCCATCCAGCCCCAAGTTAGCTGATAGGGAAGGGTCCCCTCTTGCATTGTTTAGAGTACAAGAAGTTATTACATGACTCTGTATAGTAATGTTCAATTTACCTGTGTGAAATATGGATAATGTATTGTCAGACTGGAAATGATATAGTGGAGTACATTGAAATGTATAGTAAAGTGACAAGTTATGCCAATTGATGAATCAGATAGTACTTGTATAGCATGCTAATGGTATATATATCTTGTATATGTTGCATTTTCAATGTTATAATGGTACAGACTTGACACAGATGCCAAGTTTTCCCAGGCACGGAAGGGTGTAACCCCCTACAAATAGGGGTTCCCAAAACGTCTTCCTTGAGCTTGCATAAATGCTCACTGCCTGGCTGGTGTCCTGCGTTTTAGCAGTTTAAATGTGATTACCAGAGCCTTTATAGCCTCTGTGAACTGTCTCTTTAAAGAGCTGCCTGATTGCAGCCTAAGTAATCTGAGAACGAGCTCTGTTGAAAGATGTAACTATTTTCTGAAAATCATTTACAGTGATAATAATAATGTAGTTTGTCTAACCTGCTTTCTTTGTAGCAAGGACTGTTTTGTTTTGTCTCCACTATCTTGGTCCTGGACTGCAAATTGGACCAATCAGTTCTGGTGGGACCTAAAATGTAGCTGCACTAGGAGCTGTCTGAAGTCAAAATCTGTAGGAATTGTAGTTTTGAACTTTTGCGCCTTTTTGCAACTGAAGGGGAGCTCTTGCTTTAACTGACAGCCAAATCAGCCAACCAAACCTCTTGGATCTTTCGGAAGTCCCAGGCTGCTTGCAATTTTCAGTTAGTTCTGAGCTGGGAAGTGAAATGAGAAGAGCTGAAGTGTATTTTGGGCAGCCATCCTGAGTGGATTAGCATGGGAAAACTGTGAAAGGGCTGAGTTTTTGGCTTGCATGTCTGCTGTTGCTCCTGAGAGGGAGAGAAGAGAATTATTTTGGACTAAATCCAAATTTGTGTGACTAAAGTAAGCTACTGAAGTGGGCCAGGCTCAACCTGAAGAAGACCGAAGATTTGCTGAATGCGATCAGCCTGTCAGGAGTTCTAGCTACCCCTAAGCTCCAGGTGTGTGCAGAGACTTTGCGACTGTGACTGGGGAGCGCTTTGCCTGGTACAGTAGAATTCCCGTACATGTAAATGTGCTGTGAGCTGCTGGTGGGTTGTGAGTTTGTTCCCCATTGTGTGAACTGTGTTCTGCTTGCTGGAAGCGGTTTCCAGCCCAAAACGGAGTGCATCCGAATTTGTCTCCATGCGGTGTGGGCCTTACCAGACTGGGCCAGCCAGACTACCCACTGCACAGAGAAGCCATCGATGAGAGACCTGCCTGGGGAATCAGCCCCCTGCTCCAAGCCTGAACAGGAACGACGCCTCTGCGACTCGTGTGGGCCCTGCTTCTCCTGGCATTCCAGATCAACCACCTGCAGTCTCGATTTTCTTCCAGCCTGTGTCCAGTCTTGGGTATCTTGAGTAAATACCAGGGTAGCTCCCTGCAACAACAGCTTAATCTGAGTGTGTCATCTCATTGTCTTGTTGTTTCGTTTCCTTTACGAACTGAGCCCTCTGGCTCCGGATTACAAATATTGTGTACTGCGCATGTTGTGTTTTCAATCACAGGGTGCCGACCAGCTGCAATCCCAGCAATAGTCCTGGCTAGCCCATCTCTTCTCCACCTGGGTACCCAGAGGTGTGACTGTGTGGGGGGACTCAAAGCACATGCATTACTGCTTGACTGATATAACCTTTAAGCTAATTAACCTGATTTTGCCCCTTCCTTGTTCAAATCCCTGAATAAATCAGATCTAACTTTTTCTGCATGTAAATCGGACTGCGGTTCCAGTTTGTGCTCAAACTACTGTACTGTTGCTATTTGCTGTGCATAACCTTGTTTTACAGGGGGTCCCCAGGGTCGAGCCAGAGGAACCAGCCTTGGTGGTATGTGCAAACAGTGTGGGTACTTGTGTGGTGTACCAGGGGTATTATGAAAGTGATTATTGTACAGTGTTCAGGCCACTAGAGGGGAAAGAGGGGTTACAGTGTCCCGGAGGGCTGTGCTCAGGTTAGCTTGACCACTACTAACCTGACCTCCGGGTGGAGGCACCTGTTTCAGAACTCAGGCCCTTAACCTGCTACTAGCCAAGCAGGCAGGTAGTAGCCCTTGGATAGCACCACCTAAGGGTTACACAAGAAAGGGGATCAAACAAACATAAATACCCATCACAATGCTTTCAGTAATAAACTACCTAAAAATCTGGTCTCCTCCCAGTTGACTGACTAGCTCTCCACTGATAACATCCTGTCCCCTGCGCAGCATGGTTTTTATAAATGTCACAGCATTACCACTGCCCTCTTGTCATTCTCCTCCTCTATCTTTTCTGCCATGGATGGGGTGAGCTCACGGGTGCGGTCTTCATTGACTTCACAAAGGCATTTGACCTAGTTATTATGTAGCAAATTAAGTGCTTTGGGTGTCTCTCCCATGACCCTGAATTGGTTCAAAAGTTATCTGGGTAACAGGTATCAACACATTAAATTTGGCCATACCCTGTCAGACCCTCTTGCTACCACGGTCAGGGTCCCTTAAGGCTCCATACTGGGTCACCTCCTTTTTCCCACTCAAATACATCTCCTCATTCTTCCCCTGACTCTGTCTTTTATCTCCTTCCTATCGTTTCATCTAACCCCTTAAATCCTGCCTTGTATGCAGGCTCCCCCATTCTGTTGTCCACCGCCTGGTCCATTGTGCTCCTGTGTTTTGACAATGTCTGCTTTTGCATTATTATGAGTTATTCTGTATGGTGTTATCCTCATATTCTGTGTCATCGACAGGCCGTTTACACTCTCCTCAAAACTATTTCCACTTGGATCCTTAATTTTTTATACTTTTCTGTTTCTGTTATATAGTTACACTGTATCTGTATTTATTATGAACATACGAATTTGCCAGCAGAAAGAGGCCATAATGGTCTATCAAGTCTGCTCAAGTGTGCAGCTCTAATTAGTTCCCTGGAGCTGCCCCCCCACACACACACACACACACACACTTCCACTGGAGTCAACTATCTCTCCTCTAGCACCTCCTCCCCTTCCCCATCCCAGGAACACCTACCTAATTTTCTTCTTCACCCTATCCTCCCCTAACCTTGAAACTAGCCACTGTATTTACCACAACCACCTCCTCTGGCAACGTGGTGAAAAAGTGCCTTCTCATTTCCTTCTTACATCTACACCTCCCCCCACTAGCTTCATGCTGTGCCCCCTTGTTATACCCTCCTTCCTTAAGTTAAAAATGCCCACTAATCCTATCCTATTTATTCCCTTAAGCTACTTGAAGTTCTCTATCATGTCCCCCCCCTCTCTCCCTCCTATCCTCCAGGGAGTACATGTCTGGCTCATTCATCCTCTCCCTATATGTTTTGACCCCAATACCCTGGATCATCCTGGTCGCCCTCCTCTGGACTCCCTCCAGTAGCTTTATATCCTTCTTCAGATACGGGCACCAGTGCTGCACACAGTATTCCAGGCGTGGCCTTACCAGTGACCTGTACAGTGGCAGGATGACTGCCTCCCTCCTAGAGGTTTTTCCCTTGGTGATGCAGCGTAGCATTTTATTTGCTTTGGCTGCTGCCTTGTGGCACTGTGCTGAGTGTTTCATGTCACCTCTGACCATCACTGCAAGGTTCTTTTCCTCCTCTGTGACTGCCACCTGTACTCCCCCAGCCAGTAGATGGCCCTTGGGTTCCTGGCACCCAGGTGTATGACCTTGCATTTCTTGGCATTGGAACCCAACTGCTAGATGCCCGACCAATTCTCCAGCCTAGCCAGATCCTCCCTTAATTCCTGTCTCCCCTCCATTGTGTCCACCCTCCCACAGAGCTTGGTATCATCTGCAAAGATGCAGATCTACTTTTGACCCCCTGTGTTATGTCACCAATAAAGATATTAAACAGCACAAGTCCGAGTACTGAGCCCTGTGGGACCCCGCTGGTTACAGGCAGATGTCTGGATGGTTCCCTGCCACCAATCGCTGATACCACAATTAGATCAGTATGCAGACAGGGAATTGTCAGGCTTATTAAGAATGAGGACAATTTGGGAAATGGTCTAGATGATCCAATTAGTGGAGAACCCAAGCAAATGGCTACAAAACCAATCATTAAAAGGCAGTCTACATTCATTCCACCTAGTCCAGGCAGTAAGTCAATTAAGGTTTACCAAGATTTGTTACTAAGAGATGTAGAAAAGGCTACTGATAAGAATTTAAAGAAACACCATTGAATAATTTGACACCGCTGTGCTTGAAGCCATAGATGAAATTAAGAACCTGTCTGACATTATAATAAAACCCTCTGATAAAGGAGGAAATGTGATTATCTTAAGTAGAGAATATTATAAATGGGGAGCTAAACACCAGCTAAAAGATATAAACACACACAAACCTTTAACACAAAACCTTACAAAACTTATCAAAGTAAATTAGCCACTTTCCTAGATCTATCAGTTGAAAATAAGATGGAAGGGAACATTTGATGAGCATCCACTTACTCTGGTCTTTTATCGTGCCCCTAAACTTCATAAAAATGCCACCTATCCCCCTAGCTGCCCGATAATATCAGGCAATGAATCCCTTATGGAACCACTTGCTAAATACTTGGATGCAGATTTACAGCAGGAAGTGAGTAAATTAAACTCGTATATAAAAAAATTCTACTGCTGTCTTGCAAAAGCTACAGAAAATAAAATGGCAAGAATCTTTTTTGTGGGTAACTGCTGATGTGACTGCGTTACATATGTGTATTGAACATCATATAGGGACAGCAGCAGTAAAATCCATCCTTGAAAATTCTACTGTAAATCATCCTGTATTATACCATGGACATAAGTGAACAGCCAATAAAATCATCAGACTAGCAGTTTACCACCGTTGTAAATCCTCTGATAACCAACGGCTGTTGAAGAAGGATATCAATGTGGCATCCTAGCTTAATAAAAATACAGTAAAAAAAAAAAAAACAAAGCAACCTCTTTAATATTTGTATTTTATTATAGTAAAAAAAGAAACTTAGTATAATTGCAATAAGCCATCAGAGGATGTGTGGGTTATTGAGGATTACCACAGCTGGCAAGGATTTACCCACTCGGCTGCAACTCGTGGGCAACCACTCCAACCATGGCAAATCCCCCGATAACCCACACACCCTGTGACTTATTGCTTAAACATTCATCTGCTTAGCCTTTGATTTAATTCTCAAAAGTAATTTTTTCCTTTATGATGGGCAGTATTTTTTACACAGTAGAGGTACCGCGATGGGGTCTTCAATGGCCCCCTCCTACGCCAACTTATTCATGGGCTGGTGGGGTGGAACCATCCTAGATCCCATCACAAACCCTTCCCATGACTGTAGAGTGAAGTATATGCACTTCATTGATGATTTATTATTCATTAGGACAGGTACTGAACACGATTTGCACAGCTTTGTGGTTCACCTGAATAACTATCAGGTGGGCATCAAACTTACATGCTAAGAGTTCCCATCCCGCCCATATTGTAAAAAATCTTCCATATGGTCAACTAATATGTTTAAAAGGAATAGCTCCTCAGAGACATATTTTTAGAAGCCAAAGAACAACTTTTTCAAGGCTTAGAACACAAGGTTACAGTGAATCCCTGCTATAGAAAGCCCTTGATAAGGTGGAGTTTTTGGATAGGAGGTAACTTCTGAAATGCAGAGACAGAGGATGCCAGCAAACAAAACTACATTTAGACCACTTATGGCCCCTGTCTATGGACCCCAGAACAATAATATTGAAACACTGGGAATGTTCTGAGCATAGATAAGGACCTTAGAAAAGTGTGTGAAAATGAGCCACACATTACATTAAAAGATGCTCTGGTACAGAGTGAGTACACAGGGAAGAACAAACAAGCAGGCTGGGTGGGAGAAAAACCATTAGTTTTTTTCCCATGTGAAAGATGTGTTACCTGCAAATTTGCAAATCAGGGTAAAGTCTTCCAAAATCCTAGTGATATGGGGAGCTAGAGGTTCACATAGACAAATTTATAACTTGTACAACCAAATATGTTATTTATGCGAACTGCTTTAAATGTGGACAAGTATACATCGGACAAACTTCCAGACCAATGAAAGAAAGAATTCAAGAACATTTCGAGCCATAAGAAATGTGGACCTGTGCACCCAACAGCAAAACATTTAAATGACAGTCAGGATAGGGCACAACACATTGTGTCCTATATGGAAATTGACCATGTGCCTCATCAACAAGAGGAAGAGAGATCCACATCTCAGCTGGAAAGAATCCATGTATATTTTCAGCTTACAAACATTGAAACCTAAAGGGTTCAATGACAAAATGGAATGGGAACCAGTGATTTTTAGTAAATAAACACAGAAACTATAATTTGATTATTACAGATGTGTTATTTTGATGTGTGTGAGCAATAAACCTATGTATAAAAAAACATAAATATTAAAAAATGAAACAAACATAAAAACAATAAACTAAAATATCAACTTATCGGAGTGTTTAGAACTTGTGTACCACATAAAATAAGGGATTGAGTAGCTGCATCCAGTTTATTAAGTATTTTGTTTATATAAATTAAACAATGGCAACATTGGTAAAGTCAGTAAAGTAAGCAAAAAAAATATACTAACATTTTCTGTGTTTATGGATAGATGTGTACACATTCACAACTATTATATTTTATCTTTATATGCTGATCAAGTTCAGAATTAATAAATAGCTAAGTCATATTTTTATTTTCACAGGGCCAGATATTCAAAAGAGTTGAGCCATGCGCATAGGGGTTGCGCCTGCACAAGTCTGAAAATGTGCCATTCTGCGATATTCAGCAGGAGGCAGTTGCACCCCAAATCACGCTGAGCAACAGCGCGTAATAATGAATGTGTGCAGCTGAAGGGAGGAACTATGCATAAATGAAGCAGATGCGATCAACAACATGCATGCAATGGGGGGCCAGCGGAAGTTGCACCATAGCGGAAATGAGCCAAAATAAAGGGAGCAAGGAGAGGCGCAAGAACGCTACAGGGAAGGCACATGAGGCCGAACTCTAGCAGGACAAACTGGGCAGCAGGGACACACAGGGCAGGCCAGGAAAGGGCACCTGGAACCAACAGGCTCAGGGGAAGGTGTGGGGAGCCACAGTGCAGAAGGGGGAAGTACTTGCCACACAGCAGTGAGGCCAGCACAGGCAGGTGTTCCCGGTGCAGGGGAAGTAGCAGCCAGGACAGCGGGGGGAATACAGAAACAGCTGCCAGGGTGGGGTGACCACAAGCCAGGGACATGGCCAGTGCCATCATCCAGATGGAGGCAGTAATGAGGGGGTGAGAAGGCGGGCAGCAGGGGGGCGTGGCCATGGAAGGGCCCATCGGCGGTATGCCCCCAACAGGCAGTACCGAGCCCGCACCAGCTTCGAGCTGTATAGTGATATGGAGATCGTGGGCTGGTACCGCCTGAATCGGGCAATTCTGAGGCAGCTCTGTGAGCTGTGCAGAGATGTGATGCAGGCACCCACAAGACGGAGCCATGCTCTGTCAGTGGAGACGAAAGTGACAGCTTGCATGTGCTTGCTCACCACGGATACCTTCCAGAGACCAACTGGGGACACCACAGGCATAACCCAGTCGGCCACGTCATGCCACCTCACCCAATTTCTCAGCACACTGCTGCCACATGCTGCGGAGTACATACATTTCCCCAGCACACTGGCGGAGCGCACAGCAAACATACAGGAGTTCCACAGGGTAGCACGTATGCCTGGCATGCTAGGGGCAATAGACTGCACCCATGTGGCCATCCGCACACCACCTGGCCCCGAGGGGGCCACATATACAAATCATAAGGGCTATGCCAACATAAACTGCCAGGTGGTGTGCGATGCCAGGGCGCATAATCAATGTCTGTGCCACACACCCTGGGGAGGACATGATGCTCATCTGGCACCAGTCGGCACTGTGCCACAGATTTGAGAGTGGGGATATCCCCACTGGCCACCTAGTGGGTGAGTATGCAAACCACATGGACAATCATAGGGCCTGGGGGGGCATGGTCAGAGGTGGCATGGGTAGTGGCCTACATGGCCCGGGGCAGGGCAGTGCTGATCACCAAACTAACCTCCACCCTCTACACACAGGTGACAGTGGATACCCACTCCGTCCCTGGCTGCTCACACCCTACTGGCAGCCCGCGACCCCATCGCAGCAATGCTACAATGAGGCACACGCCACCACGAATGTCATTGAGTGGGTGTTCGGGATGCTGAAGGCATGTTTCCGTTGCCTGGACACCTCCGGCGGTGCCCTACAGTACAGCCCCTCAAAGGCCTGCGGGCTATTCCTGGCCTGTTGCATCCTGCACAACATGGCCAACAGAATGTGGGATAGCCATACAGGTCAAGAGGGGACAGCGATGGGGACGATGAGGACACCGTGACAATGGTAATGGGCAGCCCCTTGGGCGACAGGACCCCGACTGCTCCGGCTGGCACAGCTGCACTGGGACACCATCAGAGGTGCACTTGCCAACCCAGGTAAGTCATGGGGCCATGTGCAACCAACAGTGGCTAAGGCACAACCCACAAACACGCATGGACACACACCAGGGGTGCATGCCATCAAGGGAACTGGCCGGGCATGGAACCACACACACACAACCAGGGATGGGTGAGGTCTAACATGCCACGCGGACACACACACACACAAACACACACACACACACCCCGCACCAGACATGCACAAAGGGTAGCAGACACACCGACCCAGAACGCCACCCCTAGCCACACACATGTCCACAGACCACCACGCCCACTGTCTGTCATGGTGCATGTGTCAGATGCTGAGCACCACTGCACATTGGTGTACAGTGCAATGCAAGCATCATCATGCACACACAACTGCGGACAGCAGCTGGGAGGGTGGGCAGATGGACTGCGAGTCTGTGTGCAGGGCTGGGTACCCACCCGTGCATTGCCCGCTGAATGACACAATGCACACAGGGCAGCACCAGACAGTAGCCACATTGGGAGACAGGTCAGTCATGCGCCACAGTGCCCCGGCTGCCACGGATGTGTGGGAGGCCCGCTGAGACCCGCCAGCACTGACAAGCTGACCACTGGCCTCATGGGGTGGCACCGATGGTCCCCAGGGTTCCACTGCGTGAGTGACGTGCTTGCACTGAGGGTCTGCAGCACAAACATGCCTACGCGGGTGTGCTCGGGATGCCACAGCTGAACCCGTGTCGACAAGGATGGTGTCGTACGATGCTGGGAACAGGGGGTGGACAGTGCACTGTTTGGTGTCTGCAACACATGGGCAAATAACTGTGTGCCCATTGTAGCCATGACAGCAGTGAATGCCTGTGTCTGCCTGTCAATGGCAGCGGTCACATCCTCCCGCAACCGCTCCATCCCTGCCAAGATCAGAGTGGTGTCTCTGCTGTGACGCTCCTCTGCCCACTCCAGAGCCGCACGCAGTGCATCCACCGACATTGCAAGCCGCATCTGCTGGTTGACTGATGCTTGCAGTATGCGGGTGTGCTCCCCCAAGAGGTCATCTGCCTCCTCGGCATCCTGTCCCTCAGGGTGTGCGCGGCCCTGATGCTCAGCACCCCTTGAGGGTTGGCACTGCACACCAGGACCAGGTCTGGGCATGTCCACAGGCGGTGCACTGATGCCACCCCCTGACACTGCACCCCCAAGCCCACTGGGCGACTGCTGATGCTGCCCCTCCGGCTGCCACTCCCCAGAGCTCACTGGTGCCGCTGCAGTGGCCGCAAACAGTCCCACTGTCCTGTACACACACCAGTGCTGCCCCACTGGTGCTGACAGGCACAGGCTGAGACTGTAATGACACGCAGGCCTCCATGGCGGCATCACCCCACAGCCATGGCCACGATGTTACCTGCTGTGTGGCCATTCCATGACACACACGTGTCACTGCCCATGGCATTAGCGACATCATCATCGGTGACGGACCCGGCACCAGCCCGAGTCACAGCATGCTGGCATCCGTGGATGCTGGCACGCTGGGACATGGGCAGGGCCTCCTCCACACCTGTTCCAACAACATCAGTGTGGACAGCCAGGCGGCCCACTGTCGCACTGAGCCGCAGATTCCTGTGGAGGTGGATGGGCCTCCTCCATCTCCATCTGACTGGCCTCAGTGGACAGGCCCACCACCGCTGACCCATGCAGATGCTCAGGATCTGTAAGGAAAACAAAGTCACGCACTGCATGTGACCTAACCTGCCCCCAATAGACAGACCATGACTCACCATGCAGTGATGGGCTACCACCCATCTGGAAGCCACCACCCGGAACACTCTCAATGGCACAACGCTGCATGCTGCCAGCAACCCTCTCCTCCTGTGGGGTCAGGCGTAGCACCTGCGGCTGTCCCCCACCTGTCACAGCTCATGCTGCCCTGATGGTAGCCACCTTCTCATTTATCCTCCTCCTGTCTGTGCCCATCTTCTTCTTGCACTCTGCACAGAGTGCAGGTGGCTGCCATGCAGGTTCACTGCACGCGCCATGTCCTCTCATGCAGCAGCACGGGCCTGTGGTGTTCTCTGCCATCCACTGAGAAGTGGCTCCTGATCCAGGTAGGCCTCAAACAGGGCATCCGTCTCAGCCTTGGTGAAATTAGGCCTCCTCCTCCTCCCACCACTCTGTTCTTCTCACCCACAACTCGCTCCGGTCATGATTTAGCCTGTGAGAATGAAAGTTGTTACCTGTGACTGTGCAGTCCCATGCATGTCCTAAAATCAACAGTTCACACTCCCAAACAGCATGCAACTCACCAATAGACTGCAGTAACTGACTATGGCCAGTGCAGCCCAATGTCGCACTTTTATAGCGCAACCCATGCAAATGAGGCGAGGCGCAACTTTAAGTGGATGCAAATTGCAGTGCAGCGCCACTGAATGGCTGATTAGCTGATTTGCATATGATGGCTGAATATTGCGCTGTTGCGCTTTGCGCAATTGTGTTGAACATGCTGAGCCAAGGGCACAGTTCTGTGACATGCGCAGTACACACCTAACTGCGCATGCCCGGGTTTCTGACACAGGCACCTGCCGCACTGCTGACGTGCTGTGCGCGGGAGGCAATGCAGGGCATGGCCACCATTGTACCAGTGGTGCTACAGCGATGTTCACCTATATGACGCCGTGGCACTGGGGCATCGTAGGCGCACTGGGGCAACAGCGCGGTAGGCCGCTACTGGAGGTAGCACACAGGCACCCAATCGTGCTACATGCGCTGGGTTCAAATGACACTGTGCCTGTCCGTGTGCCAGAGACCCTTGACCCTGTGCCCAACCTTTGCCCCCTAGGCGCCATGCGTCAGGCATGGGTGCACCACTATCGCGCTGTTCGGTGACAGCGTGATAGGGAATGGCAGCGCTGTACCACGCAGCATCTGCACGTAGTGGAACCGTACTGCAGAGTGCCATTTTGAACCTACTGAGCAACAGAGATGGCGTGGAGGAGAGCTGCCCAGTGGAGCCAGATCAAGATGGCAAACCTGGTTGCCATTGTTGAGCCACTTTATGGCCCACTGTTTGGGGAGGCACCCCTGGACAGGTCCAGGAACCAGGTGTGGCAGGAGGTGGCTGATGCCCTGGAGGAGGCCACAGGAATGTGGCAGATGGCAGAGCAGTGCCACCACAGGTATGGGGACCTGAGGTGAAGGGACCCAGACCTGCTTGCCCACCTGTGGGCATGTGCCAGGAGGGGCACGGTGCCACGGTCAAGTAGGTGTGACATCCACACACTTTTATCTTCCATATCTGGTACGGTGTGTCTGGACCATGGGTGACGGACCATCCGGTGTTGGCTGTGGTGGTGTTATCAGGGTGTAGGGTGGGTGGTCTGGCTGGGTGGGATTGCACACATGGGGCAGGGGACTTTGCTACAGAATTGTACTGATGTTCTCTCTTCATGTTTGCACCACAGGGCTGGAAGAGAGACGGCTGGCCAGGGAGCAGAGGTGCCAGCAGGAAGACAGGGCCATTAGGAGGGGCGAAGGTCCACAGCGCCAGAGGGACCAGCCTGATGATGGTGAGTGCCATACCTCCATGATTACTATTGCATGCTGTGTAACAGGGCGGGCAGCGGGCATGGCCACCATCCATTGACACCACTGCCATGCACGCAACTTGTTACAGTCAGCACTGTCCAGTGGCACTGCATGTCTGGGAGCAGGTCAATGGTGGTCCATGCGTGCACCAGGTGCATGGCTGTGCTACTGCCTCGCACTACACAGCCATGTCACCAAACAGCCACGGTGGTGCTGTGCAGGACTTGGCCGGTGGTGTGTGCAGCGGTCCGCATGGCTGTATGTGCCTGGGTGGGCAGGTCTTGTGGACGTGATCACTGTGGGTGGTCACATACCATCACAGAGGCATGTCTCATGGCCGTATGCCATGCACAGTGGGTGGGCTATATGGGGCTGTGCATTCACACCTATTGACTGTGCTCCCTTGTCCTAGGTGTCCGCCAGCTGCTGGCTATCAGGGAGGCACTGCAGGAGATTCTAAACATGGCGAGAGCATCACTGGACATCCTGCAAAGGATTGAGTGGCTGGGGTCCGGAGGAGACACGGGAGGCGGAGCAGCCGGAGCGGGAAGCGGGGCTCCCACTGAAAATCTATATGCCCCTGATTTCCCCTACCCCCCTGGACCCACCCTCACACTCCTCCTTTCCTGTCCCATTTGTTCACCCCTGCCCCTTACCCACCCCCACCTTGTTTGTGGCCCTCCCCCCACACATTTGTACATAGTTGTATATAGTTTTGTTTGATATTTTTGATTACAAATCTTTTGATATGAATATTGTTGTGGTCTCTGATTTGCAGCAGGCTATAGGTGCTCATCTGCAGTGGTGTTCACGGCGTCAGGGGTGGTGCAGTCATGGGTATGTGTGTGTGTCCGTGGGGAGGTGACTATGGTGTGGGAGTAGCTATCAGTCAGTGTCTGTGGTGTGTGTGTGTTGTTCCCTGTGCACTGGATGACTGTGTGCAGTGGTCCATGGTGCATGCTCTGTGTCCATGGCACACCTGTCGGCCCGTCCATGGCCTGTGCAGCTGACACCCTTGCGTGTCTGTGACCTGCACGGTCTGCTGGCATGTCAGTGGTGGCTGTCCATGCAGGGCAGCCACTGTACCTGTCACAATGTTGGGTTGCCTCCTGTCACTGGTGTGGTGCATGTCTGCCTTGGGTGACACTGTGGCCTCCGCGGTTGTTGTCCCACCTCCATGCTGTGGCTTGTGTGTGCTGCAAGGGATGTCACCACTGTCTCTGACTTGTGCTCCGGGCAAATGATGGTGGCGTACAGGTCCACAGTGCCTGCGCAGGGTGGCTGGCACTCCTGTGCCATGGAGGACTGCTGGCCGTGTGTACACGGTTTCCATGGGCCCACACTGGGGGCTTGGTTGCCCCACTACTGCGTCCCTGTGTTGGTGTGCCCTTGGGTATGGGTGGGTGTTTGTCCATGCACTGTGTTGCATCTGGTGTGGTGCATGCTTCCAAGCACCACTGTGGGTGTCTGCGCTGGCTGTTGTGGCCAGTGCTGGGTCGGGGTGTGTCCTTGGGAGGGTATGCAAGGTGCTGTACCACTGGTGGTGGGGTCCAGGGCATGCCCTGTCACGTGTGGGGTACCTCGTGTGCCGACGCATGGTCGGTCTCTCAGCTGTACCTCGGGGGGGCTGTGCATGGTGGCACTGTGTATGCCATCGTTGCATCGCTGTGTGCTGCCACCCACTGATGGGTGCTCATGGTGGGGCTGCCTTGCATGGTTCTGTGGTGCACAGGGTTGCATTGTCTCAGTGGCATGCATGGGGTATCCTGCAGTGGTGGACGCTGCTCCTGGGCAGGGTGTCTGGGGGTCACGGTGCAGGGTGTGCTCTGCATTTGGGGATGGTGTGGCACGAGGGGTGGTCGGCCCTCCTCATGTGCGGTCACAGCTGCCAAGGGTGTGATGGGGCATCATGGCCCAGCTGTGGGTTGCTTGTCTCCATGGGCCAGTGGTTATTTCAGCTCTCCCAGTTGTGCAGTGCATGGGGTGTGGGGATGATGTCTGTTCTGTTGTGTGTTCCTCTGCCCATCTGTGGCATGGTGGTGGGCCCCTACATCCCTAGTTGTGCAGCTGCATTGCTGCCCTACTGCTGGGGGCACTGGTTGTGCTATGGCACCTCTGGACTGCTCAGTTGAACATCCCTTGTTGCGCTATGGTGCATCAGATATGCTTAGCTTCCCCTTCCTAGTTGCGCTATGGTGCAGGTGGTGCGATATTCAGTCATCGGCTGTAGGCGCATCTTGGCCGGCTCAGTTTTTTAATATCGCGCCTCTTGCGCATGGGTGCAAAGGACTTGCGCTTGCTCCTGCTATTGCGCACTTTTTGGGCACAGTTTGAATATCTGGGCCCCAGTTCTTATGTGGGTAATAAAATATTGAGATACATACATAAAAAGGTAAACTCGGGGTTTACCTGGTTCGCAGTTCACAGCATCTGACCCAGGACCTCCCAGAAATTTAGGGAAATTATCCAGTAAATTATATAGTTTGGGGGCTCTCTGGATTTAGTGATGCTGTGGACTGCAACCATTTAACTTCCATTGTTACTACAAATATAAGGTGAACTTAGTAGATCTGTAATTAAATGATTAACGGTAACTGATTAAAAACACAAGTTGTGATGGTAAATATGCACACAGAATTAGTTTGTGAGCCACATCCCTGATAAAGAGGTATTGTTGCCTCAAAGCGCCGTGCTGGTCAGGAGTGTTTTTTGGACCTGACTGCAATCTTTTATCAAAAGGTATCACAATTGTACTGTACCTTCAAGCTGATTTATTTAAGCACAGTAACAACTTTAATTTTATTGACCTTCTGAGTGCTGGCTTATTTATTCCTAAGTTTTCCCTTTATTTGCCTAGCACCAAGTCTCTACTGTGAGCACTGCTGATTTATCACATGCTCTCTGATTCCTATCCTGCAGCCAGTTCTTGACCCACTCCAGCAGTTTGTTCCCTATTCCCAGGTCCCTCAGCTTGCTGATCAGCCTACCATGTGGCACTGAATCGAACACTTTGCTGAAGTCTAGGTACAGGATGTTCACCACCGGCACCTGTCCCATGTCCAGTGACCTTGTAACCCAGTCAAAGAAGTCAATCATATTGGTTTGACAAGATTTCCCCCTGACAAAACCATGCTGCCTGTCATCCTGGAGACCATTTTCCTCAAGGAAGGACACCAATCTTTCCTTTAGAATGGTCTCCATTATCATCCCCACTATGGAGGTCAGGCTAACTGGTCTGTAGTTGCCCGGCTCGTCCCTGGGACAGCTCTTATGGAGTGGAACCATGTAAGTTGTTCTCCAGTCCTGTGGAACACACCCCTCTTTCATCGAGGTGTTAAACAGGTCCATAAGAGGGGCTGCTGGTACCCCCGCCAACCCCTCAGGACCTTTGGGTGTAAGCCGTCTGGTCCCAGTACTTTGTCCACCTGCATTTAACTTAGTCCCCCCCTTAAGACCCTGCCCACCTCAATCTTCCCTTCGTAGCCCCCCCGGGATCCCCCCATTCCTCCCCTGTGGTATGGGTCCTTCTGCTTCCTTAGTGAAGACAGAGCAAAAGTATTCATTTAAAGCCTCCACTTGATCTTCCCCCTTTTCTGCCCATCCTGCTTCCCTATGGGAGGGGAAAAGGGCAGACTGGATGGGCCAATGGGTCTTTTTCTGCTGACAGATTTCTATGTTTCTATGTTTCTCTTTAACCTTACAATCCCATCCCTTCTGCTTCTTTTCTCCCTAATGTATCAGAAGAAATCTTTCTCCCCTTCCTTAACCCCTGCACTAGTCTTAGCTGTTTAATCACCTTGGCTGCCCGGACCTCTCTCCCTGCCTCACGAGACTTCTTTGCATAAGCCTCTCTGTCCTCCTCCTTCAAGGTATGCTTGTACTTCAGGAAGGCCTTTCGCTTTGCTTTCACCTTCTCAGCCACCCTCCTGCTATACCAGCTGGGTCTCCAACACCTGGGGTTCTTTTTATGAATCTTCACGCAGGTGTCGGTGGCTTCTATTAACCCTGTCTTGATGACTGCCCATTTCTGTCCACATCCATCTGTGGCTCCAGCTTTACCAGGTGCTCATTCAGCATGTTACCCATTCTAGCGAAGTCTGCCTTCCTGAAATCAACCACTCTTACTTTTGTCTTGGCTGCATCCTTCCCCAAGTTAATATAAAACCACACTGTGCGGTGGTCACTGCCGGCAAGGGGATTCCTCACTTCAACTCCCTGGACATACTACACATCCAACAGCACCAGGTCTAGTATGGCCCCCTCTCTTGTTGGTTCCATGACTCCATGTTATAACACACTCCTAGATAACATCCAGGTGGACCTGCTCCCTGCCGCAGGAAGTAGCTGGGGTGCCCTAGTCAACATCTGGCAGACTGGATGGAGTCACATGATGCTAGCAGCCTAGTAGCAGCAAGAATCTGTAGGTCCTGTCCCTTCCTCTCAATCTTCCCTAATCCATCCTAAACCAACAGGGTTTTATCCAGAACAATTTCATCTACAGCAAGGACCTGCCTTCTGCATTCAATTTCTGTCTATTTTGCGCATGACTGACTTTCAACAGTCGCGATGGATGCTGATATGAGGCAGGCCCCTTGAAGCATAAGCCGCCTCCATCACCCGAAAAAAATGCCAAAGAAGACTAAGGCACATGGATCAGAGGCTAGAAAAACTACTTCTGCAGCTACTCAATCAGTCCCCTCATGGAGGATCATTTTCTCCATGAGCTTCTACCATTCAGAGAAACCCTGAGATCTCCACTGAGCTCAAGTCTATCCGCGGAGATCTAGCAGACCTGAAAAAGAGGGTGGGGGACTCAGATGCCCGCCCTTCTTCCCTCGCAAAATGGAAAGAGAAGACTGACCTTGGGATTGTGCATCTTCACCATCAGGTTCAGAAATTGCAACTAAAAACAGAGGACCTTGAAGGGAGAAGCAGACGTAATAACATATTAATTATTGGTCTCTCAGAATCGGAAGGTCTGAACACCACTGCCTTCCTTCAAAAGCTTCTCCTGAAAATCGTAGGCCCTTCACCGCTTAACTCCACGTTCCAAACTGAATGGGCCCATCGGTCTCTTAGACCCAAGCCACAGCCAGGAGCCTCCCCATGGCCAATTATTCTAAAATTCCTCAGCTTCATCGAAAAATAGAATGTTCTTACCAAGGTGCGTGAGCTTCAATCTATCACTTGGGAAGGCTCTAAACTTTGCATAACACAGGATCTCCCTACAAGACCCACCAGAATTGCTCTGCCTTTCTTCCTACAGTTACTAAGCTGATTAGCTGGCATACCTTTTAAAATGCTTTACCCTGCATGATTGCAAGTCTCCATTAATGGCATTTGGATCTCCTATGACTCTCCTGCACAGGCATCATCCGACTTATCCTCCAAGCTGCCTGACCTATTTAAAACTGGCTGAATACTATCTAGCAGTTAATATGCTTCTACTCCTGCATATTCATATTTAAAGCCTGCATTTTAACTGAGTATGATTACCTGGTTGATTTCGGGGCTTTCTTTGCCGGTCCGCGCTGTGCCTTTTGGTTGGGGGGCACGTGGGCCTTGGGTTTTCCCTTGCCTTAAGGACAGCTAAGCCTCATCCTGAGGTGTCTGCTGTGGCAGGGGGCCCTTTTGCATCTGGAAGGAACTACATTCCAGGGGCAAGTTCCCTGGGGTTGTCTTTCTGGGTGGAATGCCTCTGGGTCCTGCAGCATTACCTTTCCCCCAGGCACTTTCCTGTTTACCCAGTTTATACATGGAACGGACTTTGTTAACTGCAAGTACTATTCTTTCTTATCTCCCTCATATGAGTACTGTCATAGCGGGACATTGCGGGAACTGGCTACTTATGGAGAGTGTTATTTGTAATCTGTTTTTTAACTTTTGATATGAAGGGTTTGTGCAGGCATAGTTTATACTCCTTAGGTTCCAGGCCTGCCTATTACATTACCCTGATTTAACGATAGAACCCCTTACCATAGTCACTCTCCCTACGCCTTTTGACACCTCTAAGAGGTGCTCCTTGGTGCAGTACTAATTGGCTTTAAGTTTAAATTCAGGATTCATGCCCTAGGGAGACAATCCCCGACTTTTACGTTCTGGGGCCAGTATTCCTGGTTGGTTTCCTTGCCTGGCAGAGCATTAAATAAAACCCTTTTCTCCTAGGCCATAAATAGGACCCATCATTTCTTATGGACCTTCCTAGTATAATTGCCTCTCCTTCCCATCTCTAATCCTGTGGGAGACTGGAAATTCCTCTACTCAGGATTTGGACAGGTCCCACCAGCCACTAGAGCCCCTTCTGCACCTCAAAGAGCAATAAATGACTTTATGGCTACACTTGGGCTCTGTGACCCATGGCGCCTACTTCATCCATCCCACTGTCTCTTTTCTTTCACTCTACCATCCACCAATCTTGGTCCAGGCTGGATTATGTACTGACTAGCATTCTCCTCCTGACCAATGTAAGCCTGAGCGGAATTGAACCAATTGTTCTTTCCGACCATTCATTGGTTTGGGTGGCTCTTTCTCCTACCCTGAAATGCAAAAGATAAGTCATGGAAGCTGAATACTCAGTTATTAAAAGATAAAACCACTGTTTCCAAAATTCAACTCTATTCAAATCTTTATGGATTCTAACAGGGCTCAGTTCAGAGAGAAGATCTCATATTTTGTGCACTTAAATGCTATCTCCGTGGACAGTTCATCAAGGTAGCCTCTAGGAGAAAGAGATGGAGAAAAAAAGAGGCTCTGTCCCTTTTAACTCAAATAAGGGTGGCTGAGCTGTCCTTATCATCTTCCACTTCTCCTGACTCCCTATTGGATCTGCTAGATCTCAGGAACAAATATGCAGATCTAATAAGAGAAAAGGCACAGTACGCCCTTTTGAAAACCAAGACATCCTATATAGACCAAGGTGAAAAGGCGGGTAAACTCTTAGCTCTTTGTCTCCGTAAAGTGGAAAGTTCTAGACTTATACCCGTCATTCAGGCTCTAGATGGATCCACCAAAACTGCTCCCAGAGATGTTGCTCAGGTTTTCGAAAGTTTTTACCGTTCCTTGTACGGCAAGAGTGCCTCTCAGGTACCCCCCAGGATATAGATGCCTACCTAGACTCTCTTGCTCTTCCCTGCTTAATTGCTTACCAACAACTCTCCCTGACAGAACCTATTACCTTGAAAGAAGTGGAGGATGCAATTCAAGAGCTAGCCCCGGATAAAGCACCCAGCCCTGATGGTTTTCCCTCCAATTTTTACAAACCTTTTGTCAAAGAGTTAGCCCCCCCCCCTGCTCAAACTATACCAACATTTGCTTAAAGCAGACCTTCTAGATCCATCATTACTAGAAGTGACTATAATTCTTCTTCTAAAGCCGGATAAACCCCACACATCTCCAGCCAGCTACCGACTGATTTCCCTCTTAAATTATGATATTAAGATCTTGTCCAAGATACTCGCTTGGCGCATCAGGAAGGTTTGATCTCACCTTCTCAGCCCGGAGCAAGTGGGGTTCGTTCCAGGTCGATCCTCATCGGACCACCTTAGGAAACTCACTCATATACTCCAGGCAGCCCGCTCTTCTCAAATCCCAGTGGCTCTCTTCTCCCTAGACGCTGATAAGGCCTTTGACAGGGTGGACTGGGAGTTGCTCTGTCGGACATTGTGAAGAATGGGCTTCCCAACTCTCTTCATTCAATGGATCCAGGTTATATACTCCTCCCCATCAGCCAGGATTTATTGTAACAGGGTCATTTCTCCCCAGTTCCCTCTTTACACGGGCACATGACAGGGATGCCCTTTTCATCTTTTTTCTTCAATCTCTATCTGAAACCCCTCCCTTGTCATATTAAGTTAACACCCAACATACAAGGGATTTTGTTGCTCAACCACACTCTTACGCTCTCTTCCTATGTGGACGACATTCTTCTGCATTTAGAATACCCTGCAGTTTCTCTGAAATCTTTATTGGAGGTAATAGCCCAGTATAGCTGTCTTTCCAACTATAAACTCAACTTCACCAAAACCAAAATCTTCCCCTTAAATCATGTTACCCACAGGGCCGACTTTAGCCACTATGATATTCGGTAGTCACTCCATTCACTTAAATATTTGGGTATTTTCCTCTCCACTGACCCCACTCTCACCAAGAAGTTGAATCTTGATGACCTAGTGATCATTTTCCAACAAGACCTCAAGGTGGGAATCTCTCCCACTATCTTTATGGGGACGTCTTAATATCATAAAGATCAATGTCCTTCCTAGGCTTTTTTATCTATTATTCATGCTGAATATCTGGCTCCCCCTGTCATTCTTTCAGAATATCCACTCTCTCTCTCATTTCCAGATTTATCTGGTTGCATAAGCAACCTAGATGCTCTTTCATTAAACTGAGTCTTCCCAAAGAGTCAGGTGGTCTCCACCTCCCCAACTTTCTCTTATATTATTGGGCTAGCCACTTTGCCAATATTGGAATGGCTTTCCAACTCTGCAGAGGATTGCACACCTATTTGGTTACAACTT
Source organism: Neoceratodus forsteri (assembly GCA_016271365.2). NCBI lineage: Eukaryota > Metazoa > Chordata > Ceratodontiformes > Ceratodontidae > Neoceratodus > Neoceratodus forsteri. The sequence goes on along the minus strand of CM028133.1, from coordinate 146,857,837 downwards.
GAAACTCAACTTTTAAGCAACACCACCTAGATACTTTGGCCATTTATTATCTTCCATGAAAGCTCTCACCTGATCCACTTTGCCATTCTGTTATTGGGATTTCGCTAGGTGTTTTCTCAATGCTGTTCCTTCCACAAAATATCCCCCATAGACTTTGCTCAGCCTCTTATTCTTAACCCTAACATTAAGATAGGTGGCTGCCCATTTCCCCATGTTGGCTGGCCCCACTCACGGAATGCCACAGTAGCAGATCTTTACGCCCCTGACTCCCTCCTTTCATCTCCCAATATCCTAGAGAAATATCATCTACCTCTTGTGCACATTTTCAAGATCTTCCAGCTCAGACACTTAATTGGCCGAACTTTTGGCACTTCCCCTCAATCCTCTAAGTTACAACCGATTCTGGACAGCTTTCATGAGTTATCTTCCAAACCCTATTGCCTTGCCCTTTTATATGCCTACCTCTTGTCTACTGGCCACCCAGATCCCTTACCCGGGTCTAAAGCATGGACCTCTCTGTTGCCCGAGGTAATCATCGACTGGGCTAAGGTCTGGCAGGATCTCCACATCTATACTTCCCAAGATAAGTTACGGCTCACTCAATATCATATTTTGCATAATTTAGATTATACTCCTGCCATTAGCCAAAATTGGACACCTTTCTGGTCCCATCTGCACTAGATGCAGTAAGGAAGAAGGGAAATTATTACACATTTTTTGGCACTGTGATAAAACCCCCTCGTGGCACATAATCCAATCCAGGCTGGATCCTATATTGGGTCTGGGAGACCTTTTTTATGGTGGAGATTTGTATTTTACGCATATACACTAATATAAGGGCTAAGGAATGTAAATATTTCATGGCTCTAATTTCCATGGTGGTCAAGAGACTGTGCTCAAGCACTGGAGGGATCAATTAACCATATCCTACAATGATTGGTTGAATGACCTTTTAGCATGTTTCAGGACTGCACGCCTGCTTGCCAGCTCTCGTAATAGACTCACTCTGTTGGTTAATTGTGGGGCAAACTTTACGCTCTTTATCTGCATTAATGATTGTGGCCTGTGACTCCCCATGCATACCTTATTACCTGAATAATCTTTCTCACAACTCCTTAGGGGCACACTCCAGGGTAGGGGGTACTTGGGGGGGGCGGGTAAGGGCAGTTAATTTTTCCCACTGTATTGTCACAATATTCCACTATGTGTTGTTATTGCTTTTATTTGTTATTATAAAATCAGTAAAGATGCTGAATTTAAAAAAAAATCTGGCAGATCGAAGTCACCTAGAATGTAGTGTTCCTTCTCCTTTCTGCCCTCCTAATCTGTTCCCCTAGCTCCCTATCCAGCTCTATGTCCTGTGCTGGTGGTCTGTACACCCCCCTCCACCTGAATCTGTTTCCCAGTTGTGTTCTGTAGCACTACCAATAGGACTTCGGTAGCTCCCTCTTTCACCCCCTCCTCCCTGGTTCACATTATCTCACCCCTTATGTACAGTGCTACTCCTCCTCTCTCTAGCTTTTCTATGCATTTGGTACCTTGAGTTCTTATGATCCCAGTCATGGTACTGGGTTGCCCATGTCTCTGTGATGGCAGCTATGTCTACCTCCCCTTCCGCCATCAGCGCCTGTAGGTCTGCTATCTTGTTTGCCAGACTCTTGGCATTTAAGGATTCTGTCCATATGGGACCGCCTTGTAAATGAACTTACATAGAAACACAGAATTTAACGGCAGATAAGGACCACGTGGCCCACCTAGTTTGTCCATTTCCCTACCTAATGGATAAGCTGCAGATCCTTGTTAACCAACAGCCTATTTCCTCCTACCCCCCCACTAGAACTGCCTTATGTCTGTCCCACGCATTCTTGAATTCTCCCACTGTTTTTGACTCCACTACCTCTTCAGCAAGGCTGTTCCATGTATCCACAACCCTCTCCATGAAAAAATACTTCCTCACATTACCTCTGAGCCATCCCCCCTCTATCTTCAAATTGTGCATCCCTTGTTCTTGCACATCTCTTTTTCTGAAAGATGCTACTCTCTTGGACTTTGTTGATTCCTTAAGGTACTTGAAAGTTTATATCATGTCCCTCCTCCTCCTCGAGGGTATACATATTAAGGTCCTTTAATCTCTCTTCATGTGTCTTCTGGTGTAGACCCTGCACTATTTTAGTTGCCCTCCTCTGGACAGCCTCCATCCTATCTATTTCATTGCAGAGATGGGGTCTCCAGAACTGCACGCAGTACTCCAGATGGGGTCTCACCAGCTGTCTGTGCAGAGGGATAACAACTTCCTGTTTTCTACTGGTGATGCCTCTCCTTATGCATCCCAGTATCCCGCCAGCCATCCTTACTGCCTTCTCACATTGTTTGCCCACCTTAAGGTCATCTGATACGATTACCCCAGGTCCCTTTTCATTTTTGTTGCTGTTAGTATCTCACCCCCCATTGTGTACTCTTTCCCTGGGTTTTTGTTTCCCAGGTGCATTACTTTGCGTTGAATCTAAACTGCCATACCTTTGACCATTCCTCCAGCCTTGCCAAGTCCCTTTGCATCCTTTCCACCCCTACCTTCTGTATCAACCCTGTTGCAGATCTTTGTGTCATCTGCAAAGAGACATACTTTTCCTTCCAGTCCATCTGCAATGTCACTTATAAAGACATTAAAGAGGACCGGTCCCAGTACTGAACACTGTGGTACCCGCTAGTAACCCCCTTTATTCAGAGTGGACTCCGCTTATTATTACCCTCTCAAGTCCCTGTTGTCCAGCCAATTTTTTACCCAGGCTACCACCTTGGGGCCCACTCCAAGGCTGGCTAACTTGTATATTAATCTTTGTGTGGGACTGTATCAAATGCCTTGCTAAAGTCTAGGTAGGCCATGTCCACCGCCCCTCCTTGGTCTACTACTTTGGTCACCCAGTCAAAGAAATCTATTAGAGTCATCTGACATTACCTTCCTGTTGTGAATCTATGCTGCCATGGGTCCCAGCCCCACTGGCTTCTAGGAACTCAACAATTCTTTCCTTCAGAAGTGATTACATTATTTTCCCTACCACTGAGGTCAAACTAACTGGTTTGTAGTTTCCTGCCTCTGTCTCGCTCCCACTTTTGTGAAGGGGACTTACATCTGCCCTCCTCCAGTCCTCAGGTACCACACCATGCCTCCCATGATTTGTTAAAGAGGGTAGTCAGTGGTGTCACTAGTTCTCCCTTTAGTTCTTTTAGAATTCTTGTGTGAATCCCATTAGGCCCCATTGCTTTGTCCACCTTCAGTTTTAAAAGTTCTTTCAGAACCCTTTCTTCTGTGAATGGACTAGTATCGACCTCCCTATCCAGAGTGCTTCTATTCTTTGATTTAGGTACCTCCCCCTCCTCTTCTTTTGTGAATACTGAGCAGAAGTATTCTTTCAGTATCCCTGCTTTTTCACTGTCACCCTCTGCCCACCCTCCCTTCCCTTTATTAAGCCTCACTACCTCTCCTTGGTCTTTCTTCGCCTCCCTAATGTACCTATAAAAGGTTTTATCCCCTTCTTAACTGAGTTGGCTATCTTTTCCTCAGGTTTGGGCCTTGCTATTCTGGCTGCCTTCCTACTTCCTTCTGCTTTAACTGGTACCGTTCTATGTCCTTCTCCTTCTGTGTTTTCTTATACTTCCTGAATGCTACTTTTTTCTCCTTAACCTTCCCTGCCACCTCTTTTGAGAACCATAGTGGGTTTTTTTCCTTCATTTTGTTTTGTTGATTTGCTTCACACAAAGGCTTGTTTCCTCTGTGATGGCTGTTTTGATTTTTCCCCATTGTTCCTCCACCCCTCCTTCTTGCCAATTTGCTAGTGCTTTTCTGAGGCACTCTCCCATTTTCCCAAAGTCAGCCCTCCTGAAGTCCAGTACTCTTGCTTTTGTATGGCTGGACTATATGGCTGTGTTTATCGTGAACCACACTGTTTGGTGGTCACTTGTCCCCAGATTGCTACCCACTTCTAAATCTGAGATCCTATCTCCATCCCGGTTTGACAGTGCCAGGTCTAAGATTGCTCCCTCCCAAGTGGGTTCCACTACTAGCTGTCTGAGGCATGCCCCCTGTAGGGCATCAAGAATAACTCTACTCTTGGATGTGGCTGCAGTAAAGGTGCTGCAGTTAACATCTGGCATATTCAGGTCCCCCATTAACAATATTTCCCCCTTTTCTGCCATTCAAAGGATGCCTTCTATCATTCCCTTCTCCACTGCCTCTCCCTGAGATGGGGGTCTATATACAACCCCCATGCAGATTGTGGTGCCATTGCCTGTCTCCAGGGTGACCCACAGTACCTCATCTACTCCCTGTTTATCATTTAGTTCCGTTGCTTTGATCCCTTCCCTTACATAGAGAGTTACTCCTCTTCCTCTTTTACCCACCCTGTCCCTCCTGTAACTTGTGTACCCTGGTATGCTGACATCTCAGTCATGGTTCTCTGTGTACCATGTTTTTGTGACTGCCATGATATCCAGGTGCCCCTCTTCCATCAAGGCCACTAGTTCAGGGAGTTTGTTACACAGACTATGGCATTGGTACTCATCACCCTCCATTTATTGATGGCCTTACCCCTTTTAGCTCCATCCCTGTCCTTACTACCTTTTTCTGGATTTACCCCTGTCCTGCTCCCTATCGACTTCTCTACCTTGGTGTCTACTTCACTTACTACCCTATTTTTGTGGGGGGCTGGAGCTTTTCCTGCTTTCCTTCAGTGCCTCCGCCCTTAGCTAGTTTAAAGTAACACTAATGAGCATTTAAACCTATCATCTAGGATCCTGGTCCTCCTGGACAGATGCAGACCATCATGCCAGTATAGGTCTGCATTCCTCCAGGTGGACCCCAGTCTCCAATGAAGCCAAATCTCTGAGCTCCGCACCAGTTTTTCAACCAGTCATTGAATCCCATGGTGTGGAGTACCCTAGCCTCAACCATGCCATAGACAGGTAGCACTTTCGAGAAAGTTACCATATGTGCTACTTGTCTAAGGCCCTTCCCCAACTCCACAAACTCCTGCTGCACTGCTCTGATCCCATTCCTAGCCAGGTCATTTGTCCCTAGGTGGGTAATGACATCCAGCTCACTCCCTCCTGCAGCTGCTTCCACGATCCTGAGGATTTGTTTCCTGTCCTTCCAAGCCATGGCACTGGGCAGGCACCTTACCTCCTTTCCCCCCCAGTTCTACTCCCTAATGATTGAGTCCACCACCAGGAGTTGCTTCTTCCTGTGGGTTCCTGCTCCACCCTCCTGTGGGTCTCCATTGTGGAGGTTCCCAGCATCCTCATTGGTCTCCACTACAGGTGTCTCCATAGAGGAACCACGCCTGCCAGAATGCTGACTGAATTGTGGAGAGGAACGACTGGAGGATGTGCCTCTGTTCCACCACCCTCACCCTCCCTGAGCCCACTGTGGACCAACCACTCCTCTTTCTTGGCTACCTCTGAGGCAGTGGTGGTGGCCTGGGTGGTCCCTGAGTGAGGGAGGAGGTTTCCCAAATCCCTGACAGGTCAGCATGGAGACGAGCAACCTCCTCCCTCAGACCAGAGAGATGCCTGCAAATAGAGCAGCAATGCAGTCTCCAGAATGTCTCCCGGAAGACTGCTGCTCCACAGCTTGAGCATTGCACCACTCCCCACATGTCCGTCTCCCTTCCTGTTTAAGATGTCTTTCTCTTTTGTTTTTGGTTTAGTGTGTGCAAGCTTGTGAGTGTCTTTACCACCTATTTGATGTGCTGTGCCTTTAAGGATATGAACAGGTGTATGCCCTTAGCAGTTTTGTGGAAGTGATGTCAGAACACCTGATATAAAGGAAATGCTGCACTTGGGGTGGGGTGAGGAGGTAGGGTGGATGGGAGTAAAACAGTGCCCAACAGTGTCTTCCTGGTGAAATAAACTTGAACCTGAAAAATGACATAAGGGCCACACAGATCCAGGAGGAACAAATTGGGGGAGAGATACTGTGGGTTAAGCTGGAAAGGAAAATGGGGCCAGCCATCCGCGCAGGTGTGGTCTATAGACCACCAGCCCAGGAGGAAGAAACAGATAGGGAGTTGATGCTAGCCATCCAAAGGATGGCAGACAAGGGTGAGGTAGTACTGGTTGGAGACTTCAATATACCAGACGTGGACTGGAGCATCCCAGCAGCAGCATCAACTAGGAGCAGATTTATCCTGGACTTCTTCAGGTGCCTTTTCAAGCAACTGGTCATGGAACCAACTCGGCAGAAGGCAATACTGGACCTTGTGCTCTCAAACAGGGACAGTGTGATGGGGGTACAGTGGGGAGCACCTTAACAGTGACTACCAGTCATTGTGGTTTGAAATCACAGAAAGAGCAGAACCAAACCACACAAAAACGACGATCCTGGATTTTAGGGGGAGACTTTGGGAAAATGGGAGATGTTGAAAGAGGCATTAAGGAAATGGGACAGGAATCAGGGATTGAGGAACAGTGGGCAGTATTTAAAATGGGGATTATAAGAACAACAGAATTATGCATTAAGCAGGTTAGCAAGAGGAAGAGAGAGGAGACCATTATGGTTTTCCAAAGAGGTAGCAAAGAAAGTGAAAGCCAAAAAGATTGCATCAGGCAATACAAAAAGACACAGGCAGAAGGGATAGGGAGAAGTACCAGGAGAAACAAGGGAGGCAGGGAAGTGTCAGTAAGGGAGCCAAAGCTCAGACAGAAGAACACACTAAAAATCAGTGGTTAAAGGGGACAAACCTTTAGCAGGGTACATAAGTGAAAAAAAAGAAGGACAAAGGAGGATAGTGAGACTGAAGGGGAGGATGGGAGCACCGTGGAGGATGACAACAGTAAAGCTGACCTATTGAACAGGTATTTGCTCAGTCTTTACTAAGGAAGAGGGGGGTGGTCTGTAAGGATGAGTACAAGGGGTGAGAATGGTGCAGAAATGGACACAGTCCCTTTACACAGAAAGGGTCCTGAAGGAACTGGAAGTAATAAGAGCTGATAAAGCTAATGGGGCCAGATGGGTGCACCCCAGGGTCCTTAAAGAACTAAGAGGAGGTGGTTGAACCTCTGGCTATCCTGTTCAGCCAATCACTGGAAACAGGGAGGTACCCAAAGACTGAGGACAGATGTAGTCCCCTTATACAAAAGTGGAACAAAGAAGAAGCAGGGAACTACAGACCAGTCAGCCTCACCTCCCAGTAGTGGAAAAGATCATGGAAGCACTACTGAAGGAGAGTTGGTGGAACATCTGGTTGTCAATGGACTACAGGACCCAAGGCGCATGGTTTCACCAGGGAGGCCATGTCAGACCAACCTCATTGAATTTTTGACTGGGTGACTAGGAGGTGGATCAGGGGCAGTGGACATGGCCTATCTGGACTTCAGCAAGGCCTTGACACTGTGCCACATAGAAGACTATTACACAAACTGGGAATATGGGTGTGGGCAGGACAGTAGTGTGGTGGGTAGGTAACTGGCTGGGTGGCAGGACACAGGAGGGTGGTGGTAATGGCTGTCACTCCACAGAGGGAAGAGTGACCAGTGGGTACCACAGGGATCAGTGCTGGGACCGGTCCTATTCAACATCTTCATCAGTGATATTGCACAGGATATAGAAGGCAGAATTCCACTGTCCGCTGATGACACAAAGCTCTGTAATAGAGTAGACACACCAGAGGGTGTAGACAGAATGAAGGAAGGACCTGCAGAAACTTAAAGAATGGTCAAGGGTTTGGCAGTTGAAATTCAATGCAAAGTGCAAGATAATGCATATGGGGCACAAAAACCCTAGGTACAATATATCAGTTGGGGGTGAGGACAGTATGCACCAAGCAGGAAAGGGATCTTTGGGTTGTCATCTCTGATGACCTCAAGTTAGGGAAACAGGTGACAAGGCATCAGGTAAAGCAAATAGGATGCTGGAATGTATAGGCAGGGGCATCACCAGCAGGAAAAGGGAGGTCATAATTCCGCCTATACAAGACACTAGTGAGGCCCCACCTGGAGTACAGTGTACAGTTCTGGAGACTATACCTACGTAAGGACGAGACAGGGTAGAGAAGGTCTAGAGGAGGGCAACAAAGATGGTGCATGGGTTGCACTCACAAGTCCTATGAAGACAGGTTGAAGGAACTGAACATGTACTCCTGGAGGAGAGGAGGGAGAGAGGGGATATGATAGAGACATACAAGTATCTTACAGGGAGGAACAGGGGCAAGAAAACACTATTTTTAAGCGAAAAGATGTTTCAGGACTAGAGGGCATGGGATGAAGTTGGAGGGAGGATGATTCAGAGGAAACATGAGAAAGAATTTCTTCACAGAACGGTGGTGGACAAGTGGAACACCCTGCCAGAGGAAGTGGTGGGGCTGAAAACAATCCACGGATTTAAGAATGCATGGGATAGACATAAAGGAATTCTAGAGGTCAGGGGTAAGGGGAAATAGACTTCTAGGAAAACAAACTGAACTTACAAGCTCAAATGGGCAGACTAGGTGGGCCATAGGCCCTTATCTGCCGACACTGTCTATGTATCTATGCATCTATGTAACTTGAAATAAATTCCATACACACTAGTCTTAGATACTGTACCCCAGTACTATATACCAATGACCTTACCCTCTTCACTAGTTCCCACAGCATCCCCAAACTAAACTGCCCCCTCACCTCTGAGCTCCAGTCTAGACAGTCCTGGCTCTTATCCAACAAACTTCTGCTGAATACCACCAGGACACAAGCCATGGTATTTGCCTCGGCTCCAAGATTAAAAAGGTGTCATTGTCCACTTACGGTATAGTGCAATGATGGATCTCTTCTACTACAGTTCCTAACTTTAACTATTTTGGAGTGACACTTGATGCATCCTTAGACTTCTCAACACATATCTTCGCTGCACGTAAGGCTGTTAATGCCAGGCTTGCACTTTCATATAAAGTCAGGGATGGCCTTTCAACCCTACCCATACTGTGACTGCTCGAGGCATCCTTCTACCCAAACTGACATATGGGATGGCAGTCTACTACTCTGCCTCCAAAACCACCTTGCAGAAATGCAACATGGCCTACAATACATCTGCAGGATTGCCCTGGCCATAAACAGATATATTTCTCAACTGTGACCTCTATTCTAAGCTTGGATGGCTTCCCCCAACAGTTCTAAGAAAATTTGTCATTGGAAGTTTGATTCACACAGTTGTGAACAAGCAATCCCCATGTCCCTCTCAGTGTTACTGAAATCTGACAACCTAGCATATCCACTCATACCTAATTTCCCTGGATTATGGTATTATGCATCCATAGAATCAGGACCAAACTTGGGGAGATATCGCTCTCCTTCACGGCCACTACAGTCTGCAACTCCACCCCTAGCACAGTCCGCCACTGATCATCCATTATGCCCATTAAACTGCAGTTTTCACCTTCTTATGCCAAGCAACTGTATGTTCCTATCCTTAGGCTGTTTACAGTCTGGGTCCTTACTGCTATATATGCACTTCACTCCTACCAACTGAAGATACATGCCCTAGTACTTTGTTCTGTATACAATTATTCATTATATAGGAATGTATCGTAGATGAACACCATATGCCTTGAATCTTGTTGCCTTACTCCCAATACTGTTTCCATCCTAGCACTATATTGTTGTCTATTATGTACTGAACACTGTACTGAACATTTGTCATAACTGTTCCTTACTTTTGACAACTTTGTTGTATTCTCCCAGATCATACCTGAAAATAGACAACTGATTTGTCTAGTGCTCCTACCTGGTAAATACAAGATCTGGTCAGGAGCCGATATGGCTGTGGAGAGCTTTTGGGATGCTTTTACCCGTTATTTCCAATGAATTTGCACAATGCAGATCTGCTGAGAGGCAGTTTCGATGTGGTCTTCCTTTACACATTTTACAATGTAGTTTCCTAGAATATGCCTGCTGATTGTTATATATTTAGCCTAGATAGTTCAGAAGAAATGGCATCTTATTTGTGGGTGGCAGAGCACTAGCAGTAGGATGCTGGAATGTGTCATACATAGGTATGAGCTGTGTGCGGGCAGTAATGCCTCGTGGCCATACACCTCAGGCACTTTCGCATGTGGGTCCATTGTCCCAGTGCTGTAGCACTGCTCAGTGCAGGTGAAGCTAATGCTGTGCCTCACGGGTCCCAGAACAGGCACGTTAGAGCCGACCTCCATTTGTTTTGTACAATTGGGGAACCGCAAACGCACTGTCTATAGCTTGGAGTGTATACTACAAATGACACTGCAGGATACCGCACTCCATGGCACCTAGGATACCTCAGTAGTCTGGAGGGTGGCATCTTACACAGGAGAACAGGGAGAGTGTATGACAGCAGGAAGATACAGCATCGACAATGCATGCATTGGAGGTATATCAATTCCTTCTTACGGTTTGCCAGGGACATACACATGACTGCATACACTGGTGGGTCCACAGCTTGTGTAGTGCCCCAATGTAGAGTATAGCCACTTGGGTCATTCTGGAGTGCAGGTCCCCGGCCTGAGTCCAGTGCAGTCGGTGGCTGCCCGTGGCAGGGTGAGGAGGGCAATGCCAGTCTCTGCAACAGGTCGAGTATGGGGGGAAGTGTAGTTGTCTGTGTACCAAGGTGGTGGGTGGGGGTCCTCTATGCTATAGATATGGACCATGGTTTCCTCTGGTGCGACTGGGTCCAGGGGGGCCCTACACTATGGAGCTCTTCGGGGATGGAGTTGGATCGATCGGGGATGGGAGGGGGTATCTCTAGTCCACCAGGGCGGCCAGGCTGCTGTGCACCTGGGTGCACTTCTGCAGCCCAACTCTGGGAGGCTGGCTGGCCGAGTTAGGCCAGCTATTCATGGCCTGTGGGCCACGCTGCTCTGGGCTGCGAGGGGTACATTCCCACTGAGTATGCTGCAGCGTGGCATGTGCATGGGAACGCACCACTGACTTGCACAGCATAGTATTTGTCTGCACCCTGTTCCATTCCCTTGCGGCAGGCACATCCTGCACATTTGAATATCACGCTGCAGTGCATTGTTGGAGTTGTGCAGCACATCTCCCTTTTCCGCCAGGATGTGCTGTGCATCTCTTTGAATATGGGGGCCCTAAACTAGGCTACCCTGAAGAAATACAGTATCAAAATGGGAAAATCATGACCCCACTGAAAACAAGATATTGCATCTAATCTGGGACAGCCTGAGTAACTACAGTGCAAAAATGTGTAAATGAAGATCCCTATGACAATGAGATGTAGCATCTCCCGCGCTTATCCAGGATACAAAATATATGATAAGAAATATTTAAAGGAAATCTACTCTAAACTGAACTTCTATAGTGTGTAGTGGAATGTTGTTATGTATGAAATTCCTTGCCTGGAATATGCTTGTTCTGCTGCAGTAGTGATGTCATTATAGTTGTTCTGCTGCAGTAGTGATGTCACTACTGCAGCACAACCACTTGGAATGCTGGCACATTGTTGCTTTCTCTATTTAATTCTGTGGTGACAGTATTCTAGAACCTCTACAGACTTCCAAGTCAGTTTCATTATGAAAAGAGAAAAAAAACACAAAGCTCACATTTCACACAGTACTACTATACACTATAACATATAGGATGAGCACTTTATATGCCAACCTGTGTTGTGTTCAATACTCGGTTCTGATTCCCATGGACCTCTCGAGTCAGTTCCTCAAGGCAGAGGGAATCAGAACCCCTCTGTGGCGGAACACACTGGTTGTGTATAGTTGCCCATCCAGTATTCTCTATGTGGTCACTGACATAAACAAACAGTTTCTTTATTGTAACAATCACACGGGAGTGTGATGTGCATATTTTATGGAATACATACAAACAGAGGTGAGAAAGAATAAGTGCCTCGGCTGAGACTTGAACCCTGGCCAACCGGAATACCGTTCCGATTGTGCTTAACCAGTCAAGCCACTGAGACAACTGGAACCTGGGCCGTCCCCGAGCACATTACTCTTTCTTAAATGCACAACCCAATGGCAACACAAATATTTACTTGTAACAATCGCACAGGAATGTGGTGTGTATATTTTATAGAACACATACAAACAGAGGTGAGAAAGAATAAGTGCCTCAGCTGGGACCTGAACCCAGACCACCCAGAATACCGTTCTGATTGCACTAACCAGCTGCGCCATTGAAACAACTGGAACCTGGGCCGTCCTTGAGCACATTACTCTTTCTCAAATGCACAACCCAATGGCAACACAAATATTTACTTTTAACAACCACACAGGAGTGTGGTGTGTATATTTTATGGAACACATACAAACAGAGATGAGAAAGAATAAGTGCCTCAGCTGGGACTTGAACCCAGGCCTCCCGGCAGTATTGTGGCCATGAGGATGATGTGTAGTGTGTGTGTGTATACAAAATATAGGATGAGAAATATTTAAAGGAAATTTAAACTGAACTTCACTGTGTTCACTGACATAAACAGTTTCTTTGTAACATATTAGAATGCAATATTTATTTTCAATGCTGTGACCATGAGGATGGTGTGTACAGTGTGAGTGTGTGTGTGTGTGTGTGCTGTAGCTCAATATATCTTTTTCCCAAAAAGCATGTGGAAAATGTCTGCTGATTGATAAATACAGTATTTAGTCTGGGCAGTTAACCAAAGACCTGATAAATGTCTCAGACAGTGCTCATCAGATAGAGTCTGTAGAGGTTAAAATACAGTGTAAATCATAAATTTGCTGGGAAAGGGTGACATTTATGAGGTATGAATCTTTCTTGAAAGACAATACATTCCCAAGTGAAACTAGTGTCAAGAAGCTGTTCAAATGCTAAGTATTTAAATTATTATTTATTATTATTAATTATTATTATTAATTATTAGTATTTTTAATGTACCGTGTACATATGTATATTGTTATATATTAGCACTTATGTCATTGTATTACTGTTTATGTTACCCCTGTCATTGTATTACTGTTTATGCTACCCTTGTCAATGTATTAACACTTGCACTTCTTGACCACTCAGGTCCATCTTGTAAATGAGCTATGCTCAATGATGTTCGCCTGATTAAATAAAGATTTTGATTGATTGATTTAAATATGCAATTTCTTGCATTCTGAAGGGGTAAACAAATCTCCAGGTTAATAGGCAACCAATATATTTAACAAGCTGTTTCAGTTTCTTAATGGCATCTGATAAGCAACTTGGGAGTTATGTCTCCAACATTCTTAACAGAAAGAAGGGAATATTTTATTTCAGTTGGCATGGAAGGATACATTGAAAAGTCCAAAACGCGTTCCACGATACTCCATTTTCCAGCTACAGATAGCAAAATGTCCACAGCCATAAAAAACTAAATAAATACACACTGGACAAACAAAAAGGAACTTCGATTACATATATCAGAACATAATCAGTGATGCACAGAAAGGATTGTGCCTCAGGGTTATCAAGACATTTTGCACTAACTAATCATCAAGTATCTTCACTGAGATTTTTTGGGCCTGGAACCACATAGCAGTGGAGGCAATAGGGACCAGAAGCTACCCTGAGGGAGGCTTACTGGATTGAGAGGTTTGGGACACTCAGTAACAAGCATGGAATGAATGAAGGAATTGGTGGTTTGGGGATTGTTTTGATTCTCCCTGTATCCTGAATTCTTTTGAAAAATGCACCTGGGCATTATTGCAACATACTGCAGCAAACTATAAGATAGTTGTACATTACCAAATATCATTTTTAATTTTATTTTTCCATTATATTTTTATTTTTAAGTAGTGTAGTATTAATGACAATGTGTTGTTGTTAAAAAACTCCTATTTCCTAAGGAATTATTAGATTTTTATAACTGCTTAATTGTCATAATGAGATACACCAGGGCCAGCTACCAGCCTTCACAGTCGTGGTTAACCTTACTCCTTAGAATGGCTGACATTCTGGGACCCAAAATGGCAGAGCGCTGAAAGTGTGATTATACCAGTTATATTTTTATAATTAGTCTATCTTGACTTTTGTTTTAAAACTAGCCAAGAACATAAAGAAATGGTAACCAGGATCTAACATTTCATATTTAACTCTGCTCTCATTGTACCGGGAAGTTGTGGTGAGGACGTTGTCCTTCTCACCTGCGGTCCAACTGGCACTCTCGGCTGCTGTATGTGCCTGACTAGTGACATCCAGTGCAAGCATGACTGCACAGCATCATGATGTCAGGACACCTCGATCCGCACTAATGGCGGTGAGCCTCCAAAACACGCTCAGTTTGTCAAGCTTCTGACAAAATATATCTGTAAACCAGCATTAGTGAATTACTTACAGAATAATAACGTTTGAAGTGCAAGGTATAATGGAGTTGTATTTAACGTTTCATGTTATGTGAAATGCAACACAACAGATACAAAATTAACTCTTAACTTATCTGAAATTTCTAGGACCACTTCCCCTTCATAAAGCCAGCAAGCGCCAGCGAAAACATTTGGGGTAAGAATATGGTGGGCACAACAACTGATAAAATCTGATGATATTAATTTAAGAAGTATGTATTCACTGGTGATTTCATCTTTTTGCTGGTAGTTGAAATTCAATGCCAAAAAAATGTACCATGCTCCAAGGGGAATAAAAAAACAGGACAGAGTATTGGATGGAAGGTGTTAAACTGAGCACTATGGCAGAGAAAAGGGACCCAAGAGTCATCATTAGCGACTCAGTCATTACTAGTGACTCCCTCAAACAATCAAGCCATGTAACATAGTCTATAGCAAGGCTAATAGGATGCTGGGGTATTTTGGAAGGGGTAGTGACAGCAGGAAAAAGGAGGTACTACTACCTCTATATAGGTCATTGGTAGAGGCCGCACTTGGAATACTGTGTTCAGTTCTGGAGTCCCCACCTTAGGGAAGGACAGGGACAGGCTGGAGACGGGTGCAATGCAGGATGACCAAGATGACTCAGGTCCAACAGGTCAGATCTTCTGAAGATCATCTCAAGGCACTGAACATGTACTCACTTATGACCAGGCAAAAGGTAGGAGATGTGATATGACAGACACCTTTATGTTCCTTAAGGGAAAAAACAAGGTGATCTGCGGGGAACTATTTAGCCTAAGTACAGAGTTCAGAACCCCATGGTTGCAAGTAGTGGGGGGACCATTTAAGAGGGATGTGAGGAAGTTCTGTTTCACTGTAAGGGTGGTGGAGCAGTGGAACAGTCTGCCAGTGGAGGTGGCGGGTGCCAAGACCATAAATGGTTACAAGCACGGCTGGGACACAGTGAAGGATTTGGTGGTTGCTCAAGTTAGTACCAGTAGGGAGGGAGCACGGGAGACAGGGAGGGATAAATCCTTATAGACAATAGGTCCTGGGCAGATAGGGAACTTTGGCAGACAACAAGGACCTTTGGTCTTTTCTGCCATCACTGTCTATGTTTCCGTGTGTCTGTGTTTCTTATTTATACCTGTTGATACTGTCTGTTTTAAGTTTGTAGTGTTGTAATAATGTATTGTTTTTTTTTTTATAAGTTTAGATTTTCATTGGAAGTTTTTGTTTTTTAAAAACAAAAAACACATCATAGATCAGATGCACATAAAAACAAATAATAAAAAGGTCATCCCTTACAGGAAAATAAATAAAAAGATCCCTTAATAAGTATCATAAAATAAGCTACAGCTAGTCAGTCAAAAAAACAGTAAAGTGATAGAGCTGTAAATGGACAAAGCGATGATATCCAAACGGTACTCCATAAAGTAAACGATATATGAAGAGCAACTATCCCAGTATTTTTTAAATTTCCCCCCAAGAAGCATAAAGAACCTTTACCTGCCTCAATGTATGTGCTGCTAATAATTCCATTTGAACAGTTCTATTTTTGGAAGGGAAGGGATTGTATTTTGCCTCGTGGGTTGAGTGATGCCAATCCTTCCACTTCTGGTGCCCTTCAAGCAAAGCGATCCGCCCCATGCTAGCATGTTTTATGAAGTCACTATATGGAGAGCATGGGAGCGCCCATAGACATGAATGGGGCTGGTTTTGAAAGTACATTTTTGTAGTTTAGATGGCTATTCGGAACAAAATAATTACACCGGCCACCAACAAGGTGGCCATGGTTTGTCACGAATGGCCATCAAAACTATGAAAAATTAATTTTCAAAATGACCCCATTGATGTTCACGGAGCCGCTCCCCCACACTTTCCATATAGTGGTTTCACAAAATGTGCTAACATGGGGTGGATCGGGTGGCGGATTGCCTAGCAAAAGGTACCAGGTGGTGAAAGGGATTGGCGTGGCATGGCTCCATGGAGCCAAAATACGATCCCTTCCCTTCCAAAATAGGGGCAATTTGAAATGGAATTATCAGCAGCATATACACTGGGGACAGGTAAGGGCTCTTTATGCTTCTTTGGGCAGGCACCTGTAAAGTTGCTCATTAAGGTACAAAGTCAGGTTTTTTACTAGCAATATACACCACCCATCTGCACCAATGAATCTCAAAAGTTGGGTATGAATGATTGAGGTTAGCCGTGAGTTTTTTCATTTGATCGATATCACAGGTCACATTATGCCATAGGTTGAAAGAAGGCATCTGCGGAGATAATCAACATTTAGTGAGTGATTTCTTGGCAGCCAAAATCAGAATGTGGAGGAATCTACAGGTATCCCGAGACCGGTAACCTAAGGGGGTTCCCAAAATAAGAAAAAGCAGGGGTTCAAGCCTCAGGTCTGGATTCCATATCTCCACAAAGGCCTGCTGGAGTGCTCGTAAAAAAGGGGCTAGTACTAAGCACAACTAGGTCCATAAGATATAGCCCAGTGTAGCTGGAGAGGTCTCACAATTTCTCCAACAATGTGCACCCTGTGAAGTATGTATTTCACCTGCCAGGCTGGGGTAATGAAATATCATAATAGTGTTTTCAAGTGAATTCATGCCACAGGTAGGAAGAAGTCATCTTATGGGTAGAGTACAGGTGGGTCGCCACTGTTCTGTGAAGGTAATATGAAGGTCCTTTCCCAGGCCAATTTAATACAGTCAATTGAAAGCATCTGGGAGGCTGCAAATCTTGCTATAATTGAGAGACTGAGTGCTTAGTAAGATCCTCCCCCACAATGTGTACGTACTAATAAGAGGACTAAAATAGGATTTCCCTTTAGGCAGTTCAGATTGTATACACAGATGCAGGTAATCTCAAGCTTGTAAATAATGCAAATAAATTTGAGGACCTGGGAAACAAAAACCCAGAGGAAGAGTACACAATGGGGAGTGAGATAGTGGCAACAGGAAAAATGGAAAGGGACCTGGGGGTAATTATATTAGATGACCTAAAGGTGGGCAAGCAATGTGAGAAGGCAGTAAGGAAGGCTGGGGGGATACTGGGATGCATAGGGAGAGGCATCAATAGTAGAAAACAGGAAGTTGTTATCCCTCTGTACAGACAGCTGGTGAGACCCCATCTGGAGTGCTATGTGCAGTTCTGGAGACCCCATCTCTGCAAAGACATAGACAGAGTGGAGGCTGTCCAGAGGTGGGCAACCAAAATGGTGCAGGGTCTGCACCAGAAGACATACGAAGAAAGACTAAAGGAGCTTAATATGTATACCCTTGAGGAAAGAAGGGAGAGAGGGGACATGATAGAAACTTTCAAGTACTTCAAGGTAATCAACAAAGTCAAAGAGGGTAGCATCTTTCAGAAAAAGAGATGTGCAAGGACAAGGGGGCACAATTTGAAGATAGAGGGAGGATGGCTCAGAGGTAATGTGAGGAAGTATTTTTTCACAGAGAGGGTTGTGGATGCACGGAACAGCCTCCCTGAGGAGGTCGTGAAGTCAAGAACAGTGAGGGAATTCAAGAATGCATGGGACAGACATAAAGCAGTCCTAGAGGGGGGTAGGAGAAAGTAAGCTGTTGGTTAACTAGGATCTGCACTTATCTGTTAGGTAGGAAAATGGGCAGACTAGGTGGGCCAAGTGGTCCTTATCTACCGTCAAATTCTATGTTTCTATGTTAAAGAAATGTGTATCAATTTTTGGATGCAAATGTAAATGAAATTTGGTCTTTGTTTTTCTTAAATAAAACTAATGTGTCTGTCCCACCATGTTTGAATGCCTCCTCTGATTTCCCACAGATGACTTCCCTCGGTAGTTTGTTCCACTGATCTACCACTTTTTTTGTAAATAAATCTTTCCTAAATGCACACACACACCCGTGTTTCTACTCAGTGTAAATAGTTCTTGCAGCTGGCCCAGTGGTGCAGAGAGCTGAGATGCTGTGAGTGCCTTACCTCATCCCATGCCGATGTCCTTGGTTCAGGAACAGAAAGGTCACTCGTGGGTCGGCCGGGAGAGGGAGGATTAAGTGTCTGCAGAACTGCTCTCTCCCTTGAGAGGGGGATCCCATGCCTCGCTGCTTGATTGCCATATGAAGGAATCTAATGGTACTGCATGTGAGTCACAGTAAGTGGGAAGGGCGTGCACTCAGTGCAGTAGGGGCATTCCATGAGGCGGCGATCACACACTATGCTCTATTGCACATTTGTGCTGCCAAGGAGAAAAATGGAAGATGGGCTTAATGAAGCCTTGCTCACCCACACTGATGGCCCACTCCATCTCTCTGGCTCGAGGACAATCTGGATTTGTTTTCCAGGTGGGGAGGATCCCCTCCAGCCCAGCATGAGTGAGTTGCAGCTCTACAGAGCATCACAGGGCACTTGTCTGTGTAAACAAATGCTGATGGCCGTTAGTGCCCCATATGGTGCAGAGCTTCCCACAATAAAAATATTTATTTATTTACAATGTATTTATTATTTCAACTATTTCATTTAATTATTTTAATATATAATAAAATATATTAGTACCCTGGCTGCCATCTGTTGTGCCTCAGCTGTGTCCTGGTAACCAATCATGGACAGAGCCACTACTGCCACAGGGGCAATCTGCAGGGCATACAAGTCCTCCAAGACTGGAGGTGACATGAGACGGACACGAATGACAGAGACAGGGCTGAACAATAGCCCATACCTGCTAGCAGGATAAAACCTATTCTTGATGTAACCCCCCTACAAATGGGGGTTCCCAAAAGTCTTCTTCGAGCTTGCCTAAATGCTCACTGCCAGGCTGGTGTCTTGCATTTTAACAGTTTAAATGTGATTGCTAGAGATTGCCTTTATAGCCTCTGTGTACTGTCTTTAAGAGCTGCCTGGATTGCAGTCATAAGTAATCTGAGAGGGAGCTCTGTTGAAAGATGTAACTATTTGCTAAAAATCATTTAGAGTGATAATGATAATGTAGTTTGTCTAACATACCTTCTTTGCAGCAAGGACTGTTTTGTTTACCTCCACTATCTTGGTCCTGGACTGAATTGGACCAATCAATTCTGGTAGGACTACAAATGGAGCCAGACTACAGGAGCTGTCTGGAGTCAAAATCTGTAGGAATTGTAGTTTTGGGCTTTTGGCACCTTTTCCTTTGTTGTGATTGACAGACAGATCAGCCAACCAAACCTTTTGGATTCTGGGAAAGTCCCAGGCTTGCTGACAGTTGAATCAGATCTCAGTTGGGAGCTGAAGAGACAATAGCTTGAGACAGTCAAGCAGTGTCTAGAGTTTTCATGGGAGAACTGTGGAAAGGCCTGAGTTGTGGCCTGCATGTCTGCCTGCTGCCCCTGAGAGGGCAAGAAGAGAATTATTTCAGACTAAGTCCAAGTTTGCGAGAACGAAGTAAGACACTGATTTTTTACCAGGCTCATACCTGAAGAAGACCGAAGATTTTGCTGAATGCGATCGGCCTGTCAGGATTCTCAGCTGCTTTTGAATCCCCAGTTAGTGCAGAGACTTTGTGATTGTGACTGGAGAGTGGTTTGCCTGGTACAGTAGAATTTCCTTACATGTAAATGTGCTGTGTATTGAAAATGGGTCGTGATTTGGTTCCCTACTGTGTGAATTGTGTTCTGCTTGCTGGAAGCTTTATCCAGCCTAATCGGACTGAATCCACATTCATCTCCATTCGGCCTGGGCCATGCCACACTGGCCCTGCCAGACTACCCCACTGCACAGAGAATGCCACCGACGAGAGACCTGCCTGGGGATCAGCCCCCTGATCCACGCTTGAACAGGAACGACGCCTCGGCGAATCGTGTGGACCCTGCTTCTCATGGCACTCCAGATTAACCACCTGCTGTCTCGATTTTCATCCAGCCTGTCTCCAGTCTTGGGTATCATGAGCAATCATCAGGGTAGCTCCCTGCAACAACAGCCTAATATAAAAGTGTGTCATCTGATTGTCTTGTTGTTTTCTTTTCACAAACTGAGCCCTCCAGCTTCAGATTACAAACAGTGTGTGTTGTGCAGGTTGTTTTCTTCCATCACAGGACCCCAACTATCTGCAATGTTCCTGGCTAGCCCACCATTCTCCATCTGGGTACTCAGAGTGTGTGACTGCTTATGGACCCTGAAGTGCATGCATAACTGTTTGACTGACAGAGCCTTTAAGCAAATTAACCTGATTATGCCTCCCTTGTTCAAATCCTTAAATAAATCAGATTTAACTTTTTTGCATTTACCCTGACTGTGGTAACAGTTTGTGCAAGAGTACTGTACTGCTGTTATTTGCTGTGTATAACCTTGTTTTACGGGGTCCCCAGGGTCGAGCCAGAGGAAAGCCCCGGTGGTAAGTGCAAACAGTGTGGGTACTTGTGTGGTGTATCAGGGTATTGTGAAAGTGATTATTGTGTATTGTTCCAGCCACTAGTAAGGAAAGAGGGGGGTTACAGTGTCCTGGAGGGCTGTGCCCAGCTTAGCTTGACCACTACCAACCCTGACCTCTGGGTGCAGGCACCCGTTTCAGAACTCAGGCCCCTTAACCAGCTGTTAGCCAAGCAGGCAGGGGTAGTAGCCCTTGGGACAGCGACACCTAGAGGTTATGTTAAAAAAAATTGCTCCCTATCTACCCTGTTTATCCCACAAATGTATTTGTACATCTCCTTCAAATCTCACTCTGCCTTCGTGCCTCCAGTATGTACATACTGAGGTCCTCCAGTCTCTCCATTCAGAACTTCCTTGTGTCCCTATACCATTTTGGTTACCCCAGTGGTGCCACCCCAGCCTGTCCCTGTCACTGCTTACATGAGGTTCCAGAACTGCACAGTATTCCAAGTAAGGACAAACCAGAGATCTACACTAGAGCAGGTTCACTCTCTCTCTTTCCACTGATTCCCCTTCCAATGCTTCCCAACATTCCATTCACCCTCCCAAGTGCCCTACTGCATTGTGCGGATGTTTTCAAGCTGTCTGTATTATCACCCCAGGTTCCTCCCATAGAATGATCTCTCTACCGCTACACCCCCATCCTGCATTCTGTTTTCGGGTTCATGGACCCTATGCAATTAGAATTACTGGTTACAGTCACTTCATTTGCATGCAGCTAGAAAATAAATCCCACTAGAAAATGAATCTGATTACCTTAATTTCCGATCGGATTACTGCTTGCACTGTTTACATGTTGGAGTATTCGAAAACCTGAGAAGAGCCACCCATTTACATGATTCTCCTTTCTATTTCGAAATCCTTTGATTCCAAGTTTCTCAGCAATTGCCACATGCACTCATTTTTGTTACTGTTAGCGCATGAGCAGAGGTAGCCATGGAGACAGGAGACGCACTGGAGCTTATATTTGCAATCTAGAGAAAATACATAATCTTGAGGTTAAAATAATAACAGGTTATCTTTTTTTTTATTTAAAAGTATACATACCGAACAAAGTCAAATGGATCCCAAGAGAAATACAAACTGGCAGATTGTGTCAGGCAATCTAATTAATTAGGTAAAACAACATATAATAGCAGGAATCCCTTAGGAAGAGAGGAGCTGTGTTAATATGGGTTCATCCAGTACTAGAAGAGGGCAAGTAAAAAAAAATGGTAGAACTGCTGGGTTGACCTTGTTACACTAGGATGAATTAACAGATTGCATGGCAATCATTCACAGGCTCGTGCCGGATATATCTGCAGTTTGCAGAGGTAATTGCGTATGCGCAGTACAGTGCATGAGTTACGACTTACCGAATCCTCGTTTAAATGTTAGAGAAATCAGGCTTGAAATACGGAAACCCAGAACTCTCCAACAGTTTCCAGAAGGTAATCAGATTATACACAGTATGGAAATTCCCATTTACATGCTTTTACATTTCCGACTCAAACCTGGTTGCCGAATTGGAATGGAGAGAATTCTGTTTCAAACCAGATTCAAGCTTGTATGTAAACGAGATGCTCCATAATAACCGGGTAACCAGTTGATATCACTTAGAGCACAATTTAGCAAAACTATCAAAAGACTACTGTATGCTTACAAAAACAATTTTCGATGGAACCGATTCCTATTTCAGTACCAAAACATCTGTTTTAATCCGCTGTTGGTTCTGTGACGCAACTGATCCCCTTTCCTCACCTTTCTTCCTCCACACCCCCAGTCTTGTTTTCCCTCAGAGCAAGATTTATTTCTCCTTTTACAACGTGCTGCGAAATGTGTACCTGGATTGAAAAGTCTGCCGATAAAGATTGTTAAATTTAACATTCATGCTTATATTTTGTTAATAAGGATTGTTGACTGTTCCAGTTGCTGCTCCAGTTATTCCATTCCCTGCTAACCCATCAAAAAGCATGTATTTAATCCTGCTGATGTCTGATAAGTTCTTTATTCTTAATATTTATCCCAGTTTCACATGACAGCTTTGAATGTCACATAGTACTGACTTTAGTTAAAGAAGTTTATCTTATCTACAAGCAGTTTTTCATTCATGTTTCTAAATGTGCACTTTGGGAAAAACAATATCTAGCAGTGTTGTTCAACATTGCAAGCCAGCAAATTATATAAAATAAAGCCTGTGCAGATGTGTATCACTCATTTTGTTTTTCACACACCTCGGGTATGTAAAAAAAAACTCATAATACACATCTGTACATGTATTATCATATATATCTTACACTTCTTTGCAGTATAGCCTCGAGGTTAGAGTAACAATGTGAATGAGTCTAGTATATCCAGGAGACCTGAGTTTGAGTCTCACAACCTCCACCTACATACACTGTGATCCTGAGGAAGGCACTTAATTTCCCAAATGCTCCCAGGTCGCCCCTGAAAACAGGCATTGTGTCTAGTGGGCCTTACCTGGTTACCAAACAATAAAAACAATTTAAATTACTATACCATTTGTGGCACGTGGACAGCTGGTTCTGATTACACTATAATATTTTTTCTGCAATATAAAATATGTAGGTGAGTGTCTGTCAGGAAAAACTACTGTGTTGCTGAAATGACACATCAACCCCGGTATAAGTTCAAATGCAGGACGTGGGTTAAACTACATATATCTGGGATGCAATTAACTTGTCAATTTGCTTTGAAGCCAGGAACTAAAATATCCATTTATGATGTCCTCAGGGAAATCCTTTGATTTGCACTAGGTGTCATGAAGAAAGGGGCATATGCATGTGTTTTGGGTGTCTTCCAAGGAAGCCAGTTAATTACATCAAATAGACTTTGATGTCTGTGTGAAGCAGGTCCCAGACTAAATTGGGAAGTCCAATATGCATTTGTCTGGGGTATTGTCAGAGGAAGCCAGTTAATTACATCAAAGAGACTCTGATGTCTGTGTGAAGCAGATCACAGACTGGTTTGGGGAAGTCACATGACGAGAGGAGTTTCACTGATGTCACCTATTTTTTTTAAATATCTTATTAGGACATCCTGTGTTATAAAATATTAATTTTAATACACCAAGGCGGAGTTAGGTGACTTCAGAGAGAAGGCCAGCTCAAGACTGCTTTTAAATATACTGAGCAGACCTTAGAGTCACAGAGAGACATTCATTTTCTGACTGAGAAAGAGGAACATCAAAGCACTGAAAGATTAAGAAAGTAAGGCTACATTAGATAAGACCAGTCTGAGTGTATGGGTTGTAGGGTTTTGCACTTTTAAACCTGTTTTGTTTTCAAGATTGTATGTGTTGGGATATCTTGTTCTATATTTACTATTTTCCTATTTTTACCTATTTTAAAGTAAAGATATATATTTTAAAAACAGAAACTGCCTGGTGTGCCTTGAAACTTCTTTTTTTTATAAGTGAAGCTTAGATGGTTACAGTTGACACTGTGCATGAGCTTATTGTGGTACCAAACTGGGAAACAGGTAAGAGTTCTCTAGGTCTTGCATAGAGTTCTAAGAGTTCATTTTGTAATACCTGGTTAGGTGCCCGTAGCAAAGATATCTGGCCCCCCCAAAGACAGAATTATCTGAGCCTGACAACTGGGTACGCTAACAAGAGGTTATCAGTTTGAATCCCTCCAGAACTTTGGACAAAAGGTGACTCAAACCCACAAAAACAGACAAGAGGGTAACCTTGTTCTGTTAACTGTTCTCAATTCTACACTCAGAGGTTGGCACTTTGGGAGTAGAGGGCTGACCTGCTGAGTGGGGTTGTGACAGATTGGTCGGCAGCAGTGTGAAAATGTTTGGTGGTATAAGCTTTATTGTTCAGTGTGTCAGCTTAATACTGTTCAGCTCACTTGGGGGAAAAAAAAGAAAGGCAGTGTTTTATTTCAAAAGGAAACAGAACTATATCCCTTGGCTTACAGTCAAGTTCCTACCCATTTTATTTTTTTTTCTAAAGTACCGGTCAAAGTAGCAGTAGTTAGGAAAGATGAATTCTGACTACAGCAGGCACACTGTAGACTCCTTAAAGCAGTTGTGCAGGGACAGAGGAGTCCCATTTGTGGTGAAAGTCAGCAAGCAGAACCTCATAGATGCCCTGATGGTAGCAGATACCCAGAGCAGTGAGTCACGGACGCGACTGAAAAGGACCAAACCTCGGCGTGGCAGGGCTAGTGGCCAGTGCAGTGTCCAGATCCAATGAGGGAGGACAACAGGGCCACTGTCAGTGAAGGGCCACAGCAACAGGGAAAGGTCACCAGTATCCTGAATCCAGAAGTACTCAGGCTGCAAATTGAGTTGCGCGAGGATGGAGCTGGAGATCCAGGAGAAGAGGAGTGAGAGAAGCAAAAGCCAGACTGTGAGGCAGGCGAGAGAAGTGAGGCGGACTGTGAGAGGCGAGAATACCGAGAGGCAGAGCAAGAACAGAGGAGACACTGACCATGTGGGCAGGGCTCCAGAGGCAACATGAACTGGAGAAGATACGACTCCGACCAGCGGCACCAGAGCAGGTAAGTGGCTTGGGTTTAACTGGGACTGCAGGACTGGGTTACAAATTGAACTCCAAATTAATAGCCGAATTTAAAGAGGGGGAGGATATGGATGCTTTTTTAAATTCTTTTGAAAAAGTTTGTATTCAGGCTAAAATTCCTAGAGAGTCCTGGAGCTTCCAGCTATCCCCGCTACTTACCGGGAAAGCTCAGGATGCACTGGGTCAAATGGACAATGAGGAGAGCAATGATTACAGCAAACTTAAAGCTGCACTGTTAAAAAAATTTGAATTAACTGCTGAATCATACAGAGCTAAATTCCGTAAGCTAAGGAGAAGCCCTGTCATGAGCTATGAGGAGCTAGCCATGAAACAACGTCAGTTTTTAAAACAGTGGGAAGGAAATGAGGCAAACTCTGTTGATAAAATTGAAAATGTGATTTTATTAGAACAGTTTTATTGGACATGCCCAGCAGAGCTAAAAATCTGGCTAGAGGACTGAGATCCCAAAACAATGCAAGAGGCTGTTGAACTCTCAGACCACTATGCCAAGAGCAGACCTGCTCTGAAAGCGAATGGGGCAGGCGGCAGCACAGAAAGGGAAAAGCGTTTCTTCAGGGCAGTTAAAACCTTCACTGCCTCCACCGAAACCAGTTAGCCCCAGATTTCAAAGAAAAGATTTCTCTGAGAGAACAAATGAATGCTGGTTGTGTAAAGAAACTGGGCATATTGCCAGACAGTGTCCCAAAAAGGCGAGCAATAATACACAACCGGGTGCTAGAAAAGAAGTGGGTTGTTTGTGTGTCCCTGGAAGCGTGCCAGTGAACATGAGGAAACACATGCACCCAGTCATGGTGAATGGCATACAGACGCAGAGGTTAAGGGACACAGGGGCATCCCTGACCTTGGTAAAGGCGATCTGGTACAGCCTGGTCAGCTTATACCCAATAAATACATCACTGTGCAGGACTTTGCGGGCAGGGAGAAAACATTGCCCCTCGCTAGTGTTCTCCTAGACTGGGGTGAAACAGGGGGAACTGTGCAACAGGTGGCGGTAGCCAAAACATTAGCAGTGGATGTGATCCTGGGTAACAATCTCCAGCAAGGGATGGTATATGCAGTTACCCATAGCCAAGCAGTAAGGGAAAATTGTAGTTCCCTGAACCCCACAGAAACCACTGTGGAAACCACTGAGAGGCTGGCTCCCCAGCCTGTGTCTCCAGATGGGGAGACTGATAAAAAGGGGGTAGAAATTTCCCCAGTAGTAAGTAACCACACAGCTACAGAGGGTTACTCCAAAGAGGGAGGGGTGACCCCTTGTCAGAGGGTTGGGACTGACGGTGATCCTGAGTGCCCTGACGCTAGTGCTAGGGACCCTAATTTAGCAACTGAAGGGGACCTGTCCCATGCCTTGGGAATGTGTGAGGGGTTCACAGCTGCTCAGAGAAGCGACCCTAGTTTAGAGAAGCTGAGGGCTTGGGCAGACTTGGATGGCACACAGGGAGGTGACGGCAGACATAAGGTTTATTGGGAAAATGGATTTACGTATACTCAGGCAGTACAGACAGAGGGAGGGATGCTAGGCAGGCAGCTTGTTGTTCCCAAGGGGTATCATGAGCAGTTGCTCAAGATTGCCCATGATGTTCCCTTGCCTGGTCATCTGGGAATCGACGCATTACAGATGGTTGGCCCAGAATTTCTATTGCCCTAACTTCACCCAGCAGGTGAAGGAGTATTACAGGTCTTGTCACGGTGCCAAGAAATAGGGAAGGCGGGCAAGAAAACCCAAGCAGCCCTGATCCCATTGCCCATAGTGGAGGAGCCATTCTAGAGGGTGGGAATTGATATTGTGGGGTCTTTAAATACCCCCAGCTCCTCAGGGAAGAGATTCATCCTGACTGTGGTGGATTATGCCACTCGGTACCCAGAAGCAGTCGCCCTATCCTTTCTGAGGACAGACAAAGTGGCAGATGCCTTCCTTGGGATTTTCTCGATTTTCTCCCGTGTTGGGTTTCCATAGGAGGTAATCACCAATCAAGGTGGTTCCTTCATGTCGGACCTGATGAAATGTTTATGGGAGAAGTGTGCGCTGGTGCAGAGATGCACGACACCGTATCACCCACAAGCCAATGGACTTGTGGAACGATTCAATGGTACCCTAAAGTCAATGCTCCGGGCATTTGCTGAACAGCATGGAAGGGACTGGAAGAAATACCTTCCCCACCTGTTGTTTGCATTCAAGGATGTGCCCCAAGAGTCGACAGGATTTTCCCCCTTCAAACTCATATGGATGCCAGCTACGTGGACCCCTAGACTTGATCCAGGAGGACTGGGAAGGCAAGCACGCCCCCCAGGGAATTCCCATTGTGGATTATGTCCTTAGGTTTAGGGAGAGGCTGAAGGAGCTTATGGGGACAGCCCAGAGCAACCTGGCAGCTGCCCAACAGAAACACAAAGTGTGGTATGATCGCAGAGCCAGAGCTCGCTCATCAATGGTGGGTCAGGAAGTCATGGTCCTTATTCCGGTCCGGAAAGGCAAGCTGCAGGCTGAGTGGGCAGGATCGTATAAAGTGGTTAGGAAGATAAATGACATGAACTACATTGTGGAGTTACCTGACCGAAGACAGACAGAAAGGATGTACCATGTCAACATGATGAAACCATATGCAAATAGGGCTGACATGGTGTTTGCAGGGTGTAGTCATGGGGAGGGGACAAACAAAGGAGACCCCCTTCTGGACTTGCTAGAAGAGAGTAAACAGGAGTCCTCTGTGGAGGCAGTAAAATTGACTCCCCAGCTGACCCTGGGCCAGATCCACGAAGTAAGGGAGGTTTTAGCAGACTTTGGCCCCCTTGTTTAGTGCCACGCCTGGACTAACCTCCTTAGCGACACACAATGTGGAGACAGGGACACAGACGCCCATACGGCGGACAGCATATCAGGTGTCAGAGGCTGTCCAAAAGGACATTAGGAGGGAAGTGGAGAAGATGCTAGATTTAGGAGAAATCCAGAGATCCCACAGTCCCTGGGCCTCACCCGTAGTCTTTGTACCCAAGCCAGACGGCTCAACTCGTTTCTGTGTGGACTATCGTGGACTGAATGCAGTCACGAAGTCAGATGCACACCTGATGCCCCCGACGGATGAACTCCTGGACAGGTTGGGAGGGGCGACCTACCTTATGACCATTGACCTAACAAAGGGGTATTGGCAGGTAGAGTTCATGGACAGAACTAGGGAGAGGTCGGCCTTCATCACTCCGATAGGCTTATTTGAGTTTAAAGTAATGCCCTTCAGAATGAAGAATGCCCCAGCCACTTTCCAAAGGTTGGTGAACCAGGTGTTAAATGGTGCTGAGGAGTACACCGTGGTGTACCTGGATGACACTGCCATCTTTAGAACCAGCTGGGAGGAACACCTATTCCCACCTTAGGGAAGTGCTAGGCAGGATACAGAGGGCCGGGCTCACTGTCAAAGCCGAGAAGTGCCAGGTGGCCATGGGAGAGGTGGCATACCTTGGGCATGTGGTAGGCCAGGGACAGCTCCATCCTAACCAAATAAACATAGAGGTAATCCAGGCATGGCCCAGACCAGAAACTCAGAAGCAGGTCAGGAGTTTTCTCGGGACAGCAGGGTACTATAGAAAATTTGTACCCAATTACAGTGCCCTGGCTGCTCCCCTATCTGACCTGACAAAGAAAAGGATGCCCAAGAAAATTACCTGGGGCCCAGCCTGTGAGGAAGCCTTTTCCAAACTAAAGGAGGCACTGTGCAGTTCTCCTGTTTTGACAAGTCCTGACTATAGCAAACTTTTTATAGTTCAGACTGACGCCTCAGACGTGGGTATTGGGGCAGTACTGAGTCAGACATCCAGCCAAGGGAGGGATCACCCAATAGCCTACCTGAGTAAAAAGTTACTTCCCAGGGAGCAGGCATACTCCACGGTGGAAAAGGAGTGTCTTGCCATAATGTGGACCCTAAAGAAATTGGAGCCATACTTGTATGGGCAGCATTTTGTGGTGCAGACTGACCACAACCCCTGGTTTGGCTGATGCAGATGGGGAAAAACAATGGTAGATTGCTAAGATGGAGTCTTGCTTTGCAAAGGTATGACATGACCATTCTACATAGGCTGGAGCAACCAATCAGAACTCAGATGGACTGTCTCGTGTCTATGAGGAGTGAACTGATTTGTGAAGCTCATCCCATACAGGGGTTAGAGCCCCCAAATTCAGTCTAGGTGGAGAGGATTGTGGCACATGGACAGCTGGTTCTGATTACACTATGATATTTGTTCCACAATATAAAATATGTAGGGGAGTGTCTGTCAAGAGAAATTACTATCTTACTGAAATGACACATCCCCAGTATAAGTTCAAAGAACAGAATGTAGGTTAAACTACAGATATCTGGGATGTAATTAGCTTGTCAGTTTGCTTTGAAGCCAGGAACTAAAGTATATGTGTATGATGTCCTCAGGGAAATCCTTTGATTTGCACTAGGGATCATGAAGAAAAGGGCATATGCATGTGTTTGGGGTGTCTTCCAAGGAAGCCAGTTAATTACATCAAAGAGACTTTGATGTCTGTGTGAAGCAGATCACAGACTGGTTTGGGAAGTCACATGAGAGAGAAGATTCACTGATGTCACTTATTTTTTAAATATCTTATTAGGACATCCTGTGTTATAAAATATTAATTTTAATACACCAAGGCAGAGTTAGGTGACCTCAGAGAGAAGGCCAGCTCAAGATTGCTTTTAAGTATACTGAGCAGACCTTAGAGTCACAGAAAGACATTCATTTTCTGACTGAGAAAGAGGAACATCAAAGCACTGAAAGATTAAGAAAGTAAAGCTACATTAGATAAGACCAGTCCGAGTGTATGGGTTGTAGGAATTTGCACTTTTAAATCTGTTTTGTTTTTAAGATTGTATGTGTTAGAATATCTTGTTCTGTATTTACTGTTTTCCTATTTTTACCTATTTTAAAGTAAAGATATAAATTTTAAAATAGAAACTGCCTTGAAACTTCTTTTTTTTTTATAAGTGACGCTTAGATGGTTACAGTTGACACTGTGCATGAGCTTATTGTGGTTCCAAACTGGGAAACAGGTATGGTAAGAGCTCTCTAGGTCTTGCATAGAGTTCTAAGGGTTCATTTTGTAATACCTGGTTAGGTGCCCATAGGCAAAGATATCTGGCCCCGAAGACAGAATTATCTGAGCCTGACAATTGGAATACGTTAACAAGAGGTTATCAGCTTGAATCCCTCCAGATCTTAGGACAAAAGCGTGACTCAAACCCACAAAACAGCAGGAGGGTAACCTTGTTCTGTTAACTGTTCACAATTCTACGCTCAGAGGTTGACACTTTGGGAGTAGAGGGCTGACCTGCTGAGTGGGGTTGTGACACCACTAGCCATTTCTCTAGTCTTGTCAAATCTTCCCTCATGATACTTAAACCCTTCTCACTGTCGACTCTTACATAGATCTTTGTGTCATCTGCAAAGAGGCAGCTTTTCCCCTTAATCCTTTCCCAAATGCCACACAAATGAAGATTTTAAAGAGAACTGGTCCTAAGACTGATCCCTGAGGCACCCTACTGGGAACCTCCTTGACACATGAATACTCCCCACTAAGGACAACCTTCTGGGATTTCCAACTTAGTCAATTTCTTACCCATTGTTTAATCTTATCCCCCACCCCAAGGTCGCTCAGTTTCTTGACCACCCATCCATGTGGGAAAGAGTTGAAGGCTTTGCTGAAGTCCGGGTACAGTACATACTCTGCTTGACCCTTGTCCACCGCCTTCATCGTACAGTACATACACTGCCTGACCTTGTCCACCACCTTCATCTTGCAGTGCCTACACTGCCTGACCTTTGTCCACTGTCATCCTACAGTACATACATTGCCTGACCCTTGTCCACCACCTTCATCTCATCATACATACACTGCCTGATCTTGTCCACCACCTTCATTGTACAGTACATACACTACCTGACCTTGTCCACTACCTTCATCATATAGTACATACACTGCCTGACTCTTTGTCCACCCTTCATCAAACAATACATACACTGACTGATCCTTGTCCATCGCCTTCATTGTACAGTACATACACTACCTGCCATATGGTACATACATTGCCTGACCCTTGTCAACTTCATCATACAGTACATACATGGCTTGACCTTGTCTACCACCTTCATCTTAAAGAACATACACTGCCTGACCTTGTCCACCACCTTCATCGTACAGTACATACACTGCCTGACCCTTGTCCACCACCTTCATCGTACAGTACATACACTGCCTGACCCTTGTCCACCACCTTCATCGTACAGTACATACACTGCCTGACCCTTGTCCACCACCTTCATTGTACAGTACATACACTGCTTGATCCTTGTCCAGCACCTTCATTGTACAGTACATACACTGCTTGATCCTTGTCCAGCACCTTCATTTTACAGTACATACACTGCTTGACCCCTGTCCACCACCTTCATCATATGGTACATACACTGCCTGACCCTTGTCCACCACCATCATCATGTGGTACATACACTGCCTGACCTTGTCCACCACCTTCATCATATGGTACATACACTGCCTGGCTCTTGTCCACCACCATCATCATGTGGTACATACACTGCCTGACCTTGTCCACCACCTTCATCGTACAGTACATACAATGACTGATCTTTGTCCACCACCTTCATTGTACAGTTTATACAATGACTGATCTTTGTCCACCACCTTCATTGTACAGTACATACACTGCTTGACCCTTGTCCACCACCTTCATCATATGGTACATACACTGCCTGGCTCTTGTCCACCACCATCATCATATGGTACATACACTGCTTGACTGTGTCCACCACCTTTATCTTATAGTACATACACTGCCTAACCTTGTCCACCACCTTCATCGTACTGTACATACACTGCCTGACCCTTGTCCACCACCTTCATTTACTGTACATACACTGCTTGACCCTTGTCCACGATCTTCATTGTATAGTACATACACTGCTTGACCCTTGTCCACCACCTTCATCATACAGTACATACACTGCCTGGCCCTTGTCCACCGCCTTCGCTGTACAGTACATACACTACCTGACCTTGTCCACCACCTACATCGTACAGTACATACACTGACTGATCCTTGTCCACCACTTTCATTGTACAGTACATACACTGCTTGATCCTTGTCCACCACCTACATCATACAATACATACACTGCCTGGCCCTTGTCCAACACCTTCATTGTACAGTACACACACTGCTTGACCCTTGTTCACCACCATCATCATACATTACTTACATTACCTGGCCCTTGTCCACTGCCTTCATTGTACAGTAGATACACTGCCTGACCCTTGTCCACTGCCTTCATTGTACAGTACATATACTACCTGACCCTTGCCCACCACATTCATTGTATTGTACATACACTTCCTGATCCCTGTCCACTGCCTTTGTCGTAAAGTATGTACACTGCCTGACCCTTGTCCACTGCCTTCATCTTACAGTACTTACCCTGCCTGACCTTGTCCATGACCGTCATTGTTCCATACATACACTGCTTGAATCTTTTCCACCACCTTTGTTGCTGCCCAATCAAAGAACTCAGTCAGGTTCCTCTGACATGACCTCCCTCCTTACCTCCCATGAACTCATGCTTCCTAATGTCCCAAAGTCCATTTGCATGAAGGAACCCCACAATCCTTTCCATCATTATGGTCACCAGTAACACAGTAGACATCAGGCTGACTGGTTGACAGTTTCCTGGTTTGTCCTTACTTCCACTCCTGTGCTGGGGCACCACATCTGCTGTCCTCCAATCCCTTGGCACCTCCATCCAAGTGAGCTATTAAAGAGATGCCAATGGTGTGGTGGGGTCATGTCCCATCTCTTTTCAGCACTTGCAGATGATAGCCCATCCATCTTTAATGTATCAATTCTTTAAATCCTGTCCCTCTGTAATCAGTTCTGTTTTGCCATTCTCACCCTCTCTTTCTGGCCTGAAAGACACTTTATGGCAATGATCTGTGAACACCGAACAGAAATACTGATTCAGTATGTCCACCTTTCCTTTGTCTTTCTCCTCCACCCTCCTTCCCTTCCTCAATCTGACTATCCCTCCTTAGATTTGACTTTCTCCTGTATGTAGTGAAATAATTATTTGCCCTCATTCTCCATTCCTCTGCTATCCTCAAGTTAGTGACTAACATCACCCTCTTCATTGCCTTGCTGGCCTCCCTCATTCTAAAATACTCCTATCGCTCTGTGCCTAGCTGGTTTAGTACTTTTTAAAAGCCTTCCTTCCTTTTCTCTTCACTGCCTCCCCTTCTCTTGCATGCCACCAGTCTGGCAGGGGTAGATAGGATAGGTGAGGTGGCCTTCTGGCTGGGGCAGATGGGTAAGGGGCCATTCCTGCTGGGGACAATAGGTCGGGGCAATTTTGGCTGAGGCAGAAGGGTTGGGGCATTCTGGCTGGGGCAGACAGGTTGGGAGGCATTTGAGATAAAGCAGATGGGTTGGGGACCAGTCCAGCTGGGTCTGATTGGTCGGGGGGGCTTTTACAGATGGGCCAGAGGCATTCTGGGTAGGGCAGCATTAGGGAGAAGGACACTATGGAAGGCTGAGTGTGGGATTCTGGCAGAGGCAGTGGGTTCTTGGGGCCATTCCAGAAGGGGAACGTTATGTAAGAATAAAAAATGAAGTCTATCCATTCCAGCTCCCTATACATTGATCCCAGTCAGTATTTAGTTATCTTGTACCAGTTCAAATCACATAGATACACTCAGTAAATGAGGCACGGTTGCATAGTTTCAGGTTTCCCCACAGACGTGCCATGACAGTGCTAGCTATTGTAGTTCCTGCACCAAATCCTACTCTATCCATCTGCTCGTCTGTAACTGTCCTGTACCACCTCGACAGCTACAGAGTCTTTTCAGTAATAGTACTTGTAAGGAAGTTAATTAGCATACACGATTTGCATATGCCTTGCTAATGCACATGTGCTAGCCTATATATATATATAAACCCTTATCTGGCAGGCAGTAGCCCATGCCTTCTGCAGTTTGTTCAAAGTGTTATACACTACAGTAAACCTACCAGCTCACTCTATGTTGGTGTCTGCATGATTATTACATGGTGTCAGAATGGACCACCTGCAGCCTCCCACCGCTCTCAATTTACATAGAAATGTTGCTCAAAACTGGAGAAGATTTAAGCAGCAATTTGAAATTTTCTCGGTTGCCAGTGGACTCGCTGAAAAGTCCCAGAAAATCTCAACTATGACCCTCTTGCATGTGGCTGGCCCTGATGCACTGGAGGCATTCAATACTTTCGTTTGGGAAAAAGAGGAAGAGAAGGAGCAACTGAATAAAGTTATGGGACAATTTGAGAGGTATTGTAACCCAAGAAAGAATGTGACTTATGAGAGACTGGAACGCAGTGTAATGTGATACCTTTTCAGATGTATA
This sequence comes from Neoceratodus forsteri, assembly GCA_016271365.2. NCBI lineage: Eukaryota > Metazoa > Chordata > Ceratodontiformes > Ceratodontidae > Neoceratodus > Neoceratodus forsteri. Next base: position 146,823,186 of record CM028133.1, on the reverse strand, counting down.
AGACATTGTCTGAAGAAGCTGTTCAAAGATTGTCAGCTAGACTGGTTTCCTATTCTGGGCATAAACTTGATGTGAAAGGCAAAGTGATGTTGCTAACATGTTTTAAGCAAAAGTATTACACATTGCCATACCAAGTGGTTAATGCAAACGTGACCCCAGTGTTGGGCCTATCTACTTGTTTGGAAATGAAGCTTATAAAGAAGCTCTTTTCAGTAGATGCTGCAAGTGGAAGTGCAGGGGAACCCACAGGCTGAATTTACTGATGTATTAGGAATTGGGATGCTTAGAGGGTGAATACCACATTAAAATAGATAAGACAGTCAGCCCTGTGCAATACAGATGAGTATGAATAGATAGGCCACTGACAGAGCAAAGGCCGATGGCACATTTATAGGGCAGAAAAAGAAATGGGCAGACTGGATGGGCCTTGCAGTCCTTATCTGCCGTCAGCTTCGATGTTTCTGTGATCCACCCCCCTAGAAAAATATCTTTCACATTACAAGACAAAGTGAAAATTGAGCTAGAGAATGTGGAAAGATTGGGGTTACTGAGAAGGTGGAGAAACCCACAAGCTGGGTCAACTCCATGGTGATTGTAGGAAAAACAAAGTATGAATTTGCATAGATCCCAGAGATCTTAATAGAGGCAATTAAAAGGGAATATTACCCAATGAAAACAGTTGAAGAGGTTGCAGCCAAGCTAGCAGAGGCTAAAGTATTCACAGTGTTAGATGCTGGGCATGCCTTCTGGCAGATTAAACTGGATGGGCCCAGTTCTGATCTAATGACTTTTAATATACCTTTTGGGAGGTACAAGTTCAAGCGTCTCCCCTTTGAGATTTGCTCAGCACCAGAAGTCTTCCAAAAAAAATTTCACACATTTTTGAAGGGCTCGAGAGCACAGAGGTCATTATGGATGACATCCTAATATGGGGAGCTAAAGTACAAGAGCACAATGAGAGGTTACGGCACATTCTACAAAGAGCCAGAGATAACTTGTCTTTAAACCTAAAAAAATTGAAAATCAAAATGTCAGAGATCCAATATATCGGACACAAGTTAAGTAACGATGGGCTGTTGGCAGACCCCTAGAAGAAAAACGCAGTTACCCAGATGCCTGTTCCCCAAAATCAGACTGACTTACAGAGATTTATGAGCATGGCAAACTACCTGACAAAGTTCATTCCAAACCTATCAACTGTAAATAGGCCATTGAGAGAGGTACTAGAGAAAGAAACAGCATGGCACTGGGAGGGGCACCACCAACAGGCCTTTCAAGAACTGAAAATAGCTGTCACAAACCCCCCGATGCTGGCCTACTATGATCTATTGAAACCTGTTGACTTATCTGTTGATGCATCTTCAGAAGAGCTGGGTGCATGTCTGTTGCAAGAAAGCAGGCCTATTGCTTTTGTTTCCAGATGACTTTAAAAAAGCTGAGAGACATTAGGCACAAATTGAAAAGGAAACAATAGCTTTTGTAGTTGGCTGCTCAAAATTCCACCAGTATATCTATGGCAGACCAAGGGTCCATGTTGACCACAAGCCCCTAGAAAGCCTTTTCCCAAAAAAACCACTGGGCACAGCCCCACTGAGAATTCCACACATGATGCTAAAACTGCAAAGGTATGATTTACGAGTACAGTACAAAACAGGTAAAAACTTCACATTGCGGATGGCCTGAGCTGGGCTGTGGGAGAACATTCTGTGCCAGAAACTGAACTGGACAAATATGAGGTTCACACGGTGGACTATATGACTATCAGTGATGAAAAACTGAAATTGTTTCAGCAAGAGACTGACAAAGCTTCAGTACTGGTCAAGCTGAGAGACACTGTTTTGAATGTGTGGCCCCAGGAGAAAACATCAGTGCACCCCAAGATAAGTCAGTACTGGCAGTTCAGAGATGAAATCCCGACAGAAAATTGACTTTTGCTGAAGGGGAGCAGACTGATATTCCCCACATCACTGAGACCAGACATGTTAACCAGATTACACGGCAACCACTTGGGCATTGAAAGATGCAAGCACATGGCCAGAGATCTTTTATTCTGGCCAGGGATGAACAGTCAGACTGGTGACATGGTGGCCCAGTGTGGCATTTGCAACCAGTTCGGGAAAGCACAATCTAGAGAGCTGCTGCAGCCACATGAAATACCAGAAAGACCTTGGCAAAAGGTTGGGGCTGATCTATTTGAATTTGAAAGTGAAAATTATCTGGCAGTGGTTGGTTACTACTCCAAATACATTGAGATATCCAAGCTGCAAAATACAACAAGCAAAATGGTGATTAACCATATTAAATCAAAATGTGCAAGACATGGTATCCCAGAAATACTTGTAACAGATAACAGCCGCAATTGGCCTGCACTGAATTCATAGACTAAATGAAAGTATGAGTTTAAACATGTAACGTCTTCACCAAGATACCCCCACAACAATGGCATGCTAGAACGAGCCATTCAAACAATAGAGAGACTATTAAAGAAAGCACAAGTGGACCCTTACTTAGCACTCTTGGAATTGAGAAATACCCCACTGGAGGGGCTAGGATCACCAGCAGAGCTGCTTATGGGCTGCAGAACCAGAACTTTAATGCCTACCAGATCTGAGCTACTTAAACCAAAGTGCCAGAAGTTGATTTGCGAGCTACATTCGAGGGACTCAAGAAAAGCAAAAATCTTATTATAATTTGCACGCCCGACCACTCCCAGCCTTACAGCCGGACAGCCTGTTTACTTGCGAACACCTGAGAATACCTAAACCCCTGCAGTTATGGAACACCATGCTGAAGAGCCACGCTCCTATGTGGTCCGAGCAGATGGGAAATTGTATTGAAGAAACACAGAAACATAGAAACATAGAATTTGACGGCAGATAAGGACCGCTTGGCCCACCTACTCTGCCCATTTTTCTACCTAACAGATAAGCTGCAGATCCTAGTTAACCAACAGCTTACTTCCTCTTACCCGCCCCTAAGACTGCCTTATGCCTGTCCCATGCATTCTTGAAGTCCCCCACTGTTCTTGACTCCACGACCTCCTCAGGGAGGCTGTTCCATGCATCCACAACCCTCTCTGTGAAAAATAATTCCTTACATTACCCCTGAGCTGTCCCCCCTCTATCTTCAAATTGTGCCCCTTGTTCTTGCACATCTCTTTTTCTGGAAGATGCTACCCTCTTGGACTTTGTTAATTTCCTTGAGGGTACTTGAAGTTTCTATCATGTCCCTCTCCCTTCTTTCCTCAAGTATACATATTAAGCTCCTTTAGTCTTTCTTCGTATGTCTTTTGGTGCAGATCCTGCACCATTTGATTACCCTCCTCTGGACAGCCTCCACTCTGTCTATGTCTTTAGGAGATGAGGTCTCAGAACTGCACACATACTCAGATGGGGTCTCACCAACTGTCTGTACAGAGGGATAACAACTTCCTGTTTCTACTATTGATGCCTCTTCCTATGCATCCCAGTATCCCCAACCTTCCTTACTGCCTTCTCACATTGCTTGCCCACCTTTAGGTCATCTGATATAATTACCCCCAGGTCTCTTTCTATTTTTACTGTTGTCAGTATCTCACCCCCATTGTATGCGCTTCCCTGGGTTTTGTTTCCCATGTGCATTACCTTGCACTTCTTTGCACTGAATCTGAGCTGCCATACATTTGACCATTCCTCCAACCTTGCCAAGTCCTTTTCATCCTTTCCACTCCATCTTGTGTATCAACCCTGTTGCAGATCTTTGTGTCATCTGCAAAGAGACATACTTTTCCTTCCAGTTCCTCTGCAATGTCATTTATAAAGACATTAAAAGGACCGGTCCCAGTACTGAACCCTGCAGTACCCACTAGTAACCCTCCTTTCTTCACTGTGTACTCCATTTACTACTACCCTTTGCGTCCTGTTGTCTAGCAATTTTTATCAGGCTACCACCTTGGGACCCATTCCAAGGCTGGCTATCTTGTGTATTAATCTTTGTGTGGGACTGTATCAAATGCCTTGCTAAAATCTAGGTAGGCCATGTCCACAGCCCCTCCTGGTCTACTACTTTGGTCACCCAGTCAAAGAAATCTATTAGATCTGTCTGGCCACGAACCTCCCATCGTGAATCCATGCTGCCTTGGGTCCTGTGCCCCAATGGCCTCTAGGTACTCAACAATTCTTTCCTTCAGAAGTGATTCCATCATTTCCCTACCACTGAGGTCAAACTAACTGGTCTGTAGTTTCCTGCCTCTGTCCTGCTCCCACTTTTGTGAAGAGGAGTCACATCTGCCCTCCTCCAGTCCTCAGGTACCACCCCATCCTCCCATGATTTGTTAAAGAGAGTAGTCAGCGATGTCACTAGTTCTACCCTTGGTTCTTTCAGAATTCTTGGGTGAATCCCATCAGGCCCCATTGCTTTGTCCACCTTCAATTTTATAAGTTCTTTCAGAACCCTTTCTTCTGTAAATGGACTGGTATCGACCCCCGTCTTCAGAGTGTTTCTCTTGTTTGGTTTGGTAACTCCCCTCATCTTCCTTTGTGAATACTGAGCAGAAATATTCGTTCAGTATCCCTGCTTTTCACTGTCACCCTCTACCCCATTCCCTCCCTTTATTAAGCTTCAGTATCCCTCCTTTGGTCTTTCTTGCTCCCTAATATACCTATAAAGGTCTTATCCCCTTCTTAACAGAATTGGCTATCCTTTCCTCGGTTTGGGCCTTTGCTATTCTGACTGCCTTCCCAGCCTCTTTCTGCTTTAACTGATAAAGTTCTCTGTCCTGCTCCTTCTGTGTTTCCTTATATTTCCTGAATGCTGTCCTTTTCTCCTTAACCTTCCCTGCCACCTCTTTGTGAACCATAGTGGTTTTCCTTCATTGTGTTTTACTGATTTGCTTTACACAAAGGCTTGTTGCCTCTGTGATGGCTGTTTTGATCACTCCCCATTGTTCCTCCACCCCTCCTTCTTGCCTGTTTGCTAGTGCTTTTCTGAGGCACTCTCTCATTTTCCCAAAGTCAGCCCTCCTAAAGTCTAGTACTCTTGCTTTTGTATGGCTTGATTGTATGGCTGTGTTTATCGTGAACCACACTGTTTGGTGGTCGCTTGTTCCCAGATGGCTACCAACTTCTAAATCTGAGATTCTTTCTCCATCCCCATTTGAAAGTACCAGGTCTAGACTGCTCCCTCCAGTGGGTTCGATACTAGCTGTCTGAGGCATGCCCCCTGTAGGGCATCAAGAATGACCCTGCTTTTGGATGTGCCTGCAGCAAAGGTGCTCCAGTTAACATCTGGCATATTCAGGTCCCCCACCAACAATATCTCCCTTTTTCTGCCATTCTAAGAAAGCCTTCTATCATTTCCTTGTCCATTCCCTCCCTGAGATGGGGGTCTGTATACAACATACGGATTGTGGTGCCATTTCCTGTCTCCAGGGTGACCCAAAGTGCCTCATCTGTTCCTGTTTACTCTTTAGTTCTGTTGCTTTGATCCTCTCCTTTACATAGAGAGCTACTCCTCCTCCTCTTTACCCTCCTGTCCCTCCTGTAGATTGTGTATCCTGGTATGTTGACATCCCAGTCATGGTTCTCTGTGTACCATGTTTCTGTGACTGCCACAATATCCAGGCAACCCTCTTCCATCAAGGCCACTAGTTCAGGGAGTTTGTTACACAGACTATGGGCATTGATACTCATCACCCTCCACTTTTGATAGCCTTACCCTTTAGCCCCATTTCTGTCCTTACTGCCTTTGCCTTTTTACATTTAAATCTGTTCTGCTCCTAATAACTTCTGTACCTTGGTGTTTACCTCACTAATCACACATGTTTTGTGAGGAGGCTCGGATTTCCTGCTTCTTTCAGTGCCTCCCCTTGGCTAGTTTAAATGCTTGCCAGTGAAGCATTTAAACCTTCTCACCTAGGATCCTGGTTCCCCTGGACAGATGCAGATCATCGCACCAGTATAGGTCTGCATCCTCCAGGTGGCTCCCCAGTCCCCAATGAAGCCAAAACCCTGAGCTCCACACCAGTTTTCAACCACTCATTGAATTCCTGGTGAGAAGTGCCCTAGCATCCGCCTTTGCCATAGACAGGCAGCACCTCCGAGAAGGTGACCCAGATGCGCTACTTGTCTAAGGCCCCTTCCCCAACTCTCTACAAACTCCTCTTGCACTGCTATGATCCATTCCTAGCCAGGTCATTTGTCCCTAGGTGGACAATGACATCTAGCTCCCTCCTCTGTAGCTCCTCCCACGATCCTGAGGATTCAAGCTTCCTGTCCCTCCAAGCCATACACCAGGAAGGCACCTTACCTCCCTCTCCCTTCCTCCCCATTTCTACCCCCTAATGATTGAGTCCCCACCAGGAGTTGTTTCCTTCCCTGTGGGTCCCATGCCACCTCCTGTGGGTCTCCTTCGTGAAGGTTCCCAGCATCCTCCTTGGTCTCCACTGCAGGTGCCTCCATAGAGGAACCACTATCCACCAGAAGAGCGAATGAATTGTGGAGAGGTACAGCTGGAGGATGCAACTCTGTTCCACCACCTCTCCTCCTACAGGAGGGACCTTTTATTAACCCCTGATCAAGCGCAGCCCTGTGGCCCACAAACTGCACATCCAAGGAGAAGAAGTGAGAAGAGAGCTGATGACATGATGGAGGACAACAGGATCCCACAGGTGCCTGCAATGGAGGTCCTCCACAAGTGACACCAGGGCAATTACAAAGCGAGCCAGTGGAGTTGGCCTTGCCCCTGAGCAGTTTGGACCAATTGTGTGGCATCAGCTCCAGCCCGAAAATTAGCCGTGTCGGTGGAAGGGAGATCCAAAGGCCCGTCTGGCATCGTGACTACATAGACTCACAAAAACTTTGAGCTACATAGAACTTTAAACATTTTATGTTTTTTTGGGGGAGGGAGTTTAATTGAGAAGGGAGAGGTAAGGAAGTTAATTAGCATCCACGATTTGTGTATGCCTTGTTAATGCGCTAATACATATATATATAAAACCTTATCTGGCAGGCAGTAGCCCGTGCTTTTTGCAGCTTGTTCTAAGTGTTATACAGTACAATAAACCTACCAGCTCACTCCACGTTGGTGTCTGCGTGATTATTACAGTACTGAAATGTCCTTCTCTACTGCATCTTTCTTGTGCATGCTGCCAACCACACTTTGGAATGCACCTTTTTAAGCCAGGGTCTGAAATATCCTACATCCCACCAGTGCACTAGTGTTCTGAACCACAGCACTGGTATTCAAGCACAGGCCCTTTAGTGAGTGCATCTCCAAAAAAAACAGTGAGTGCACTTAAGCGTGGGAATGCCCCCTCAATGCTGGGATTTGAACTGGCCTCTGTGTTACAGCAGGGGGTTTCTGCTCTAACCTCAGTGCACCACAAGTAGCATGTGTGATACTTTAGCGTCATCAGCGAAATTTGCACTGTGTCCGGAGTCTTGTCTTCCGTGAATGCAACACTGGCTCATCACCTATCCTCAATGTCTCTTTTTATTCCAGAATGAAACGTACTAACCTTAGAACTACACTGTATATTATGACATTAAACATGTTGATTGCTGTTTTCCATTTCGGCAGTACATACCTTTGTTTTATTTATTTCTCTCTATAACATCAAGGCCTGCCCTTTTTTCCTTGCTGCAAGTTGCTGATCTTGCCCCCGAGATTCCCAGAGGGAATAATTCTAGGGGGCCCGCACCACCCCGGCACACTTGGCGGGGGATGCCACAGTGAGGGTGGCAGGGAGAGGAGCGGAGCTTTCTATCCAGAGGATTCCAGCTCCTCACCTTCACCCCCTCCTCGACAGGAGCCGATGGTACATCCTCGCTCTGTTTAAATCTCCCCAATGCAGTCCTTCTTAGTTCGCTTTTTTAATTCAGTACAGCATCAACACTTGAGGAAGAGCTGCGTCCGGTGATCCAACCTTTTGCATGATCACTTTTCTTTGTTATTAAAAAAAAAATAAAACATTCGTTTTTGGGCAGGGGACAGCAAACGGACAGGCAGGAAAAAAAATAGAACGAAAAATTACTGGTGGAGCTGCGATGAAGACGTTGCTGAGCTGCTTGTGTTTCTTCCTCCTATCAAAGGTGATGGCTCAAGAAGAAGGTAAGCCCGGAGATACTTTTCCGTCTCTTAAGGCACTGGGCTTGCATCTCCCTGTCTTTTCGTAAAGGCACAGTTGCGGGTCACTTACATATGTTTACTGGTTTATTTTTTCTATATAGTCACCTCGAGACCCCGAGTGGTCTAGATGATGTGAAGGATGCTCGGTAGCCTGGTACCGCCTCTTTGTTTACACAGCAGGGATGCAGCCCCGCAGGTTTCTGCTATGCAGAGGGAGAGAGAGAGGAGGAGGTGATGATGGGTTGGGTCTGAGTGCCAACACGCACACACCTCTCGCTCAATCTTTTTCTCTCTCTGATGGCATCTGAAATTTAGAATGGGAGGAAAAGCACACAAACCGGGTTTGTTTTTTTTACCTATGCTCTGTCTGGCAAAGCCTGCAATAAATGTTTTGTCTCTTGAACGCTGACTATGAGGTCAGACTGGTTCCTGGTTTCTGAACGGCATCGTCCGCAATTTGATAAATTTGTGTCACTGCGTTAGACCTGGATTATGTAGACGGGGAGGGGTACTGTATATAGTACGTCAGCTTCAAATATTGTTGTATAAAAACAAAATTGTCTGGTATTTGAAATAACAAAATACGTTTTAAATAAAAGAAGAGGAATTTAGCTTTCTATGCCACTATGGACATATAGCATATGCGGTTTGTGTATATATATATATATTTATATATATATATAAAATATGCAGAATATAAGGTTACATTACTAATGTGTATAACATAATCATAATGTATGCCTGTCGTACGGTTCACTACTTGCTGGACACCACACACGTATTTAATTTATGACACCCCATCACTATGAATGGGAATTACTCATTTATCCTCATTATGGCTATTACCGGTGTGAGCATCTTGCAAAGAGATATATTGTATATGTATACAGTTATGTTAAAAGTGGTTAGTAAATCTCAGTGGGATTCCCTTCCCAGTCTGGATCAAGTGTTGTAACTGGTTTTACACTGTCCCAGATATCAGGACAGTGCCATCTGTTCTGAAAGAATGAATGAAAAGACTTCTCTATGTTTTTCTCATTATGTACTGTATTCACACATAATCATGCTTATTCGCCAAGTATATCAATGTTGTATTTGGAGATGACACTGCGATTGACAGGCAGAAGGCTGCCAATGATATCCAGCTATGTTTGCAACTGTGCTTTCTGGTTTTGTGTGTGAGGGGAGGTGGATTGGGATCTCATTTTTTGTAGTTTTTTGTGATGTTTTCATTGCAGAGGTCTAATGCCCCTCTTCAGGATCATCACTGTAATTCAAAAAAACACTGAAATCAAACCTAACGCTAATCAAGTTCTCCTCTCTTTAGAATAACCTGAAGTTTCTGTTTGTTTACTTACTGAAAAAACAATGCTAACTCAAAGCACGTTTCTAAAGGGGGGGCACAAAGTCACTGAGAGGTGACGGCTTTGACTGAGACTCATTTATTTCCATAGTCTGAGCATCTGCCATTTGACTGGTATGACATTACGATCCCCTGCAGCATGTATATTCTCTGCTAATATTCAACATGTGTGTATATTACACACATATATATATTTATAGAAACAAAAGATATGTGACTGAGATGAAGAAGGAAATATACCATTGATGGGTGATCATTAGGTAATTAGCAATGAGCCATCTATGTGTCAGTATATATTTATTTCATGGAGTGAAAATGAATTTGCTGAATAACATTTGTTATTCTAGTTCAACGAAGTCATTAGTAAAACAACGTTGAAAAATCATATTTTACCAGTAGTTTTTAATTTTATTTTAGTAGTAGTAATGTTATTTTAGTAGAAGTTTTTTGTTTTTTTTTTCATTTTACTAGTAGCTGTTATTTAAACCCCATGGTATACATAGGGTATTCTGTGATGTGTTGCACTATATGATATTCAGTATAGACTGTTAATGTCATTGCTCCGTTGCACTCATGGCTTTGCTTCACTTATCCAATTGTTGCAATGGAACAGTGACAGCAACATTCAACACTGAATAGCAAACATATCTTAAGCTGTCACGTAGAAGAGTCCCCATACGTGCAATGGCAACTTAAAAAAAACACACGTGTATAAGAATTATTTTTGCTTGTTAAGAGACCTGCAGTGAGAATATGATATTCTCCCTCTAGGTGGATGACAAAGGCAAATATTCACTCAGTAGGTCCTTCAGAAAAGAGGCCTTAGATCATGTCATCCTAGGACTTGTTTGTACTCAGAAAGTTCTATTTATAGAACGTTAATTGCAACTTACTTGAGCTAGCAGCACATCTAGCTGTTTTACTACACAAACGCTTGTGTTTGCCTAAATCAAATATGATGCAGGCCAAATAAGAATGTACCTGTCATTTTACTTCTGACCCAAGACCCATGACATCATCAGGTGACTGCACTACTTGGTGTTGTGGACTACAGAGTGTGATTCACTGTATTGAAGGCATTGACTAGGTCAGTGAAAATGTCCTGAGTGCTGAGTCCATTTGGGTGTGGACATTCTCAGAGATCTGAAGAAGGAAGGAGATAGTGCAGTGGTTTGGGCAGAAGCAAAGTTAGAAGGGGTGAGAAGGCCATTGCTAGTGTAAAAGCTGAACAGCTGCCTACTGACCTAACATCTTCAGGACCTGGGGCAAAACTGGCAGAAGGGAGAGGGGTGATAGGTGCTAGGAACATTAGCTACACCATCTTTGTGAAAAAGGTACAACTGTAGCATGTTTCCAAGAGGACTGGAAGTGGCCCAAGGCCAGGAAGTAGTTCAAAATGTGTGAAATTGGTCGATAGGGCAGGCACCCAAAGCAAGGAATTAAGGACACGTACTATCAGAACCATAGCTAGAGTGCCCATTTAGGGATGCTAGTTCTTTGCAGACTTCTTCCTATGGGATTGAGAAGAACACAAACTTATTTGGGTAGTTGGGGCTCTCAGGAGCATGGGTGAAGATTAGATTAAGAGCTGAGGAAGGCTTAGGACCCTCGGTGAACTGTAAGTAAAGATCATTTGCTGTGAGAGAGGTACGCCTAGGTGGAGACCCCACAGGAACAGAGGTTAGGAAAGTAAAACTAAGAGGGTAGTAAACAGTGCTCCAGAACGTGGATGGATCTGTACCAGAGGCAAATAACCTGTTCCTGAAATAGGTGGTCTTAGCCTGTCTTGTGGATTTCTGCAGTAGCTATAAAGCCTAGTGAAGGACAGACTTGTCAGAGGGGACCAGTGGCATTTGTGTTTGGCCTAGGCACTATCTCTTGGGTGAAAGAAGTCAGTAAGGTCAGGAGACCCAGGAAGGTGGGTGCCCGACCCTAGTTTTTTTTTTTTGAGGGGCATGCACATCACAGTAGAAAGTGGCATGGAAATGATCTAAGGTAGGTCTTGATGGGATTTTGACTGGGAGCCAGTCAGCTAATTGAAGGTCCTGCAGAAATGCAGCAGGTTGAAACAGGATGAAGTGATTAAAAAAAAAAAAAGTGGAGGAACAAGGTATGAAGTAATCATAAGTTTGCATATTAAACTTATGGTCGATTGTAAATGTAGTAGAACATTGTACCCTGAGTACCTTCCTCCCCACACACACACACACTGGCCCCCAAGAAAGTTCCAGAAAGAGTGAGCTACTAATGTTCAGGAAGGCCTTACCAGATTTCATTTTGCTAATATAAACAGTCATACAGTGAACACTGAAGATGTGTGGCAGTGTGCCAGCTGATACAAACCTATATGATTAGAGACGCCTTGTCAAGGAGTCCGTTGTTCACGACTGAGTGTTGTAACGGATTGAGGTAGACATTCATTTGCATAGCTTTAGGGCTTTCAGATTAGTGTGTAGGAAAGTAGATTGAGACCTTTTACACCTGGAGGCAGAGCAGTCTGCATTGAAGTCACCTAGGAGAAGGTGTTCATTGTAGCCAAGGTGGCGGCATCTGGCGCTTTTTGGATTAACCCAGAATTACAAACAGGTGATATACCTGGTGTAGAGTAAGTTGAGTCCTGGCATTAAATTTGGGAGTGGAATGGACATGTAACAGTTAAACAGTTAGGAGCTGTTGAAGCTTAGGGTTAGACTCATGGAGAAAATGGGAGATTTAGATGGGAGGCAGTGTAATTAGACCCCTGTCTCCACATATGGATCTGTCCTGCTCATGGGTTATTTCAATTTTGGTTTTATTTATTTATTTTTTTAAACTGGAAAGTATGTGAGCAAAAATGCCCATTTTCACAAATGTCCAGTGCTACATAAATTCGATGATACAGAGAAAAAGGTAAAAACAATATTTGCAATATTTATCCACTCTCTCCCCTCCCTCTATCTCACACCTGACGCAATCGCCTGGTTCAAAAACTATCTCACTGACCAGACACAACAAGTCAAAATCAACACCACCCTATCCGCCAAGCAACCAGTTCTTGTGGATGTCCCTCAAGGGTTGATTTTTAGGCCCTCTACTTTTCACCCTGTTTCTGAACTCCCTCCCAAAGGCCTGTAGCAGTAAACTATTGCTCTATGCAGACGATGCCGTAGTATACTGGAAAAATACCAATCCTAACTCTCTTTAAAATACCCTGCAAGGCTGTCTTAGAGAACTAGAGTCCTGGTTCACCGATCATCGATTAATACTAAATTACAGCAAAACTAAATCTATAATCTTTGCCCACTGCCAAAACTCCAACAGTAATGCCCAGCTTACTATCTCAAATTCTCAGGGCATCCATATTGAACAGGTCCCTAACTTCAAATATCTAGGCATCACACTGGATACATCCCTCACCTACCACATACGCATTGACCACCTCTTCTCCTCGGTAAACACCCAGCTTGGGATTCTCTACAGATACAAACACTGCCCCCTCCCCAGGGCTTACGGCTGGCAGTAACCAGCTCAGTCCTATCATTGGTCGATTATGGGATAATAATTTATGGTACGGCTGACCACACAGCCCTTAACAGTATCAACCTAGCCCTCAACAAAGCCTGCCGACTAGTTACAAGCAGCGCTAGATTAACCTATACGCAGAACCTACAAGCGGACTGGCTGACCTTTGAAGGAGACTAAAGTACCACACGCGCCTCCAAGCCAAAAAGATCCTAATGAATCTTGCACCCACTAGTCTTCACCCCCTCATCCAACCAACCCCTCACAGGAGCACCCCTAGACACCTGGCAAGCACCCCCCTCTTAGTCCCCCAGTAGGACTACACTAGGGCAAAGGTCTTTCCGTTATCGTCCTCCACTCTTGCTTAATAATCTTTCCTCTTCCATCTCCCTGGCCCCTAGCCTTGGCCTGTTTAAAAATGGCATTAAGAGACATCTCCTGGCAAGCCGGTGGCGCTGAGGAGTTGGACACTGGACACCACACCTCGCTACGCGGCGACCGGGTTCGGGAGCGGACTCGGGTTGCTGAGAGTCGGCAGGGGAGGGAGGATCGAGGCCCCAACGGATGCCTCTCTCAGGGTGGGAACCATGAACGCTGCTTCGCTGTTTCACATCACTCTCACAGCCGGTGGAAGCACCACCAGGAGGATGGAGGCGTCTCACCGGAGTCTGGGAGGGGGACGCCGGCCACGCATGAGGGCTTGGTGTATGCCAGCATGTCACATCAGACATAATACGCCCTAGCGCAGGACGCCCCAGAGGGCGGGGAACCAGGGAAGAAAACAGAAAATCCTCTCGGGCAGCCCAAGATGATAGCCTCTCGATCATCCGACCACCAAAGAGGGAACAGACCCCACTGTGCAGGAGGGAGGGGCACTCTAGGGGCAGATCCCACTGGAGGTGGAATGGAGTTGAGAGGAAGGAAGGAGTGGGCTCCGAGAGCAGAGAAGGGGGCAAAAAGAAATAAAAAAAAAAAAAAAAGAGACATCTCCTTGACTCAGAGTCATGTGGCTGTTACGAACAATCCTCCCTAATTCAGTATGCGATAGAGAAATAGCGTCTCTCATGACCCAAAACTAGGCCTACAATCCCGATGGGACTTTAAAACCACAAACTCAAGGCCTGGGTAGGCCTACAGAATCGGTAACCTGTCTCACTTCACCTCGACGACCCAGGGTCCTTTAGCAACCCTAGTGATACTAACCAAGCATTGTAAATTATCCTGTACGATGTAACCATGTAAAAGTTGTCTTAATGTGATGTTCTGCTTAGTGTAATGTGTTCAAGATTGTCTTAAGTAATGTGTCCATTTTGTATTGACGTGGAGCCTTTGCAAAAGAGTCTTGGACTCAAGGATTGTAATTCCAAAGCTTCAATAAAATAAAATAAAAAATTTACAGTAGGTAACAGTGTATATGACAGGATCATCTAGATTAAAAAAAAAACAAACAAATACAGATCACACAACAATAGAGCCTATATACAGATACATATAAACTCTAAGGTAACTTTCGAGGGTTGATGGGCATTCAGCGGGGATTGCCTACCAATCATTACTAAAGATAAATTGGAAATAGACCTACAAATAAAAGGACAGACAGATAACAACCAACATGGATTTAAAAGAATAGATCCTCTTTAGGTAATCTAGTTTTTACAAACAGGTCAGCAAACTTTTGCAAAATAACAGCCCACTAGATGTAATTTACCTGGACTTCTGTAAGGCGTTCGACAAGGTATTCCAATGACAACTTAATAGATAAAATGAGAAAACTTGGCATAAATGATGTTATCACAAATTATGTAGATGAACGGTTGTACAAATGTACGCAAAGAGTATGTATCAAGGGATATTCCTCTGAACTTAGTCCAGTAAATAGCGGCATCCCTCAGGGGTCAGTATTGGGTGCAACCTTGTTTTCCATTTATATCTCAGATCTAACCGAGAGCCTACATAGTACTGTAGTAAAATTTGCTGACGATACCAAATTGATAGCTAAAGTAGAAACTGAAGAGGAGAGATTAATGCTTGCCAATGTCTTAAAGAAATTAGATAGTTGGGCACAAAATAACAAAATGAACTTTAACCACAATAAATGTGTCGTCATGCACTTTGGAACAAACAATAACCACAACCAAATGTTTTTAAATAACCATTCACTATCATCTGTTGAATTATATAATGACCTAAGGATACAGGTCTCAAATTGTCTTATTTTTCAAAGCCATTGCAATTGTATTATAAATAAAGCCAATAGAGTATTGGGTTGTATCAAGAGGAGCTTCAACTCAAGGGATAGGGATTGCATATTACAATTATATAAGGCATATGTGAGACTATATTTTGACTACTGCTCTCCCTTGTGGAGTCCATATCATAAGAGGGATGTTGATAGGCTGGAGGGTGTCCAGAAGAGAGCAACCAAGCTGGTAAAGGGCATGCACTGCTTAACATATGAGGATAGACTGGAGAGGTTGAATCTGTATTCCTTGGAGAAGAGGAGGATTAGAGGAGATCTCCTCATGATGCAGAAACTACGCAATGACACCGAAATGCTCTCACAGCTAGGATTGACTTTTAATAATCGGGAATGTAACCTCCGTAGTCATAATTATCAATTGTCTCTAACATACCCAAAAAATAATAAAAAGGCGCTCCTTTTTTACCCAACGTATAATTCCTTTGTGGAACACCCTACCCAAATCTGTAGTGGGTGCTACAAACAGCATAGAATCTAAAACAAATTGGATCAACATCTGTTAACAATGGGAAATTGAGACAGCTTGCTGGAGATGCACTCATATGGGCTTCGGCCTCCTGTGCATCTATCTCCTTTAGTATGACCAGGACAGGCACAAGTGGTGGATTGGAGGAGGTGGTCTCGAGGAGGAGGTGAAAGACAATTGAACTACAGGCCTAAAGTTCAGGGGGCAATTATTGCAAAACTTAGGGCCCTTGTACATGATGGAATTATGAAACCAGGGAAGGAGTTCAGAAGAGTCAGTTGCAGCAAGCTAGGTCTCAGTAAGAATTAAGATGTCGGGACTATTTTGCTGCACTCAGAGCTTGATATCGTAGATTCTGAATGGAAATAGAGATAAAGAGGTGATATATTGAACCCTGGTGCTTTTTAAATAGCTCTGCTTATTATGTCTATATAAATGCCTGCTATGTGTATTTTTATTTCAGCTGTTGAAAGATAGAAATATGTATGTCTTTTTATTGTTTGTAGAAATAGTGATGACTGAATTGTCAATCACATGAATTTAAATGAGCTGAAATAAGTCGAATTTGGGGAGGTGGCTCTGAACAGTGGTGTAAAACAAACTGAGCCCTTTGAGTAAGTCAGAGAGCCCAAAGCCAGAGTTTTTTTTAAATTTTTTTTTTATTTAGTTGTTCAACCAGGAGTAGCAGACTAAGCTGAAAACTTTTTACAGGAGTGACCTGGGAGCACAGGTAAGTTAAGTGACTTGGTCAGGGACACAAAGTATGCAAGTGGAAGCTGTGGGATTCAAACCCAGGTCAGATGTGCTGGATGTCACCAGATCTGCAGCTCAGAGCCTTAAACCACTGTGCTATATTGCCTCCCTTAGTGTGAACAGGAAGGAGGATGGGGGCCCTGAGTGTCTCAATGTCTCCTCCAAGAAACAGAACTAGAACTAGTATAAGTGGACTTGTAAAACGGGAGGGCTAGGGGAGTCATACCAGTTGAATGCAGCAGCATGTGCAACGGCTAGCTTAGTAGGTTATAATGTCACAGATATTGCAGAAGACAACAGTGAACAATAAACTGTGAGCAAACTATGAACTAGGCAGATACAGCTTACTGTGAATAAATAGCCGAGGCAGGCACTCTGAGAATCAAATTTTAATCTCAGTATTGTTAGGTGCAGACACATCACATGGCCATGCATTATTCCCCAGTTGTCTCACACATCTACCATGTTCATGTATTTCTTCCCCCTTTATATTAATCTATAAGCTATGTATATTATTTTGTGCCCATTTTATAAGTGCAGTAGCACACTTCATGGTACGCAGTCACGTCTGATATATGCACTTCTCAGGTGGTTTTGCCATGTACCTTACAGCGCACTCAAGGCATGTGTATATCAAAGCATGACCACAAACTTGGTTGTATATTATTACACATGTATGTATACATGTGTGTGTGTGTGTGTGTTTATATATATATATACACGCACACACTGCTATATATTATATAGGATACATGATGGGCAGGGTATGATATGGAAAATATTTTCACTCCTGCAGAGTGAGCTCTAGATACTTCAGAAATGCCAAGGTACCCAGGAGAATATCCAGAGGTCACGTATGCAGGAGTGAAAACATTTTCCATAGCACACTACTGCACATCATGTGTCCCATTTATACAATAGGTGTTTCAGAACCTTTTTTTTTTTTATTCACTTTATCTTATGGAATAAACAAAGACAACACAGGACAAAAAATAAACTTTGCTAAAATAAGCTGAAACACTAATTTGCCATTTGGGATGAAGCAGGCTATATTCAATGGTAGTTGAGGTATTCATGGATGTGAAAGGCTTTGCTTTTTTTGGCTTCTTGTCAGTATGGAACTGGCTGCTGTTAGCTTGCTTTGGTTCTCTGCAGAAACACAACATGATTTTTAGGGCTGGCAGGTGAGTTGCATACGAACATATGGAATTTGCCAGCAGATAAAGGCCTAGAGGTCTATCAAGTCTGCTCGAATGTGCAGCTAGCACCTCTTATTCTGCAGCTGCCCTTCCCTTCCACCCTTCCCCTTCATTAACCCTCCCCCTTGTCCTGTCCCATCCCCTTTTGAAGCAGTCCACTGTTCTACTGGATACCACTTCTGCAAATAACACATTCCACACAGCCACCATCCTCTCTGTAAAAAAAGTGTCTTTTCATCTCCCTCCTGAACCTTCCTCCCTCCAGTCTCATATCATGGCCACTAGTGTCTCTCCCCTCCCTTACTTTGAATAGCCCCTCTGTACCTGTCTTGTTTATTCCTTTCATGTGTAACCCCCCTGCAAATGGGGGTTCCCAAAAGACTTCCAGGAGCTTGCTTGAATGCTCCAAGCCTGAATGGTGTTTGGCATTTAAGCCATTTATCAGTGAGTGTTTTTAGAGCCTCTGGTACTGTCTTTAAGAGCTGTCTGCTTGCAGACATAATTAGTTTGTATGGGGGACTGTGTGCTTCTGAGTACCACTTGAGCTGCTGCTAATTCACTTAATTTTGCAGTCACTAGGAGTGCAAAGGGAACCTATCTGAAAGATGTAACTGTTTACCAGAAATTATTTAGAGTAATAATGAAATGACAGTTTGTCTAACCTGCTTTCTTTGCAGTCAGAACTGTGTCTGCTAGTTCCCATTCTAGTTTTGAACTGCTGAACTGGACCAATCAGTGTGGGGTGCTAGCTCTAAAATGGTGCCTTGGACGAATCAGAACTTGGACTCATAATCTGAGCCAGCCACAAGAGGATTGTATGGGCAGTGACTCTGGGAGATGTAGTTTAGACTTCAGTGCCTTTTTGGACCAACAGCAGCAGTCTATTGTGAGTGACAGCCAATCCAGTCAAGAACTGGGAGGAACTCAAAGGAAGTGCCGTTTTTGTCGGTTGGAGTTCAGTTGAGCTTTGGCAGTGAAGAAGGAAGGAGCCCTGTGCTTTTCAGTGTGCAGTTTTAGTCAAAAAACGTGTGTAAGGGCCCAGAGTTCGGTCTGCAGCTTGTTGGGACTGAATCCGTCCTGTGAAAAAGAATCAAGGATCTCTGAAGGTAGAAACCAGGCTCACCCTGTAGAAGACTGGAAGAATTGCTGAAAATTGCACTCGGTCTGTCAGGAACTGAATCTGCTGTGTGTTCTCCCGGTATTGTGCAGTAATTGCGATCGGGATACAGATGCAGCCTGCCTGGTATAGTACTTTCTTTTATATGGATGTGTGAAGAGGTTGTGTACCTCAAGTGAGCCCTGCTGACATTGAAGGACCCTATCTTATTTGGAGGTCGTGAGTACTAATTCAGGGTTGCTCCCTGTTGAATTGCCACATTAAATCCAAATGGAATTACTGTACTGTGACTGTTTAATTCTCCTTTTCTCTGTGTGAAAGGGCCCCTACCAGCTGCCACGGTTTGGACTAGCCACTAGGGCTTGGGTACCCAGGGACAGTAACTGATAAGGGATAGGCCTGTGCACAGAGCCATAAATAGATTATTAGGTGATAAGCTAATTAACCTGATTTCCCCTGTCCTTGTTATATCCCCTAAATAAATCAGAGCTGCTTGTTTCAGCAAAGTTATACTGCCTGAGGTATTTGTCTATGTTAAAGTACTGTACTGTGATTGTTGCACTGTATCTCATTTCACAGGAGGTCCCAGTGCCGGAACCAGACCTGGGGTAAGTGTGTACTGTGAAGGTAATTCTGATATATTGTGTGGGCCACTAGTGGGAAGAAAGGGGTTGCAGTGTCCCAGAGGGCTGTGACCAAGTTAGTTTAACTATTGCAACCCTGACCTCTGGGTGGAGGCACCGCCATTGGATCCAGGCCCCTCAACCTGTTAGTGGCAAATCAGGCAGGGTAGTAGCCCCTGGGATAGCGCCATCTAGGGGTTACATCTTGGAGGCTCACCGCTGGGATTGTGTGTCCTCTAGTGGCCATATTTACGAACCACTGTTAAGAAAAATGGGTACCCGACAGAAGGCTGTGCACCGCTGGTGGAGTGTGTACTGGGGAGGAGATCGACCTCAAAATGCTATGCTTATCCTGGACATCCCCTGGGTACTAACACGGACACTGTGCAGGAGTACTTTCCAAGGTGGAAGGTTTACAAAACCCTGTGGTGGTGGTCGGCATGCTAATCTGCTCACCACACTTTCCTGGCCCTAGTAGAGTTTAAGGATCCATAGATAGCTCCAAAGTGCCACAGACCATTACCCCAGAGGAGCCCTCACTGCTTGGAGGTGATAACTAAGGACAGTAAGACCGGGGAATCAGCCCCACCACTATCTGAAACTTTTGAGGAGAAATTTGCTGAATGGTTGCTGGGAGAGGGAAAACTGTGGAGGACTTGAAGAAACTATTCTTGCCACCTGGGAGTGTTCCTCCCAACACCCTCCTGCTCCAGTGCCCGTAATGGTGGCTGAACCAATGCAGACTCCTATTTCTGCACCTGCCATTAGTCCGACTCTTACCGAAGTTGAGGATCTTCTCTGCACCCTCCCACCCCCAAGGGAGGATGACTGGGAGACCTGGATAGACTATGTTGCCCCAAGTGCTAGAATGGCAATGCTCGAGGTGAAGAGAGGGTTAGTGAGGCCTCCGAGGTCCTGCCCTGGCTACCATCCGTGCTAAACGGCCCAGTAACCCTGAAGCGACTGCACAGGCCTATCTTGAGGCCTTGGAGAATGTGTATGGGAGCCCAGATTCTGATGAGGACCTATGGTGGAGAGTAAGAGATGCACAACAGTACCAAGGGGTTGTTGTCTGTGTATGTATCTCGGCTGGAAAAATTGTTGCAAGAATGCCTCAGAAAAGGTAGTTTGCCAGCGATTGAACTGGACCGAACCAGGCTGGACAGGATCCTTAAGTCTGCCCCTTCTCAGAACTGCTGTTGCTTCAGTTACACCTGGCAGATCGACTGGAATCCCCACCCTCCTATGATGAGTTAATGAGAGAAATTCGAGGAGTTGAGAAAGAGCGACCTCGGGAGGACCTGCACCAATAGCTGCGGCTCTGACCCGAGTGACTGAGGGTGACCCATCAAGTGAAGTTCAGGGGCAGAGGTTGGCAGTCAATGAGTGCTCTGACAAGGAAAAAAGATATGTCACAATGGGGCCGAACTGTTGAGAGAGATCCGGAATTCAAAAACAGTCCCTTTATGAAGGCCACGCCTGCAAATGCGGGCCCCTGACCTATATCCGACTGCATCTGCTATGGGGTGGGGTACCCACCCATGTATCTCCTGCTGATAACAGCTCGAACTTCGATTCCTTGACCATGGAAGTGGAGAAACTGACGAGATGTCTCAAATGCTTATCATGCCGCAGACAGAGATGGCACCAGGTTTCCAGTTAATATACCCCGCCCTGGCTCCCAGTGTGGCGCCTCGGCCAGCTCAAACTCCAAAGTATGTTTTGCTATAATTGTGGGAAAGATGGGCACATGAAAAGGAATGCCAGTCCCCAAAAGACACTGACAAAGTTGCATATAGGCTACAAGGAGAGCTTCGGAGAAGAAATCAGTGGTTAAGAGGTGCACGACATGATCCCAGTGAGGCACCAAAAATGCTAATTCCGTCTTTTGTGCAAGGTCAGTTGCCCAGGCCCCCACTACCGCCTCTCAGACTGGTCCAGAATAGTGGGTCCCTCCATGGAGACCACTGTAAAGGTGAACGGAGTGTCTACAAAACTATATGAACAGTGGCTCCCAAGTGACAATTATGTTCCAAGATTGGTATCAGAAGCATTTGTCAGGCGTAGCCCTTACAACCATTAGAAGGACTGCATGTATGGGGTTAAGTGAAGGCCTACCCTATTCGGGTATATCAATTTGGCTCTATCTTTCCCCACCTCCGTGGCTGGAGTGGCCGAACAAGTAGAGACCCTAGCCTTAGTGTGTCCCCCCACTGGACTGTATGATGGTGTCCCTTTGTTGATTGGAACAAATGCTCATATGTTCGGAAGGCTGGCACAGTTGTGTTATGAAAAACAGGGGTCAAAGACTAGTAGAGCTTTAAGAGTTTCGGCTTTAATTAAGAAGGCCTATGAGGCACAGAGAGATGCTGAAAAAACAGAACCAGAGGAACCGGTCGGAATTGTTTGGAAGAAGGATCCTGAGTCTCTGATCCTGGCCCAAATGCCCAGTGTACCTTACAGGAGAGGTCCGTATCAGAAAGGATGTTAAGAATAAAATATTAATGTTGGATGCACCAGGCGATGGAAAATTGCCAGAGGGACTGCTGGTCAAGCCTAGTATTTTGCCGCTAGAGCCCATGCTTATGCCAGAAGGGTAATGGTCCAAGTTCATAATGTGTCTGAAAGAGACATTCGAGTAAACAGAGGTTGCATCCTGGCTAATGTGCATTGTGCAGACACTGCAGTGCTACCAGCAGCAAGAGTTCAAGGAAGAATGACAGAGTAACGCCTGACTTGTTTGATTTCGGCGACTCCCGCTGCCAGCTGAATGGAAAGTGAAGATCAGTGAGAAGCTTGCCCAGAGAGACCAGGTGTTTTCTTTAAAGAATGGGATGTAGGATCGTGCAGAGGCTGAGGCACAATATCCGGCTGCATGACGGAAGACCATTTCGTGAGAGTCTCGACGCCTGGCACCTGCTGACATAGATGATGTGAGGCGGCATCTGCAAGAGATGTTAGCTGGTGTAATACAAGAATCCAGAAGCCCTTATGCTTCCCCATTGTGGTAGTGAGGAAAAAAGAATGGAACAGTAAGGATGTGTGTGGATTATCGCACCTTAAAACGGCGGACTATCCTGATCAGTACACAATGCCCGCATTCAGGATGCTTTGGACTGCCTAAGCGGGAGCAAGTGGTTCTCTGTGCTGGATCTCCGCAGTGGGTACTATCAGATCCCGATGGCCCCAGAGGACCGTGAAAAGACAGCCTTTATCTGTCCGCTGACTTGCTATGAATTCATGAGGATGCCTCAAGGGATTTCAGGTGCCCCAGCCACTTTTCAACGATTGATGGGCGTGCAGTGGGGGACATGAACTTACTAGAGTGCCTGGTATACCTAGATGATGTTATTGTGTTTGGCAGCTCACTGGAGGAACATGAGAGCAGATTATTTAAGGTATTGGACCGACTGGAGGACTTTGGCCTTAAACTGTCCATTGATAAGTGTCAATTTTTCAAACATCAGTAAAGTATTGGGACATAGTATCCACCGAGGAATAGAGACCGACCCAAGTAAAGTTGAGGCCTTGACCACCTGGCCTACAGCCCAAAATCTAAAAGAACTGCAAAGATTCCTGGATTCTGTGGTTATTATCGGCGCTTTATCAAGGACTATTCAAGAGTGATCCTGCCTTTACTTAACCTTACTCAAGGGTATCCCCAACCCACAAAAAATACCAAAAGTCAGCGTCCCTCAAGACTGAAAGAGTGTATTTTCATCCGGTGAAGTATTTGGGGCCCGCTGGACTCCTGATTGTGAGACTGCTTTTCATGAGATCATATATCAACTTACCCATGCTCCAGTGCTGGCCTATGCCGATCCAAGAAAACCTTATCCTGCACACTGATGCTAGCTTGCAAGGGTTGGGGCTGTGTTGTACCAAGAGCACAGAATGGCCTGAGACCAGTGGCCTTTGCCAGTGAAGCCTGACCCCATCCGGAAAAGAACTATCCTGTACATAAGTTAGAGTTCCTAGCTTTGAAGTGGGCTATTGTTGACCAATTCCATGTACTTGTATGGGGCTAAAATACTAGTAAAACTGACAATAATCCTTTGACCTATGTGCAGACCTCAGCTAAGTTGGATGCCACTGGCCATAGGTAGCTTTCTGCATTATCTACATATGACTATGCTCTCGAATACCGAGCAGGTCTGAACCACATAGATGCTGATGCTCTCTCCGGAGGCCTGTTCCCCAGAATGATTGGGTCGATTGGCAGAACCTGACATTCGGGCACTCTGCGGAAGTTTGACAGGGAGGAACAAATGTCCGCAGGACGCAGTGGACTGCATGGTGGATTGCTTGGGAGCCTCTGAGAATTGCATACCTGCTTATTGCCACTTTTCTGCAATAGACATTGGTGCACTGCCTCAGCTGGACAATGACAGTATTCAAGGGCTCAATCTCGCGATCCCATGATCAAAGCAGCTTTAGAAGCCCCTATGCAGGAAAAGATGTGTCCAAATTCGACTCCACTGAATTGAGAACTGCACTGTTATACAAAGAAGGTCCTAAGTTGAAACTGATCAATAAACTGTTATACAGAGAAACAGTAGACAGAGGGGACAAGTAGACAAACAACAACTAGTGCTGCCACTGCCTTTCGAGACTCAGTACTGAGGTCCTTGCACAACCACATGGGGCACCTTGGTATAGACAGAACACTTGACTTGGTGAGATCCAGATTCTATTGGCCTAAGATGGGGGCTGATGTGGAGCAACACATTCAACTTGTGAAGTCGCTGCTTACAGAGAAAGCTTTGCCCCAGAGGGCTGCCCCCCTTGTTAACATCACCACCAGTGCACCCATGGAGCTGGTCTGTATTGATTTTCTAAGTTTGGAGTCAGATCAAAGAAATATCAGTAATGTGCTGGTGGTCACTGACCATTTCACGAGATATGCCCAAGCTTTCCCCACCAAAGACCAGAAAGCATCCACTGTGGCCAAAGTACTTGTAGAAAACTTTTTTGTTCACTATGGGCTCCACAAAGAATCCATTCTGATCAAGGGAGAGACTTTGAGAGTCGTCTGATCAAAGAGATGCTTTCTCTGTAGGGAGTCACGAAAGTCAGAACCACTCCTTACCACCCCAGAGAGGACCCACAGCCTGAACGTTTCAACCGCACTTGCTAGATATGCTAGGCACCCTGCACCCAAAGGACAAGCCTAGATGGAGCCAACAAATTAGCACCCTGGTACATGCTTATAACTGCACCAAAAGTGATGCCACTGGATTCTCCCCTACCGCCTGATGTTTGGAAGAAGCTCGACTACCAGTAGATGTGTGTTTTGGGGTCTCTCCTGATGGGGTTCAGGCTGACAACTATTTACAGTATGTGCAAAGTTAAAGGCCCAGCTAACTCATGCGTACCAACTGGCTCAAACCATGCTGCCAAAAGAAATCTGGCCAACAAAGAAGGTATGATAAAAGGTGAAAGCACAGGAACTCCGGAGGAGATCGGGTATTGCTAAGAAATCTGGGATTGCATGGCAAGCACAAGATTGCTGACAGATGATCACCATCTCCCTCACATTGTAGTGGGCAAACTAGATGATCTGCCAGTGTACAAAGTAAGGCCTGAGAATAATTCAAAAGATGTAAAAACAATGCATAGAAATCATTTACTGCCCATTGGACAAATCTTAGTGAGTCTGAGCCCTAGAAGATGCCCCTCTGGACCAGTGACTAGAGCTGCTGCTAAGAAAGATCAAGAAAGTCTGCACCTACAGAAGCAAAGTTAAAGTGTTCCCCTCCACAAGTCCCAGTTGAGCATGACTGTCAGTCCATATCGGAAGAAAGTGAGGTGACTTTGAATACTATCCTTCTTAACTGAGTCAATTGTTTGGGGCAATCCCTAGTCAATACTGGAGACAAAGCTGGGCCTTCTGGACTGTTTAAGCCCCAGCTTCATCCCTGGAGCCAATGCTCCCAGAAGTGAAGTGCAAAGCATCAGATCAGATGAAATGGAATCATTGTGCATGGTTGAACTGTTTGAGCTTTCAGGGAGAAAATGATAGATTAGGGCAGACTGGTGATACACCCGAACAAGAAGAGTATTTTGAGTGCCCTGACAGTCCACTGCCAGTGTCCAAAGCTCTCCATGCGAGCCAAATGTTGTGGACTCAGAAACTGTAACTCCTGGAGCTGAAAGTGCCCCAAGTTCTAGCCTCTCTACCCCATGGAGACTCCCTGACAAGTGTGGACAATGCTGAAAATGAGGCTCAGAGTGCAGAGACTGTAACAGTTCCCCTAGAAAGACTGGTCGAGCTGTAAAGCCTGTGGTGCACCTCAGTTATGATTCCCTTGGGAGGCCTGTGGATTTGCCTCTCAATGTTGTCCATAAAGGAGTGTATGTGTCCCCGAGCTCATTGCCCAAACTGAGCATCAGTGCTAACTCCAAGTTACTTGTGTTGCCCTCTAAGTATGGTGCCCTTGCCCCGTCCAGCCCCAAGGTAACTGATAGGGAAGGGCCCCCTCTCTTCAGGTTTCATGTACAAGAGGTAATAACTTGAGTTATGGTACAATGTGTATGTAATACTGTGTAAAGAGTGACGTACTGCAATGTTTCAGAAATGTGTTCTTGGTAAATGATATATTGACTGATGATTACATGTGCGAGCCTAATGCAAATGTATATGGTTGCAGTTGAAACTTATAGGGGTGCCTTGCTTGTGACGTCAAGCTTTCCCAAACCAGGAAGGTGTAACCTGCAAATGGGGGTTCCCAAAAGACTTCCAGGAGCTTGCTTGAATGCTCCAAGCCTGAATGGTGTTTGCATTTAAGCCATTTATCAGTGAGTGTTTTTAGAGCCTCTGGTACTGTCTCTTTAAGAGCTGTCTGCTTGCAGACATAATTATTTAGTATGGGGACTGTGTGCTTCTCTGAGTACCACTTGAGCTGCTGCCAATTCATTTAATTTTTGCAGTCACTAGGGTGCAAGGGAACCTATCTGAAAGATGTAACTGTTTACCAGAAATTATTTAGAGTAATAATGAAATGACAGTTTGTCTAACCTGCTTTCTTTGCAGTCAGAACTGTGTCTGCTAGTTCCCCATTCTAGTTTTGAACTGCTGAACTGGACCAATCAGTGTGGGGTAAGCTAGCTCTAAAATGGTGCCTTGGACGAATCAGAACTTGACTCATAATCTGAGCCAGCCACAAGAGGATTGTATGGGCAGTGACTCTGGGAGATGTAGTTTAGACTTCAGTGCCTTTTGGACCAACAGCAGCAGTCTATTGTGGTGACAGCCAATCCAGTCAAGAACTGGGAGGAACTCAAAGGAAGTGCCCGTTTTTGTCGGTTGGAGTTCAGTTGAGCTTTGGCAGTGAAGAAGGAAGGAGCCTGTGCTTTTCAGTGTGCAGTTTTAGTCAAAAACGTGTGTAAGGCCCAGAGTTCGGTCTGCAGCTTGTTAGGACTGAATCCGTCCTGTGAAAAGAATCAAAGGATCTCTGAAGAGTAGAAACCAGGCTCACCCTAGAAGACTGGAAGAATTGCTGAAAATTGCACTCGGTCTGTCAGGAACTGAATCTGCTGTGTGTTCTCGGGTATTGTGCAGTAGTTGCGATCGGGATACAGATGCAGCCTGCCTGGTATAGTACTTTCTTTTATATGGATGTGTGAAGAGGTTTGTGTACCTCAAGTGAGCCCTGCTGACATTGAAGGACCCTATCTTATTTGGAGGTCGTGAGTACTAATTCAGGGTTGCTCCCTGTTGGATTGCCACATTAAATCCAAATGGAATTACTGTACTGCTGACTGTTTAATTCTCCTTTTCTCTGTGTGAAAGGGCCCCTAGCTGCTCACGGTTTGGACTAGCCACTAGGGCTTGGGTACCCAGGGACAGTAACTGATAGGGATGACCTGTGCACAGAGCCATGAAGTGAATTATTAGAGTGATAAGCTAATTAACCTGATTTCCCCTGTCCTTGTTATATCCCCTAAATAAATCAGAGCTGCTTGTTTCAGCAAAGTTATACTGCCTGAGTGTATTTGTCTATGTTAAAGTACTGTACTGTGATTGTTGCACTGTATCTCATTTCACAGGAGGTCCCAGTGCGAACCAGACCTGGGGTAAGTGTGTACTGTGAAGGTAATTCTGATATATTGTGTGGGCCACTAGTGGGAAGAAAGGGGTTGCAGTGTCCCAGAGGGCTGTGACCAAGTTAGTTTAACTATTGCAAACCCTGACCTCTGGGTGGAGGCACCACCATTGGATCAGGCCCCTCAACCTGTTGGTGGCAAATCAGGCAGGGGTAGTAGCCCCTGGGATAGCGCCATCTAGGGGTTACACATGTAGTTAAAGGTTTCAATCATGTCCCCTCTGTCCCTCCTCTCCTCCAGTGAGTACATGTTCAACTCCCTCAGCCTCCTCTCGTATGATAAGTCCCCCAGCTCCTTGATCATCTTTGTCGCCCTGCACTGCACCCCCTCCAGTAACTTAATGTCCCTCTTCAGATATGGGTGCCAGTACTGCATGCAGTACTCCAGGTGCAGTCTAACTAATGACCTATACAGTGGCAGAATCACGTCCTCCCTCCTTGAGGATATACCTCTTTCAATACAATCCAGCATTTTGTTGGCCTTTGCAGCTGCCTTCCTACATTGTGCTGAGTTGTTCATTGACCCCATAATGAGGACCCCCAGATCCTTCTCCTCCTCTGTCTGGGCTAGCTGCACTCCCCCCAGCTGGTAACTCCTCCTGGGGTTCTTCATCCCAAAATGCAGCACCTTGCACTTTTTGGCATTAAACCCCAGTTGCCAGGTGTCTGACCAGGTTTCAAGCTTTGCCAGATCGTCCTGCAACCCCTGCCATCCCCCTAGGTCAACCAGCACTGCTCCTACCTTGGTATCATCAGCAAACAGACTGATCTTGCTCTTGATGTCCCATGATATGTCTGCAATGAAAATCCCAAACAACACTGGTCCCAGCGCCAAGCCCTGTGGAACACCGCTCGTCACTGTCCTTGGGTGTGAGAGCTCTCCACCCACCACCACCCTCTGTTGCCGTTGCCTTCCCTGAAGCCAGTTTCCTACCCATCTCACCAGCTTTGCACCTGCCCCTGTGCCTACTAACTTACTTCCCAGCCTTCCATGCAGCACCAGGTGAATGCCTTACTGAAGTCCAGATACAGGACATCCACTGCATGGCCCTGTCAGTTGCCTAGTTACCCCGGTCATAGAACTCCACCAGGTTGGTTTGGCAGGATCTGCCCATATGAAGCCATGCTGTCTGCTGTCCTGTAGTCCTTTGGCCTCTAGGAGGGCCACCAGCCTCTCCTTCAGGTTAGTCTCCATTAGCTTACCCACGATGGATGTGAGGCTCACTGGTCTTTAGTTTCCCGGTTCATCCTTGGGGCCACTCTAGTGGAGGGGCACCTCATGAGCCATCTTCCAGTCCTGAGGTATGCACCCCGAATGTAGTGAGGCATTAAATAGGTCTGCCAAACATCCTGCAAGGACCTCTGCCAGCTCCTTCAGTACCCTGGGGTGAATGCCATCTGGGCCTGGCGCCTTGTCCACCCTCAGTGCATTTAAACCGTCGCAAACTCTGCCCTCCACGATTTTCCCATCTGTCACCCCTTCCCCCCCGTTTCTATCATTTCTCCCCCCTTGGGTGTCACCCCCCCTTCTCTTTAGTACTGTAAATACTAAACAGAAGTACTCATTTAGTGCTTCTGCCTTATAGCACCCTGCTTCCACCCAACCCCCCCTCCTTCCTAATCCTTACTATGTGGTCCTTACAGCTCCTTTTCTCCCCGATGTACCTAAAGAGTCATTTTCCCTTCTTAATGCCTTGTGCCAGCCTGAGTTCCATAGATGCTTTGGCTCCCCTTACTGCCCTTGTCACCTCCTTCGATTCAGTCAAGTACTCCTCCCTGTCCTCCCCCTCCCTGTTTTCTTGTACTCCCTAAAGGCAGCTCTTTTCCTCCTTACCTTTTCCATGACCTCCTTGCTCAACCAGCTCGGTTTCTTAGTCCTAGCCTTCTTGCTCTGGGCCTTGCAGCAGGTTTTGGTTGCCTCCACTATCCCCAGCTTTATGAGCTCCCACCTCTGGTTAGTGTCCATACTAGATTGAATTCTGGCCAGGTACCCTTTTACCACTTCCCCATCCTCCCAAAGTCGGCCCTCCTGAAGTCCAGCACTCTTGTGCCAGATTCCACTCCTTCCTTGCCCATTTCCAATGTGAGCCATACTGAATGGTAGTCACTCCTGACAGCGGTTCCTCCACTGTAAGTTCTCTCACAAAGTCCCCATTTGCCAGCACAAGGTCAAGGGTATTCCCTAACCTGGTTGGTTTACTGACCATTGCAGCATGAAGCTGTCCTGAAGGCATCCAGCAGTACCTGCTCCCTTCTGTTCCTGGTTGTTGGGGTACTCCAGTCCACTCCTGGCATGTTGAAGTCCCCCACAATCACCACACTACCCTTCTGAGGTCCTCCTGATCTGTCCCGCTAGTTCCTGTCTAACTCCTCCATCTGAGATGGTGGCCTGTACACCACTCCCATTCTAAGAATCCTATTCTTGGAATCCTGGATTTGCATCCAAAGTGACTCCGATTTCCCTCTTCCCTTCCTTCTTTACACACTTCAGTCCTTCTTTCACATATAGTGCCAACCCCTCCTTTCCCAATCACCCTGTCCCTCACGAATAACCTGTACCCTGGTACAGACAGGTCCCAGTCATTGTATTGGGTGGCCCATGTTTCTGTGATGGTTGCAATGTCCACCTCTCCCTCTGCCATGAGCACCTGTAACTCTGCAGTTTTCCTCCCAAGGCTCCTAGCATTAAGGGTAACCACCTTCCACCCCCATCCTGCCCTCCTTTACTAGCATCACCAATAGTAGTTGCCATTTGTCCTTTGTCACTGTTATGGGGGTAAGCTCATATGGTTTCCCAACTTGTGGTCTCTGCATATCTCTTGCCCAATTGCCACCCCCCGCTCCTAGTTTAAATTCCCAACTTCCTCTATGTACTCCTCCATCCTCTGTTTCAACACTTTCTTTCCTTCCTCACTCAAGTGTAGTCTGTCCTTGACATAGAGACTACTGTCCTCCCAGGTCCCTCCCACCCCCAACAGCCCATACCCTTTAGCACAACACCAGATTCTTAGCCATCCGTTAAATTCCTCTGTTCTCAGCTTTCTTGTTGTGCTTGCCTTGGGCACTGGAAGTATCTCTGAAAAAGTTACTGATCTTCCTGCCCCCTCACATAATTGTGCTAGTTCCTCAAACCTCCTCTGGACTATATCTACTGTCTTGTCAGCCAGGTCGTTTGTCCCAAGATGTATAATTAAATGAGGTTTGTCTCTATCTCTTCTAGCATATTTCAGAACAGATTGTCCCACCCTTTCCGCTGTCATTCCTGGCATGGCCTCCACCCAAATGCGACTATGCCTCTCCCCCTTGCTACCCCACCTGACTCCTCTTAGTAATGAGTCCCCGAGCACAAAGATTCCACCACTCTTACTCCCTGCTTGCTTCCATTCATCTCCCTCTCTCATTTCCAGCTCCTCTTCTTCCTGCTGCACATTATTTCCCCCTTTTGCCCCTGTTGCAGTTCTCCCAGCAGAACTTCCTCCCACTCCAGTTTGGTCCAGGCATTTATCAATTACTCCTCTAATTTCATCATTTCCTTCCTCCACCTTCTTCCTCTCTAGCAGTGCAAAACTATTTTCTGAAGACCCTTCACAAATGCCCGCTCCCTCTCTCTTCATAGTAACCTGTTCTCTCCTTTCCACTCCAGGACTTTTGCCACTTCTTTGCCTCCCCTCACAAGTCCCTATCTCCTCCTTCCATTTGTCTTTTGTCTCCTGACCTGGTTTCCCCGGCAATCGTTCTTCCTGGCCTGGGCCCCTTTGTCTCTGCTTCCCTTCTTCTGACCCTCTCCTCACCACTGTTGGCTTAAATTGCCCTCCGTCATCTCCCCTTCTTCCTCCTCTCCAGTATTGGGCTAAACCCACCCCAATCTGCCTTGCCTGTCTTAGTTCCTCCTGCAGACCCTCAATCTCCTTTCTAAGTTTTCTATGTGGTTGCACACTAAACATCCTCCCACACCAGGCAATGTTTAGAAAGATTGGTGCACGCAGTTGTTGCAGCCTACCACCCTACCCATTGCTGTCATTGCCACCAGCGACCCCCACCCTTCCAGATGCAGGATACCAAACACGCCCCCAAGTCTCCCCTCTCCCCCCTCTATCAATGCAAAACATTTTCTCTATTTCCCTTACCTCCTTTGTTGCACACGTTTAGATAGATTGAGCAACTGCTTTTTATATTCCTATCCTTCCTATCCACACTCAAAAAGATACTTTAAGTAGCTATTACACAACCTTCTTCAAACTCCTACTGCTCCTTTCCCCAATGCAATAGCAATGCAAAGAAGTAATAATGAAAGCTCCTAGATTAGCAGTTACTTCCCTTCCACTGAGATAGCAGTCACCTCTTCACTTGCTGCTGTTCCTTTCCTAGATGTCTGCTTCTGCAGGTGGAACTGATACACTGATTAGTTTCCTAGGCTACTGAGAGTTTGGTGGAGTTCCTTCCTGATTGCTGTGTTAGGGAAACCTGCCTAGAGCCCTAGAGTGATGATATCTACTGCAGCAGAGTCCAGCTGAGTTTTCTGATTGGTCAGGATATAATTAAGAGATCAGGATAGTGATTGTTCTAGGCAGGGTTTCAGCCTGACATCAGAACAGTGATCGTATCAGCCTGTGAAGTAAGCACAGTGTGTATAAATGTAAAATATTATCACAGTGTGATAATATTCTTGGTAAAAAAAATCACAGTGTGATTTTTCTACCAGGATTTACATCACTGTGTGTAAGATACATGGATTTATCCACTACTTATTTGTCTCATCCCGTGTGTGTGTGTGTGTGTGTGTGTGTATATATATATATATATATATATATGCTGTGTACATATAATTAGGGCATGGATGGTCAGAATTCTCAAATCTGATTAGTTGATACCACATTCAGCTTACAGGAGAAGGATGATCAAAATCCTCAAATTTGATTGGCCGATACCACATACATCATGCCCGTGGGTCAAATCTTGTTCATATTCAAGCTGTTTGTGCACCAAATCATCAAGCATTTAATTCCATAAATCAACAAAATTATAAAATGCTTTTTGCAACTAACTTTTTAATTTTTTTTTTTTATGAATTCTAAAATGGATCTATTTTATAATCGTAATAATGCATTGTAAAATGTGTGATGTCATGGGATATCATCCCTTCTCAGGTGGTTCAAGTCACTCAGCCTCCAGTCTCGTGCCTTACAGTGCACTTGCAGTGGGATGATACATAAGTAATAAGCTATGACAGGGTGTGCATTATAGGATTTTAATGCATGCACCTGGGGTATAGTAAGGCACAAGGCGGAAAGCTGAGAGTCCTTACACCCTGGGAAATGCTTTAAAATCCTATGATGCACACCCTGGAGGGGCTTATTACACTTATAAAATAGCCCTAAGTAGTTTTTTTGGAAGGAAAATGAGATTTGCCACTTGACCGTGCGTTTATAGAGATTTAATGCACAGTCAGGTGATGTCTCTGGGCCAGTGATATTTCTAGTTTTTTCTTGCCATTTTATAATTCTTGATATTGCATACGTTGTTTTATATTATTATTTAAATATATGCAATAAGACACGGCAGAGTATGTAATTAAGCGTTAGTATTCACATGCCTCGGGTGTGCAGGTGTCTTTAAATGCTCCCAAGAAGTGAGATTTTCTTACTGTCATTGTAAATTTGCTTTTCAAAACAAAAAAAATGAGAAATACATTAAGAAATGTGTTTTAGTGTTTAAAAGAAGACATTTGTTTCCTGTGTAATTACTGTGAGATAATTACATGGGTTGGGATGTTCATTGTTTAATCAAATTCTACTGTCTGCGTTAGTCATTTTATAGCTATATATATTACAAGAACAATAAGCATTGTAGATAATCCTGCTGATGGGGAGACATTGATGACAAACAAAATCTTCGCAGCTAGTATCTGCCTGCCCCCTTAATAAACAGCAGGTGCTGAAAAAATGCTTCTTGGAAGGCAGTCCTATTTGGAGTGATCATCACCCACATTAACAATCTCCCGTCTGCTAAACGTAGCTCCTATTGTGTTTCTGTGTGCCTTCGCATACTGTAATGGTGCATTTGCAGTTCACAGAATACAGTACGTTTATAATTACTGTTTCCGTAGAGGCTTTCATGGCGTGTGTGTGTGTGTGTGTGTGTGTGTGTGTGTGTTGGGGGGGCTGACAATGGTAAAGTTGGTTGAAAAAAAGGCTTTGGTGGTACTGGTGCAGTTTGAAATACCTTTTTAAACCTTTACCTAAATATTTGCAGGAGAGAGATAACAGTGACATATGTCATCGTAGTGCTATTTAGGGAATGGGAGTGGACTTGGAATGATGAAATATTAAAGTAGACTAGGCTTTTTCCCCAATATAGATCCTTTTTATCTTGTGAGTGAAGAGAGGGTCTTTGAGGCTCGTTTCAAAGCAAACTATTACCAGTTTTTGGTGCCTGTGCCACTGATATCAGTAATTTCCTTCTGTTTTGATTAGGCCACTAAACGCATACAACTTTTAGCCCGGGCATGTAACAGAACATTTTGTAGTAATAGTCAGTTGGCAGCTTTTCTTGCTTACTACTCCTCTCGGCCCCAGTCGCAAGGACCATGTCAGTCTGCGGCACTGACTAAAGCATAAGTCAGCAGATTCTCCGCACCCCACTCTGACTTCAACCACTTTCATAATTGCACCTTAACTCGATCCAGAAGGGGCAGCCAAGCATCAGCACCTATGCAGCATCCATTTTTTTCCATTGATAAGCAGACAGAGGGACCCTCATGCTGCCAAAACACTCCCCCATCAGAGTCTGAGCACACCACCACCACTGACTCAGAATAGTCCTCCATACCTCAAAATCAGGGAACATCTTCCCACCAAGCCAACCACCCCTAGAATCTAAATGCATTACCATTGACTCCCAGCAGCCCAGCTACTGCTAGAATCAGAGTTCATAATCACCGACTCCCAGCAGTACAACTGCCCCCAGAATCAGAGCATATCAATTCTGACTCCAACCAGCCCTGTAATCCTGAGAATCTGAGCGCATCACCACTGACTTCCAACAGCCCAACCACCCCCAGAGTCTTAATGCATCACTACTGACACCAACAGCCCTGCCACTCCCAGAATCTGTGCGCACCACCACTGACTCCCAGCAACCCAACTACCCCCAGGATCTGTGCGCACCACCACTGACTCCCAGCAACCCAACTACCCCCAGAATCTGAGTGCATCACCACTGACACCCACCAGCCCTGCCACACCCAGAATCTGAGTACATCAGTACTGATTCCTAACAGCCCAACCACCGACAGAATCAGAAAGCATCAACTCTGACTCCCAGCAGCCGTACCACACCCAGAATCTGAGCACATTGCCACTGACTCCACCAGCCTAGCCTGCCCAGAATCTGAACACATCCCCTGTGCCTTCCATCAGCCCTGCCACCCCAGAATCTGAGTGCATTACCACTAACTCCCACCAACCCTGCCACCCCCAGAATCTGAGTGCATCCCCACTGACTACCAGCAGCTCAGCCACTGCTAGAATCTGAATGCATCACCACTGACTCCCAGCAGCCCAGTCACCCCCAGAATGTGAGCTTATCACCACTACCTTCCAGCAGCCCAGTCACCCCCAGAATCTGAGCGCATCACCACTGACTACCAGCAGCCCTGCCACCCCCAGAATCTAAGCGCATCACCACTGACTCCCAGCAGCCCTGCCACCCCCAGAATCTGAGCATGTCACCACTGACTCCCAGCAGCCCTGCCACCCCCAGAATCTGAGCACGTCACCACTGACTCCCAGCAGCCCTGCCACCCCCAAAATATGAGTGCATCACCACTGACTCCCAGCAGCCCTGCCATCCCAGACTCTCAGCGCATCACCATTGACTCCCAGCAGCCCTGCCACCCCCAGAATGTGAGCTTATCACCACTACCCTCCAGCAGCCGAGCCACCCCCAGAATCTGAGTGCATCACCACTGACTCCCAGCAGCCCTACCACCCTCAGACTCTGAGCGCATCACCACTGACTCCCAGCAGCCCTGCCACCCCCAGAATCTGAGCGCATCACCACTGACTCCCAGCAGCCCTGCCACCCCCAGAATGTTAGCTTATCACCATTACCCTCCAGCAGCCCTGCAACCCCCAGAATCTGCGCACATCACCACTGACTCCCAGCAGCCCTGCCACTCCCAGAATCTGAGCGCATCACCTGTGACACCCACCAGCCCTGACACCCCCAGAATGTGAGCTTATCACCATTACCTTCCAGCAGCCCAGCCACCCCAAGAATCTGAGCGCATCACCACTGACTCCCTGCAGCCCTGCCACCCCCAGAATCTGAGCGCATCACCACTGACTCCCAGCAGCCCTGCCAGCAACAGAATCTGAGCGCATCACCATTACCCTCAGCAGCCCAGCCACCCCCAGAATCTGAGCGCATCACCTGTGACACTCACCAGCCCTGCCACCCGCAGAATCTGAGTAATCACCACTGACTTCCAGGAGCCTCCACCCCAGAATCTAAGCGCATCACCACTGACTCCCAGCAGCCCTGCCAGCAACAGAATCTGAGCGCATCACCACTGACTCTCAGCAGCCCTGCCAGCAACAGAATCTGAGCACATCACCACTTACTCCCAGCAGCCCTCCCACCCCCAGAATCTTAGTGCATCACCACTACCCTCTAGCAGCCCAGCCACCCCCAGAATCTGCGCGCATCACCACTGACTCCCAGCAGCCCTGCCACTCCCAGAATCTGCACATCGCCATTACCCTTCAGCAGCCCAGCCACCCAAGAATCTGAGCGCATCACCACTGACTCCCTGCAGCCCTGCCACCCCCAGAATGTGAGCGCATCACCACTGACTCCCAGCAGCCCTGCCAGCAACAGAATCTGAGCGCATCACCATTACCCTCCAGCAGCCCAGCCACCCCCAGAATCTGAGCGCATCACCTGTAACACCCACCAGCCCTGCCACCCGCAGAATCTGAGTGCATCACCACGGACTCTCAGCAGCTCTGCCACCCCAGACTCTGAGCGCATCACCACTGACTCCCAGCAGCCCTGCCACCCCCAGAATGTTAGCTTATCACCATTACCCTCCAGCAGCCCTGCCACCCCCAGAATCTGCGCGCATCACCACTGACTCCCAGCAGCCCTGCCAGCAACAGAATCTGAGCGCATCACCACTGACTCCCAGCAGCCCTGCCACCCCAGAATGTTAGCTTATCACCATTACCCTCCAGCAGCCCTGCCACCCCCAGAATCTGAGCGCATCACCACTGACTCCCAGCAGCCCTGCCAGCAACAGAATCTGAGCGCATCACCATTGACCCCCAGCAGCCCAGCCACCCCCAGAATCTGAGCACATCACCACTGACTCCCAAAAGCCTTGCCACCCCAGAATCTAAGCGCATCTCCACTGACTCCCAACAGCCCTGCCACCCTCAGAATCAGAGCTCATCACCACTGACTCCCAGCAGCCCAGCCACCCCCAGAATATGAGCACATCACCACTGACACTCCCAGCAGCCCTGCCACTCCCAGAATCTGAGCGCATCACCACTATCCTCCAGCAGTCCAGCCACCCCCAGAATCTGAGTGCACCTGTGACACCCACCAGCCCTGCCACCTGCAGAATCTGAAAGCATCACCACTGACTCCCAGCAGCCCTGTCACCCCCAGAATCTGAGCGCATCACCACTGACTCCCAGCAGCCCTGCCACCCCAGAATATGAGCGTATCACCACTACTTCCAGCAGCCCTGCCACCCCCAGAATCTGAGCACATCACCATTGACTCCCAGCAGCCCTGCCACCCCAAACTCTGAGCGCATCACCACTGACTCCCAACAGCCCTGACACAACAGAATGTGAGCTTATCACCACTACCCTCCAGCAGCCCAGCCACCCCAGAATCTGAGCATCACCACTGACTCCCAGCAGCCTGCCACCCCTAGAATCTGAGCATTCACCACTGACTCCCAGCAGTCCAGCCACCCCAGAATCTGCGCTCATCACCACAGACTCCCAGCAGCCCTGCCACTCCCAGAATCTGCACATCACCACTTAATCCCAACAGCCCTGCCACCCCCAGAATCTGAGCGCATCACCACTGACTCCCAGCAGCTCTGCCACCCCTAGAATCTGAGCGCATCACCACTGACTCCCAGCAGCCCTGCCACCCCCAGAATCTGCGCGCATCACCACTGACTCCCAGCAGCCCTGCCACTCCCAGAATCTGCACATCACCACTTACTCCCAGCAGCCCTGCCACCCCCAGAATCTTAGTACATCACCACTACCCTCTAGCAGCCCAGCCACCCCCAGAATCTGCGGGCATCACCACTGACTCCCAGCAGCCCTACCACCCCAGAATCTGCACATCACCATTACCCCAGCAGCCCAGCCACCCCAGAATGTGGGCGCATCACCTGTAACACCCAGCAGCCTCGCCACCCCAGAATCTGGGCATCACCCTGACTCCCAGCAGCCCTGCCACCCCAGAATCTGGCACATCACTACTGACTCCCAGCAGCCCTGCCACCCCAGAATCTGAGCGCATCACCACTGACTCCCAGCAGCACTGCCCCCAGAATGTGAGCTTATCACCACTACCGCTCTAGCAGCCCAGCCACCCCCAGAATCTGAGAGCATCACTACTGACTCCCAGCAGCCCTGCCAGCCACAGAATCTGAGCGCATCACCACTACCCTCTAGCAGCCCAGCCACCCCTAGAATCTGAGTGAATCACCACTGACTCCCAGCAGCCCTGCCACCCCCAGAATCTGAGCACATCACCACTGACTCCCAGCAGCCTTGCCAGCCACAGAATCTGAGCGCATCACCACTGACTCCCAGCAGCCCTGCCACCCCAGTATCTGCATATCACCACTTACTCCCAACAGCCCTGCCACCCCAGAATCTGAGCACATCACCACTGACTCCTAGCAGCCCTGCCACCCCAGAATCTGAGCACATCACCACTGACTCCCAGCAGCCTGCCACCCACACAGATCAGCGCATCCGCTGACTCCCAGCAGCCCTGTCAGCCACAGAATCTGGCGCATCACCTGACTCCCAGCAGCCTGCCACCCCCAGAATATGGCGCATCACCACTGACTCCAGCAGCACTGCCAGCAACAGAATCTGAGCGCATCACCAGCCCTGCCACCCCAGAATTTGGGCACATCACCACTGATTTCCACCAGCCCAACCACCCAGAATCTGCATGTATCACCAGTGACTCACCCCACCTCAGCCAGCCCCAGAATCTGAGTACATCAGATTGACTCTAGCAGCAGAGCTGCCACAAAATCAGAGTGTGTCACCCTGACTTCTGCAAGCCCAGCCCTCCCAGAATGTGTATGCATCAGCATTGACTGTCAGCAGCCCTGCAATCCCAGAATCTAAATGTATCACCTCGGACTCTGGCAGCTCTGCCACCCTGAACCTATATCACTTGGACTCCAGCAGCCCTGCCACCCCGAATCTGACTTTATCACCTCGGACTCCAGCAGCCCAGCCATCCACAGAATCTGGGTGCATAAGCACTGACTCCCAGGAGCCCAGCTACCCCAGAATGTGATCACATTAACACTGAATGCCACTAGCCCTACCACCCACAGAATCTAGCATATCACCACTGACTCCCTCCAGCCCGGTGGCCCCAGAATCTGAGCGCATCACCAGCGACTCCCTCCTGCCCAACCAGCCGAG
Organism: Neoceratodus forsteri; assembly: GCA_016271365.2. Lineage (NCBI taxonomy): Eukaryota > Metazoa > Chordata > Ceratodontiformes > Ceratodontidae > Neoceratodus > Neoceratodus forsteri. Next base: position 146,783,985 of record CM028133.1, on the reverse strand, counting down.
TATCTGAGCACATCACCAATGTCTCCCACCAGCCCAACTGTCCCAGAGTTTGAGCACATCAGCCCCATTAGCCATCCCTGTCAGCAGTGTTCTAGTCTGTTTGGAGTCAGAGAATGGTCTCCTGCTGATACCTATTCAATACAGGTCTGATTGGCCATGGGAAGTTTTTACTGTCCATCCTTACTCCCATTGCTTGGACCTGTTCAGATTCTGAGACCGTTTATTGCCTGTCCTTACTTCCAATATTTAGACTTCTTCTGATTTGGAGGCAATATGCTGACAGTTCGTACTCGAATGCTTAGATAATGTCACAATGTGGATGTTTGCTGCCTGTATGTACTGTTCAGATCTGTTCTGATTTCGATTTGGACTGGTTAATTGTCCATCTCAAACCCTTAATGTTCAGATCTGGAGACGGTTTAATGCCTCTCCTAATAAGGATGAAAGAACCAGTTCAGAAGAGTTCAGAACTTTCCAAAACCTGTGCTATTTTCTGTAAATGAAACTTATCAGAACTTTTTTCCAAGTTCTGACAAGGTACCGATAACTTCTAAAACACTGATTCTGGTGCTTAATCTACTCCCCCAGTTGGTCTTTATCTAGAAGGATGGATGGTGGTGGTGCAAAGATTCAGAGGGAGGCTGAAGATAGAGAAAGGACCCAGTGAGCAGGATCTGTGTAACGTTGTCATACGGTGGTGTTACACAAGGGGTACTAACTAGCTGCACCCTAGTTATTTTGACTTTACTACAGTGCCACTCTGAGTTGTTTTTTAAATTTCTCTTCTCTTCACTGACAGTAGCCTATAGGTGGAAAATGACAGTCAAAACAGTTTTTGTACTTTAACATAAATGGTCCTGAAAGTTCTGATAAGGCTCAGTTCAGAAATGAGTGGATCAGAATTTCTCCTGACTTATCAGAAGAACCTCATAACCTCTTGTAGTTCTTCTACTCCTGATTCCAGGGGACCTGTACTATTGAGCTAGTTATGTGCTGGACAAGGCATGTAACGGGCTACACACCATGTACCCAGCCCCGCAAGAAAGTGCAGAGCAGGCATTCCCAACTCCTTGGCACCCCGCACATAGCAACACCAAAGTGAAGGGGAGGTCTGGGGATCAGATGGGACACCAGACTTTCCAGGTCTGCTCCAGAGTGGATCCCCTGTTCTGTGGGAGCAGGGGATCATGGGATACATGGCCTGTAGCTAGGATTCACATATCCTCTTCAGGAATATTTTTTGTTTTGTTTTGTTTTTTTTAAATAAAAAAAAAATAGCAAGGGATCACTTGCCCACTCACACTCGGTCTTCCATAACAAGAAAGTGGGTTCAGCACAGGCCAGTTTCTAGGGCAGATGGCCTTAGTGAGCAGACAACAGGGTGAGGAGTGAGGATATGGCAACCTTAAGGCTGTAGTAACTGTCCACCGTAATGTGTGTGTGATACGTGTCATAAAAAGCTTCATGTACGCATATGTTGAGATGGCTCATGCTGCTACACCTCCAGTTCTGAATGGACATGCAGCTGCAAGGGATCCAGATTGATGAGGGGACAACCAGCATGAAGAGTTGTGTGAACTGGGGATGAGCGCAACTCAGCCCTACTACGTGCTGTGTATTGTAGTGTATAATGCTGCAGTTGAATTATGCATAGAGCCCAAGATGTTTAAGATCTTTTCCAATTGATAAAAGGTTGTTGTCCATCCCAATCAAGTTTAGAACAGCTGAGGTTTATTGTCTGTCACTACCAAGATGTTTGGATTACTACTGAGGCTGAATGCGCTGCCTTCACAGTGCACCCCATACTCGTCTAGATCAATAATCTGAACTGTGAACTGTAGTACCCAGGTCGTCTTCCTAGTAGCAAGATGCGCTATTCCCCCTCCACCACCACCACCACTGGATTGTATCTTATGTTTTCACTTTTTTAACAGTTTATTTACCCAGGATAACTCAGCTGAGGATGCAGTATGTCATTGGGGGGCAGAACAACAGCACTTGTCGCATAGGTCTGTGGCACACACCGTTGTAAGTAGCACACCAAACTAAAAGCTTGCAAAATCATTAAGCTTACCTTAAGCTTTTCAGAACTTCATTTTGCAGTTTCTACACAATATCTAATTTCCAGTGGGGTTCTGCTTCTATCCATTTACATAGCTGACTGAACTGGAGCACTCGGAGGTTAGGGCGACTTGCTCAAGGTCATACTGTGAGTTTTGGCTCTTGCAGGGTTTGAACCTGTGAGCACCCAGTTACCAACCTGATGCTCTGTCCACTTGTAGATAGACCATACTGTCTCCTGCATTTAAAAAGAATGTTTAAAGATGAACAAGTAGCTTGGGGACAGGGAAGAACTTCATATAGTGATGAAAACAGGAGACTCAAGAGTAGAGTCCCTTCAGAGCCAGTGACTCACTCGGTGACCATGAGCTGGACATTTGACCTCCCTCGGCTACAGCCACTCCTTACTTAAGACCACTGACTGGAGACAAGAAGCTAGAGATGGGACATGACTGAAACATACAAATTCCTCGACAGGTGGGGTGAACAAAGTGGATAGTGGGGACTGGTTCAAAGTGAGTGGGAACACAAGAGGGGGTGGAATAAACTACCACAGGAGGTGGTCTGTGTGAAAGACGGTGGAAGGATTCGAGCATGATGGGACAGACACATAGGCCAAGTAGAACAGTACCAAAAAGTGAGGGGAGAGTGTGGTTGCTGAGGCTCTGTAATTGCACATTAGATAGATTAGTGGGCAGACATGTGAAGGGCCTTGTAGAATTTTTCTGCTGACAAGTCTATGTTTCTGTGTAACTACAGTAACAATGTCAGCACCGTATCCTGCAGTAAATGAGATTTTGAGTCTTCATTGTGTTCTCTTTGTTAAATAAATCCTTAGGACCAAAAAAAAAAAACAGTGGTATCTTACTTTTTCAGACATTGCTGCAACCCGAGACGTGTGTGTGTGTGTGTGTGTGTGTGAGAGATGTTGGAGGAGTTCTGTAGATTACACAACCATAACTCAATTCAGTGTGTGGGTGTGTGTGTGTGTGTGTCAGATGTTGGAGGAGTTCTATAGATTACACGAACATAACTCAATTCATGGAGGGTAGAACCTTAACCCGTGAGAATGATTGTTGCCTCTCTTCACTTTCACACTTTTCAAACAGCCAAGCAAGTGTGAGACTTACTGTATCTCAGCATGCAACTAAGCTCCTCCTCGGCTACCTAATGTGAAAGCCTTGACTTGTGTAGTCATGTGGCAGTTCTCTGTTTAGCACACTCATGGCGAAGAGGCTTTCTGCTTCATCTTGAACCATTCACTGGGAAGGCATTCTGACCAACTTGATACACACAGTAAGAAAAAAGGCAATTTTATTTATATGCGTCCAGTCCCAGGGTCTCTCTGGGTGCTGCACAATACACACAGCGAGTCAATAAAAGACATTTAAAATAAAAATCAATATAGATAACAAAAAGCATAAAAACAGGAGAAGAGAAGTTACACAACAGCAGCAGCAGACCCAAAGCTCAACCCGAAGTACTGCAGTTGTATTTGATCCTGTTATCATTATGTATTTGTTTATTGTTGTTTGTTTCCTCTGTTAATCCCAGTTCATTCCTGGAAATAGACATTTTCTTCCTATTATACGCATCTGGTTGCCAAAAATTTAATAAATAAAATAGAAACCCTTGAAATGTCCACCTGTCTTGTCTGTGCAGACTGCAGTGATTTTTGGAGCTTCAGTTCTACCCAGAACTAGGCAATCAACCAAACATGTTTCTACCTCTTTATACTATAAATTTATACATATAAATATTTTTTTTTTCTTTTTGTTTTAACATGGATATATTTGTCTTCTCTTCCTCTACCTTTCTCCCTTCAGGGAGCACTTCCTTAATTAAAATTTCCAAATTCTTAGTGGCAGGCTGTGGGGGCAGAGCGATGAAATGTGCTAATTTAATGTGTAACTTAATTTGATTTTTATCAGCCTTAGTATCTATGAAAAAAAAATATGGGAGGGGGAGAGCGTTGGTGGGTTGTAGGCTTTTTTAATGTGTGATATTTGCAGGGAATTTTTGTTTCACGTCTTTTTTAATAACTGTAAAGGTAGACTTTATTTTCTTAAGAAAGCTGTCATGTCTATTAATTGCTTTTCATTAAATTGGAACATCCTGTTTTCAGCTGCAGAGAGTCTCCCCTCATCCCCCGTCATATTTATTTCTCTTATCAAACAGTGGGATTTGTACCTAACAACAGTACAAATTTTACAGCTTGGGGATCTCTTTGCTACCAAGAATTCCGCCCTGCTACACTAGAACTTCAAAGCTGAAACTGATATTAATTTAACATTCCATACACCACCAAACCTATGTGCATCAAAGCCAAAATGCCCAGTCACTTCCAAGCTTCCATATCTAAAGACTGGGCCATTTTCTACATTCAACTATAGCAGCTGCATGCCAGAGAAATAATTAGAGGGCAAGGATGATGGAAACAAGTGTTTGGGGGGCTGGGCAGAGTTGATATTGCAAAGAAAAGAAGTCTGTTAGTGATCAGTGCAGCTCATTGGTGACACATCCCCTCTGGGCCAAAACATCGTTGGTTCGAGTCCCACACCAGTATGGGCTTGGACCCCAAACTGCTGGCAGTACTAAGTCAGGTGCTGAATTGTCCTTCAGATGACATATTAAAATATGGTCCGTTTTGTATATCCTTGGTACTGTCCTGATGGGTTTCCAAAGAAGCCATGGCACTTATTGCCATAGTAAGGGATCTTCTCCGGTATCCTAATTTCTCCTCCAAATAAAACCCATACAGACTGTTGCCCATGGCTGTGTGTGGATTTTACGGGAATGCCTTCCGCTTGTACAGTTACAGTCACTGCAGTACCAGTCTCTTTTATTTCTTAAAAAATGACTTTGGGATACAGTGTGTATGAAAAGTCCTACATAAATGCAAGTTCTTTGTTTTCTTTCTTGGCTCTGGGATCTGACTTGTTTGTACTTGAGTCACAAATTATGCCATACACAGCTTGGTAGGTGTCACAAACCGTGCCATACACAGCTTAGTATGATGTCACAAACCATGCCATACACAGCTGGTATGGTGTCACAAACCGTGCCACACACAGCTTGGTGTGTCACAAACTCGCCATACACAGCTTGGTATGGTGTCACAAACCGTGCCACACAGCTTGGTATGGTGTTACAAACCGTGCTATACACAGCTTGGTATGGTGTCGCAAACCATGCCATACCCAACTTGGTATGGTGTCACAAACCGTGCCATACACAGCTTGGTGTGGTTCAGTAAAAATGGAAGGCTCTGGGGAAAAATAGGGCCTGGGACTGACTGGGCATAGTACTGCACTACTGAGAAACTGTGGTAGAACCATATGTGAGGAAACCTACATGCTGCTTGCTGTGGTCTGTGGATTATGAAGAAAAGGAATTGGGTTTCATGCAGTGCCTTGCATCCAAAAGTGCATCAGGCATTGTAAACAAGGCTGTCTGGTGTGCTCAGTGGTTGCACTTTTGCTTGCCATCCAGGCAACCCGGTTCACGACCCTGCCCAGGATGTCTGGTACTAACCAGCAAGATGTGGTTCTGGTGTCCTTCTAGGATGCCTTCTGCATTGGGTAGGGAGGGGTACCTCCTTTTTCAGCATGACTGCCCCCTGGTGGTCCAGGAGGAGGGTGTGCCATGCAGAGTGTAATATATGGCTCACCTGGGGGATGGTGCTGAGGCATCACATGACCAATGCAGGGCCCACAGGAGAGTTCTGGTGGAAGTGTGGGGATCCTACACCCTTTTCAACGGCCCCAATATGAACTGTGGCAGGTTGCTTTTCAGGACCATGCCCCTAGGGAGGGATAAGGGAGGGGCTTAGTGTGATAAAATACCTGAGTGGCACGCAAACAGATGAAGCCCCCCACAAGCCACAACTGAGCCCTGCCAACTCTTCCCATGCCTCGCCTGCTTCTCCCATTGGATCCAGCCTGTCAAAAGTGATTTGTCCTTCTGGCTTGTTGATCCAGGAGTCCCACCCACAGGGGACAAGATGTGGGTTATGGTCGGAGTATCTGACATGGGATGCCCAGAGGAGGCTGGCAGCAGGTTGAACCTGCGGAGGACTTCTTTGGCAGATAAGCAGGGCTTGAGCAGGTGAAAGGAGGATTTGAAGGTTGGCATGGAGAAATGGGGCCAAAAACAGTAAAAAAATCATGAACAGTTGGCATCAACCATTAGGGATCAGTGCATGCAGATAAAGTTATAAGTAAAAGGTTATAGAAACCTCAAGGAATCAAGTAAGAAATGTGATTCTGAGAGAAACAAGAGAGGAGGTTGGGAACAATAAGGGTAAGTGACTTTCTTAGGATCACACATTGAGTTAACTGTGATGGTGGGGTTCAAACCTTTGCCTCCAGGTTCACAGCTTTGCTCTCTAATCACTAGGCTGCACTGCCTCCCATAGAACATGATTCTCCATTGTTGTCGTACCTTTCTGTAACACTTAATTGGCCATGTTGTGGTGTATGGAAGCCCATGTGCATTTCACTCTGTGAATAAACGGAAGACTTCAGTCCCCAAACTTTTCTTCCACTGACCTTTTAAAAGCGCTGTAATCATCATCATACAGAGCCTGCACTATCAATACCAAACAACCATACATTTTACATATAAGGTAGAATATCCCCATATTGACTAGTTTGGGGATATTATAAATATCTGGAATAGTGGAAAATATATATTTTATTTATATATTTGTAGCTTTTGCCAGGAACATAGAAACATAGAAACTGACAGCAGATAAGGACCTCTACCACCTAGTCTTCTCTCATTTCCTACCTGTTTCATATACCGAGATCCCAAATCATCTGCATCTACCCTCTCCTTCCTGTCGCTAGAGTTCCTTTATGTCTGTCCCATGTGTTTGAATTTCCTAATGTTTTTGCCTCTACAGCCTCTGCCGGATGTTGTTCCATGGATCCACCACCCTTTCCATGAAAAATATTTCCTCATGTTATCCCTAAGTCTACCCCTCTATTTTCATATCATGGCCCTTGTTCTTTTAACATCTTTTTTTTTAAGCTTCTACTCTCTTGTACCTTATTTACACCCTTGAGGTATTTTAAGTCTCTATCATACCCCTCTTTCTCCTCTTCTCCAGGGAATATATATTGAGATCCTCTAGCCTCCCTCATATGACTTTTGGTGCAGCTCCTGCACCATTTTTTCCCTTCTCTGAACCGCTTCTACTCTGTCTATGTCCTCCCGAGATGCGGTCACCAGAACTGGACACAGTACTCTAGATGAGGTCTCACCAATGTTCTATATGGTGGCATCACCACCTCCTTCTTTCTGCGGAGATACCTCTCCTGTGCACCCAACACTCCACTCGCTCTCCTCACAGCCTTCTCACATTGTTTGGTAACCTTTAAATCATCAGATACGATTACTCCTAGGTCTCTTTCCTGTTTGGTGGCCATCAGTAACCCCCAATCATGTACTCCTCCTGCATTTCTGTGCCCCAAGTGCATGATCTTGCACTTCTTGCATTGAATCTTAGCTGCCACACCCCTTGACCACTCCTCAAGCTTACTTAGGTCTCTTCTCATTTCTGTACCCCTCTTAGAGTGTCAAACCTGTTGGAAATATTTGTGTTATCTGCAAAGAAGCACACCTTCCCTTCCAGCCCCACTGCAATGTCACTTATGAAGATATTAAAGAAGACTGGTCCCAGCACCCGCTGGTCACCCCCCCCTTCGGATTGAACTCCGTTCACCGCCACCCTCTGTGTCCTATTGTTCAGCCAATTTTTAACCCCATTTACCACCCTGGAACGCATTCTGAGGCTGCCTAACTTGTTTACTAGCCTCCAGTGTGGGACAGTGGCAAAGGCCTTGCTGAAATTCAGGTAGGCCACATCCACCACCCTTCCCTGATCCACCTCCCTAGTCACCCAGACAAAGAAATCTATCAAATTTGTTTGACAAGATCTTCCCGCTGTGAATCCATGCTGCCTGAGATCCTGTGCTCCGTTGAATTCAAGATATATCACAAACCTTTCTTTTAGTAGTGGTTCCATTAGTTTCCCCACCACCGAGGTCAGGCTGACTGGCTTGTAATTGACAGCCTCCCCCCGTTCCCACTTTTGTGGAGAGGGACTACATTCTCCCTCCTCCAGTCCTTTGGTACCACATCTGTTTCCAATGAACTGCTGAACAGGGCTGTCACTGGTGCTGCCAGTCCCTCCCTAAGTTCTTTTTTTTTTTTTTTTTTTTTATATTTAACTTTTTACTCCTCCGGAGCCGCCCGCTGCCCTATCCTTCTGCCCGGTCACGGGCCGCCGGCTTCTGCTTTCCGATCGGCCACCGCCGGATACCCGTGAGCTACCCCCCGGTGGGGCGCGCACCCCTTCATATATGCCGCGGGCACTGGAGCTAGGTCGGGGGCCTGGCCTGGAAGCACATTGAAGCCGCGGCGAGCTTCATCCATGACGGCGGGCAGCTCCTCCTCCTTTTCCGGTTTTCTCCCAGGGGAGGCAGGGTCATGCAATGACGCCAGCGTCCGCCCCGCCTCCATCCATGCTGAGTGTCAGCTGCGTGGAACTCCTGGTCTCCACCAGGGGTCCCCAACGCGCCGAAGACTGCCCACACCCTCCCCCCAGAGTAGGAGAGCTGCCCATCGGACGATCAATCCTACTGCCCCGGCGGCCCTCCGGCGATTGGTCCGTTCCGAACCGGGTCGCCCGGCGTTACTGGCAAATCCCACCGCTGCGCCGACGGGCCGGCCCCCTCCCTAAGTTCTCTTAATACTCTGGGGTGCACACTGAGCTGTGAAAGCATGTTTCCAGGTGCATCCTGGGGGGAGGGTTGCATGGACCTGTTTTATTGGCTGGGTGAAATCTGGCCATAACACCGGAGAGACTCCAGTACTCTTCTTCTATATGTGCCATGAGATCCTTTCCTTCCACCTGGACAGTGACAAGAGAAACATAGAAACATAGACTTTGATGGCAGATAAGAACTGCTTGGCCAACCCAGTCTGCCCATTTCCCTACCTATTGGATAAGCTACAGATCCTAGTTAACCAACAGCCTACTTCTTCCTAACCCCTACCAGAATTGCCTTATGTCTGTCCCATGCATTCTTTGTTGATTCCCTTGAGGTACTTGAATGTTTCTATCATGTCCCCTCCCCTTCATTCCTTGAGGGTATACATATTAAAATCCTTTAGTCTCTCTTCATATGGCTTCTGCACCATTTTAGTTGCCCTCCTCTGGACTGCCTCCATCCTGTCTATATTCTTGCAGAGATGTGGTCTCCAGAACCACACACAGTTCTCCAGATGGGGTCTCACCAACTGTCTGTACAGAGGGATAACAACTTCCTGTTTTCTACTGGTGACACCACTCCATACATCCCAGTATCCCCCAGCCCTCCTTACTGTCTCTCGCATTACTTGCTTACTTTTAGGTTATCTGATATGACTACCCCCAGGTCCCTTTCTATTTTTGTTGTTGTTAGTACCCCCGTGTATTTCTTCCCCAGGGTTTTTGTTTCCCAGGTGCATTACTTTGCCTCTTTACATTGAATTTAAGCTGCCATACTTTTGACCATTCTTCCAACCTTGCCAAGTCCCTTCTCATCCTTTCCATCCTCCCTTGTGTATCAACCCTGTTGTAGATCTTTGTGTCATTTACAAAGAGGCATACTTTTCCTTCCAGTCTGTCTGCAGTGTCACTTATAAAGATATTAAAAAGGACCGGTCCCAGTACTGAACCCTGCAGTACCCCACTGGTAATCCCCTTTCTTCAGAGTGGACTCCATTTACTGTTACCCTCTGTGTCCTGTTGTCCAGCCAATTGTTTACCAGGCTACCACCCTGGGACCCACTCCCAGGCTAACTTTTTATTAATCTTTGTGTGGAACTGTGTCAAATGCCTTGCTAAAGTCCAGTGAGGCCATGTCACAGCCCTCCCTGGTTGACTACTTTGGCCACCCAGTCAAAGAAATCTATTAGATTCATCTGATATGACCTTCCTGCTGTGAATCCATGCTGCCTTGGGTCCTGCTCCGCTGGCCTCTAAGAACTCAACAGTTCTTTCTTTCAGAAGTGATTCCATTATTTTCCCTACCACTGAGGACAAACTAACAGGTCTAGTTTCCTGCCTCTGCTCTGCTCTTACTTTTGTGAGAGGAATCACATCTGTCCTCCTGCAGTCTCGGGTACCACACCATCCTCCCATGATTTGTTAAAAAGGGTAGTCAGTGGTGTCAGTAGTTCTCCCCTTAGTTCTTTTAGAATTCTGGGGTGAATCCCATCAGGTCCCATTGCTTTGTCCACCTTCAGTTTCAGGAGTTCTTTCAGAACCCTTTCTTTTGTGAATGGACTGGTAATGACCACCCCCATCAAGAGTGCTTCTATTGATTGGATTAGGTACTCCTGGCTCAATGCACTCCCTTTCTCTGCTAACAGCCACACAAGCTGCCAGCCACTTCAGAACTGAACCAAGAAAATTCATCCGCCCCTGAACAGTGCTTCTGCTACCTCTAGCCACCTGAGGCACTAGCTTCCCGAAAGCCTAGCCTGGCCCAGATTGCTTGCTGTATTCCGTTGCCTGTGCCCCCTCACCTACTACCTCCTCTCTTGTCTCTCTACTCCCCTTAACCTCCCACCCCCTTACTATTTACCTCCCTTAACCCTCTAACACCGTGTCCACAACTAGCTAACCTGCTGGGTCTTGTCACTCTCTCCCACCTTTCTTCTGTGGCACACCCTAGTTAGACCCAGGCTCATTCCTAGTGCTGCTGCCACTACCTGCTCACTATTATTCAGTTCCTTTCTGCCTTTGCAGTTTTCCTCCTCATCATGGGTGAGATCCCTTATAATCTGCTTTTCCAAATTTTCTGAACTCTGTAATATTGTTGACATTACTGTGATACTGTATACTCTATGTATTTAATACTGTTTATTTTAACAATGCCTCACAGCTGCATATGTTCCCACCTATCTTGTCTCCCCTCCTTTTATTGTATGATGAGGATCCTTCAGTAAGGAGCTTTTAGCTCAAAGGATGTACTTCTGACTTTCATAATAAAATAATAAAATACAAAAAGTACCTTCCTCTCCTCTTCTTTTGTGAATAATGAGCAGAAGTATTCATTCAGTATCCTGCTTTTCCTGTCACCCTCTGCCCACCACCTCCCCTTTATCAACCTCACTATCTCTCCTTGGTCTTTGTTGCCGCTATGTGTACCAATAAAGGTTTTATCCCCCTTCTTAACCGAGTTGGCTATCTTTTCCTCAGTTTGGGCCTTTGCTATTCTGACTGCCTTCCCCTCCTTCTGCTTTAACTGGTACAGTACTCTGTCCTGCTTCTTCTGTGTTTCCTTATACTTCCTGAATGCTGTCTTTTTCTCCCCAACCTTCCCTGCCACCTGTTTTGAGAACCATAGTATTTTTTTCCTTCTTTTTAATTTATTTGCTTCTCACAAAGGCTTGTTGCCTCTGTGATGGCAATTTTGATATTTCCCCATTGTTCCTCCACCCCTCCTCCTTGCCTGTTTGCTAGTGCTTTTCTGAGGCACTCTCCCATTTTGCCAGAGCCAGCCCTCCTAAAGTCCAGTACCCTCACATTTGTATGACTTGACTCTACAGCTGTGTTTATCGTGAACCACAATGTTTGGTGATCACTTGTTCCCAGATGACTACCCACTTCTAAATCTGAGATCCTCTCTCTGTCCCCATTTGAGAGTACCAGGTCTAAGATTGTTATCTCCCGAGTGGGTTCCAATACTAGCTGTCTGAGGCATGCCCCCTGTAGAGCATCAAGAGATTGGAAGAAGGAACCTTGATTTAATGTTTCATTCGAAAGATGGCACCTCTCTTCCTCAGCTATATGATGTCTACACGGGCAGTATATGAACTACATGTAATACATAGTTTTCTTATTAAATAAAATCAGTTATCTTGAATTGGAGTACATATATAAAACCGATTTAAAAAAAAAAAAAAAAAAATCTGGCCGGGGAAGAAATACCAAGCTGTCTGAATACAGGAAGAATAAACACCCATGTGGCTCTTTAACTGGATTTTGCTTTCTAACTTATGTCACCATACTGGGACTCGAAATGCAAATTGCACCATGTCACTGCAGTAGGCTCGTAAGTGAGCCACCACACTCATAGATGGACCATATTCTTTCAGTATAGTAAGCCTAAAGCGAGATGTCTACTGTAGCTTGTTGACTCATGTATGTTAAAAACAGTGTCACTGACAATGCTTTTACCACTTTGTGACCGGGTTTGGGAATGAGCCAGGGTCATCGGAGGGGAGGAGGGAGGATGAAGCATCACAAGGGACTCTCTTCTCTTCCAGTCAGGGAGAGAAGCTTTCCCTTCTGCTTTACTGCCACATAGGTGATCCCAGGTGGCAGTGCAGCGAAGGAGGCAGTATGGGAGGGGATGAGGTCACCACACTTTGCACGCTTGATGTATGCATAGGCATTGGTCCCCCAAGCACACCAGTGTTATCAGGGATTTGGGAAGAATGGCCCTGGTCTGGTCTTCCTCTGAGACCTGGAAATCCAGGCCAGCTCCACCTTCCCAACCAGCTGTCTGTTGCTCAATGGGGTTATATCCCCCACCTTGTACGCCACGTGGAGGGGGGGGCAAACAAAGATTCTGTGGGGACACAAACAGAGTCTGAGATAAGTTGGGGCTGGCCAGTGGTGGAAGGAATCCTGGGAAGCCAGGGACGAGTGTAAAGAGGACATAAAGATTTGGGAGAAAAAGAAAAGCAAAACAGTGGTCATTCACTGCAGCAGGCTCTGAAGCTAGCCACCTAGCTGGTGTGGTCATTATAGTGAGAACAGAACTGTGGTCACACACTGCAGTACTCTAGCCCATCACCTAGCTTGTGTAGCCAACACACTCGGAATAGACCTGTGGCCTCTCTGCAGGAGGCTCTGAAGTCAGTGCTACCCAGTCTGTAGCCACAAGCCCTGGAGTAGAACTGCAGCCTCCAACTGCAGTAGAGGCTCCGAAGCTAGTGGCATAACATATTGAGCCAGCGTGCTGGGAAATCAAACTGGGAACTCGTACTGCAGCAGGCTTTGATACTGGCTGTCTAGCACTGAGAGTGTGTTGGGAATGGAAGTGCTGCCCTTTGCTGTAGCTGGCTGTCAGCTGTAAGAGGACTGTGCTCAGTTGAGGTAAAGTACATAAACAGCAGATGCGGGATGGTAAATACACACAGTGCACTTAAACTACAAGGACATTGAGAAGTCTAGCTATCTGGAGGGCAACATGGCACACTTCACTAACAAACTGAAGAGCCCACATGCAGTTGTGTCTGGAAGCCTGGGATCGTGCCGGGGCCTTGAGCACCACCCACTCTAATGGAGTGCACTCTGCAGGTAAAGGGTGCACTCGATTAGCTCGCGCTGAGATCAGGGCCTCTGACCTTTTGCTAACCCCCTGGAACGGAATAAAGCCAGCTGACCTTTACTGCAATTGTTTTATGATTCAGTGGTGATCGTTTGTCCTCAGTACTGAGGAATCACTGCTGTAGCATCAGCAAGCAGTTGTGAGCCAGTGTGCTCTGTCTGCCAGCCGTACTAAGCAGTATCTTAATTTTTTAACATAAGCAGCGTTACTCATTAACCCCAGGGGCTGAGTACTCTTGATTTAGACTTCAGACTCTCGATTAGACTAGAAGAGAATCTCAGCCTTTTCTCTCTCATCCCCCATGTCTCTTTCAGGATCTCACCATTATAAATAGCTATCAGGTAGCTTAACTATGGATTAAAAGGCCCGGAAATTCAAGGAGAGATTGTGGAAGGTTGTGCTTTGTGCAATGCGTCTTTAACCACTTCCATTTTGAATACTGGGGTCCACGGCTCCAGTCCTGTTGAGTGTTTGGCACAGCTGCATTATTTACTCTCGCAGTGACTAATTGAGTGGACAGTGCCTTGGAGGCTAGCTTGATATAACTGCCACTGTCAGCTCTCCTAACCCGATTCCAACTGTTTTTATTTTGTTGTAATGCTTAAAGGGCTGCATTAACTCCTTGCACACTGAAAACCATCTGTGGCCTCATGGAAATCAAAAGTTGCCCTAACCAGTGTGCATGTGAGGATGTTTAATGATTGTTAACCCCTTCAGTGCAGGATTTTATTGACAGCAGAGACTTTTATAACATTTTGGGTGTGTGGGTAATTTTAACCCTTTACTGCAGGGTTATGTTTTCCAGGTGAAGGACTCTGGCTGGTCTCAGTGCCGTCCCTGTTAACTCTTTCATTGCTGACTCCAAATTGAGTGCACATCCTTCTTTAATGGTTTGCATGCAGCTGTGCTAGGAGTACAGATTAAGTCATTACAAATCCTTCATTGTTAATCTTCAGTGGGCAGTGGGAAAGGGCTGTAAAAGCTCCTATGGTGGACTTCTTTACAGTCCCACTTAAAGCAGCAGTGCAACAACATTGAGCAATCAAATTGACGCTACCCTTTTTTCGCTATAAAGATTCCACACATCTTCCAGTTTTATTTGGTGGTAAAATGTTCTAGTCCCACCAAAGCACAAGTGTTACATAAATGTTTTAATTTATTTTTTTCTAACGATAAAAGTTGGCCACCACATTTGTCTTATAAATGCCTTTGTAGACCTGGTGAGGGTTAAAATTGATAAAACTAAAATAAACTCATGGCATGTGGCTCAGGAAGTATCTAGAAAAGTACATTTGACAAGGTATACTGATATTTTTATTGACTGTAGCTGAAACTAGCTTTTTGGAAAAACATTTTTCATCGCACTGCTGCTTTAAAAGCAGAGCATGCGTAGTGTTCATCCTCTGTTCCTTATTTATTGGGTGCTGCCATTTCCAACACTGATCACATCAGTGCCGCTGAGTGCCTGTGTTTCCAAGTTCCCTCTCGGCTTCATCGGGTGGATGGAGTTGTGGCAGATCTTAGTACTATGTGCAGTAACAGTGTCTGCTAAGGTGCACTGTCTCTTGGCTGCTACACTGCCCAGCCCTCATCTCATTCTTCTGATCTGTCCCTGCTCTGTTGGGTGGATGGAGCTATGGCAGGTCTTAGTACTGGGTTTAACAAGATTCTGTGCTGAGATGCTCTCCTCTGTCCCTTGGATGCCTACACCCCAGATGGGTTGATGTCCTAATTACTGCCCATCCCACAAGTTTTCCTTGTGATCGGTCACTGTTTTGGTGGGTGATAAGATTTTGGAGTTTCATCATTACAGTGTAAGGATTTTGTGCTGTGTTGCACTGCCACTTGTCCACTGTCCCCTGTATGCACCCAAATTTAAGTAGCAAGATTAGGTTACCTACAGGGGTTCAGTTAACATTTGTGACATGGAAGTCAAAAACTTCTGTTGAGTCTGAATTTGAAGTCATTTTAAGATTTCGAAGTCAAAATACTTCCCAGGCCAGATTTTATTTATTTAGTTATTATTGATCGATTGATTAATTTTGTTATTTATTTATTTCAAAGGTTTTACCAGAAATAGCATATTGAAAATCGTTATTTATTTATTGAGTAATTGATTTAAAATAGAGGTGCAGGAAAACCTCACTGAGCTAATTTCTCAGTTCTTGGTGCAACGTGGGAGAAAGGGTTACTGCAGGATTATAACAGACAGGATAACACTTAAGCATCAAAAATTGGCACACTCAGCGAACTTAGGAGAAAAGTGCCCTTTCTGTTGCACAATTGCAGACGTAGCCATTGCTGGCCCAAGAGAACCATAACAATTACAGTGATCAGTTTCAATGGAAATGACCAGGAAAAAGTATGCTAACATTAGCAGCGCAGGTCAGAGCACAACCGTGAGCACAGTAAGACAAAGCAGGCAATAACTAAATATCCGTGAAAAAATGAAAAATAAATACATAATGTAGGTAGGGGATGTGCAAGGGGGAGGGAAGGCAAAAGGAGTGCAAGTAAGAATAGTATAAGGCAGCAGGTGCAGTGATTGGGAAGACTGCAGGAGGATAATTTGTGAAAAATGTCAGGGGAGAGGCTAATTATGGGAATAAGTAGGAAATGGAAAGCTTTGAGAGAGAGAGATGGGGCAGAGAGGAGTGGATGGAGAGGAGGAGGTTGTTCCATAGACTGAGGAAGGTGGGAGGAGAAAACTGACTGCCCAGCAGAAGTTTGGAAATGAAGGACGGAGAAGGAAGGGGTGTTAGAGGAAAAAGGGAGTAGGAGGGAGAGAAGAGGGAGGAGAGTAGCAGGAAAAGCAGGGAGAGGAGACCAATGCTTGAAAGTTACTTGAAATGCTACTAGTAAAATACCCTTAGCTTAAGAAAAGCAATTTCTGACTGTTTTGTCAGCACAATTGAAAGTCATGTAAGTGTAGTTTACTTTTTCCCATCTGAGAGTCAACTCCTCCCCTTTATTTTTTATTTTCACCCATTGTTGATCATCCTCTCTGCTTTCTGGCCCTTTTCATTCCCAAACCTTCCAGCCACATTATTCGCCATCTCTAGGACTTACCTTGCACACCCCTCTAGGAGATACCTCCATGGAATCCAGAATCCTAAATGTGGTGCCTAGTCAATAGTCATCCAGCATGGCAGGGATGTTCCTCCTGGTTTTCTCACCAGGGACACCTAATGTGTGTAAGACGCACACAAGGGGTGTGTGTGTGTGTGTGTGTGTGTGTGTGTGTGTGTAGAGAGGACATGCACATATCGGTGTCTGAGGGTGGGTTCTCCTCTACCAAGACGATTCTTGTGTGCTGCTACCCTGCTACAGCCAGCTGGTGGGCTGGTTGTCAGTTGCCATGCCCCCCCTCCCAGAGAGAGGAGATTTGTCCATGGGACGCTCTATCCTCCTTCCCCCTGCAGGTCCCCGAGCAACCTGAATCCAGTCCTGGACCTGGGTCCCTGGCCATCACCTTTATTTTGACCTTATTTTTTGAAGTCAAATACTTCCAAAATGGAGGTCCCTGAAGCCCTGACTACATACAAGTTCCATTCCAGCTCTGTTGGCTGATTAGAAAATGTGGTAGGTCTCAACATTACGTGTAACAGGGTTTAGTATCCCTTGGTTGTGCACTGGATAAACTGATCGCTTAGGTTCTGTTAATTCCCAATGTTTACCCAGAATTTGATCCTTGCTTCACATGAACAGAATAGCGACAGGCCTCTGCATTAGGTGTTGTGTAACTGGGTTCAGTTTCTCGTGCTTTGTCCCCCACAGTTACTATGCCTTGCCCTGTGTCTTGGATCCACTGATATCCTAATTACTATTGATTATCCATGCTTTCCCTGACTCCCCTCCTCTCCCTGCCCAAAGAGCAATCAATACCAACTGGGACTGAATAATAAATGAATCACCTTTTCTCTGCAAATTACCGTAACTGATGGGGTAGACGACGCAGTGATGTCAGGAATCTGTTACTAATTCTCAGATGGGTATCATGTTGTATTCTACATGGAGATATTGGGGAATTTGATATCAGTCTGCTGCTTTGTCCTACACATCTTATCTCGCTGTCTCGCCTCCTTTGCATTAGCCTGCCATCCCTCTCTTTCTTCCTTTTTGTCCACATTGATGTGTTTCATCTATGTGATATCTTTCTCTCTCTCTCTCTCTCTCTCTCTCTCTCTCTCTCTCTCTGAATCACTTTTGTTGCCTCTTGTTGTCTTTCTGTGTTCGTCACTGTCTTTCTTGGTGTCTCTATTTACCTTTGGTTGTTTGTCTGGCCTTTGTCCCTCACTTTCTGTTTTCTTTCCTCTCTCTTATTCAGCCTGAATTTGCCTTCCACTTTTCTGTCTGCACTCATGTTTTCTGTTACTGACTACCACTCCCTCACTGTTTTTTGTCTCTCACTGTCCTTTTTCATGCCTAGCGTGGTGATAAGCAATGTATCAGTTCTTTTTTTATTTACCAGTTTCTCTCATTGTCTGCTTCCAGTTTCTCAGTTGCATCTCTTTTCTTACTCCCCTGACATTATTTCTGTCTCCACGAGTCTGACGTTCCCCTTCTCTGTCTTTTATATTTTCTTTCAAACATTTGTTTCCATCTTGCAGTCCATCTCTAGACCCTCCATGGTTTCCATGTGATTGACTATAGAAGGTGACCCTGGGCACCACCAAGTAGTGTTGTTCTGATAGTATCCTACCAGGTGAGATGCAATCAGATACCATTGTTTTCTCAGATAGTCTTGGGCGGCATAGACATCTGACCAAGGATCCAACCTCCTAGGATGCATAATAAGTATCCGAGGTATCCGTGGATCTCATGGTCAGATGGATCCAATCATCGAATCCAGGTATCTGACCATGAAGTCCAACTTTCCAAGGTTGGATCTGTTGGATCCAATTTTGCATACCTGGATCTAGCCGTGGATACACAGCTATCTGACTATGGATCCAAAATCCAACTTTGGTCAAAAGACGTCTGATTCAGAGGTGAATACCTTCACTATCTAACGGAGGGTAGTCCAATCAAGAAAAGCACTATCTGAGTAACCCTACCATCAAGTGTTTGGACTTCTTGTGGTTTACATGGGAACAAAGAGGAAAACTGCAAGGAAAAGAAAGTAATGTTGTTTTTATATAATACATTTAATTCACAATGTTTCTCATTCCAAACATGCTTTACAATTCATGAAGTGTCAGTAGAAGTCGTTGGATGTGTACAGAGACTCTGAAGGCAGTTACGGAAATCAGTACAGGGACTCACTATTCAGCTACACAGCTTCCGAGTGAGGAGAGCAGTACCACAGGAGGCTATACTACACAGCTTCTGAGTCAAGAGAGCAGTACCATAGGAGGCTATACTTTGAAGATTGTTGGTGTTTTATTGTGCTAAACAAATATTTATAAATCACTTTTACAGGACTGTATTTCCAGCACTTCTCTTCCCACACCCACTGATCATGTCCCAATGTTTCAACATGTGTCCTTTTCCTGCAGTTAGGTGTGCCCGGAGAGAGTAAGTGAGAATCTGAGAAAGGTAAGAAAAGTACATAGAGTTACATCGGGGGAGAATTCATACTCAAACCACTAGGCTAGAATGCCTCCCTCCTACAAGGTTTGCTGCTTTTCCCATGTTTAAATTCTACACCTGTAATTATAGTTTTCTCCCTAAAATCTCACCAGCCCACTTCCCCTGAACCCCCCCCGTCTTCAGTGGAACAACTCACCCTGGCTTATGGTGGCACTTGAGTTGGCATTTGGCTGGATGACCCACTAAATGATGGCACCACAAGGCTTGCTCTGGACCAACCCAAGTAATGAGACAAAACTCTCAAGAGATCTGAATGATGGATTCTCTCACCAGTTCAGGAAGCATGCCTCCGGCTTCCCCTTTTCCCCATACCTATATGACCAGGGTCCCAGCTCAACCCCAGCCAAGAGGGTAGGCAGTTGTAGTCTTCCTTGAGACTACACAGCCATATTCAGTCACTAAGTTAGGCAAATAGAAATATGAGTTACTGTATCAGTACTGTATCAGTCTTGAGTACCTGGCAGATGATGTAAACAACTGATATATTTGATCAACTACAAAATGTGCACACTTTGATTTTAAAATCTAATCAAAACAGTAATAATGTTGAAATTCTGTTTTTTTGTTCTAACCCAGAGTACTACCAGACATGGCTTGATTATTAATTATAGTTTATTCCCAGAAGAGAATGGGATACATTCCAATAACAACATAGTCTTTTGACTTCCTAGTTAAATTTATTTAGGCAACAACAGAGCTCTCAATGACTGCAAGAGGATGCTGGAGGACTCGCAATTTCCCTCTCCACAGGTGGTATAAACCGAACTGCAAACTGATACAGGGACACCGTCCCTCTAGCCCAAGAAAGTCCTCCAGCTTTTAAGTTCTCAGACTTGAAACATCTCTACTTTTGAAAGGTTATATTACGTTACTCTCTGAGACTTACCTAACACCATGTTTGTGGGGCCAGATGAAGTGTCAAGTGGCTACGAAACATCACCCTTGAATATATTTGGTGTTGCCTGAATTCTTTTAAGTAAGATGTCACAAGACTGAGTAGTAATTGAAGTGTACTCTGTTCTGGTGATGGACTGTTCTAATTGCCAATAGGGTTCCTCCAAGACTAAACGATTTCAAGGTTTATGTTAAGGATGAGGATATTCTGGACTCATTCTGTTTGTTTTTATGACATGGAAATGATGTCTGACAATGTTGTGGACCTTGTGGTGGTCTGACAATGAAATGAGTCTGCTAGGTGGCTGTCAGACTTAAGGGACAAAGTAAACCATGAAAATGTTGAAAACCATGGCAAGTCCCTGTTTGAATACAACTAACATTGATTCCTTACCATTTCCATAGCATTGCACCTGCAGGGCCTTCTTCCTAAATATGCCCCATCTCATACTACTGTAGGTGATCTGCACCAGGCTGTAAACTTATGGTACGTGTCATGAAACTCCATGTATGTGTATGTATATGTGTGTGTGTATGTATGTGTATGTGTGTGTGTGTGTGTGTGTGTGTGTATGTATATATATGTGTGTGTGTATGTATATGTATATATATATATATATATATATATATTCATGGCAAAACTCCATTTAATGCATCAGTTAGGGTTGTTCCACAGTGATAAAAGCGAGGAAATTTGGTGTTAGGGTTGCCACCCCTTTCACCCAAAGCCCACTCCGTCCCCACCAGCAGGGGGGGTTGGTGTCCTAACACTCACCCCATCCCATGTGTAAACAAGCTGAGGTGGTGCAGTATAGGAGAATGGGGTAAAAAATGGCTGACTCACGACACAGGTAATTTGCGACACTAAAAAGTGCATTTGCGACACTGTCGAATAGTTTAACTTTTCCCATTGACTATAATGGGAAACTTGTTTTTTGAATAACTTTTGAACTGTTTAACATTTTTTCACGAAATCTTTGAAAGGCACATCAGGGACACTGGCTGCATGTTCCCTGAAGGTTTCAGACCAGTCACCCAAACCGTGCGACCTGTAGGCGCGAGCAAAGAATGCGCAAAAAAACATAAATATGACTTTCTATTGTGCTTTATAGCTCCGCAACCGTATATCCAACCATTACAGTACTTGACAGATCCAGAGATCTATGGTACTGCTCTATGTCTGCCAAATTTCAGGCAAATTCGTTCTACAGTGGCAAAGTTATTAAGCTGCAAAATTTCACACTTTAACCTTAAGTGGGGCACTCAACCCTAACTATAGTGGCACTGCTCTGCCACTATAATATATGTATATATATATATATATATATATATATATATATATATATATGTATATTGTATAAAACTTCATTAATGCATCAGTTAGTGTTGATGTCACAGCAACAAAAGTTTGGAAATTCAATGTTAGGTTACCCCCACCACCACCACCACCCATACCCTCCACCCCCATCCCCCACACCAACAGATGTCAGGGTGTGCCATGGGGTTGTCAGGCCCAACTCTCACCCCGTTTCATGTGTAAACAAGCTGACATGTTACAATATAGAAGAATGGTGTGAGAGTTAGGATTGACGACCCCATGGCACACCCCAACGTCTGTTGGTATGTGGAGGATGGGGGTGGGGCTGGGGCGGTAGGAGGGGTAACCCTAACATCGAATTTCTAAACTTTTGTCGCTGTGACATCAACCATAACTGATACATTAGCAAAGTTTTTTGCAATGAATTTCCTTACTTTTTCAAAAAGTGTAATGCAACTAGTAAATGGTATGTGTTGGTGGGAACACGGGCCCCCCCACCAAACTGTCCATTTGTGCATAATTTTATGTGTCTGTGGGCTGTGTGGGTCCTCCAGGCCCTGCGCTCCCACTTATACATAACAACGGAGCCATACAGTAGCCCTATAGACCTGAAAATGAACACTTATAACACTAATTTGTCAATATCCCACCACCCCACCCTACAGGCACCAACAGGCATTGGGGTGTGCCACGGGTCATCAGGCCCAACTCTCACCCTATTCCATGTGTAACCAAGCTGACACTCTACAGTATAGGAGAATGGGATGAGAGTTAGATCTGACACCATGGCATGCCCCAATGCTTGCTGTAGGATGGTGCTGTGGTAGTGGTAGGTGGTAACCCTAACATCAAATTTCCAAACTTTTGTCACTTGTGACAGCAACCCTAACTGATGCATTAACGGAGTTTTGTGGCATGATTTTCCCTTCTTTTGAGAAATGTGTAATATAAGTGGTTAGTGGTATGTGTTTATGGGAGCTGGCCCTGCCCTGCGCTCCACTTACATAAATACAAACCATGAGAGCCCATAGTACTGTACGTAACCCTTATAACACTTATTTGGCAATATCTCAGTAACCGTAGCAGCTATGAAAAAAATTCCACTGCAGGTGTAATCTATGACTTCAAAACTTCCTTGCAAGCTAAGCTGCAGATAGCAAAAAATCTGTATCTCAAATCATTTTCAAGATACGGGTGTCGAAAGGCGCCATGTGTGCCACAATGTTATCCTATGGGAAATTTCTCAACTTCGGAATGCTCTAACTATGGGCCAGTTGAATGGCTTGGGACCAAACCACCAAAAGGCACATCTGTTGGACTAGGGCTTGCCACCCTGCAAATTTCAGCCCAAAAACACAATCCACCTTGGCACAATGAAGTGACATAGATTTCAACACATGGGACATTGTTGTCAAGTATTGTTTTCATGACAACAAAATGCTTTCACGACAACAAAAATGTTTTTGTGACATCCCTTTATCTTATAATGGAATGTTTTCACGCACAAAAAAATGTTTTCACGAAAGTTTTCACAATGCACATATACATTTTCCCATAGGCTACAATGGGACATGAAAAGCTTGCATAACTTTGAACGGATTAATATTTTTTCACCAAATCTTCAAAAGGCACCAGTTTAACCCAGGCCACATATAGACATGCAAATCTGAATCCACTCAGATGCATTCTTCAGTCCATTATGCCCAACTAAAAAATGTGCAAATGTTGAGTAATTTTCACTTTTTGGATGCTGTACGGTTCCGCAACCGTACATCCAACTGGAATGAAACGTTCCACATCCAGAACCCTATGGTTGGGCATCGCACTTTCAAAATGTCAGGCAAATTCGACAAATGCTTGCAAAGTTATTAAAGTACAAGCCGGCCCAGTGGCACTGAGGGTTGATGTACTGGACACCACACCTCACGCTACGCCGGTGACCCGCCTTCGGGAACGGACTTGGGCACTGGTGGGTCAGCATGGGTGGGTTGAGGACGGAACATCCTAGTGGTGCTCTCCTCCCCAGGAGTGCGGGTTAGGTCAGCTCAGTGTGCCGATGACCCCTGGTGGAGACCAGGGGACGTCGCAGCAAGCTGGGCAGCATGAAAATCAGTGTGGCCAATACTGGCAGGGTTGCCATGTGCCAGTGTGTCGGGCATCCATGCAGGGGTGGGGAAGCAGCGCAGAACAAAAGAAAAAAAATGCTCATGGAGCAGTCAACAGTACCAGTCCCCCATGCAATCCACCAGGTTCTCCTCGGCTGGCCTTCTGTTCCTCCCTCCGGGCCCGCGTGCAGTCGGAGTCTGTCTAGTAAGAGAGCCCAACAGAGGCAAAGGGCTACCCTCCCCAGCCGGGTGAAACCGTGGGGTGCCCGCTGCGGGGGGGAAGAGAGGAGGCTCAGTCCGAGGGATCCACAGGCGGGCAGGATAAAGGACCTGATGCCTGAGAGGTGGCCCCACGAGCCATGACCGGAGCAAAATAAAAAAATAAAAAGTTATTAAAGTGCAAACTTTGGGGTTTAACATAGCAGTGGTCATACAACCCTAACTATACTGGCCCTACCGGGCCAGTATAATATATATATATTTGAAAAGAACGGCATTAATGCTCTAGCCGAGGATAAAGAAAGCCACAAAAGTAGACAAATCTGACATTAGGGTTTTAAAGTTAACACCCACACCCACCCTGCACACCAACAAGCATTGAGGTGTGCCTTGAATCATCAGCCCTAAAGCTCACCCCATTCCAAAAGTAAATAAGCTGAGATGGGTACAGTATAGGAGAGTAGGGTGAGCGTTAGGGCTGATGACTCCAAGGCACACCCCTGATGCCTGTTGGTGTGTGCAGTGTGGGTGTGGGGTGTTAGCTTTGAAAACTCCAGTGCCACAGTTCCCTACTTTTGTGGCTTTAAATATAACTAGAGCATTAACGAATTTTTTTGCAATTTATTTCCTTACTTTTTGAGATAGTATAATCGTATCCTTATTTGCCTGTGGGTGCACAGGGCCCTCTGGCCCCTGCAGTCCCATCCCTCCATAGATTTGTGTATGTGTGTGTATATGTAGCTGTGGAAGCACAGGGCCCAGTGGGCCCTGCATTTCCATTTATAAGACAACAGTGACCAAATTGTCAGCATAACCATCTTATTACCCCCCCTCATGTATCCAGTACAGAAAATTTTCAAATCCCCACCAAAATCTAATTCTGTGCAACTCCAGTGCCATTTATTTATTTAGTTTTTGTTAACCAGGTAGGTGCACTAGCTATGAAATGACTATTTTCAGGCATGACCCGGCCATTCCGTGCCACAGGTGTGAAAACACATTTTGGTCAGGATTTTAAAAATGACAGCTGTGACATATATGAGGTGGGGTAATAAGACGGCTATGTTGAAAATCTAGGATCAAAATATTAAAAATTTACAAAGTTACGAGCAACGAAATTGCAACGAATGGTCATAACTTTGGAATGTCAGTATAGCTATCTTATTACCCCACCTCATGTACTGAGTACAGAACATTTTTGAATGTGTGCCAAAACTTAATTCTGCGCAACTGCAAAGCCATTCTGCGCCACAGGTGCAAAAACACATTTTGGCCAGGATTTGAAAAATGACAGCTATGACATACATGAGGTGGGGTAATAAAAAACTTATGTTGAAAATCTGGGGTCAAAATATTGAAAACTTCCAAGATTCTGATGATGTAGTAAATTGCAATGCATGGTCATAACTTTGTATTTTATATTTTGACTAAACTTCAACATAGCTTTATGATCCCTGCCTCACAAACAATATGACTATCATGCAAATCCTGCCCAAAAGTGAATTCACCTAGCGACCACAAAATCACCTTCTGGTGGGAGTTGCATAACAGTCACATTAATCATAGGAGGAGGTCCCAAATGGCTGTGTTAAAAATTTGGTGCCAAAATAACAGAAGGCTTTTAAATATTTTACAAATGAATAAACCCCTTCTAAATCCAGCCTTAGCCGTCTTTTCAGACGTAGAAAAAGCCTTTGATAGGCTCAATTGGATATACCTCTTTGAGGTATTGCATAAGATGGGATTTGATGGAAATTCCTGACCTGGATAAAAATGTGTTACCAAAGCTTTCAGGCGAGAGTGAGAGTGAATGGGACCATTTCTGCCCCTTTTCATAATACAAGAGGGACTCGGCAGGGTTGTCTGCCATCTCCACTGCTCTTCGCAATTAGTATGGAACCCCTGGCCCAACCCATTAGGCAACATGAAAAAATTGAAGGGATAGAAATACAAAATACGTCCCATAAGACATCTCTCTACGCAGATGATACCTTGATATATTTAGGTAATCCAACTGTGGCTCTTCTGCACCTGTTATCACTCCTAAAGAACTTTGGTGACATCTCAGGTTTTAAAGTTAATTCAACAAAATCAGAGGTGTTACAAATAGGGAAGGGTTCTAACCTGGAAATGAAGATGAAGACACCATTCAAGTGGGTGGAACACAAATTAAGATATTTGGGTATACAGATTCCTACGCAACCAACTCTACTGTATAAATATATTTATGAGGTGCTAGGGCAACAGATAAGAGCTGATCTGAACAGATGGACTCAGCTTCCCCTGACATTCTCAAATAGACTGGAGACAATTAAAATTAATATTTTGCCGCAGTATCTTTTCTTATTTATGAACCTCCCTCTGCAAATTCCTAAAAAAAGACGGGAAAGACCTAAAAAAAGAAAGGAAAAAAAAAAATTTACAGACTTTATTTGGATGGGTAAATGCCAAAGAATTTGCTTGGAAATTTTAAAAGAGGAGAAATCTAAAGCAGGAATGGGACTCCCAGATTTTCCAAAATATTACTTAGCAGCACAACTGCTACCAATCGTTAAAATGTTGATGCCAGAGAAGAAACATGGGTGGCAAGAGATAGAAGAACGGGAATGCAGGCTAGCCCAATTTTACGTTCTACCCTGGAAGGCTCAGCGAAATGATTTAAAACGTATAGAAAATAGGTTTACACGACATATAATCTCAAAGTGGTTGGAAGCCAGACAAGATTGGGAAATAATCCGCCCAGTATGGGAATATTTACCACTTGTGTATCTCCCAGAATTCCCAGCCCAAGTGGGAGACCATTGTTTTTTTAGATGGGTAACTACCGGATTAAAATATCCATGGCAGTTTGTTGCGGAAAACCATCTAAAATCATTTGCACAGATGCAGAAAGAATTCAAATTATCTAAAATGGACGCCTTTACATACCACCAGTGCGTACACTACATGACTACTTATATTGGTTTGGCAGATTTGACTCGGGGTCCAACAACTCCTATTCTATTAACCCACCAAAGAAATGTCATGGGAGACACCAGATCATACATATCACAAATATACACGATATTAATGGAGACCAGAGGAATGGTGGCAGTACAGAGAGTAGAAAGCAAATGGGAATCTGAGGCACAGTTAAATAGTCCGGGGGAAAAAACTGGCAACACATTTGGACACGTATACATAAGACCACAATCTCCCCCTCTTGGAGAGAATTTCGATGGAAAATCAACATCCATTTTTTCAGAACCCCCACTATTTCAGCCCACTATACCATTAATGCCACTAACAAATGCTGGAGAAAATGCGGGCACACAGGTTCTCACTACCATATTTTTTGGAGGTGCCCCAAAATTACCCATTTTTGGCACACAATAGCCCAAGAGATTTTGCAGATCCTCTCTCTCTCTCAACCCCATTAGAATTTGAAAATTTGGTACTGGTCTCTCCCGAGGGAGGTTAAAACCTCAACAAGGAAATACCTCTTCTATATTCTAATTGCAGCTGTGTTTAAGGCTCTTACCCAAAACTGGCTGAAAGACACATCCCCACCAGTGGGCACCTGGTATGGGAATATTGAACAAATCAAGGAGATGGAAGCAGTCATGGCGCGCTTGAGGCTATCCACAGATAAATTTAACGCCAGGTGGCTCCCTTTTTTTGATTACATAGAGAGGAGTGAAGGCACTCCAGTCCTCGAGCAGCTGCTCCAAACTTGAATCTAACAAAGGGCACATGGAAGTAGCTATGCGTGGGTCCTGGGGCCCTGAACTCATCTCTTAACTTATGGAAAACTCCACCCCCCTCCCTTTTGAGGGGTTCTCTATGATTTATGCATGGTTCGGGCTGTCTCTGTCTTTCTGGCTTCACTGATCTGGCTGTTATCACCTAGATTAAAGTTTCTTCTTTTTCCTTTTTTTTCTCTTCCTCTTGAAAATAATAACAGTTTTAAGAAATAAGGCAAAGACTCAGAAAAACAGTTTATATTGAAACAGTTTATTAAATATGTACATTGTATTGAGAGCCTCTAACCAATTAATTTAGGAACTTCCAAAGATTATCAATCTACGAATGGCCACAAGATGAAATGAATCTTAGAGTCCTGGTCTTCTCTTCCCAGTTTATTCTAGACTTGTGCAAAACAGCGGAACTCATGGTTTTGACTGGTATTTGGGACCTGGGGTAAAACAACAAAAAAGAAAAAATTATACATATATCGTAGAATCAATTGGACGTATAAAGAATTTTATACTTGTATGTACCTTATATAGAAATTGATTACTTGTAAAGGCTTTCTTAGTGGAATATATACTGTAAAAACTGTTAACATTGGTTTCTTAATAAAAAGATTCTTAAAGTTAAAAAAAAAAGAAAATTTGGTGCCAAAATGTCAAAAAAAGGCTGAGTTATGAATAAAACTTGAAAGCTTCATTAATATATTGAACCACATGTACCTCAGTTTCTCATATTGCAGTCATCAGTTCCAGCAGCAGATGTGTCTTCGATCGGGAGAGTGGATCCCGAACCTGAGACCTGTTCAGATGAGTGGGGTGTGCGGGTGTGGGGAGGTGGATGCTGGAGTGAAAGTGGGGTAATGATCATAACAGATTTTTTTTTTTTTTTTTTTTTTTTTACAGGTCAAAAATCATTATGGGATTGTTTTCTTAATTTCAGCATTTTGCTGCAATGGAAGTGTGGGGGTGCCAGTAAACACCAGGGAGCAACATTTTCATTATGGGTACAGCGGTTGGAGGGAGGCACCAGACACCAGGGAATAAGAAACAATAACAGGGATGGTGATCGGGACTTCTGACCAAAAATGCCTCAGTTGACATCAACAAAAGTTACATACTAGAGCAGTATGAACATAACATTTATTCCTGATAAATAAAATAGTTTATGGCACAATTTCTGTGACCCATCCCCTTTCCTCTGTGGCGCCAATCAATACTCCCAGCTCCCTCCCTCCCAAACCGAAGAACTCTCACAGTCATTACAACATGGCAAGGTAGTACCATATATTGTACCATGTACAGTATTTTTGCCACTGCCTTAGGGGAAGAGGTTAAGGCATAATTCCTGGAGTTGTAACTAGTGGCACTGTTAATTTACCAGTCAGGGTATGTGTATATTAGGTAGAATATGTGCCGGTACTTGCCTGCGTTGGGGGTTTGTAATCCCCAATTTAACTGAGGGGAGAGGTTGCAAGATAGTCTTTCATATATTTAAAAAAAAAAATACCTAGCAGGACTCAGTGCAGCAAAATCAAGTATGTAAAAAAAACACAATAAAAACAATTCGCTTCTGGCAATTTATCTCACGTTATTTGAGACCAAGCAAATGACTTTTAAAGGTCATGTGGAACCGATGATCCTGAACATCACAGGGTCAGTAAAACAAAGTTGATGACTATATATGACTATATATTTATGCCCAGCCAACCCCCCCCCAAAAAAAATTATAGTTAATACAGTTGAAACTGCTTTGTCTGAATGGCCTGGTGGTGGGCTTTTCGTACCATTAAACATCCATCCCTCTTATCAGAAGCAGGTGTTTTCCTATATGTTAAGCACCGTCTGATCAACATCAGTTTCCTTACTTATCTCACATTTTAGCTAAGCAGAAAATGATTACAATTGTAAGCAGAAACTCACTGAACTAATCAATACTGAGAGAGTTTTGGTTTTTTTATAACCTTTTGTTTGCTTTAAATTTAAAAACTATTTCTGTGGCCATGGTCACTTTTGCTTCCCGAAACCCTCTCAATTTCCTCCCATTGGCCAACATCAAAAAAATAATGCTCTGTTGTAGTTGTTTTTGTTTTTTGTGTTTTTTTTTTGATAATTTAACAAAGAAAAGTATTATAAGGCTCAACTACAGGAAGTCAGTCTGGAAACCAGGGATGAGCCGTAATATTAGCATCTACCTCCCGATAGTTAAGCTTCTCAAAAAGCCTCTCAAAAGCTGTCAGCATGTTGTGCTTTGCATTCAGTGTTTGACTGAAGTGGGGAGTGAATATGGTGCAAAAAGATTTGGAGTGTGTTCAGCCAACGGCAAGATCATGCTTGTGCAAGGGAGAGCATTTCTAACCCAGATGGAGTTTTGTTGTGGCCAACATTGGAAAGACAAATCTCTTGTCTGTAAGTGGCAATTTCGTACTCGGTCTGCTCCTTACACAGCATAAAACAGGCATTTTATTTTTGTTAACTGCTGCTCCTAGAACCATTTCTGACCCCTTGTACCAGCAGGTGGTTCACTCTACAATGTTTTGTGGATTTGACTTCCCGATGCCTTGTACTTACTGTGGTGGCAATGGTGTGTGCATATGTGTGTGTGTGTGTGGCTGGGGGGGGGCAGCAAACACCAGGGACATGTCGGCTCACAGCTTGCAATGCAGCCAGGTGCACAAGTTCAGCTGCAGCTGCAGAAATTAAGAAATTCACACCGTTCTCATACAGAGAACGTGGGGGGAAGTGCTCCTCTCGCTAAGCTGGGCACCAGGGATTTCTGTACACTCCAGAAACATACACACCTAATGGGGTGAGCTTTAGGGTTGACAACACCTAGAAAGAGTTTGTCCCTGATTTGCTTTAGGGGTGGCATTGGTGTTTTAGGGTTGGAAACCCTAAAGTCATATTTCCATACTTTTTCTGTTTCGGGTTGGGGAATGGGGGTGGAACCACTGTCTGCCAAGGTTTGGGGCCACTAGATCACCAGGGCTGTTTAAATACACAGAACGGGGATAGGAGCTGGGGGACTGCTAGACCACCAGGTTTTTTTTCTGCATAACAGGGATCAGGATAATCGGGGGACTACTAGACCACCAGTTTTTTTTTTCTCTGCATAACAAGGATTGGGGATGATCGATGGTCCACTAGACCACCAGGGATTTTTTTTTTTGAATACTTCACTAGGATCAGGGCGGGAAGGCGCTAGCCACCAGGGACTGCTGTCCATGGTGCTATTGCTGCACAGCTGCCTCGCGGCTTTGGCACAAGCTGTGGAACTTTGCCGCCGGATCTGTATCCGATAGTGAATCAGGTGTAGGATGCCTGGCGCACCAGCAGTTGGCACAAGCTGCCTTCGGCGCAGCTTGCACCGACCTTTGTGAATCAGGCCCATTGTTTTTATCTTGTATGGCATCTTTCATGCAAAGTATTGCAAAGTGCTGCATAAGTTGTTCAGTGAAATAAAACACTCACAATGCAGATATATAACAGCTCCCAATAAAATTTAAACTAAGTAATATGTATTGTCGTATGCTGTGTTGCAACTAACATGTAAACTGCACAGAAGAGGTCAAACTGAGATTTTATCATGGCAAACAGTTGATCATTTTGCAAACCATTATGCCTGCAATAAGGTACACACTATGCAGTTTGGTGGGAGGAATGGGGATAGAGGGTCTTTTTTCACCATAGAAAATTCATTGAGCTCTGGAAATGTCTATCTTTCCAGGAATCTCTCACCCACTACTCCCCAATCTCACCTTCATGCACAGACAGTTGGGTTGGGAGTGGAAACTGGGACAGAGTTGCAACACATGGACATTTTCCTACTGGGTGACAGCTGCAGCAAGTGTGCCAGTAGGGGGAATCATGCCACCCTGCTTATGCACCCTTTTAGCATGGAAGCTCTGGATGGCTGTGAGGCTCCAATGACCCACCCTTCCAGCTGTCTCGTGCCCTTAGAGATGGCGTGGAGGGCCAGAAGGGAAGTGGATATTATTTATAAAACTACTGCAGCCTATATGGGGATATGGCAGCTCTTGGATGACGGCATATCCCACAGTCTCTTGCTCTGGATGGAGAAAGGCTTCCACTCTGGAGCTCGCATACTTGTCATCTGGCCCAGCTCTACTCTCAGGACCTCCCCAGTCCCCGCACCAACATCTATACATGCATATCGGGGTGGCTGGCAGCTGTGGATGCAGCCACTTGCGGCAGAGTCTGGGGGGTGCAGAGCTCCATGGTTGAATACATGCAATTCACATGTACCCAGGGATCCATGGCTTGATACAAACATGAGAATTGCATGTACGCAGGCCATTTTTGTTGGTAGGGCCCTTAAACTGTTAACAGATCACAAGAACTGCTTAGTATCACATGGTAAGTCAGTGACTGAGCAGGGATTTGAACCAAGCTCTCCTGTCCCAGTCTTTTGCCCTGCTTAGAACTGCCCAAACCTGCAAGCGTCTGTTTTTAGTAGAAGCTGTTTGAGGGTTGGAACTTGCCTCCTTTTAAAGGAATGAACCGGATACTAAACTACACCTCAAATCAGCCACACCTCTTTTTATTTAATTTTTTTTGTTTATTTATTTATGCCCATGTCCTGGCTGGCCCACTCTCACCAAGACCCACAGCCCCATCATCTGGCTTCTCCCAGGACTTGCCTGTCCTTAGATTCCCCACTGCTTTCCCCCCTGTGGTGGGGCAGCAGGGAGTCCTCCTCGACCCACCAGATATGGATCCAGTTCGGTCAGTGTCTGAGTTACTGTGTGGGACCCATGAGAGGGCTAGTGGTCATCCTGCCAGTCAGGATGATATTCTGCTCTTCTTCACTCCCGAAAGAGCATGCATGCATGCAGTGACATCAAGGTAATGCTGCACATGCTTATACGTGCAATGCACCTGACATCTGCAGCTCCTCCACCCACATGCTGGAGGCTCCCACGTCCTGCCTCCGTCCATTGTTAGGGGCCAAGTACACACTGGCCACCATGACACTCCCTCCCCCCGAAGAGAAGAACAGTCCCTTGGATGATCAGTCTTCCTCCCCGGCTGACCCTCCTACACTCCGAGTTCGCTCCCTGGGCCAGCAGTGCTGCAAGAAGTAGCGCTGCCGCTGTTCTGGTGGGCCAGCATTGTATTAAGCTATCAAAGCAATAACAACCTAAGTGGCAGTCGTTTCCTGGGAATTAACGACTAGGTGGGAGGTTGGGTTGGCAACCACCCACCACTCGGTCATTAATCCCCACAAAACGACCACCAGTGAGGTTGTTTTTTCTATTATAAGGCTAATTTTTCTTGGAATAGTAAAATTTGTTAGTTTTAGTAATGTTTATCACGCACCCCTGGCCCCCTAACCTCGGGCAGCCCGGCAGGACCTCCTGTTTGCAGAGAGGATCCCTTATTCAGGAACTCGTGAGCAGGAGTAAGGGTTCAGGAAGACTCCCCAACCTTCCTTTTCCCAGTGGGAGGGTGGATTCTGTAGTTTTGAGTTCCCTTGACTCTGCACTACTTTCAGTAGTTGAATCCCACCACGGCCACTGGCTACATCTGGCCTAGGTAGTTTTATATGATAGCCGAGCGGATTCTATCTTTTTAGGCACACAGTCTTTTCAAAACCCTTCTGTTTAAATGTTAAATTACACAACCAGACCCCAGGCAGAGTTGATAAGAAAATCATAAAAGTTTACTTAAAATAAAAGCAGTACAGAAAAGTCTACAGTTTGGAAGAACTTTGAAATGCAGACAATAACAAAAGTAAAACTGAATGGTTTACAGAAAACACTAGATACTGTATTCTAAACTATACGTTGTTTTGATGTTAAAGTTCAGACAAGATTTCAAATGTCCTGGTAGAGATGACTGCTCATTAAGCAATAGAATTTTGTAGCAAGTCCTTGATCCAAGTCTCTGGATGTCCTTTTTAAAAAAAGGGTCCAGATGTTTCCTTAGTGCACAGTTTTGGTTGCCAAAATTCTGACTTATACTGAACAGAAAATTCTGATTTTTGTGAAGAGTGTAATTCCCACACACTCAGGGCTGGTTTTTGAGATATTTCCAGGCCTACACATATACGTCCTGTTGTAAAAGTATATGCCAGTTGGACAGACTATTCTGCCTTCCAACTTAAACACTATTTAACTGCTCTGCATTCGAAGTGTGTCAGATAATATACTGGAGGGTCATTTTAGGACACACCCACCTTATCTTTTTCTCTGGGGTGGGGTCAATGATTCCAGGACAATACAGATATTAGGGTGCAACAGTTTACCTTTTACCTGTAGGGGTCACTGTGGTTCCATGTCAATCCCAGTGACATCTGGTGAATGCATTTGACTTAACCTCTGACCCCTAGGTCATTATATTACCCCATCCCTGTCATGGAAAGCCACAGTGGGATGTTTTATGTCTTCCTGGGGCCATATATCTGTCTTCCTTTATCTTGAAATATAACAGGTCCACACTAGCCTTTCTAGAAATGCCAATTATTTTGCAGTTACCTGTTAAAGGGACAGTGTCTTAATTCTAAAGTACATTGTCATATATAACATGAACCTACATAAATGGATATCGGCCTATCATGCGACAACGTCTGTATCATTTTTTTGGGTCCAGAGCTGGTGGAGCAGACGTGCAACCTTTGGATGTGTAAAGTATGTCATTGGGTCACGTCATGATGACATGCATGCATGTCCATCAACCTGCCATGAAGTAGTGTGACCACATGGCTGTCATCAGGTTGGCGGTTAGAGTTCGGGATAACTCTGCATTTCTGTGTTTAGTTGTGCATGAGGCTATATTAAGTGTTGGATTTTCATGAATGCTTTCTGCCTGTTTTTTGTTTTGTTTTGTTTTTACATGTCGAAAGGTTGCGCACTCGCTCCACCAGCTCCAGAACAAAAACACAATGTAATTGTAAGTAAAACTAACAGTATTATGCCAGGAAGAATTAGGCTTTAAGAATTTGGCTGCGCTGGTCAGTTGCTGTGGTTTCTGTTGGTTTTCATGTGGCACTAAGAACTCCGGTTGACAGGGACATTTGTGTATGTTTACTTTTTTTCAGTGCCGCACTTTAATACAATGCCTTTCTACGAGGCAGCCACTCATGAGACTGACATATCTGGATCGGTCATTAACTGACTGTTAATGATCGATTCAGTAGCCAAGCAGTGGGCTGGAATGGTCATGAATAATTAATTGGCCTTATAATGACTGATAAGTACATTGCTTCTCCTCCAAAGCTAACTATATTGTCAGAAGTCTTTAACAATGATAGCAAATAATTTTATAATGTTAAATTCCCTTTTTTTTGTCGATGTCAGTCATGTATTCTGATATACCTTGACAGATATTTGATAAATTAACTAGCTAGGTTTATGGTGCCTTAAATCTAGAGTGTGTTCCTATCATCTCACCACCAACTGCCCCCCCCCCTTTTCTTATTTCTAAGACATCCATGGCATTAGTCACACCATTCCACGCTGTTCCTCCGAATGGCTTGGAATGGTGTAACAGGAGGACTGTCCAGGTACGGTAGTATGGAAGCCAAGAGTGGTAGCTACTGAAGAGAATGGGATTTTTAATTTAGTTATAGTGGTAATAAAAGATTAGGATGCGGGTCTACAGTATCATAATATGTAGGACAGTTGTTTAACTGCATAGACTCATTTATTTAGGCATTGCCTTATTTGTGGTTTTGTGAAATTATCTATCATTGAACTACATACTGTGTAAGTTCCCAATATCTGTATAGTTTGTTCTGCTGGGGTGCAAACTGGCTACTCATTGTGCTGCACGCTATTCTTTTCCACCCCTTGCAATTTGTTTTGTACGTTCTTGTTTACATATTTATTTTTTTATTGTATCGAGTTTTTTTTTATGCCTTTCCTGTACCTTTCTCATTGTATCTGTACTGCACTGTGCTCGTGACTGTACTCTCCCGGGTCATGACTGAAAACAGGCATATCATTGTCTAAGAAATACCAAGTCTCACATGCCGTCAATGCAAAGCATTATGGGATATATATATGAAAACTGCCATGAAAATTCAGGGTGGTTCTGCTTTATTCAGGAATGCATGGTGCCAGAGGGCCTCTAATACAGTCTGCAAAGGCTGAGAAGAGAACCCTTTACAGATTGTATGAGAGGCACTTTGGCACCATGCAGTCCTGCTTAAAGCAGAACCAGCCTAAAATTGTCATGGAGATGTGCATATATATTCCATGATGCTTTGCATGATGGGGGTATAAATGATTTTATATTTCTTGGAAATGCCTTTGTTGCCAATGCCCATTATGGGTAACCCTTGCCTCAGTGCTTTTGTGCTGAGGTTCTTTGTCGCTTTAGTTATATTATTGTCTTGTGCAATCTCCTGGTAATTAAAAACTAAATAAATAAATAAGATTCTAAAAGGAAACCAGGAGAGCATATAAAGGTAGAAAAACTGTTGCTGTTACAGCAGTAAAAGTCCATACTTATAACACAGAGTGGAAAAGATTAATTGACTGCTAATGGTTTTAATGACTGACTGGTTTACAATCAAAAGTATGTATCACATCAGAACTTGTTTATAACCTGCCTATCACACCTCTCAACTGTCATGCATTATAAGGTACGTCGCTCATTTTATCTCTCAGAAACCTTCTGTCCTATATTGAGAAGGTGACATTCCACATTGTCCACTGAGACTTTCAAGCAGAATGCGCTACGTTACCAGAAAACATAAATATTAGTACACTTACTTCCACAATGTTCTGAGCTTGCAGTGTCATGTTTGATGATGTGTCACACATTTTGTCCAATTGTCACACGTCTTGTCACACATTTTGGTGATGAAAGGTTGAGATGTATGCTGGACATGCATGCGAAACAGTGAATGGTTTGATGGAGTCCATTTTACAAATAGGTGGGCATTCAAAGATGGCTCAAAAGCGAGACTACCTCTGAACAAATCTGACAACTGGTTGAGGACTCTGAAAACCAAACTGTACTGTCTAAAACCAGGCAGGTGGCAACCCTAAGATGGTTTTCAAATGCTGGTGCATTTTCTGTATATTTTCAATGTTTACCAGTGTTTTAGCAAGTTCAGTGAGTGTTGCTTATTTACATTCTGCTGGTAAGGACCGTTTGAGAACTGTAAGATGTTTTATGTCCTTGTTAGGCTCTTATATTGTGCTCACAATGCATCTGTGTTCTGCTATAGAAATTGATGGTTTAAGAACATAAACTACATCATACAGTTGTAAAATGGCACTGACCACTAATAGGTAAATCAGAAACACCTATTGATTTATCTGTATATTTAT
The DNA here is from genome assembly GCA_016271365.2 of Neoceratodus forsteri. NCBI lineage: Eukaryota > Metazoa > Chordata > Ceratodontiformes > Ceratodontidae > Neoceratodus > Neoceratodus forsteri. Next base: position 146,747,370 of record CM028133.1, on the reverse strand, counting down.
CTATTGTATGGAGCTTTTAGGTTGAACACAAACATGCGTACAACAAGAGGCAGCACAATAAAGTTAGTTGGCAGAAGATTCAAGAGGGAGGTGAGGAAGCATTTCTTCACAGAAAGGGTGGTGGATAGATGAAACAGGTTGTTTAGGGAGGTAGTGGGGGACAGAGACAGTGAGGGGATTCAAGCATGCATTGGACAGGCACATTGGTTTTATAGAAAGGAAAAAGGAAGACTTGCCCAAAGTGGATGGGGGAAGCTGGGGGCCACATAGGGCCCCTTGCCACTACATAGGGTAGGTAGTGTTAGGGTAGAATGGATGCGCTTTTTCGTCTGACAAAAATCTGTGTTTCTAAAAAACAGCTTCTGCAAGAAAAATAATTGAAGTAATGTACACTTCGCCTTTAACTACAAAACGTTGCCTGTTTTATTACCCTATACTCCTGCATGGTTGCTGCCAGGTGTCAGACAGTAGGATGAACCAGCCCCCACTTGACTTCACCCTGGGAAATCAGAGCTATGCAAGGATTTAAAACAAGATTTCCTGGATCATACTCTAATTAGTACATCACCCTTGCCTCCATCTCAGATGCCTTCTTTCTGTCGTCTCCTGTGTCATGCTTTATAATATTACAGATGTACTGTAACGTAAGCTTTCCTGGTGTTGCATCCAACAATCGGTTATGAGAGCAGTTTGATATGGGGTCACATGTTATTTAATATTACAGATAGACTGTAATATTACCATCCCCAACTATAGAAAGCCAGCAACCAGGCAAGAGAGGAGTATAATCTGGGGGTCACATGTTATACTGTCTTCTGTAATATTACAGACATCCTGTAATATAATCTCCCCTCAATGTGGTGCCCCAATGCTCCTGAGGAAGCACATTTCCACACGAAATCGGTTGCACATTTTGTTGGTGCTGACCGCTCCCAACTGGGAGTCTTTTCTTCATGTTTGCATAGTACACATGCTTTTAAAAAGCTTATTAAATATTGTTGTCTATGTGCATGGGTGGTGTAACTGATACTGGCTGATTTTGTGTCTGCTCAGTTTGTTTTGTTCCGGGGTCACGTGTTAGTAATAGAAGTCCTCAAGATGCTTCCATCCTATTGGACTCACTATTGTAAAACTGTATTGCATGACTTATTACAAGGAATTTCAGCTGTGAATCCTAGCACTTTCTGTAGTATTGCTGCAATGATAGCAGTAGCTCTTTCTGAAAATAAGAATGTTTAACATTAAACATAACTTTTAACCTTTTTCGAAGATAAAGAATAAAAAGAAAATCACTGAAAAACATAATTGTTCCATCTTATTTTTTTTACTTTGTTCCGTAATGTAACCAGCCCCCAGTGTACTGTAGCAACTCAGTAACGAGGCACCAGAGGAGTGTTGTGCTGTAGAAGAGTCACATGTTATATAATATTACAAATTATACAGATGTTCTGTGATGTAACCTCCTCCTAGGATAGCATCTCAGCAATCAGGCATGAGAGGAGTTGCATCTAGGGCCAGTGATTTTTCTGTTTTGAATGGAAAACACTGCTAAAAACAACATTTGTCGTGTTTAAACCAGCATGTGGGAAAACCTCTATTTGCACCACTTCATCATGCAAACAATCCCCCTTTGCAGCAGCCTTTTTTCCAAACACCCCCCAGTCTGAGCCACATTTTTGTACAAAACGTGCTGGTTTGCTCTGTTTTGGAGGGAAAAAAACCTCAGAAAAGTTTTTGTCAAACTGAATTGATCATTTCTGAAAATGAATAATCATTGGCTCTGGTCATTGGGGGTCACATGTTTATATAATTTACAGACAGGAATACAATAATATAAATTCCCCAGTGTAGCATACAACAACTTGAAATGAGACATTGGCATGGCATTAGAGGCCATCTGCAGAATCAGTCTTTTAGGAGTGCTGGGAAGTGGGAATATCCAGTTTCATGATGTATGAACCAATGACTACTTATTTTCTAAAAAGAAGGTTATTCAAAACTAACACATTGTTATGAAGATGAGGAGGTGGGAGGGCAGGGTGTGTGGAGTAAAACGAAATTGAAAAATGGTGAGGTGAAAATATGACCCAGCTACCATGTACCCAGCTTTTAAGGCTGGAGATGTAAAGAACTAATGGAAAGACAGAATGGATTCTTAAGCCTGATAAAGAGATGTTTCAAAATGTCAGACCCGTTGAGAGAGCGAGAGAAAAAAAGACACTGAGAAAGACAGAAAGAGATAGAGAGACTGCATCGTAGTTTATTTTCATAGTAAGTTCACTGGGGTTGTGCCTTTATCTGTAGTTATCGCTCTGTCTCTGTCTATAATGCTTTCAGTCTCTCTCATTTTCATTTTCTCTATCAGCCCAATCTGCGGTGCAGTCTGATTCAGCTTCAAAGACTTTGACATCTAATTGTCTGCAAAACAGCATCTAGCCTTCAGCCTGATTTTATGCCATTGCATCAAATTGTCAGGTGAGAGGGAGAGAGAGTGAGGCAGTGGAAGACAGGCATAGGCTTGACAAAAGTCAGAGGAGGAGAAACAGAGGGAGAGAGAGAGAGCCTAGAGGTCTGTCAGTAGTGAGAGACAGAGACTAGAGGACAGTCATTGAGTGAGATACAGAGAGGCTAGAAAACAGTGAGTGAGATAAAGACAGAGAATAAAGGACAATCAGTGGGTGAGACAGACTAGAGGATAGTTAGTGGGTGAGATACAGACAGAGAGACTAGAGGACAGTCAGTTGGTAAAATACAAAAAGAGACTAGAGGACAGTAAGTTGGTGAGATACAGAAAGTGACTAGAGGACAGTCAGTGGGTGGGATACCGAGAGAGAGAGAGAGAGAGAGAGGCTGTTGGAGTGGAACAGAACAGGGAGGGAATTGACTTGTCTTGTTTCTAGGATTGTGGATATGTTGTTCATCCACACTGTTTGGCATGTCCCTTTCTCCTTTAAATCTTGCCGGAAGTCTTCAAGCTCGGGTGGTATATACCTCAGCTCCACCCCATGATGCCAGATCTTCCTTTCCGCTGGAAGATGCAGGTTGCCTCCCTCGTGCCCACGCATTTCATAGGCCCTGGCTTTCAAACCTTTGGTTTTACCAAGATTAAAACTCATTCGAGTTAGCGATCACGCTTTTGCATCCTCGACCATGGAAGAGAAATCTTCTCCAGGATTTTGCCAGTGTCCTTGCAGCCAGAAGATGTCACGCACCGATCCCCATCTCACGTGTGTCTACTGCCTAGGTGTCGGCCATGACACCCCATCCTGCAGTTTTTGCTTGGCCTTCCATCCCAATGTCCTGGATGACCACCTGGCATGTTTGAAATTGGGAGACTGGAGAAAAGAATCCTCTGGTGAAGTCTAAGGAGGCTAAGTGGGTGGTTTCACTGTGCCATGGTTCTGCCGAAAGCAGTTGAACGCATGAATATGCTCGTAGAAGAAACTGCCTGCACTTCGCCGAATCAAAGCTTTTTTGTTCCACTCAACCTGACTCCACCTTTACAGGTTCTTTTAAGGAGATGGGCCAGTCTCTCCCCACCTGGGATGAGGCGCCTGCGGGCTTGCACTCCTTCCGCTCTTGAAAGAGGGATAAAGAATCCAGCTTGTCTTTGGCTCGATGAAAGCACTCTTGGAACCAAGAGAGGTCTCAGTCCCAGGACCATGCAGTCTCGAACTTGGTCGAGATCGCTTCCTCGGCCGCAGGCTTCACGGACCTTCCGCCTGGCTAGACGACTGAGGAAGTGGCCAATGAGGTCAAGATTATTCTCGACCCTCTGTCGCCGGCCATGGCCGACGACTCCTTGGAGAGGACTCTGGTCCTCATGTTCCCTGATGAGGAGACCCAGCCCGTTGGTGTCCCCATCAAGGTCCCGGTTCTGGACCCTCGGGTTTCACCGATCCCTCCAGTGTCTCCCGAGCGACTGAGTGAGCCTGCCCAATCTTGGTTGAGGTCTAGAACCCCCTCGGCCGAAAGACCAAGGAGGAGCCATAAGCGCTCCAAAAAGAGGTGACGCCACAGGTCGTCCTCATCCTCCTCGGATGAGGAGAGGCTCCAGCGGAAACTCCGGTGCTACGAGGACCTTATGTTGCAACAGCTGATTTTGACCAAGCAGAAGCCAGCTCCGCTGCCTACCTCGGCCATTATTTGGCTGTCGCCTCCCAGGCGGAAGCTGACCTCTCAGAACTGAAGCCTTTGGATCCCCCACTGCGGGGCCAGCCCATCCTCCAGTTCGGCCTTTGCCGATCTCTCCACTGGTAGAGGTGGAGCCACTGCCTGAGCAGCCTGTGGGAGAGGCTCCTTCAAAAGAGGAATGACCAGATGCCGGCCTTCCCCGACATCTGTCGGTCACGGTCACCCCGGACCGTCCTCGATGGATCGAGGGTGATTTGGGCGGCAGGCCGCTGTATCCCGACTCTTCAGACCAGGATGTCACTGGACTCCATTCTCATCCCGGGGATGATGAGTCGTCTGTTGGCACAGGGATGAAGGAAGGTCCTTCCTCCTTCCAAGGGATCCTCCGTCTCATCTCTGATTCTACCAGGATGCCCCTGGAACACATCCAGAAAAAGGCGGAGTACCCTCTCACAGACATCCTCAAGAGAGGGGATACCCCGATGGAGGCCTTTCTTGTGGCTGTGGCCATTGTTGGTCCAGCACTCGAGCTATGGCAGCACCCTGCCTCATGTCCAACACCGTCTGCCCGCATGGCCTGCAAGTATGCTGTGCCCATGAGGTTCCTTACGGGGTTCACAGAGAACCCTTCGGTCGAGAGCCTGTGTTCAAGCATACTGGCAGTTCTGCTGACACTGACCATCCGCCTGATAAGGAGTCTAAGCTTTTGGACCATTCAGCGCAGAAAGTCTATGCGGCTTCCTCCTTGGGCCTTCATCAGGCCAGTTCGGCCATCATCATGGCACACTTCTCTCATGCCCTTCTCAGGTCATTAGATGAAGTCCTCCTACATCTCCCCGCAGACATGCAAATCACGGATAAGCAGGTCCGGGACCAGGGCCATGCTGTTGCCAAATAGCAGCTCCAGATGGCCCTGGACATTGGGGGTTCTTGTGCCCTCTCAATGGCCGGCGCAGTGGCCTCTCGCTGCAGGGCTTGGCTGAGGCTCTCCTCCTTTCTGGCGGATACTCAGCATAAGTTAGCTGATGTGCCTTTCCTTGGGACCGACTTGTTCAGCCTGGGAGTGGCCGGTCACCTACAGCGCATTGAGCAGTCCAATGCCACCTTGGACACCACTTCTGCCAAGAGTTCTTTGGGCAAGAACCAGCAGAAGAAAAAGAAGCCTTTTCAGCACTCTTCCCCTGTGGTTCAGCAGTCCTCCTACCAAGGAGGACAGCAGCATCAGCAGCAGGCTCAAGTTTGGTGCCCTCGACCCAAGCCTGGACCCCAGCAGGCCCACAAAGGAGGCTGAGGCTCAGATCCTGGAGCCTCCTCCTCCTCTAGGCCTGCCCAGTGACAGGGTGGGGATTGCCACCCCTATCTCCATCATGCCAGCTCTGGGTCCTCCTGTGGGGGGCCGGCTCCGCCACTTCCTTTCCGCCTGGTCTGCTATCACTGTGGACAGGTAGGTTCTTGAAGTGGTCGGTCAGGGACTGCCTCTAAAATTTGAGCAGTACCCTCCCAGCAGAGCCCATGCCCCTCGGGAAGAACAGATTTCCACATGCACCCAGTCAGCTCTTCGAGACGACATTGTTCAGCTCCTCCTCAAGGAGGCAGCAGCTATCGTGGCGGATCCATCTGCAGACCCAGGCTTTGTCTCCAGGTACTTCCTGGTGCCCAAGCGGATGGAGGGCTGGTGCTCCATTCTAGTTCTCCATGACCTGAATCAGTTTCTCAGGTCACGTACCTTTCGGATGGTCACTCTGTCCCAGATCATACTATCCTTGGAGCAAAACATGTGGTTCTGTTCACTGGATCTGCAGTACACATTCTTTCACTTCCCAGTCCATCCCATCAGCAGTTCCTCTGCTTCAGGGTCGAAGGGACACTGTACAAGTTCCGAGCCATGCCATTCGACCTGTCATCGGCCCCTCGGGTGTTCACCAAATGCATTGCAGTAATGGCGGACCATCTCCAGCGTCGGGGAGTTCTAATTTACCCCTACCTCGATGATTGGCTCCCGGCAGGTTCTATCCAACAGGAGGTGGAGAGGTCCAGGGATCTGGCCCTCCAGACGTGCTCTCAACTCGGTCTCCTGATCAACAAGGCCAAGTTGAAACTCATGCCTTCCCAGGTGATGGGCTTCATTGGGGCAAAGCTTGACTCTTGTCAAGCCAGAGCCCAGTTCCTGGCAGACAGGGCAGAGGTTCTCTCTTCCTTTGCCCAATCATTTCTGGTTGGGCACTTGCGCCTTGCCTGGGACTTTCTGCGCCTTCCGGGTTACATAGCAGCATGCACCTCAGTGGTCTGTTGGGCCCGGTCAATTCGACCAGCTGATCACTGTAACCCAGAAGATGTGGGACACTCTCCAATGGTGAACCGCCCCAGACCGGTTGCAGGAAGGGATCCCATTTGTTCGACCTGAGCCAATGGTTGTCCTCACGACTGATGCCTCTCTCATGGGCCGGGGAGCCCACATGGGGGACCACAGGACCCACGGGTTCTGTACCCCCGAGGAGTCCCGATGCCACGTCAACCTGTTGGAGCTCAGAGCAGTCAGACTGGCACTGTCAGCTTTCGCTCCTCGGCTCTGGGGTCAAGTGGTTCAAGTCCAGATGGACAATACCATGACCATGTACTCCTCAACAAACAGGGCGGCATGCACTCCCATCTGCTGTGCAAGGAGGCGCTCTGCATCTGGATCCTCGTAAGCCGGTTGGAGGTGGATCTCCTAGCCATCCACGTGGCAGGAGCCTCGAACCAGCTGGCAGACGCTCTCAGCCATATAGGCCAGACATCCAATGAGTGGTCTCTCCATCCAGAGGTAGCTTACAGCATGTTCTCCCATTGGGGCAAACCGATGGTGGACCTGTTTGCCTCTAGGGAAAACGCCAAGCTGAGGCTGTTTCATGCCCGCCCTCAGCAGGGTTCGCTGCAGGGGGATGCCTTCTCGAGGCCATGGACCCCAGGCCTCCTCAACGCCTTCCCTCCATTTCCCTTGATCCACAAGGTGTTACTCAAGGTGAGGAGGGACAAGGCGAGGTGATTCTGGTAGCCCCAGACTGGCCGCGCCAGTTCTGGTATCCAGATCTCCTCAGCCTCAGCTGCAGGCCCCCGGAGTGGCTTTGTACACGCCTGGACCTGATATCTCTGAACCAGGAGAACGTCTTCCATCCGGACCTTCAATGCCCACACCTCACAGCCTGGTCCCTCAGCTGCTAGAGTTCCAGGCTTTGGGTCTTTCCGAAGATATCTATATCACAAACCCACTCAGCAGGTCAGGCCCTCTGCTCCCAAAGTGCCAACCTCCAAGCGCAGTCTTGTGAACAGTTTAACAGAACAAGGTAACCTTCTTGTCAGCTTTGTGAGTTCGGATCAACCTTTGGTCTCAAGTCTTGGAGGGATTCAAACTGTGAACCTCTTGCTAGCGTACCCAATGCACAGATATCTTTGCCTACGGTCACCTAACTAGGTATACAGAGATGAACCTTAAAAACTTTAATAAAGACCTCAGATTTAAACGCTATATCTCGTCATTCAAACTAAGATCCTACTTCATATGACTCCAACATAAAGAATTTAAATGTGGATATCTCAGCCATATGTTGGTATTTTCTCACCAAATGTTCAACATACAGTAGTAGCACCAAATTAGACAAAGGATTTTTAAAATTTTAAAATCCCTATTGAGAATTATAGAAACCTTTAGTCAGAGATTTTGTTTGTTTGTTAGTGTGTTCACTGATACGTAGAGAGGTTTTCTCATCTGATAGTGTAGTTGAAAATCTACCAGATAGCACTTAAGTACTGTAATGGGAACTGGCCTCTTTCTGTAGGTATAACAAAAAGAATTTTAGAGGATTTTTTCCCCTAAATTTTGTGAAGGATAATTAGGGAATCTCACAAAATTTCTTTACAAAGTCGGCGCTACTACTGTAGGCATTTTGGGACCCCACCTCATGTACACTGTCACTGTCATTTCGTTACTCAGTCCTGAAAGGTGATTTTGTGTGGAATCACCTTTTGGGACTGATTAATAAATGATAGTCTAGTCCCAGTGTTCATGAGTGGAGGTCCCAAAAAACCTGTGAAAATTTGGTGCAAAAAAATCCCAAAAATGACTGTGTTACAGGCATGCATTGCGCAGTTTCTACACACACTCGTAACTTCGCCAATTTTTAATATTTTCACTCCAGAGTTTCAACATTGCCATTTTTTCACACCTCCCCATGAACAGTACAGTTGTCATTTCTCACATCTTGCCCAAAATGTGTTTTTGCACCTCTGGTGCAGAATGGCGTGATCACTGTGCAAAATCAATATTCGGGATGGATTAACAAAATCAGAGTGCCAGTGTTCATGAGGGGATTTCCAAAAAAGCCCACTGAAAATTTTGTTGAAAAATTCCCCAAAATGGCATTACAAGTGTGCGTTGTGCAGTTTCTATGCGCTCTCGTAACTTCACCAATTTTTCATATTTTCACTCCTGATTTTCAACATTACCCTTTTCAACACCTCCTCATGAACAGTATACAGCTGTCATTTTTTTACATCCTGCCCAAAGTATGATTTCGCACCTGTGGCACAGTAAGGTGCATTCGCTGTGCAAACTTAACTTTTAGGACAGATTAACGAAATAACAGTGACATTGTTCATGAGGTGGGGTCCCCAAAATGCCATGTTGAAAATTGGATGAAAGGAATCCTGAAAATGCCCAAGTTATGTGCATTCATTGAATTGTGGTGCCTGCAGCACCTTTCAGCACCCATATGTTGAAAACAATCAAGATACAGATTTTTCACTCTCCACAGTTTAGTCCACCTGGACTAAACACCCATGGAGGATTTGAAGTCATGATTACAACTGCAGTGGATTTTTTCCATAGTTGCTACAGTTACTGAGATATTGCCAAATTAGTGTTACAAGTACAAGTGACGATGCAGTCATCCTAGCCTCACACCCTGATCCATTGCATCTACAAAGCAAACTCAGGAGGCCTTCTCTGCAGTTGAAACCTGGTTCAAAAACAAAGACTTATCCTTAACCAGAAAAACAAAGACCCTACTGTTCTGTAGCTCCAACAGCAAATTCAAACACCATCAGCTCCTTGTAAGAACAAAGCTAGGTTTAACCCTCGAACAAGTTCATACTTTCAAGTACTTTGGCCTCACCCTTGACAGTAATCACTCCTAGGTCCCACACATCAACAATGTGGCGAAAGTGGCCAATTCCAGGATGGGCCTCTTCTTCCGGCATAGGAAACACCTAACCCCTGAAGCGCTGTCCATCACCGTCCAGGGCTCCGTTATCAGTATCATTGACTATAGTCTCATCATCTATGGATCTGCCACAACCTCCTCCCTCAGGCGGGTATTGACCTCCCTCAACCAAGCCTGCAGACAGGTCACTGGCTTACACCACCTCACCCACACCTGTAACCTCTATTCCAAATCAGGGTAGCTGCAACGGAACAACCATATCAAATACCAAACTTGCATAACAGCCAAGAAAATCATAATGGGAAAATCCCCGCCAGGAGTCAGTACCCTCCTCCTAAATCTCAAAATCAATAACCACATCACCAGGGTTCTAAGCCCCTTATTCTCCAAATCCAACACTGCCACACGTCCCAAGGGTAATGGTCTTTTGCTTTTAGGGCCCCGAGCTGGCTGAACAAACTTCCAAGTGACATCTCCTCCACCAATTCTCTAGGAACCTTCAAAATAAATCTCCACTTCTCCCTAACTGGCAAAAACACCTGTGTTTGCAACACTTAAGCATCTCTGTCCCGTAATCTGTTTCTGACCCCACAGGTGTCTGGCTGTCTGTCCCCCACTCTTCTAGCACTTACTTCTCCATTGCAACCACTCAAGCACTTGTGCTGTGTCTGTCCTGACAAGGCCTCTTGGCTGCACCACACTGCCCCTCCTGCCACCCCACCTCCCAGTCCCAGCCCTTTTTCCCCACATGCCACTTCCTCCTAAAATTCCTGGGCATCACATCTCTCTTGTAGGAATTTGTCACTATACTTCTAATTTGTCAATTAAATGTTATTGTCTTTTACCATGTAGTGTGTTAACATTAATATATCCTTGATCTGTCACACTGTAACCTGCCTATTGAAGACTGCCTGTACTATCGATGTGGAACCTTTGTAAAAGAGCCTTGGCTCAAAGGTACTTGTAATCCTAGACTCAAATAAATAAAAAAAATAAAAATAAAACAAGGGTTACTTTTCATGACTATAGGGCTGCAGTATGTCTGTACTTATGTGTAAGTGGGAGTGCAGGGCCCAGAGGGCCCTGTACTCCCACTTATGCATATCACTATGCAACAATGGGTGGTATGAGGAAAGTGCAGGGCCTGGAACGCTCGCACTCCCACAACCACATACCAGTTACATTTCTCTTTCTCAAAAAGAAGGGAAATTCATTACAAAAAGCTATGTTAATGCATCAGTTAGGGTTTTTATTAGAGAATAAAAAGTTGGGAAATTCAACGTTAGGGTTACCAACTCTACCACCCCACCCACACCCTCCACACACCAACATGCGTCAGAGTGTGCCTCGGAGTCACTGGGCCTAACTGTCACCCCATTCTCCTATACTGTATCATCTCGCCTTGTTTACACATGGAATGGAGTGAGAGTTGGGACCGATGATTCCAAGGCACACCCCATACCTGTTGGTGTGGAAGTTGGGAGGTGGGAGGGTGGTAGAGTTGGTAACCCTAATGTTGAATTTCCCAGCTTTTTATGCTTTAATAAAAACAATAACTGATGCAATAACATAGATTTTTTGCAGTGAATATATATATACACACACACACACATTGCAAAAACCTTGTTTAATGCATCAGTTAAGGTTAACGTGACAAAAGTGGGGAAATGAGATGTTAGGGTTGAGCCCTTTACCCCTCCACCACCCCACCACCCCATCCTTCACAAACCGACAGACGCTGGGGTGTACCATGGGGTCACAAGGCCCAACTCTCATGCCATTCCATATGTAAACAGGTTGACATGCTACAGTAAAGGAGAATGGGGTGAGAATTAGGCCTCACAACCCCATGGCACACCCCAGCATCTGTCGGTCTGTGGAGGATGGGGGGGGTTAGAGGCTCAACCGTAATGTCTCATTTCCCCACTTTTGTCATTTAACCCTAACTGATGCATTAAATGAAGTTTTTTTGCAATGAATTTCCTTACTTTTGGAAAAAGTCTAATATAACCAGTAAATGACTTGTACTGGTGGGTCCCGCACTTCCACCAAGCTGCTCATTTCTGCATAATGATATGTGTCTGTGGGAGCACGGGCCCTCTGGGCCCTGCGCTCCCACTTACACATAGCTACAGAGCCATACAGCAGCCCTATAGGGCAAGGAACCCTTGTAACACTAATTTGCCAATATCTCCAGAACCGTAGCAGCTAGGAAAAAAATTCAAGTTTTGTTGTAATCATCACATTGGGTCATCCAAGAGAAATAGAACAATCGTATCTCAGATTGTTTAGATACAGACTCAGTGGCACCAGGTACTCTTTGTAATTGACACGTTTTGCTAATATCTCCATAACTGGTGAGAAAATTTGTAGGTAAACTATGACCGGCTCTTTATCAGCTTAGAGCACCTAAGGTGCCTAAGCTGTAGTAAATATCCATATCTCACTTCTTTTCGAGATACGGGTGCTGAAAGTCACTATGGCGCTGCAATGTTATCCAGTGGGAAAAATAAAAACTTTGTGATATCGCATCTAAGGAACCAATTCACTTTTCAACACCTAAATTGCTTAACTGACATCTCTGTGGCATCTCCTTAATACCCTGCACATTTCAAGTCAAAAGACCAAACCATTTATTTACAGTGCAGTGCAAATTTTTTAAATCTAGTTCACGAGGTAGCAAAATCCTCGACCATGAGATCAATCCCCTTTCACGAGTTGTCAAAATTCTCATCCATGAGAAATCCTTGCCTGTCAGATTTTGGCCATCTGGTGATTCCTCTTTCATGAGGCAGCAAAATCCTTGACCGTGAGTCAATTCTCATCCCGAGAACGGCCATCTGGTCACAAAGTGACAGTCAAGGATTTTGCTACCTCACAAAAGGGGATTGCTCATGGGCTGGGATTTTGTCAGCTTCTGGACTAGGATTTTCGGTTTATGAAAGGGATTCAAAAACCTCAATCCTCTTTCAAGCGAGCTGACAAAATCCCAGTCCACGAACCAATCCTCTTCATAAGGCTGCAAAATCCTTTTGACCATGAGCAAATCCTCATCTGTGAGAAGGGCCATCTGGTCACAAAGTGATGGTCAAGGATTTTCCTGCCTCGTGGACTGGGATTTTGTCAGCTCACGAAGAGGATCGAAGTAGTCATGAAAGGAATTTCAAAATTTGAATCAGCCATTTTTGGTGAAAATGAAGCAAACCAAAGGTATGGTTTGTAGAGGCATCACCCTGAACAAAACCCTTGCCTTATTGCAACAAGAAGTCAACCGTGGAGGAAGCTACAACATTTTGTTTGGGGGAATGAAAACAAGATGGTGGCTCACAGACAAGGAATTTTCTTCACAGACTAGATTTCAAAATCCCTTTGTGAGCTGACAAAATCCTTGACTGTGAGCCCAATCCTCTTTAGCAAAATATTCATATAAATCTTGGAGTAAACTGAGCATGCTCAGAACCCAAAGATTAAAAATTAAATAACTTTGAATGAATAAATATTGTTTCATCAGACTAATGCTGAATTGTTCTTTGACCTTAATTCGTTCCACATTCCAAATTTGAATATTAAAACTCCAACGGTGAGGTTGCAGGACAATGGGCAAAAAAGTGGCAAAATTGGCAACAAATGAGTTTTAACGCTTTGCTGCGCAGAAACCGTAAGTCTGACCAAAACACAACTTGGCAAATCAAGAGATCTACCATACCAGATCACACATTTCAAATTTTGTGCAAATCCGTTGAATGACTGCAAAGTTATAACAGCACCTCGGGAGGTGCAGTGAGTGTCACCCTTATTGAGGTCCAAACTTTACCATCGCCGCTTTACTTTTGTTGTAATTACCACTGCTGTAATTACCATCACTGTAATTCTCTTACTATATTGACATGCTACCTTAATGATAAGGCAAATTTCAGACAATGCTTTTCAATAATCATCATACTTGTCTGAATCTATATATTTTGAGATCTTTAACTAGTGTGAAAAAAATACCAAGGATTGGCACTGTGAAATGGAAACTGAAGGCCAACTTTGGGAGAGGGGCACAGACACGTCTTATTTAACTCATTGGTGAAACTTGCACCTATGATACAAACTCAGGCCAGCAGTTAGAGCGATTTCTGTTTAATGATCTTTTCTGCTATAACCTATACAAGGCTCCTGTACTGCAATACCCCAAAAGCAAGTTAACAAAAAGTACAGTATCTCTAAGGCACATGATTAGCCTTCAAGAAAACATCCCTGGCTCAATTCCATAAGTCCCCCTCCCCTGGATAAGAGGATATCTGCAGCCCCCAACACGCCCACTATCCCCCATGCCCCCACCCACAGCCTCCAAACAATACCTTATTTAGCTAGGAAAACACATATGCAGTCCCACAGTGGATATGCTTGTGTTCATCTTTGGTCCAGGTAAGTGAATGAATGCTGATGTTCTCTATAATAATACCTGACTGGCTCAGGCATTACTACAGGAGGACAACACTATTCATTCTTTACCTCAACCATAGATTTTGCCTCTATATCCCCACAAAGTCTGTCTTTACTACCTTGTTCCTTCACCAGCTCAGTCTGTGCCCCTCTTAATCTGTACCTAGTTAATCTTCTTTAAAGTGTCTACATCTTATACTGAAACTCCATGGAAGTTATATTCACAGTATAGGTCTCAGGCACAATTAAGTGTAATGCAGCATGAGGAAGGCCACTGCGCTGACCGCACTCAAAATGGCCTGGTCAGGTCAGGGCAGGTCCTCTCAGCTACCACTTAGAGGAAAAGTACATTTCAACTATGCCAACCACCAGAAGTGGATTTTCAGGTGATGCCCAGCAAGTGGGCATCGGGGAATTTATAGGAAGGGAACTCTAGGCCAATTGATACCAGCGTGAAACATACAAGTAAGAGGCGGAGGCTGACTTGAAAACAAACCAAATAGTTTATTAAACATTTCCAAAGCAACAGTGGAAAAACTAAATATCTAAACTCTAAGAGATCTAAAGCATCAATTAAATTATTACTGTGGCTTCTAAATTTATTCTTTAATTCAAACAAGACATGCCAAAAGCTTTTCAGTCCATGTTGAGGCCAGCCACCATTTCACGTGTCTTTTAAGGGAAAAAGGGGAACAGGTCAGGAGATCCTTTTGCTGTCCAGGACAGTTCCACTGCAGGAGGGACACTCAAGTGAAGAAGAAAGGAATACACCATACAGAGGGCACTTGTCATCAGCTTCAGACCTGTTGTAGCCCACCAGTACTTGTTACCTCTTCCTGGAAGAAGAGCTGCCTTCCACTGAGATGGTGAGAATCATCAGCTTACAGGTTGCACATGGACCACTGGAACAGGTCACCCCTCAAGAAGAAAACTGAAGAGATACCAGCCTTCAGACCACACCTAGGCAGCTGAATGAAGGGCGTCAAAGAAGTCTCTTGGAAGATCTGTCAAGGAAGAGTTGCAGGGCTGAAACAATGGGGCTGGGACACACTTGGGATGACACACAGGCTAGGGTGGCGGCTCAGTAAAGCATTTTGTAAAACATTTGCGGTGGTGGAATTTCATCAAAGTTTTGCAGTGCACCCAGTTCATATAGTCTGGGCACTTGCAGGGTGCAAAACACAGTTCATGCACTCTGACGTTAGGGCAGTAGGGTTGTGGCACAGTCCGTGGTTGCCACCCACACACAAGGCAGTAAACCATTCAGTTGAAGGGGCCCCAAACATTTGACAGTCTTGCAATCATTCATTTTTACTGGCAGTTCATGAATCTGGTGCATTTCCCTTTTAAATTTGGCTTTCTGGTGCATTGCCCTTTCAAGTTTGCTTTTAGCCATTCATATATATATTTAATTCATCATTTCAATAGTCCCTGCCTCTTTCTGTATTGTCTGTATGGGGCTTTCTCTTTATTCCGCCCGTGGTGGTTCCATTAGCGAGGCTTATCCACCCCAGTCTCTGGCTCAATGGAGCTCTTTCTTTTTACTCTGCCCCCAGGGCAGTCCATTGCATGGGGCCTGGCCCACGCCCACAGTCTTGGGCTCAATGGGACCCTTCTCATTACTCTAACCTGAAGGCGGTCCATTGCACTGGGGCTTTGACTGCCCAAGCAGCCATGCCACTCTGTTGGCACCAGGAGGCGAAAATCTTTATTAAAGAAAAACATACTGTTCCTTCAGCAGTCAGCAGCTGGCTATGGTGCTGCTGCCACTCATCCTGCTGCCCTCAAACTCTTCAGAGCCAGGACTGCTGCTGGGACCTCAGTGGGGAGGCCTGGACCCGCCTCCTCCCACAGGCCTCCTCGGACTACTGGTGCTGCTGATGAAGCTGGAGGATGGAGGTGGATGGCCTTCAGATGCCACCACCCCTCCCAATGGACTTCGCACTGCCGCGGACCTGGGAAGCACTGGGGAGCCAAGGAGGAGACAATGAGCTGCTGGATTGGCTGGGATTTCAGACAGCATGCAGGAACTTCAGGTAAGTCTCTCCCTACTGGCTATGCCCTGGCCATCTGATCGCTCCCCCTCACTCTTGCTGCTGCTCCCTCTCTCTTCTGTCCAACTCAACCAAACGGTGGTTGCCATTCAAACGGGCGATTGTCATTCAAACAGGCTGAGGATTCTGTTCTGGAATCTTCACGAACCAGACCCTGTCAGCCTACCCTTGCAACTGGGAACCACAAGCACAAGTTCTCGGCCCCAGGTATCGGGATGGGGGTTCCAAGAACGGAGAAGCAGGCAGGGGAAATAAGCAGAACAACAATATTTTTAAAACAAAGCCCAGCTGGGGCTTTCTATTGGGCATGGGACTCTAACCTATGATGGGGCACCTAACCTACCCGGGGGCACCTATGCTGGGGCACCAAACCTACCACAACAAGCCCCAAGAGCACCTGGATGCCCATTTTTGAAGGGCACCAGGAACTCTGGGGCACTACATAAGCACTCTGCCTCTCATGCTTTATTGCATTCTGCCTAGTTTGGCCATTTCCCACCTAGTAACCCCTTTCTTTGCTTTAAACTATCTCTATCACCCAGCATGTTTTCAGAAAAGGTCATAGCACCACCACCACGGCTCTTCTTCAACTAACTACTGATATTCTGTCCAACATGGACTCTGGAAAACTCACAGGTGCCATCTTCATTGACCTCACTAAGGCTTTCGACCTTGTAGACCATCCCCTACTTCTCTCCACTCTCCATAAATTCCATTTCTCTACCCCTGTTGTGGACAGGTTCTGTAGCTACCTGTCAAACAAGTCTCAAGCTGTCAAATTTAACTCCTCCCTGTCCAACATGTCTACTATCAACCTTGGGGTCCCCCAGGGCTCTATCCTTGGGCCCCTTCTGTTCTCAATTTTTATCAACAATGCAGCTGAGGTCCTGGAATCCTACTCAGCTATTCTCTATGCTGATGACCTGATCATCTACACTAGTTCTTCTAGTATTGCCTGCATAAACACATCACTTACTTCAGACTTCAATAAGGTCTTAGACTGGCTACTAGACCGTAAGCTTGTACTAAATGAAAAGAAAACAAAAGCCATGCTTCTAGGTTCTGCACCAAAGACTAAGACCTGTTCTAGTTTGCTGGAGGTTCTTCACCCAGGAGGATTTCCACTTGAAAATGTTACTTCCTTCAAGATCCTGCTGGACTAGTCCCTGGAAATTAATCTTCACATTCAGTCCTCGTGCAAAGCTGTAAACTCGAAACTAGGAGTAGCTTACAAAACGAGCTACATGCTTACACCCTTGGCCAAATTAGCAATTGCCCGAGGTATTCTGCTCCCAACCTTTACTTATGGTGCCTCTAATCTTACCTCTGCCCATAAAACCTCCCTACTAAAATGGGATGTAACTTATAACAATATATGCCGATTTGCCTCTTCATCGCCTCGACTCAAACATCACTGCCTTCTTTATAAGGATCTGAACTGGCTCTCACCCTCTGCCAGTAGACAATACTACCTTGGATCACTAATAGACTTGATCATCTGGGAAAAAACCCATCCCAACTGGCGGCGTTGCTGGTCCCTCAACCATCCTCCCATGGCCTGCGATCAGCTGACAAATCCTTGCTCTATGTTCCGAGATGTCGGATTACTAAAGGCACAGAGGCCTTCCAGTTCTCTGCTCCCAGGCTATGGAATGCTCTTCCACTCAACCTCCAGCTGTCTCAATCTCACTTTGAATTTAAAAGTGAATATCGTCGTTATCTATCCTTAGCTGATGCTTATACATGCTTTGACCCAACCTGAAGCTCCTGAGACTTACCAGTAATGTCATCCCTGCTCTAATCCAGCTCCAAGACTGTCTCCTCTTCCCCTCCTCATATTTTTCCTTCTCTTTGTAAATAACTTCTTGACTACTAGCTCTCTTTCTTCTCGAACCTTGTTGCTGACCATCCACTGTTGTTTTGCCAACCACCACCCCTGACCTTCCTTCTGTCAGTCTTTCTTGTTATGTTTGAACATTCTTTACATTTCTCTCTATATAACCTTACTATCTTATTAACCCTTTCACTCCCCAGGTCGGGTCCATGGTTTCTGCACTTATTATATATCTTACTGCCATTATCTGTATAATGCTTTTCATATTATTTTTGTTGTTTCTACCCATTGTATTTTTGTAACACTGCTGTACTGTTCCTCTATTTGTATTATTGTACCCATGTTGTTGTTGTTCAACTGTTCTCCTTTTTGTTGTACTCTCCTGGGTCGTGCCTGAAAATAGTCATTTTATGGCTAGTGCACCTACCCGGTTAACAAAAACTAAATAAATAAATAAATATGTTCATGCTTGTTCACTTTATTGCCTCTTGTCTTATGTTTATTTATTTATTTGTACATCAGTTTACAAACCTTTGAGCCATGGGCTCATTTTCAAAGGTACCTCGTCACAAAAAGGACAAATACAGTACAACCAGTTTGTTACAACAATGTGGTTTACAACAAATTAGTACAACAAGTATGTTTAAGATCATAAAAGTTCTGCAACCGCTTATCTGTTTTCTTAAAGGGACACTGTCAACTCTTTTTGCATCCTATTATTTCTAGTTGAAAACCCACCTTTTATAATTGATTATATTCTCTAAAATTCATTTGTGATGCTTGGTTGTTTTATCTGCTTCTTTCTTAATACAACTGAAGTGAATGCAAGTGGTGTAATTATGCCCAACCTTGCTTTGTTTCAAATCCTTGATATACTCTTGCTGCATATTTCCTGAATATGATGTACAACCCCAAATGATGGAGACCCTCCATGATGCCATGGCCACCTCTCCTCCACTGCATCATGGCTGGCCAGATTGTGTGCTGGGTTGTTCCCAAGTCCAGGAAATATGCAGCGAGCTGATGAAGGAATGTAAACAAACATGTTTTTGTGTGGTAACCACCAGCATGGTGGGCAGTCTGTTTTCACCTTTTAAAAGAAAAAGGCATCAAATCAAACAACCAGCTACATCAGCAATCTTTGCAGATTGTGAGCTGTCATAAAATGTGTGGTTCAAAGTTGAAGACATTTGGGGCCTAAGGAGGTTGACAGTGTCCCTTTAAAGTCGACCAGTTGAACGTCCTGTTGAAATACACAGACAAGCTTCCTTACCTGACTGCATGCGCTGCTTATCCAGGCTTTCTCTCTTACTTTTTTCATGCTCCACAGCACTTGATCTCATTTTCTCTGTAGGTACTGAAAAATAAGCATCGCTATGAGCACACTTGATAAACTCTCCTTATGATCATAAAAGTTACCCTTTGAGGTTCTTACAAAACAAACAGGGTTTTTGCTGAGTTGTGTATCTGAGCAAGTCAGACACTTTTTAAATTCATTTTCACTGTGTACATATAACGTGAGTGCTCATAGGGAAGGCTCCAGTTACCAAGAAGCTGGTCAGGTTGCTAAAACTACTTATGGCTTCTCTGATCCAGATAAAGATTTAATTCTTCTGCTCAACAATAACTATTTGCAGTTTTTTTTTAGTTTTTGTTGATATGCATGTCTGAGCTGTAGTCAGAGAGTTCTTAATTTACTATCATTGTGCACATATCGAGTGAGCACTGTAGGAAGGATCCAGGTGTAACAAGAAGCAAGTCAGACTGCTGCAAATTAATTATGGCTTTTCAGGTGGATTTAGATCAAGACAGGATTTCTTTTTATGTGGCTCAACCATGTTCAGCAGAGATTTTGAGAGTTTCACGTAGTCTGATTAAATTGGAAATATCAGGTGGGGAGGGGACTCTCAGATTTAAATCTCTAGTTGGTGGAACTCTCTATACTAGTCAATGGAGAAAGATGACAGAGGTGATGGAACTCTCATACAATCTTTTAGGAGGGGGTGGAACTGAGTTCCTGTGGGCTCCTGCTGAATTTAACCTCCGCGAGTCTGTCAGTAGCCTCACCTTCCTCAGAAATCTGAGATACAGAGAAAGGTTCCTCACTTTCATTTACAACAGACTGCACTCTAAACTGGCTCGGACAGGTGTGGTTGAGCCAGATGAAAGCAATCCTTCTCTGGATCGAAATCCATCAGAGAAGCCATAATTAGTTTGCAGCAGTCTGACTTGCTTCTCGATAGCTGGTGCCTTCTCTACCAGTACTCGCTCGATTTGTACACAATGAAAGTGAATTACTAAGTGTCTGACTTGCTCAGACACACACATGTCATCAGAAACCCTGTTTCTTTTGTAGAAACTGCAAAGGATGACTTTTAGTTTCTACTTTGTTTGCTTCTGCCACTCAGGTAAACAGTGTGTCTCGCTTTTCTAAAACTAGCGCCGTGTTTGCTGATTTACCAATGGTCAGTGAATGATGCCAGTGGATGTTGGAGATTATGTTGAGATTGCGGTTCAGCGAAACACGTATGAAAAAAATGGAAATCTGTCTAAAGCCTAGCATGCTTGCTAACATGGGATCAAAACAATGGCCAGCATAATACACTTGCTTTACTTGGCAGAAAGCAAGCAGTTCAGCTGGCTTGGGGAATGAGGATGTTTTTTGTTTGCTGGACAGGGATAGGAGTGGCTCGCTCTTTTGAATTACACAAAGTGTCTGCCCATCAAGCAGAAAACACGGTCATGATCAACACAGCCGAGTACTGGTCTGTAACTGCCATGCCTACTGTATCTTCAGCTGCACTGGGCATGACAGTGACACCCTCTCAAACCCTGTTATTGTAATGATATGTTTGCTTTTGCACTGTGTGCACAAACACACATAAAAAACCACACCGTTTCTTTTCACAAGCACTTTCCAGAAGATGGCCAGCAGAAACAAGACAGTGATCAGTGGCACAAGGGGGCAGCGATTGTTACATAGCTGTATCCATTAATGGATCTACATGAGAAAGGATTCAAGGGCACTGACTTACTGCCATTAATGGCAGCTGGAGCTCATTAGATTTCTGTTTGGTTGCTCCCCTCACCCCACCCACCTCCCCAGTGGCAGGCTATGTCCTTGCAGACCTCACATTATACAGGATACAAATTGGAGTTTTACCCCTATTTACAACAATGTACTGTATTAAGGTAATAGTAAGCATGGGCAGCCCCGCTCCCTCCTCAGTTCTTTCCCACCATCGACCATACTTACACAGACTCCACGGAAGTTTCGTCATTCAATCGACCACCATTTTTCAACTTACCTTTTCTTTTTAGTGTTGAATCACTTTGTTTTAAAGTGATTACCTTTATTTTGTATGTCAAGAGTGGAAGATTCTGCCAACCTTTTCCATCACTGTCACTGAGAAAAGAAGATTTACTCCAAAGACGAGCACAACCTCTGAATGTGCTGCTTCTGGCTTTACCACGATGACCTCACCTTCAAAGTCTGCCATAAGTTTAACCTCGCCACCTGCCAGTGCCACCAGAAAGCCCTGTGGTCCTTTCTTCTGGAGTAACAACTCACCAGGATGGAGCAGGGACTTTCGAGGACTACCCCCTCCTAGTCACTGGCTCACTCTTCAGGCTGTCAGGTCACCAAGGCCTGGGACAAGTCTTTGGGGAAATACTCTCAGCGGGACAGGGAATGTAACAAAGACTGTTTTCCCCAGAGGTGCTCCCATCCCTGATTGCTACTGCTTCTTTCTCCAGGAAAGTGCTGTTGACTACTTCAGTGTCGATCCCTCCTGCCACCCAGGTCTCAGCACACACCAGGCCATCCCCGGCAGTGAGTTCCACCAGCCTTTCTATGGCAGGTGAAGGGCAGTCGACCTCAGGTTCCCCAGATCATCAATACCAGCTCTGCCGCTGCAACCTCCACACCAGGCTCCACCAGGTCTGCTTTGGCAGGAGATGCAATGTTGAGGCCTCTGCTACCCTCTGTTGCTGATGTTGGAAAGCTGTTGCCTCTTCCTGCCGTGACTAAACCACGGTACTTTATTCCATTACAACCACATTAATCCAGCAGTTCATTCCTTGTCCTGTGCCTTGTCACTGTTGCTGGGGGTGCCTCTGTGTCAATGTCAGTTCAACTCCTGAGCACTGCACCTCTCAGGTATTGCTGGCATCTCTGCCATCAGTCCCCATCTCAGACCAGGTGGAAGTTGAGGAAGAATATCACCCAGATCTCATCCTCCCTGATGATAAGGATGAAGAGCAAGATATTGAGGGTGACTTCTCAGGCAGGTCCACTGTCTTATCAGGTAGGGAGGATTCTATTAAACATATTCTGAGATCCCATCCTGAGGACTCCTCCTTCTTCTCCCTCATGAAGCAACTTCAGGCTACGATGAGGTTCCAGACTGAAGAGGAGGATATCACCTGGAGGAACCTGGTGGATTTCCTGGAGACTCCAGAGTCTACTCCTAAGGTCGTAGAAATATAGAAATTGTTGGCAGATAAGGACTGTTAGGCCCATCCAGTCTGCCTGTACAGCCTACACATGTATGCATCTACTCACCCGAAGTGGTCAATGGCTTTTCATCACTCCCTTCCCACTCAAGTTTTCCCTGTGCTTGTCCCAGACATGGTTAAACCCCTTCACTGTGCTTGCCTCTACCACCTCTTGTGGTAAACTATTCCAAGCATTCACCACCCTCTCCATGTAGAAAAACTTCCTCACGCTACCTCTTAATCTCCCCTCCAATTTCATATTGTGTCCCCTTGTTCTGGTATCTTTTCTACATTGGAAAAAATCTCTCAACTGCACCTTGTTTATGCCCTTGAGGTACTTAAAAGTTTCTATCATGTCACCCCTTTCTCTCCTCGCCTCCAGCGAGTACATATTGAGGTCTCTTAGTCTCTCCTCATATGTTTTGTGGTGCAAGCCATGCACCATCTTTGTCGCCCTTCTCTGGACAGCCTCCACCATGTTTATGTCCTTATGCATGTGTGGTCTCCAGTGTTGCACACAGTACTCCAATTGAGGCCTTATTAGTGTATTATACAATGGCATCACCACTTCCTGCCTTCTACTAGTAATAGTAGTAGAAAGACAGTATTGCTTAGAGGGTTGAAGCACTAACCTGTAAATCTTGAGACCTGGGAGACCTGGGTTTGAAACTTGCAACTGCCACTTACATATTCAATATGTATACCCTAGAGCAAAGGAGGCACAGAGACGATATGATCGAGACATTCAAACACCTTAAGGGCATTAACAAAGTGAAAGAGTCTAACATGTTTCAATATAAGAAAAACAGCAGGACAAGAGGACACAGCATGAGATTAGAGGGAGGCTGATTAAGGGGTGATGTGAGGAAGTTCCTTTCCACAGAAAGGGTGGTGGATGCATGGAACAGCCTACCTCAGGAAGTGGTGGATATGAATACAGTGCAGGGCTTCAAACAGGCAAGGGATAGGCATAAGGGAGAAGTAAAGATGAGTATGAATCAATAGGCCATTGACAGAACAAAGGCCGATGGCACATTTATAAGGTAGTAAAAGAAATGGGCAGACTGGATGGGCCTTGCGGTCCTTATCTGCCATTAACTTCTATGTTTCCATGTTTCTATACCTCTGCCAATGCACCCCAGCATGCCACTGGCCCTCTCTGCAACCTTTGTACACTGCTTTGATATCTTCAGGTCATCAGATATGATAACCTCTAGGTCCCACTCCTCTTCCCCCCCCCATCCTGTAGGTCTACCCAAGGCTCCCCCTACCCATGTGCATTATCTTGCACTTTTTTGCATTGAACCTCAGTTGCCACACCTCTGACCATCTTTTAAGCTTCTCCAGGTCCCTCTTCATTATCTGCACCCCTTCTGGAGTATCCACCCTGTTGCAGATCTTGGTGTCATCTGCAAATAGGCAGACCTTTTCTTCCAGGCCCTCTGCAATGTCACGAATGAAGACATTGAATGGGACTGGTCCCAGTACTGATCCTTGTGGCACTTCGCTGGTCACCCCTCTTTCCCCAGATTGGATTCCATTTACCACCACCCTCTGCCTTCTGTCTGTCAGCCAATTTCTAACCCACTGTATCACCTTATGTTCCATGCCCAGACTACTCATCTTGTTAACCAGCCTTCTGTGTGGACAGTCTTGAAGGCTTTGCTGAAATCCAGATAGGTGATGTCTACGGCCCCTCCCTGATTCACTTCCCTAGTCACCCAATCAAAAAAATCGAACAGATTTGTTTGACAAGACCTTCTTGATGTGAATCTGTGCTGCCTCAGATCCTGGGCACCAATGGATTCCAGGTGTGCCACTATCCTTTCTTTCAGCAGTGTCTCCATGATCTTCCCCACCACTGAAGTGAGGCTGACTGGCCTGTAGTTCCCCACTTCCAACCTACAGCCACTTTTGTGCAGTGGGACTACATGCACCCTCCTCCAGTCCTCTGGAACCATGCATGTGTTGAGTGACTCTGTGAACAGGGTGGCCAGAGGCGCTGCTAGTTCCCTCCACAGCTCCCTTAATATCCTCGGGTGTATGTCATCTGGCCCCTTGACTTTATCCACCTTCAGCTTTGTGAGTTCCTCCTGAACTCTTTCCACTGTGAATGGACTGTTGTCTACTTCTCCCTCCCCCCCAATTGCCTCTGCTCCCCAACTGTGGTCCTTGATCCTCTCCCGCCTCAGTGAATACTGAACACAAGCATTTGTTCAGTATTTCTGCCCTGTCTAGATCCCCCTCCTTACACTCTCCCTCCTCCTCCTCCCCTTTGAGCCTCACAACCCCCCTCCCGTTTTTTCTTCTATCGCTGATGTATCTATAGAATGACTTGTCCCCTTTTTTCACAGGCCGTGCTAAACCCTCCTCTGTCTGTGTCTTGGCTTCCCTAACAGCCTTCCCAGCCTCTCTGAGACATTCAAGGTACACTTCCCTGTTCTCCTCCCTTTGGGTCCCCTTATACTTCCTGAAAGTTGTTCTTTTAGCCCTTACTTTGTCTCCCACCTCTTTAGAAAACCATAGTGGTTTCTTTCTTCTTTTCCCTTTGGCCACTATGCTAATGCATTGGTTAGTTACCTCCAGAATGGCTCCTTTTTAGTCTCCCCCACTGTTCCTCCACCCCCCTCCATTACCTCTACCTTCTCCAGGGCCACTTTTACACATCTACTCATTTCATTGAAATCCACCCTCCTGAAATCTAATACTTTTGCCCTTGTGTGGCTTAATTAAGTCCCTGTCTCCAAGTCAAACTACACCACATGGTGGTCGCTGGATCCCAGCTGCTCTTCCACCTGAATCCTTTTAACTCTGCTCCCATTGGTCCATACCAAGTCTAGAATTGATTATTCCCTGATTGGCTCATGCACCAGCTGTCTGAGTCCAGCCCCCCTGCAGGGATTCCAGGATGGCCATGCTTCTGGCTGAAGCAGCTGACTGGCTGCTCCAATCCACGTCCAGCATATTGAAATGCCCATCAACAGTATTTCACCTTTAGCTGCCGTATTATGAATTTCCTCCACTAGTATCATGTCCACTTCCTCCCTCTGTGCCGGAGGTCTGTAGATCACCCCTGTACGTATTGCTGTGCCATTTCCTGGTTCAAGGATGACCCACATTGCCTCAGCCTCCCCCCTGCCTTCCCTGTACTTCTGTAGTCTTTATGCCTTCTCTGACATACAGGGCCACCCACCCTCCCTTTTTACCTTTCCTGTCCCTTCTGAACAGTGTACAGCCTGGTACATTGACACCCCAGCTGTGAGTAGCAGAATACCATGTCTCTGTTATTGCTGCTATGTCAAGGTCTGCATCCATCATCAAGGCTTCCAGGTCTGGAACCTTATTTCTCAGACTGCGGGCATTTGTGAACATGATCTTCCATGTTTACTCACTGCCTTCCCTCGGTTTCTGTTTTCTCTACTTTGCCTCCCTCCGTCCTCCTGTTATTCATGCTCATGTGCTCTTGCCCCCCATCCCCCCTTATATAAGTTTCCCACCTGCTGCCCACACTGCTCACTTGGGTTGTTCTGTTGTCAATTTGTACATTTGCATGTTCTCATGGGGGGGGGGTGTTCCTAAGCCACCTGTTTCCCCTGGCTCTTCCCCCTTGGCCAGTTTAAATGCTGTCTTCTGAAGCATTCCAACTTCTCACTAAGGACTGAGGTCCCCTTTCCAGACAGATGCAGGCCATCCTCCTGATACAAGCTTGCTTCTGCCCAGGTTGGGCCCCAGTCCCCTATGAAACTAAATCCTTCCCTTTCACACCAATCCTTCAACCAGGAGTTGAAGGTTTGCATGTGGAGTGCCGTGGCCTTCCTCATGCCTTGAACAGGTAGCACCTCCAGGAATGACACAGAATGTGCTACCCATTTCGGGTCCTCTCTCAGCTTGCTGAAATCCTCCTGGACTCTGGCTAACTCTATCCTTGTTCTCGCCAAGTCATTAGTTCCCAGGTGGACAATGACATCCAGCTTCTCCCTCCTGGCTATCACCCTAGCGATTCTATGATTTGCTTCTCATCCCTCCATGCAATGCTTTCTGGAAGGCACTTGATCTCCCTCTCCCCCCTGTTAGTTGTTCCTAATTTCACACCCCATACAATAGAGTCCCCCACTAGGAGAAGCTTTTTCCTCCTCTGGAGTCACTTGCCCACCTTCCCTGGGACTCCGGATTGGAGGTCCCAACCATCCACCCTGGTCCCAGCTGTGGGTGCCTGTGTGGGGCAGTCCCGTTCCTCCAAAACAGCGCAGGAGTTATTAAGCTGGACTGATTGGGGAATGTGTATCTGACCCTTCCCCACTCTCCCTGAGCCTACTGTGATCCAGTCGTCCCTTCCTCCTGAGCAACCTAAGGTTGATGCTGTGGACCCAGCGGTCTCTGGGTGTGGGTGGATGCCACCTGTAACCTGACCACCTCTGCACGGAGACAGGCAACCTCCTCTCTCAGCACAGAGAGGTGCCTGCAGATAGGGCAGCATTGCAGCCTCCAGAACATCTCCCTGAAGACTGCTGCTCCAAAGCCACTGCACTGCACCACTTCTGTTATGTCTGATGTGACCTGGCCTGCAATATAACCTAGGTATACCCTCTAGACGAACCCCTATGCTCCTCCCTTTCCTTGATGTAGAACCAAGGGAGGCAGTATAGTGTAGTGGTTTAAGGCTCTGAGCTACAAATCTGGAGCCCTGGGTTTGAATCCCACAGCCCCCACCTGAATATTGTGTGACTTTGAGCAAGTCACTTAACTTCCCTGTGCTCCCAGGTCACACCTGTAAACAAGCTTTCAGCTTAGTGTGTTACTCCTGGTAAAACAATGGGGGAAAAAAGTTCCTGTGTGGTGTAGGAAGGTGTAACACTATGGTACCACACCCTATAAAAGGAGGACTACCCCAGAGGTGGGTGGGTGGGATTACCTTCTGGCTGAGTCCAGAAACGATCAGCCGAGGACCTTTTTACCTTATGTTCACAGAGGATAAGCCCAATGGGAAAAAAAGAAAGAAAGACAACAACAAAACAAAAAAACAGATCCCCCAAAATCCATTGAAATATGAGACCTACTGTAAAGGTAACAGACTCAACCAAGTACAAACAGTTCCAAGCTTACCAGCAACTAAATCCTTCACTCCTGCCCCTCCACAAATGTAGTAGCAACAGAAAGGTAAATCTACCTGAACCAAACTAAGGCTGCTTCTGCATTACTGCTGTGTGAGAGAACCTACTGGTATTTAAACCACAATTAGCTGTAAATTGATCCTAGCTGAGGGAGAGAGAACAGAACCTTCCAGAAAGCTGCTACCAATGCCTGTTGAAAAATAAATGACTCTCCAGCTCACACTATAAATCACACACACAAAAAATAAACTATATTAAACAAACTCAGTATTATTGCCCTAAAGGTAACAGACTCAACCAAGTACAAACAGTTCCAAGCTTACCAGCAATTAAATCCTTCACTCCTGCCTCCACAAACTTAGCAGCAACAGAAAGGTAAATCTACCTGAGCCAAACTAAGTCCGCTTCTGCCCTACTGCTGTGTGAGAGAGCCCTTCTTGCTCCTGGCCTGTATGATGATACCACTGCGGCCTGTCACAGGCCAACATGGTCCCTGCCATGCCTAGAAAGCAATGAGCTTTATCAGGCCCCCCTGGGGAAGCCTTTCTATGCCACCCAACCAGAAACTGACTCAGTGATCATCAAGGCAGCTCATGATAGATCCAAGGTGCCCAAGCACCTTAGTTACCTCCCCTCTGACAGGAAATCTAGAAGAATTGACCTTTGGGGAATGAGGACCTTTGCTTTGGCCACCTTAGGCCTCAGGATTGCTAATTACTTGTCCCACATGGTGAAATACCAGAACACCCTGTGGAAGAAGGTCAAAGCTGTAGCACAGGCCCTTCCTGAGGGTCCCCAGAGGCAGGAGCTTCTTAAGACTCTCCAGGCCACAGCAGATGTCAACAAGCATCTCCTAAGGACCACTTATGACATGTTGCCACTAGCATCTGCCTTAGAAGGCACTCCTGGCTGAGGGTCTCTGCATTTGCTGATGATGTCAAGCAGAACATTCTCAATGCCCCCTTTGGGGGCTTAAAGCTTTTTGGCCCTGATGTGCAGGATATTATCAATGACCTACAGGCCTCTGGTAGAGCCATTAGATCCATTCATTCCCTCTATCATACCCAATCCAGGAACAAACCACAACCGTCCTTTCATAAAGTCTCCCATAAGGCTGGGTCAGGAACCCTACCAAAGGGAAAGCACAGGGAAGAGCCCGCCCTGCCTGCTGTTTCCTCCATCACAGGTGCCTCTGCTAAAAGCCCCAGAGGTAGCAGAGTGGCTCTGACCACTGGCCCTGCCTCGGCATAACTCTGTGCCTGCCCCCTCCTCCTACCCCAAGCCAGGAGGTAGTGGTCAAGGGTTGTTTCTCCCTCCATCTCGATCAATGGAGGGCAAAAACATTTGACACTTGGATCCTGCAACTAACTGAACAGGGCCATACTCTGTTCTAGAACAGCCTCCAGATTTTCCACCTGTTCCCTCTACTTATACCCCTGACCACATTCTGGTGCTTCAGGAGGAGGTGCTCACATTGCTGCACAAAAGGGCTATAGAACCAGTGCCCAGGTGGCAAAAGAGCAAAAGGTTTTACTCCCAGTTCTTCTTTGTCCCCAGGAGAACAGGGGACTTGAGGCTCATTCTAGACCTCAAAGGCCTGAATCTTTTTATGCAATACAAGAAGTTCAGGATGGTCACTCTGCTTAGTCTGCTGGCTCTGCTGAGGCAGGGAGACTGGTTATGCTCCTTGGACATGCAGAACACTTATTGGCATATCAAGGTTTGCTTCCACCACAGTCGATACCTCAGGTTCCTGCTCCAGGGGAAACATTACCAGTTCCAGATATCGCCCTTTGGCTTATCCTCCATGCCACAGGTCTTTACCAAATGCATAGCAGCAGTGATGGTAGCCCCATGCAAGGGCCTATATGTCTTCCCTATCTGAACAACTTGTTACTGAAGGCCCAGTCCAGGGATCTCCTGCTGCTCACTCTGGAACATACCAGGCAGCTGTTTCAGGACCTAGGCATTATGGTCAATCTGCCCAAGTCTGTTCTGGTCCCATGCCTATGGCTGCAGTACATAGGGGCAATTCTGGACATGGTCCAGGGTGAGGCCTTCCTTCCCTAAGACAGTGCAGAATGCCTAATATCTCAGGCTCGGTTGGTGGCTCAAAGCCGGTATGTCACAGCCTGAACATTCCTGTGGTTGCTGGGCCTGATGGCCGCAGTCATTGTCATTGTATGTTTGGCCAGACTTCATGTACGGATCCCCCAGTGGACTCAGCAGGTTCTAGTCTCCTCCCCTGTATGCAGAATACTTTAGTGGTGGATGGCCCCCACAATCTTCTGAACGGGGTGCCTTTTCTCATCCCTGTTCCCCAACATATCCTCATCACAGATGCCTTGGGTCTTGGTTGGGGAGCACATCTGGGCCCCTTCTGGACCCAAGGAACCTGGTCTCTGACAGAGTCTCACCTCCACATAAACATTTTAGAAATGTGGGCAGTTCTGTATGCCTTACACACCTTCCAGAACCATCTCTCTCCAGGTCCCCTGCTGGTGCAATCGGACAACCTCAGTGTAGCTTATTACATCAACAAGTAAGGGGGGGGGCTCTTTCTTACCCTCTGTGCAGACAGGCTATGAGAGTTTGGTACTGGGCTCTATAACATGGTCTAGATCTATCAGCCTTCCATGTTCCAAGTGACCAAAATTATTTGGCAGACAACCTCAACCGATCCCAGTCCGAAATGCACAATTGGGAGCTGTTGACATCAGTCATAGAAGACCTGTTCGACAGGCGGGGTCATCAGAGTTGGACCTTTGTGGTCCACTCACGCAAAACTGCAGCATTTCTGCTTGCTAGATCCAGGGCCTGAGTTTCTGGTGAGACTTATTGTCCCTGTCCTGGAAAGGAGGTTCCTCTACACCATTCCTCCCTTTCCTATGATCCAGGAGTGTTATCAAGCTCCAGATGGAGGGACCACCCTAATTCTCATGGAACCATTCTGGCATCACCATATCTAGTTTCCATTACTGCAACAATTGGTTGTGGAACCTCTAGTTTCCCTGCCCCTTTGCAGGGACTTGTTGACACAGACACAGGGGACTCTGGTCCATCCAGACCTCAAGTCCTTCAATCTACACGCCTGGCTCCTGAAGACATAGCCGTTGCTAGATTTGGGATGTCTCAGAAAGTGGCTGATGTCCTGATGGCTGCCAGCAAACCCTCCACCAGGACCACTTATTCAATGAAGTGGAAGAGCTTTGCTATATGAGCTGATTCCCATCACCTGGACCTTTTCATTTGTCTGGTAAACTAGATTCTAGAGTATCTCCTGCCTTGTCTGATGCAGGACTCCAATACTCCTCTATTAAGGTGTACCTGTCTGCTATATCAGCCTTCCATGTGCCAATTGATGGCCGCACTGTGGCCCAGTTGGATGTGCCCTGTACTTTTCTGCAAGGCATTCTACACTGAAAGCCTCCCATCCGTAATCTGGCCCTGGCTTGGGACCTGAATTTTGTTCCAGACAAGATGACTTCACCTCTTTTTGAGCCTGCTACATCTTGTGAGCTACACTTTTTGTCATGGAAAGCATTACTTTTAGTTGCTATACTTCTGCTCTAAGGATTGCAGAGCTACAGGCTGTCGTGCATGAGCAGCCTTATTTGATTTTCCATAAAGACAGAGGCCCGGATATTCAAACTGCGCCATTCTGAGGCGCAAGCCCTTGCGCTGCTCAAAATAGTTGCGCAGGGGTGTGGTGAGGGCGATATTCAAAGGAGTTGCGCTATTGAGCAACTCCTTTGAATATCACCCCCAGCCACAGCCACTGTGCATGGCGCAGTGGAACTTGCACCACCGCAAGTTGTCAGAGTTGAGCATTAAACTGCGGTGGCGCAAGTACCATTGCGCCATCGCAAATTTCCAATATTCAAAAGGTAACATGCAAATGGGGCCATAATTCATGCAAGGCGCAGGGGGGACCATTTGCATCTGATTATGGCCCCATTTGCATGCCATTAGCATGTAGGTGCGCCGATCCCCGAGGACTTGCGCCTGGCGCTCTGCCAGGCAGCAGCCGTCGGGGACCGACGCACCCTGCAGCCCGATCGTGGGCAGAACATGAAAACAACCCCCAAACATCTCCCAATGCCCGATCATGCAGGCAGAATGTATACTGATAACCCCCAAGTGCCCGATCGCGGGCAGAATGTATAATGACAACCCCCAAACATCTCCCAATGCCCGATCGCGACAGTATGTATAATGACAACCCCGCCCAAACATCTCCCAATGCCCGATCGCGGGCAGACGTGTAACCAACCCCCAAACATCTCCCAATGCCCGATCGCGGGCAGAGCGTGGTAACCCCCCAGTGCCCGATCCGGGGCAGAATGTAAAGAACCCCCCAACCCGAATATCTCCCTGGTGGTCCAGTGGACCGTAATGCCCGATCGCGGGCAGAATGTCCCATGACAACCCCCCAAACATCTCCCTGGTGTCTGAGTGTCACCCCACCCACCCACCCACCCACGAGCCCCACTACCCGCTCCCCGGCGGCGGCAGCATCCACCTGCCTGCCGCCCCCCCGACGACTGTCGGTAGGGCTGCACCCAGTGGTGCAGGCTAGAGCCAATAGGCGTGCAGCCCATACCGTACATGACAGTCCAGATTTGTGAATGAACATCATTCACCGTCTGGCTATGGAAATGTTAGAACTGGTACTGAATGCTGCAGTTTATCTAGTGAATATATTGTACTGCATAATAAAGATTACAGCATGAGAAAAATACTGTCATGAAAGAACCTAGCATAAACATGGCTAGTGAAGACATAAAAGGCTGAAATACTGAAAGGGGTAAAAAACACAAACCTCCTTGACCATAAACTGCTTTAACAAATGTACTTCTTGAAGGATAAGGAATAAATTAAGTCTGTCCTTACCTGAAGCGGGGAAAGAATTAAATATTGAGTATAGGAAACAACGGCCCTGTGGCCCTTTTCTATGTTTGCTTGTGCGCATGCACAAGAAACATCTTGGGAGAATATGACTTGCTGGAGGTGTGTGCCTGTCACTGCCAGTGAAGTGCTTACTCTGTGGGGTGCGTCCATATGCACCAATGGAGCAGTGAGATGAGTAGGGCAGCAGATTGACAGCAGTGGCGTTGGCTTCAAAGAAAAGGTCCACTTCAATCACTGCATGAAACGTGTCTTCAGGGTACATGCACGCTACGCCTGCATGTCCATCTCACTTGCTAGCTCTGCACCGCCATTATTTATTTTGCAAAACAACTGTTGTCTTCCGATGCTTTCTAGTTTGTGCGTCTGACAGTCTACCTGGGTTCCTTGGTTTTCCTTTTAAAGTTGAGACTTTTATTTTTGTGCCAGTTGAGAGAGTCTGGTGTTTTCCTCTGGGGTAATAAGATTGAAAGCAATCAATATTGACATAGTCTGAAGAGCTGCTGAAAGGTGGCTAGCAATAAACTGCCTGCCGGCTGCTCTCAGTCCCTATTTAATCTCGCGGTTCACTGAAAGTTCAGATCAACCTCAGCTTTCACATGGTGGTGGTGGTGGTGGGAGAGTGTGTGTGTGTGTGTGTGTGTGTGTGTGTGTGTGTGTGTGTTGGGGATGCTGCAGAAACAATGCAGAGAAGTGTTTTTGTTTCACTGGGGAAGTGGACATGACAGGCAACAACCAGGGGCACCGGGACCTGCTAAGTCTCCTTATTTTATCTACACTTTGTTTCAGATACATAGCTTCCAAATCAATCTACCTCCAACAATAAAAATCATATAATTGTGCCAAGTACATCAGGCAGGGGCATTTTGCAGCACTCTAATGCCGAGATTAGACACATTCCGAATAATTTCAAACTCCCTATTTTCAGTGTCTCTGATTTTTCCTGTTTTTTTCATTCCCTTGTTTCATTAACACAACTCAAACTCTCTTTTAAACTTATCTAAAGCAAATAAAAAAACAGTTTCTTTTGTCTTTTAATTGCCCTAACACTGAATTCCTTTATTAGGCTCATACAAATTAGGGCCCTGACCTAATCTGAAAGGTGTCAACCTTTCTTCTGCAAAAAGCAGTGTTAGGCATATAGAATGTAAGATCTTGTTGATCCTCATCTGGCGACACTACTATTTTGTAAGCGTGGAAAGGCACTGTGTGTGTGTTTGTGTTTGTGTGTGTGTGTGTGTGTGTAGGGGGGGCATCCAAAATCAAAAAAGACTCCACTAAAAATTAGAGAATTTTACAACATAGCATGAAAGTAAAGTACCAAAATTGTGTGTGTGTGTGTGTGTGTGTGTTTGCATGTATGTGATACAGAGAAAGAGAGAGAGAGAGAGAGAGAATGAGAATGAATGAATGAATACAGCCCACTAAGAAAACTCGCAGATACGATCACAATTTTTTTTTTTACATTTTCCCATTGTACTTTAACCATTGGCATGACTTTCCTAGGGATTACTCGGGCGTAATAACACTCCGAACCAAAGTGGCCATAGTTGGACTGAGTCAGGCAGCACATAACAAAGGGACTTAATCAGCCGTTGAAAGTCTTGAAGTGATAGAAATAGTTACTTCCAAACTGAAGTTGTTGACATCCATCGAAAATATATCGAATCCAAATGCTGCGCTATTATGCGCAACTGGTGTGGCCGTCATTTTACATTTTTTCAGATATGAAATGAATCAATGAAAGGTTTAGGTTAACATTTACAATATTTGTGCTCTACAGGACCTTGACCGATACTAGATGCAAACTTCCCTTCCCAGCAAAGAGAATTCAGTATTTGAGTGTTACTTTTTTGAGAAACATACACAGACTCTACCTCTCATTGCTCAGCTGTTGAAGTGTTTGCCTGCATGTGATGGAAGTTTACAGAAATAAGTATCATTCAGTTACTAGCCTTTCTCCAGTGGCGGACCCATGGTTCATGAAGTGCTTCTTCTGAAAAAGCCCAGTCCCCTGATGTTGAGACATGCTTTACTATTCACTATTATATTATGCAGTTTTAATGCAAACACTCGACAAGCTAAGAGATAATAACCAAATACTCCAGTGCAATGCAGATTGATGGACTTTTAGCAGTAATGATTCTCCTTTTAAATCGCTATTGGATCTTTTAATTTTCTTATTTAATATGGCAAGGGAGGTTGCTCAAAATACTACTAAGGGATTTGCCTTATTTCCAGAACACGGTTACATTACTGAACCAAAAATCAAGCATTGAAACGAAACATTCTAGATACAACTTATTTATTTATTATTTTAGAAAATTATGTATTTTAACAAGAACACATTGCTTGTCTTCACGGTTAATACATTACATGTAACTGTACCTATACAGCGCATACCCTCCCTTCCCTTATCCTTTTACTGGATAACTTTACTTCCTCTTTACTATATAATTTTGACAAAACTAAGGGTCATTGTAATCACATATACTGCAGCAGATAGTATTTGCAACCATGTTACATATCGGTAAATAGATGAGTTCAAAATTTATAATTTTGCTACCTGAAAACCATTTGGTTTCATATACAACTAAGTTAAATAAATATTGAAATGAATACAACTCAGTATAAATGAGATAACTGCATACTGATTTATCCTGTTGTCCCTTGTACAATGCAATCAGCGGGGTAACAAAAAGCTTCTGATAAAATTAAATAATTACATGAAACTTTGACTGCATAATAGAGTAGGATGTCTACCTGTTTCCATAACATTAAACAGTCACACATATTTTGCTTTCAAATATTCTGGAATGTTTCACATTAAATATATTTCA
Source organism: Neoceratodus forsteri (assembly GCA_016271365.2). Classification (NCBI taxonomy): domain Eukaryota; kingdom Metazoa; phylum Chordata; order Ceratodontiformes; family Ceratodontidae; genus Neoceratodus; species Neoceratodus forsteri. Next base: position 146,712,363 of record CM028133.1, on the reverse strand, counting down.
TGATCTATGCCTCTGTACATTTTAAACTATTTAAACTAGTTTGACAAAGTGCTTTAAACCAGCAGGTAGATATCAGATTAAATTTGATGTAACACTCTTATTTAAAAAAACAAACAATAACAATAAAACATAAAATGATGTTCAACCCAGACATTTTATTTAATTAATGCAATATTTTTAAATCCTACAATTTTAAATAGAGTTTGGTATACAATATGTTGGTTCTTAGAGAACTCAATGTAACATATGGTTTAAAAATATACATTGGCAAACATCTAGAAATGATAACTAAATTAATTGCAATTAAACTTATATGCCACACCAGTGGTGAATAAAATAGGTAAATAGTTATTTTGAGATGAATATCTGCACTTATAAAACATGTTTTTTTTTTCAGTCAGAATCCATATTATTATACTTAGAAAATGTTATTTCCACTTAGAATTGCATAACTGTGGCTTTCCCACTGGGAGTTCTTATTACTCACTAATAGACATAAATGTGTTATTCCACTGCAACCGATTTTGTATTCCCTATATATAACACTAGTTAGTAGAACAAGGTATAACTGGAACTAGTACTGACCGGGAAATATTGACATCACAAGTAGAAGGTGAATATCTGCTCTGAGGTCACACCTCTTTTCCGACAATATGGTGTTTGAATTGAATAATGTATTTTTTCCCTCTGTAAATACTAAGCACCTTTTATGGAACCAAAAATCAGTTTTACACCACACTGGCTATACAGTACATGAGACAATCCAATAAAGAACATAAGTGATAAACTATGTTCTGGTGTTATGTATTATCAGCAATCCTTTGCTGTGCTAGTGAGTCGGATTACCACATTTGGTTGCTGAATTTTCCATCTCCGGCATAATTACCAGTTCTGATTGGTTACTGTTTCCCAAATAATGCACTACATCAGCAGATATAAAAAAAAGGAGGGGGATTTCCCAAATAATGTGCTACATCAGCAAGTATAAAAAGGAATGGAGGGGGAGAGGTATGCAAGCAGGATAAGGAACGTGTTGCCCATACTTAATAGCAGATAGAAAGGTAGCTAAACTCAGTACTACAGTAGTTGTGAAGAGTATCGCAGCTTCACCTGAAGGTAAAGGCCAGTTAGTAAAGCCAAGAATTTAAAGTTTTGTTATTTGTAATACACGAATACATGCAATAGCCTATTTATTTATTTTGCAGCCTCGTACTGGTGTGTGTGTGTGCATGCATGTGTGTCTGTGTATGTATGTGTGTGTGTGTGTGTATATATATATATATATATATATATATATATATATATATATATATATATATATATATATATATATACAAGACACCTAGGCACTTCAAACTCATAGGCTCTTTCTCAAGGGAAGAGCCGGTGAGTTGAAACAGATATATGGTCACTGGTCTCTTTTAGTTGGCAGGATCTGCTGTACCTTTAGCACTGGCCAGAAGTGTCAACTTTTATGAACCTTTGTGGGTGCTCAGTGCCAGAAGGTATTTTTTCTATGGCCCAAAGGTGCTCAGTGCCAGTTGGTAGTATTTTTCCTATGGCCGGGTGCCCTAGTAATCCTTTTTTGTACACTTTGTTCAAGATATTGAGGGTGCTTAAGTCAAGTTTCCAGGTGCTTGAGCACCTCAGCACCCATGGAGTTGGCATCTATGGCACTGGCACTGTTGCAAATAGTTTTTTTTTTTTGTTTGTTTACTGATCCTAGGTTTTTGTCTCCGATTGTGCTGGTAAATTGGGTCTCTAATCAATCTGATTTTGATGCATAATCATGTGTGGCATTCTTGGTCAATGCTATTACTGTATTGTTATATGCCTTTTGTGATTCTTTTTAAGATTATCATTATGGTTGGTGAAGAAGAGATATTAGAAGGCAAAATATTATGTGGAACTGCTCTGCATTAAGGATGCTTTTCAAGGGTTGCATTTACTTTGGGAATATGTAGATTCCCTTGGCATTTCATGTGTTGTGTTCATGAAATATGCGTAGTGGCTGGAACTTCTTTTTCAGTTGAACCAGTGTTATTTGTGTATGTGTACATCATTGTTGTTAGATGCATAACATATCTCTCTTCCTGTGTAAGGCAAATCAGTTTGGCCAATAGATAGATCAATTAATCAATGAGTGTGATATCCTGATCCTAATTTGTATTGTAAGTTTTATTATTATTGGTAGTAGTAATAGTAGAATTCGTTTATTTAGGATAAAGTAAATTGAGCTGCTGGTGCTGCTCATTTCCAATGACTTCCCATAAAAAGTTATAAGTTAGGTTATTACCATTAAAAACTTTTGTAAAACAGATATACATTACAAACATTTTGTGAAATATATAGTATTACTTTTAAAACTAATTTTACAAAATTAACAATGTTAAGAGTAGCAATATTGACAACAGTTTTGCTTTTGAAATTGAGTGCAGCAATGGGTATTCCATGGGATATTTAGCAACGAACAGGCCAGGTAATTGCACACTATATCTAACATATGCAGAAGCAAATTAGAGGCATTTGAATATGTAAAATTACACTACATTAAACACTGGTGATCAGTCTGTGGGTATAAAGAGGCAGACATTTGTTGTGATGAAAAGAGGGTCTAATTTTAGCCCTGATATGTTTAGATGGGGTGTTTATACAAGCTTCCAATTTCAATTGAAGATTTAACCAACTACCTACATATTTGTATTGGAAAGTAAGGCTCAACATTTTCTGATAATCTGTTTTAAAAAATTTATGCCTCGTTTGTCTGTGGCCAGAGCCAAAAAAAGTGAATCTCTCAGGTCAAATAAACTTTCAGCTTCTCCCAGTGTGCCTCACTCCCACTTCCTACTTGAGCCCTCCCCCCTCCACCCCCCATAGAGACAGTCACTGACATCAGAAGAGACTCTTGGCCCATTCATTCTGCCCACCTTACTAACTATTCTGTTTTACCCTACTGGCAATCACCTCCTTTGTTACTGTTGTCTCATTTTCTAACTAAATCAACATGCATGTCCCATACCACAAGTAGAGTGCGATCATGTTTACCACTCTTTCCCGTATCACTTCCCAGTTTTAGAAAGCACTACTTCGTTCTGATTAGCTATGCTAGTGTATCTTTCCAGTAGGATGGATACCTCAGAGATCCACAAAAATACCTTTTTACAATGACCACCAGTCACTTATATCACAAAAATAGTGCTGTTCATTGAAAATATATTTTTAAGGTAAACATGGTTAAACAGTGCAAGCTGAAAACATATGAAAAAAGGTTTTAAACAGAAAATGCAAATACATAATTCTAGACCACTGAAACATAGGGATATAAATGATACATTGTCAAAAAAAGGAAGTAAGGGACCGGTTCTTACCCAACAGAGACCTTTTTCTCTCTATCAACACCCCATCAGATAGTCTGACCATGTCAGTACTGCCAGCCTTCTTGTTCTGGATCCCCTGAGAGAATGAGCAGCTGATGCTTCAGTTTGACTCCCTTCTCCCCCCTTTCCATCCCTGACGGACCCATTTTATTTACTGAGATCAAAGGGTTCTTCTGACTAGAATTATGACTGCACTTGAAATTCTTAGATGTGACCCAGAGTGTCAGCTCATATCTTACCCCTGGTTCCACCCATAGTGCCAGGCTGCAGAGGTCCTGTTTCCAGAGGTGACACATTTAAAACTTGAGCCACCCCATTTCTTTTGAGATACAGAGACTACAAATCATTTGTTTTTCAGTGAAAAAAAAACACATTTTGGGACATTCCACTGCTTAGCCAGTACTTATTTTCTTATTTTTCTGAATAAAAAATATTCATGTATATATGCATGTATGCTACTGTTGCTACACCTCCCTTCTGAAGTTTGATGTCATCACTTTGTGGCAGTACTACAAAGCAATTACATAGGCTGCACTATGCCAACAAGTGGAACAGTCCATCAGCATTTGTGTTCTGGGAATTTCTGTGAAGCTGTATGCTCATATTGTACTCCTGCAGTGCTAGACTCCAGCACATAACTTTGTGTTCTTGCCACTCATACACTGAAGCCATGTTAGTGGGTTATGTTTATGGTCTATAACCTCAGTAAATTATTTGCCATACAAGCATGGTTGTAGTTTCTGCTAAACCCAAACAAAACGTAAGCACTTCTTTTCAATAGTGACATTTGCCACTTCCGCTGGAAGAAGTTTTTGACTTATATAAACTATTGTGTGCTCTTTGCCATTGGGATTAACCTGGCTCAGTACTGCCCACCTCAAAATTTGATACATCTGCCTGCTCTTTGAATTTTAGAATTTAGTCAGGGCTGGCTGCTACTGTTCTGTAGCTTGGCATAGGGTTTGCTTCATCTGACAGAAGGCCTTCTTGCAGTGTTCTGCCTAGTGTACCTTTTCAGGCATTTTCCATCTGGTTATATCTGTGAGGGGAGATGCAATAATACTAAAATTAGCAATAAATCCATAGTAGCTTGCAGAACACAAACTTCCTGCACCTCTTACTTGGTTTTGGATGTGGCCCTCCTTGTATAGCCTCTATATGTGCAGGTTCAAGCTGTATGTGTCACCCCCCCCCCCTCCATCTTAGTGTCCTAAGTAGTACTGTGCAGATTGTGGAATTCCATTTCTGGTAGAATGGTCATTGTGATGGTGGAATGGGTTTTGGAATTTTCTTCCTTATTCCGCAGAATTATAAAGGCAGAGTGGCAGAATGAGATTCTGCAGCTCAGCAGATCCATGGATTAGTATTCTACATGCATACTTTTTCAAAAGTTTAGTATGTTTTTTCCTCCTGCAGCTCCACTAGCCCCTCATTGATATGGCTGCCCACTCAGCCCCATCACCTACCATCTCTGAGACTTACCAGTGTCTCATGGGTTCCCCCATGGATGAACTCCCCATGGGAAGGGCCACTGGGAGCTTTCCCTCACAACCTCTAGCAGAGTTTGGGTACTCATTTGGTGTGGCGGACAATCCAGTTGTGGTGCAGGGCCTTTGACAAGTGGCTGCCAGCATTCTGTGTAGTGGAGGTTTTTTCCACCCTCTCCCATGTCAGAAGGCCTTACTGACACTGAAGCATCATGCTGGTGACGTCCCTCCCCAGATCTGTGGCTCTGGCTTACACTTCCACCTGTGGTCACTGAGGTGGCAGTGCTGCACTGAATTCCATCCACCGTCCCTCCCGGAGGTGGTAAGCATCCTATGGATGCTCATCCAACCTCCCCTCAGCCAGCACTCCAACAACCCAGGTATGTTCCTGAACCCGGATCATCAGCATCATGAGTGGTAGCGCTACCACTGCACTGGCAGGCCAGATCATTCCACATGCATACTGATGAAGCTATTTGAAAGAATCAGAACTGTATTCTGCCGATCATGAATTGTGGTCTATATAATCTGCAGAATACATGCCTTAGGAGGCAGTACAGTGCTGTGGTTTAGGGCACTAAGCTGCTAACCTGGAGATCTGGGTTTGAGTCCCACATCCCCCACTTGCATACTGTGTGACCCTGAGCAAGTCACTTAATTTCCTTGTACTCCTATGTCACACCTGGAAACAGGCTATGGCTTAGTGTGCCTTTCCTGGTTAAACAATTTCCCCTTTCCCTTATCGGCAGATTCCTGTTCTGCATATTTTGCACATTACCATGTGTTTTCATTCCGGTTTTGAGGACTGAAAGAAGATACAAGTGATAAACCTTACAGATCTGTAGGCAGCTTTATTTAATTTAATTTAATTATAAATGTTTTGAGATGGATTCAGCAGAGTATTCATAGATGACTCCTAAGAAGGCACAATCTGCACCCTTCAGTGCAAAGGACACCAGCACCTTTATTGCAAAAATGACCAAAAATGCATCACATCTCTTTAAAGCAGACAGACTGCCATTTGTTGAGTGTGAGAAGATCTGGGAGGAGATCAGCACTACAGTTAGTAGCAGTGGTGCAAAACCGATCTGGACAGTCAGATAATTAAAGCATAGAGGGGACAATATACAAAGAAAAGAGCAGCACATGTTGGATTCCTTTGGCAGTTCAGTGACTTTGTGCCAAGGATGGAAACAATGGCACCGCTCTACTGTTGGTGAGTGTTATCAAGCTTCTTTTTTTGTCATATTAAATATAAAATGTAATAGTTTAGGAACATTTTTAAATTGAGGGCAAAGGCATTACTGATTGTAATGTTGTGGGGTTATGCTCATATATTGTGATGTTCAGTGGTGCTGTGTAACTGTTGGCAGCTGTTAGAACCTTGAAAAAGCAAGCCATTGCGACAAATCACATGGGACAGCAAACAGGATGTTGGAGTGTATAGGAAGGAGTTTTGTCATCAGGATGAAGGATATGTTATTGCTCCTTTACAAAATGGGTAGGGAAAGTCATGCTTCCTGATTGGTGGAGAAGGTTCCAAAGCAGTGTGATTCAGGAATAGTAGCCACACTGACAAACTTATCTGAACGTTGAATTATAGTTCCCAGGGAGGTACTGTAGTGGAAAAAGAAACTGTAAATGGGTTCAGTACGGGGAGAGAGGGAAGGGACAGGTTCATGGGGATATTTGAACCTACTTCCAAAAGATTTTGGGGACTAAGGGACTAGGAGATAGGCAATATGTGGGAATGGTGGTTCAGACTGTCAGTAAACCAATAGTCTCCTTTTTGCATAGCTGTTGTAACACTGAGAAATAATCATTCCCACAGTCTTGATGTAATCTTACTCTTTTTTTTGTTCAGTAGTTGTTAATCAATCTGGACAGGCAGGTACCAAGAGGGAAGAGCTGAGTAACACTTGGGATTCACTGGTGATGGAGAAGGTGAATTGGTGGCCCCTGGCAATGTGGTGGTTGATGAGGAGACTGCTCCATCCCCCCAAATTTTCAGTCAGTTCTGGTATGAGACTTATGTAATACATAAATGACTATTTCAATTTGGCTGTGAATGAAAGAAACTGCAGTGCCATGCCATTCTGTTGGGCTATGGCACACTTTTTTTAATCTCAGATATGATAGGCTGTGGTGTGTTGTGAGATACCCGCATGTCTGGGTGTTTTGTGATTGTGAACCCTGGATGTACAGGTGGTGAGACTTACAGACCCTAGAACTGCAAGTATCCCCAACACCCCACACCTGAAAGTGTCTCACTGCACTTATAAAGTGAGTTTGACAAATTTTTAAAATGGGTTTGTCAAATTAAAAAAAAGAAAATTCCCTAGGAGAAAAATACAATAAAATATTGTTTAGAAAATGTCAACTGGTCCCTTCACCAATAGTTCCTACCTGTCAGTTATCTGACTGTTGACACATTCAGCAGGAGGAGGGAGGTAGAGTTACCACTGTATCACTCACTGTTTAGACCCCACCAGTAGTACTGTGTTCAGTTAAGGAGGCTACACCTCAGAAAGGACATAGATATGGTAGATGCAGTCCAGAGGAGGGCAACTAAAATGGTGCAGGGGTTGCATCAAAAGCCGTTTTTGGAGAGATTGAGAGATCTCAACATGTAAACCTTGGAAGAGTGGAAAGAGAGAGGCGACATGCTAGATAGCTACAAGTCCTAACAGGGGCGAACATAGTGTAGAAAGGGGGTCTCTTTCAAATGAGAAAAAGCATCACGGCCAGAGAGCATATGAGGAAGATGGATGGGGAGCTTAATGGGAATGTATGGAAGCACTACTTCACTGAAAGAATTATGTACACATGGAACAGACTGCCAGTGGAAGTGGTGGAGATGAAAACATTAGAGAGCCTCACACATGCATGGGATATACATTGGGGGAATATTAGTAAATATTAATAAAGAGGAAGGGAGGAAGCAGGGTTGTCAGAGACCAGTTAGGGTCTGCAGAGACAGACTAGGCAGGGATCATCTGGGCAGACTCAGTAGGCCAAGTGGTCCTTTTCTTCCATTAAATTGTATATTTATATGTTATAGAGATACTGTATAAACATTTTCTGGTACCTCAAAAGCATGCAGCAGCTATGCAGCCAGGCACTGATGTGCAGCCAAGTGCTGAAAGAAGTAAAGAAGGTATTTCAGGCCCATTTTGTGGATGAAGACAAGAGGCAGGAAAACCAGCCTGCAGGAAGTGGAAGGCCATACCATGGCACCCCCAAAACCCACCGAAAGTGGTGCCTCCAACATAACTGGCCTGATAGAACTGTGCATGCAAAGACTGGAACATCAGGTCCTGCTAGCAGGCCAAAAGATATTTTTAAGTGGCCAAAAACGTCTTGCAAGGCACCTGCAGGAATTGGGTGGACAACATGGACCAGTTGCTGTATCTAACCCACCACTACCTCCAGCATCTTAGAATAAGTATCCTGGAAAGCAGCTGAATGAACCCTTTTAAGGAAAATTACTTGCAAAAATGATAAAAGCACATCTTGTGCATTTGGTTCTTGTTTCACTGATTGTTTCTGGTGTTCTTTTACCTGTGTTTGCATTACATTTTTTGTACTATTCCCTGCTAGTTTTATGGCCCCTGGAGGTTGCCATGCAGGCTCCTTTTTTTACCCTTGATCTGTTGGAATTTTCCTAGAATGCTTCTGGGAATGATGTCAATTAGACCCAGGACTACAACTAAGTGCCAAGGATCACAGTTATAATCTAGTTACAAAATCCAAATGCAACTGCTTGTGAAAGGTAACCACTCTGAAAAAGTGTTTGCCATCCCTCCCCAGCCGAAACCAGATTTCTCTAAGTGGCAACTGTTGTTATTTTGGAGGTGTGCCAAATTTTCTTTGTAAAGTGTTGTCACTGGGTGATAATAAAGCCTATAAACCTTTGAAGGCCTTAGGTCTAACTGATAAAATTTTCAGTGGCATTCTGGGAAAATTCCAACAGCTCAAAGGCAATATTGTTCATGTTGCAAATACTAGTTTGGCATTGCGTCACGGCAATGAATGAAATGTGAACACTTTCCAACAGCACAGATAACTTTTAACGCATACATTTTTAATTAGTGACAGTGAAAGAATATTATATGACAGATGGAGTGTTTGTTTTTCATATATATTATTCCACATTCCTTTGTGGTAGTGGGGTGCAAGGTTGCATTTTTACAGTATCAGGCATAGCAAGTCAACTGACAAATAGAACATTTTCAAGCAGTGTTACAATTTCCTTTGGTCAATATATTGTCTTCAGTTCTTTTTAGCAACAACAGGAGCACCATCATCAGGTTAATGTAATTTAGAATGTACTTCAGCTTCAGTTCTTCTGGACAGCACCACAGTCAGGAGGAGCAGAAGGCAATAAAGCAGGAGGCAACAGGCAACAGCAGCAGACTGATCAGTAGGGGCACCTGTGGAAACAGTACAAAAAGAAAAAAAAAAATCTCACTTGCAGTGATTGACTGAGAGGATAGCCCTGAGCTCCTCTTCTTTCTGCCCTGTTAAGGTTCAATGGGGGTGATCACCTGTGGAAAAAAAATACAGCTAATTAATAAAATGTGTTTTGTAACCAAAATAAATCCTTACCATAATCTTACAGATGGCCATGTCCTGGAGGTAGCAGCGCAGAAGGCAGCAGGCTGCAATAAAAGGTCGATCAGTAGAGGGAACTGCGGAAACAGTAAAAAGAAAATTGTCTCACTTGCAGTCATAGATTAATAATAATTGCACAGAAAGAGAAATTTACTTACCAAATTCCAGTCACATCACTGACACAACCATGCCCAGGTGCTTTGCTGTCTGTCAAGCTGGTTCAGAAGACTAGGTTGCAGGAGGAGGTTTTCACTTTGCACATCTTATACAGGTGGATATGACTGATGTGGTAGAGGAGGAGAAGAGGTAGCATCCAGTTGACATATGTTAGAGGTAGTTAGGTTTTGAGTATGTTATATTTAGGGAAAGTTCATGATATTTTGGCATTCAAGTCCATAATGCAGATATGCTTCTTAATCTCCACACAGCCTTGTGACTGAGGTAAATGGGTCTATACTGCCTGGCATCAGCCCAGATGGTCAGCACTCCATTTTTAGCAGTCTTTTTGATACTTTTTTTTTATCATATATCACACAGAGGCTTGAATACTTAGTAGACAAGCTTTATTCATTCACAACAAGATTTAAAATCATACCACCACCAGGTTAGTAAGGGCCAGCTGGTACATATTGTTGTTTTGTAGTCCAGGCAATAGAGGGTTATGTAGTACAGAACAAAATGATTCCTTGAATATGCACAAAAATCTGTCATGCATTGCTGTTCCACTTATAGCTTAAAACCAATCCCAATAAAGGGTCTTGAACTGATGACAAACACCAACCCGCATGACTTCTTGAACCAGCCATGACCATGCACTGACATTTCAAAGTCACGGATGATTATTCCTCAGAGTGTCACACAACTCCAGACATTCAGACAATAAAAAGATTTCTTAAAGAGACACACACATAAAAAACACCCGGAAAAAACAGGTATGAATGTGCAAATGTGATAATAAAGTGGAGATGTGCAAGAAAGCTATGCAAAACACGATGTACACAGCAACTAAGGAAGTGTATGCTGAACAAATAAATACTAAAAACTCAGAATATAAATACATAAGTTAAAATACATCTCAAAAGTAGATCATAGTATCTGCAATTTTTTTAAGATAGATAATAATATCTCGCGAAAACAGCAGGAAAAATAGAACCCGAAAAGAATCAATTTACATTGCACATAGCAATTACAAAATATAAGTCCAGTGCAGAGTCTAGTATTATTGTCTGCAACGGAAAAATCAGTTACAGACAGGCATGCATAGGCAAATTCTTATTTATTCCATGTAGAACCATTGTATCTGAAATGCTGATCCAATATGCCTCTCGTTGTAATAGATTTTTAACGTCTCCTCCATGTATGCCCAGGTCAATTATTTCTATTCCCACAAATTTAAGAACAGCTGTGGACCCATGATTCATTGTGTGAAAATGTTTGGCCATTACATGTTGCACATTTTTTGTTATAATGGCCATTTTGTGTTCACTTATTTATGTCTTTAATTCAGGTTTTGTTTGGCCCACATATAGAAGACCACAAGAGCAACTCAGAATGTACACCAGAGTCATATAACTATAATTGATAAATTCTTTGATTTTATATCTTTTTTCCCTCCTTGGATGAACAAATGATTTAGTATCACATGTCTTAGAGCATCTGCTGAAGTGTCCACAATGGTGATTTCCAATTGGGGGTGGGGGAGCAACCAAGTTTCCTGTGTCTGCTTTGGTAAGACTGAATCGACCATGTCGTCACATGTATTTTTGCCCCTATGGAAAGTAATTCTGGGTTCAGTATCTGCCAGTCTTCTCAGGCTAGGATCCACTTCCAAAACAATTCAATGTTTTTTAATTGCTTCACATATTTGACAAGTTTTATGTGTAAATTGAGTGACAAAAGTGAGTTTTCAGTTTGTATTGGTGTTATTATTTCTATTTCCTTGCAGAATACTGTCACTTTCTCTGTGCTTAGCATGTTGATGAACCAATATAATGTATCTTTGACAATACTATCTATCTAAAAATATCTTGCCCACAGCTTTGCTTCCTTGCTCAAAGTCTGTGCACATTCTCTTAAGCTGTAAGAATTGTCCCTTTGGCAAATTATTTATGAACAATTGTGGGTGGCAGCTGTCCACTCTCAGAATTGTATTTCTGGAGGTGGGCTTACACTATATTTGTGTTTTGAGATAGTTACCTTCCTTGAACACAGTAAGATCCAAGAAGCTGACCTCCATAGATCTCATTTTAAATGCAAATTTAAGGTGCTGGCTTGTTCAGTTTAAATATTCCTAAAATTTACAGATGTCTATCAGGCCTGGTCCATACGACAAATATGTTATTGTGACAGGAGGAAATGTGACCAGATTTGTTTATTTTTTTCCTGTTAGTTTAAATATTCAACTGTTACAGGTTCTGTTTGGAATGGACACAAAATGGCTGCCAGGTGACATGTACAGGCTGCTAATAAGAGATGGTCACTCACTTTGTAGGTGCTGACATTCTCATGGGAAGGTTAGCAGTAATTGCTAACAGGATGAGCATTGAGGAGACAATTAAGCCATACTCCCAGTGGGTAGTCTTTCCTGGGATATGTTCCCATGTAAGGCAGTGAACTCAGGTGCATGTCATAAAAATTCAAGAGATAGTGAGGAAGGGCTAAGGAGATGAGGACACACACACACACACACACATATTCACATGGGTGGGGATACTGGAGGACTTGCACTTCAGGGAGAGATCACTTCCACATAGCCCAGAGTACATAAAAGTGGAAGGAGCAGGAAACTCGCTGTCACTCTCTCTCTCTCTCTTGGACATTCGATACCTAAGAAAGGTAGAGCCGTGCTGGAAATTAGCTTGGTAAGGAAACAGAGCCTAGGGGGAATGTCTTCTGTAGCTACTTGCAGGTAAAAAGACTTTAGGTGAGGCTAAAGTTTGAGGTTTTCTCTGACAAGTCATCTGTCTGTTTAACTTACTTTATTTTCTATTCTCAGTAAATGTGTAAACGTTTTGTCTTACTGTAAATATATCCTGTTTGTAAATACCTGTAGTATCTTCTAATAATGTATTTCAATAGAACCAGTGACTGTCTCATTATTGACAAGGTAATTATTATTTCTGCTGGACCCTATTTACAGCCTGTCTCTGAAGTGAGATAATTATTATGTTGAACTTCCTGATCCTAAGCAGGGCAAAAGTGTTTCCCTGATATAATCAGGTGGTGGTAGTGAATTAGAAATCCCCAATAAAACTCTCCTGTAAGCTGGGACAGCCCAAGGAGCAGTTTTTGTCACAGTTATCCAGGTATATTTTCTTCACTGAGACATACTCATAAAAACTTTTCTTTCCCTATCATATACACACTCCTTTTCCTAGTCAGACACCTAGAGACTTGATAGATTAGGCACAAAAGTAGTTCCCATAGATGTACCTTTAATCTTGGCATAATATTTGTGTTCAAACAAAAATTAGTTAGATTCTAATACAAATCTCACCATAGCAACAATTAGCCTGCTAGGTGGAACAATGTTTTCTGGTCTGTTCTGCAGGGCTTTTTCAATTGGAAGTAACCCCCCTCATGGGCGATATTCGTGTACAGGCTTTCTATATCAGTGCAAACTAGGGTATCCTTCTCCCTTTCCTGTACATTCTATAAGATTTGCGGCATGTGATTTATGTATGATTTGATACTGGGGAAAAATGTCTTTATGTATTCATTGACAAATTTTGATATAATTTATGTTGCTGCACCAATGGATGGCACAGCTGAGCGGTTGGGTAAAGGATGTTTGTTTCTATGCACCTTAAGTAATAAATACAAGATGGGACATTTGGAGGGTAGCAACAATAAGATATCCCTTCTCTTTTTCCGTGACTCACTCATTTGTTGCCTGCATTAATCAGACACTTAGCCCAATCACATATTTCAGCAGTTGGATCATGATTTAAGCATATATGAACAGGCATAGTGGATAGTTGATTTAGTGCCTGCCTCTCAGCCCAATAAATATTCTGTTTAGTATTATTTAGGTTCTCTCTGTCTTGCAGTATTTTGCTAATATCTGTTTCCACCAGTCTGAAATATGTGAGGAGGGAGGGGCTAGTGGATATGGGACAGAAGGAAGAGCTAGGTGCCAAATTAAGTGGTTCATGTATAGCTTAGTCAGGTTCAGTAAAAATTTGATTTTGTTGCTCAATATTAGAGGAAAAATATTCCATTAACTGCAACTTCCTAAACAATTTTAATACATTCATTTTAATATTAAAGACATTTGGTTTGTTTGTCGGCACAAAATTCAAGCCTTTCCTGAGCACAGGCGTCTGTTCAGGGGAGAGAATCTTATTAGTTAAATTTTTTATCTCCAATTCTGATTCTTCAGCTTCAGGAAACATCTCACCTGCCCCCATGGTCTCCTTCCATTCCCATAATTCCCTCTCCCTACTCTATTCCCACCTCTGTCTCTTGCTCCCCTTGCCCCTTCTCGATTTCTTGGGTTCTAGTATCTTCTATTGGTAACTTCCCCTGCTGGATCTGAAAAAACTGTTCCTTGTCTATCACCACCAGTTTCAGGGTCAGATTTTTCACTTGCCTTGCTTCCAGACCAGATGAGATGTTGTCCTCATCTGTGCTGAGTATATTTGTCTTGTTATATTTACATTTCTTTCATGGTCCATGCCAGGCATAGATAGTTACCTCAGTATAAGCAATATTATCCTTCTTGTATTTAGATTGTTTGTATTTTTTTAGTTAATTTCTAAATTTGTATTTTTTGATCTCATTTCTAAATCTTGTTATCTGATCCACAATTTCATTTTTCATTGGGGTAAGTTGTTCTGTATACCCTGCATTAATTTTTGCTTCCAGCTCTCTTATTTGTACTACAGCCACTGCACTCTCTTTTTAGATTTTTTTTTTTATGACAAGTAATATCAAGTCATGGCTGCATTTGTTTAGCATTTTTCCCAATTGCACATAACTTCTTTATCATCAACTCCAAAAGAGGGTGGGGTTGGATCTTAAAACCACAAGGATACACTTCTCTCTCTTATACTGGGACAGAGACACAGCATGGAGATAACACCATATTTCTTTTTTCTTAAGATTTTTCCAGTTCCCTAAATTCATCTTGTTTATTACCCTGCACATTACAGCTACTAAATAATGCCTCAATTTGTTGTAGTGAGAAAGCTATTTGTTCACCTGTTTCTTCTGTGAATGAAAGTCTGTGTTCACTGGCGTGGTAGCCATAATGTGGGCCACACACTGAAATGGCAGGGCTGAATGCCGTATAACAAGGAGAAACTCAAAACGCAATTGTAGGTAGCTCAAATACATTAAGAGTGCACATTACCAGAGACCAAAAGTAATCCGAACATAGCAGCATGTCGGCAACCCTGATGGTCAGCAATCCATTTTTATGTTTACTTGCACACATGCGCAAGAAACATTATGCCACAGCTTAGGACAGCAGGGGGTTGTGGAGGTGCAGCACTGTGGCAGCCAACAGAGACACTGCATTTGGGGGTCTGGCACTGGTGGACCAATGGAGGCACAGTGTGCCCATGACACTGGTCTTCAAAAGTGCCACCAAGTACAAACGTTTTAGCCACAGCAATCAGGGGGCTGCCTCATCATTGCAGCATTGGTCAGTCTGCTGAAATGAGGGAGTGACCAGTCATTGCAGGGTGGAACGTTACCTAGCATAATACTGTTTGTGAACATGGTGGATGGCTTACTGCCACATTCACAAACAGTATTACTCAGCCCCCACTGCTGAGGGGGTACCCAATCCCCCTTGGCAGCATGTGCCCCTCTCAACAAAACAGTCTTAGTTTGCCGACGGGGGCCCCAATCCCTGTCGACTTCAGTCCCTGTCCAAGTTTGATTTGCCGATGGAGGAGCCCATTTCCCATCAACATAATGCCCCCCCACAAAATTAGGTTTTGTGCCGAGGGGGTGCCCAATCCCCCTCGGCTATTGCGCCCCACCGTATGTGCCGATGGTGGTGCCCAATCCCCCGTCAGCTATAGTTGCCTCCCCAAACAAACACTAGGTTGGCATGCTGGGAGCCCACCCCAGCATGCCACATGTCCCCATAAAATGACCCTGTTAAAAAAAAATGTCCTGCAATGCTTTTTTTTCTTTTGTACCTGTAAATCAGAAAACGGTCCCTCATTGAGTCCAGTCACCTCACTCCCCCACCTGCACCCGCCCTCTGGCACCCTGCCTCCCTGCACTCCCCTCACCCCATACTTACCTCTGGAGTCTGGCGCAACAATCTTCGGTGGACCGGTAACACATCTGCACTCTCGAAAGCCGACCGCGAACTGAAGAAATGCTGGTAAGCTGTATAATGGCATAAATATGTTTTTTTCAACTTTGGTGCATATCTCAGGCATTTTTGGGAATTTTGGCACCTGATATTCAACATGGGGTTATTGGGACCCCTCCTCATGTATTCGGCCACTGTCATGGCATTATTCAGTCCTGAAAGGTGATTTCCCCGGTCACTGCACAGAATCACCTTTCAGGACTGAGTAATGAATCAACAGTGCCACCGTTCATGAGGGGGGCTCTCAAAAAGTCTATGTTGCAAATTTGGTGAAAAAATCCAAACAAATGGCTGTTTTACGAGTGTGCGTTGCGCAGTTGCTACGCATGCTCGTAACTTTGCAAATCTGCAATATTTTTACTCCAGATTTTCCACATTGCAATTTTTCTAAACCTCCTTATGAACAGTACAGCAGACATTTTTCACATCCTGGCTGAAATGTGTTTTTGCACTTCCGGCACAGAATAGCACGGTCGCTGTGGGAAATCAGTATTTGGGACACATTAAAAAAATGACAGTGACACTGTTCATTAGCAGAGGTCCTAGAATGCCTATGTTGAAAATTTGCTGATGAAACTTCATAAAATGGCTGTGTAACATGCATGCGTTGCGCAGTTTCCACATATGCTCAGACGTGCAAGCATTTTTAATATTCCCAATTCAGATTTCAATATTGCCATCTCTTCACACCTCCCTATGGATGGTACAGCTGTCATTCTTCACATCCTGCCTGATCTGCATTTTCGTACATGTGGCGCAGAATGGCACTGTCGCTGTTGGACGTCAATGTTTGGGACACATTGACAAAATCACGCTGCCACTCCTCATGAGAAGAGGTCTCAAATGCTTTCATGAGATAGGGTCACAAAAAGGCCATGTTGAAAATTTGTAGTGCAAATACCAACAAACACCCGAGGTGTTAGGGTTTCTAACCATAACATCCTACCCTGTACAGACTGACAGGCTTCGAGGTGTGCCTTTGGATTGCCAACTGTACTGTGCATGCCATCGCACCCCTACCTCCAGCCACTGACAGGCATCAAGGTGTACCTTGGACTTTTCCACCCCAGACTTCACCCCATTCTCCTATGCTGTACCCATTTCAGTGTATGCCCTTATGGAATGGGGTGACTGTAAAGCCAAACACCCTAAGGCACACCTCAACACGTGTCAGTGTCTGCAGAATAGGATGAGGTGACATGGCTTGACTGTCATGGGTGACGACCCAAAAACTTACCCCAAATCCTGTCTGTCTCTACAGGATGGAGGTGGGGTTGTCATGAAGTTCAATACTTCACTGCCATTCCTATTCTGCATCTAACTTCTGCATTTCCAATGCTAATACCAGCAAGCAAACATTAGGCATTGGCAAATGCTTGTTATAGTAAACTGTCTGTCACTCAAGCCTCAGTGGAAAGTTTTCCACTTTTAAGAAGGGGAGAATCCTTCTGGGAAAGTCCCTTCTATTATCTAAAGATGCTCCTCATTATAGAAGGGTAACTAAGTCCTTTTAGCCTGCTATTTAATTAAATGAAGGGCCATGGTGATGCTTGGTCACCTGACCCAAGTGGGCAGGTATAAATAGTACTGCCTGTGCAGACAGATGTGAGATAGGGTCAGTGTCTTCTGGCTGAGTGTAGGTGAAGGACTAGGAGAGTCCTGTGCTGCACTAAGGAGAAAATTGTGAAAAGTATTTACAAGTCTTTTCTTTTGAATCATTTTGATTGTTTTATTTTTACTTTACATGGTGCAAAGCTGTTGTTGTTTATGATTACAAAATAAACATCCCGCTTAGAAATAGTGGATTGCACCAAAAATCTTGTGTTTGTGTCCATCTGCATTTCTCACACCTTTACACTGTGGTGGTCCTCTTCCTCTTGCCCTGTCATTCTCTTACTGTCCTCCTCTTCCTCCAGTGAGTTGTTGCTGGTCTTGAAATTGTATTTATGGGCTCCTCCATTGTTGTTCCATTCTGGCAGATAGTTCTTAAAAAACAGCACCATTAGAAGTGTTAAGATCTGTGATGGGATCTCTACTAAGCTCCCCTGTGTTCTTCAGAATAGGTTTGGGTTGAGACTGGTTTTGTTCTTACTTGTTCTTACTCCAATCAAACACTTGTCCTATCTTATAATCATTCTGGTCTCGAATTAACTTCTTAGGCTTTGAAGCCTTAATCTTAATAACCTGAGACTCAATTGATTTTTTTCAAGTTCATCCATATATGCTGTATACTCATGATCAGCAGAGACATTTGTAAATATATTTTCTTTCTCTATAAGTTATTTATGAACTTCCTCATGTAATCTTTTTGGAGTCTTTCAATAAGGCTTCAACTAATAATGCACCTCCTTTTTGGCATGCTTCATCCCAAACCACCATAAGCGAAGCTCTGTTATTGCCGAATGCTGGCATCTTAAGTATTCTTAAACCACGTGGTACCCATCCCACAGACAGGTATGTGGCAGGTAGCAATCAGGTAGCAGGACACAATTTTCTCCCTCCCTGAGGAAAGAGAGCAATCTTTCAGATGCTCAGTCTTCCTTCACCATGCCGACCCCAGTGCCCTGAGTCCATTCCCAAACCAGGCTCACAAGCATCATGTTAGGTATGACAGCCAGGGCCTCTACCCTCCGTGCCACTGGGCTGGCTGACCTTCAATTTTTAAAGTGAGCACCCCCCCACCTACATATTGCATCAGGCTGAGCTGTGAGCCTATAAATGGACAACGAAGGAAAAGAGAGTGGGGTCAGAGGATAGGGTGGGGTGGTGAGGAAGCTGAAAACAGCAGTGAGAGATGAGATAGGGTTATTGAGGCTAAACTGCTGACCGCTATTGTCATATTTGGGAAAAAAAATTGCTGCTATTGTTTGCTCGATCACCAATGCTGTTTTCTCCTGTAACTGTCAAAACAAGATTCAGCATCAGTGATCAGAGCTGTGTTTCAAAGCAAACAGCCCCACAAAAATGTTCCAAGTTGTTGTACCACAGTAGTAATGCATCTAGAAGGATACAACAAGTTTTTTACTTCACTACTATGGTTCAACAACACTGTGCTTAATGTAGAAATTGACCTGTAACAGTGTTCCACCATGCATTACAATGGTTTCAAATGTGTTATTTTTGTGGATACCTAGTTTTTAAAATGTTTTTTCAGCTTTAGGAGGACTATCCCCAACCGACCAAGAGATCATTGCCCCAGTACCTCTGGCTATCTGGCAAATTCTAATTCCCTAAAATGTAATCTTTCTTGTGTGTCACTTTTGGATACATGCTCTGGCCTGACTTCTCGTTATCCTCAGCAACCTATTTTTGCTGATTTTTGTGTGATATTACTCAATGATGCTTGCCCTTACTTCTCTACTTTGTAAATTTCCTAGGTCACACCTGAAAAAATAGATGTTTTACTTGCTAATTGTGCTTACCTGGTCAATAAATCTAAATAAATACAATTATGTCATTATAGAAGTCAGATACAGAAGCAGATGGTTTGATACATTTTATTGGACCAACATAGATGTTACAAAAAGAAAACAGTGTCTAAGCTTTCGGACCAACCAAGTCCTTCCTCAGAAGCATGTGCCAGTTGTTTAGAGAATCACATTATATTAACACCCAGATCATACATAAAAAAAGACAAATAATTCTCATTGGTTTAAAATCCCTTTTTAAAAAAACAACATACATTGAAATGAAAAAACTGGATTCTACAAGTCTGTTACTTCTGAGGAACCTTTCAAGGTCAAATGTCATCAGAAGCAGAAGCAGATAACATGCATCCTCGAGCAGAAAGTCCCACTATCTTAAATAATAAATGAATGAGTGTGTTGTGTGAATATATTCTAATTCAAAACAAGACCTTCAGATTTAATACCCACATAAGTGTATGTTAATATATGATACGTTTGTATGTCAAAAAAACTATAAACCAGAAATTTTCTATATATGGAAATATGAGGGTATAAAGAAAAATTCCCTAGTATGAACAACTGTTTCACACATTATACAGTATTAAACCTATCTGGACCCATTTTCTAAACTATACTCTCAACCAGTTAACACACTCCATAAACATTAAGACCTTCAGTGCTGTAACAATATTTTTAAAAGATGATATCAATTACTAGAATTAGTGCCAAATTAAAAAAAAAATCTCTCAAGGATCCTCTAGAAAATAAGGCCATGCATCCTAAAATGTTCAGAGTTCAATAATGAGAAACAAGAGCTCTAACATACATGTACCTAAATATAAGCCTTTCCTCAATATAGCCACAACCTCAACCCCCCACTTCATTTTCCCACTCCCTCTCCCACACACAAACCCCCTCTCCACAAAAAACAACATACCATCCTCTCACCCCAACACACATACACAATTACTCCACCCACCCACCCACCTACACACACAACCTCCCCACACACACCACAGGACAACTCACCATCCCCCCCCCCTACACACACACACACACACACATCTATTTTTTAGGAGAGAAGCCAACATGTAGATAACCCGTTAAAATGGACTTTATGAAAATAAAAACCAAAACAACACACAGAAGTCTTGTAAAATGTCCATCCTATGAAGTAAAGGTGTGTGTAAGTTTAAGTAGTGTAATGTGTCATAAAATCCAAACCCATGTTCATGTCATCTGCTACCATATTAAGAAGTAAAATAAGCCTGATCTCAAAAGTCCATCTCTGTTGTGTATTTTTAGAATGTCCTTTTAAGACCATAACTGACATATCTGAGATGGAGTGATCGGTCTGATTGAAGTCTTGCCCCAGGGGTTTGTCAGTTATCTTCATATTGGGCCCCATGCACGATGCCAACATGACCACAGAAACGGGGCATGTTGACATTGTACATATGAATTGGGACCTGCATGGCATTCATGATGGGGGCATGCAGCAGTTACTTGCCCGATCCCCCAGCTGTGTGGACAGCACCACACCAGAGTGGACTGGGGGTGTGCCAGTACTAGGTGCCATGCACAGAGGAGCATAGTGCTGGCCAAGGATCTGTGGATAGGGTGCAGGGTACTCCATGGAGAACCCTGACATAAGCCCCCTATGTGTCCCATGCACACACACCAGTCCCCTCCTCCTATGGTTGGAGGAACTCCCTTCTCCCTTGCACAGCAACCACAATCATGGTACTGCTAGATGCCCACTGATCCATCACTGTGTACCCTCGATCACAGGTCTGAGTGACCCCACCACAACAACACATGCAGCCCCAAGCCCTGTGTCCCACAGGTCCTGTGGTGGACCATGCCCTCCATGCCTGTGGCACTAGCCATCCCCTCCCCAAACCCCAGACCTGTATGGTGGTGCCCTAGAACTGGCCGGTGGCACTGCCCTCCTATCACACCCACAGCCACCTGCCATCAGACACCCACAGGGCATGCTGCCAATGCGCTCCCCGGCGCATTGGCAATCCACTGAGTGCCCAGTCTGGGCATCCGATTGGATGCCTGGCCAGATCCATGACTCCACCCTGGCCACCCTGCAGAGTAGTATGCACAGGGGGGTGGGGCCACGGACAGGTGGCTGGTGGTCATGAATGCCGTCGGTGCACACCTATCCACAGGTGTGAATCTCCACAGGCAGGATATGTGCCTTCAGTGCATACTTCCTGCCCCAGGTGCATAGGGGACATTAATAGTATGTCTCTGTGAGTTCATTCTTCTGCAGAGAGGTTGGCTTGTCTCTCCAACATACCCTGTTTGTGGACATCTCTTGCACTGAATGAAATAAACAACATTCCATGTTGCACCTGTATAATTCCCCTGTATCTTGAATTTTCTGTTTTGAGATGTAACCACACAATCTGAAGTGGAAATTATCTCACAAGTCCTACATCTGAGTTGTTTACAGAGTCGTGTACCATTTAGTGTCCTGGTATTTTGTTCTGGTGCAAGTTTACTCCTAAAAATCTGGTTGGCTAAATTAGGTGGTTGTTTAAAAGATAGTAGTGGTAATTCTTGAAAAACACAATTTAGGGTCTCATCCTTACTAAATATTAAGTGGAGGTCCCTAATAATCTTATGTAGAAGTTCAAGGTCAGAATGATATGTGAATGATAAGGGTATTCTTTTGGTAGTGGTCCTTTCTTTATACTGAATTAGTTGTTCTCTTGGCACCTGTGTTGCACATTCTACTACTCTGTCAATTTCTCTGGAAGAGTGTCCCTGCTCAATAAAGGGTTTTTTTCCACATAGCCAAATGAGTATCTCTGTCTTTCTCATTTGAACAGATATGGTTTCATAATTTCATATTTTCATAGTTGTATACAAGTTCAGAGGGCTGAGACCTAGTGGCGGAGCCAGGTTTGGGAGTATTTGGGAGTGAGGGGGGCATTCAGTCAGTCATGGGCTCCACAATGGGCACTAAACAGTGAATAAAGATGGTGGCAGGGTGCCACTACTCACACTGGGGAAGCCAGGAGGGACAACTGCCCCCCAGCCCCCCCTCTAGCTCCACCACTGCTGAGACCCATAATGAACTTGCCACATCTAGGAGAAAGGACCCTTGTGGTGGAAGGAATATTTCTTGTCCCCCATATAGAGGTCTAATTTTTGTTTAAATTGTTTTAGATTATTGCTCATGACAATGTTTTCTGATAAAAAAAAAAACCTTTGTCTCCTAGTAGTTTTACATATAGAAGGTTTTAATTAAAATCTGTGTGATCTAGTAGTGAACCTTATTAGCTGCTTTTCAAGACAGATGTTATCATTATGTCATCATTATGAAAAGCGTTGAAAATATATATTAAATCACCTCTGATTGATCTATATTTGAGGAAATATAAGTTAAGTGCTCTTAACCTATCTGGATATGTTTTATTTTTCATTCCATCTATTCTTCTGGTAGCTCTACGTTGCACTTTTCCATGACAGATATTCCACTTACTGAGGTAGGGGAACAAAAAGCATCACAGTACTCCAAATGAGGGCGTACAAGGCTAGCGTACAGAGGAAGGATAACCTCTGGTTTCCCACTCTTGATGTGCCTATTAATACATCCAAGTACAGAATAAGATTTTTTAACTGCTTTATTTGTGTGGGTGTCAAATTTTATATTATCAGTTAAAATAACACCCAAATCTTTTTCTTTATTTGTAACTGTGAGTTGGATATTATTCATTATATAACTTGTTTTGTTGTTATTTTTGCCCATATGCATGACTTGCACTTGGTCTCGTTGAATTTCATATTATTTTTTGCTGCCCACTCACATAGTTTACCTAGATTATGTTGGAGATCTGTCACAGCTTGTGAATTGTTAACAATGCACCAGAGCTTGCAGTTTTCAGCATATTTGCTTTTCCAGACTCCACCCATTGTCGGCATACTTGAAACAAGTAAATTAAACAAAAGTGGGCCCAGCACAGAGCCCTGTGGCACACCGCTGGTAATGTCTAGCCAGTTTGACTCATGGCCCCTTAAAACGACTCTTTGTCTTCTATTATGCAACCAAGATGCAATCCATTTTATAATGTTTAGATTCAAGTTCATATGGACAAGTTGTTCAATAAGATTTCTATGAGATACTGAGTCAAATGCCTTAGCGAAATCTAAAAAGACAGTATCAACTGGCGTACTATTGTCCAAAGCATCACTCACTGGATCAAAGAAGTTTATCAGGCTCGTAAGGCAGGATCTACCAGGGGTGAAACCATGTTGTGAAATGCCAACATTGCCCTTGTCTTTTATATGTTCGACTATTTTGTACTGTATAAATCTTTCAAGTAACTTACAAGTTATAGATGTAAGTCTGATAGGCCTGTAATTGTTTGCCATAAGTTTACTACCTCCCTTAAAAATGGGAATAATATTTACCAGCCTCCAAGATTGCAGTGTTTTACCTTCATTCAGAGATGCATTGAATAAGGCTGTTTAGGGTCCTGATAATTCTTTAGATAGTTCTTTCAGAAAATTTGGTGCAATACCATCAGGACCTGGAGAGGAGTTATTTTTAATTAGGCTAATTGCATCTATAATATTTTGTTCTGTAAAGACAATTGGTGCTTCATTATTTGATGTTTCATTGATACTAATATGTTCTTTAGGTGAAAATGCAGTTCCAAAATATGAATTCAATTCTGTGGCCATAGCAGTTTCATCATTAATTATTTGGTTATCAATTTGTAATGAGCCGACTCCATTTTGATTTCCTTTTATTGAACCAATGAACTTATAGAAGCTTTCTTATTATCTTTTGTTTTTTGAGCAAGTTGAGTTTCTAGCCTTTGTTTAGCAGTTTTTAGTAATCTGTTAGATTTTCTTTCTAAAGTTTTAAATCTTTCCCAGTATATTACTTTGTTGGTTTTTCTATACTTATGGCATGTTCTTCATTTTTTTAATTATAATTTTTTTATCTCATTAGTCCACCATAGAGGTATTCTGTGTTTATTATTGTTATACTTAACTCGTTCAGGAACCTATTTCTCAAAACAGTAATTTATTTTTATAATTTACTGTGGCCCATAATTGATCCAGGTTTAAACCTGCAAGCTCTTCTGTCCAATTCCATCTGGACAGGTAGTTTTTAATGCTTACATAATGGTGATACCGAACTGCTTGAATATACATGACAGATTTCTTTGTGTGGCTCAGGTGATTACTATTCCTGTGTAAGTATCTCTGTCTGTCTGTTGGCTTCCTGTACATAGATATATGTAAAGTTCTATCCTTGATAGTGACAGTGGTGTCCAGAAAATTAATACTGGTGGCAGAATATTCCAGGGAAAGCTTTATGGTTGGGTGGAGATTATTAAGTTCCTAATGAAAATCCTTGAGTGTGTCAGTGCCCTCTATCCAAATTATAAACAAATCATAGAAACATAGAATCTGTCAGCAGATAAGGGCCATACAGCCCATCTGGTCTGCCCATTTCCCTACTTGGTTTGACAATCTCTACTCTTATCTGGACTGCCCTTCACCTGCTCTGCTGTACAGCAGGGTGCCTTTATGCTTATCCCATGCACTTTCGAATCCCCATGCTGTTTTCACTTTTACCACCTCTGCTGGTAGGCTGTTTCATGGATCCACCACCCTCTCTGAAAAAAATACTTCCTAGCATTCCCCCTAAGCCTCCCTCCCTCCAGCCACATGTTAGGTCCCCTTGTCCTTGTGCACTTTCTTCTCTGAAATATGCTTCCTCCTGTACCTTGTTTTTTCCTCTAAGGTATTTGAAAGTCTCTGTCATATCCCCTCTCTCCTTTTTCTCTTCCAGTGAGTAAATGTTAAGTTCCTTGAATCTTTCTTCATAAGGCTTGTGGTGCAATGCTTATATCATTTTTGTTGCTCTACTCTGGACTGCTTCCATTTTGTCTATGTCCTTCCTGAGATGCGGTATCCAAAATTGGACACAGTATTCCAGATGAGGCCTCACCAGTGATCTATACAGTGGCATTACCACTTCTCTTCTTAACTGCTTATGCCCCTTCCTATGCACCTCAACATTCTGTTTGCTTTCCCCACTGCTTTGTTGCATTGTTTGGATAACTTTAGGTCATTGGATATGATAACCCGTAGGTCTCTCTCCTGACTTGTGGTGGCTAGAACCTGCCCACCCCCATCATGAATTCCTCTCTTGGGTTTCTGTGTCCCAGGTGCATTATCTTGCACTTCTTAGCGTTGAATCCCAACTGCCAAACCCTTGACCATTCCTCAAATTGTCTTAGGTCATTTCTCATTTTATATAGCCCCTCCTGTTTGTTGACTCTGTTGCAGATCTTAGTGTCATCTGTGAAAAGACATATTTTCCCCTCCAGTCCCTCTGCATTGTCACTTATGAAGACATGGAATAGAACTGGACCCAGCACCAATCCCTGTGGCACCCTGATGGTCACCTCACCTCCCTCTCTCTGGATTTTATGACATTTACTACCACCCTCTGGGTCCTGCCTTTTAGCCAATTGCCAACCCATTTTACCACTTTAGAGCCCACACCCAGATTCCCCAATTTGTTAAGCAACCTTCTATGTGGAATGGTATCAAAGACCTTGCTGATATCCAAGTAGACCACATCCACCACCCCTCTCTGATCCACCATCCTGGTCACCTAGTCAAAGAAATCAATAAGATTAGCCTGACAGGACCTTCCCTCAGTGAATCCATGATGCCTTGGGTCTTTTGAACTGCCTAACTCCAGGAACTTCACTACCCTCTCCTTAAGCAGGGACTCCATCAGCTTCCCCACCACTGAGGTCAGGCTTACAGGTCTGTAATTGCCTACCTCCTCCCTACTTCCACTCTTGTGCAGGGGGACCACCTCTGCCCTCCTCCAGTCCCCAGGTGCCTCCCCCATCTCTAGTGATTGGTTGAAGAGGGTTGTCAGTGGACCTGCTAGGACTTCCCTGAGTGCCTTCAAAACTCTAGGATGAATCCCATCTGGCCTCATTGCCTTGCCATCTTTACTTTCCCCTAGTTCCTCCAAGACTCTATCCACCATAAATGGGCTGGTGTCCACCCCTCCCCCCTGTAAGCCTTTCCTTGTGAGTCTTGGCCCCTCCCCTGCCTCTTCCTTGGTAAATACTGAGCAAAAAGACTTGTTCAGTATCTCAGCTTTTTCAAGGTTGTCCTCCACCCACCCACCCACCCTCTCCCTACTTTAGCTTAACAATACCATTTCTGGTCTTCTACCTGTCAATAATATAATGAAGAAGGTATTGTCTCCCTTCTTAATAGCCTGTGCTATTCCTTCCTTCATTCTTGCTTTAGCCCCTCTGACAGCATTCCCAGCTTCTCTCTACTTCTCCAGATATTTCACACTGTCTTCTTCTTTCTGTGTCTCTTTGTATTTCCTGAATGCCTTACTTTTTTCTTGTATTGTTTTGGCTACTGACTTAGAGAACCACAGTGGCTGCTTCTTTCTTTTGCTTTTACTAAGCAGTCTGACACATTGACTTGTCAATCCTGCTATGGATCTCTTCAGCCTAAGCCAGTGTTCTTCTACCCCTCCCCCTGTATCTTCTGCTGCCAGGGCAATTTTGAGCTGTTACCCCACCTCCACGAAGTTGGCCTTCCAGAAATCTAGAACCTTAATGTTTGCATGGCTTTCTTCTGCCAACATGTTGACTCTAAACCACACAGTTCTGTGGTCACTGGTACCAAGGG
Source organism: Neoceratodus forsteri (assembly GCA_016271365.2). Taxonomy (NCBI): domain Eukaryota; kingdom Metazoa; phylum Chordata; order Ceratodontiformes; family Ceratodontidae; genus Neoceratodus; species Neoceratodus forsteri. Next base: position 146,685,431 of record CM028133.1, on the reverse strand, counting down.
GACTACCCACCTCAACATCCATGATTCTGTCCCCATTTCTCGGCACTAAGTCCAGTACAGTCCCCTCCCTGGAGGCTCAACCACAAGCTGCCTTAGGTTTTCCCCATACATGGCAGACATGAGGTCCCTCCTCCTTGATGTACTTGCAGTCTGGGTATTCCAATCTGCATCCAGCATGTTAAAGTCACCCATTAGTAGTACTTCCCCTTTGGCCATCATATTATGGATGGCCTCCACTAATACTAGATCTATATCCTCCCTCTGCATGGGAGGCCTGTAAACTACTCCAGCATGGATGGTTGTTTTGTTCCCAGACTCCAGAGTGACCCACAATGCCTCTGCTTCTTCCCTGGATCAGTGAGCCTCCATAGCTTTAATCCCTTCCTTCACATACATAGCAACCCCATCTCCCCTCTTCCCCTCTCTATCCTTTCAAAAAAGTGTATATCCTGGTATGGCTGCATCCCAGTCATGGTTCCCTGCATACCACATCTCTGTATTAGCCACAATGACCAGGTTTGTGTCTGCCATTAGTGCAGTTAGGTCTAGAATTTTGTTTCCCAGACTGTGGGCATTTGTGCACATGACCTTCTTCTCTGTGTATCCCCTTAATGCTCCTTGTTAATTGGTCTTTTCCCTGTGCCACATTAGTGATCATCAATGTAAACTGTAAATCATTGATGTAAATCATCAGTGTAATGGAAATAAGTGAGTGGTTTGTGTGTACAGTACCTTAAAAAGTCATCCTTCAAATTTGCCATAAAGAGATTCATATTGTGGAGCCATCCTGGTGCCCAATGCTGTTCCCATAGTTTGAACATGTTTACCATTGAAGCTGAAGTTGTCATGTGTCAGAATGAATTCAGTAAGTTTCCCCACCCCTTCAGGGTCGATGTTTTGGTCCAGTCCTTTCTCATGCAGGCATTTAAGGCAGGCTGAAATGCCATCCATGTGTGGAATATTAGTGTAGGGGGATGTTACACCCATCGTGGCTAAAATGGTAATAGGTGGTAAGTCCTTATAAGCAGAAAGTTTATGCAGAAAGTGTGTAGTGTCCTGGATGTAACTGCCCCTTTCTATAACCAGCATTTTTAGAATGGTTCTACAAATTCTGACATCCCCTCAGTCAGGGTACCATTACCAGAAACTATGGGTCTCCCCATATTGCCAGGTTTATGTATTTTAGCATGTAGAATGTTCCTGGCTTGGGTTCAACAGGGATGAGGTCAGTTAGTCTGTCTTGGACATAGTTTGGAAATGATCTAATTACAGTATGTCCCATAGCTATCTTGTGTATTCTGTAGTGGGGTCTCTTTCCAGTTCTCTGTAGTAGGTATGATAAGTTAGCTGTCTGTTGTCATCATTAATTCTCTGTTTAATATCACCACTGCAGAGTCTTTATCAGCATTTTAGATAACAATGCTGTGGTTTGATTTCAGCGTTTGTATAGAACAACTGGCATATGCTTCTGAGAAATGACTTGGTTGGTCCAAAGTTTAATCACTGTTTTCTTTTTGTAACATCTATGTTGGTCCAATAAAAGATATCAAACCATTTGCTTCTGGATCTGTTCTTACAAAGACCAATACGGCAACTAAACTAATTTTATTATAGAAGTCAAAAATGTGAGTTATTGACCTGACAGTTTTATCCCCAAATGTAGCTTTGCAGAAAGTATCGGGTGGGTGTCAATAGTAGCTAGGTGAGGAGATTGGGGTAGCTAAAACTAATGAAAGCAGAGAAGTCCTATGAGTTTGGGTGAAAAAATCTGAAAGTTCTGAAGGAGGCTTGGGGATGTGGGGATATAAAATCAGAGATGTACAAACAGTAGAAATAAAATCAGGGCACTCACCACCCATTGAGAAAGACATTCAGAGCAGCATTAGTTGCAGTGCACAGTCTTTATTTAGTGAAAAATCACAAAGCTTTGGGCACAAATGCAAATTGGGAAACTAAGGCAGTCCCTCCCCCTTTGCTGATCAACATAAAATCAGAGATATTCAAACTCACTGGCCAATTGGAGCAGTGTGAGCACTACTGTTCATGATGCTGGCAATCAGGGTTCAGAAGTGAGCCTCCGTCATCAGGGCCCTGCCTGGGGGAGCTAGTTTGAATATCCCGGATGATGTCTCTTTCTTTGAGGAGGAAGGGTACTTACCTCCACTACAATACTGCCACCTGGGGAATCCCAGGTGACACTGCAGCAGAAGTATAGAGGAACAGGGGAACCTAACTGTGCTCTGCTCTGGCATGCATTGTGTGCACTGGCTTGGAACACTTAGAGTGTTGATGCCCCAAGAGGTAAGGGAGAACAAGGAAATGCTGTGGCTTGAGTGGGATGACTTCAGATGCCCTTGGGCCCCATCTCCTGCCACTAGCCATTCCACATACCAGAGTTCTCCTGCCTCCGCACTCTGAAGGAAGTGGGAGATTCAAGCCTGGTTCAGCCATGCAGTGCCATGGGAGAGGGTGGTAAGCCTGTGGAGTTGGAAGCCAGGGAGGAAAGCATTAGGGATGCAGGAGGACAAGGCTGGTCCCGACCTGGGTGATGGGGCCGAGACAGCATAGGTGACATAAACAATGAATTTTAAAAAGAGTGAGATGTCCAAACATGGCCATTTAAAACTGTACCCATTACCTTAGGGCATGGGATCCAGTTCCCACCTATAAGAAGGTAGGGCAGCTCAAACCTTTTTGTCACAATGATGTTCCACTGATGGTTAGTGCCATATGTGGATTTGCTTGTGTCTGCATAAAAGTTACCCTGGTTTTCTTTTCTTAAATCCTGAGGCTGCACAGCTCTGTGTGCTGGCCTCTCAGATATAGTAAATCTGTATTTCAGAATGCAGCACTCTCATTTCCTTCCAATAAAGGCAGCACCATTAACAAAATTACATTTTTAAACCCAGGGTCCTATTAGTGGATGAGTCAGAGGAGCCTGTACAGTAATTCAGAATTCTTGGCAGGACGATCAAACAGTAATTGATTTCAGGGCAGATCAGGACACTGTCACCTAAAGATCATTTTTTACTACCTAAAGGCAACTTACACTCTTCATGGACTTCCTGCATTCTGACTGTGCCAAAACAAGAGAGGGATGAAACATTGAAATAAAAAAACTCTCTGGTACATCTTTTCAAAAGTGACTCATGCTAGCACAACTGACTGATGTGCCTACATCTGGAACTGCATTTAAAATAGGGATGGGAGAACCACAAAATGTTCTGAGGTTCTGAAAGGTCCTGATAAGTCACGAAAAGATCTGCTAGCTATGTGAGCCTTATAAGAGCTTTCAGGACCTTTTCATTTAAAGAACAAAAACTGCTTTAACCACTATTTTCTACCCATAATCTACTGTCAGTAAAGGAATCTGAAAAATTAACTTCTTTATTTTTTTTTTTTGTTTACTGGATGCTGTAAGTTCACTGGGCAAAAAGTTAGCCTATTTTCAAGTATGCCCAGTAGGTAGCAATGGTTACAAATGAGATCAAGACATAACTAACAGTTTGAATTTCATGATACAATATCATCAGGAGAAGTGCAACACATTACACATTTCCAGAACAAGGGAATAGAGGACTCACAACATAGGCGAGATCAGCAGATAAAACACAGAAAAGTACAAGGTCTAGGATACTGCAATAAAGTGCAATTTTCTGGACAAGTATACATTCACACCATAAGTATAAGCAGTTAAGATCTAATCAACAAATGTGGTGGGGCTACGCTCAAAATCAGCTTATTCCCACTGTGCTGTTCTGCACCCAGGTAAGTATGGGGATTAGGGATATCCACAGCAAATCCCATGTCCCCTGCTGGCAGGTTACCCCCACTTAGGGGCTTTGGGTGGTACCGGATGATTACAGCAATGATCATCAAGCATCCAATAGGATGCCAGGTCTGGCCCAACAGTGAAACCCCAGCTCCGTGCGGCACTGGGGTCCATGGGATATGGCAGCCTGTGTCTGTCCTCCACGGGCTGCCAAATCCCCTACTGGTAGGTTAAACTATGCAGTTCAGCACCACCCACAGCTGGTGACCCCCCAGTCCCCTAACAATACTTCTGGGGCTGGGGGCTGATGGAGCATGGGCATTTGGGCCCCTGTTGTACTGTGACCACTGGGCAGAGAGGTGCACATAGGTGTTATGGCAGCCCCTAGAGTTATGTAGCATCCATCTTCTCTGCTGCCCATGTTCACAGCCCTAGCAACACTAAAGATCAGGCAGATGTCTGCCCCACCCCCTCACCCGGTTCCACGTCAATTGCGCACAAAATATTTCAGCACAAGCTTTTACATCGTAAAAATTCCAGCGCTCGCATTTACATCGCATCCCCTTTACATTGCGGTCATTTACATCACAATGTAGCATGCTCTCCCTTTTACATCACGGTTATTAACATCTTAATGCACTCTGCTATTTCTAATGGTTTCAAATTGGTCAGTCAATGATTGTGTCCCAAATGTAGCCTGATTGACAGCTTAAATGTATTACTCTCATAGCTGCTCCCATCCCAGTTTTGAGATGCCACTTGAATTTGTGATGAGTAGTAGAGGACAGCCTCTCCTGACCCACGACGGTTACATTTACCGAAAGCAGGGAACGTACGGGGACAAAGACTACTAGAAATGTCAGCAGTACGACACCTTTAAATGTCCTGCTAGGATTCACACAGCAAATGATGCCATACTGAAATACATTAAGGAACACAATCATGTTCCTAACCCAGCTGATGCTGAGGTGAGAAAAGTGGTGAATGATTTGAAGTACTGTGCATGCAGCTCTCAGGAAACCACACAGCAGATAGCAGACATTGTCATTTCTGGAAAAAGTCAATCTTCCTGTGCAAAACTTCCATCCATACCAAGTTTAAAGAGAAGTACACAAAGGGCACGACAAACAGCAGCTGTGGCTCCTAGCCAGCCAGTTTCACTTACTGAACTTAAAATTCCACCAGAATATTGTGAAACTGACAGTGGGGAAAAATTTATGCTGTATGATTCAGGCTGTGATGACACAGAAGGATTCATTATATTTTCTACTAAGCAGAATGTTAATTATATGACCAAATCAATGCACTGGTACGTTAATGGAACATTCAAGGCTACACCTCCATTGTTTTCACAGTTGTACACCATACATGGTGTGCAACATTCATCCGTTATACCCTCAGTTTTTATTCTGATGGCAAACAAAACACATGTAAGTTATGTACGCGTCCTATCTGAATTAAAACATTTATGCCCTGGACTTAATCCACAGACTGTCATGCTGGACTTTGAACTAGCAGCTTCTAAAGCATTTCAAGCTGTGTTCCCCACCGCAGTAACAAGGGGCTGCTTTTTCCACCTGTGTCAGTCAGTGTGGCGCAAGGTACAGGAAAATCATGACATTGTAAAGAACTACACAGTAGACTCTGATTTTGCACTTAACATACGAATGATGCCAGCATTAGCATATATTCCACCAGACAATGGAATTAATGTGTTTGAAATGCTGAGAAAGACTGAATTCTACAGAACTCATGACGACCAACTGGCCCCTGTCGCTGACTACTTTGAAGATACCTGGATAGGAAGGCCAGTTGGTCGTCGCGGTCGTCACAGACCACATTTTGACATTAAGTTTTGGAACTGCTACATGGCTGTTAAGGAAGGTCTGCAGCGCACTAATAACTCTGTAGAGGGGTGGCATAGAGGCTTCAATAGTCTTCTCGGAGCTAGCCACCCCACCATTTGGAAATTGATAATTGCCATAAAATGTGAACAGAGAATGAATGAGGTGAAAATGGAACAGTACCTGTCAGGCATAGCACCCCCTGCTCCATGAAAAAAATACAGGGATACAGGAAAGCGTATCGTGTTGGTGGTGGATTCCTATGGAACAACCAATTGTGCAGACTACCTAAGGGGGGTTGCTCATAACTTCCAGTTACAGGTTTAGACTGATTGATGGACTAAAAAGGACTCCAAAGCTTGATGCGGCTAAACTTTTAATCACTTTGAATCATGGAATCTTCTTTTAATAAAATAAATAAAAGTTACGTATTAAATTAACCTGGGTCTACGATGAACTCTCCTATGGTCGCTGTATTGACTTATGACATCATCAGGAAGCGACAGTAAGTGGAAGAAGTGGAACAACAAAATCTGTACAATTGGTATGTATTAATTCTAATAAAGCCTAAGATTAAGTGCTCAGATTTCTCTTATCCTGCTAAAATGTGCTGATTACCTCTCCTGGTTTCCTTGCATCGCAATATACTTTGTGCTGATTACATCTCCTGCTTCCTGGTTCAGTGCTGTGCTAAAATGTTAGTTAGAGCTGGTGCTAAAATGTTAGTTAGAGATGGTTTCCCCCACATCGCAATATACTTTGTGCTGATTACCTCTTCTGCTTCCTGGTGCTTGTTCTCTACTGTTTGATTGTATTTTGGTTCGGCAGCTCAGCTGATTTGATGAAACTTATATACGATGAAATTATTACTGCGCTGTGTTAGGATTAGCTCAAAATGATGTGATGAGTTGTTTGCGATGTAATGTTTGGGGCGAATTGACGTGCTACCCCTCGCCCACCCCAACCGCGTGATGGTCACATATGTAAGGTCACCTCCCTGGCCAAAAAATTTACAGATGGTACAGTTATTTTCAGGGAGGGGTCCTACACAAGCACCGAAAGCACTTACTTGACATCCTGTGCCCAAAGGTGATTTCTGGGGCTCCACTGGCACACAGCAGAGTGATCGGACCTGTGCATAAAGGGGGGGGGGGTCATCAAACCTGGATGCAGAAGAAAGTTAAAGGTCCAAACACGGGTAAAATAAAACAGGATCCTTTTATTTTTCTCTGGCATGAGCTCATTAGTGTTATTGTCAAAATTAATTTCCTTTCCCTTTAGACATTTCAGCCGGCACAGTCTCCACACATTTTTAGCAAAGGGTGAACAGTCTAGTATTCCTGTGCTGGTTTCAGCCCTGGCAAGTTACTTCTACTGGCATTTTCCTGCCCCTGATGGAGGCACCCAGATGCGTCCAGAGTCCACCACCCCAGGCAGCACAGGTGGGGACTCCCTAGATATATCCTAGCCCATGTTTTCCAATTTTACATCAAACTTGATAGATAAAGCAGTTCCAGTGCTTACAGCTGAGCAGCACTAAAAGGCATTCTGTCGCAGACACACTTAACAAATCCTATCCTCCCACAGAGTCTACCTTTGTTAAGTTCCCACAGTCACAGGATGATTAAATTATCACACTTTCACCCACAGAGGGCATCTGTCTGGTGCCAACAGGCAATTCCCAGACCTTTGAGGCAAATCCTACCCACTATAACACCCGGAGATAAATTCCTAACTTCTGACAGGAATTTCAAAATTGAAGAGTCACTTTTCCTCACTTAGGGAGGGTGGGCACGGATAGCTGCCAGACCAAGTCACTTAACTTGACTCAAGGAAAGAGGAGGGGTGTACTGATGTTGGAGGACTCCATACTCAAAGGGATTAGATAGGGCAGCAAGGGGGAGAGGCACAGTCGGATATGGGTGGAGTCCATACCAGGATTAAAGGCAGACATGGCAGAACAGGCAATCCTAAGGTGCATAAAGAGGGGTAGGAGGAAACCACACATTGTGGTACATGTGGAAACAGATAACCTAGCAGGGAAAACAGTGGAGGTAACAAGGGAGAGGACTGAGGAAGTGGGAAGGTTGTGTGAGGAGACTGGGGAGTCAGTGGCCTTCTCTGAAGTGCTCCCAGTACCCTGCACAAGCACAGTGAGAAAGGAGAAGATTAGAGAGTTGAACACATGGTTGGTAGAATGGTGTCAAACTAAGAGGTATGGGGTTGTGGGTGACTGGGGCAGTACCTGGGATAATAACAATCTGTTTGCAAGGGATAGGCTACACCTGAGTGGGGAGGGGAAGGAGGTATTAAAGCAAGGACTGGGGAGGTATATTGTGACAAGGATAGGTTTAAACTAGATGGGGGGGTGGCGAGTGGACAGCAGGTAGGCAGAGATCCGATAGAGTGGAGTCACAGCCTACCCCCCAGGCTAGCAGGGAAGGACTCAGGGTGGCCAAAAAAGGAGGGAGTAGAAGGGAGGAGATGGAGGCTAGTGAAGGGAAGGGGGCATTATGGAGGTTGGTCTCATTGAATGCAAGAAGCCTAGGAAACAAATCGGCTGGGCTACAGGCACTCTTAGCAGTGTGGACGGTGGATATTGCAGCTGTCACAGAAACATAGAAACATAGAACTTGACTGACTGCAGGTAAGGACTGCTTGGTCCACCCAGTCTGCCCATTTCCCTACCTAATGGATAAGCTGCAGATCCTAATTAACCAACAGCCTACTTCTTCCTACCCCCCTAGAATTGCCTTATGACTGTCCCATGCATGCTTGAATCTCACCACTGTTTTTGACCTCACAACCTCCTCCGGAAGGCTGTTCCGTGCATCCACAACCCTCTCTGTGAAAAAATACTTCCTTACATTACCTCTGAGCTGCCCCCCCTTTTATCTTCAAATTGTGCCCCCTTGTTCTTGCACACCTCTTTTTCTGAAAGATGCTACACTCTTGGACTTTGTTGATTCCCTTGAGGTACTTGAAAGTTTCTATCACGTCCCGCCTCTCCCTCCTTTACTCGAGGCTATACATATTAAGTTCCTTAAGTCTATCTTCATATGTCTTCAGGTGCAGACCCTGCACCATTTTAGTTGCCCTCTTCTGGACTGCCTCCATCCTGTTTATGTCTTTGCAGAGATTGGGTCTCCAGAACTGTACACAGTACTCCAGATGGGGTCTCACCAACTGTCTGTACAGAGGGATAACAACTTCCTGTTTTCTACTGGTGATGCCTCTCCTATGCATCCCAGTATCCCCCAGCCCTCCTTACTGCCTTCTCACATTGCTTGCCCACCTTTAGGTCATCTGATATGACTACCCCCAGGTCCCTTTCCATTTTTGTTGTTGTTAGTATCTCACCCCCATTGTGTACTCTTCCCCTGGGTTTTTGTTTCCCAGGTGCATTACCTTGCACTTCTTAGCATTGAATTTAAGCTGCCATACATTGAACCATTCCTCCAACCTTGCCAAGTCCCTTCTCATCCTTTCCACCCCACCTTGTATATCAACTCTGTTGCAAATCTTTGTGTCGTCTGCAAAGAGACATACTTTTCCTTACAGTCCCTCTGCAATGGCATGGGCAACTGAGCACCAGGACTGGGATCTAACAATCCCTGGATACAAATTATACAGGAAGGACCGTAAGGCGGGGGGTGGCAGTCTATGTGAGGGACAGGATCAAATGCACAAGAGACGAGGGAGAAAAAAGTGAAACAGAGGCAATCTGGTTGCAGCTCCTAGACTCAAGGGGTAGGAAATTGAGGTTTGGGGTGGTATACAGTTCACCCTCCCAGTCTGAGGTGCTTGACAGGGAGTTAGCAGGACAAATCAAAAAGGTATGTAGAAAAGGGAAGGTGGTCATCGTGGGGGATTTCAACTTGCCGAGGGTTGACTGGAGCATTCTGGTCACCTCCAATGCTAGGGAGCAAGTGCTCCTGGATGCAATCCAGGAGGGTCTCCTGACACAGTTGGTTACTGTACCTACTAGGCTAAAGAACACTTTAGATCTGGTATTGTCGAATGGGGAGGCAGTGAAGGAAATAAATTTAGAGACCCACTAGCCGACAGCGATCACCAAATGGTGTGGTTTAATATCACAATGTGTGGGGAGCCAGAGAAATCAGTTACTCGGGTGGTAAACTTCAGGGGGGGCGGACTTTGGGAGGATGTAGGAAGTACTGAAAGGGAAACTGGAGGGCATAAGGCAGGAGATGGATGTGAAGCAGAAATGGGATATTATTAAATGGGGGGTTACAGAGGCAAAAGAAGCCTGCACCAAGGCACAGAGCAAGAGAAGCAGAGCAAGAAAGCGATGCTGGTTGAACAGTGAGGTTGTGGAGGTAGTGAGGGCAAAACGAATGGCGCACCAGAGGTTTAGCAGGATGGGGAAGGAAGTGGACAGGGAGGAACAATCAAGATGGTCCAGGGAGGCGACCAGAAAAGTGAGAGATGCCAAGGCCCAGAGGGAGCTAAGATTATCACAGGGAATTAATTGGGGGAGAAAGACTTTTTCAGATACATCAAGGAGAAAGGGAAGTACAAGGAGACAATAGTGAGGATAAAAAGGGGTGGGGAGAGGACGGAAAATGGGGAAGAGCAGGCAGAAGCACTAAATGAATACTTTTTCTCAGTGTTCACGTATGAAAGGGGGAACCGCTACCAGCATGGGCTGGGAGGGTGGGGCAGGGGAGAGTAGGCGACAGATGGAAGAATTGAGGCAAGTAGAGTCCTAGAGGGACTGAGGGCACTGAAGGCAGACAAGGCACCAGGGCCGGATGGTATCCACCCCAGGGTGCTGAGGGAGATGGTGGAGGTGTTGGCAGAACCGCTGGCAGATCAGTACAGCACCTCACTGGAGTTGGAATGTGTGCCACTGGACTGGAAGATGGCACATGTAGTACCATTACACAAGAGCTGGCCAAGGGATGAATCAGGTAATTATCATCCAGTAAGTCTTGCCTCCACAGTGTGCAAACTCATGGAAATGAAACTAAAGGAAAGACTGGTGTTGTACCTGGAGGACAGTGGCCTCCTGGATGTGAGGCAGCATGGGTTTGTTTCAGGGGAAGTCTTGTCAAACCAACCTCATACAATATTATAACTGGGTGACAGGTGAGCTGGATAAGGGTCATGCAGTGGATATTCTTTACTTGGACTTCAGCAAGACCTTCGATCCGGTGCCTCATGGGTGGCTTGGGGAGAAGGTAACTGGGGTAGGGGTAGGGGCAAAAATGATAAACTGGATTACAAGCTGGCTGAGTGGCAGGCTGCAGCAGGTGGTGGTGAGAGGGGGAGGGCTCTCATCTCCAAGGCTGGTGATGAGTGGGGTGCCACAAGGCTCTGTGTTGGGGCCAGCATTGTTTGGGCTCTTCATATCAGACATTGCACATGGGGTGGTGAGCAAGGTAAGTCTGTTTGCTGATGACACCAAAATCAGAGCAGTGGTGGATGGAGAGGAGGGATGGAAGCAGCTGCAGGGGGACCTACGCAAGCTAGAGGAGTGGTCAGAGAGGGGAAGCTGGAGTTCAATGCAAAGAAGTGTAAGGTTATGCACTTTGGGGTGAAGAACCCAAGGAGATAATACTGGCTGGAGGGGGTTAAGCTGGGGATCACTGAGGAGGAGAAGGAGCTAGGGGTAGTAATAACAGGGACCATGAACAACACTGCCCAGTGCAGGAGAGTGGCTGCAAAAGTGAACTAAATTCTGAAGTGCATAGTGAGAGGGTTTTCATCCAGGTGAAGAGAGGCGATCTTGCCCCTCTACAGGTCGCTGTTAAGGCCGCACTTAGAGTATTGTGTGCAGTTTTGGAGGCCATACCTAAAGCGTGATATCAGGCTACTGGAGGGGGTGTAGAGGAGGGCAATAAAGATGATATGTGGAATGGAGGGGAGAGACTATGACAGCAGGCTGGGAGACCTGAATATATACACCCTGGAGGATAGAAGGGACAGGGGGGACATGATAGAGACATTCAAGTATCTGAGGGGAATCAATAAGGATGGGGCAGATGGGGTCTTTAAATTAAGGAAGGGGAGGGTCACCAGAAGGCACAGGCTAAGAACAGAGGGGGGAAGATTTGGAAAGGAAACGAGGAGACATTATTTCACAGAAAGGGTGGTAGCAAAATGGAATGCCCTACCAGAGTGGGTGGTATCGTGTAAATGGGTGAACAGCTTCAAAGGGCATGGAACAAGGAACAGGGGAGCGTGAGGGTGGGGGAGGTGGGGGTGGCACTGGGATGACAAAGGGGAGGGGGGGTGAGGCAGCTGCAAACTAGGGGTGTTGTCTGCACACTCGAGCAGACTTAGATAGACCGGGTGATCTGTTTCTGCTGGCATATTCGTATGTTTATATGTTCGTATGAACATCATCTCAGATCCTTTGTCAACAGTTCTTTTCAGGACCAGTTTTCTCTCAGAAAAACCTCCAACTTCTGCTTCTTTACATTTTCTCCAGCTATAGAGGGGCACATCACTTTTGAGGCTCTGGACTAATGGCAGCCGCCATGAATGGGGACTTGATGCCAGGTTCTACAGAACTTCAGAACAGGGGTTGCTGGCACAGTGTGCCAGGTGTACATCTTCCACCAACTCTGATTTACCAGTCTCAGCTCATCAGTCTCAGATAACTGACTCCTCTTATTTGGAATGCTAAGTCAGACCAGCTAACCCAGTCCTCCAAGGCATTGAACACTGGCATAACCTAGACGTTGACAGACACTCTTAAGCATTCATATTTCCTGTGGGTGGCTACTCATGACTGGGGATTGGGCCTAGATTGGGCAAGCAGCCATAGCTGTATTTGCTGTGGAGTGCCCCAAAGGTGTGCATTCTGTGCATAGGGGCACTCCGTGGCTTTCCATTGTACTCCACAGGTGTGGAGTGGCTGCTCACCTGCTGAAGATCAGGACCTAAATAAAATCTGTCTCACTGTTTCCTTTCCCTGCCACCAGTCTTTTTTTTAGATACAGACATGCTCCGGGAATGTATTAAGCTTCACAACCAATGTTTCTAAAATTATCAGAATCTGTAAGAACCAGGGAAAAAGTTGTTATAAGGTTCTTTTACAGAAAATGATGTAGGCTCTGGGAGATTCTGAAGTCATCCAAATTAGTTCTCCCACCTTTAGCCAAAAATTGCACCTTACTTTCGGGTTACATCTGCATCCAAATGTGCATCCCAAATTGCACCCAAAATAGCAATCTATGCCCAGTTTTAAATCACTTATATGATGTCAGCCAATCAGCAGAGAGCCCTGATATCTCTTACCCTGTGTACTGTGTTCTCTCATGCAAGAACATTAAGAGTGAAGCATTCCACTTCACAGCCAGGGGAATGCGATTTCATTTAACTTTTGAAATTAATGCGACACTACTAAACACTTATTATAAATAATGTTTGCTAACTCAAGTGACTTATAATAAGTTAATAGGGCCTCTGCAGTGTGTCTCTTTTGGTCTACGATACACCTCTTCTGAGATCTGAGCAGCCAAAACAGCTCAGCTTTGCTTCCTGGTCCTGTTGTACAAACCTCAAGCTCAGAGTCTCATATACCATAAGAGATACCCTACAGAGGCCCTATCAACTAAAATATATATACAAATTCCATTCCAAATTTGGCCAAATGGATGGTAAGCTTAGATCTCCCAGATGCATGCAGATGCTTGTCTGTTGTTTAAAACCGGGGCAGGTAAATCTTGGATGAATCCCTTTGAAAAGCTTTCTCCTGGAGTTTTACCTAAATTCTCGGTGATAAGGAGAATCTTCTTAAATTGTTCTCAGTAACTTTTCTGTAAATTCATCAGTAGAAACATAGAAACGTAGATAATGATGGCAGTAAAAGATGGATGCCCATCTAGTCTGCCCATGTTATCCTGTCATATCCTGGGCCTGTTGTCCCTGTGAGGTTTTCACTTACCCTATTCTCCCTGTTGTTCTCCATGTTTCCAACTCCCTCCTCCCTCGGAGTAGCTATACCCATGGCTCTATCCCAGCCCTGTTTGAAACTGTTTGTGGTTTTGGCAGTCACTACCTTTGCTGCCAGATCATTCCATGGCACAACCACTCCTTCTGTAAAATAAACCTCCCTTACATCCGTGTTAAATTATATAAATTATTACATTACATAATTATTTGAAATTATGTAAATCATGTAAAGTCAAGTAAATTGTGGTGTGCACATTTTATTTCTAAACACATAGTGTGGTTTAAATATTATAGCATCATGAGCCAGCCCTTCAATGCAGTGGCAAGGTGTCTGCTTGTGACACCGATGCTTTGGGTTCAGAAGTGGACAGGGAGCATTGGAGGGCCGGCCAGATGAGGAGGATTGAGCATCTGAGGGATGTTGCTTCCCCTCCGAGGGGGGTTAGTGAGTATCCAGAATGTGCCTGACCCCTGGCAGAGGCCAAGGGGTTGTAGCAAGTAGCTAGCTGGTGCCAAATCATTGGGAGGTGTGCTGGACATTGACACTTCAGGCGTCCTTTTGTCACTGCATGCCACACCTCCCTGGGGGTTCAGAAAATGGAAAAAGCCCACTGACAGGATGACATCCTCCCTCCATGGCCTAGACCATGAGCAATGGACCGCGATCCCTCACTCTCACCAGAACCAATTTGTGTCTGTCGAGGAACCGGTGGCCCCACCCTGCGGTGTAACCCAGGGTGCTTGGGATCTCTCAGTTCTCTCTAGTACCATTTCTCATTCTTTTAGAAGCTGGTGGCACCACCCTGGGGTAAGACAGGGTGCTTGAGGGGGGTGCAGAGGTGTGTCCCAGGAAGCAATGGTTGAGGAAGAGCCTGTGGAGTTAGCTGGCTAATGGGGGTCAGTCAGACCAGTGGGAAGCAACAAACAAAAAAAAAAAAACACTGTAGCATCATAGACAACCTTAGCTCAACAATGCAAAAGATTAGTAAACTTAACTTGCACTCACAATGCTACTGTATATCTGTGGTGATTTTGTGTCCCCCTCAAAGACTAATGCATTGATCTACTGAGCTACAGAGTACACTAGTAGCTGAGCTGAGACCTGACAGACTCATTTTGTCACTGGCCGAAGTTCTCTGATTTGAGACCTGGGCCACTAACAGTAAAGCCAGCACATAGGAAGTGATTACTTAGTATGCATTAATGAAGTAATGTACATCGTGTTTAATTTGTGGGTTCTGTAATGAATATGAGGCACAGTAATGGATATTTGGGCATGGTTTCAAATTTTACTTAAGTGCATCTTTTGAAATTAAATTGCAATTTGAGCTGCTGCCACTAAAGAAGTGTGTTTGTAAATGCCTGCTCTGGTGTTTCTGGACGGCTTTTCCATCTGAGTTTTCTTTTACATTCATTTTCCATAATTCTTCTCTTTGGTTGAGGCCCATTTTCATGAGGCATACTTTTGATTCCACCATGTGTAATCCTCCAATTTGTCTGGTACACCAAGGGGTATCTGCCTCATTCCCATGGAGTCATTTCAGTTTATAGGCACGTGGCTGAATCTCCAAGCATCCAGGTAAAACCATCTAGCATCTCTTTTTAAACCTTACCCCACTAGACCTATACATACATTTTAAAAATGTTGACTATTACCTTTTATGCTTTGCATGGGTATATAGCTGGTTACCTCAGCACGTTTGACTAACTATACTCCTGAACTCCACACCTGACACCTCTGCTCATCAGATGCAGGTCTTCTCTCAGTTTTTTACATTCATGGCAGGAATTTGTGAAGCAAAGACCCTTTTTTTTAAGTGCAAGCAGCTACTAATATAAAAGGCTAAAAGAAATGGTTGCTCAGTGTAGTAACTGTGTTTCATCAAAGGGACGTGATAAATAGTTACACTAATAGCATCACGTCTGCACCTGTGTGATGCCCAGGAATCTTATGGATTTCAACAGAATGCCATCTGCACTTTGCTGGTCATGAGTTTTCCTACCTTCAATGGTTCACCCACTTTAGGGTGAAAACAAACATGGCACGGTAAATTTGGGCACAGTTGAAGGACTGCAAGTAATGACAGTGCCCAGCAACATTGTCACAGGCACAGAGGGCGCAACTGATTTAGTCTGCCCTTGTGCAGGTGGCTCAGCCCCCTGCATTCTGCATCATGGGGGGCTGCTTCCCCTGCCCCCCCAAAATAAATGTAATCACCTCCACTCTGGGCATATCAGGGAGCGGAAGGCAGAGTGACGCCCTCAGCATACCACACCCGCAATTCCCAGATGCCCACATGCAGTGCACACTATTGCTGGTGCCCGCATTACAGCACCCTCATTCCCGCACCTTACTGATGGGATACCCCTTTCAACAGCACATCTTCAAGCTGAAGAGGCCATGGAGTTGTGACCAAAGCAAAATATTATAAAAATTTCAAAAATAATTCAAATATACTAATTTTAAAATATGTAATGTGGAAGAACTGTATGAATGCTCAAGCAGAACAATAAAACCCTTTGCTTACCTAATAAAATACCTGTAGTTTTTTTTAGAAAGGGATAGCGAAGGGTTAGTATGACCATACATCACATCCCTTGGAAGAAACGCAGTTACTGTGCAGAGTAACACTTTCTTCTAACAACAGGAATGTGATGTAAGATACTACACAAATTGTAGACTCATACTAGTACAAGTGAGGAGGGTTCAGGTTTTGAAGTTACTTAGGAAATAGCACAGAAATCCAAAACCTAGTATCCTTCCTGTTCTGCATGCCTAGGCAATAATGGAATATAAATGGATCCATAGAAGGCCAAGTAGCAGTTTTACAGCCCCCATGAAATGGAACATCTTGCATAGCTGCCACTGAGGCAGCTGTCTCCTTACTGAAATGAACCCTGATTCCCTCTGGGGGAATTCTCCTACTGTTAGTGTAGCTGAATTTAATACAGGCCACAATCCATCTAGAGACACCAGTCTTTTTAGACACTGGATGTTCTTTCCAGACCCCTGTAGTTGGCAAATAATTGCTTATTGGTAGGGATAGGTGGGTACTAAGATACTAGACCCCCAAGACTACCCGCAGGTACCTCAAAAGTACCCTAAAAATACCCGGATGAAAACTGAGTAGTTGGGTTGGGTAGGGTAGTTACTACCCGACCCAGTTTACTACCAGATTACCTGACCCTGACCAGAACAAAAATCATGTGAAAGACTGTTTCTTTTAACTATTACAATGTTTGTTACATACCCCAAGCCATTATACCCATGGGGAGCATTGCTGCGGCAGGTACGAGAGGTGCAGCTTCTTTTAGCAAGCCTGCTGTTTTTTCTAGAAATTATACCCATGGTGGGCATTGCTGCGGCAGGTACGAGAGGTGCAGCTTCTTTTAGCAAGCCTGCTGTTTTTTCTAGAAATTATACCCATGGTGGGCATTGCTGAGGCAGGTACAAGAGGTGCAACTGCTCTTAACGAGCATGCTGCTGTGTCTAAAAATTATATCCATGATGGGCATTTCTGAGGTAGGTACAAGAGGTGCAGCTGCTCTGATTGAGCCTGCTGCTATTTCCCAAAATTATACCCATGGTGGACATTTCTGAGGTTGGTACAAGAGTCGCAACTGCTCTGATTGTGCCTGCTGTTGTTTCCAAAAATTATACCGATGATGGGCATTGTTGAGGTAGGTATGAGAGGTGCTGCTGCTGTGACTGAGCTTGCTGTTGTTTCAAAAAAATTATACCCATGGCAGGCAGTGCTGAGGCAGATACAAGATGCACAGTTGCTCTTAGTGAACCTGCTGTTGTTTCCAAAAATTATACCCATGGCAGGCATTGCTGAGGGAGGTATGAGAAGCTCAGCTGCTGTGAGTGAACCTGCTGCTATTTAAAAAAATTATACCCACGGTGGGCACTGCTGAGGTAAGTATAAGAGCTGTAGCTGCTCTGAGTGAGCCTGCTGCTGTTTTTAAAAATTATACCCATAGTGGGCATTGATTAAACTTACATAATATAAAACTGATGACTGACAGAAGAAAACTAAGGGTAGTGTGGCAGATGTGGCTGGTATGGTGGCAGTGGTGATGGTTCTGTTCATTTCATACACAACGTAGTCATCATATTCAGTATCACTGTTTGCAGGCAGTTGCTCATGTTCAGGTTCAGCCTCTCATAATTTAGGGTTTAGGACAACTGGGAAATCGTTGGCATTAATTCTGAGAAATGTAAACTGTTTCACATGTACAGGAATTAGCAGTGTCCTGTGATCAGTGATTATTCCTCCAGCTGCCTAAATATGCGTTCTGAATATACGCTTGAAGGTGGATAACTGAGGTACATTATTGCAAGATTTGCTAGATCTGCCCATATCATTCTCTTTGGTTTCCAATAGAGTAATGGATCTTCCTCGAGACAAAGCACAGTATGGTCTGCAAATACTCCAGGATCATTGTGCTGCAAGAGACAGTTACCAGTTTGGCAGATGCACCTGCTGCACTTTCTTTACAGGATACTAGTCCATGTTGTTTCAGGTGACTCAGAAGTGATTTGCCTTTTTGACCCTAAACATAGGATGCCCGAGAAGTAGCTGTAGATGTCCTTTCCCTCACTGATGACACCGGTGATTGTGAAGAATTGATAGATATGTTATTGTCTGCATCAGAGGCACACACTGATGGTTTGGCAGGATTTGACAGCTGTACATCAGTTAATGGTGTTGGTAGGGCAATGTCACATTTGGTTAGCAGAAGATCTCTCCAATACTCAATGTCTTCCACTGCAGGAATGATGGCTTCAATGTTCCACTTAAAGCAGAGATCTAGCAATGTAGCCAACACATAGGTGTCATTGTTAAACATGGCATTTATTCTTTGATCAGTCAATAGACTGAGAATCAAGTCATCTGCCAGCATAACAGTGGTGGTGACTTCATTTGACTGAAAGTCTTTCTTAAGGACATCAAACAATGTGAAGAAATCTGACTTGAGTAGGAATTTGACTCAGAGTTACACTGTCTGCACTGACATAACATGTGGCAGCCTCAAATGGCTCTAATAAGGTGGCCAAACAATCAAATAGAGTCCAGCTGCTGGAATTCAACATGATGTCTATTTCACCTATTTGATTCTGCATGGTGTAGTCTTGTATAGCTTTTTTCTGTTCAAGAAGCCTTTCCAATATGTAAAATATTGAATTCCAGTGAGTTGGAACTTCCTACTTTAATGCATGCAATTGTAAGTTGTTTGACCTCTGTAGCTCCTTCAGGATTTTTTGTGCTTTCACAGAGTGGCTGAAATGCCTACATGTTTTCCTAGCAAGACCTAACAGGTTTTCAACATTTCTGCTTCAATTTAAAAAACAAGCATTTGTCAATGCCGAATGTTTGCTTGCTGGCATTGGCATTGGTAGTGTAGAAGTTACAGAGCTGCATAACAGAAATGGCAGTGAAGTATTGAACTGAAGCCAACCCCACCACCACCCTGCAGAGAGTGACAGGCATCGGGGTGTGCCTTTGGGTCATCAGGCATAACGGCCATGCCATTTCACCACACCCTACCCTGCAGACACTGACAAGTGTCACGGTGTGTCTTGGGGTCTTTGGCCCTTATGCACACCCCATTCCATCAGGAAATACAGTGAGATGGGTGCAGTATAGGAGAATGGGGTGAACTTTGGGGCCAAAGAGTCCAAGGCATACCTCGATGCCTCTCACTGGCTGCAGGGTGTGGAATGGTATAAGCATTACAGGCAAGAATCCCAAGTCACACCCCTGATGCCTGTCATTCTCTACAGGGTGGGGTGTTATGGTTGGAAACCCTATGGTTGGAAACCCTAACACCTCAGGCATTCATTGGTATTTTCACTCCAAATTTTGAACATGGTTTTTTTGTGACCCCCACCTCATGAACAGTGGCAATATCAGTTTGTTAGCCGAAAGCTGCTTATGCACAGCGACTACGGCATTTAGCACCACAGGTACAAAAACACATTCCAAACAGGATGTGAAAAATGACAGCTATACTGTTCATGGGGAGGTGTAAAAAATGGCAATGTTGCAAATCTGCAGTAAAAATATTAAAAAAACTGATGAAGTCACGAGCGTGCATAGAAACTGTGCAACGTATACCCGTAATGTAATTAGTTTGGGGATTTTTTACAGCAGATTGTAAACAAAGGCATTTTGGGACCTTCGATCATGAACAGTGTCACTGTGATTTTCTTTATCTGTCCCGAACAATGATTTCCCACAGTGACCACGCATCTCTGCGCTGAAAGTGTAAAAACACATTTCGGCCATGTTGTGAAAAATGACAGCTGTACTGTTCATAAGGAAGTGTGGAAAAATGCCACTGGTGAAAATCTGGACTGAAAATATTACAAAGTCATGAACTTACAATGGTGCGTGGAAACTGCACAATGCTCACTCGTAACACAGTCATTTTATGGACTTTTGTCACTAAATTTTCAACATAGCCATTTTAAGACCTCTGCTCATGAACAGTGTAACTGTGATTTTCTTAATCTGTCCCAAACATTGCTTTCGCACACCGACTGCACCATTGTGCGCTACATGTGCGGAAACACATTTTGGGCGACATGTGAAAAATGGCAGCTGTACTGTTCATAAGGAAGTGTAATAAAATGGCAATGTGGAAAATCTGGAGTGAAAATATAGAAAATTTGCAAACTTACGAGCGTGCGTAGGAACTGCGCAATGCACGCTCATAAAACAGTCATTTCTAGGAATTTTTTCACCAAATTTTCAACATAGCCATTTTAAGACCTCTGATCATGAACAGTGTCACTGTGGTTTTCTTAATGTATCTCATACATTGATTTCGCACACCGACTGCGCCATTGTGCGCTACATGGGCAGAAACACGTTTTGGGCAAGATGTGAAAAATGACAGCTGCACTTCTCATAAGGAAGTGTAATAAAATGGCAATGTTGAAAATCTGGAGTGAAAATATTGAAAATTTGCAAACTTACGAGCATGCGTAGGAACTGCGCAACACACGCTCGTAAAACTGTCATTTTTAGGAATTTTTTCACCAAATTTTCAATATAACCATTTTAAGACCTCTGCTCATGAACAGTGTCACTGTGATTTTCTTAATGTGTCCCATACATTGATTTTGTACACCGACTGCGTCATTGTGCGCTACCTGAGCGGAAACACATTTTGGGCAAGATGTGAAAAATGACAGCTGTACTACTCATAAGGAAGTATAATAAAATGGCAATGCTGAAAATCTGAAGTGAAAATATTGAAAATTCGGAAACTTACGAGCGTGCGTAGGAACTGCGCAACGCACGCTTGTAAAACAGTCATTTTTAGGAATTTTTCCACCAAATTGTCAACATAGCCTTTTTGAGAGCCCACCTTATGAACAGTGCAGTGTCGTTTTGTTAGTCAGTCCCGAAAGGTGATTTCGTGCAGTGACTGCGAAATCACCTTCGGGGCCGATTAACGCCATGACAGTGAGATCATTCATGAGAAGGGGTCCCAAAAACCCCATGTTGAAAATTTGGTGCAAAAAGTCCAAAAGATGCCTGACATATGCAGCAAAGTTGAAAAACCCCTATCTATCCCATTGTACAGCTTACCGGCATTTCCTCAGTTCATGGTCGGCTTTGAAGAGTGCAGACATGTTCCCGGTCCACCGCAGATCATCGCGCCGGAGTCCGGAGGTAAGTATGGGGTGAGGGGGGTGTGGGGAGGCAGGGTGCGCAGTGGGTGGGCGCGAGTGGGGACAGAGACACCGAGGGACCGGTTTTGAGTTTCAGGTGTTTTTTTTTTTTTTTTTTAAATGACGACGATGCGGGACATTTGCCACGCTGGGGTGGTCTCCCAGTGTGGCACAAGGATGGCTGGTGGGGGGGGCATGGAGCCGACGGGGGATTGGGCACCCCCATCAGCGATAGCATGTGTTGCCACACTGGAGTGGGCTCCCAGCGTGGCATCCTGTACTCTGGGGGGGGTGGGAACCAGTGAATCCGACTGGGGATTGGGCACCCCTGTCAGCTATACTGATGTGTAGCCACACTGGGGGTGGTCACCCAGCATGGCATATAGAACTCTGTTTTTTGGGGGGCAGCACAGCTGGCGGGGATTGGGCACCCCATCAGCTACAGTGTGTGTGGGGGGCGAAACACGCGGTATGCGTATGTATGTGTGTGTGTGTGTGTGTGTGGGGGGGAGCGCGCATGAGCAGGCGATATCTTATCGCTGCTCACTGAAGCATAGCTCCTCCTTTCTCAACTGTACGCCATTGCATTTTGGACTGGTCATAGACAGCTCGAGCAGGCATTGGAGAACTGCGTCCATGCCTGCAAACACACTGCCTGAATTAGAAGAGGGCTGCCACACCTCCGAAAATTCGCATGATGGCACTATGTTTCTTGCACATGCGTGCAAGCAAACATAACAATGGATGAGAAGATTTAAACAATGTGCAAAACAAGGTATGTGTTGGTAGTTGCCATCTCTAACAGCTTTGACTATGTTGGCACCATTATCTGACACTATGAACCCTGGAGATAAGGAATATAGGGTAAGCCATTTCAGGAACTGATTTTACAGCTCCTGCAATATATTCACAGCAGTGTGGTTTTCCTCAGAAGTGGTGACACCTAATATAGCCTGCTTCCGACTACTTATTGTAGAGAAGGAATCATTACTTTCTGACTGAAAACATGCCTGATGAGCTGTAACAGTCATGTAGTCAGTTGTTTGATTGCCTGTCCATATATCTGTGGTTATGTGAACCTACTTCACCTCTGAGAGTTTCAACTGCTTTGTGACTGCACTATGCATAAAGTCATACAACTGTGGAACAGCCTTTTCTGAGAAATATGTTCGGCAGGGAATACTTTACTCTGGTTCAATTTGATTCATGAACTTGAGGAAACCGTTTTGGGCAACAAAAGCAAAGGGAGTTGAAAATCTGCCAACAGCTCTGCAATGGCTCTGTTGAACAGCTGGCATGTTGGATGCTTGCAGGTAAATTCTAATACCCCTGCAACACTTTCTTTTAATGTTAGTTTTGATGAGAATGGCAAGGTATTTTAAATGTTTTTTTGAGGGAGGTGTATTTTCACACCTTTTTCAGGTTGAGTACTACTTTAAGATTGTGCAGTACTTGATGGTGTCAGAAGAAAACTGTCTGAGAAGACTGCAAGAACATGTCAAAAATTCAATGTCAGTTCCTGCTACCAGTTCATTGTCATGGCTCTACCACACTGGTTTGACATCTCTAATGTCGACCGGCATTACAACGACAGGAATCATGTCAACCGCAAATCACAGTCAGTATGATTCTTGCAGACTCCTGGTCCTGATTGTCTATCAGGGGGCTCTGCCCCTGCACCCCCTGACTAAAGTATTCTTAACTCCAGTTGGAGGTAACCTGGGTCGGGGGTGCAGGACCAGGAGACAGCATGCCCCTGTCTCAGGCACACTAACACAGCGACCTGTCGGCAAAGTGTCAATTTTGCCAACAGGAGTGTAGTTCGCTGTGTTGGTGTCGCCGTAAGGGGGGGCATACCCATTGTCACTATGGTCACCACCTCCACCACCACCACCTCCACTGCCGCCCATACCAACCACACTGTCCCTTGCCCTGCCCCACTTAATTGAGCGTTATGCCTTTGAATGTCGTATCATTACTGATGTTCCAAAATGTCCCGCTTTGCCACCACGACTGGCACTCTTTTTGCACAGACTGCATGCAGCTCGAGAGTTGTTTGCAGTGTTAATATAAAATAGATTTTACACTGAAGATTTTCCTTTTGTGCTTTGTATTATGGTGCGTGGCACTATTTCATGTACAGTCAAGGTACCTGGAAGAAACCCTACATTGCCATTTCCTTGTTGACATGAATTGTTCTAATTCATGCTCATCTTCTTATTCTTAAGTTTAGCATGTGATTTTTTTTTCTGCACTTTCCTCTCATGCCTTACAGCAGCGTCCTGTCCTACCCCCTCATCAAAACTAAAGACCTCATCGCTACAAGATTTAGAAAAACTGGAAGTGCCATCATCAGGTGGGACATAGAATGGGCTGTCCCATTCCCAGTCCCCACTATCATCACCATCTTTATCAGCATTTGCTGCCTCAGCATCTGAGTTTATATTTGAGAAGGATGCCTTCTTGTCCTTGCATGCTGCTTCAGCACCTGGAAGTATCCTGGCATATGTGGCAAAATGTTCATTACCTCTACGGGTATCGCTATGCTCTTCATTTGTGCTAAGCTTCATATTGTCCACATCACTTTCAGCTGCATGTGCAGCAACACTATGTTTCCTTTTAGTAGCCTTAGACTGGGAAATATGAGACATAGTAGACACAGCCGTGGCTTTCGCAATGCTGCAGAGAGACCTCACAGCTATGACAGGGCTCAGGGCACCTAACAGGCTAACAGACAGTGTAATACAACTTAAATGGCTTTCACTATACTGCAGGGAGATACGCAGTAGCTACGTCACAGACAGGGCATCTAATAGACAGTGTGTAATAAAAGCCAAATGGTTTTTGCTATTCTGCAGAGAGACACACATACACAGTGCAGCTAATTGAAACACAGAAACATAGAATTTGATGGCAGATAAGGACTGCTTGGCCCACCTAGTCTGCCCATTTCCCTACCTAATAAATAAGCTGCAGATCCTAGTTAACCAACAGCCTACTTCCTCCTACCCCCCACTAAAATTACCTTACATCTGTCCCATGCATTCTTGAATTCTCCCATTGTTTTTGACCCCACCACCTCCTCAGGAATGCTGTTCCATGTATCCACAACCCTCTCCATGAAAAAATACTTCCTCACATTACCTCTGAGCCATCCATTCTCTATCTTCAAATTGTGCCCCCTTGTTCTTGCACATCTCTTTTTCTGAAAGATGCTACCATCTTGGACTTTGTTGATTCCCTTGAGGTACTTGAAAGTTTCTATCTTGTCCCCCCTCTCCCTCCTCTCTTTGAGGGAATACATATTAAGCTCCTTTAATCTCTCTTCGTATGTCTTCTGGTGCAGACCCTGCACCATTTTAGTTGTCCTCCTCTGGACAGCCTCCATCCTGTCTATGTCCTTGCAGAAATGGGGTCTCCAGAACGTCATGCAGTACTCCAGATGGGGTCTCACCAACTGTCTGTACAGAGGGATAACAACTTCCTGTTTTCTACTTGTGATGCCTCTCTCTATGCATCCCAGTATCCCAACAGCCCTCCTTACTGTCTTCTCACATTGCTTGCCCACCTTTAGGTCATCTGATATGACTACCCCCAGGTCCCTTTCCATTTTTGTTGTTGTTAGTATCTCACCCCCATTGTGTACTCTTCCCCTAGGTTTTTGTTTCCCAGGTGCATTACTTGCACTTCTTTGTGTTGAATCTAAGCTTACATACATTTGACCATTCCTCCAACCTTGCCAAGTATCTTCTCATCCTTTCCACCCCACCTTCTGTACTGATCCTGTTGAAAATCTTTATGTCATCTGCAAAGAGACATACTTTTCCTTCCAGTCCCTCTGTAATGTCACTTATAAAGACATTAAAGAGGACCGGTTCAGGTACTGAACCCTACGGTAGCCTGCTAGTAACCCCCTTTCTCCAGAGTGGACTCCGTTTACTATTACCCTCTGCATCCTGTTGTCCAGCCAATTTTTTACCCAGGCTACCACCTTTGGACCCACTCCAAGGCTGGCTAACTTGTATATTAATCTTTTGTGTGGGACTGTATCAAATGCCTTGCTAAAGTCTAGGTAGGCCATGTCCACAGCCCCTCCCTGGTCTGCTACTTTGGTCACCCAGTCAAAGAAATCTATGAGATTCATCTAACATGACCTTCCTGCTGTGAATCCATGCTGCCTTGGGTCCTGTGCCCCACTGGCCCTTAGGAACTCAATAATTCTTTCCTTCAGAAGTGATAACATCATTTTCCCTACCACTGAGGTCAAACTAACAGGTCTGTAGTTTCCTGCCTCTGTCTTGCTCCCACTTTTGTGAAGGGGAATCACATCTGCCCTCTTCCAGTCCTCAGGTACCACACTATCCTCCCATGATTTATTAAAAAGGGTAGTCAGTGGTGTCACTAGTTCTACCCTTAGTTCTTTTAGAATTCTTGGGTGAATCCCGTCAGGCCCCATTGCTTTGTCCACCTTCAGTTTTAAGAGTTCTTTCAGAACCCTTTCTTCTGTGAATGGACTAGTATCGACCTCCCTATCCATAGTGCTTCTATTCTTTGATTTAGGTACCTCCCCGTCCTCTTCTTTTGTGAATACTGAGCAGAAGTATTCATTCAGTATCCCTGCTTTTTCACTGTCACCCTCTGCCCACCCTCTCTTCCCTTTATTAAGCCTCACTATCCTTCCCTTGATCTTTCTTCAGTCCCTAAGTACCTATGTAACCCCCTTGTTACCCAGGGTTACTAGAATCCCAGTAAGGCCTAGTGGTAGGCAGGGAAGGCAGCTTGTGAAACTCCAGTTAAATGGGTTTCACACTGTCTCACTCTGTTCTCAGTCTCAGCTGAGACTGAGGGATGACATCACCAATAGAACTATCGCAGCTGCATGAGCCACAATGGAATCTGCAGCAAGGGAGTTGGAATAGAATGTTGGGAGGTTTGAACAGATTCAGTGGTCAGTTGGTGTTGGGAGCTTGCTGAGAAAGCAGCACAGCGGCTCAGTGTAGGCTCTTGGAGCCTCAGCCCTGACAAATGGCTACTTTTGGGTAAAAAGGGTGTGTGTCTCCACCAAAAAAGAGACACAGAAGATAACTGAAGTGGTGGAGACCGCTGTTTTCAGGTCTCAGTGCCCCCTCCCTCCGGGGATGGGTGCAGGAAAGGGTTCCCTGCAAATTCCTGGGGCAACCCCCTAGTTCTGCTAGTAATGGAGAAGCTGCCAATTTGTTCCAGAGTTTCTTTTGGGGAACAAGAAGACTTGTGAGTCACCTGTGGGGCACCTGCAACTGGAGGGGGAGTGTCTGCTCTTCCTGAAAGGGCCTATGTTTTTCACCCTGTGACTTGTGTGACAATGTGGGGATTGAACTGCTAAGATAGTGGGACACCTAGAGTAATAGGCTTAGCCAACAAGTAAAAGTAGGTTCAAGTCCAGAGCTTATTGGGATGAAAATGATATGGAGAGGAGATGTGACATACGTCAACCCAGGAATCTACATTTGCAAGTTTTCAGTAAAGGAATTGTTTAGTTTCCAGAGAAATGGCTGGGTATGGGCTGTGGGAGCTGGAGGTGTGAGACCCCCCCATCTTTAGTGACCAGGTCCACCTCTACGGATTTGCTCTGTGGATTTCTACTTTGCCTCAGGCATTTGGCCAGTGATGATGGAAGTACCCAGATGTGGGATTAGAAGAAAAATTCCCTCTAGGAGTCGAAGGCTCTAGTGTGGTTTGGGGAGCCACAACAGGATAATTGGTTCATTCCCAAAATGGACCGCGGATCAAGTGGCCGGCGGGGGAGCCGGGCCAGTGGGGAAAACCCAAGTAGTGTGCAAGTCGGGCTGTGTACCCCAAGCTGCGTGCAAGTCCAGGCTGTGTGCCTGGCGGGTTCAGAGCCTGAGGGCTGGAAATAGTGATAAAGAGTTCTGTTGTCTCTAATCTGCATTACCAGGAATGTAGCCCTGTGGGGGTCCGTCTATGCTTTGTTTGTTCAGCTTGGATGTGAATAAAAGCCACACTGCAGAATCCCATTCCTGGTTCTGGACATTACAGTTATTGTTTCCTGTGTTCGGATTTACTTGGGTGCCCCTGTACAGAGTAGCCAAACCTAGGCCCCCTGTGCCGAGTAACCTCAACCTCCCCGAACCCAGTCCCCACCAGGTACTGCTGTCAGCTTCAACAGCATGCCACCTGTCATTTTGCTAAAAAAGGCAGGGGTGAGGGGTTACACCTATAAAAGGTTTTATCCCCCTTCTTAGCTGAGTTGGCTATCTTTTCCTCAGTTTGTGCCTTTGCTATTCTGACTGCCTTCCCTTCTTCCTTCTGCTATAACTGGTACAGTTGTCTGTCCTGCCCCTTCTGTGTTTCCTTATACTTCCTGAATGCTGCCTTTTTCTCCTTAACCTTCCCCGCCACCTCTTTTGAGAACAATAGTGTTTTTTCCTTTGTTTTGTTTTGTTGATTTGCTTCACACAAAGACTTGTTGCCTCTGAGATGACTGTTTTAATTTTTCCCCATTGTTCCTCCACCAGTCCTTCTTGCCCATTTGTTAGTGCTTTTCTTAGGCACTCTCCCATTTTCCCAAATTCAGCCCTCCTAAAGTCAAATACTCTTGCTTTTGTATGGCTTGACTCTATGGCTGTGCTTATCGTGAACCACACTGTTTGGTGGTCGCTTGTTCCCAGATGGCTACCCACTTCTAAATCCGAGATCCTTTCTCCATCCTCTTTTGACAGTACCAGGTCTAAGATTCCTCATTCCCGAGTGGGTTCCACCACTAGCTGTCTGAAGCATGCCCCCATAGGGCATCGAGAATAACCATGCTCTTGGATGTGGCTACAGCAAAGGAGCTCACACAGCTGTAATACAGACAGAGCTTAGGGCACCTAATAGACAGTGTAATACAGACTAAATGTCTTTCACTATGCTGCAGAGAGACATCACACACAGTGCAGCTGTGACAGGGCATGGGGCACCTATAGTAACAGGCTAACAGATGGTGTAATACAGCCTAAAAGGATTTTGCCATACTGCAGAGGGACAGAGAGTAGCTATGTCCCTGACAGGGCTCAGGGCACCTAACAGACAGTGTGTAATACAGGCTAAATGGCTTTTATGTTCCCTCTCCCTCCCCCCCAGCTGCTGGAGGTCTGACTTTGAGGAAGTAATATGGATTCTACCAAGGCACGTAAATACTTCACTTGGAGAAAGGAGGTTGGGCGAGAGAAGGAGAGAGGGAAGAAGAAGAAGAAAAAAAGAAAAAAAATAGTAGGTAGATCTAAAGGGGGTTTGTGCAAATAGTGCTTCTCAGAGAGTTCGTCTGTATCTTAACTTTTGGATCGGTTGAATTTTAGGTGTAGTCAGCGCTAAAGGGTGTGTGTGCAAATAGTGCTTCTGGGAGTTGTTAGCCTGTAGGCTAACTACTGGACTGAGTACATTTTTATGAGGTAGGTTAGCTTTTGGAGAAGGTAAACTGCTAGGAGGTAGCGGGTAAGGTCTAGATGTAGTGAGTAACTATGTTGGGAGTGCTGCAGTGTAGCAGCTGTGAGGAAGCAGTTTTCAGGGAGACTTTCTGGAGACTGAGGTGCTGTCCCATCTGCAGGCACCTCTCTGGGCTGAGAGAGGAGGTTGCCAGACTCAAGGCTGAGATGGCTTGGGTTAGGAGGACCTACTTCCTCACTCAGGGACCACCAAGCCTGGCTCCACATCCTCAAAGTGTGCCAGGTATGAGGAGTGTTTGGACAATGGCTGGCTTGGGGAGGGTTACGGTGGAGGAACATAGGCACATCCCAAATCCCATACCACTACAGAACTCCTTCACTGCACTGGCACAATGGGACTGCCCACAGAGGCATCCAAGGTGGGTATTGGGTCAGATGTTGAGGTTCTCCATGGTGGAGATCCCACGGGGCTGACAGAGGACCACAGAGGAGGAGGAAGTGAATCCTGGTGGGAGACTCAATAGTTAGTGGGGACAGGTAGGGATAAGGAGAGGGTGGTAAGGTGCCTTCCCAGTGCCATGGCTTATGGGGATGGAAGAAGTCTTCTGAGGGTCACTGGGGAGGCAGGGAGGGAGAGCTAGATGTCATTGTCCACTTGGGGATGAATGACCTGGCTGAGGAGAGGTCAGATGCAGTTCAGGAAGAGATCTGGAAACTAAGGAGGGATCTTAGGCAAGTAGCAGAATCTGTTATTTTCTCAGAGGTGCCATCTGTCCATGACAAGGGGGATGACAAGAGGCTCCACACCAGGAACTTCAACTTATGGATGAGGCAGTGTTGCAGAGAAGAGGGATTCAGATTCATTGGGGACTGAGACTCCACCTGGAGGGATACAGGCCTGTACTGGGGCAATGGCCTACATCCCTCCAGGAGGGAACTGAGATCCTTAGTGAACAGTTTAAATGCTACATTAGAAAGCATTTAAACAAGCTGAGGGGGGAGGCACAATAAGGCAGGAAGATATAATCTGCCCCCCCACATGCTTACTGGGTCAGCAGTGGGAATCCCAAGGGTGGAAAGTCCCACAGGGAACAAATGCAAATAGGAAACTGGGAGAAAGAGGGAAGGGGAAAGAGAAGCAATAATATTGGAGGAAAATGGGAGGGGCCAAAGATCAAGAAGAGGGGAGATGGCAGTATAAAATGGAGAGCCATGTGTGCAAATGCTCAAAGTTTGGGCAACAAGATGGCAGACCTAGATGCCACCGTGGTAGCAGAAGACCTGGACATAATAGCAATTACAGAGACCTGGCAGTGTGTAATACAAGTTAAATGATTCTCGCTATGCTGCAGAGAAAGACACACACACAGTGCATCTAATGTCACACAGACAGGGCTTAGGGCACCTAACAGACAATCTAAATGGCTTTTTCTATGCTGCAGAGAGATGTCACACACAATGTAGCTATGACAGGGCGTGGGGCACCTAACAGGCTAACAGAAAGTGTAATACAGCCTAAATGGCTTTCGTTATACTGCAGAGACACAGGGTAGCTATGTCACAGTCAGGGCTCAGGGCACCTATAACACAGAGTGTAATACAGACCAAATGGCTTTCACTATGTTGCAGAGAGATGTCACACACAGTGTGGCTATGACAGGGCTGGGGGCACCCAACAGGCTAACAAACTGTAATACAGCCTAAATGGCTTTTGCTGTACTGCAGAGATACAGAGTAGCTATGTCACAGACAGGGCTTTGGGCACCTAACAGACAGTGTGTAATACAAGCTAAATGACTTTTTCTACAATGCAGAGAGACATGCACACACAGTGTAGGTAATGTCACACAGACAGGGCTCGGGGCACCTAACAGACAGTGTAATACAGCCTAAACGACTTTTGCTATGCTGCAGATAGGTAGCTATGATAGGGCCCAGGGCACCAAACAGGCTAACAGACAGTGTAATACAGCCTAAATGGCTTTTGTTAGATGGCAGAGAGACACAGAGTAACTATGTCACAGACAGGGCTCGGGGCACCTAACAGTGTGTAATACAGGCTGAATGGTTTGCACTATGCTGCAGAAAGATACACACACAGTGTAGCCCCACACCAGGCACTTGGATTAATATCCCAATACTGACACTGTAGTGCAGCATGAGGGGGGTGCTGCACTCCTGAGACGCCGTCTTTCAGATGAGACGTTAAACCGAGGTCCCATCTGCCTGTTGTGGTGGTAGTTCAGGTGGATGTTAAAGATCCCATGGCACTTCTCAAAAAGAGCAGGGGAATTTCCCCGGTGCAATGGCCAAATTTTCTCCATTCACGAAAAATATCACCAACAGCTTCATCTGGTTCAAGGTCAGTTGGCATTCATCTGTATCCCCCTCCCCCGGGTCATGCCTGAAAATAGGCAGGATTTGTCTAGGGCACTTACCCGGTCAACAAAAAACAAATAAATAAATAAATGTCACACAGACAGGCTTGGGGCACCTAACAGACAGTATAATACAGCCTAAATTGCTCTTGCTATGCTGCAGACATCACATACAGTGTAGTTATGACAGGGCTTGGGGAATCTAAAAGGCTAACGGACAGTGTAATACAGCCTAAATGGCTTCCACTATACTGCAGAGAGACACAGAGTATCTATGTCACAGACAGGGCTTGGGCACCTAATAGACAGTGTGTAATACAGCCTAAATGGCTTTCACTATACTGCAGAGACACAGAGTAGCTATGTCATAGACAGGGCTCATGGCACCCAACAGGCAGTGCATAATACAGCCTAAATGGCTTTCACTATACTGCAGAGAGACACAAAGTAGTTATGTCACAGACAGGGCTCGGTGCACCTAACAGACAGTGTGTAATACAGCCTAAATAGCTTTCACTATACTGCAGAGACACAGAGTAGCTATGTCATAGACAGGGCTCATGGCACCCAACAGACAGTGCATAATACAGCCTAAATGGCTTTCACTATACTGCAGTGACACAGAGCAGCTATGTCATAGACAGGGCTCGGGACACCTAACAGACAGTGTGTTATACAGCCTAAAATGGCTTTCACTGTGCTGCAGAAAGACACAGAGTAGCTATATCACAGACAGGGCTTGGGGCACCTTACAGACAATGTTTAATACAGCCTAAATGGCTTCCACTACACTGCAGAGACAAAGAGTAGCTATGTCACAGACAGGGCTTGAGGAACCTAACAGACAACGTGTAATACAGCCTAAATTGCTTTCACTATACTGCAAAGAGACACAGAGTAACTATGTCACAGACAGGGCTTGGGGCACTTAACAGACAGCCTAAATGGCTTTTGCTATGCTGCAGAGAGCTGTCACTCACAATGTAGCTATGACAGGGCGCGGGGCACCTAACAGGCTAACAGAAAGTATAATACAGCCTAAATGGTTTTCGCTATACTGCAGACAGACATAGAGTAGCTATGTCATAGACAGGACTCGGGGCACCTAACAGCAGACAATGTGTATTCTAATACAGACCAAATAGTTTTCACTATGCTGCCGAGAGACACAGAGTAGCTTTGTCACAGACAGGGCAGGTGGCACCCAACAGACAGTGTAACACAGCCTTAAATGGCTTTCACTATACTGCCGATAGACACAGAGTAGCTACAGTATGTAACAGACAGGGCTCGAGGCACCTAACAGACAATGTGTAATACAGCCTAAATGACTTTCACTATACTGCCGATAGACACAGAGTAGCTACAGTATGTAACAGACAGGGCTCGAGGCACCTAACAGACAATGTGTAATACAGCCTAAATGGCTTTCACTATACTGCAATGACACAGAGCTGCTATGTCACAGACAGGGCTTGGGAAACCTAACAGACAGTGTGTAATACAACCTAAAATGGCTTTTACTATGCTGCAGAGACACAGAGTAGCTATGTCAGAGACAGGGCTTGGGGCACCTAACAACAAACAGTGTGCATTATAATACAGGCTAAATGGCTTTCCCTATGCTACAGAGAGACACACACAGTGTAGCTAATGTCACACAGACAGGGCTAAGGGAACCTAGCAGCCAGTGTAATACAGTCTAAATGGCTTCTGCTATCCTGCAGAGATGATTCATTCACATATTTGGGACTGTCTAGTACAGTATGCCCTGCAAGCCCGTTGGTCAATACATACCCGTACTGTAACTGTCATTCGGCAGGCGACCGGGCAGTAAGCGGGTGGGATGCAGCCACCCGCCGATGATGAGTGCGGGTGGGTAAGGGTCCAGTGTGGGTGGGTGGGGTGGGGGGTGCCACTGGATCACCAGGGAATGCCATGTGTACATATTACAGTGATCGGGGACTCAGGAGGAGGAGGGGTCCACTAGACTACCAAGGACTGTAGGAATACGCATTTACTGAGAGTGCAGAACTGGGTGGGAGAGTCCACTAGTCCACCAGGGACAGGCATTGGTACATGTTATGGGGCATCAGGGACTCAGGTAGGAGGGGGAGACCACTAGACCACCAGGTATGATCATATTGTTGTATTCATTGGGGAATCGGAGACTGGGGGGCCACTAGACTACCAGGGCTGTCATTTTACACGTCTGCTGTGCAATGGTGGCTACAGGGTGGGGATGCCCTGGGCTGCCCACAGCACACATCATGCTGCACAGGGCACCAGGCGCAATTCAACGGGCTGCCCTTCGCAAGGCATGCAAATGGGGCCATGATGACATGCAGATGGCCCTATTGGCACCTTGTATATATTAAGGCCTCATTTGCATGCCCCCTGCTGAATATCAGGGTGATGCGTCTAGCGCAACTGGACTTGCTCTGGTGCATCCCCGTGCTCCCTAGCTGTAGCTTGCGCTAGCACAGTGCCACTGCGACATGTGCAATAGGTGTGCTGGCCCTGCCATATTCAATGGTGCTGTGCCATGGCACATCCCCGTTGAATATCACCTGGACCTGGCCCTAACGCATCACAGTTGCGCTGTGCCCAGGCTTACACCCCTGCCTAGTGCAATCTGAATATCTGGCCCAAAGAGTCTAGGAAAATTCACAGGTAAAGTGACAGCTTGGTTCAGATGAAATTCTGCAATTACCTTGTAAAAAAGTAAAAAAAAAAATCTTAGGGACTATCTTTGCCTTGTGGAACACAAAGTACAATGGAGTCAGCTAGAATAATACACAATAAAAGACATCTCACAAATTCCAATAAGACAAAAGAGCTTATCAGCCATTCATTTGTACTGTTCCCTGCAGTACTCTGCCGAAATACTGAAAGGTACTGCGCTGCATCTTGACAGACTCCACTGCAGCTGGTAGAGAGTGCTTGCAACTCACTGATCCTTTTAGCATATATAATGGCTACAGGGAGTGAAGGCTCAAAGTTGAATAACTTATTTCATAGTAAGCCATAATCTTGAATGGGGGCTTCATCAACTGAGTGAGAACCAAATTTAACTCCCGTGCAGGAACTGTATCCCTTCCAGGTGGGCGTTAAAGAGTCAATCCCTTAAAAAAACCTTTCAAACACTGGACTAGAAGCTATATGACTTTAAACTTGTGTTTGATCTACCTTATACGCTGACATAGAAGCTAGAGGCACCTTTAGGGTAGATGGTCAGGGACCATTTGTTTGAAGTCTAAGAGGTATTCTAAGTTCAAAACAATGGCTGTGTTATCTGGGTTCTTAGACCTAGTCATATACAGCACAAACATTGAAAACCCTTTTTACTTTGAAATACATCTTTTTTAATGGAAGGTCTCTTTGCTACTTTTAACACTCCTAAAACCAGGCTACTATAGATGGATTTTGCTCTTGAAAGTCTAGCTCTTTGGGTACCATGCTGTTAGATGCAGTGAGTTCAGATCTAGATGATACACTATGCCCTAATCACCCTCTATGGTGCTTCTTGTGCCGCATTACTCCCCTAGGGGCTGATTAACCAACTGTTAATTAACCCTTGTCATGCCTTATTTCAACAGAGTGCTAGTTTTAGGTGCAATCTACAAGCCCCACAAAGTTTGCTTATGCACAAAGGACTTTACAAGTCCTCATTTTACAATTTTGCATTACATACTCTTCCTAGCGGAAGGGATCGTAAATCCTCATATTGAGGAGCTGTTCACCAGATTCTGTGCCCTTTCTGGTAACTTTTGCCTAAAGTGCTGCCCCTGCCTGTCATGCATGGAGGCATGTTTTATGGATAGCAGTAGGAGTGGTGTTTCCAGGGATTTTTTCTTACTACTATAGCACTCAACTGGGTTATAAATCGATACCACCGCTTGAGTAACAAGAGCCTTACTAATTGAGTGATGGTGTTGATTTAAACCCAGCAGACTGCTATGAATATTAAAAAAAGCCCTGGAAACCATGCTACCATTGCTATCAATAGAGTGCACCCCTGCACTCAACAAACTATTGCATCACAGCACATCAAAGCATGTGGGTTGTGCTGCAGGCAAAAGTGTATCAATAAAGGGAAGGGATCTGGAGACTAGCTCCTCTCAATACAAGGATTTTTGATCCCTTCCCCAATGAAAAGTATGTAATGCAAAACTGTAAACTGAAGACTAGCAAAGTCCTTTGTAGACAATCAAACTGGATGGGGGTGGGGGTGGGGCCTAGGGATCATTAAGAAAAGGTTGATTGTTTTGCTGTTTAATTCCAATTCAGTAGTCCCTTTTCTTCAAATGACACTGTTTTGAAACTTTTTAGACTATCCAACTAAGGAAAACTTTCTAAAGACAGCGGCAATCCCTTTTTTACTATATTCAGGACCATTTATCTGTTGTTTTTTTCTGACAGCCCTAGAGACTGTAAGGGAAGTGGCCTCCAACTGGTGAAGGGTCTATGGAGACAGGGATATAACAGTCATGGGTTAGATTTAGCCAGTCCAGGTGGAGCTAAGGTAGATCATTATCTTGCTCCTCTCCCGCTTCTCCTCTTGCAGATCCTCTGTGACTACCATCATTATTGCACATACTGCCTGCTGTATTGGGCCCATCCTCTATCTGCCCTTCCATCGGGTCTGTAGAACCCTCTGGCTTTTTCTTTCTTTACCAAATTTTTGAAAACTTCTTTGTTAGTAGCCACCTATTTCATACAATTCTCCTTTTCGTCATTGCTACCATCATTCTAGGAGCTTAACAAAGGCAGCAACACCTAGAAATGAGCTTTGGATCAGTCTGCCTTTCCCAGTTACCAATTTCCAATAAATAAATAAACAGCCATGAGCCTCCATCCCTATACCCCCTGCACTGGACCTTACTTTGTACTTGAAACTTGGTCATGGCTATGTAAACAATAAGTTCAATGCCTTGTAAGTTGTACACTGTACCTAGTGCTAGTTACAGTATGTCTGTAACATGCTTGTTTGTCATCAGACATTTTGCCTTTACAGGACACCATTGTAACCAAGCTCTGCTCAATGGTTTTGTCCTGATTAATAAAACTGAATTGACTTTATCATCAAAGGAGACCGTTCAGTCAGCTGGGAAATCTGATGCTTTACTTAATAAATCTACTGATCAGCTACTGATTCTAAGCTGTGCATATCTCCTCATAGTGATGGTAGTTGCCAATGACATTTTTGTTGCAATGTCATTCACATCAACTGCCATGCTGGCCCTCTAGTGCAGCATTAGTAATACTGCTTGTGATTCCAACAACCCAAGCTGAGAAATGAGCCTCAGTCATCGGTGAGCCTGCCGGGGAAGGAGGCTCAAGAATCCCAGGGACTGCTGTTCTCGTCCAGGGGGTGGAAGACCAGTCAGTCAGTGCATGACTGTCATCTAGTGAAGGCAAGGTGGTAGTGCACCCTGTCTTCAAAAGTGTGGGGGGTGCTGCAGACGCCCATACACTGCATGCAAAACTGCACACAGACATGACTGGGCATCATTGCACAAACAGTACCAGGGATGAGAAGAGGGGGAAATGGCTAGCAGTCATGCAGAAGAAGCTTGACCCATTCCCTCATGTCCACAGCTGGGCTTCTGCTACCTGATCCTAAGGGTAGCTAGGGACATCACATCAGCTGTAGGGTGGACTGGATTGAGCGGTGGAGTTAGCATGGTGCAGAAGGCAGCCCTACCCCAGAAGGCAAATGGGGGGAAGGTCAAAGCCTGTGGTGTCACTGGTGGTCCAGAGCTCTAGGAATCGGATAGGAAGCCTCAGCTGATGGGACGATGGCACTGGTGATGGCTGAAGGTGGTATTCCTGGTTGGTGAGGAAGACGAGATAAAAAACTGAAAAACAAATATCAACTGCCATCTATAACTAATATTTTGCTGCTTCTAGGCCTGTTTTTGTAGTATGCATAATGTGACATCTCTCTTCTGATGGTAAACTGCTATATGTGGACAGTCCCTTTCTCTCACGGGGAAACAGTGACATCAAAATCCTGAAATACTGTACCATTGAGGTGATGTCATGCTCAAATAATACCACTGATCTGATGTCCCATCAATGGTATTGTAACTGGCATTTATAGTAAAATCCAACTCTTCATAAAAACTACCTGAACCCATATAGTAACAAAAATAACAAACGGGTAACTACTATATCAAAAATGTGGCTGTAAGGATGATGCCAGAACCACATGATAGAATTGTAGCTTTGTAATTGGCAGCTACATATCTGTTATTCTATGTATCACAAATGTACATAACAGCATTGCAAAGTGCTTTTTGGTGAGGCGCTGTGTAATTAAGGAAAGTGGCCTTTCTTGATAGCTGGGGTTGGGGGGATGAGTAAGCTTTTCTACCTAAGATATCTATCTTTCTGGAGTCTTTGGGCCCGATTCCAGAAGGGTGGCGCAAGTCGCCGCCAAATGCAACTTGCACCACCCGCAACTGTGACATTGACCTTGCATTCTATTCTAGAAGGGGCAGGGTCTCCGCAGCTAAGTCCTGCGACTTGTGACATGTGGCCAGGTACTCTGAACTGTGGGTGCACCCGGCGGGCATTTCACAAGCCGCAATGCCGATTGCAAGTGCCCCCATGCCCAACTAGCCTCAATATGTGCCCAGTAGAGCTGCCCACTGCAACTGCCCCCAAAGTGTCAAACAGAGCCCACCAAACACCTGCTCTCCATGCCCACGAAGTGTCTAAGTGGAGCCCAGAGTACCCCTACCCCAGCCCCAGATCCTCCATTGGAAAATACCCCACAGAGGCGGTGCTGTCATCCCTCCACCCATGCCCCGACCCTAAGTCGCCACCCGCATAAGGCAGCAAATACCATGCCCTGGTAGTCTAGTGACCCCACCCAGCCGTGCCAGCCACCCAACACTCCCCACCTGTCCCCAGCCAGCGACTGGCACAGCCCACCTCTCATCACCGCGCCAGCGCTGGCTGAGTTCAGTATGAGCGCATACTGAACAGACATGCTCAGAAATTAATTTCCAGTGTGTCTGTACAGTACATGCTCATACTGAACTCGATCAGTGGCTAGCCATGATTCTGAGAGTGGTCTGTCCTGTAGCCAACTGAGATGGGTGAGGTGTGAGTGAGCCTGTGACTAGAGGTGAGGGCACTAGACTACCAGGGCAGGTATTGCTCTTGACGGCGGCTTCAGATTGAGAGACGCAGTGAGGGGAAAGACGAAACCACCTTGTGGGCGTGTTCAATGGGCTGGGAAGTGTGGGATGCCCTGCAGGGCTCTGTTTGGACAACTCAGGTGACAGTTGGCATGGGCAGCCCTGTGGGGCACCTACTGTATGGGGGCATGTACAGTAAGGGGATGGGGCGGGATCGTGGCCCTGAGTCTTTCATGCGGTGCCAATTGGGGCAACAACAGGGTGGTCTGGGCATGGGGGGGCACATGGACTGGGTTCTACAGGACTCTCGGAAGATGGATGTAAGTTACACCAGCTAAATGCAGGTGTAACTTATGTTGCCGGTTCTCCTCCAGGGGTTCTTGTAGAATCCTAACATTGGGGTCTTTATTGCTGCCCTTCTGAAATGGGGTGCAACTGCTGCCATAAACCCCCTAGTGCCATGTTGCAGGGGGTTTATATCACAACTGCCAGCATAACAGCTGTTTGGCGCAAGCAGCCTGCGACATGTCGCAGGCCACTTTGTAGAATCGCGCAAGTCACAACTGCTGGCATAAGTTGCTACTTGGGTCATTCTACTTGGCACAAGTGCTGTTACACCAGGCATGACTTTTCTAGAATCTGGCCCTTTATCTGGGAGTGCTGCTGCTGTTAAAAGCTAGCCTTAGCTTTCCCACAAACAACTGCCTGAATCAGACCTTTTGGGTAAAGGTGAAAGCATATCCCTTCTTTGTTACCATATATCTTTTCCACTTTTAATCTATAGTATTTGCAGAAGTTGGAAACTATAAGATTTATTTTTTTTACTTGGTATGGATGGCTATCCTTACTCTTTTTGTGGCAGTTAGTCCCTTTGTTCCCAGAAATTCTGATTCTCCAACATCAGCGTTTGACTCCAACATGAGAATATCAACCATCTCAGTAATACCTCCTAGGAAGGATTAATAAGGGTAGCAGTCATCTGATTCCCTTGGCGGCTGCCAGTTTCCTCTTCTCCTGTTACCTCAGGTATAATAGCTTCTTCATCCTCATAATACTCTGCCTCCTCAAACTGTGGTGCAGAGACACTTGCAGGGGTCCTTGTGGCATTTTATTTCATGGTTTGAACAAACTGTCAGTTTAGTTTAAATTTCTGTATAGATGGCAGCAGTTGCTTTTCTGGGTTGGGATGCACTTTTGTTTTTTTTCTCTGTTAAGATTACAGGTTCAGTTTTCTTTGAGAGACCTTCCCCACATGATTTGTGTTTATGTTTCTTTTTTTACTTTCTTTTTTTATTAGTATTTCCAACAGATATATAAACAACAAATATAAACAAGCATCAAAAACTGTGACTACGCCCTCCCCAGCCCAATAATACACTACATAACCAAGATCCAAAGCTAATAGGTAACAAAAAAAAGTGCATTAATAGGACCTATAATAAATCACTGTAATTACATAATGCCATTATCTGATATAAATTAGGTTATAAATAAGCAACAATACAATGATCAAATGCAATTATTAGATGGCCAATTGATAAACTAATTGTTGTCACACCTTCAAAACATAAAAGGCAAAAGAGAATGTGGAACCCAAAAGTATTCAAATTCTATTGGATCTGGAACAATATCACATACAGTTAATAAGTAGGAATGTGCTCTTGTTTCTTAATTATAATAAGTAGAGTAAGAAGGACGTTAATACGTGAAGATAAGACTGTGTAGTTCCCCAGACCAGAATGAAATATTTTTGTTTGTTGTAAAAGCTGGAAATGAGATATATCAGTTGAAGGTTATGTTTTATATTTGCTATTCGTTCGTTAAATGAAGAAATATTATCTTTCAATGTTTGCAAATTAGTTGTTTAGTAGATATGCTTATAACTGAGATGGTAGCTTTATCGGTTGTATGAAGACCTTCCTGCAAAGTGACCGAAAATGCAGAGCTCCTCATCAAAAGGAGTCTTTAGTTGTAGTTTATTAACAATCTTAATTTTGATTTCCTGCCAAAGGACCTGAATCATAATGCATGACCATAATATATGAATCAAGGAGCCTGGATCAGAGTTACATCTATGACATAATTCAGAGGTTAATAAACCTAATTTATGCAACTTTGCTGGGGTTAAGTATGCAATGTGCAGCAGTTTAAACTGAATAAGTCTCAGATTATCGAGTGGAATACATTTATATAACTCTTTCTATATTAATGACCAATCTAGAGTCCCTGCATGTATTCCTTGTTCCAATAGTCTGAGGATAAGGCTTTGCTCGGTGAATTTAAGTAAAGGCAAAATTAAATAGATATTTGCAGTAGGGTGTTTTTATTACCTGCATCTCTAAGTTGATTGACAAAATGATTAATGTCATTCATTCATTGTGTATAGCCCAAATGTGCTTTTAAATGCAATTTTTAATAAGGAAAACATTGTTAATGTATTTCTTGGAGAGACCTAAATCTCACAATATTGAATCAAGTGATCTAATTTGACCCTGATTTAAAAATAACTTTACTTTCAGTTTGTCCAGATATGGTAACTAATGGGAAGGAAAGGATTTCCTATTAATTGAAAAGTCGGGATTAGATAAAATCGACTGGTTAATGACATGATGGATATTAATACCTAAGAACTTGCAAGATTGGTTTAGGATTTTTAAGGAAGTGCCCACTACTGTATTAGTCAGGGCTGTGCGAATACCTTTTTTCGAATATTTGGCCGAATATTCGGTATTCGGTTCTGAAATATTCGGTATTCGTATTCAGGTGGCTGGGAGGCATCTATTTAAAAATTAAAGAGCACCCCCCTCCTGGCCAACATTAAATAAATGTTTTTAGCCGTGGTGTCTATTGGGTCCACCCTACTCCCCTGGCCAATCGCCAGTCTAAAATAAAGAATCCCCCTTCCGCCCAGACTCTCAGTAATATCCCCAATCCCCCATCCCCAAATGTATAAAAATAAAAATAATTCCCTAATTTTCCTGGAGTCTAGTGGACCCCCCAGCCCCCACCCTGTCAGGTGGTGCCCCCACACCTCCCCACCCACTTGACCCCAAGTTGGCCACCAGCACAGCCCTCCCTCATCTCCATGGCTGGCAGCACAACTGAGTTTTCAGTGAAAGGCATGCTTGCACAGCATGCACTCATTCATTGAAAACTTGGTTGAGCTGCTGGCAATGGAGGTGAGTGGAAAACTATGCTGGATCTGCAGAGTCATGGAGTGAAAGGAAAGGGTAGGGACACTACCGGACAGGGTGGAAATGAGGGGTCCACTAGACGCTGGGAAGGGGAATTACTTTTTTTATACATTTGAGGACTGAGATATTGCTGAGACTGGGTGGGGAGGACTTTTATTTGGACCAGCGATCGCCAAGGTGGACTCTAGACACCTGGGAGAAAAATATTTATTTATGGTTAGCCAGAATGGAGGAACTTTGTTGTCCTTGTGCACAGATAATACCGACAATTGTTGAATAGTGGACTATTCGGTATTCGGTTCCACACATTCGATAGTCCATTATTCGTGGTATTCGGAAATTAATATTCGGTATTCGCACAGCCCTATTATTAGTTAAACCTTTGGGGAGTTTGTTTAGTTTAACATATAACGTTGAGTCTTGTGACAAGTTATGCTTCTTTAAAAGGGTGAGCTCTAGATCTACCCATGAAGGAGAGTAAGA
Organism: Neoceratodus forsteri; assembly: GCA_016271365.2. Taxonomy (NCBI): domain Eukaryota; kingdom Metazoa; phylum Chordata; order Ceratodontiformes; family Ceratodontidae; genus Neoceratodus; species Neoceratodus forsteri. Next base: position 146,643,572 of record CM028133.1, on the reverse strand, counting down.
GGAGAAGGACGAGAGCTTTTGAAACCATTTTATAATTTATTTATACATGATGCCAAATAATATAGTATAAAGTTGGGAAGCTTTAGGCCACATTGTGATTTAGGAAACATTAATTTATTAAGTGCAATCCTAGACATTTTGCCCTGCCAGATAAACCTCTTAATAGCAGAGTGAATGTTCTGGAACCATCTCAGAGGAAGATACACGTGTAACATGTTAAGTGGGTAAAATAGTCTGGGAAAGATGTTCATTTTAATTATATTCACTCTTCCTCAGAGTGAAATAGGAACATTTTGCCGTCTATGTAGGTCCTGTAAAATAGCTGATATTAGGCTATCTAGATTTAATTTTATCAGTTCTTTATAATCCATAGATAAGTAGATGCCTAAATACTTCAAACCAGAATAAGTCCATGAGAAACCCTTATGTGAGATACTATTTTTCAATAATAAACTATTTAAAGGCATAACTTCAGTTTTATTGATGTTTAATTTATAGTTGGAGAAAGTGCTGAATAATTGAATAGTATATAAAACTGTCCTAATTGACTCTGAAGGTTGGATATATGTAATAATATATCATCAGCAAATGCTGACACTTTCAGTTGCTTGTCCACTATTTTAATACCAGTGACCGAGGGATTTCTATTAATAAAAAATATAAGAGGTTCTAAATACTGATTAAACAAAATAGGAGATAAGAGCAACCCTGTCTGATATTACAAAAAGCCTGAAGGAGCAGATATTAGGTTGTCACAAAACATTCTAGCAGAGGGACATGGATATAAAAGTTTTAAGCTATCCAATAAAGGGAAATCAAACTTGTATAAAACAGTGAAGAAAATTGTGATCAGCCCTGTTGAATGCTTTTCCGTGTCCAGGGATACCAGTGCTAGTGGAATCTTGGCATCCTGGCACTGAAAAAATATGATCAAGTTTTCTAAGATGATCAGATGCTTGTCTAGAAATAAAGCCTGTGATCATTACTAATTGGAGGTTGTCATATATTTGAGATCCTTTGAGCTAGAATTTTGGTTAAGATTTTAATGTCACAATCTATAAGGGAGATGGAATGGTGATTGCTAACGCTAATTTAGGTTTGTTAGATTTAGGCAATAAAATTATAAGAGCTTCAAACAGAGCGTTTCTGAGATACTATGATTTAAAATATAGGTATAAGTTTATCTTAGAATAGGAACCAGAGTATCCTTAAATGTTTTATAAAAGGACACAGTGAAATTATCTGGTCCTTGGGACTTATTGATCTTTAAATTGTCGATTGCCCAAGTTATTTCCTGTTCGGTTATGGGGTGATTAAATTGTGAGCTTGTTCTTTTTAATTTGGGGACAGATAAAGTTATGCAAATAATTTATCAGGCATCTTCAGAGGGCATTTTGAATTGGGCCATATAAATGTTTGTAGAATGATACAAACTCATCTAAAATTTCTTGTGGGTTTGTTATTGTCCTATTGTTCTTTTTGGAAATAATAGATTCTATGAATTTGGATTGATCTAAGTGTTTTAATCGATTTGCAAGGATTTTGCTTGGCTTGTCTGCTAATTCAACATATTTAGCCTTGGTTCTAATAATTGTTAGTTCTGCCTTCTCTTTTGTGAGTAGGAAAACTTCCTCTTTGAGTGATTGAAGGTCTTTACATTTCTCCTTTGACATAGAGCTCAGCTGTAAGTTTTCTAATTGATTAATTCTGTCTTCTAATTTTTTTAACTTATCTGCTTTTTGGTGTTTTTGTTTTGTCGCAAATCTAATGAGGTCTCCCCTAATGTAACATTTACATATGGCCCAAATCATATCAATTCTGTTGGATGATTTTATGTTAATCTCCCAAAAGTCCTTTATAGCATTCCAGATAAAATTAACTATATAGCCCTGTCTTAACAGACTATTATTAAGTCTCCACACAGAATGTCTATTAGTATATGGAATAAATCTGGCCTGTAGTTCACTTAATGAGTGGTCAGAAAGTGTTCTTGGTAAAATCTGAGTAGTCATGATTGAGAATAATAAAACTAATGATCAAAATGTAATCAATTTGTGAATAAAATTGTGTACAGGAAAGCAAAATTATTTTTTATCTTTTGGGTGTAATGATCTCAAAAGGTTTATAAGGTTATAGATTTGTAGTAGATCTTTTAAGATTTATTTTCTAGAATGAAATGTGTGATTTGACATCACAGATTTATCTAGTATAAGATATAAGGTGTGTTCCAGTCCCGCCTAGTATTATGCTATAGAAACAAATGGGCCAAAACACTAACTTGGTGTATTAAAAGATGCAAAATTAGCATTAGGGCCATATATTGATCCAAATAAAAATTATTTTTGGTTAATAGATACAGAAAGCAAAATATATCTCCCATCAGGGTCTGAGAAGTATTTGTTAAGTTTAAGTTTTATTAAATTATTTATTATGATGGCCACCCCTCATTTGTTTATGCTTCTTCTGATCAGTGTGTTCAACAGCAGCTTTACGCTCACTGGAGTTTGCACTTTTAGAAATCAGAGGCTTCAAACTGAGATTGCTTTGGGAATGACAAATCACCAGATATGTTGTCTAAGAGGTCTGCAACTATTTGAATGGGGAACGCTATAGAATTTGTTGTTCATGCTGCAGTAGAACGTCATTTTCTTTTACCTTCTCTCCACTTCTTTGTCTTTGGGTCAGCAACCTTACAACATTCACAGTCAGCACATATTATAATATGGATCTAAACAAGCAGTGAAAAACACAGTGAATGCCTCTCTGCCTTAGGCACCCAGTGACCCAGGAAGCACACTTTTTAAACCAATGAGAGCACTTCTCTTTTGTGTCTTGTCTTATTCTTCCCCAGTCACTGAAGATTGATAAGGAAAACACTATAGCAGTGCACAGGGAGGTTGATAAAGTCTCAGACTAAAATAAATGCATTTAGCAAAACAATGTTTTATAGTGTATGGTGGATTCCTGTTATGCATGGAATTCCATGCCTGGAATATGCTTGTTGTGCTGCAGTAGTGACATCATTATGTTGTTGTGCTGCAGTAGTGATGTCACTACTGCAGTACAACTTAGAATGCTGCCACACAACTGTTTTCCTTCATCATATCGAGCTGAAAGCTGTTTTTCTTTCTAAACCTGAGCTTACAGAACAAGCTGGAGCACATTTAATCAGTATTTTGAGCTTGCCATCAACTGTCATGTGCCTCTTTCTCAACCCCCAGTTCACTTACAGGAGGTAAGTGAACCAGGGCAACCCCAAGGGTCTCAAATTAGTACACTTGAACAGCCAAAGCTTGCTACCTAAAATGGCAGAACTCGAGGCTTGGGTGTGCACCCTGAAACCATCTGTGCTTGGGATCACAGAAACTTGGCTAAAGCCTTCAATCCTTCCACAGGAAGTAGCCCTACCAGGGCATACTACATTCAGGCAAGACAGGGTAGGTAAGAAAGGTGTCGGTATACTCCAGTACATCAAGTCTAACCTCACAGCCATGACATCACACCATCAGCCACGTCTTCACCACTAGTTGAATTAATGTTTGTCTTCTTAACCATAGGCAATAACAAAACACAAATTATTGGGGTGCATCTATTTATTACCTGAAACTGCTTCTGCTATCCTCATACTTGTGTCCTATCTCTTGGATCTTCCACACCAGGAGATGATCCTGTGTGATGACTTCAACATTAACTGGATATCTCACAGTACAAGCAGTGTCCACTCCTCTCTAGATGACACCAACCTAACCCAGCTCATTACTGAATCTATCTGAAGAAAATGGAAATTACGTACCTACCGTAATTCTGATCTTTCTGTGTATCTTCACCATTCATCACCTTTGGGTACTTGGCCGGAGGTCATGACCTTGCGGGAGCTTTTTTTTTTTGGATGGATGGAGTCGACGCACCATCAGCGCCACCCTCGAGGCAGACGCACTTCATGGCGCTCACGGGTTGGCCATTAGGTGTTGTCGACTCCACCCTCCTGCCAGTTCTGAGTTGCCGTGAGGTGAGAAAAGGTTGGGAGAGTGGCACAAGGATGTCAAGGGACAGACAAAGGAAAAGATATATAAACTAAAAGTAGACATAAACAGCTTAGAGGACAGAACAAGCTTGAAGACTAAGGGGATTGGGTGGGGCCCCAATCTCTGGAAGTAGAAAGGAGGAGGGAGGGTGGGTTAAGGATTTTTAGAAATAGGGATAACAGTGGGGGGTGGAATAAGAAAAACATACCCCAGAACTTTGACCTGTCTCCAGATTGTATAGGAACTGCGAAGGAGTAGCCAAGAGGCCAACTGCCAGAATTCAAGGCACAGAATCACTGGCAATAACTCCAACAAAAGCAGAATCGGCTATTCTGGAAGAAAGACAGGATACAAGGATATTCCCCCTCTCAAAAGGAAATTTTGGTGTAAGAGATCTAATTTCTTTAATTAATTAAGGTTATGTCCAAAGGACAAGGAAATGAAAGGATTGATGGGAAGAAGGGAGAAGAGAAGGAAGAAGAGAGGGCAACTGCCAACTCCACCCCACAGGTGGCGCCAAAGCACTGAAGATGGAGTGCCCCCATCCTGACCACTCTGCCCCTTAAGAAAATTATCCCCATGACCCACTTTACCCCACTCCTGACTAACAGAAAGGAAGAGGGAGAGGAATGGACACAGAGAGAGGAGGGGACCCAGAGACTGAGGCCCCATGGGGATGGAGGGGGGATTGTGATGAAAGGTGAAGATACACAGAAAGATCAGAATTATGGTAGCTACATAATTTCCATATCTTTTCTGTGTCAGTCTTCACCATTCATCACCTCCTTAGTGAGTGCTGAACCCCCCCCCTGAAGGGGGTTTTAACCCTAAGGGACTGAGTCCCTTAGCTCTCAGTGGGTGACACACAGAGGAGAACCCTCACAGGCTTGGAGGCCCAAAGTGGGGAGAGTGAGATGGGGACCTCCCGGAGGGAGTAGGAAGTTGACCCAACAGATACCATCTCACCCTATGGGAGAAAAGATAGGTTCTCTGGTGAGCAGAGTTAATCACCCTATGCCGGACCAAGGTCGACAACTGGGAGAGATGCAGCCATGTCATCTGCCTAGTACAGATCGCTGACTCTACGACCCTGGTAGCTACCTCATTAGCATCATCGATGCCCTGCTTGGTGCCTTACTGAGCTCCAGGCCATGCATATGAGTGCAATAACATGGTCTGGTTTCCTCTGTGTCAGGCATCGAAGCTAGGAGTTGACCTAGCCTGGATCACAAAAACCTATCATAGGATGCATAGTGGGCTTGATGTGCTGCAATAGAAAGCAGCAACTGTGCCAAGTAGAATGTCCTCTTCCCCTATAAGTCAAAATCCAAGGAATCTTGATCTGAGGGCTGGTCACAGTGCAGGGCATGAAGCCCATAGGGAGTATCCAATTGTGTCAATCCCAAGCTAGGATGAGGCATGGAACCTGGAGACTCCAAGGGGGCACAATATCGCTGGCAGAGATCCCAAGGGGCTGGGACTCCAGAAAAGGGTCTCTGCCAGGAACACAATGACACCTCCCAAAAGGGAGCAGGCCAGAGGGCACCACAAGGGTGTCACACTGAAATTGCCTAGGAAGGCCGCGTCGATGCTCTGGATTGTGTTGAGTGGGAGGGTAATGTGCAGGTCTTCAAACATCCTCACGATGAATGCTGATACTCTGCAAGATCAGCAGCTGAAGAAATGTGGACAGATGGCTCTCTCCCTAAGAAGGGGGATGAGGAGTTAGAGGACCTCAGAGTTCAAGCTGGCTGCTCAGGAGGAGGTTGAAAAACATGTCTGTCCATAGCCCTAACATAAGAGGGAAATTGAGCAGCCACCACTTTGAACTGCTCCCAGGAGAGAGGACCGCTAGGACCAAGAATACCTGGGAGTGCAGGAGAATGTGGCAGAGGAGTGGGGACAGAGCCAACAACAGGAATTGGCTGACCTCTGCCTGGGCTAGGGAGTGCACCAGGAGCCCTAAGGTAAGAAAGGGCTCCGGAAAACTCCACAGCCGATAGCTGATCAACCAAACTGGAACTGCCTAGGCTGTGCCTTGAAGAATCCCCCCTGTGAGGTAACCGGGCCGTGAAAGTCAAAAAGGACGGTACCCTACCTCCAAAGAATGGGGCCCTCTCAAGGAAACCAAAAGAGAAAGGTGAAGATCTGCACTACGGCTTCTCCTAGAGCCTGGTGGGCCCCAGAAAAAGGCTGGTTCACAGACCTTATACTCCTCGACCCCTCGGAATCCGAGAGTGCCCTCCTCCTCGAGAGAGCCAGCCTAGGCAGCTGGCAGCCCTAGTTTTCCCCCAAAAGAGCTATCCAGGGAGCATCATCCTCCCCTCCCATGGGTGCTCTGATCGGCCCTAAAGTTGGGCAATCCAGGCACACCACATGTGGGGGTACCACCACTGCGGGGTCAGGGAACCCTCTGTGACCAGGCTGCACAGCAATGGTGGCTTGCACCACTGTCTGCTGGTCAGCACCCCTGACCCTGGCCCCAGGAGTCACTGTCCACTCCTCAGAGGGGGGCTGGCTCCGGCCTGTCAAGGACACTACCAAGGTGTCCACATGAGCAGCCAACTCCAGAGCCAGACTGCCTGTCTGACTCAGAGTCCAATTCCTCCTCTGAAGAGGTGGAGATTGAAGTTCTGTGCCAAACAGTGTGTGGACACCCGAAACCATCCCAAATGAAAAGGGCACCAGAACCAGAGACTGCACCAGAGTCGGTGCCAACATCCCCAGCCACACCGCAAATGGTGCCAGAAGAAGACACAGCTCCAATGATGTCAGCAGCTTCAGAGCCTGTCACGGCACTGTCCTGGCCCACAGTGCTGCAAGCAGTGCTGAGATAAGAGATGGCACCAATGATGGCTCTGACCATGCTCTCAGTGCCACGAATGGCACCGTGGTTGGAAACCCCCACAGTGCTGACCCACCCTATGGCACTGTGAGCGGTGTCGAGGACAGAGATGGTGCTGATGACAGCCCCAACAGTGCTCTCTGTGCCATAGTCAGTACCAAGCTCCAAAAACCCCCACGGCGCCGTGCCCTCACTTAGAGCAGCGAGTGGCTCCAGAGCTGGACACAGCGCCCTGCTCAGCCACGGCACCACGGATGGCACCAGGGCAAGGGACAGTCAAGAATGGCACTGTAGAGCCTCCCATGGTGCCACTAGCACCATTGGCACCTACTAACGTGCCAACAGCAGCAACGTGCTGAGCGGCTAGATGACAGCACCATCAGGACCACGGTGCCACAAAATGGCACCAAGCCCAAGACAGTGCTGAGAGACAGCGTCGAGAATGGTGCTGACCCAGGCCTTCTGAGCTGAGGGTACGACACTGGGGGAGCCTTCACCCCCCAAAGGGGTGATTGCCACAGCAGTGCCTCCCGCCTGTCCCCCGGTGGGACAGACTGGGCCTCCTGCACCACAGAAGGGGCTTCTGCCATGGCTAAGCTACAAGAGGCAGAAGCCCCCTCCTCCTCAGTCTGTATAGAACAGGGAGGGGACCAGGAGGAAGGCCGAGAGAGAATGCGGCTTGGCCCAACTAGTGCACGCCCATCCCCCGAAAGTCGGAAGAGCTCATCCAACTTTCCATGCACATTGTTTGATGACACAATGGTCCATGGAGAAGCAGGCATCGCATGAACTCATGTCATGAAGTGGGCCAAGACACGGATGGAAAGGTCATGCTGGTCGGTGACGCATGGGGGGGCCGTCCCGTCTTAGAAGTTTTCTTGCCCTCCAACCGAGACATGACCTATGGGAAAAAGAACACCAAAACAAGACCTGTTGTCACAAAATAAAATAAGGAAAAGTCTTACCAGGTGAAGTCGAGTGCAGCGAACAGAAGTAGCAGAATAATTTCTGAGTCGACGGACTGCGACACAGAGTCGACAAACTGCAACACTCGAAGGCTTCAAAAACAGAGGTAGACCTCTAGAAATCTTCCTCTCAGCTACCCACGAGGTGACCTCAATGGCAGGAGATGAAGAACTGGTGGGAGGGTGGAGTCGACCAACACCTAACAAGCCAACCTGCAGGCGCCACACAGTGCATTGGTCTCAAGGTGGTGCCGATGGTGCGTCGACTCTGCCTATCCCAAAAAAAAGCTCCACTGGGTCATGACCTCCGCCAAGTACCTAAAGGTGATGAATGGTGAAGACTGACACAGATAAGATCTTCAGATCAGGTAACCAATCCATCATTGAATGGGTCTTGTTCAACTGTGCACATAGAATTTCGGCCACTGGAGTCTTGCCAGATAGCATAAGTGACCACTCTCCAGTATATTGTGTTTGAAGAAATAAAATACCCAACCCTCCTCCTAACATTATTGAATCATGAAACCTATCTAACTTCGATCAATCCTCCTTTCTCAACTCACTACATAATGTCAATTGGTGGCCAATACACACCCTGCCCACTCTTGACCAGGCCCTGGATTATCTAATCGACTCTGTCACTACCATTATTAACTATCATGCCTCTCCCACCCATCCCAGGTCCAAAGGCAAATCAAACCCGTGGCTGACTAAAGATATCCGGAAACACATGGCAGAACATGATGCTGCCTGGAAAATCTTCAAGAAAACTGTCCTCTCCTCTCCTCTGATTGGCACTCCTACAGATGCCACAGAAACATCTGCAAGTCTATAATAACTAACACTAAGAGAACATTTTATTTTACATTGCAAACTAATAAGCTCTGCAATCCCAAAGATTTTAGGGCTGAAATTAACTTCCTTCATAAGGTAAACCTCCACCCTTCCCGATGCACTAGTCGCTAAAGACAAAGTATTCCTAAACCCCTTTTTCAGGGTTTTTGGAGTGGTTAAGTGTGGAGAGTGGGGTCCCTCAGGGATCAGTCTTGGGGCCCTGCTTGTTCAATATACACACACACATATATATATACACATATATATAGGTACCAATATGCAACTCGAGAAACAAAGTGTGACAATCAGGTTCCAAAATGTATTTGGGCCAATTGTCATAACCATATCATATTTACATTGGGTGCATGTAGTAGTATTTCAGTCCCCAACATAAAGATAGTTTGTAGTTCAGAGGTGCTAAAAAATGGGATTAAAAGTTCCCACAAGGGCAACGTAATGTGAGTAACATTGTGTCCTTGACAGCAAATTTGTCATATTATCAAACATATATTTTTTGATATTACTATGTCTATGGTATCTATTTAGGTAGCATAATATCTAACTTTTCAGTTTTTTATCATAAACTTAACTTGTTGGTAATTATGCCACAATATGTTTACTGATTACAGTATGCCCAAATCTGGACATGTTTAAGTTTGGCTACCACATTCATGTCCTTGATTTTCTAGCCCATTTTTTTTGCACAACTATATTACCCTCATAGGAAAAGACAGAAATCACTTAATTTTCAGAAAGTGAATTATACTTTATTTACAAGGGTTTTTCCACAGGATGTCACATGAATAACTCAGACTACACAGGACGTCATGCGAGTAACACAGACACAACACAAGAAGTCACATGAGTAACATGGACACCAGAACAGTAGTATCAGTATCATACCAAGTGTCTCACTAAGTCATACCAAAAGTTATTGCTAATGTTCAACCAAAAAAATGATTGTCTTACTATGGATATTTGGTATAACATTTTTTGAACATTTTGAAGATTGTACTGTAGTCACAACATTATATTAACTTAAGATATTCACAAATGTTTTATGTTACAGTGTAGTATGGACTGAATCTCACCTGGTCTGTCTATTACATATACCAGCTGGTCCCAAGCCTACAATAAGAGAGAGGGAAACTAACTATATCTTTATGATATGAATGGGGATGTCTGGGATTAATGCATGCCCTTGCTTGTGATATTCAAGGCTGAAGGCAAAACACTGAAAGTGTATTAGTGACTTATAACATGGGGTAGATAAAGGCAGGTGAGTGGTAAACAACCATCAGGTGACCATTGCTTACTCCACAATATATGACAGCTAGTGGTGAACCATCCCTCTGAGATATCAGCCTGTGTTTCTGTTCTGATCTTGTTATAGTGCAAAATTGCAGTCTGTGGAGCAGCCATTACTATCTCTGCTTAGTGAGTGAGAGCCGAGGCCTGCCATGTAGTCCCAGGTAGTGCAGCAACAGTAGCTGTAGTGTCCAAAGTTTGTAGTCTTGCTTCTTACCCAAGCTTGTTCCCAGAGTGAAGTGTGTGGTCCCCGTGGTCATTTTTCTGTTGCACAGCCAGATTGACAGGTAAATCCCATAGTTGTGACATAAAGTCAGATGGAACAGTGTGAAGAGAGGGAGACCCCCCCAATGATGTCATGATCTGAAAGTGAGCTTTATGCTGGTAGACAGAGAAACAGGGTTCCAGAAAGATCTGCAAGCTTTGAGTCCCATTAGTTGCCATTTCTTAATTGGTAGAATATAATCTGGTAGACTGTGTGACTGCACTGCTGGGAAAATGTTTACTTGCTTGCCATGCATTAATGTAACCACAGACAAAGAGACAGAGCAGCTAAGCCAGTGGAGGTATAGACACCATGTCTGTACCACAAGAGGCAACTCCATATTTTGCACTTCAGAGCTACTGTGCTGTCTCAGAAGGCATATCATGCACAACAAATGTCAGAGAAAGCATAGCAACTTTCCTTCTGACATCTGTATGTGCATGACAGCCATTTTGTTGGGGACTATTTTTTTAGACAGCAGAATACAGTAATTTGCTTGTCTTTTATAAAAGGAGAAAAAACATGTATATTGCTTTCTCCTTGTTTTGTAGTGCACCCTCTGTTATAAGTGTAATAGCCCACTCCAGGGTGTGTGGTTACTGGGGATTAAGCAACACACTGGGTGTTGTGAGGACACTCAGCCAGCAGCCTCATGCTTCACAATGTACTCAGGGTATTGATTAATCCCTAATAACTGCACACCCTGGAGTGGGTTACTTCCTACTAATAGAACTATGCCCTTGAGTGGGTTGCTTCAATCTTAAAATGTGTTTTAAGAAATGAAATTAAAAACTGACTTCAGGGGCCAGATCTTCAAAAGCTTGCCCATGTGCAAAGCCTAGTTTTTCTGCACAAACCCAGATTTGCGCAGATGTCCATATTCCAAAGCCCTGTTATGGGCAAACAAGGTTTGTGTCCAGGAGATTTTCTGAGGATGGCACAATACAAATGGAAAGTCATGGACCTGAAATCTGGTGAAGTCCTGTAATCACAGAGTGAAAGATAATTTTGCATGGTCCCCTTGTATGGTGCAGATATACACAATTATCCCTGTTACTAATGATGCCATCCAGCAGATCACAGCCACAACTGAAGACACAGCCCTTCCTGTTGTCAAATGGACCCCTCCATGGTACCATCACTCACTGTGTCCACAGCATGGTCCTGCAGGTGTATATGCAACCAGTGCATTTGGGAGAGGTGCACTTTTAGGTTTCTTCAGCTATTGTAGTTAATGTCAGTAATTGTTTGATATGCCATGCTGGGCCTCAGCCTATCATGCAGCACAGCACACCAAACAATTACTGTGATTCACTACAACAGCAAAGTAAGCCAAAAGTGCACAAAAAATGGAATAAAAAATACAGAACAAAGGGTAACACTTTAACAGTCACTGACAGCAATCATCCCAGTAAGGAAAAACAGTATTTATCTTCGCTTGTACTGCCATGGAAGCCATTTAAGGCATACCATGTTTTACATAGCAGTTACTGAGATACACTGCAACAGCAGCCAAATGAGCCTAAAACTGCACAAAACAATAAACAGGGTTGATGTTTTGGTGACTGCAACCAGGTTACCATCAATTACAGTAATTTTACATCCATTTTGGTGTTTGTGCCTTTTAGGCTCATTTTACTGTTGCAGTGAATCTCAGTAATTGTTTAATGTGCCATGCTAGACTCTTGGCCTAACATGCAGCACATGGCACACCTAATGATCACAAAACATATTGCTGAAATGTAAATGGTTCTGTGCTGGCATTTGGGTGCTCAGTGTTGAGTCAGTGGGTGCAATATTTTTTTTTTTAAACTTGCCATCTTATAGACTCCTGTGGATCTGAGAAATTTGTGGATTACCCAACACTTCATTTATTGCTGCTGTTATTTGCTGTTATTTGCTTTTCTGCTACTAAATGGCTTCGATGCACTTGCACATAAAATATATAAGTACTGTGAGTATGTTTGGAGTGCTGACCATTTTTCTGTTCTGCAGAAGTGTTTTTACAAAAATTAATATGATAATAACCAGGATTTCTTTTTAAGTTTAGCAGATAAGCAGGTAGTTTAAAAGTAGTTCTGGTGTTCTGATGCCTCCAACACAATATAAGCCCTAAAGAGATCAGGTCTACAAACTGAGCACCAGCAGAGACCAGATCCTATTTATTTACTCCCCAATACAACATGTATTTTATTTCTCATTATAGAACTCTCCAAACTGTAGATATGGTGTTCTGATGCCTAATACAAAATGAACCCCAGCACTAACCAGGTCCAAGTGATATACTCCCAAAACTGCAGTTTTTGCCAGTACAGAACATGCTATTTAGCAGCAGTAACATTAAAGGTGCCCCTGATAGAGAATAGGATCACAAAATGCCCCCCAGGGATCAGGCCACAGAATGATCCCATGTAGAACTTGGTCTACAGAATAGGTAAATATGTGTAACCATTTAATCTAGGAAACCTGCAGTTGTTCAACTTTAAAATGCTTTATAATCAACTCTCTCTGCCCTACCCCACCATTCATACCCGAGCTCAGCATCTTGGGACCATGAGGCAAGGTCCGACTACATGTCTCTGTGTTTCCCAAAAGCAAATGTGTACCTTTATAATCTGCAGACATCTGCACACCGGGAACAAAGAGCACATGAGATGCAAAGAGAATAGCCCACTGTAGTGCCCGTAACATGCATAACTCTAAACTTCAGGAGGACAACATGTATTGTCCAGAATGTAGGTGGCAGTACAAGAATACAGACCCACCAGGTCCACAGCTTTAGAAACCATGGGGTAATGACTGGAGGTGACAGCATGCATTTCTGATTCTGAAGATTCTGGGCCGGTGGAGGAACCAATAGTAACGTGGGTAACAAAAGGACACGAAAATAATATGCCATGGAAAAAGGGAATTTTCTAAATAAATGAGTTATAACAAACTGCAAGGTTTTGGCAGCATGTCAGTAACAAAAACAAGGTCACCAGACACAATAATGCTTTTGGACCACAATTCATGCAAATTAAAGGCACAGTCTGCTTAGGATGAGGTACTAGATGGACACTACATGTAATGAACGTTACAGCTGCATAAAATGATTAAATAAAAGGCAAAAACTTTTATTCTGTACAGGGAGTTCTTGGGGGAAGCTTAAATGAAGTAATTAGATAACACATTAACAACAGTTGGGTTTCTAAGGCACAATAAAGGCTGTATTTAAATACTTAAATTGGGAATAGAAACAATGTCACAAAATGGAACCCTATTTGAAGGGTAAATCGATGTTTGTGATAAAACTGAAAGAGCAGTGGAACCAAACTGGGCCATGTTATGTTTAATATCTCTCTAATGTAGGACTACAAATTAGGTGGGTCATGTGAACCTTTTAACAATTCAGCAAAAGTTACAGGGGTGTCAATGTGCAGCAGGTATGAGTCTCTCGAATACTGTATTCATGCCATATATATATATATATATATATATATATATATCTCTATACACTCATTGACGGGAGGAGGGGAAGTATGGGAGTCTAAATTTGCAGACGATACCAGGATTGGCTTTACCATCGATAACACTGGGGATATACAGAAGCTACAAACAGCATTAAATAAAATGGAAACATGGGCAAGGGAGGACAAGCTTTTCTTTAATATGGAAAAATGTGCAGTGATGCACTTTGGTAGGAATAACATCCTGGCAGACTATAAGTTACATGGAATACAGCTGAGGAAGGTAACTGATGAAAGGGATCTGGGAATCAGGGTATCAAATGATCTAAAGTTTAACCAGCATTGTGGTTAGATGGTAAAGGTTGCAGGGGGCATATTACATAGTATAAGTAGACATATTAAAAGTAGGAGGAGAGAGGTGGTTGTGCCACTTTATAGTTCATTGGTGAGGCAGAGGCTGGAGATTTATGACCAATTTTGGTCATCTGGATTCAAGACTGATATGAGGAGAGTGGGGGTGGTTCAGAGAAGAACAACAAGATTAATTCTTGATGTAAGAAATAAAAATTATACAGAGAGATTGGATGAGCTGAAGATGTATACACTGAACTATAGGAGACTGAGGAGGCGACATGTGCCTGGTCTAGTGAGCAACAAGAGATCCAGTTTTTGGAGCCAAACTTGGACTAACTCTTAAGGAGCAGCACTACAGCACCAGGGCACATTCGATGCAGCTAATATGACAGCAGTTTAAAACAACAAAAAGGAAACACTGGTTTAGTATAAGGGTAATATCAGTTTGGAATAGCCTACCAGAAGAAATTGTCACATGTAACAGCATGGAAGGTTTTAAAAGGAAGTTAGACAAATATTGTGAACAAGAAAATATAATTGGGTATTAAAACTAGAAAATAATAAAAGAGGACGCTATACGGACTAATGTCTCCTATGCTCTGAACCTACCGATGAAACCTATGAAACCCTCATCAACAGCTGATGGTCTTAACAACTTCCTCACTGACCTCAGCACATACACCTCTCAATTCAGCATGTCCCAACAACACCACCCTGTACAGACACCCACCCCCTAGGACTATTACTGAACTCTTCCACATCAAACTAACTTCCATCAAAGAGGTTTTAAATTATTATGTAACCTCAAGGAACATGGATCACCCAGGCATGACTCTCTTGAGCCCCAGTTTTAAAATGGGAGCCCTGCACTAGGCCACTCTGGTCAGAGATTTGATAAACAGATCCTTCATTGAGGGTAGTCCCCACAAAATGGAAGTCTGCCATAGTCACCCCTGGCAGTTAGAATTATTAAATAAAAATAGTGAGCAGATTTGGGCAGCTATTAAAATAAAATTGATTATTGTATCAATACTTGGGTTCCTGAATCCACAAAATATACCAAAAACAAAAATAGAGTTCCCCCATGGCTAAATGGAAAATTAAAAAGATTAGTAAGGAAAAAGAGGAAAGCATATAAAAAACATTAAAAAAATCCAACAAATGAGAAGAAGCAAATATTTACAAAAATATCAAGCCTTTGTAAAAAAAAACAATCAGAAGTGCTAAGATTAATTTTGAATTAAATTTAGCAACCATAACAAAAGATAATAAAAAGAAATTTTATAATTATGTTGGTTCAATGACAGGTAATCAACCCATCATTGGCCCATTAATTAAAGATAATAGAATGCTTGTCAATGAATCTGAAATGGCCCAAGAATTTAAGGAGTACTTTCTTAACATTTTTAAAGGTAAAGATATGGTTCATTTAGATAATATTAGTAATAAACAAGAAGCTCCATTTATTACTACTGAGGAGATTATAAGGGCAATTTATGCCACCAAAGTAAACTCATCAGCAGGTCCAGATGGAATTCCTATAAAATTCATTAAAGAATTGACCTCTGAAATAGTAGACTTACTTACTTTACTATTTAATGTATCTCTTGAAGAAGGTTATGCTATAAGAGAATGGACATTAGCTACTGTGGTTCCTATACTTAAAAAAGGAAATAAACAGCTTGCTAGTAATTATAGACCAATTAGCTTAACATCATGTATAGGAAAATTAATGGAGAGAATTTTAAAGGAAAAAATGTTAGACCATTTACAAAAGATAAATTTTAGTGATGTAAGTCAGTATGGTTTTGTGCAACGTAGATCATGTCAACTTAACCTTGTAAATGTTTTCTAACCAGTAAGTGTAGCACTCGATCAGGGCCTTCTGGTGGATGTAATCTTCTTGGATTTTGAAAATGCCTTTGATTCCATGCCTTATGGTATACTGATTAAAGAACTGGTTAAATATGGTTTCAATACAAATATAGTTCATTGGATATATTCCTGGCTTAATAACAGAAAACAATGTGTTTATATCAAAGGACATTTTTCTGAGTGGGGAGAAATAAGCAATGGAGTTCCTCAGGGTTCTGTGCTTTGCCCCTTGTTATTTAATTTACTAATTGCAAATATGCAAACATCAAAGAGTTTGGAACTGTCAAATTTTGAAAGCAGCACAAGGGAAGTAACAGAGTTTGGAACTCAGTGCTTTGGCTTCTCAGAAGGAACTAGAAGGGGGACTAGATCAGATCTACAGTACAGTAGCTCTTGTTGTTTTACATTGTTTCTTGTGGATTCTACTTGGTAGAAGGTTATTTCTTTTCTTTCTTACTACTAAGGGGCTAGCAGGGTATTGTTTGGGGCTGTTGAAATTTTGAAACCTGTTTTGGTAGCTATAAGTGGGCTCATTTGTTTGATTCACTGTGTGGCAGGCTGCATTTGTAGAGACCTATTTCTTCTGTTTTAAAACATAATTGGTGTGATTTCACTGGGTTTGTTTCTTTGAACTGGAGACATATATCTTCTAATTCCAAGTCTATTTTGATGTGTTGTTGGTGAAGCTGTTTGAATTGGAGTCCTGTTTCTTTGGGTAGCAAACTTATTGTGGGGGCTTTGAGTAGAATTGTGATTCATTGTTGCTGGCTTCACTAGCTGCAAAGTTTGAGTGCAGAGTGGGGGAAGGGTGCTAATGGTCTGACCAGAGGCCTCAGCTACCTGATTGTTTCTGGAAGACTTGGGCTGGTCCCACCCTTGGTCCATTATTTCCTTTATACCAGGGGTTCTGACATCACTTCCTCAAACAGGCAAAGGATATGCACCTGTCATAGCAAAGCAGACATCCGTGAAAGGAACAGCAGCAAGTGAAGAGGTGACTGCTCTCTCAGTGGAAGGGAAGTAAATGCAAATCTAGGAGCTTTCATTATTACTTCTTCACATTGATATTGCATTGGGGAAAGGAGGAGTAGGAGTTTGAAGAAGGTTGTGCAATGGCTACTTAAAGTCTGTTTTGAGTGTGGATAGGAAGGATAGGAATATAAAAGTAGTTGCTCAATATATCTAAACGTGTGCAACAAAGAAGGTAAGGAAATAAAGAAAATGTTTTGCACTGATAGAGAAGGGAGAAGGAGACTTGGGGAGTGTTTGGTATCCTGCATCTGGAAGGGTGGAGGTTGCTGGTGGGCAACGACAGCAATAGGTAGGGTGGTAGGCTGCAACAACTGCGGTGCACCAATCTTTCTAAAAATTGCCTGGAGTGTGGGAGGATGTTTAGTGTGCAACCACATAGAAAAACTTAGAAAGGAGATTGAGGGTCTACAGGAGGAACTAAGACAGGCAAGGCAGATTGGGGGTGGGTTTAGCCCAATACTAGAGGGAGGAAGAAGGGAAGATGAGGGAGGGCGATTTAAGGCAACAGTGGTGAGAGAGGGTCAGAAGAAGGGAAGCAGAGACAAAGGGCCCAGGCCAGGAAGAACAATTGCTGGGAAACCAGGTCAGAGACAAAAGACAAATGGAAGGAGAGATAGGGACTTGTGAGGGAGGCGAAGAAGTGGCAAAAAGTCATGGAGTGGAAGAGAACAGGTTACTACGAAGAGAGAGGCGGGCATTTGTGAAGGGCCTTCAGAAAATAGTTGTGCACTGCTAGAGGAAGAGGTGGAGAGGGGAATGATGAAATTAGAGGTAATTGATAAATGTCTGGACCAAACTGGAGTGGGAGGAAGTTCTGCTGGGAGAATTGCAACAGGGGTAAAGGGAGAAATAATGTGCAGGAGAAGAAGAAGAGCTGGAAATGAGAGAGGAGATGAATGGAAGCAAGCAGGGAGTAAGAGGGTGGAATCTTAGTGCTGGGGACTCAATACTAAGAGGAGTTAGGTGGGAGTAGCAAGGGAGAGGCATTGTCGCATTTGGGTGGAGGCATGCCAGGAATGACAGCAGAAAGGGTGGGACAGTCTGTTCTGAAATATGCTAGAAGGGTAGAACAAGCCTCATTTAATTATGCATCTTGGACAAACGACCTGGCTGACAAGACAGTAGATACAGTTCAGAGGATTTTGAGGAACTAGTACAATTATGTGAGGGGGCAGGAAGATCATAACTTTTTCAGAGATACTTCCTTTGCCAAAGGCAAGCACAACAAGAAAGCTGAGAATAGAGGAATTTAACAGACGGCTAAGAACCTGGTGTTGTGCTAAAGGGTATGGGCTGTTGGGGGTGGGGAGGGACCTGGCAGGACAGTAGTCTCTATGCCAAGGACAGACTACACTTGAGTGAGGAGGGAAAGAAAGTGTTGAAACAGAGGATGGAGGAGTACATAGAGGAAGTTGGGAATTTAAACTAGGAGTGGGGGTGGCAGTTGGGAAGAAATATGCAGAGACCACAGGTTGGAAACCATGAACTTACTCCCTTAACAGTGACAAAGGACAAATAGGCAAGTACTGTTGGTGATGCTAGGAAAGGAGGGCAGGATGGGAGGGGGAAAGGGTGGAAGGTGGTTACCCTTAATGCTAGGAGCCTTGGGAGGAAAACTGCAGAGTTACAGGTTCTCATGGCAGGGGAGAGGTGGACATTGCAGTCATCACAGAAACATGGGCCACCAATACAATGACTGGGACCTGTCTGTACCAGGGTACAGATTATTTCGTAGGGACAGAGTGATTGGGAAAGGAGGGGTGGCACTATATGCGAAGGAAGGACTGAAGTGTGAAAGGGAGGAAGGGGAGGAGGGTAGTACGGAGTCACTTTGGATGCAAATCCAGGATTCCAAGAATAGGATTCTTAGAATGGGAGTGGTGTACAGGCCACCATCTCAGATGGAGGAGTTAGACAGGGAACTAGTGGGACAGATCAGGAGGACCTGCGAGAAGGGTAGTGTGGTGATTGTGGGGGACTTCAACATGCCAGGAGTGGACTGGAGCACCCCAACAACCAGGAACAGAAGGGAGCAGGTACTGCTGGATGCCTTCCAGGACAGCTTCCTGCTGCAAATGGTCAGTGAACCAACCAGGTTAGGAAATACCCTTGACCTTGTGCTGGCAAATGGGGACTTTGTGAGAGAACTTACAGTGGAAGAACCGCTGTCAGGGGTGACCACCACTCAGTATGGCTCACATTGGATATGGGCAAGGAAGGTGGAATCTGGCACAATAGTGCTGGACTTCAGGAGGGCTGACTTTGGGAGGATGGGGAAAGTGGTAAAGGGTACCTGGCCAGAATTCAATCTAGTATGGACACTAACCAGAGGTGGGAGCTCATAAAGCTGGGGATAGTGGAGGCAACAAAACCTGCTGCAAAGCCCACAGCAAGAAGGCTAGGGGCAGAAACCGATCTGGTTGAGCAAGGAGGTCATGGAAAAGGTAAGGAGGAAAAGAGCTGCCTTTAGGAAGTACAAGAAAACAGGGAGGGAGAGAACAGGAGGAGTACTTGACAGAATCAAGGAAGTGACAAGGGCAGTAAGGGAGCCAAAGCACCACGGAACTCAGGCTGGCACAAGGCATTAAGAAGGGAAGAAGGACTCTTTAAGTACATCAGGGAGAAAAGGAGCTGTAAGGACCACATAGTAAGGATTAGGAAGGAAGGGATTGGGTGGAAGCAGGTGAAAAGGCAGAAGCACTAAATGAGTACTTCTGCTCAGTATTTACTAAAGAGAAGAGGGGGTGACACCCAAGGTGGGAGAAATGGCAGAAGCAGGGAGGAAGCGGTGACAGATGGAGAAATCATGGAGAGCAGAGTTTGAGAGGGTTTGAAGGCACTGAGGGTGGACAAGGCACCAGGCCCAGATGGCATCCACCCCAGGGTACTGAATGAGCTGGCAGAGGTCCTTGCAGGACCTTTGGCAGACCTATTTAATGCCTCACTACATTCGGGGTGTGTACCTCAGGACTGGAGGATGGCTCATGTGGTGCCCCTTTATAAGAGTGGCCCCAAGAATGAACCGGGAAACTACAGACCAGTGAGCCTCACATCCATCGTGGGTAAGCTAATGGAGACTATCCTGAAGGAGAGGCTGGTGGCCCTCCTAGAGGCCAAAGGACTACAGGACAGCAGACAGCATGGCTTCATACATGGCAGATCCTGCCAAACCAACCTGGTTGAGTTCTATGGCTGGGTAACTAGGCAACTGGACAGGGGCCATGCAGTGGATGTCCTGTATCTGGACTTCAGTAAGGCATTCGACTCAGTGCCACATGGAAGGCTGGGAAGGAAGTTAGTAGGCACAGGGGCGGGTGCAAAGCTGGTGAGATGGGTAGGAAACTGGCTGCAGGGAAGGCAACAGAGGGTGGTGGTGGGTGGGGAGCTCTCACACCCAAGGGCAGTGATGAGCGGTGTTCCACAGGGCTCAGTGTTGGGACCAGTGTTGTTTGGGATATTCATTGCAGACATATCATGGGACATCAAGAGCAAGATCAGTCTGTTTGCTGATGATACCAAGGTAGGCGCGGTGGTGGATGACCTAGGGGGATGGCAGGGGTTGCAGGATGATCTGGCAAAGCTTGAAACCTGGTCAGACACCTGGCAACTGGGCTTTAATGCCAAAAAGTGCAAGGTGCTGCATTTTGGGATGAAGAACCCAAGGAGGAGTTACCAGCTAGGGGGTGCAGCTAGCCCAGACAGAGGAGGAGAAGGATCTGGGTGTGCTCATTACAGGGTCAATGAACAACTCAGCACAATGTAGGAAGGCAGCTGCAAAGGCCAACAAAATGCTGGGTTGTATTGCAAGGGGTATATCCTCGAGGAGGGAGGAGGAGGAGGTGATTCTGCCACTGTATAGGTCATTAGTTAGACCACACCTGGAGTACTGTGTGCAGTACTGGCGTCCGTATCTGAAGAGGGACATTAAGTTACTGGAGGGGGTGCAGCGCAGAGTGACAAAGATGATCAAGGGGCTGGGGGACTTATCATACGAGAGGAGGTTGAAGGAGTTGAACATGTACTCACTGGAGGAGAAGAGAGGAGAGACAGGGGTGACATGATTGAAACCTTTAAATACATGAAAGGAATAAACAAGATGGGTACCGAGGGGCTGTTCAAAGTAAGGGAGGAGGGCCACCAGGGGCCATGATATGAGACTGGGCGAGGAAGTTCAGGAGGAGATAGGAGACACTTTTTACAGAGAGGGTGGTGGCTGGGTGGAATCGTTACCTGCTGAAGTGGTATGCAGTAGAACAGTGGACTGCTTCAAGCGAGGATGGGACAGGACAAGGGGGAGGGTTATTGAAGGGGAAGGGTGGAAGGGAGGGGTAGCTTCAGAATAAGGGGTGCTAGCTGCATATTCGAGCAGACTTGATAGACCTCTAGGCCTTTATCTGCTGGCAAATTTCGTATGTTCGTAAAAGAAGTTTGGTTACATAAATATGCTGATGGCAGTAAACTTGGTAGTATTGTCGAAAATTCTGTCTCAGTTAGTATTTTACAGGTCAATCTTGACCACCTAGTTAAGTGGTCATTGAGAATAAAATGACCTTTAACCCTATTAAGTGTAAAGTGATGCATCTAGGGAAAAATAATATGCTTGCATCTTATGGATTAATAGTCATAATTTAGAAGCTATTACATCAGAAAAAGATCTGGGAATTGTAATAGCACATGATCTAAAATGTATTTCTCACAATAACAATGTCGTGAAAAAATGCCATGGTACTCTGTCTTGTATTCTCAAACATATTAAGAGTAGGGAAACTGAAGTATTAATCCCTTTATATTCAAGCCTAGTAAGATCACACATAGATTAATGTGCTCCCTTCTGTACACCAACATCTGTGGGGGGAATTGCCTCAGTAGAAAAGGTACAAAGGCGAATTACTAAAAAGATCAGAGGTTTGACAGAACATGATTATAGTACAAGGTTGAAATCTCTGGGTCTTTTTTCATTAGAATACAGGCAATTTAAAGGTGATATGTGCTTAGCATATAGATCTATTTATGATCATGGCCTTATATGAGGGTCTTTGTCTTCAGAGTTCTGGAATAGGGTATGATACAAGATCGCATAATTTGAAGTTTAGAATGGAAATAAATAATACAACAAAGAGAAAAACATTTTTCACACAGAGATTACCTCCCTTATGGAACTTTCTACCAACAGAAGTTGTCGCAAGTAAGGATTTGGAACAATTTAAACTTGAATTGGATAACTATATGGGTGAGAAGAAACTTAAATTTCACCAATAGGCGACAAGTTCATAATGAGAATTCACCCTGAATTCGTATTACACCTATGAACCTATTCACAAGGAGGGGTCTACTGTTCTAGTTGAAAACTATACACCGTCTCAATCCTTTTCACCTCGGTAAAGTGCAAGAATGCATTCTTTACAATCAGCTAAATCATTACCTAGAACAACACCAATTCTGTCCCCCTGCCAACATGGGTATTGAAAAAATCACAGCACTCTCTCTGCTCTCATTAAGGTCACCTCGGGTATACAACATGCCTTCAACCTTGGCCAGACAACTGGTGCTATCTTTATGGACCTCACCAAAGCTTTTTATTTGGTGAACCATGAACAGCTACTACAGAAATTAAACTCTATAGGAATTGATCAACACTCCATAACCTGGATTCAAAACTACCTCACAGGCTGCTCCCAAAGTGTTAGATGGACTAACTGCCTATCCCTCTTCTGACCCAACTCCCTTGGCATTCCCTTGCCATTTCCCAGGCCTCCATCCTGGGGCCACTACTCTTCTCACTATTCATTAATGAGCTGCCTAGCTCTTGCAGAGGGGCCCCTGTTCAGCTGTATGCGGATGATGCTATCCTTTACAGGTCCTCTGCTGACCTCTCTTGGCTCAGCCAACACTTGGACACTGACTTACATCAACTGGAGACATGATTCCTGGCAAACAACTTACTTCTGAACATCAAAAAAATGAAAACAATGCTCCTACACCTGCACAACTTAAAAACTGAACTTACACCCAAACTCACTATTGCCACCCACAACAGAGAACCCCTAGAACTGGTTCACACTTTCAAATATCTAGGCATATTACTTGACCCTAGCCTATCATATGAGGCACATGTCAACAAAATGATTATAACACTTCACCAAAAACTGGGTTTGCTCCACTGACTCTGCTCACTACTGTCTAGAGCATCTTGCCTGAAGATCACCACAGCCTCTCTCCTTCATCTACTTTCCTATGGCTCCCCACTACTCTTATCACTTAAATCCTCTCTCATAAACCAACTTAAGCAACTATATCATAGGATAGGACTCTTTGCCTCAGGAGCCGCCCCCTACCAGCATCATTGCACTGTATGGCATCCTTGGGTTAGCTTCAACTGGAACAAAATTCCAGTACTCCTCCTCCACTGCCTAATTTACAAACTTACAGACATTACACCCATCCAAGCCTCTTTAACATTGTTGCATGAAAACCTGCAAACCGGACCCTCTGCTCCTCCTCTCTCCACTTCTATCTGTGCCAACAACACGCCTAGCGACAAGTAGAAGAACCTTTGCTACACAGCACCCTGGGCTTGGCACTCCTCCCTCCTTCTATCCTCTCATGACTTACCATCCCTAGTTTCAAGAATGCCCTACACAACTATCTGAATGATCTATGTACCTGCTCCTGCCTAACCTAAAGAATCTACTTAAACCTTTGCACTTTTGTCTGGTCATCTTGATCAGTCTTTCTCAACTACTCCTGCTCAACAAATATGTGCAACTGACCTGCCCTATTTTTGTTATTGATGATACTGTTTCACTCTATGGGAATTATGTAGCATTGATCTCAATTGTGTATGGATTTATTTCCACATTTACTGTGTTGTATTCTATTATATTATTGATTAATAACATGTGTACTGTTATATAATGTATTATGTTTGTATCTTTTGTCCTTGGTATTATATAAATTATTTTGTATTCCTTACCCTTTGTACTTTCCATCAGGTCACCCCTGGAAAAGGGACTTCATGGTCTCAGTGGGCTTACCCAGGTCACCAAAATTCAAATAAATACATAAAATAAGCATCTGAAATGGGCATGGATGCCCATACACTATAAAGATAATGTATGGGCATCCATACACAAACAAGTCTCTGTCTTCATCTCGAACTTTCTATGGCATCCAGTTCCTGGCTGCTGTGAAAAACTCCTGATGCAGACACAGGCTTGTTGTGCACAGCTACCCAGGAATTATTCTCTATATTAGCAAAAAAGCTAATGTGTGTAAGCAAGCAAAACTGCTGTGAAACAGGCACAAAACCAGGGAAGTAGAGCAAAACATCCCTAATGTCTCACACACTCTGTGCTTCAAAGGACATCTCTGTTGAGAACTGATTGCCACCCACTTTAAAAGTGTGCTTATTTCTTGGAAGCAAACTTCACTTTATTTTCAAATTCTGCCCCAGTCAGATTCTAAAGGCAAGGTCTGAAGTGATTTAGTTTTGGAAGAAAAACACTTACAAAAACTAAGCCCCAGACTTTACAACCAATTAATCAGACTTTTAAACTTTGTTATATAACTGTTAAGCACCAGTCTTTGAAAATCTAAGTAAAACAGTAAACATGTAGTTCCCAGACCCTACCAGTAACTAACAAAAACAAAATAAAACCTTTCAAATCAGTAAAAACGTCTTGTGGAACCAAGGATGCATTGGTTTCAAAATTACAAATTACAGACTGACATTTGTGCTTATAATATTAATAACACCTGAGATACATTGAGAATGATGATCTGCAGAGACCACTGTCTTCAGCAGGAAAAGAAAGCTCTAGGATTGGGTTGAGGAGCTGCTTGTGACTGGCATAATGTAGATGGCATCCTTTGAAAATCCATGAGATTATAGAGCAGCCCACAGGTGCAAACTTGATGTGATTATTGGGACATTGCTGCTGTTGAAAAGTAGGATATTTTCAATAATTGTGTTTTTAATTTTAACATATTCTAGCTGTGTGTGTTTTTCTTTAATTTTTCATCTTCTTATATTTCAGGTAATACAGCTCTTATTTCAGGATGCCTTTCAGAAGGACAGTGAGTCTTCCTGACTGAACTTGCTGTTGTTGTTTGTGACATCACAGTGTGTGGGCATGGTGAGCACTATAATTTCATAAATGAAGGTACCATGAGGTCAGTAGGGGCAGACAAATGCGTTTATACACATTTCTTAGACAGGCTACCAAGATGTGTTCTAAACCCAGGAAAGGAAAGCATAAACACATCTGTTCTCCAGTTAATTGTAATAGCTGACACACTGTTCAGGATTTTTTTTAAAGGATCTGTCATGGGTTGCATTCACTGCTATTTCAAACTGGAAATGCATCTGAATTAGATCATTTATTAGTTAGTCCAACAGTGTCTAAATTTCACATTCCAAAAATGAAACAGTTGTGTCAAAATGATGCAGATCTATTTTTTACACAAATTGTGACTCATTAATGCAAACAAATCCAGCTTTAGAAACTACCAATAGGGCTGCTTGGACACCATCAGAAAAGACTGACATGCATTTGCATTTGTGTCCAACCTGTTTAAAAATCTTCATGCAGTGTGCATGAAAGCACGTGCTGAAGTGCAGAGTCACTCCTTAAATACTGCCTTCTCTATATGTAACTCTATTCCCCAGTATGTCTCTGAATCTAAGACTCTTACAGAATTAAACAAGCATTTTTCAATGCCAAATGTTGTCGCGCTGGCATTGGCTTTGGTAGTGCAGTGCGGAAAAACATTTTGGGCAGGATGTGAAAAATGGCAGCTGTACAGTTCATAAGGAGGTGTACAAAAATGCCAGTGTTGAAAATGTGACATGTAAATATTGCAAATTTGCAAAGTTACAAGGGTGCATGGGAAATGTGCAACATACGCTAATAATCATGATCATTTTATCGGCGTTCGGCACCAAATTTTCAACATTGGCATTTTAGCACCTCTGCTCATGTACAGTGTCACTGTTATTTCCTCAAACTGTCCCAAAAGTGATTTTTACAGAGACCTCGATATTCTGCGCGGACGTGCGAAAACACATTTTGGGCAGGGTATGTGAAATGACAGCTGTGCTGTTTTCAAGAGGTGTTGGAAAAATGCCAATGGTGAAAATCCAGAGTGAAAATATTACAAATGCACAGCGTTACGGCGTGCATGCAAACTGCATAACGCATGCTCGTAACACAGTCATTTTATGAGAATTGTTGCCAAATTTTCAACATAGGCATTTTGGGACCTCTGCTCATGAACAGTGTCACTGTCATTTCATAATCTGCCCTGAACACTGATTTACCACAGCGACCATGTTATTCTGCGCGGTGAGAAACACAATTTGTCCAGGATGTGAAAAATGACAGCTGTACTGTCCACAAGGAGGCATAGAAAATAGGCGATGTTGAAAATCTGGCATGAAAATATTATGAATTCATTGAAGTTACAAGTGTGCGTAGCAACTGTACAATACCGCGGCACAAATACAACAGCCATTTTAGGATTTTTCCATAGAATTTGCAACATAGGCTTTCAGAGCCCACCTCATGAACACTGCCATTGTCCTTGTGTTAATCAGTCCCAAAGGTGATTCTGCACAGTAACTGCAAAATCACCTTTTGGGACAATCTTATCATAACAGTGACAGAATTCATGAGGAGGGGTCCCAAAACCCCATGTTGAAAATTTGGTGCAAAATTCAAAAATGCCCAAGATATACCAAAGTTGAAAAAACCCTATTTATTCCATTATACAGCTTACCGGCATTTCCTCAGTTCATGGTCGGCTTTGAAGAGTGCAGGCGTGTTCCTGGTCCACGAAGATCACTCGCCAGGCTATGGAGGTAAGTATGGGGTGAGTGGGGATGTGGGGAGGCAGGGTGTGCAATGGATGGGTGCGAGTGGTGAGGGGTAGGGAGACTAGGGACCATTTCTGTTTACAGGTGTTAAAAAAAACATTGGGGGACCATTTTCATTTTAATAGGTGTTTTGGCATGCTGGGGTGGGCTCCCAGCGTGCCACCTGAGTGTGTGTGTGTGGGTGCTTTAGCCAACAGGGGATTGGGCACCCCGTCATCAAAAAAGGAAAGGAGGGGGCCACAGGAGCCAAGGAGGATTGGGCACCCCCATCGGCACACAATAAATGGAGGTGTTGACAGGCAACAGCAGCAGTCACTGCCGCTATGTTGCCTGCACGTAGGGGGAGGCGTGTTGTGGTCACGCTGCATGAGAGCTTCGCTCTCATTGCAGCTGACCTTTTCTCTGATGTCGTCGCCTTATTAGCTAGGCAGGGTGTCAGCCCATGCTGCTGGCTGATTGGGGAAATGCGGGATGTACCTACTGGTGTGTGCCCTGCATTCGCCCAACAGTGACCGCGCCTCCAAATCTGCACTACTGCAAGATGTTGGCTACACAAGTGCGCCAACATAAAAAGGTACTAAACACCTATTCATCATGATACTTTAAAGTGCTGTGTTGTGCAATTAGTCTGAATTGGTTTTATGTTGCACATGAATTTTAAAATGCTTATGTACTATGTAAGCAATTAGGCATGACAGGGTGGCGTTAATTAAGCAATAAGGCATGACCCGAGGGGTTATGTTAATGGTCTGTTAATCACCTTCTGGGGTGTACTGTGGCATGAGGTGTGCCAGTGCCACATGCCCTAGAGGGTGATTAACTGACCATTAACATAATACCTGGGAGTGCCTTATGCTATTATAATAAAAATGTTTTAAAACAGTTGTTCAGCATATGGTTGAGCTCTACCGTATGTTAATAAAAGATTAACATAAGGCTGTTAGAATGTTTGCAGCCAATCAGAAAGCTCCATTTCTCAGACCCTTTTTATAATGTGGGATAACAGCACACCTTGGGGCAGTGAGGTATGAGGCAGTGTCGATTGCCTTATGCAGTTGAGAAGTGCTAGTATCCCACAATTACACATGCCCCAGAGTGTCTTACTGCAATTATAAGATGGCTTTCATGACTTTTAACTTGAAAACCATGCAATGAGGTTTAGAAAGTTAAGCATCTATGACCTGTGCTATTCTACTGAAATAACACACAATCATATGTTCATATTCTACCAATTACAGTACAGGACTTTTACAACCCATTTTATATATTGTTATACATTATATATCTCCCAGTCACTGATACTGCCTTTCCTCAGCCAAGCAATGTCCAAGCCCCATTTGCATCCCATCTCTCTCACTTTTTTTGAAATTAAGTTTATTTTA
Organism: Neoceratodus forsteri; assembly: GCA_016271365.2. Classification (NCBI taxonomy): domain Eukaryota; kingdom Metazoa; phylum Chordata; order Ceratodontiformes; family Ceratodontidae; genus Neoceratodus; species Neoceratodus forsteri. Next base: position 146,615,364 of record CM028133.1, on the reverse strand, counting down.
TTTTCAGAAGAACCAGTACAAGCCAAATACAACTGAAGGCCAAAACAACTACAGGAAAACAAATAACGAAATACCACAACCCCAATAAACTATATACACATTGTGAGTGCATATCTGAATAAAGATTAACAAGGCAATGGAAAAAAAAGAGGGATGGTAATGGTGCCAAAAAAAAAAGGCCCTGAGGGTGAAGAGAAAATCAAAGATTACAAATTCTACACACTCAAAAGTCATACAATATAGTGATTCAAATGAAAAGAAAGGAAGTGCAATTAAGAGACAAAGGCGCAAAGATGTCAAGACAATGTATATAATGTATAGCATCAAGCATTCTCTTACTTACCTAGTCATAGGGGTCCACTGAGGCACATTTTCAGGTGAGAGCATTTCCAGTTGGTGATGGACTTCCACAAAAGAACCGCTAGCCATGGTCTCACTTGGACCCACTGAGTATGAGGTGCAGTGGGCAGTCAGGAACAGTGGGGCCACAGCATGCCAACACCATTCTGCCATGCATCAGGGTTCCTTATGCTTGCATTGCTATCCCAGGTGTTACTGCTGGCTTGGGTTCTTAGAGGCACATACATCTGTGATTATGCATTGGACACAGGCTACATCCCCCCCAACCCAATAGACTTCCACCTTACCTATCACTTCTGGTCACCCAGATTGCAGTGTGATAGTGGCTAGTGCAATCTTCCCACCCTGGAGGAGCAAACTGTCCTCTGATATATTCATTCTTTCTCCCCCGAGCTAGCTCATGATGTTACAGGCTCTTTTCCTAACACGGTTCACCACTGTTGTGACTAGTAGCGCACTACAGCTGCATCAATCAGCCAGCCTTATTGTGCAGTATTTTAGTAATTATGAAATGTGCTTTGTAAATAAAAATTCTAAATCAGCTGCTCTGATTCAACCAATCAGTGCTGATGGTCCGCATGCATGTGAAAACCTCTGATTCATCACAGGTGCTAATTTGACCAATCAGCACTTTCAATTTGCCTACACGTGAGGACCTCTGCAAATCAGCAGTGCTAATCTGACCAGTCGGCACTCAGAATCTGCCTGCATGTGAGGACAACCAGGTAATAGGGCTGGATGAAATTTATCTTCCAGAGGCAGAATTTTTGCAAAATTTGGATTTTGCGTAAGCAAAATCTCACAATATTTCTGTGAATAGTTTGCAACATTTTTGCCTAAGTACAGTTATTTCCACATAAGGTAAATCGTATTAGACCAAATTACACCAAATTTGGTATGCTGAATTTAACATTCCTTGTGGAAACATGTACCAAGTGATAGATTGCTAACTAGAAAGGTGGCTGAGTTATAAGCCTCCAGACTTTTGAAAATTAAAAAATTACATTTTGCAGGTATGTAAACTGCAGAATCTTAAGCCATTATAACTTTAAAACTTGGTAGCAGAATATCCACAGTTTTGTTAGGTGCATTGACTCTCAAAGAGCCTGTGTGTGTGTGTGTGTGTGTGTGTGTGTGTGTCAGCTCTAATTTCTTGCTCAGAGGCTGGCCAAGTTACAAACAGCCATAGATTGCACAATAACATCAGTAATTAATGTTGAATTTCATGAGCTTGTGTGAAAATTGTTGACGTGTTATATTTTTGTTGAAGCCTTAGCCTTTCATTTTGCCCAGCCACACACTCTTGAGCTGCCATTGTGGAGGAAGGAAAAGACTGGGTAGCATCTGGTCATCATCTTGACTGAAGAACCATGAAGAATAGTTATGTACATTGATGCGCAGTAGCCTGTCTTCTTGCAATATGTCAGATAACTACCAGAGTTAACTGACTAAATGACTTGTGGAGGCACATGCTCATGCAGCATTGTTTCTGTATAGTGTAACCTACTGACTCTTTAACAACCCTATATATATATTAATGTATATTATGTTTATTTTTACATTTGAAAACAGTGGCACCAAGTGATGCCAAGCCTTCCAACTAGTTGTGACTAAGGCCACTGTGACAGAAGTATCTGGATTATTTGCATGTCTGTAGTCATGATGAAGCATGGGCATCAGTGCCACAGGAGTGTTGGAGGGGCATTGCAGGACCATGATGCTACTGCAGGTAAAGTGATTTACCTGCCTGCAGTACAAGTTAAATAAATGTGATCAGCGGCCAACCCAAGATGGACTGAAGTTCTATAAACAGGGAGGGTATGGTCATGTCAATGAAAAGTGAAGTCAAGAGGATCTGAACTATAAGAGAGACAGCTAGGACAAGGGTTATCACTGGCAAGAGTCAGATTCATGGATTCAGCAAGGGAAGGACAGCTGTGCTGATTAGTAAAAGTAAAACAGACTGTCAACTGGAGCAAGAAAGCATACAGGGACAATTCTCACTTGAAAGCAGGATGTGAGAATCACACCTCCAAAATTGACTTATCTGGTCGCCATACATATTTGGAAGTCCAAAGCTTAGAGGAAGATGCAGAGACCTGGTGAGGGAAGAATATTTTAGCTATTCCAAAGGAATAGGCCTCTACGGAGATGGAGTAGGGGCTCTCTTTTGAAGTGAGCACATCTATGGAAAACAAGGAGGTAATCAGTGTGATAGGCAGGTCCATAGAGTCTATCTGGTCAAGCTCAGAGAAAAAAGTGGGGGGGGGGCAGCACATAGTCTCCCAGAAATGAATAAAAGGACTGCAAGAAGCTCAGCACAGTTAAATTGATTCATTAAATGGACTCAGTGGTGATAAGTGCTTTCTGAAAGTTGAATTCCACAAGTGGCTTTTTTCAATATAAGTTTTTATTGAGAGTCTCAACATTCCAAACATTAGATAAAAGGATTCCTAGTTGGGGCAAGCCCTACAGATATACACTTGTGCAACATACTCAAACCTTCAGTACAATACGTTGTCTTAAATCACTGATGTAATGAAATTGGACATAACATTTTACCCTATCTTTTTCACTATAAAAATTCCTAGCATTTCCAGTTTCATTTGGTAATACAGTTTTCTAATTCCACCAAAATTAGAATATTTTGTAAATTTTTTGTTTGGTTTTTCTCAAGGAAAAAAAAAGATGGCCACCACATTTTGCATAGAAATAGCACTGTAGATCTAGCATGGGTTAGAATTAGTGATGTGGTGAAGTAAAACTTTGCTGGCAAAGTGCACATGAAGTGATGAAAATTCTCACTTCACCAAGCTTTGCAAAGTTTCTCAGATCTGAGAAACTTCAACTTTGCCAGAATCCTTAAGTTTTTTGGCCACGAATTGTGAATTTTACCCACAAAATTCCATACGTTGGCACAAAACTTTGCACTTCATGGTCAATGCACGCTCTGTGAATTCTGCTTCACAAAGTGTGCAAAATTTACAAATTATTTTGTGGAGCAAAGTTTGCCAACTTAGTCCATCTCTGGTTAGGATTGAAAAAAGAAAAACTCATGGTGTACCGCGTAGGAGGGACCTAGGCAAGTACATTGGACAGGTATGCTAATATTTTTATTACTTGCAGCTAAAACTAGGTTTTTGGAAAAATATTTTTCATTGCACTGCTGCTCTGACAGACATGTTATACATAGAAGCATTTAATATGGTTACTTCAGCAAACAGGCTACAAAATTATTCAGAATAAGAGGTCAACATCCTTTTTTGGCAATAGAATAAATTTTATTGAATTTTTCATTGGTCAACATCTGTATGCCTCAATGAAAGGGCAGCAAATCATGTCATGAAGCTCTTAGAACAGCAAATCCAGCTCTTCCTGGGAGGGAGTTGCTTTTGTGGGTTCTGTACTAGGTAGTGGTAAAAAAATAGCCAACTGGATTTTACAATAGTCAGACTGTAGGTAGTTACCCCTAATGTTCTTGTTCTTGATGTCCACTTGTTTGCCCCTTGATGTGAACTGGGTCCTGGATCCTCTCTGCTGAGGCTGTTTGCCTAGCTCAGCTAGCCATTCTTCCCCTTTAGGGGCTGCCTGGTCTCTCCAATGTCCAAGTAGGATTCTTTTTGCTGTTATCAGAGCATAGGTGAGGCATTTCTTCCTGGTTACTGGAAAGGTCCATGGCCCTGAAGTTAGCTTGGGCATTATCTTTCATGAGCATGACCAGGGAGGGTGAACATGTGAGAGAGGGCACAGTTGAAATCCTACATTTGCTTTATAAAATCCCAATAATCTTTACTGGACATGTACAATTGATGTATGTGATGGTGCCCTTGTGCCCATTACATCTCCAGAATGAGTAATTTAGTATTAAACCCCTATTGTTTAATTTTGCCAGAGTTCTATGCCACCGGTAAAGGATCTTTAGCTGGTTGAAGTGATTTTTGGAATTCCTGACACCTCTGTCTGTCCTCCGCCAGTAATCCCTCCACTCCTGTAAGGAGATCTCACACTGTAGCTTGAGGCTCCACTTGCTCGTAGTCTTCAGTGTGGGGTTGGGACCTTGTTTAACAAGTTCTGCTTATATGTAGCTTTCCCATCCTTGTGTTTTTGTGTTTGGATGCAGAATTATGCCTAGGGTGGAGGGCTCTGAGAGGGGTAATACTGGTGTTCAATCCTGGATTAAGGTGTGTTTGATCTGCAGATATGGCCAGTTATGACTTTGAGGAATACCAAATTGTGTCTGTAATTGTTGAAAGGATTTCAAGTATGTGCTAGTGCTATTAGTCAGGTCCCTCAGTGTCAGTATTCCTTTGCCCTGCCAGTCCTGCCACCAAATCAGTTTTCACCCATGCTGAGACTCTTGTTGGACCATATAGGGAAATTGGGAGAAGATTTCAGAGAATAGTTAGCAAATTTGGAACAGAATTGCCACACTTTAGTGGTGTATCTTTATTTATTTATTTATTTTATTTATTTATTGGAAACAATCGGAATTACAAACCTTCTAAGTGATCTGAGTGTGGGATGCAGTTTGAGTTTACTTGGCACATTACCAGATGTCTAGTATCCTATCAAGAAGGTCTGCTTCACTTGGGGTCTTCAGCCTTGTCGTGGGAGATGCTGGCAGCAGTCCATTGGTGTGTACCCTGAACTATATGTTTGAGGTTGAAGTCTGGCAGACTGCCTCTTGAAATATTGTGAGTCCTCTCTAGGGGTCCCGTGTCCATCTGTGACTGTTGCTTCTTCCTCCTCAGTATGCCCAGGGTATACTCCTCCAATCCCAATGCAAACCTGTGCTGTTGCCTCAACTACTAATCAGGATAGTAACCAATAATAATGGTACTGCTCCTCCAAGACAAGTACTGCAATGAGGAAACTACCAACACTGTAATTTGTAAACCTCACTACAGCTAACTTGCTCCACACAAAGCAGTTAGTCAGCAGAGTGGTAGCCACCCCTTTCCTCACAGCAGCCATTTAGCCTAGACTGTCCTCTTGGGGCTCAGAATGCAGCCAGTCAGACACTGTACCCCTTGCAGGAGAACCAATCTGAGAGTGAGTGCCAGACCATCAGTACAGATTCATGTTCCCTCTCCCACTGGAGTAAAGGACACAGAGAGCAACAAAGGTATGCATCTAATGGCAGCATGGCCTGGCATGTTGCCGTCTGCTCTCCTGGCCATTCCTTGGCTGCACTGCACCCTCCCACCCCAGCAGCGTATAACCTGTGAACATTTCTGTCTCTGTCCTTTTATCTATTGATGCTATATGAGTGTGAAGCAAACTGTGTTTACAGTCAGAGCTGGGCTCAACTTGGACCATTAATGAATGAAACAAAGGGCACTGGACATTTTATTAAACTGAATAGCATACTGCATCATAATGGTCTGCACAGTTAGATTCTCTGGGCCCGATTTTCAAACTCTTCTTTGATCTGCACACATAGTGCCAACCCCCCCTTGCAGCAAACTCCAGGTGTGCCAGGGACCCTGTGCCATATTTCAGTACAAGGGATGTCCCAGTGCCAAAGTCCACAGAGCTGCTTACAAGCCCTGCCTTGTGCCTAACTAATGGTGTACCAGAGGGGAATGATGGAGGCTGTCTGTCACCATCCCCTGCCCTGTGACCAACCAGCCCTCTGTCCTTTGGGTGTGGCTGTGGAGCAAGAGGACAGCAAGCCATGTTGCCTTGTAGCAGAGAGGATGCCAGATATGTGTGAACTGTGTGTCAGATGGATGTACCAGCTTTACAACCACTGGGAACACCTCCTATGTGCCCCAGAGACAGCCCTGCTACATACCCATGTGCCTCTCACCCCATATCCAGGGCACACACACTCACTCTGGGTCCTGGCCACACCATCCCCACTGAGCCAGCCAGTACTAAGGCAGCACCTGCTGGCCATCACAGACTGCAGTAAGGGGATGCAGACAACCATGTGTTGTGCCACGATACTGCCCACCCCATGCAGCTGGTGGCAGGATACATGCCTCTGTGGCTCCCTGCACATCTTGCTAGTAAGGTGTGCATCTCTTGACATAAGGGGCATTAGACCAGTTCTTGTCTTGTCCCACCACAGCCTCAACTTGCAGCCACAGTGGGGTTTCAAAATCTCAAATTAGGAGATGCATCAGCCCTGCTATGGCGCAACCCCCCTTCTGACTTGGCACACCACTATATTGGCTGCAGGGCGGGTTTGCTACAAAGTCACCTGTTTTCGATGTAGCCTGTGTTCAAAAATCAGGATTGCCACAACTTTTGATGCAAGGTGCCACTTGTGTGAATTTCATTTTTTGCAGGCACCTTGTGTCAAAAGTGGGGCTGTGAAACTTGAGCCCCCCCTGTGATTCTGGTTCCATTTGTTGTATATCATGCACATGGGAAGAGCACCATCAGGCAAAGAAGGTAAAGGCTAAGAAAAGCAAAGTTTTTTTTGCCATCTCATTCATGTTGCGTAACTTGATGGGTTGCCAAGTAAACATCTTCAGACAAAGATGACCAAAGCTTCCGTATCTATTACTCTGCAATTTACTCTGCAGGTTTCCCAAGAGGGAGAATCATATTATTGCAATGAATAACCATTACTCTGAGTATGATACAGAAATGCGCAGTTAAATCCAAAGGATAACAGTAGCATGCAGTACACTGGGTTAAATAACAATCAATCCGTCCTCTCCCTTCATGATTTGCCTTAGTGTGATAGCATGCTAGCCCATTTACCCCATTTACAGAGATTCCACAATTTTGCAGAATGACATAATCTACCCTTTTCCGCTCACAACCTGAGTCATGAGAATTAGAATGCCTCATCCCACTTGGACATCCAGCCCAAGCATCTATTTGCATCCCACTGCTGTATCTGGTCAGCAGAAATGAGTTAGTTTTACTTAACTGGTGGCAGTGATTGTGTCACCGTTAGTGTGATACATACAAAACTCCTTAAACAGATAATGTGTCCAATGAGAAATGGGATCAAGTAGCCAAATAGAACCCTTAAAGATGAGGGGTAGACAGTGGGCATTGGCTGCCTTTATCATCTAAATCATTGGGGTCACAGATTTTTTTACATGGTGTCATCAATCACTCTCGCTGACATTAGTGGAATTGGTGCTGCTGCTCACTATAGTCATACTTCCAGCAGCAACTTTTGCAGTCTGTCTGCCTTCCTTACCTTGCCTAGAGTGTCATACATTCTCCTAGTGGGAGTTACTGAGAACAGAAATTAACTTGCAGAAGAGTAATAAAACAACAATAGAACAACAAGGTAATGTGTAATAACATAAACACATATAAGATGGCTAAAATGCATAATGGTAAAGCTCCTCTCCCACATTTTCTACATCCATGTTGAAACACTAGGCAGTGAATTCAAACAATTTATCATAAAATTATGCCATGTGGATATTCGTGTGTGTGTAGTGATTCTTATCTAGTGCAATCAAATGAAGGTAGGAGATATAAAAGCATTAAATCATTCATGGCAAAGTAGTTCCTTTGACCTCAACAACTGAAAAAGGCTTGAAGGCATTGAACTTCATCTTTATACAGCTCCACATATCCTTGCTGGATACTAGGAAGTGCTCGAGTTAAGGAACCAAATACATATGTGTGCGGTGGAGAGCAACAACAGCAGCACCATGTGGTCTCCATCCCACCCATGGCTTCCTGTGTGACTGGCTGCTGCCACCTCTGGTGCCTGGTATCAAAGAAAGTACAAAAGTGAGAATGCAGATCTTTGCAGACACAAAAATATAGTTATATACTAAACTGTCTAAAGAAAGCATTAGTGATGGCATGAACACAGTACACACTGAGGAACGTGCCAGTTGTGTTGCTGTTTACCTTGGGTTGGGTTTAAAAGGGGGGTTTTCTTGTTTACACATGCCACATTCATACAGCAAGCATCCAGTTAACTGAAGGGGGAATAGGGTTACATTAGCAGTCTGCCCCAAAATCAGGAAAACCAAAACAAAAGCAACCTGTGGTGCAGTATTGTGGTAACAACACTGCTGCCTGAGTAGAGACAAATTTTGGGGGGTTCTGTTGTGCAGACAGATTCACGGGATGAGCTGGGCAGGCCATATCCCCTCTCCAACACTGGGAGGGGAAAATGAAAGCTTCAGGCTTTGTTGACAATTGCCAAGAGAAAGTAAAGATGTGAGAGACAAGTTTCATTTGTTGAAGTAAAAACCAAACAAAAAAGAACAGACCAAAACATTTTAGGAACTGAGAATACATTATGTTTGCCTGCTGAAAAAACACTTTTGGTGGCTTTGGAAAGGGTTTACCTAAGCGCTGCAGGTCAAATCATTTTCTAATTCTACTTTTCTCAGTATTCAGAGATAAAAATAGAAGTCAAAAGATAAAGTAGGCCTCAGCATTGTTACAAGGGATAGATTTCTTTCTCACTGTGCATAGAAAAACAAGCATTTGTCAATGCCGAACGTTAGTGCAGGTATTTGCAGTGGTATTTGGCACTTGGACATGGCTTAAAAAATCAGTGACAAAGAAGTACAAGCATTTGTCAATGCGAATGTTGCTTGCTTCTATGTGCTGTTTAGGTATTTGGAAGTCATTGGAGTGCAAATATTGAAAATTTGTGAACTTACGAGCATGCGTAGGAACTGCATACGACACTGTAAAACAGTCATTTTATGATTTTTTCACCAAATTTTCAACATAGCCATTTTAAGACCTGTGCTCATGAACAGTGTCACTGTGATTTTCTTAATGTGTCCCATACATTGAGTTTGCACACCGACTGCGCCATTGTGCACTACATGGGCAGAAACACGTTTTGGGCAGGATGTGAAAAATGACAGCTGTACTGTTCATGAGGAGGTGTGGTAAAATGGCAATGTTGAAAATCTGGAGTGAAAATATTGAAAATTCACAAACGTAAGAGCATGCGTAGGAACTGTGCAACGCACGCTCGTAAAACAGTCATTTTTAGGAATTTTTTCATCAAATTTTCAACATAGCCATTTTAAGACCTGTGCTCATGAACAGTGTCACTGTTATTTTCTTAATGTGTCCCATACATTGATTTCGCACACCGCCTGCGCCATTGTGCGCTACATGGACGGAAACATGTTTTGGGCAGGATGTGAAAAATGACAGCTATACTGCTCATGAGGAGGTATGGTAAAATGGCAATGTTGAAAATCTGGAGTGAAAATATTGAAAATTAGCGAACTTATGAGCCTGCATAGGAACTGCACAGTAGCACTCAGTAAAACAGTCATTTTGGGAATTTTGCACAAATTTTCAACATGGGGTTTGGGACCCCTTCTCATGAATGATGTCACTGTCATGGCATTATTCAGGCCTGAAGGTGATTTTGCACAGTGACTGTGCAGTGACTGCGAAATCACCTTCGGGCCCAAATAACGCCATGACAGTGACATCATTCATGAGAAGGGTCCCAAAACCTCATTTTAAAATTTGGTGCAAAAAATTCCAAAACATGCCTGAGATATGCAATAAAGTTGAAACCCCTATCCAGCCCATTATACAGCTTACCGGCATTTCCTCAGTTCACGGTCGGCTTTGAAGCGCCAGGCGTGTTCCAGTCCACGAAGATCGTCGCGCAGCTCCGGAGGTAAGTATGGGGTGAGGGGGTGGGAAGGCTGGGTGCACAGTGGGTGGGTGGGTGCGGGTTGTGGGAGGGGGCCTGGGAGGAAGCGCCCGTGGGACCGTTTTCAATTTACAGGTTTTAAAAAAAAAAAACAGATGACGTGGGACGTTTGCCACACTGGGGTGGGCTCCCAATGTGGCAGAAGGATGGCTGCAGGGGCCGTGGAGCCGACGGGGGATTGGGCAACCCCGTCAGCAGGCGATGCTGGACAGGACATTTGCCACGCTGGGTGGGCTCCCAGTGTGGCAGAAGGATAGCTGGGGAGGGCCTGGAGCTGACGGGGATTGGGCACCCCCATCAGCAGCGCGCGGATGTTGGCCATGCTGGGGTGGGCTCCCAGTGTGGCAGCAAAGATTTTGGGCGACTGTTGGCGGTGCTGTATGACAGTGGTGGTTTCTTTGAAGAAGACCACCGCTGTCCTCCACCACATCGATCGATGCAGGACTGCTACGCCTGCTCAATGGAGCAGGGGATTGCAGGTGAGGCACACTCAAAGTGTCCTATTTTCCCAATGCCTCCTTGCGCATGCGCCGCAAGCGAATGAAAATGACAGAGAGTGAAGAACACCATGTATTCTCACAGCCAAAAATAACCTTAAGTTTATTAAAATGGAGTTCTACAAGGAAGTTGATCCAAATCTTATTTCCACTGGTGGCTCAATTAAATGGTTATACAATAGCATTTAAAAAAGTATGTAAACAATAAAATGCTACATTTAAAAGGTAGATGAAGTACTACCTATGCAATAAAATAAAACTGCAACATACCATTACTTGCATGAGTAGTAAGTACCGAGATGCATGGCTTAGAAATTTCAAGTTATACCAAAATAAAATTCTCTCCAAAACTGTCATATTTTAAATCATACATTTTATCTCTCTACAGTGAGAAATATAAAATATAAAAGAAGAGTGAAACTCCTTTTGAAATTCGGATGTTTTAGGTCTGTAGACGCAGCATGAGACCACAAAGTTGTAAAGCTGCTCTGTTGATTGCTGGCAGGCTTTATGCAAAATAAAGGACTAAGACACCTTCTGTTTGGAGTACTTCAGTCCTTTGAACCGCACAAAGTTTCTGACCATCAAAATGTGACCACTGTCATACTCGGCTTGCATGGTCATTGGCCTGTCAGTGACAAGTCCAATGCAGCTCAACCTGCATTTGACACAATAGTGACAAACATCTGAATTGCCATTCATTTTAACAAAATGTTTCTTGCGCATGTGCAAGCAAACATAAAAATGAAGCAAACGTTATCCTAATAGGAAACTACACTGTGCACTTACTAGCTAAGTAACGCATACAAAAACCTATAAAACCTTTATCAATTACCTGTAAATAGTGGTCTAATCTGTTTTACAGCTGAACAGTGTAACAATCTCATTGCAATAATATTCCAAAGAATACTGTTAACTAGCTAGGTGTACAAAACAATACACTAGGCAGCACAGGACTCCCACCTCAACTACAGAAAGGCAACACCTGCACTTGTTCTGTAAATACAGAGCAGTCATATGTAGACATAACAAAGTCATAGTTAAATATGAAATGCACTCAGTAGAATGCTACATTTTGAACCTGTAAACGTTTCATTCATGACCTCTGAGCACTGGATGAAGGTCTACCCTTCAATACAGATGCAATATGTTGGAAAGTAGTGACAAATACCAGAAAATTCCTTTAGTCAGCTAAGGGACTACTGCCAAACTGCGATACATGAGTTGATATACTTATAAAGGGACATTACATGTGCATAAAACTTAGTGAATGTACCAAAGAATCCACCGATTGCAGATCTTAACCCATCTCCAAGATGGTGGGATAATAAGGGTGAGTAAATACAGTAAAGATTTGAAGCTACATTGCAGCAAAACAGAAATTCCAAAATCAAAGAGAAATCAAAAAATCCAAAGTTTGATGAAGTGGAGCAGAAGAAGGGAAAAAACACAGATGAACAAAGTTAATGAGAAGAGCAAATGAAAACAGGAGCTGCCTGTAAAAAAAGTTAAATCCACGTACTAGTAGCCAGCATGTTTGACTCCCACCACAACCACTGGAAAGCTGCATACGGGTAAAATATTAAGTGAGCTAAAAGTGCTGCAAACATGACAAACCAGTATAACCACAAAGCAGCATATTAATAAGGACTAAGTGTTGCTGGGAAAAAATGTAATAGCACAAACCAGACATATGAAATATTATGGACATGACTACTACTTATATTTTAGTACAGGGTAGGGAAGTTTGGGGAAGAGGATGCTGTGTGGGAAAATATATCAACTATCTATACATTATTATATGACCTGGTCTCTAAAACTTACTACAAACTGAAATTCTTGATTCAAAATATAGTGTTCCAAGTTCCTGCTAAAGGAGTTTCCTACAAATAGCAAGACGCAGAAAACCAATGGGTAGCCAATGGGTAAAAGCACTAATAATACTACTATACAAGAGTTCATTACATACAGAAGCCTTCATCTGGATAAAGATGGAACATCAGATATTTAGTCAAGAAATAAATTTATCCTTCAAATATGCAAAGTTTATAGCATCTGTTATAGTGTTAAATTTTCTCATCGAGGCCATTCAGTGTGGTTGAGTTCAGTCTGTAAAGCCATTTAAACAATCTGTTCAGCTGACCCATCGGTGCAGCAGTAGCACTACCGCTCATGACACTGATGCCATGGGTTCGGGTATGAGCCTGGGACATTGGAAGGCCAGTTGGGGGAAGGATCAAGCATCCTATGGACCGCTCTCCACATCCAGGAGGGGAGTGGGAAAGTCACCAGTGTTTGAATTGCCCCTTGTGGCAGTCAGGGGTGCAACAACTGGGACTGATTTCATGTGGGAGGTGTGGCAGATGTACAGCTTGCTGTTCCCACATCATTTCATGCCATGCCTCTTTGGAAACAGAAAATGGAGGTCTGTCCACTGTAGGATGACACCCACCCCCACACCACTGACCCCGCACCACCAACCAGGCTCTTGCTCTCATTGTTCCATTGACTCTCTGTTGGGGGAAGGGATCACCTGGCAGTCCTGCCCTTGGGGAGTAAGCTGGAGGTCTTCAGGAGTGAGGCAAGTCCCGGGGCGTGTGGCAGGGCAGGGCTGTTATGTGTGTGTGGGCCAATGGGGGCCAGCCAGACTTAGGCAGCAAAAGCATACTAAATCAGAAAAAAAAAACAATCTGTTCAGTCTGTCTCCACCTCATTCTGTTTCTGGGATATATTCCAATACCCTGAAATGTAGACATTTTGGATCACAGTGATGTACTCCTTTATAGTGTGCCCCCAAAGCATTCTCTTCCTAACCATGCCTGATCAATCCTAGATGTTCTTGAACTCTTTTTTTTTTCACCATTCTAGTTGTTTTCTCCATGTATAAATACTTGGACTTGCACTGCCTCACATAGCGAACATAACTTGATCTGCAGCTGCATACACTTTTAAATTTATGTTGTTCTTGAGGGTTCCACCTTGCCGCAGTGACAGAAATCCCGCCGACATCCCTTACATCGATGAGATCCCGCCTCCATCACCCACACCGACACATCCTGACACCGACCCACAAAACACACTGACACCAACCGCCACACTTGACTATGTCAATGTGGGGGAGGGGGCTATGCCCCTCGCACCCCCCTTCATTAAATATCTAACTCCACATCACACAGACAGTGGAGTTAAGTGCATCCCCCTGTCGAGGAGAAATCCCCATTGACAAGAAATCCTCATCAACGCAAAGTCCATTGATGTCGGGGTTTCGATGCCGGGGATTCGATGTCCCCATGTTGATGTCATAAGGGTATACCATTCTGTTGTAGTGGGATGGGTAAAAGAATGTCTCATTTCGGTATGTTTGCAAACAGCGTAATTTCTGCAGTTAAAAAATCCTGTCCACTGTCTCTTTTTTAAAACTGTCTGCTTTTAGTCCAAAGATTTGAAAGGCTTCAACCTTTCCTAAAAGTTATACATGAGACACAGCCAATGCAACAGCAAAGCTCTAGGTCAGAAAGAAGAATGTCCCATATGCTTCTGATGATATGTCTGACATTAATTAATCCAGGATAACAGTAACTAACCTTTGATCTGTTGATTCCTGTGGCTCTGGAATTAGCAAGTTTTCCCTATTCATACTATTGGCTCTTTCTCTTGCCTTGCGTGCCAACTGTGCAGAGCAGCTCCGCTCCCTGAATTTTTTTGTGAGGTCAGATGCCTCTTTTGTATATGTAGCTTATCAGAACAATTACTTTTTTTCCAAACGGTCTCAGTGGAATACTTGCAATGAGATGACTGGCATTGGAGCTCTCTGCACAGAGCCTGGAATTCCCTGATATGGGTTTGTGATTGGTGGTGCATTTGAATAGCTTATCATTTCCAGCATAGAAGCATACCTCTAAGTATTCAGTCATGTTGTAATCTGCATGGTATATACATCTAGGGTGGACTATTCAGAAATGCACCAAAGTCAGGCTCAAGTCCGGCTCAGTGCAAAGCAGATGCACTGCAGCATAGCGGGTGCCATATTCAGAAGTTGCACCAGCTGAACTGTGCCAGTGCAAGTCAGCTAAATATGGCACAGTTGTGCCATGGCGCAACCAGAGATGTTTCAGCACAACCAGGGAAGCACAGAGCACACCTGCGCACAAACACAGGGGCAGCTCACAGACAAGAGGCTCAGGGATACAGCCAGGGAAGCACTGTGACAATGTGCACAGTTCCCACCTGCAGGGCACACCAGCGCACACACAGGTACAGAGCAGGATGGAAGAATGCCCAATTGTGGTGGAGCACAGCCACCAACAGGGTCCCATGCACCACAGCAACCATAGCCAGTCCACCGACGTTGGACAGGATCATGCACGGAACCTTACCCCAGACCACAATGGCGGCATGGTCAGCAGGTGACTGGAGGGACAATAGTCAATGCAGATCTGCCAACAGTGCCCCCAGAACACCAGCCAGCCAACTGTGGTCACCGCCACACTGCAATGTGTCCACCCCTATGTCCCTGGTGCCAAACACATCCATGCCCCACACGCACACAGGCAGCCCACATGCTGGGCAGTGACTGAGCCAGGGCAGGAGAGGCCAGACCCTACAGGACTGGGTGCACAACAGAGGATAAAGACAACCCCACCCCAGTGTGCAGACATGTCCAGAAAGATGACCATGACTGTGAGCCACCACCACGCACACACCTGCTGCCCACCCCTGACCACAGCCCCATGGTGACCCTGCAAGCACAAAGCACACCCACCAAACCAGGTGATGGCCCCCATCATAAT
The DNA here is from genome assembly GCA_016271365.2 of Neoceratodus forsteri. Classification (NCBI taxonomy): domain Eukaryota; kingdom Metazoa; phylum Chordata; order Ceratodontiformes; family Ceratodontidae; genus Neoceratodus; species Neoceratodus forsteri. The sequence continues at coordinate 146,600,083 of CM028133.1, read as the reverse complement.
GTGACACACCACTGTAGAAACATAGAAACATAGAATTTGACAGCAGATAAGGACTGCTTGGCCCACCTAGTCTGCCCATTTCCCTACCTGATGGATAAGCTGCAGATTCTAGTTACTCAATAGCTTAATTCCTCCGACCCCCCACTAGGCCTTATGCCTGTCCCATGCATTTTTGAATTCTCCCACTGCTTCTGACTCCACAACCTCCTCAGGAAGGCTGTTTCATGCATCCATAGCCCTCTCTGTGAAAAATACTTTCTAACATTGCCTCTGAGCTGTCCCCCTCTATCTTCAAATTGTGCTCCCTTGTTCTTGCACATCTCTTCTTCTCAAAGATACTACCCTCTTGTACTTTGTTTATTCCCTTGAGATACTTGAAAGTTTCTATCATGTCCCCCCTCTCCCTCCTTTTCTCAAGGGTATACATATTAAGCTGCTTTAGTCTCTCCTCGTATGTCTTTTGGTGCAGACCCTGCACCATTTTGGTTGCCCTCCTCTGAACAGCCTCTACTCTGTCTATGTCTTTTTGGAGATGGGGTCTCTAAAATTGCACATAGTACTCCAGATAGGGTCTCACTAACTGTCTGTACAGATGGATAACAACTTCCTGTTTTCTACTGTTGATATTTCTCTCTATGCATCCCAGTAGCCTCCCAGCCCTCCTTACTGCCCTCTCACATTGCTTGCCCACCTTTAGGTCATCTGATATAATGACTCCTAGGTCTCTTTCAATTTTTGTTGTTGTTATTAACTCACCCCCCATTGTGTACTCTCCCCTGGGTTTCTGTTTCCCAGATGCATTACCTTGCACTTCTTTGCATTGAATCTGAGCTACCACATATTTGATCATTCCTCCAACCTTGCCAAATCCCTTTTCATTCTTTCCACACCACCTTGTGTATCAACACTGTTGTAGATCTCTGTGTCATCTGCAGAGACATAACTTTCCTTCCAGGTGCTCTCCAATGTCACTTATAAAGACATTAAAGAGGACTGGTCCCAGTACCGAACCCTGCGGTACCCAGCTAGCTATCCTCCTTTCTTCACTCTGAACTCTGTTTACTGTTACCCTTTGCGTCCTGTTGTCCAGACAGTTTTTTATCCAGACTACCACCTTGGGACCCACTCCAAGGCTGGCTAACTTGTATAGTAATCTTTTGTGTGAGATTGTGTCAAATGCCTTCCTAAAATCTAGGTAGGCCATATCACAGCCCTCTGATCTACTACTTTGGTCACCCAGTCAAAGAAATCTATTATGTTCATCTGACATGGCCTTCCTGCTGTGAAACCATGCTACCTTGGGTCCTGTGCCCCACTGGCCTCTAGGTACTCAACAGTTTTCCTTCAGAAGTGATTCCATCATTTTTCCTACCACTAAAGTCAAACTAACTAGTCTGTGGTTTCCTGCCTCTTCCTGCTCCCACTTTGTGGAAGTGGAATCACATTTGCCCTCCTCCAGTCCTCAGGTACCACCCCATCCTCCCATGATTTGTTAAAGAGAGTAGTCAGTGGTATTACTAGTTCTACCCTTAATTCTTTTGGAATTCTTGGGTGAATCCCATCAGGCACCATTGCTTTGTCCACCCTCGGTTTCAAGAGTTCTTTCAAAACCCTTTCTTCTGTGAATGGACTGTCATCGACCCCCCTATTCAGAGTTTCTCACTTGTTTGGTTTAGGTACCTCTCCCTCCTGTTCCGTTGTGAATACTGAGCAGAAATATTCGTTCAGTATCCCTTCTTTTTCACTGTCACCCTCTGCCCACATTCCCTCCCATTTATTAAGTCTCTGTATCCATCACTTGGTCTTTCTTCGCTCCCTAATGTACCTATAAAGGTTTTAGCCCCTTCTTAACAGAGTTGGCTATCTTTTCCTCAGTTTGTGCCTTTGTTATTCTGACTGCCTTCCTGCCTCCTTCTGCTTTAACTGATAAAGTTCTGTATCCTGCTCCTTCTGTGTTTCCTTATATTTCCTGAATGCTATCATTTTCTCCTTAATCATCCCTGCCACCTCTTTTGAAAACCATAGTGATTTTTCCTTCATTTTGTTTTGTTGATTTGCTTCACACAAGGCTATTGCCTCTGTGATGGCTGTTTTGATAATTCCCCATTGTTCCTCCACCCCTCCTTCTTGTCCATTTGCTAGTGCTTTTCTGAGGCACTTTTTCATTTTTCCAAAGTCAGCCTCCCTAAAGTACAATACTTTTGTTTTTGTATGGCTTGACTCTATTGCTGTGTTTATTGTGAACCACACTGTTTGGTGGTCACTTGTTCCCAGATGGCTCCCCACTTCTAAATCTGAGATCCTTTCTCCTTCCCCATTTGAGAGTACCAGGTCTATGATTGCTCCCTCCCGAGTGGGTTCCAACACTAGCTGTCTGAGACATGCCCCCTGTAGGGCATCAAGAATGACCTTGCTCTTGGATGTGCCTGCAGCAAAGGTATTCCAGTTAACATCTGGCATATTCAGGTCCCCCAGCAACAGTATCTTCCTTTTTCTGCCATTTTAAGGATGCCTTCTATTGTTTCCTTGTCCATTTCCTCCCCCTGAGATGAGGGTTTGTATACAACCCCCATGCAGATTGTGGTGCCATTTCCTGTCTTCAGGGTGACCCACAGTGACTCATCAACTTCCTGTTTACTCTTTAGTTCTGTTACTTTAATCCCTTCTTTTATATAGATAGCTACTCCTCCTCCTTTTTTACCCACCCTGTTCCTCCTGTAGACTATGTATCCTGGTATGTTGATATCCCAGTCATGGTTCTCTGTGTACCATGTTTCAGTGACTACCACAGTATCCAGGCATCCCTCTTCCATCAAGGCCACTAGTTCGGGGAGCACGTTGCACAGACTGTGGGCATTGGTACTTATCACCTTCCCTTTATTTTTTATGGACTTACCCCTTTTAGCCCCATCGCTGTCCTTGCCACCTTTGACTGCATTTATCCCTGTCATGCTCCCTACTGACTTCTCTATCTTGGTGTCTACCTCTCTAACTACTGTGTTTTGTGGGGGGAGGCTGGGATTTCCCTGATCCTTTTCAGTGTCTCCCCCCTTGGCTAGTTTAAATGCTTGTCAATGAAGCATTTAAACCTGTCACCTAGGATCCTGATCCCCCCCCGACAGATGCAGACCATCGTGCCAGTTTAAGCCTGCATCCCTCCACTGGCTCCCCAGTCCCCAGTGAGGCCAAAACTCTGAGCTCCACATCAGTTTTTCAACCATTCATTGAATCCCATGGTGCAGAATACCCTAGCATCATCCTTGCCATAGACAGGCAGCACCTCTGAGAAGGGTACTGTATATACTAATTGTCTAAGGCTCCTCCCCAACTCCACAAACTCCTCTTGCACTGCTCTGATCCAATTCACAGCCAGGTCATTTGTCCCTAGGTGGACAAAGGCATCCAGATCCCTTCCTCGTGCAGCTCCTCCCACAATCCTGAGGATTCACTTCCTGTCCCTCCGAGCCATGGCACCAGGCAGGCACCTTACCTCCCTATCACCTTCCTTCCCCACTTCTACCCCCTAATGATCGAGTCCCCTACCAGGAGTTGTTTCCTTCCCCTGTGGGGTCTCATGCCACCCTCCTGTGGGTCTCCTTTATTCAGGTTCCCTGCATCCTCCTTGGTCTCCACTGCAGGTGCCTCCATAGAGGAACCACTCTTTGCCAGAACAGCATATGAATCGTGGAGAGGTACACTGGAGGGATGCACCTCTGTTGCACCACCCTCTCCCTCCCTGAGCCCACCTTGGTCCAACCACTCCTCTTTCTTGGCAACCTCTGAGGTAATGGTGGTGGCCCTGGTGGTCCCAGGGTGGGGGAAGAGGTTTCACAAATTCTAGCCAGGTCAGCCTGGAGACAGGCAACCTCATCCCTCAGACCAGAGAGGTGCCTGTAAACAGGGCAGCATCGCAGCCTCCAGAATGTCTCCTGGAACACTGCTACCCCACAGCCATTGCACTGCACCACTCCCATCTTGACTTATTTTGTGTCCCTCTCCTGTTGCTTTGTATGCTTACTGTCTCCTCCCTCTATGTATTTTTAAACTTACTTTCCTACTCCCTATGTGCCCTTACAACTCTCACCATTTCTGTTCTGGGACAGGAACTTCCTGTAGTCTTCAATAGTCTCCTTCTTCCGTGCTTGGATTCAGACCTCCAGCAGCCAGGGGGGGAAGAAAGAGTTATTTTTTTAGGTTCCTTCAAGGTTGATAAAACTAATGTGTCTCAATTATCCTTCCCTTCCTACTGCCAAACAGGAAATTCTTGTTGTCAGCCTAATCCAGTGGCTATAAAAGTAGAACTTGCTTTGGGTGGGAAGGAGGGTAATTAGTAAAAAATCTGAAGTTCTAGACTGCTGTATCTTGCTCTGAAACCAAACTTCTCTTCTGTCAAAAACAGCAGGAAGCTGTAATTGGAGACAGCAGCTTTTGTACTCCTAAACTGCTAAGCCACACCCCAATTAGCCACACCCCAATTAGCCTCAGCCTCTGCTCTGACTCAGTAAATTAAGCTGATATAGTCCCCTTCCTCAGAGAAACACATAGTGACTTTCTTTTTTTTTTCTAAAATGAGACCTCCTTCTTCTAATAAAGTATCTGTTTGCTTGGTCCAAACAGGTACTAACACCTGCTGAGACTGAAGTGATATCTCAGTAAAAAATCTGTAGTTCTAGACTACTGTATCTTGCTCTGAGACCAAAGTTTTCTTCTGTCAAAAACATCAGGAAGCTGTAATCGGAGACAGCTGCTTTTGTACTCCTAAGCTGCTAAGCCACACCCTCAATTAGCCTCAGCCTCTTCTCTGACTCAGTAAATTAAGCTCATACAGCCCCCTTCCTCAGAGAAACACACAGTGACTGTCTTCTTTTTTTTTACTTACATGAGACCCCTTCTTCTAATAAAGTATCTATTTGCTTAATCCAAACAGGTACTAACTCCTGCTGAGACAAGTGGTGTATCAGTAAAAAATCTGTAGTTCTAGACTGCTGTATCTTGCTCTGAAACCAAAGTTGTCTTCTGTCAAAAACAGCAGGAATCTGTAATTGGAGACAGATACTTTTGTACTCCTAAACTGCTAAGCCACACCCCAATTAGCCTCAGTCTCTGCTCTGACTCAGTAAATTAGCTGATACAGTCCCTCCCTCAGAGAAACACACAGTGACTTTCTTCTTCTTTTTTTTACTTAAATGAGACCCCCTTCTTCTAATAAAGTATATATTTGCTTAATCCAAACAGGTACTAACTCCTGCTGAGATAGAAGTGGTTTATCAGTAAAAAATCTGTAGCTCTAGACTGCTGTATCTTGCTCTGAAACCAAAGTTCTCTTCTGTCAAAAACAGCAGGAAGCTGTAATTGGAGACAGCTGCTTTTGTACTACTAAGTTGCTAAGCCACACCCCCAATTAGCCTCAGCCTCTGCTCTGACTCAGTAAATTAAGCTGATATAGTCCCCTTCCTCAGAGAAACACATAGTGACTTTCTTTTTTTTTTCTAAAATGAGACCTCCTTCTTCTAATAAAGTATCTGTTTGCTTGGTCCAAACAGGTACTAACACCTGCTGAGACTGAAGTGATATCTCAGTAAAAAATCTGTAGTTCTAGACTACTGTATCTTGCTCTGAGACCAAAGTTTTCTTCTGTCAAAAACAGCAGGAAGCTGTAATCGGAGACAGCTGCTTTTGTACTCCTAAGCTGCTAAGCCACACCCTCAATTAGCCTCAGCCTCTTCTCTGACTCAGTAAATTAAGCTCATACAGCCCCCCTTCCTCAGAGAAACACACAGTGACTGTCTTCTTTTTTTTTACTTATATGAGACCCCTTCTTCTAATAAAGTATCTATTTGCTTAATCCAAACAGGTACTAACTCCTGCTGAGACAAGTGGTGTATCAGTAAAAAATCTGTAGTTCTAGACTGCTGTATCTTGCTCTGAAATCAAAGTTGTCTTCTGTCAAAAACAGCAGGAATCTGTAATTGGAGACAGATACTTTTGTACTCCTAAACTGCTAAGCCACACCCCCAATTAGCCTCAGTCTCTGCTCTGACTCAGTAAATTAAGCTGATACAGTCCCCTCCCTCAGAGAAACACACAGTGACTTTCTTCTTCTTTTTTTTACTTAAATGAGACCCCCCTTCTTCTAATAAAGTATATATTTGCTTAATCCAAACAGGTACTAACTCCTGCTGAGATAGAAGTGGTTTATCAGTAAAAAATCTGTAGCTCTAGACTGCTGTATCTTGCTCTGAAACCAAAGTTCTCTCTGTCAAAACAGCAGGAAGCTGTAATTGGAGACAGCTGCTTTTGTACTACTAAGTTGCTAAGCCACACCCCCAATTAGCCTCAGCCTCTGCTCTGACTCAGTAAATTAAGTTGATACAGCCCCCTTCCTCAGAGAAACACACAGTGACTTTCTTCTTTTTTTTTACTTAAATGAGATCCCCTTCTTCTAATAAAGTATCTGGTTGCTTAATCCAAACAGGTACTAACTCCTACTGAGATGGAAGTGATGTATCAGTAAAAAAATCTGTAGTTCTAGACTGCTGTATCTTGCTCTGAAACCAAAGTTCTCTTTTGTCAAAAACAGCAGCTACACAGCCATGAACCACAGGAGCACCACATGGCTACTCCCACCCTGCACAAACACCATGGACCAACACCTGATCACTGCAGCATGACTCCACATGCCATCTGCAAAGCAGACATGGAGACAGGTATGTAGCATAAAAACACTTTATAAGGTTTAAAATATCAGTACAAAACAATGTAACAGGGGCAGGGATGGGGGAGGTACAATGAAGGGTGGGGACAGGTAATATGAACTGTACAATGGGATGGGGGACTGTAGAGGAACAGGAGCAGCAAGGGAAAGGATATCTATCTACAGGGCTCCTGAATGGCATCCATGTCCTGCAGCCACACCATGACTCCGCTGCCTTCAGTTGACAGCTGTCATTTGCTGTATGGAGACCACAACATACAGCATCCTCCGTACAACCACCAGAATCTGGTTCAGGAATCTGTTTTGCACCCATTGAGGCCTACGGGTAGCAGGCCACTTGACACTTATGACAAGGGACAAGGCAGGCAATCAGTGCAATGGCCCAGGGACATATGCCCACCAACAGCATGCAATGGACAGCAGAAGCACACACCCCTGGAGAGCCCAGAATGGACCCCTGCAGGGGGCGGTAATGCCAGCCAACAACATGGCATACCACGGTGGTGCAGAGAGGCAGATATAGCTGTCCAGTGGCCACAGGACCGCACTGTGACAGTCACAGGGCACACAGCAACAGCAGCACTACAGCACAACTGGATAGCAGCCATGCGCAACCCCATCAACAGCCGGTATAGGGAGCCAATGAATGGGCCACAGTGGCATGCATAACAGACAGTGCAACACACACAGCTGTCAAGGCACATGACCATGGGTGGCCATGGCTGTACCCCATCCCCACCGCCTACCCCACAGGTACATTGAGAAACATCATTGCATTGCTTACCTGCCCTTGCAGTGCAGGTGGCACTGGCTGTCCAGCATTAGGGTGTGCCACCCTGTTCACCTCTGCTGCGCCCTGGCCCACCTCAGATCCTCCAGCCCTGGGAACACAAGGAAGAGAGGTGGATATCAGTATACAATCATGCTTGCAGGCCCCCCCACCATACAGTCTGCTGTGCACTGGGCATGTCCCTGTCTGTCCTGGGGCCCACACACCAGCATGGCTGCCATGCATGCAGCAGGTGGGCATGATGTGCGGCACATGCCAGGACACCAAAGTACCCCACTGCAGGCCATGCTAACACTACAGTACTGTGCCTGGGCATACATGCAACATGTGCACACCTACCTGGCTTTGGCACCACACCACACTGGACACAGGCCTGCAGCCTCCTCAGGCGGTCAGGTGCCCTTCACTTCAGGTCCCCATATTAGTGCCTGCATTGTTCAGGCATGTGTGGCACTCCTGTCCTCCTCTCCAGGGCTAATGACACACTATGCCACACCTGGCCCCTGGCCTGCAGTAGAGGCGTCTTTCTATACAGCTGCCCCTCAAAGGGCTGGACAGTGGCCATGAGGTAGGCCAGCTCCACCTCAGTCCAGTTAACAGTCCTCCTGCGATTCTCCTATGCCATGGTCAGCAGCTGTAGTGGTACAGAAAATGGCATTAAACAGCACATGTGGCTACCACAAGTGCATGATGCATGATAGGACACACATGACCACTATTGCGCAGCACGTGGATGCGCACCAAGGTGTGCAGTGCAGGGCCATTGAGCAATGATGGGCATGCGCATCACACGGGGGGCCTAGTGGGGACATGGGGTCATGACACAACCTGGGGTCAGAGGTCACCCCCCACACACAGTGCATAGGTGCACAATAGAGGCAGTGATCGCATGAGTGATGGCATACCAGTGTGCCTTGGCATTGCGCATACTGTACATGATGCGAGATAGCACTGTGGACATTTCTGTGCACATTCACACTGCAGGCACTTGCACTGCACATGCACAGGTATTGCACCTCAGAGATTCTCCAGTGCAACCCCATTGCACACAGCGCAAATTAACGATATTGAGACACACATGCAAATCACCTCATTGGCCAATGCATAGCACAGTGGGGAGCATTAGTGTATCATTAAACTTGCACACAGGCTAATTAGCATGCCAAGCACCATAAAAGCACTGTGGAACAGCACAGGCCACAGACCAGTATTGCAATCATTCAGGTAAGTGACTGGCAACATGGATGAACAGTGGCCTAAGCAAACACTGCAACAGAGTACTGTGTTGCAAAGTGCTGGCACTGACTGTCACAAATTCATTCAGTAGGTCATCCCTCTACTCCCAAAGTGCCAACCTCTGAGTGTAGGATTTGTGGACAGATAACAGTACAAGGTAACCCTCTTGCCTGTTTTGTGGGTTCAAGTCACCTTAGTCTCAAGTTCTGGAGGGATTCAAACTGATAACCTATTGTTAGCGTACTCAATTATCAGGCTTAGATAATTCTGTCGTCGGGGGGGCTAATTTTATTTCCTGGGATCAAAGCAAATTGACATGGTAATTGCATTTTAGAAATCTGCTGTTTAAAATACATCCTGTCCTTTGAACTTATCCCTGGAGGTTGTCAACTTCAGCAAGACAGTGGGTTCTCTTGACTCAGTCCATCACACGCTTTTTATATTTACAAAAATGATACAGGGATCAGACCCAGCTGTCCAAGTGTGACAATTCCTCCCCACCTAGACTGAATTTGGGGCTCTATCCCTGCATGGGATAAGCTTCCCAAATCAGTTCACTCCTCATACACCCTGGACAACTCATCTAAGTTCTGATTTTGTTTTCCAGCCCTATGTAGAATGGTCATATCATGTCCTTGCAAAGCAAGACTCCATCATAGCAGTCGACCATTGTTTTTTCCCATCAGTGTCAGCCAAACTAGGGGGTTGTGGTGAGTCTGCACCACAAAATGCTGCCCATACAAGTATGGCTCCAATTTCTTTAGGGCCCACACTATGGCAAGACACTCCTTTTCCATGGTGGAGTATGACTGCTCCCTGAGAAATAACTTTTTACTCAGGTAGGCTATTGGGTGGTCCCTCTCTTCGCTGGATGTCTGACTTCGTACTGCCCCAATACCCACGTCTGAGATGTCAGTCTGAACTATAAAGGTTTTACTATAGTCAGGACTTGTCAAAACAGGAGCACTGCACAGTGCCTCCTTTAGTTTTGAAAAGGCTTCCTCATAGGCTGGGTCCAGGTAATTTTCTTGGGCATCTGTTTCTTTGTCAGGTCAGATAGGGGAGCAGCCAGGTCACTGTTATTTGGTACAGATTTTCTTTAGTATCCTGCTGTTCAGAGAAAACTCCTGACCTGCTTCTGAGTTTCTGGTCTGGGCCAGGCCTGGATTACCTCTATTTTTATTTGGTTAGGACAGAGATATCCCCGGCCTACCACATGCCTGAGGTATGTCACTTCTCCCATGGCCACCTGGCACTTCTCTGCTTTGATAGTGAGCCCGGCACTCTGTATCCTGCCCAGCACTTCCCTAAGGTGGGATAGATGTTAATCCCAGCTGCTACCAAAAATGGCAATGTCATCCAGGTATGCCACAGCGTACTCCTCAGCACCATTTAAGACCTGGTTCACCAACCTTTGGAAAGTGGCTGTGGCGTTCTTCATTCCAAAAGGCATTACTTTGAACTCAAATAAGCCTATCGGAGTGATGAAGGTTGACCTCTCCCTAGCTCTGTCCGTCAACTCTGCCTGCCAATACCCCTTTGTCAGATCAATGGTCGTAAGGTAGGTCGCCCCTCCCAACTTGTCCAGGAGTTCATCCGTCCTGGGAATCGGGTGGGTGTCTGACTTCATGACTGCATTCAGTCCACGCTAGTCTACACAGTAACGAGTCAAGCCATCTGGCTTGGGTAAAGGACTAAGGGTGAGGCCCAGGGACTGCAGGATCTCTGGATTACTCCTAAATCCAGCATATCCTCCACTTCCCTCCTAATGTCCTTTGGACAGCCTCTGACACCCAATATGCTGTCCACCATATGGCATCTGTGTCCCTGTCTCCACATCGTGTGTTGCTAAAGGGGTTAGTCCAAGCTTGGCATTAAACAAGAGGCAAAGTCTGCTAAACCTCCCTTACTTTCTAGATCTGGCCCAGGGTCAGCTGGGGAGACAATTTTACTGTATCTACAGAGGACTCCGCTTCTCTCTTCCAGCAAATCCAGAAGGGGGTCTCCTTCGTCTGTCCCCTCCCCATGACTACACACTGCAAACACCATGTCAGCCCTATTTGCATATGGCTTCATCAGGTTGACATGGTACATCCTTTCTGTCTGTCTGTCTACGGTCAGGTAACTCCACAATGTTGTTCACATCATTTACCTTCCTAACCACTTTGTATGGTCCTGCCCACTCTGCTTGCAGCTTGTGTTTCCGGACCGATAAGGACTAAGACTTCCTGACCCATCAAGTATGAGCGAACTCTGGCTCTGTGGTCATACCACACTTTTTGTATCTGGGGCAGCTGCTAGGTTGCTCTGGGCTGTCCCCATAAGCTCCTTCATCCTTTCCCTAAATGTAAGGATGTAATCCACAATTGGGATTCCCTGGGTGGTGTGTTTGCCTTCCCAGTCCTCCTGGATCAAGTCTAGGGGCCCACATACCCGGCGTCCATGTAAGAGTTCGAAGAGGGAAAATCCTGTTGACTCTTGGGGCACCTTCCTGTATGCAAACAACAGGTGGGGAAGGTATTTCTCCCAGTCCCTCCCATGCTGTTCAGCAAACACCCGGAGCACTGATTTTAGGGTACCACTGAATCATTCCACAAGCCCATTGGCTTGTGGGTGATATGATGTCGTGCATCTTTGCACCACCCCACACTTCTCCCATAAATATTTCATCAGGTCCGACATGAAGGAACCCCCTCAATCGGTGATTACCTCCTGTGGACACCCAACACATGAGAAAATCCCAAGTAAGGCATCTGCCACTTTATCTGTCCTCAGAGAGGATAGGGCAACTGCTTCTGGGTACCGGGTGGCATAATCTACCACAGTCAGGATGAATCTCTTCCCTGAGGAGCTGGTGGTATTTAAAGGCCCCACAATCTCCATTCTCACCCCCTGGAATGGCTCTTCCACTATGGGCAATGGAATCAGGGTGGCTTGGGTTTTCTTGCCCACGTTCCCTATTTCTTGGCATCGGTGACAAGACCTGCAATACTCCTTCACCTGCTGGGCGAAGTTAGACCAGTAGATATTCTGGGCCAACTGCTGTATAGTGCGCGCAATTCCCAGATGACCAGACACGTGAATATCATGTGCAATTTTGAGCAACTGCTCATGATACCCCAGGGGAACAACAAGCTGCCTGCTTAGCATCCCTCCCTCTGTCTGTACTGCCTGTGTATACTTAACTCCATGTTCCCAATAAACCTTATGCCTGCCGTCACCTCCCAGTGTGCCCTCTGAGTCTTCCCAAGCCCTCAGCTTCTCTAAACTAGGGTCACTCCTCTGAGCATCTGCAAACCCCTCACACAGTCCCAAGGCATGGGACAGGCCCCCTTCAGTCACTAAACTAGAGTCGCTAGCACCTAGCGTCAGGGCCCTCAGGATCACTGTCAATCCCAACCCTCTGACAAGGGGTCACCCCTCCCTCTTCAGAGTAATCTTCTGTAGCTGTGTAGTTACTTGCTACTTGGTAAATTTCTACCCCCTTTTTATCAGTCTCCCCATCTGGAGACACAGGCTGGGAAATCAGCCTCTCAGTGATTTCCACACTGATTTCTGTGGAGTTCAGGGAACTGCAATTTCTCCTGCTGCTTGGTTACTGCTAACTGCACATACCATCCCTTGCTGAGATTGTTACCCAGGATCACATTCACTGCTAATGTTTTGGCTACAGCCACCTGTTGCACAGTTACCCTGTTTCACCCCAGTCCAGGAGAACACTAGTGAGGGCAATGTTTTCACCCGCCTGTAAAGTCCTGTACAGTTACATATTTATTGGGTATAAGCTTACCAGGCTGTACCAGATCCCCCTTTACCAATGTCAGGGATATCCCAGTCCCTTAACCCCAGCATCTGTACACCATTTACTATGACTGGGTACATGTGTTCCCTCATGTTCACTGGCATGCTCTCAGGGACACACAAACAACCCACTTCTTTTCTAGCACCCTGTTGTGTATTATGGCTCACCCTTTTGGAACACTGTCTGGTAATATGCTCATTTTCTTTACACAACCAATAGGCATTTCTTACTTCAGAAAAATCTTTTCTCTGAAACCTGGGGCTAACTGGTTTCAGTGGAGGCAGTGAGGCTTTTAGCTGCCCTGAAGGCATGCTTTTCCATTTCTGCACTGCCACACCTGCCACATTCACTCTCAGAGCAGGTCTGCTCTTGGCATAGCAGTCCAAGAGTTCAGCAGCCTCTTGCACTGTTTTTGGAACTTGGTCCTCTAGCCAGGTTTTTAGCTCGGCTGGGCATGCTCAATAAAACTGTATCACATTTTAAATTTTATCAATCAATTCCTTCCCACCAACATTTTAAAAACTGACATTCTTTCGTGGCTAGCTCCTCATAGCTCATATCAGGGCTTCTCCTGAGCTTACGGAATTTAGCTCTGTATGATTCAACAGTTAATTCAAACTTTTTTAACAGTGCAGCTTTTAACTTGCTGTAATCATCACTGTCCTCATTGTTCCTTTGACCCAATGCATCCTGAGCTTTCTCTGTAAGTAGGGGGTATAGCTGGAAGCTCCAGAACTCTCTAGGAATTTTAGCCTGAATACAAACTTTTTCAAAAGAGTTTAAAAAGGCATCCATGTCCTCCCCCTCCTTAAATTTGGAGTTCAATTTGTAACCCAGTCCTGCAGTCCCAGTTAATCCCAAGCCACTTACCTGCTCTGGTGCCACTGGTCAGAGTTGTAGCTTCTCCAGTTCGTGTTGCCACTGGCACTCCTCTCTCTTCTCCTCTGCCTCTCTGCATTCTCACTCCCTCTTCTCCTCTGCAGCTCGCTGGCACTCACACTCCTTATGGTCTGCCTCCCTCTGTTCTCGCTCTGCTTCCAGTTCCACCATGCACAACTCAATTTGTGGTCTGAGTACCTCTGGATTCAGGAGACTGGTGACCATCTTCTGCTGTAGTGGCCCTTCACTGATAGTTGCCCTGCTGTCCTTTTCAGTCACAGTCAGTGACTCACTGCTCTGGGTATCTGCTACCATCAGGGCCTCTATGAGGTTCTGCTTTTTGTCTGTCACCTCAAACGGGACTCCCCTGTCCCTGCACAACTGCTTCAAGTAATCTATAGTGTGTCTGCTGTAGTCAGAAGCCATCTTCTTCTTCCTCACGGCTACTCTGACTGGCACTAAGAAAAAAATAAAACAGGAAGGGACTTGACTGCAAGCCAAGGGATATAGTTCCTGTTTCCTTTAGTAAATAGCATGCTCTTTCTTTTTTTCAAGCGGCCTGAATGGTCTCAAGCTGACACACTGCCAATGGTATACCACCAAATTTTAAATGCTACTGCACTAACTAATTGTCACAAATTCATTCAGTAGGTCAGCCTGCTACTCTCTAAGTGCCAACCTCTGAGTATAGGATTTGTGGACAGTTAACAGTACAAAGTAACCCTCTTGTCTGTTTTGTGGGTTTGAGTCACCTTGGTCTCAAGTTCTGAGGGATTCGAACTGATAACCTATTGTTAGCATACCCAATTATCAGGCTTAGATAATTCTGTCTTCTGGGGCCAGATATCTTGCCTATGGCACCCTAACCAGGTACTGCAAAATGAACCTTAGAACTCTATGCAAGACCTTAGAGAACTTGTATTATTTTCCAGTCTGGTATCAAAATAAGCTCATACACAGTGTCAACTACAACCTTCAAAGCTTCACTATATAAAAAGAAATTTCAAGGCACACCAGGTAGTTTTTAAAATATATGTTTTTATTTTAAAATAGATCAAATAGGAAAACAGAAAAATTACAGAACAAAATATCCCCAACACATACAATCTTAAAAACAAAACAGATTTAAAGTGCAAATTCCTAAAATACATACACTCAGACTGGTCTCAGCTAAGATATTCTTACTTCTTAATCTACAGTGCTCTGATGTCCTTCCTTTTCAGTCAGAAGATGACAATGTTTGTCAACTCTGTAAGATTTGCTCTAGTATTTTAAAACAGGCTTGAGCCAGCCTTCTCTTGGAGGTCACCTAACTCCACCTTGGGGTCTTAAAATCTATATTTTATAACACAGGATGTCCAAACAAGATATTTGAAAAAATAGTAGGTGACATCAATGAATTTCCTCTTTTTCTGTGACCTTTCGAACTGGTCTGTGATCAATAGACATCAAAGGCTCTTTGATGTATTGCTGGCTTCCCTCTGATGACACCCCCCCCACACACACACACACACATATGCATATTGGACTACAATGCAGCCTGGGACCTGTACATCAAAGGCTTCTTTGTTGAAGTGAGCTGGCTTCCTGGGACACACCCAAACACATGCATGCTCTTTCCATTATGACACCCAGTGCAAAATCTAAGGATTTCCTGAGGACATCATATATGGCTAATTTTTTTTCCTGCGATCAAAGCAAATTGACAAGGTAATTGCATTTAGAAATCTTCAGTTTAAAATACCTCTGTCCTTTTAACTTATCCCTGGGGGTTTGATGTCAACTTCAGCAAGACAGTGGTTTCTCTTGACACAGTCCATCACACATTTTTTTTATATTTACAAAAAATGATACAGGGATCAGAGCTAGCTGTCCAAGTGTAACACTGACCAACTCTGCTGTACATGTCACAAGTGGCAGAATGTCGGTACCTGAAGGAGAGGAGAGGAGAGTCAGAGGCCTGCATGCAAGCCAGACCAACTTTACAGCCACTGAGAACAATGCCCTCTTTGAGGCCTATATGGACCTGGACGGCCTTCTCAGTGGTGCCACCAGCATGATGAAGAAGCAGGCAGCAGGCTAGAAGGAGGTGGCCAGATACGTCAGTACCCATGGACACCACCATCGCACCCTGCAGGAGTGCAAGAAGAAGGTTGGCATGGACAGGAGGTGGGTCAAGGATAGTTTTGCAGCCATCCAGGCATCCTGCAGGGTGACTGGTGGTTGGCCAGGAACTGTGTGATCGCTGACAGCCACAGAGGAGCTTGTGGCATCCACCATCAACAGCACGGCAGAGGATGGTGTGCCCAGTGGTGGGTCTCCAGTCAGGTGACAGACCTCACTGCATGGTGAGTATGACCAGCCACTCAGAGGTGCCTGTGGGCTTGACATGCAGGTGTCCTGAGGCCATGCCCACCACCACATGTGTGTGTCAACATGGACACACATTGCTGCAGGATGGCGTGGTGGCAATGGTGCATGGGGGCATAGGGCATGCTGCACCTCCAACCCTCTGTTCTTGTCTTGCAGCACAGCATGCTTCCATGCAGATGGCCTGCTGGGTGGCGGACACAGATTCCCAATCCTCAACATCAATGGGCATCCAGAACTGGGACAGGCCATGTCTTGGCAGTGTTGGGCATGTAGCCGCAGACAACTTGGAGTCAGATGACCCCTGACTGGGTTCCTGCATGAAGACAGCCTGAGGTGCTGTGTGCAGAGACCCAGCTTCGGTGCTGTCTGACACTGATGATGACCTTATTCTGGTACTGACAACATACGGGTGATGTTGTCTGACATGCCCTTCCTGCTACACAGGCACTTGCAGGTCCCATCACGGAGGCTGCAGTTCCACAGCCACCCCCAATCCCTGCCAGTGCAACTGTGTGGGCACCACAGCTGTGTCAGGTGTGGTGGTGGTGCTGCCATTGTGGCAGAGATGTGGGGCACTTCCCAGTCATCGTCGGGCAGTGGAAGCAGGATGGTGATGTTAGGCGCATGATACGGTACCCATCGCCGTTGCACCAGACAGCACCATAGCCTCTGTATGGCCTTCTATGCAGTGTCCACCTGAGCAGGAGGCTGTGCAGCAGTATCCGTGTCACCCCCAGCTCAACAGGTAGGCCAGGAGACCCAGGATGCTGAGAGGCTGACAGAGCACACCCAGTTACTGTGGGCATCCGTGGGACAACCAGGCATTGCTTGCCGCAGAGGTGGGCACACTGTGGGCAGAGGTGCACCAGATGGCTGAGCAGCAGCACAGGGCCGATGCTAGCTTGCGGACAGGCTCACTCAGATGCAGGAGGCCATGATGCAGCATTGGCATGATCCCTGCCATTGTGGTATCAGTGGACCGCATGGTCAGTACTATTGCAGATGGGCTGACATCGATGGCAGTCACTGGGCTCGGCCATGCACAGAGGACCCTCCGCACCGCACTGTCCACCCCATGGTCCGGGTGTCTGGTGACACCAGCACAGCGGATGCCAGGTTCTGATGTCAGCATCCCAGGCACCCCAAGGGCAGGCCTTTTGGCCTCCTTGACCCCCTGCATGAACCCAGTCATGGTCCCACACATTAACCCCTGGGGTCATCTGACATGCCCCTCATGGTCGATGCACAGCATGCATCTGCTGGTCATCCTTAGCATGGCTGCCCATGTGACCATGGCATTTGTGGGCTGTGTGTGGTTGAAGTGATGTGTCTGCTGCCTGGACCTGCCATCCACTGCTGTTGCTGCACACTCATGTGAGGGTGGTGGAGCTTCTTCATCTCACAATACTCTGCCTCCTCAAACTGTGGTGCAGAGACACTTGTAGGGTCCTTGTGGCATTTTATTTCATGGTTTGAACAAACTGTCAGTTTAGTTTAAATTTCTGTATAGATGGCAGCAGTTGCTTTTCTGGGTTGGGATGCACTTTTGTTTTTTTTCTCTGTTAAGATTACAGGTTCAGTTTTCTTTGAGAGACCTTCCCCACATGATTTGTGTTTATGTTTCTTTTTATACTTTCTTTTTTTATTAGTATTTCCAACAGATATATAAACAACAAATATAAACAAGCATCAAAAACTGTGACTACGCCCTCCCCAGCCCAATAATACACTACATAACCAAGATCCAAAGCTAATAGGTAACAAAAAAAAGTGCATTAATAGGACCTATAATAAATCACTGTAATTACATAATGCCATTATCTGATATAAATTAGGTTATAAATAAGCAACAATACAATGATCAAATGCAATTATTAGATGGCCAATTGATAAACTAATTGTTGTCACACCTTCAAAACATAAAAGGCAAAAAGAGAATGTGGAACCCAAAGAGTATTCAAATTCTATTGGATCTGGAACAATATCACATACAGTTAATAAGTAGGAATGTGCTCTTGTTTCTTAATTATAATAAGTAGAGTAAGAAGGACGTTAATACGTGAAGATAAGACTGTGTAGTTCCCCCAGACCAGAATGAAATATTTTTGTTTGTTGTAAAAGCTGGAAATGAGATATATCAGTTGAAGGTTATGTTTTATATTTGCTATTCGTTCGTTAAATGAAGAAATATTATCTTTCCAATGTTTGCAAATTAGTTGTTTAGTAGATATGCTTATAACTGAGATGGTAGCTTTATCGGTGTATGAAGACCTTCCTGCAAAGTGACCGAAAATGCAGAGCTCCTCATCAAAAGGAGTCTTTAGTTGTAGTTTATTAACAATCTTAATTTTGATTTCCTGCCAAAGGACCTGAATCATAATGCATGACCATAATATATGAATCAAGGAGCCTGGATCAGAGTTACATCTATGACATAATTCAGAGGTTAATAAACCTAATTTATGCAACTTTGCTGGGGTTAAGTATGCAATGTGCAGCAGTTTAAACTGAATAAGTCTCAGATTATCGAGTGGAATACATTTATATAACTCTTTCTATATTAATGACCAATCTAGAGTCCCCTGCATGTATTCCTTGTTCCAATAGTCTGAGGATAAGGCTTGCTCGGTGAATTTAAGTAAAGGCAAAATTAAATAGATATTTGCAGTAGGGTGTTTTTTATTACCTGCATCTCTAAGTTGATTGACAAAATGATTAATGTCATTCATTCATTGTGTATGGCCCAAATGTGCTTTTTAAATGCAATTTTTAATAAGGAAAACATTGTTAATGTATTTCTTGGAGAGACCTAAATCTCACAATATTGAATCAAGTGATCTAATTTGACCCTGATTTAAAAATAACTTTACTTTCAGTTTGTCCAGATATGGTAACTAATGGGAAGGAAAGGATTTCCTATTAATTGAAAAGTCGGGATTAGATAAAATCGACTGGTTAATGACATGATGGATATTAATACCTAAGAACTTGCAAGATTGGTTTAGGATTTTTAAGGAAGTGCCCACTACTGTATTAGTCAGGGCTGTGCGAATACCTTTTTCGAATATTTGGCCGTGAATATTCGTGGGGTATCTGGTTCTGGAAATATTCGGTATTCGTATTCAGGTGGCTGGGAGGCATCTATTTAAAAATAGAAGAGTACTTTTCTCCTGGCCAACATTAAACAAATGTTTTAGTCATGGTGTTCATTGGGTCCACTTACCTCTGGCCAATCGCCAGTCTAAAATAAAGAATCCTTCCTTTGACTCTCAGCAATATCTCTGTTTATCTCAATGAGCATAATTAATTTCTCATTGCGGGACTTCAGGCCACTCCCGTCAGGTGGTGCCCATTTCACCCGACCCCTGTTAATATCAGTTATTGGCCTCCACCATCTCCTGATGGTTGGTAGCATAACTGAGTTTTTAGTGAAAGACATGTCATACAAGCATGCACTCATTCATTGAAAACTTAGTTGGCTGCTGCAGTGGAGGTGAGGGAAGGCTGTGCTGGGGGTCCTGCTTGAGTCATGGGTGGGGGGAGGAGAGGGGTGGGGCGACCACCGACAGGGTGGGGAGGTGGGGGTCCACTAGACACTTGGGAAATTAGGGAATTATTTTTATTTTATACATTTGGGGACTGGGGATATTGCTGAGAGACTGGGTGGGGGAGGATTCTTTATTTTGGACCAGCGATCGGCCAAGGTTGGGACCTCTAGACACCTGGGAGAAAATATTTATTTATGGTTGGCCAGGAGGGTGGGAGAGACTTTGTTGTCCTTGTGCACAGACAAATACCGAATACCCGTTGAATAGTGGACTATTCGGTATTCGGTTCCGAATATTCGGATAGTCCATTATTCGTGGTATTCGGAAATTAATATTCGGTATTCGCACAGCCCTATTATTAGTTAAACCTTTGGGGAGTTTGTTTAGTTTAACATATAACGTTGAGTCTTGTGACAAGTTATGCTTCTTTAAAAGGGTGAGCTCTAGATCTACCCATGAAGGAGAGTAAGAGGAGAAGGACGAGAGCTTTTGAAACCATTTTATAATTTATTTATACATGATGCCAAATAATATAGTATAAAGTTGGGAAGCTTTAGGCCACATTGTGATTTAGGAAACATTAATTTATTAAGTGCAATCCTAGACATTTTGCCCTGCCAGATAAACCTCTTAATAGCAGAGTGAATGTTCTGGAACCATCTCAGAGGAAGATACACGTGTAACATGTTAAGTGGGTAAAATAGTCTGGGAAAGATGTTCATTTTAATTATATTCACTCTTCCTCAGAGTGAAATAGGAACATTTTGCCGTCTATGTAGGTCCTGTAAAATAGCTGATATTAGGCTATCTAGATTTAATTTTATCAGTTCTTTATAATCCATAGATAAGTAGATGCCTAAATACTTCAAACCAGAATAAGTCCATGAGAAACCCTTATGTGAGATACTATTTTTCAATAATAAACTATTTAAAGGCATAACTTCAGTTTTATTGATGTTTAATTTATAGTTGGAGAAAGTGCTGAATAATTGAATAGTATGTAAAACTGTCCTAATTGACTCTGAAGGGTTGGATATATGTAATAATATATCATCAGCAAATGCTGACACTTTCAGTTGCTTGTCCACTATTTTAATACCAGTGACCAGGGGATTTCTATTAATAAAAAATATAAGAGGTTCTAAATACTGATTAAACAAAATAGGAGATAAGGAGCAACCCTGTCTGATATTACAAAAAAGCCTGAAGGGAGCAGATATTAGGTTGTCACAAAACATTCTAGCAGAGGGACATGGATATAAAGTTTTAAGCTATCCAATAAAAGGGGGGAAATCAAACTTGTATAAAACAGTGAAGAGAAAATTGTGATCAGCCCTGTTGAATGCTTTTTCCGTGTCCAGGGATACCAGTGCTAGTGGAATCTTGGCATCCCTGGCCGCAGAAAAAATATGATCAAGTTTTCTAAGATGATCAGATGCTTGTCTAGGGGAAATAAAGCCTGCTTGATCATTACTAATTGGAGGTTGTCATATATTTGAGATCCTTTGAGCTAGAATTTTGGTTAAGATTTTAATGTCACAATCTATAAGGGAGATGGGACGGTAGTTGCTAACGCTAATTTTAGGTTTGTTAGATTTAGGCAATAAAATTATAAGAGCTTCAAACAGAGACGTTTCTGAGATACTATGATTTAAAATATAGGTATAAGTTTATCTTAGAATAGGAACCAGAGTATCCTTAAATGTTTTATAAAAGGACACAGTGAAATTATCTGGTCCTTGGGACTTATTGATCTTTAAATTGTCGATTGCCCAAGTTATTTCCTGTTCGGTTATGGGGTGATTAAATTGTGAGCTTGTTCTTTTTTAATTTGGGGACAGATAAAGTTATGCAAATAATTTATACGGGCATCTTCAGAGGGGGCATTTTGAATTGGGCCATATAAATGTTTGTAGAATGATACAAACTCATCTAAAATTTCTTGTGGGTTTGTTATTGTCCTATTGTTCTTTTTGGAAATAATAGATTCTATGAATTTGGATTGATCTAAGTGTTTTAATCGATTTGCAAGGATTTTGCTTGGCTTGTCTGCTAATTCAACATATTTAGCCTTGGTTCTAATAATTGTTAGTTCTGCCTTCTCTTTTGTGAGTAGGAAAACTTCCTCTTTGAGTGATTGAAGGTCTTTACATTTCTCCTTTGACATAGAGCTCAGCTGTAAGTTTTCTAATTGATTAATTCTGTCTTCTAATTTTTTTAACTTATCTGCTTTTTGGTGTTTTTGTTTTGTCGCAAATCTAATGAGGTCTCCCCTAATGTAACATTTACATATGGCCCAAATCATATCAATTCTGTTGGATGATTTTATGTTAATCTCCCAAAAGTCCTTTATAGCATTCCAGATAAAATTAACTATATAGCCCTGTCTTAACAGACTATTATTAAGTCTCCACACAGAATGTCTATTAGTATATGGAATAAATCTGGCCTGTAGTTCACTTAATGAGTGGTCAGAAAGTGTTCTTGGTAAAATCTGAGTAGTCATGATTGAGAATAATAAAAACTTAATGATCAAAATGTAATCAATTTGTGAATAAGAATTGTGTACAGGAGAGCAAAATTATTTTTTTTTATCTTTTGGGTGTAATGATCTCAAAAGGTTTATAAGGTTATAGATTTGTAGTAGATCTTTTAAAGATTTATTTTCTGAATGAAATGTGTGATTTGACATCACAGATTTATCTAGTATAAGATATAAGGGTGTGTTCCAGTCCCCGCCTAGTATTATGCTATGGGAAACAAATGGGGCCAAAACACTAACTTGGTGTATTAAAAAGATGCAAAATTAGCATTGGGGCCATATATTGATCCAAATAAAAATTATTTTTGGTTAATAGATACAGAAAGCAAAATATATCTCCCATCAGGGTCTGAGAAGTATTTGTTAAGTTTAAGTTTTATTAAATTATTTATTATGATGGCCACCCCTCATTTGTTTATGCTTCTTCTGATCAGTGTGTTCAACAGCAGCTTTACGCTCACTGGAGTTTGCACTTTTAGAAATCAGAGGCTTCAAACTGAGATTGCTTTGGGAATGACAAATCACCAGATATGTTGTCTAAGAGGTCTGCAACTATTTGAATGGGGAACGCTATAGAATTTGTTGTTCATGCTGCAGTAGAACGTCATTTTCTTTTACCTTCTCTCCACTTCTTTGTCTTTGGGTCAGCAACCTTACAACATTCACAGTCAGCACATATTATAATATGGATCTAAACAAGCAGTGAAAACACAGTGAATGCCTCTCTGCCTTAGGCACCCAGTGACCCAGGAAGCACACTTTTAAACCAATGAGAGCACTTCTTTTGTGTCTTGTCTTATTCTTCCCCAGTCACTGAAGATTGATAAGGAAAACACTATAGCAGTGCACAGGAGGTTGATAAAGTCTCAGACTAAAATAAATGCATTTAGCAAAACAATGTTTTATAGTGTATGGTGGATTCCTGTTATGCATGGAATTCCATGCCTGGAATATGCTTGTTGTGCTGCAGTAGTGACATCATTATGTTGTTGTGCTGCAGTAGTGATGTCACTACTGCAGTACAACTTAGAATGCTGCCACACAACTGTTTTCCTTCATCATATCGAGCTGAAAGCTGTTTTTCTTTCTAAACCTGAGCTTACAGAACAAGCTGGAGCACATTTAATCAGTATTTTGAGCTTGCCATCAACTGTCATGTGCCTCTTTCTCAACCCCAGTTCACTTACAGGAGGTAAGTGAACCAGGCAACCCAAGGTCTCAAATTAGTACACTTGAACAGCCAAAGCTTGCTACCTAAAATGGCAGAACTCGAGGCTTGGTGTGCACCCTGAAACCATCTGTGCTTGGATCACAGAAACTTGGCTAAAGCCTTCAATCCTTCCACAGGAAGTAGCCCTACCAGGGCATACTACATTCAGGCAAGACAGGGTAGGTAGAAGGTGTCGGTATACTCCAGTACATCAAGTCTAACCTCACAGCCATGACATCACACCATCAGCCACGTCTTCACCACTAGTTGAATTAATGTTTGTCTTCTTAACCATAGGCAATAACAAAACACAAATTATTGGGGTGCATCTATTTATTACCTGAAACTGCTTCTGCTATCCTCATACTTGTGTCCTATCTCTTGGATCTTCCACACCAGGAGATGATCCTGTGTGATGACTTCAACATTAACTGGATATCTCACAGTACAAGCAGTGTCCACTCCTCTAGATGACACCAACCTAACCCAGCTCATTACTGAATCTATCTGAAGAAAATGGAAATTACGTACCTACCGTAATTCTGATCTTTCTGTGTATCTTCACCATTCATCACCTTTGGGTACTTGGCCGGAGGTCATGACCTTGCGGGAGCTTTTTTTTTTTGGATGGATGGAGTCGACGCACCATCAGCGCCACCCTCGAGGCAGACGCACTTCATGGCGCTCACGGGTTGGCCATTAGGTGTTGTCGACTCCACCCTCCTGCCAGTTCTGAGTTGCCGTAGAGGTGAGAAAAAGGTTGGGAGAGTGGCACAAGGATGTCCAAGGGACAGACAAAGGAAAAGATATATAAACTAAAAGTAGACATAAACAGCTTAGAGGACAGAACAAGCTTGAAGACTAAGGGGATTGGGTAGGGCCCCCAATCTCTGGAAGTAGAAAGGAGGAGGGAGGGTGGGTTAAGGATTTTTAGAAATAGGGATAACAGGGGTGGAATAAGAAAACATACCCCAGAACTTTGACCTGTCTCCAGATTGTATAGGAACTGCGAAGGAGTAGCCAAGAGGCCAACTGCCAGAATTCAAGGCACAGAATCACTGGCAATAACTCCAACAAAAGCAGAATCGGCTATTCTGGAAGAAAGACAGGATACAAGGATATTCCCCCCTCTCAAAAAGGAAATTTTGGTGTAAGAGATCTAATTTCTTTAATTAATTAAGGTTATGTCCAAAGGACAAGGAAATGAAAGGATTGATGGGAAGAAGGGGAGAAGGAGAGAAGGAAAGAAGAGAGGGCAACTGCCAACTCCCACCCCACGAGGTGGCGCCAAAGCACTGAAGATGGAGTGCCCCCCATCCTGACCACTCTGCCCCTTAAGAAAATTATCCCCCATGTACCCACTTTACCCCACTCCTGACTAACAGAAAGGAAGAGGGAGAGGAATGGACACAGAGAGGGAGGGGGACCCAGAGACTGAGGCCCCATGGGGATGGAGGGCGGGATTGTGATGAAAGGTGAAGATACACAGAAAGATCAGAATTATGGTAGCTACATAATTTCCATATCTTTTCTGTGTCAGTCTTCACCATTCATCACCTTTGGGTGAGTGCTGAACCCCCCCCCTGAAGGGGGTTTTAACCCTAAGGGACTGAGTCCCTTAGCTCTCAGTGGGTGACACACAGAGGGAGAACCCTCACAGGCTTGGAGAGGCCCAAAAGTGGGGAGAGTGAGATGGGGACCTCCCGGAGGGAGTAGGAAGTTGACCCAACAGATACCATCTCACCCTATGGGAGAAAAGATAGGTTCTCTGGTGAGCAGAGTTAATCACCCTATGCCGGACCAAGGTCGACAACTGGGAGAGATGCAGCCATGTCATCTGCCTAGTACAGATCGCTGACTCTACGACCCTGGTAGCTACCTCATTAGCATCATACGATGCCCCTGCTTGGTGCCTTGCTAGCTCCAGGCCATGCATATAGAGTGCAATGGCTTGTCTGGTTTCCTCTGTGTCAGGCATCGAAGCTAGGAGTTGACCTAGCCTGGATCACAAAAACCTATCATAGGATGCATAGTGGGCTTGATGTGCTGCAATAGAAAGCAGCAACTGTGCCAAGTAGAATGTCCTCTTCCCCTAGAAGTCAAAATCCAAGGAATCTTGATCTGAGGGCTGGTCACAGTGCAGGGCATGAAGCCCATAGGGAGTATCCAATTGTGTCAATCCCAAGCTAGGATGAGGCATGGAACCTGGAGACTCAAGGGGGGCACAATATCGCTGGCAGAGATCCCAAGGGGCTGGGACTCCAGAAAAGGGTCTCTGCCAGGAACACAATGACACCTCCCAAAAGGGAGCAGGCCAGGGGGGCACCACAAGGGTGTCCACACTGAAATTGCCTAGGAAGGCACGCGTCGAGTGCTCTGGATTGTGTTGAGTGGGAGGGGTAATGTGCAGGTCTTCAAACATCCTCACGATGAATTGCTGATACTCTGCAAGATCAGCAGCTGAAGAAATGTGGACAGATGGCTCCTCTCCCTAAGAAGAGGGGGATGAGGAGTTAGAGGACCTCAAGAGTTCAGAAGCTGGCTGCTCAGGAGGAGGTTGAAAAACATGTCTGTCCATAGCCCTAACATAAGAGGGAAATTGAGCAGCCACCACTTTGAACTGCTCCCAGGAGAGAGGACCGCTAGGACCAAGAATACCTGGGAGTGCAGGAGAATGTGGCAGAGGAGTGGGGACAGAGCCAACAACAGGAATTGGCTGACCTCTGCCTGGGCTAGGGAGTGCACCAGGAGCCCTAAGGTAAGAAAGGGCTCCGGAAAACTCCACAGCCGATAGCTGATCAACCAAACTGGAACTGCCTAGGCTGTGCCTTGAAGAATCCCCCCTGTGAGGTAACCGGGCCGTGAAAGTCAAAAAGGACGGTACCCTACCTCCAAAGAATGGGGCCCTCTCAAGGAAACCAAAAGAGAAAGGTGAAGATCTGCACTACGGCTTCTCCTAGAGCCTGGTGGGCCCCAGAAAAAGGCTGGTTCACAGACCTTATACTCCCTCGACCCTCGGAACTCGAGAGTGCCCTCCTCCTCGAGAGAGCCAGCCTAGGGCAGCTGGCAGCCCTAGTTTTCCCCCAAAAGAGCTATCCAGGGAGCATCATCCTCCCCTCCCATGGGTGCTCTGATCGGCCCTAAAGTTGGGCAATCCAGGCACACCACATGTGGGGGTACCACCACTGCGGGGTCAGGGAACCCTCTGTGACCAGGCTGCACAGCAATGGTGGCTTGCACCACTGTCTGCTGGTCAGCACCCCTGACCCTGGCCCCAGGAGTCACTGTCCACTCCTCAGAGGGGGGCTGGCTCCGGCCTGTCAAGGACACTACCAAGGTGTCCACATGAGCAGCCAACTCCAGAGCCAGACTGCCTGTCTGACTCAGAGTCCAATTCCTCCTCTGAAGAGGTGGAGATTGAAGTTCTGTGCCAAACAGTGTGTGGACACCCGCAACCATCCCAAATGAAAAGGGCACCAGAACCAGAGACTGCACCAGAGTCGGTGCCAACATCCCCAGCCACACCGCAAATGGTGCCAGAAGAAGACACAGCTCCAATGATGTCAGCAGCTTCAGAGCCTGTCACGGCACTGTCCTGGCCCACAGTGCTGCAAGCAGTGCTGAGATAAGAGATGGCACCAATGATGGCTCTGACCATGCTCTCAGTGCCACGAATGGCACCGTGGTTGGAAACCCCCACAGTGCTGACCCACCCCATGGCACTGTGAGCGTGTCGAGGACAGAGATGGTGCTGATGACAGCCCCAACAGTGCTCTCTGTGCCATAGTCAGTACCAAGCTCCAAAAACCCCCACGGCGCCGTGCCCTCACTTAGAGCAGCGAGTGGCTCCAGAGCTGGACACAGCGCCCTGCTCAGCCACGGCACCACGGATGGCACCAGGGCAAGGGACAGTCAAGAATGGCACTGTAGAGCCTCCCATGGTGCCACTAGCACCATTGGCACCACGAACGGTGCCAACAGCAGCAACGGTGCTGAGCGACAGATGACAGCACCATCAGGGACCACGGTGCCACAAATGGCACCAAGCCCAAGACAGTGCTGAGAGACAGCGTCGAGAATGGTGCTGACCCAGGCCTTCTGAGCTGAGGGTACGACACTGGGGGAGCCTTCACCCCCCAAAGGGGTGATTGCCACAGCAGTGCCTCCCGCCTGTCCCCGTGGGACAGACTGGGCCTCCTGCACCACAGAAGGGCTTCTGCCATGGCTAGCTACAGAGGCAGAAGCCCCTCCTCCTCGATCTGTATAGAACAGGGAGGGACCAGGAGGAAGGCCGAGAGAGAATCGGCTTGTTGTGATGCGCCCATCCCCGAGAGTCGGAAGAGCTCATCCAACTTTCCATGCACATTGTTTGATGACACAATGGTCCATGGAGAAGCAGGCATCGCATGAACTCATGTCATGAAGTGGGCCAAGACACGGATGGAAAGGTCATGCTGGTCGGTGACGCATGGGGGGGCCGTCCCGTCTTAGAAGTTTTCTTGCCCTCCAACCGAGACATGACCTATGGGAAAAAGAACACCAAAACAAGACCTGTTGTCACAAAATAAAATAAGGAAAAGTCTTACCAGGTGAAGTCGAGTGCAGCGAACAGAAGTAGCAGAATAATTTCTGAGTCGACGGACTGCGACACAGAGTCGACAAACTGCAACACTCGAAGGCTTCAAAAACAGAGGTAGACCTCTAGAAATCTTCCTCTCAGCTACCCACGAGGTGACCTCAATGGCAGGAGATGAAGAACTGGTGGGAGGGTGGAGTCGACAACACCTAACAGCCAACCTGCGAGCGCCACACAGTGCATTGGTCTCAAGGTGGTGCCGATGGTGCGTCGACTCTGCCTATCCCAAAAAAAAAAGCTCCACTGGGTCATGACCTCCGGCCAAGTACCTAAAGGTGATGAATGGTGAAGACTGACACAGATAAGATCTTCAGATCAGGTAACCAATCCATCATTGAATGGGTCTTGTTCAACTGTGCACATAGAATTTCGGCCACTGGAGTCTTGCCAGATAGCATAAGTGACCACTCTCCAGTATATTGTGTTTGAAGAAATAAAATACCCAACCCTCCTCCTAACATTATTGAATCATGAAACCTATCTAACTTCGATCAATCCTCCTTTCTCAACTCACTACATAATGTCAATTGGTGGCCAATACACACCCTGCCCACTCTTGACCAGGCCCTGGATTATCTAATCGACTCTGTCACTACCATTATTAACTATCATGCCTCTCCCACCCATCCCAGGTCCAAAGGCAAATCAAACCGTGGCTGACTAAAGATATCCGGAAACACATGGCAGAACATGATGCTGCCTGGAAAATCTTCAAGAAAACTGTCCTCTCCTCTCCTCTGATTGGCACTCCTACAGATGCCACAGAAACATCTGCAAGTCTATAATAACTAACACTAAGAGAACATTTTATTTTACATTGCAAACTAATAAGCTCTGCAATCCCAAAGATTTTAGGGCTGAAATTAACTTCCTTCATAAGGGTAAAACCTCCACCCTTCCCGATGCACTAGTCGCTAAAGACAAAGTATTCCTAAACCCCTTTTTTCAGGGTTTTTGGAGTGGTTAAGTGTGGAGAGTGGGGTCCCTCAGGGATCAGTCTTGGGGCCCTGCTTGTTCAATATACACACACACATATATATACACATATATATAGGTACCAATATGCAACTCGAGAAACAAAGTGTGACAATCAGGTTCCAAAAGTATTTGGGCCAATTGTCATAACCATATCATATTTACATTGGGTGCATGTAGTAGTATTTCAGTCCCCAACATAAAGATAGTTTGTAGTTCAGAGGTGCTAAAAAATGGGATTAAAAGTTCCCACAAGGGCAACAATGTGAGTAACATTGTGTCCTTGACAGCAAATTTGTCATATTATCAAACATATATTTTTTGATATTACTATGTCTATGGTATCTATTTAGGTAGCATAATATCTAACTTTTCAGTTTTTTATCATAAACTTAACTTGTTGGTAATTATGCCACAATATGTTTACTGATTACAGTATGCCCAAATCTGGACATGTTTAAGTTTGGCTACCACATTCATGTCCTTGATTTTCTAGCCCATTTGTTTTTGCACAACTATATTACCCTCATAGGAAAAGACAGAAATCACTCATTTTTCAGAAAGTGAATTATACTTTATTTACAAGGGTTTTTTCCACAGGATGTCACATGAATAACTCAGACTACACAGGACGTCATGCGAGTAACACAGACACAACACAAGAAGTCACATGAGTAACATGGACACCAGAACAGTAGTATCAGTATCATACCAAGTGTCTCACTAAGTCATACCAAAAGTTATTGCTAAGTTCAACCAAAAATGATTGTCTTACTATGGATATTTGGTATAACATTTTTGAACATTTTGAAGATTGTACTGTAGTCACAACATTATATTAACTTAAGATATTCACAAATGTTTTATGTTACAGTGTAGTATGGACTGAATCTCACCTGGTCTGTCTATTACATATACCAGCTGGTCCCAAGCCTACAATAAGAGAGAGGGAAACTAACTATATCTTTATGATATGAATGGGGATGTCTGGGATTAATGCATGCCCTTGCTGCTTGTGATATTCAAGGCTGAAGGCAAAACACTGAAAGTGTATTAGTGACTTATAACATGGGGTAGATAAAGGCAGGTGAGTGGTAAACAACCATCAGGTGACCATTGCTTACTCCACAATATATGACAGCTAGTGGTGAACCATCCCTCTGAGATATCAGCCTGTGTTTCTGTTCTGATCTTGTTATAGTGCAAAATTGCAGTCTGTGGAGCAGCCATTACTATCTCTGCTTAGTGAGTGAGAGCCGAGGCCTGCCATGTAGTCCCAGGTAGTGCAGCAACAGTAGCTGTAGTGTCCAAAGTTTGTAGTCTTGCTTTACCCAAGCTTGTTCCCAGAGGAAGTGTGTGGTCCCCGTGGTCATTTTTCTGTTGCACAGCCAGATTGACAGGTAAATCCCATAGTTGTGACATAAAGTCAGATGGAACAGTGTGAAGAGAGGGAGACCCCCCCAATGATGTCATGATCTGAAAGTGAGCTTTATGCTGGTAGACAGAGAAACAGGGTTCCAGAAAGATCTGCAAGCTTTGAGTCCCATTAGTTGCCATTTCTTAATTGGTAGAATATAATCTGGTAGACTGTGTGACTGCACTGCTGGGGAAAATGTTTACTTGCTTACCATGCATTAATGTAACCACAGACAGAGAGACAGAGCAGCTAAGCCAGTGGAGGTATAGACACCGTGTCTGTACCACAAGAGGCAACTCCATATTTTGCACTTCAGAGCTACTGTGCTGTCTCAGAAGGCATATCATGCACAACAAATGTCAGAGAAAGCATAGCAACACTTTCCTTCTGACATCTGTATGTGCATGACAGCCATTTTGTTAGACTATTTTTTAGACAGCAGAATACAGTAATTTGCTTGTCTTTTATAAAAGGAGAAAAACATGTATATTGCTTTCTCCTTGTTTTGTAGTGCACCTCTGTTATAAGTGTAATAGCCCACTCCAGGGTGTGTGGTTACTGGGGATTAAGCAACACACTGGGTGTTGTGAGGACACTCAGCCAGCAGCCTCATGCTTCACAATGTACTCAGGGTATTGATTAATCCCTAATAACTGCACACCCTGGAGTGGGTTACTTCCTACTAATAGAACTATGCCCTTGAGTGGGTTGCTTCAATCTTAAAATGTGTTTTAAGAAATGAAAATGAAATTAAAAACTGACTTCAGGGGCCAGATCTTCAAAAGCTTGCCCATGTGCAAAGCCTAGTTTTTCTGCACAAACCCAGATTTGCGCAGATGTCCATATTCCAAAGCCCTGTTATGGGCAAACAAGGTTTGTGTCCAGGAGATTTTCTGAGGATGGCACAATACAAATGGAAAGTCATGGACCTGAAATCTGGTGAAGTCCTGTAATCACAGAGTGAAAGATAATTTTGCATGGTCCCCTTGTATGGTGCAGATATACACAATTATCCCTGTTACTAATGATGCCATCCCGCAGATCACAGCCACAACTGAAGACACAGCCCCTTCCTGTTGTCAAATGGACCCCTCCATGGTACCATCACTCACTGTGTCCACAGCATGGTCCTGCAGGTGTATATGGCAACCAGTGCATTTTGGGAGAGGGTGCACTTTTAGGTTTCTTCAGCTATTGTAGTTAATGTCAGTAATTGTTTGATATGCCATGCTGGGCCTCAGCCTATCATGCAGCACATAGCACGCAAACAATTACTGTGATTCACTGCAACAGCAAAGTAAGCCTAAAAGTGCACAAAAAATGGAATAAAAAATACAGAACAAAGGGTAACACTTTTAACAGTCACTGACAGCAATCATCCCAGTAAGGAAAAAACAGTATTTCTCTTCGCTTGTACTGCCATGGAAGCCATTTAAGGCATACCATGCTTTACATGCCAGTTACTGAGATACACTGCAACAGCAGCCAAATGAGTTTAAAACTGCACAAAACAATAAACAGGGTTGATGTTTTTGGTGACTGCAACCAGGTTACCATCAATTACAGTAATTTTACATCCATTTTTGGTGTTTGTGCCCTTTTAGGCTCATTTTACTGTTGCAGTGAATCTCAGTAATTGTTTAATGTGCCATGCTAGACTCTTGGCCTAACATGCAGCACATGGCACACCTAATGATCACAAAACATATTGCTGAAATGTAAATGGTTCTGTGCTGGCATTTGGGTGCTCAGTGTTGAGTCAGTGGGTGCAATATTTTTTTTTTTAAACTTGCCATCTTATAGACTCCTGTGGATCTGAGAAATTGTGGATTACCCAACACTTCATTTATTGCTGCTGTTATTTGCTGTTATTTGCTTTTCTGCTACTAAATGGCTTCGGCACTTGCACATAAAATATATAAGTACTGTGAGTATGTTTGGAGTGCTGACCATTTTTCTGTTCTGCAGAAGTGTTTTTACAAAAATTAATATGATAATAACCAGGATTTCTTTTTAAGTTTAGCAGATAAGCAGGTAGTTTAAAAGTAGTTCTGGTGTTCTGATGCCTCCAACACAATATAAGCCCCTAAAGAGATCAGGTCTACACAAACTGAGCACCAGCAGAGACCAGATCCTATTTATTTACTCCCCAATACAACATGTATTTTATTTCTCATTATAGAACTCTCCAAACTGTAGATATGGTGTTCTGATGCCTAATACAAAATGAACCCCAGCACTAACCAGGTCCAAGTGATATACTCCCCAAAACTGCAGTTTTTTTGCCCAGTACAGAACATGCTATTTAGCAGCAGTAACATTAAAGGTGCCCCTGATAGAGAATAGGATCACAAAATGCCCCCCAGGATCAGGCCACAGAATGATCCCCATGTAGAGACTTCGTTACAGAATAGGTAAATATGTGTAACCATTTAATCTAGGAAACCTGCAGTTGTTCAACTTTAAAATGCTTTATAATCAACTCTCTCTGCCCCTACCCCACCATTCATACCCCGAGCTCAGCATCTTGGGACCATGAGGCAAGGTCCGACTACATGTCTCTGTGTTTCCCAAAAAGCAAATGTGTACCTTTATAATCTGCAGACATCTGACACACCGGGGAACAAAAGAGCACATGAGATGCAAAGAGAATAGCCCACTGTAGTGCCCGTAACATGCATAACTCTAAACTTCAGGAGGACAACATGTATTGTCCAGAATGTAGGTGGCAGTACAAAGAATACAGACCCACCAGGTCCACAGCTTTAAAGAGCCATGGGGTAATGACTGGAGGTGACAGCATGCATTTCTGATTCTGAAGATTCTGGGCCGGTGGAGGAACCAATAGTAACGTGGGTAACAAAAGGACACGAAAATAATATGCCATGGAAAAGAATTTTCTAAATAAATGAGTTATAACAAACTGCAAGGTTTGGCAGCATGTCAGTAACAAAAACAAGGTCACCAGACACAATAATGCTTTTGGACCACAATTATGCAAATTAAAGGCACAGTCTGCTTAGGATGAGGTACTAGATGGACACTACATGTAATGAACGTTACAGCTGCATAAAATGATTAAATAAAAGGCAAAACTTTTATTCTGTACAGGGAGTTCTTGGGAGGCTTAAATGAAGTAATTAGATAACACATTAACAACAGTTGGGTTTCTAAGGCACAATAAAGGGCTGTATTTAAATACTTAAATTGGGAATAGAAACAATGTCACAAAATGGAACCCTATTTGAAGGGGTAAATCGATGTTTGTGATAAAACTGAAAGAGCTCAGTGGAACCAAACTGGGCCATGTTATGTTTAATATCTCTCCTAATGTAGGACTACAAATTAGGTGGGTCATGTGAACCTTTTAACAATTCAGCAAAAAGTTACAGGGGTGTCAATGTGCAGCAGGTATGAGTCTCTCGAATACTGTATTCATGCCTATATATATATATATATATATATATATATATATATATCTCTATACACTCATTGACGGAGGAGAAGTATAGAGTCTAAATTTGCAGGCGATACCAGGATTGGCTTTACCATCGATAACACTGGGGATATACAGAAGCTACAAACAGCATTAAATAAAATGGAAACATGGGCAAGGGAGGACAAGCTTTTCTTTAATATGGAAAAATGTGCAGTGATGCACTTTGGTAGGAATAACATCCTGGCAGACTATAAGTTACATGGAATACAGCTGAGGAAGGTAACTGATGAAAGGGATCTGGGAATCAGGGTATCAAATGATCTAAAGTTTAACCAGCATTGTGGTTAGATGGTAAAGGTTGCAGGGGCATATTACATAGTATAAGTAGACATATTAAAAGTAGGAGGAGAGATGGTTGTGCCACTTTATAGTTCATTGGTGAGGCAGAGGTTGGAGATTTATGACCAATTTTGGTCATCTGGATTCAAGACTGATATGAGGAGAGTGGGGGTGGTTCAGAGAAGAACAACAAGATTAATTCTTGATGTAAGAAATAAAAATTATACAGAGAGATTGGATGAGCTGAAGATGTATACACTGAACTATAGGAGACTGAGAGGCGACATGTGCCTGGTCTAGTGAGCAACAAGAGATCCAGTTTTTGGAGCCAAACTTGGACTAACTCTTAAGGAGCAGCACTACAGCACCAGGGCACATTCGATGCAGCTAATATGACAGCAGTTTAAAACAACAAAAAGGAAACACTGGTTTAGTATAAGGGTAATATCAGTTTGGAATAGCCTACCAGAAGAAATTGTCACATGTAACAGCATGGAAGGTTTTAAAAGGAAGTTAGACAAATATTGTGAACAAGAAAATATAATTGGGTATTAAAACTAGAAAATAATAAAAGAGGCGAGCTATACGGACTAATGTCTCCTATGCTCTGAACCTACCGATGAAACCTATGAAACCCTCATCAACAGCTGATGGTCTTAACAACTTCCTCACTGACCTCAGCACATACACCTCTCAATTCAGCATGTCCCAACAACACCACCCCTGTACAGACACCCACCCCCCTAGGACTATTACTGAACTCTTCCACATCAAACTAACTTCCATCAAAGAGGTTTTTAAATTATTATGTAACCTCAAGGAACATGGATCACCCAGGCATGACTCTCTTGAGCCCCAGTTTTTAAAATGGGGAGCCCCTGCACTGGCCACTCTGGTCAGAGATTTGATAAACAGATCCTTCATTGAGGGAGTAGTCCCCACAAAATGGAAGTCTGCCATAGTCACCCCTGGCAGTTAGAATTATTAAATAAAAATAGTGAGCAGATTTGGGCAGCTATTAAAAATAAAATTGATTATTGTATCAATACTTGGGTTCCTGAATCCACAAAATATACCAAAAACAAAAATAGAGTTCCCCCATGGCTAAATGGAAAATTAAAAAGATTAGTAAGGAAAAGAGGAAAGCATATAAAAACATTAAAAATCCAACAAATGAGAAGAAGCAAATATTTACAAAATATCAAGCCTTTGTAAAAAAACAATCAAGTGCTAAGATTAATTTTGAATTAAATTTAGCAACCATAACAAAAGATAATAAAAGAAATTTTATAATTATGTTGGTTCAATGACAGGTAATCAACCCATCATTGGCCCATTAATTAAAGATAATAGAATGCTTGTCAATGAATCTGAAATGGCCTCAGAATTTAAGGAGTACTTTCTAACATTTTAAAGGTAAAGATATGGTTCATTTAGATAATATTAGTAATAAACAAGAAGCTCCATTTATTACTACTGAGGAGATTATAAGGGCAATTTATGCCACCAAAGTAAACTCATCAGCAGGTCCAGATGGAATTCCTATAAAATTCATTAAAGAATTGACCTCTGAAATAGTAGACTTACTTACTTTACTATTTAATGTATCTCTTGAAGAAGGTTATGCTATAAGAGAATGGACATTAGCTACTGTGGTTCCTATACTTAAAAAAGGAAATAAACAGCTTGCTAGTAATTATAGACCAATTAGCTTAACATCATGTATAGGAAAATTAATGGAGAGAATTTTAAAGGAAAAAATGTTAGACCATTTACAAAAGATAAATTTTAGTGATGTAAGTCAGTATGGTTTTGTGCAACGTAGATCATGTCAACTTAACCTTGTAAATGTTTTCTAACCAGTAAGTGTAGCACTCGATCAGGGCCTTCTGGTGGATGTAATCTTCTTGGATTTTGAAAATGCCTTTGATTCCATGCCTTATGGTATACTGATTAAAGAACTGGTTAAATATGGTTTCAATACAAATATAGTTCATTGGATATATTCCTGGCTTAATAACAGAAAACAATGTGTTTATATCAAAGGACATTTTTCTGAGTGGGGAGAAATAAGCAATGGAGTTCCTCAGGGTTCTGTGCTTTGCCCCTTGTTATTTAATTTACTAATTGCAAATATGCAAACATCAAAGAGTTTGGAACTGTCAAATTTTGAAAGCAGCACAAGGGAAGTAACAGAGTTTGGAACTCAGTGCTTTGGCTTCTCAGAAGGAACTAGAAGGGGGACTAGATCAGATCTACAGTACAGTAGCTCTTGTTGTTTTACATTGTTTCTTGTGGATTCTACTTGGTAGAAGGTTATTTCTTTTCTTTCTTACTACTAAGGGCTAGCAGGGTATTGTTTGGGGCTGTTGAAATTTTGAAACCTGTTTTGGTAGCTATAAGTGGCTCATTTGTTTGATTCACTGTGTGGCAGGCTGCATTTGTAGAGACCTATTTCTTCTGTTTTAAACATAATTGGTGTGATTTCACTGGGTTTGTTTCTTTGAACTGGAGACATATATCTTCTAATTCCAAGTCTATTTTGATGTTTGTTGGTGAAGCTGTTTGAATTGGAGTCCTGTTTTTTGCAGCAAACTTATTGTGGGGGCTTTGAGTAGAATTGTGATTCATTGTTGCTGGCTTCACTAGCTGCAAAGTTTGAGTGCAGAGTGGGGAAGGGTGCTAATGGTCTGACCAGAGGCCTCAGCTACCTGATTGTTTCTGGAAGACTTGGGCTGGTCCCACCCTTGGTCCATTATTTCCTTTATACCAGGGGTTCTGACATCACTTCCTCAAACAGGCAAAGGATATGCACCTGTCATAGCAAAAGCAGACATCCGTGAAAGGAACAGCAGCAAGTGAAGAGGTGACTGCTCTCTCAGTGGAAGGGAAGTAAATGCAAATCTAGGAGCTTTCATTATTACTTCTTCACATTGATATTGCATTGGGGAAAGGAGGAGTAGGAGTTTGAAGAAGGTTGTGCAATGGCTACTTAAAGTCTGTTTTTGAGTGTGGATAGGAAGGATAGGAATATAAAAAGTAGTTGCTCAATATATCTAAACGTGTGCAACAAAGAAGGTAAGGGAAATAAAGAAAATGTTTTGCACTGATAGAGAAGGGAGAAGGGAGACTTGGGGGAGTGTTTGGTATCCTGCATCTGGAAGGGTGGAGGTTGCTGGTGGGCAACGACAGCAATAGGTAGGGTGGTAGGCTGCAACAACTGCGGTGCACCAATCTTTCTAAAAATTGCCTGGAGTGTGGGAGGATGTTTAGTGTGCAACCACATAGAAAAACTTAGAAAGGAGATTGAGGGTCTACAGGAGGAACTAAGACAGGCAAGGCAGATTGGGGTGGGTTTAGCCCAATACTAGAGGAGGAAGAAGGGAAGATGAGGGAGGCGATTTAAGGCAACAGTGGTGAGAGAGAGGGTCAGAAGAAGGGAAGCAGAGACAAAGGCCCAGGCCAGGAAGAACAATTGCTGGGGAAACCAGGTCAGAGACAAAGACAAATGGAAGGAGGAGATAGGGACTTGTGAGGGGAGGCAAGAAGTGGCAAAAGTCATGGAGTGGAAGGAGAGAACAGGTTACTACGAAGAGAGAGGCGGGCATTTGTGAAGGGCCTCAGAAAATAGTTGTGCATGCTGAGGGAAGAAGGTGGAGGAGGGAATGATGAAATTAGAGGAGTAATTGATAAATGTCTGGACCAAACTGGAGTGGGAGGAAGTTCTGCTGGGAGAATTGCAACAGGGGTAAAAGGGAGAAATAATGTGCAGGAGGAAGAAGAAGAGCTGGAAATGAGAGAGGGAGATGAATGGAAGCAAGCAGGGAGTAAGAGGGGTGGAATCTTAGTGCTGGGGGACTCAATACTAAGAGGAGTTAGGTGGGGTAGCAAGGGGGAGAGGCATTGTCGCATTTGGGTGGAGGCATGCCAGGAATGACAGCAGAAAGGGTGGGACAGTCTGTTCTGAAATATGCTAGAAGGGGTAGGAACAAGCCTCATTTAATTATGCATCTTCGGACAAACGACCTGGCTGACAAGACAGTAGATACAGTTCAGAGGAGTTTTGAGGAACTAGTACAATTATGTGAGGGGGCAGGAAGATCATAACTTTTTCAGAGATACTTCCTTTGCCAAAGGCAAGCACAACAAGAAAGCAGAGAATAGAGGAATTTAACAGACGGCTAAGAACCTGGTGTTGTGCTAAAGGGTATGGGCTGTTGGGGGTGGGGAGGGACTGGCAGGACAGTAGTCTCTATGCCAAGGACAGACTACACTTAAGTGAGGAGGGAAAGAAAGTGTTGAAACAGAGGATGGAGGAGTACATAGAGGAAGTTGGGAATTTAAACTAGGAGTGGGGGTGGCAGTTGGGGAAGAAATATGCAGAGACCACAGGTTGGGAAACCATATGAACTTACTCCCCATAACAGTGACAAAGGACAAATGGCAAGTACTACTGGTGATGCTAGGAAAGGAGGGCAGGATGGGGGGGGAAAGGGTGGAAGGTGGTTACCCTTAATGCTAGGAGCCTTGGGAGGAAAACTGCAGAGTTACAGGTTCTCATGGCAGAGGGAGAGGTGGACATTGCAGTCATCACAGAAACATGGGCCACCCAATACAATGACTGGGACCTGTCTGTACCAGGGTACAGATTATTTCGTAGGGACAGAGTGATTGGGAAAGGAGGGGGGGTGGCACTATATGCGAAGGAAGGACTGAAGTGTAAAGGGAGGGAGGGGAGGAGGGTAGTATGGAGTCACTTTGGATGCAAATCCAGGATTCCAAGAATAGGATTCTTAGAATGGGAGTGGTGTACAGGCCACCATCTCAGATGGAGGAGTTAGACAGGGAACTAGTGGGACAGATCAGGAGGACCTGCGAGAAGGGTAGTGTGGTGATTGTGGGGGACTTCAACATGCCAGGAGTGGACTGGAGCACCCCAACAACCAGGAACAGAAGGGAGCAGGTACTGCTGGATGCCTTCCAGGACAGCTTCCTGCTGCAAATGGTCAGTGAACCAACCAGGTTAGGAAATACCCTTGACCTTGTGCTGGCAAATGGGGACTTTGTGAGAGAACTTACAGTGGAAGAACCGCTGTCAGGGAGTGACCACCACTCAGTATGGCTCACATTGGATATGGGCAAGGAAGGAGTGGAATCTGGCACAATAGTGCTGGACTTCAGGAGGGCTGACTTTGGGAGGATGGGGGAAGTGGTAAAAGGGTACCTGGCCAGAATTCAATCTAGTATGGACACTAACCAGAGGTGGGAGCTCATAAAGCTGGGGATAGTGGAGGCAACCAAACCTGCTGCAAAGCCCACAGCAAGAAGGCTAGGCTAAGAAACCGATCTGGTTGAGCAAGGAGGTCATGGAAAAGGTAAGGAGGAAAAGAGCTGCCTTTAGGAAGTACAAGAAAACAGGGAGGGGAGAGACAGGAGGAGTACTTGACAGAATCAAGGAAGTGACAAGGGCAGTAAGGGAGCCAAAGCACCACGGAACTAGGCTGGCACAAGGCATTAAGAAGGGAAGAAGGACTTCTAAGTACATCAGGGAGAAAAGGAGCTGTAAGGACCACATAGTAAGGATTAGGAAGGAAGGGGATTGGGTGGAAGCAGGGCGTGAAAAGGCAGAAGCACTAAATGAGTACTTCTGCTCAGTATTTACTAAAGAGAAGAGGGGGTGACACCCAAGGTGGGAGAAATGGCAGAAGCAGGGAGGAAGCGGTGACAGATGGAGAAATCATGGAGAGCAGAGTTTGAGAGGGTTTGAAGGCACTGAGGGTGGACAAGGCACCAGGCCCAGATGGCATCCACCCCAGGGTACTGAATGAGCTGGCAGAGGTCCTTGCAGGACCTTTGAGACTCTATTTAATGCCTCACTACATTCGGGGTGTGTACCTCAGGACTGGAGGATGGCTCATGTGGTGCCCCTTTATAAGAGTGGCCCCAAGAATGAACCGGGAAACTACAGACCAGTGAGCCTCACATCCATCGTGGGTAAGCTAATGGAGACTATCCTGAAGGAGAGGCTGGTGGCCCTCCTAGAGGCCAAAGGACTACAGGACAGCAGACAGCATGGCTTCACACATGGCAGATCCTGCCAAACCAACCTGGTTGAGTTCTATGGCTGGGTAACTAGGCAACTGGACAGGGGCCATGCAGTGGATGTCCTGTATCTGGACTTCAGTAAGGCATTCGACTCAGTGCCACATGGAAGGCTGGGAAGGAAGTTAGTAGGCACAGGGGCGGGTGCAAAGCTGGTGAGATGGGTAGGAAACTGGCTGCAGGGAAGGCAACAGAGGATGGTGGTGGGTGGGGAGCTCTCACACCCAAGGGCAGTGATGAGCGGTGTTCCACAGGGCTCAGTGTTGGGACCAGTGTTGTTTGGGATATTCATTGCAGACATATCATGGGACATCAAGAGCAAGATCAGTCTGTTTGCTGATGATACCAAGGTAGGCGCGGTGGTGGATGACCTAGGGGGATGGCAGGGGTTGCAGGATGATCTGGCAAAGCTTGAAACCTGGTCAGACACCTGGCAACTGGGCTTTAATGCCAAAAGGTGCTGCATTTTGGGATGAAGAACCCAAGGAGGAGTTACCAGCTAGGGGGAGTGCAGCTAGCCCAGACAGAGGAGGAGAAGGATCTGGGTGTGCTCATTACAGGGTCAATGAACAACTCAGCACAATGTAGGAAGGCAGCTGCAAAGGCCAACAAAATGCTGGGTTGTATTGCAAGGGGTATATCCTCGAGGAGGGAGGAGGGAGGAGGTGATTCTGCCACTGTATAGGTCATTAGTTAGACCACACCTGGAGTACTGTGTGCAGTACTGGCGTCCGTATCTGAAGAGGGACATTAAGTTACTGGAGGGGGTGCAGCGCAGAGCGACAAAGATGATCAAGGGGCTGGGGGACTTATCATACGAGAGGAGGTTGAAGGAGTTGAACATGTACTCACTGGAGGAGAGGAGAGGAGAGACAGGGGTGACATGATTGAAACCTTTAAATACATGAAAGGAATAAACAAGATGGGTACCGAGGGGCTGTTCAAAGTAAGGGAGGGGAGGGCCACCAGGGGCCATGATATGAGACTGGAGCGAGGAAGTTCAGGAGGGAGATAAGGAGACACTTTTTTACAGAGAGGGTGGTGGCTGGGTGGAATGCGTTACCTGCTGAAGTGGTATGCAGTAGAACAGTGGACTGCTTCAAACGAGGATGGGACAGGACAAGGGGGAGGGTTATTGAAGGGGAAGGGTGGAAGGGAGGGGTAGCTTCAGAATAAGGGGTGCTAGCTGCATATTCGAGCAGACTTGATAGACCTCTAGGCCTTTATCTGCTGGCAAATTTCGTATGTTCGTAAAAGAAGTTTGGTTACATAAATATGCTGATGGCAGTAAACTTGGTAGTATTGTCGAAAATTCTGTCTCAGTTAGTATTTTACAGGTCAATCTTGACCACCTAGTTAATGGCATTGAGAATAAAATGACCTTTAACCCTATTAAGTGTAAAGTGATGCATCTAGGGAAAATAATATGCTTGCATCTTATGGATTAATAGTCATAATTTGAAGCTATTACATCAGAAAAGATCTGGGAATTGTAATAGCACATGATCTAAAATGTATTTCTCACAATAACAATGTCGTGAAAAATGCCATGGTACTCTGTCTTGTATTCTCAAACATATTAAGAGTAGGGAAACTGAAGTATTAATCCCTTTATATTCAAGCCTAGTAAGATCACACATAGATTAATGTGCTCCCTTCTGTACACCAACATCTGTGGGGGAATTGCCTCAGTAGAAAAGGTACAAAGGAATTACTAAAAGATCAGAGGTTTGACAGAACATGATTATAGTACAAGGTTGAAATCTCTGGGTCTTTTCATTAGAATACAGGCAATTTAAAGGTGATATGTGCTTAGCATATAGATCTATTTATGATCATGGCCTTATATGAGGGTCTTTGTCTTCAGAGTTCTGGAATAGGGTATGATACAAGATCGTATAATTTGAAGTTTAGAATGGAAATAAATAATACAACAAAGAGAAAACATTTTCACACAGAGATTACCTCCCTTATGGAACTTTCTACCAACAGAAGTTGTCGCAAGTAAGGATTTGGAACAATTTAAACTTGAATTGGATAACTATATGGGTGAGAAGAAACTTAAATTTCACCAATAGGCGACAAGTTCATAATGGGAATTCACCCTGAATTCGTATTACACCTATGAACCTATTCACAAGGAGGGGTCTACTGTTCTAGTTGAAAACTATACACCCGTCTCAATCCTTTTTCACCTCGGTAAAGTGCAAGAATGCATTCTTTACAA
This sequence comes from Neoceratodus forsteri, assembly GCA_016271365.2. Taxonomy (NCBI): domain Eukaryota; kingdom Metazoa; phylum Chordata; order Ceratodontiformes; family Ceratodontidae; genus Neoceratodus; species Neoceratodus forsteri. The sequence continues at coordinate 146,557,853 of CM028133.1, read as the reverse complement.
TCAGCTAAATCATTACCTAGAACAACACCAACTTCTGTCCCCCTGCCAACATGGGTATTGAAAAAATCACAGCACTCTCTCTGCTCTCATTAAGGTCACCTCGGGTATACAACATGCCTTCAACCTTGGCCAGACAACTGGTGCTATCTTTATGGACCTCACCAAAGCTTTTTATTTGGTGAACCATGAACAGCTACTACAGAAATTAAACTCTATAGGAATTGATCAACACTCCATAACCTGGATTCAAAACTACCTCACAGGCTGCTCCCAAAGTGTTAGATGGACTAACTGCTCATCCTCTTCTGACCCAACTCCCTTGGCATTCCTTGCCATTTCCCAGGCCTCCATCCTGGGGCCACTACTCTTCTCACTATTCATTAATGAGCTGCCTAGCTCTTGCAGAGGGGCCCCTGTTCAGCTGTATGCGGATGATGCTATCCTTTACAGGTCCTCTGCTGACCTCTCTTGGCTCAGCCAACACTTGGACACTGACTTACATCAACTGGAGACATGATTCCTGGCAAACAACTTACTTCTGAACATCAAAAAAATGAAAACAATGCTCCTACACCTGCACAACTTAAAAACTGAACTTACACCCAAACTCACTATTGCCACCCACAACAGAGAACCCCTAGAACTGGTTCACACTTTCAAATATCTAGGCATATTACTTGACCCTAGCCTATCATATGAGGCACATGTCAACAAAATGATTATAACACTTCACCAAAAACTGGGTTTGCTCCACTGACTCTGCTCACTACTGTCTAGAGCATCTTGCCTGAAGATCACCACAGCCTCTCTCCTTCATCTACTTTCCTATGGCTCCCCACTACTCTTATCACTTAAATCCTCTCTCATAAACCAACTTAAGCAACTATATCATAGGATAGGACTCTTTGCCTCAGGAGCCGCCCCCTACCAGCATCATTGCACTGTATTGGCATCCTTGGGTTAGCTTCAACTGGAACAAAAATTCCAGTACTCCTCCTCCCACTGCCTAATTTACAAACTTACAGACATTACACCCATCCAAGCCTCTTTAACATTGTTGCATGAAAACCTGCAAACCGGACCCTCTGCTCCTCCTCTCTCCCACTTCTATCTGTGCCAACAACACGCCTAGCGACAAGTAGAAGAACCTTTGCCTACACAGCACCCTGGGCTTGGCACTCCTTCCCTCCTTCTATCCTCTCATGACTTACCATCCCTAGTTTCAAGAATGCCCTACACAACTATCTGAATGATCTATGTACCTGCTCCTGCCTAACCTAAAGAATCTACTTAAACCTTTGCACTTTTGTCTGGTCATCTTGATCAGTCTTTCTCAACTACTCCTGCTCAACAAATATGTGCAACTGACCTGCCCTATTTTTGTTATTGATGATACTGTTTCACTCTATGGGAATTATGTAGCATTGATCTCAATTGTGTATGGATTTATTTCACATTTACTGTGTTGTATTCTATTATATTATTGATTAATAACATGTGTACTGTTATATAATGTATTATGTTTGTATCTTTTGTCCTTGGTATTATATAAATTATTTTGTATTCCTTACCCTTTGTACTTTCCATCAGGTCACCCTGGAAAAGGGACTTCATGTCTCAGTGGGCTTACCCAGGTCACCAAAATTCAAATAAATACATAAAATAAGCATCTGAAATGGGCATGGATGCCCATACACTATAAAGATAATGTATGGGCATCCATACACAAACAAGTCTCTGTCTTCATCTCGAACTTTCTATGGCATCCAGTTCCTGGCTGCTGTGAAAAACTCCTGATGCAGACACAGGCTTGTTGTGCACAGCTACCCAGGAATTATTCTCTATATTAGCAAAAAAGCTAATGTGTGTAAGCAAGCAAAACTGCTGTGAAACAGGCACAAAACCAGGGAAGTAGAGCAAAACATCCCTAATGTCTCACACACTCTGTGCTTCAAAGGACATCTCTGTTGAGAACTGATTGCCACCCACTTTAAAAGTGTGCTTATTTCTTGGAAGCAAACTTCACTTTATTTTCAAATTCTGCCCCAGTCAGATTCTAAAGGCAAGGTCTGAAGTGATTTAGTTTTGGAAGAAAAACACTTACACAAAACTAAGCCCCAGACTTTACAACCAATTAATCAGACTTTTAAACTTTGTTATATAACTGTTAAGCACCAGTCTTTGAAAATCTAAGTAAAAACAGTAAACATGTAGTTCCCAGACCCTACCAGTAACTAACAAAAAAACAAAATAAAACCTTTCAAATCAGTAAAAAACGTCTTGTGGAACCAAGGATGCATTGGTTTCAAAATTACAAATTACAGACTGACATTTGTGCTTATAATATTAATAACACCTGAGATACATTGGGAATGATGATCTGCAGAGACCACTGTCTTCAGCAGGAAAAGAAAGCTCTAGGATTGGGTTGAGGAGCTGCTTGTGACTGGCATAATGTAGATGGCATCCTTTGAAAATCCATGAGATTATAGAGCAGCCCACAGGTGCAAACTTGATGTGATTATTGGGACATTGCTGCTGTTGAAAGTAGGATATTTTCAATAATTGTGTTTTTAATTTTAACATATTCTAGCTGTGTGTTTTCTTTAATTTTTCATCTTCTTATATTTCAGGTAATACAGCTCTTATTTCAGGATGCCTTTCAGAAGGACAGTGAGTCTTCCTGACTGAACTTGCTGTTGTTGTTTGTGACATCACAGTGTGTGGGCATGGTGAGCACTATAATTTCATAAATGAAGGTACCATGAGGTCAGTAGGGGGCAGACAAATGCGTTTTATACACATTTCTTAGACAGGCTACCAAGATGTGTTCTAAACCCAGGAAAGGAAAGCATAAACACATCTGTTCTCCAGTTAATTGTAATAGCTGACACACTGTTCAGGATTTTTTTTAAAGGATCTGTCATGGGTTGCATTCACTGCTATTTCAAACTGGAAATGCATCTGAATTAGATCATTTATTAGTTAGTCCAACAGTGTCTAAATTTCACATTCCAAAATGAAACAGTTGTGTCAAAATGATGCAGATCTATTTTTACACAAATTGTGACTCATTAATGCAAACAAATCCAGCTTTAGAAACTACCAATAGGGCTGCTTGGACACCATCAGAAAAGACTGACATGCATTTGCATTTGTGTCCAACCTGTTTAAAAATCTTCATGCAGTGTGCATGAAAGCACTGCTGAAGTGCAGAGTCACTCCTTAAATACTGCCTTCTCTATATGTAACTCTATTCCCCAGTATGTCTCTGAATCTAAGACTCTACAGAATTAAACAAGCATTTTCAATGCCAAATGTTGTCGCGCTGGCATTGGCTTTGGTAGTGCAGTGCGGAAAAACATTTTGGGCAGGATGTGAAAAATGGCAGCTGTACAGTTCATAAGGAGGTGTACAAAAATGCCAGTGTTGAAAATGTGACATGTAAATATTGCAAATTTGCAAAGTTACAAGGGTGCATGGGAAATGTGCAACGCACGCTAGTAACACAGTCATTTTATCGACGTTCGGCACCAAATTTTCAACATTGGCATTTTAGCACCTCTGCTCATGTACAGTGTCACTGTTATTTCCTCAAACTGTCCCAAAAAGTGATTTTTTACAGAGACCTCGATATTCTGCGCCGGACGTGCGAAAACACATTTTGGGCAGGGTATGTGAAATGACAGCTGTGCTGTTTTTCAAGAGGTGTGGAAAAATGCCAATGGTGAAAATCCAGAGTGAAAATATTACAAATGCACAACGTTACGAGCGTGCATGCAAACTGCGCAACGCATGCTCGTAACACAGTCATTTTATAGAGAATTGTTGCCAAATTTTCAACATAGGCATTTTGGGACCTCTGCTCATGAACAGTGTCACTGTCATTTTCATAATCTGCCCTGAACACTGATTTACCACAGCGACCATGTTATTCTGCGCCGGAAGTGAGGAAACACAATTTGTCCAGGATGTGAAAAATGACAGCTGTACTGTCCACAAGGAGGCATAGAAAAATGACGATGTTGAAAATCTGGCATGAAAATATTATGAATTCGTGAAGTTACAAGTGTGCGTAGCAACTGTACAATACCGCGGCACAAATACAACAGCCATTTTAGGATTTTTCCATAGAATTTGCAACATAGGCTTTCAGAGCCCACCTCATGAACACTGCCATTGTCCTTGTGTTAATCAGTCCCAAAGGTGATTCTGCACAGTAACTGCAAAATCACCTTTGGGACCAATTAACATCATAACAGTGACAGAATTCATGAGGAGGGGTCCCAAAACCCATGTTGAAAATTTGGTGCAAAAATTCCAAAAAATGCCCAAGATATGCACCAAAGTTGAAAAAACCCTATTTATTCCATTATACAGCTTACCGGCATTTCCTCAGTTCATGGTCGGCTTTGAAGAGTGCAGACGTGTTCCTGGTCCACCGAAGATCACTGCGCCAGGCTATGGAGGTAAGTATGGGGTGAGGTGGGGATGTGGGGAGGCAGGGTGTGCAATGGATGGGTGCGGGTGGTGAGGGGGGTAGGGAGACTACGAGGGACCATTTTCTGTTTACAGGTGTTAAAAAAAGACATTGGGGGACCATTTTCATTTTAATAGGTGTTTTGGCATGCTGGGGTGGGCTCCCAGCGTGCCACCTGAGTGTGTGTGTGTGGGTGCTTTAGCCAACAGGGGATTGGGCACCCCGTCATCAAAAAAGGAAAGGAGGGGGCCACAGGAGCCAAGGAGGATTGGGCACCCCCATCGGCACACAATAAATGGAGGTGTTGACAGGCAACAGCAGCAGTCACTGCCGCTATGTTGCCTGCACGTAGGGGAAGCGTGTTGTGGTCACGCTGCATGAGAGCTTCGCTCTCATTGCAGCTGACCTTTTCTCTGATGTCGTCGCCTTATTAGCTAGGCAGGGTGTCAGCCCATGCTGCTGGCTGATTGGGGAAATGACGGGATGTACCTACTGGTGTGTGCCCTGCATTCGCCCAACAGTGACCGCGCCTCCAAATCTGCACTACTGCAAGATGTTGGCTACACAAGTGCGCCAACATAAAAAGGTACTAAACACCTATTCATCATGATACTTTAAAGTGCTGTGTTGTGCAATTAGTCTGAATTGGTTTTATGTTGCACATGAATTTTAAAATGCTTATGTACTATGTAAGCAATTAGGCATGACAGGGTGAGCGTTAATTAAGCAATAAGGCATGACCGAGGGTTATGTTAATGGTCTGTTAATCACCTTCTAGGGGTGTACTGTGGCATGAGGTGTAGCCAAGTGCCACATGCCCCTAGAGGGTGATTAACTGACCATTAACATAATACCTGGGAGTGCCTTATTGCTATTATAATAAAAAATGTTTTAAAACAGTTGTTCAGCATATGGTTGAGCTCTACACGTATGTTAATAAAAGATTAACATAAGGCTGTTAGAATGTTTGCAGCCAATCAGAAAGCTCCATTTCTCAGACCCTTTTTATAATGTGGGATAACAGCACACCTTGGGGCAGTGAGGTATGAGGCAGTGTCGATTGCCTTATGCAGTTGAGAAGTGCTAGTATCCCACAATTACACATGCCCCAGAGTGTCTTACTGCAATTATAAGATGGCTTTCATGACTTTTAACTTGAAAACCATGCAATGAGGTTTAGAAAGTTAAGCATCTATGACCTGTGCTATTCTACTGAAATAACACACAATCATATGTTCATATTCTACCAATTACAGTACAGGACTTTTACAACCCATTTTATATATTGTTATACATTATATATCTCCCAGTCACTGATACTGCCTTTCCTCAACAAGCAATGTCCAAGCCCCATTTGCATCCCATCTCTCTCACTTTTTTTGAAATTAAGTTTATTTTATTTTCAGAAGAACCAGTACAAGCCAAATACAACTGAAGGCCAAAACAACTACAGGAAAACAAATAACGAAATACCACAACCCCAATAAACTATATACACATTGTGAGTGCATATCTGAATAAAGATTAACAAGGCAATGGAAAAAAAAGAGGGATGGTAATGGTGCCAAAAAAAAAAGGCCCTGAGGGTGAAGAGAAAATCAAAGATTACAAATTCTACACACTCAAAGTCATACAATATAGTGATTCAAATGAAAAGAAAGGAAGTGCAATTAAGAGACAAGGCGCAAAGATGTCAAGACAATGTATATAATGTATGTAGCATCAAGCATTCTCTTACTTACCTAGTCATAGGGGTCCACTGGGGGCACATTTTCAGGTGAGAGCATTTCCAGTTGGTGATGGACTTCCACAAAAGAACCGCTAGCCATGGTCTCACTTGGACCCACTGAGTATGAGGTGCAGTGGGCAGTCAGGAACAGTGGGGCCACAGCATGCCAACACCATTCTGCCATGCATCAGGGTTCCTTATGCTTGCATTGCTATCCCAGGTGTTACTGCTGGCTTGGGTTCTTAGAGGCACATACATCTGTGATTATGCATTGGACACAGGCTACATCCCAACCCAATAGACTTCCACCTTACCTATCACTTCTGGTCACCCAGATTGCAGTGTGATAGTGGCTAGTGCAATCTTCCCACCCTGGAGGAGCAAACTGTCCTCTGATATATTCATTCTTTCTCCCCCGAGCTAGCTCATGATGTTACAGGCTCTTTTCCTAACACGGTTCACCACTGTTGTGACTAGTAGCGCACTACAGCTGCATCAATCAGCCAGCCTTATTGTGCAGTATTTTGGTAATTATGAAATGTGCTTTGTAAATAAAAATTCTAAATCAGCTGCTCTGATTCAACCAATCAGTGCTGATGGTCCGCATGCATGTGAAAACCTCTGATTCATCACAGGTGCTAATTTGACCAATCAGCACTTTCAATTTGCCTACACGTGAGGACCTCTGCAAATCAGCAGTGCTAATCTGACCAGTCGGCACTCAGAATCTGCCTGCATGTGAGGACAACCAGGTAATAGGGCTGGATGAAATTTATCTTCCAGAGGCAGAATTTTTGCAAAATTTGGATTTTGCTTAAGCAAAATCTCACAATATTTCTGTGAATAGTTTGCAACATTTTTGCCTAAGTACAGTTATTTCCACATAAGGTAAATCGTATTAGACCAAATTACACCAAATTTGGTATGCTGAATTTAACATTCCTTGTGGAAACATGTACCAAGTGATAGATTGCTAACTAGAAAGGTGGCTGAGTTATAAGCCTCCAGACTTTGAAAATTAAAAATTACATTTTGCAGGTATGTAAACTGCAGAATCTTAAGCCATTATAACTTTAAAACTTGGTAGCAGAATATCCACAGTTTTGTTAGGTGCATTGACTCTCAAAGAGCCTGTGTGTGTGTGTGTGTGTGTGTGTGTGTCAGCGCTCTAATTTCTTGCTCAGAGGCTGGCCAAGTTACAAACAGCCATAGATTGCACAATAACATCAGTAATTAATGTTGAATTTCATGAGCTTGTGTGAAAATTGTTGACGTGTTATATTTTTGTTGAAGCCTTAGCCTTTCATTTTGCCCAGCCACACACTCTTGAGCTGCCATTGTGGAGGAAGGAAAAGACTGGGTAGCATCTGGTCATCATCTTGACTGAAGAACCATGAAGAATAGTTATGTACATTGATGCGCAGTAGCCTGTCTTCTTGCAATATGTCAGATAACTACCAGAGTTAACTGACTAAATGACTTGTGGAGGCACATGCTCATGCAGCATTGTTTCTGTATAGTGTAACCTACTGACTCTTTAACAACCCTATATATATATTAATGTATATTATGTTTATTTTTACATTTGAAAACAGTGGCACCAAGTGATGCCAAGCCTTCCAACTAGTTGTGACTAAGGCCACTGTGACAGAAGTATCTGGATTATTTGCATGTCTGTAGTCATGATGAAGCATGATGCTGGGCATCAGTGCCACAGGAGTGTTGGAGGGGCATTGCAGGACCATGATGCTACTGCAGGTAAAGTGATTTACCTGCCTGCAGTACAAGTTAAATAAATGTGATCAACGGCCAACCCAAGATGGACTGAAGTTCTATAAACAGGGAGGGGGTATGGTCATGTCAATGAAAAGTGAAGTCAAGAGGATCTGAACTATAAGAGAGACAGCTAGGACAAGGGTTATCACTGGCAAGAGTCAGATTCATGGATTCAGCAAGGGAAGGACAGCTGTGCTGATTAGTAAAAGTAAAACAGACTGTCAACTGGAGCAAGAAAGCATACAGGGACAATTCTCACTTGAAAGCAGGATGTGTGAGAATCACACCCTCCAAAATTGACTTATCTGGTCGCCATACATATTTGGAAGTCCAAAGCTTAGAGGAAGATGCAGAGACCTGGTGAGGGAAGAATATTTTAGCTATTCCAAAGGAATAGGCCTCTACCGGAGATGGAGTAGGGGGCTCTCTTTTGAAGTGAGCACATCTATGGAAAACAAGGAGGTAATCAGTGTGATAGGCAGGTCCATAGAGTCTATCTGGTCAAGCTCAGAGAAAAAGTGGGGGCAGCATAGTCTCCCAGAAATGAATAAAAGGACTGCAAGAAGCTCAGCACAGTTAAATTGATTCATTAAATGGACTCAGTGGTGATAAGTGCTTTCTGAAAGTTGAATTCCACAAGTGGCTTTTTTCAATATAAGTTTTTATTGAGAGTCTCAACATTCCAAACATTAGATAAAAGGATTCCTAGTTGGGGCAAGCCCTACAGATATACACTTGTGCAACATACTCAAACCTTCAGTACAATACGTTGTCTTAAATCACTGATGTAATGAAATTGGACATAACATTTTACCCTATCTTTTTTTTCACTATAAAAAATTCCTAGCATTTTCCAGTTTCATTTGGTAATACAGTTTTCTAATTCCACCAAAATTAGAATATTTTGTAAATTTTTTTGTTTGGTTTTTTCTCAAGGAAAAAAAAAAGATGGCCACCACATTTTGCATAGAAATAGCACTGTAGATCTAGCATGGGTTAGAATTAGTGATGTGGTGAAGTAAAACTTTGCTGGCAAAGTGCACATGAAGTGATGAAAATTCTCACTTCACCAAGCTTTGCAAGGTTTCTCCAGATCTGAGAAACTTCAACTTTGCCAGAATCCTTAAGTTTTTTGGCCACGAATTGTGAATTTTACCCACAAAATTCCATACGTTGGCACAAAACTTTGCACTTCATGGTCAATGCACGCTCTGTGAATTCTGCTTCACAAAGTGTGCAAAATTTACAAATTATTTTGTGGAGCAAAGTTTGCCAACTTAGTCCATCTCTGGTTAGGATTGAAAAAGAAAACTCATGGTGTACCGCAGAGGAGGGACCTAGGCAAGTACATTGGACAGGTATGCTAATATTTTTATTACTTGCAGCTAAAACTAGGTTTTTGGAAAAATATTTTTCATTGCACTGCTGCTCTGACAGACATGTTATACATAGAAGCATTTAATATGGTTACTTCAGCAAACAGGCTACAAAATTATTCAGAATAAGAGGTCAACATCCTTTTTTGGCAATAGAATAAATTTTATTGAATTTTTCATTGGTCAACATCTGTATGCCTCAATGAAAGGGCAGCAAATCATGTCATGAAGCTCTTAGAACAGCAAATCCAGCTCTTCCTGGGAGGGAGTTGCTTTTGTGGGTTGCTGTACTAGGTAGTGGTAAAAGAAATGGCCAACTGGGATTTTACAATAGTCAGACTGTAGGTAGTTACCCCTAATGTTCTTGTTCTTGATGTCCACTTGTTTGCCCCTTGATGTGAACTGGGTCCTGGATCCTCTCATAGCAGGCTGTTTTGCCTAGCTCAGCTAGCCATTCTTCCCCTTTAGGGGCTGCCTGGTCTCTCCAATGTCCAAGTAGGATTCTTTTTGCTGTTATCAGAGCATAGGTGAGGCATTTCTTCCTGGTTACTGGAAAGGTCCATGGCCCTGAAGTTAGCTTGGGCATTATCTTTCATGAGCATGACCAGGGAGGGTGAACATGTGAGAGGGCACAGTTGAAATCCTACATTTGCTTTATAAATCCCAATAATCTTTACTGGACATGTACAATTGATGTATGTGATGGTGCCCTTGTGCCCATTACATCTCCAGAATGTGTAATTTAGTATTAAACCCCTATTGTTTAATTTTGCCAGAGTTCTATGCCACCGGTAAAGGATCTTTAGCTGGTTGAAGTGATTTTTGGAATTCCTGACACCTCTGTCTGTCCTCCGCCAGTAATCCCTCCACTCCTGTAAGGAGATCTCACACTGTAGCTTGAGGCTCCACTTGCTCGTAGTCTTCAGTGTGGGGTTGGGACCTTGTTTAACAAGTTCTGCTTATATGTAGCTTTCCCATCCTTGTGTTTTTGTGTTTGGATGCAGAATTATGCCTAGGGTGGAGGGCTCTGAGAGGGGTAATACTGGTGTTCAATCCTGGATTAAGGTGTGTTTGATCTGCAGATATGGCCAGTTATGACTTTGAGGAATACCAAATTGTGTCTGTAATTGTTGAAAGGATTTCAAGTATGTGCTAGTGCTATTAGTCAGGTCCCTCAGTGTCAGTATTCCTTTGCCCTGCCAGTCCTGCCACCAAATCAGTTTTCACCCATGCTGAGACTCTTGTTGGACCATATAGGAAATTGGAGAAGATTTCAGAGAATAGTTAGCAAATTTGGAACAGAATTGCCACACTTTAGTGGTGTATCTTTATTTATTTATTTATTTTATTTATTTATTGGAAACAATCGGAATTACAAACCTTCTAAGTGATCTGAGTGTGGGATGCAGTTTGAGTTTACTTGGCACATTACCAGATGTCTAGTATCCTATCAAGAAGGTCTGCTTCACTTGGGGTCTTCAGCCTTGTCGTGGGAGATGCTGGCAGCAGTCCATTGGTGTGTACCCTGAACTATATGTTTGAGGTTGAAGTCTGGCAGACTGCCTCTTGAAATATTGTGAGTCCTCTCTAGGGGTCCCGTGTCCATCTGTGACTGTTGCTTCTTCCTCCTCAGTATGCCCAGGAGTATGCTCACTCCAATCCCAATGCAAACCTGTGCTGTTGCCTCAACTACTAATCAGGATAGTAACCAATAATAATGGTACTGCTCCTCCAAGACAAGTACTGCAATGAGGAAACTACCAACACTGTAATTTGTAAACCTCACTACAGCTAACTTGCTCCACACAAAGCAGTTAGTCAGCAGAGTGGTAGCCACCCCTTTCCTCACAGCAGCCATTTAGCCTAGACTGTCCTCTTGGGGCTCAGAATGCAGCCAGTCAGACACTGTACCCCTTGCAGGAGAACCAATCTGAGAGTGAGTGCCAGACCATCAGTACAGATTCATGTTCCCTCTCCCACTGGAGTAAAGGACACAGAGAGCAACAAAGGTATGCATCTAATGGCAGCATGGCCTGGCATGTTGCCGTCTGCTCTCCTGGCCATTCCTTGGCTGCACTGCACCCTCCCACCCAGCAGCGATAACCTGTGAACATTTCTGTCTCTGTCCTTTTATCTATTGATGCTATACGAGTGTGAAGCAAACTGTGTTTACAGTCAGAGCTGGGCTCAACTTGGACCATTAATGAATGAAACAAAGGGCACTGGACATTTTATTAAACTGAATAGCATACTGCATCATAATGGTCTGCACAGTTAGATTCTCTGGGCCCGATTTTCAAACTCTTCTTTGATCTGCACACATAGTGCCAACCCCCCCTTGCAGCAAACTCCAGGTGTGCCAGGGACCCTGTGCCATATTTCAGTACAAGGGATGTCCCAGTGCCAAAGTCCACAGAGCTGCTTACAAGCCCTGCCTTGTGCCTAACTAATGGTGTACCAGAGGGGAATGATGGAGGCTGTCTGTCACCATCCCCTGCCCTGTGACCAACCAGCCTCTGTCCTTTGGTGTGGCTGTGGAGCAAGAGGACAGCAAGCCATGTTGCCTTGTAGCAGAGAGGATGCCAGATATGTGTGAACTGTGTGTCAGATGGATGTACCAGCTTTACAACCACTGGGAACACCTCCTATGCCCCAGAGACAGCCCTGCTACATACCCATGTGCCTCTCACCCATATCCAGGGCACACACTCACTCTGGGTCCTGGCCACACCATCCCCACTGAGCCAGCCAGTACTAAGGCAGCACCTGCTGGCCATCACAGACTGCAGTAAGGGGATGCAGACAACCATGTGTTGTGCCACGATACTGCCCACCCCATGCAGCTGGTGGCAGGATACATGCCTCTGTGGCTCCCTGCACATCTTGCTAGTAAGGTGTGCATCTCTTGACATAAGGGGCATTAGACCAGTTCTTGTCTTGTCCCACCACAGCCTCAACTTGCAGCCACAGTGGGTTTCAAAATCTCAAATTAGGAGATGCATCAGCCCTGCTATGGCGCAACCCCTTCTGACTTGGCACACCACTATATTGGCTGCAGGGCGGGTTTGTCTAAAGTCACCTGTTTTCGATGTAGCCTGTGTTCAAAAATCAGGATTGCCACAACTTTTGATGCAAGGTGCCACTTGTGTGAATTTCATTTTTTGCAGGCACCTTGTGTCAAAAGTGGGGCTGTGAAACTTGAGCCCCCCCTGTGATTCTGGTTCCATTTGTTGTATATCATGCACATGGGAAGAGCACCATCAGGCAAAGAAGGTAAGGCTAAGAAAAGCAAAGTTTTTTTTTTTGCCATCTCATTCATGTTGCGTAACTTGATGAGTTGCCAAGTAAACATCTTCAGACAAAGATGACCAAAGCTTCCGTATCTATTACTCTGCAATTTACTCTGCAGGTTTCCCAAGAGGGAGAATCATATTATTGCAATGAATAACCATTACTCTGAGTATGATACAGAAATGTGCAGTTAAATCCAAAGGATAACAGTAGCATGCAGTACACTGGGTTAAATAACAATCAATCCGTCCTCTCCCTTCATGATTTGCCTTAGTGTGATAGCATGCTAGCCCATTTACCCCATTTACAGAGATTCCACAATTTTGCAGAATGACATAATCTACCCTTTTCCGCTCACAACCTGAGTCATGAGAATTAGAATGCCTCATCCCACTTGGACATCCAGCCCAAGCATCTATTTGCATCCCCACTGCTGTATCTGGTCAGCAGAAATGAGTTAGTTTTACTTAACTGGTGGCAGTGATTGTGTCACCGTTAGTGTGATACATGCAAAACTCCTTAAACAGATAATGTGTCCAATGAGAAATGGGATCAAGTAGCCAAATAGAACCCCTTAAAGATGAGGGGTAGACAGTGGGCATTGGCTGCCTTTATCATCTAAATCATTGGGGGTCACCAGATTTTTTTTTACATGGTGTCATCAATCACTCTCGCTGACATTAGTGGAATTGGTGCTGCTGCTCACTATAGTCATACTTCCAGCAGCAACTTTTGCAGTCTGTCTGCCTTCCTTGCCTTGCCTAGAGTGTCATACATTCTCCTAGTGGGGAGTTACTGGGGAACAGAAATTAACTTGCAGAAGAGAGTAATAAAACAACAATAGAACAACAAGGTAATGTGTAATAACATAAACACATATAAGATGGCTAAAATGCATAATGGTAAAGCTCCTCTCCCACATTTTTCTACATCCATGTTGAAACACTAGGCAGTGAATTCAAACAATTTATCATAAAATTATGCCATGTGGATATTCGTGTGTGTGTAGTGATTCTTATCTAGTGCAATCAAATGAAGGTAGGAGATATAAAAGCATTAAATCATTCATGGCAAAGTAGTTCCTTTGACCTCAACAACTGAAAAAGGCTTGAAGGCATTGAACTTCATCTTTATACAGCTCCACATATCCTTGCTGGATACTAGGAAGTGCTCGAGTTAAGGGAACCAAATACATATGTGTGCCGGTGGAGAGCAACAACAGCAGCACCATGTGGTCTCCATCCCACCCATGGCTTCCTGTGTGACTGGCTGCTGCCACCTCTTGGTGCCTGGTATCAAAGAAAGTACAAAAGTGAGAATGCAGATCTTTGCAGACACAAAAATATAGTTATATACTAAACTGTCTAAAGAAAGCATTAGTGATGGCATGAACACAGTACACACTGAGGAACGTGCCAGTTGTGTTGCTGTTTACCTTGGGTTGGGTTTAAAAGGGGGGTTTTCTTGTTTACACATGCCACATTCATACAGCAAGCATCCAGTTAACTGAAGGGGGAATAGGGTTACATTAGCAGTCTGCCCCAAATCAGGAAAACCAAAACAAAAGTACTGTGGTGCAGTATTGTGGTAACAACACTGCTGCCTGAGTAGAGACAAATTTTGGGGGTTCTTGCGCAGACAGATTCACGGATGAGCTGGCAGGCCATATCCCTCTCCAACACTGGGAGGAAAATGAAAGCTTCAGGCTTTGTTGACAATTGCCAAGAGAAAGTAAAGATGTGAGAGAAGTTTCATTTGTTGAAGTAAAACCAAACAAAAAGAACAGACCAAAACATTTTAGGAACTGAGAATACATTATGTTTGCCTGCTGAAAAACACTTTGGTGCTTTGGAAAGGGTTTACCTAAGCGCTGCAGGTCAAATCATTTTCTAATTCTACTTTTCTCAGTATTCAGAGATAAAAATAGAAGTCAAAAGATAAAGTAGGCCTCAGCATTGTTACAAGGGATAGATTTCTTTCTCACTGTGCATAGAAAAACAAGCATTTGTCAATGCCGAACGTTCGCTTGCAGGTATTTGCAGTGGTATTTGGCACTTGGACATGGCTTAAAAAAATCAGTGACAAAGAAGTACAAGCATTTGTCAATGCCGAATGTTGCTTGCTTCTATGTGCTGTTTAGGTATTTGGAAGTCATTGGAGTGCAAATATTGAAAATTTGTGAACTTACGAGCATGCGTAGGAACTGCACAACGCACACTTGTAAAACAGTCATTTTTATGAATTTTTTCACCAAATTTTCAACATAGCCATTTTAAGACCTCTGCTCATGAACAGTGTCACTGTGATTTTCTTAATGTGTCCCATACATTGAGTTTGCACACCGACTGCGCTATTGTGCACTACATGGGCAGAAACACGTTTTGGGCAGGATGTGAAAAATGACAGCTGTACTGCTCATGAGGAGGTGTGGTAAAATGGCAATGTTGAAAATCTGGAGTGAAAATATTGAAAATTCAAACTTAAGAGCATGCGAGGAACTGTGCAACGACGCCAGAAACAGTCATTTTTAGGATTCCACCAAATTTTCAACATAGCCATTTTAAGACCTGTGCTCATGAACAGTGTCACTGTTATTTTCTTAATGTGTCCCATACATTGATTTCGAGACACCGCCTGCTCATTGTGCGCTACATGGACGGAAACATGTTTTGGGCAGGATGTGAAAATGACAGCTATACTGCTCATGAGGAGGTATGGTAAAATGGCAATGTTGAAAATCTGGGTGAAAATATTGAAAATTAGCGAACTTATGAGCCTGCATAGGAACTGCACAGTAGCACTCAGTAAAACAGTCATTTTGGGAATTTTGCACAAATTTTCAACATGGGGTTTGGGACCCCTTCTCATGAATGATGTCACTGTCATGGCATTATTCAGGCCTGAAGGTGATTTTGCACAGTGACTGTGCAGTGACTGCGAAATCACCTTCGGGCCCAAATAACGCCATGACAGTGACATCATTCATGAGAAGGGTCCCAAAACCTCATTTTGAAAATTTGCAAAAATTCCAAAACATGCCTGAGATATGCAATAAAGTTGAAAACCCCTATCAGCCCATTATACAGCTTACCGGGCATTTCTCAGTTCGCGGTCTGGCTTTGAAGAGCGCAGACGTGAACTCCCCGGTCCATCAAGATCGCCGCGCCGAGCCCGGAGGTAAGTATGGGGTGAGGGGGGTGGGAGGCTGGGTGCACAGTGGGTGGGTGGGTGCGGGTTGTGGGAGGGGGCCTGGGAGAAGCGCCGTGGGACCGTTTTCAATTTACAGGTTTTAAAAAAAAAACAGATGACGTGGGACGTTTGCCACACTGGGGTGGGCTCCCAATGTGGCAGAAGGATGGCTGCAGGGGCCGTGGAGCCGACGGGGGATTGGGCAACCCCGTCAGCAGACGATGCTGGACAGGACATTTGCCACGCTGGGGTGGGCTCCCAGTGTGGCAGAAGGATGGCTGGGGAGGGGCCTGGAGCTGACGGGGATTGGGCACCCCCATCAGCAGGCGGCGCGGATGTTGGCCATGCTGGGGTGGGCTCCCAGTGTGGCAGCAAAGATTTTGGGCGGCTGTATGGTGTTGTAGGCGACAGTGGTGGTTTTCTTGAAGAGAAGACCACCGCTAGTCATACACAGCAATCAGGTCCGATTGGTGCAGGACTGCTACGCCTGCTCAATGGAGCAGGGGATTGTGGTGAGGCACACTCAAAGTGTCCCATTTTCCCATTGCCTCCTTGCGCATGCGCGCAAGCGAACGTAAAAATGACAGAGAGTGAAGAAACACCATGTATTCTCACAGCCAAAAATAACCTTAAGTTTATTAAAATGGGAGTTCTACAAGGAAGTTGATCCAAATCTTATTTCCACTGGTGGCTCAATTAAATGGTTATACAATAGCATTTAAAAAAGTATGTAAACAATAAAATGCTACATTTAAAAGGTAGATGAAGTACTACCTATGCAATAAAATAAAACTGCAACATACCATTACTTGCATGAGTAAAAGTACCGAGATGCATGGCTTAGAAATTTCAAGTTATACCAAAATAAAATTCTCTCCAAACTGTCATATTTTAAATCATACATTTTATCTCTCTACAGTGAGAAATATAAATATAAAAGAAGAGTGAAACTCCTTTTGAAATTGGATGTTTTAGGTCTGTAGGCGCAGCATGAGACCACAAAGTTGTAAAGCTGCTCTGTTGATTGCTGGCAGGCTTTATGCAAAATAAAGGACTAAGACACCTTCTGTTTGGAGTACTTCAGTCCTTTGAACGCACAGTTTCTGACCATCAAATGTGACCACTGTCATACTCGGCTTGCATGGTCATTGGCCTGTCAGTGACAAGTCCAATGCAGCTCAACCTGCATTTGACACAATAGTGACAAACATCTGAATTGCCATTCATTTTAACAAAATGTTTCTTGCGCATGTGCAAGCAAACATAAAAATGAAGCAAACGTTATCCTAATAGGAAACTACACTGTGCACTTACTAGCTAAGTAACGCATACAAAAAACCTATAAAACCTTTATCAATTACCTGTAAATAGTGGTCTAATCTGTTTTACAGCTGAACAGTGTAACAATCTCATTGCAATAATATTCCAAAGAATACTGTTAACTAGCTAGGTGTACAAAACAATACACTAGGCAGCACACAGGACTCCCACCTCAACTACAGAAAGGCAACACCTGCACTTGTTCTGTAAATACAGAGCAGTCATATGTAGACATAACAAAGTCATAGTTAAATATGAAATGCACTCAGTAGAATGCTACATTTTGAACCTGTAAACGTTTCATTCATGACCTCTGAGCACTGGATGAAGGTCTACCCTTCAATACAGATGCAATATGTTGGAAAGTAGTGACAAATACCAGAAAATTCCTTTAGTCAGCTAAGGGACTACTGCCAAACTGCGATACATGAGTTGATATACTTATAAAGGGACATTACATGTGCATAAAACTTAGTGAATGTACCAAAGAATCACCGATTGCAGATCTTAACCCATCTCCAAGATGGTGGGATAATAAGGGTGAGTAAATACAGTAAAGATTTGAAGCTACATTGCAGCAAAACAGAAATTCCAAAATCAAAGAGAAATCAAAAAATCCAAAGTTTGATGAAGTGGAGCAGAAGAAGGGAAAAAACACAGATGAACAAAGTTAATGAGAAGAGCAAATGAAAACAGGAGCTGCCTGTAAAAAAAGTTAAATCCACGTACTAGTAGCCAGCATGTTTGACTCCCACCACAACCACTGGAAAGCTGCATACGGGTAAAATATTAAGTGAGCTAAAAAGAGTGCTGCAAACATGACAAACCAGTATAACCACAAAGCAGCATATTAATAAGGACTAAGTGTTGCTGGGAAAAAATGTAATAGCACAAACCAGACATATGAAATATTATGGACATGACTACTACTTATATTTTAGTACGGGGGGGGGGAGTAGGGAAGTTTGGGGAAGAGGATGCTGTGTGGGAAAATATATCAACTATCTATACATTATTATATGACCTGGTCTCTAAAACTTACTACAAACTGAAATTCTTGATTCAAAATATAGTGTTCCAAGTTCCTGCTAAAGGAGTTTCCTACAAATAGCAAGACGCAGAAAACCAATGGGTAGCCAATGGGTAAAAAGCACTAATAATACTACTATACAAGAGTTCATTACATACAGAAGCCTTCATCTGGATAAAGATGGAACATCAGATATTTAGTCAAGAAATAAATTTATCCTTCAAATATGCAAAGTTTATAGCATCTGTTATAGTGTTAAATTTTCTCATCGAGGCCATTCAGTGTGGTTGAGTTCAGTCTGTAAAGCCATTTAAACAATCTGTTCAGCTGACCCATCGGTGCAGCAGTAGCACTACCGCCATGACACTGATGCCATGGGTTCGGCATGAGCCTGGGACATTGGAAGGCCAGTTGGGGAAGGATCAAGCATCCTATGGACCGCTCTCCACATCCAGGAGGGAGTGGGAAAGTCACCAGTGTTTGAATTGCCTTGTGGCAGTCAGGGTGCAACAACTGGGACTGATTTCATGTGGGAGGTGTGGCAGATGTACAGCTTGCTGTTCCCACATCATTTCATGCCATGCCTCTTTGGGGGGAAACAGAAAATGGAGGTCTGTCCACTGTAGGATGACACCCACCCCCACACCACTGACCCCGCACCACCAACCAGGCTCTTGCTCTCATTGTTCCATTGACTCTCTGTTGGGGGAAGGGATCACCTGGCAGTCCTGCCCTTGGGGAGTAAGCTGGAGGTCTTCAGGAGTGAGGCAAGTCCCGGGCGTGTGGCAGGCAGGGCTGTTATGTGTGTGTGTGGGCCAATGGGGCCAACAGACTTAGGCAGCAAAAGCATACTAAATCAGAAAAAAAAAACAATCTGTTCAGTCTGTCTCCACCTCATTCTGTTTCTGGGATATATTCCAATACCCTGAAATGTAGACATTTTGGATCACAGTGATGTACTCCTTTATAGTGTGCCCCCAAAGCATTCTCTTCCTAACCATGCCTGATCAATCCTAGATGTTCTTGAACTCTTTTTTTTTTCACCATTCTAGTTGTTTTCTCCATGTATAAATACTTGGACTTGCACTGCCTCACATAGCTGAACATAACTTGATCTGCAGCTGCATACACTTTTAAATTTATGTTGTTCTTGAGGGTTCCACCTTGCCGAGTGACAGAAATCCTACCGATCCCTTACATCGATGAGATCCCGCCCATCACCCACACCGACACATCCTGACACCACCCACAAAAACACACTGACACCAACCGCCACACTTGACTATGTCAATGTGGGAGTGGGGCTATGCCCCTCGCACTCCTTCATTAAATATCTAACTCCACATCACACAGACAGTGGAGTTAAGTGCATCCCCTGTCGAGGAGAAATCCCATTGACAAGAAATCCTCATCAACGCAAAGTCCATTGATGTCGGGGTTTCGATGCCGGGGATTCGATGTCCCCATGTTGATGTCATAAGGGTATACCATTCTGTTGTAGTGGGATGGGTAAAAGAATGTCTCATTTCGGTATGTTTGCAAACAGCGTAATTTCTGCAGTTAAAAAATCCTGTCCACTGTCTCTTTTTTAAAACTGTCTGCTTTTAGTCCAAAGATTTGAAAGGCTTCAACCTTTCCTAAAAGTTATACATGAGACACAGCCAATGCAACAGCAAAGCTCTAGGTCAGAAAGAAGAATGTCCCATATGCTTCTGATGATATGTCTGACATTAATTAATCCAGGATAACAGTAACTAACCTTTGATCTGTTGATTCCTGTGGCTCTGGAATTAGCAAGTTTTCCCTATTCATACTATTGGCTCTTTCTCTTGCCTTGCGTGCCAACTGTGCAGAGCAGCTCCGCTCCCTGAATTTTTTTGTGAGGTCAGATGCCTCTTTTGTATATGTAGCTTATCAGAACAATTACTTTTTTTCCAAACGGTCTCAGTGGAATACTTGCAATGAGATGACTGGCATTGGAGCTTCTGCACAGAGCCTGGAATTCCCTGATATGGGTTTGTGATTGGTGTGCATTTGAATAGCTTATCATTTCCAGCATAGAAGCATACCTCTAAGTATTCAGTCATGTTGTAATCTGCATGGTATATACATCTAGGGTGGACTATTCAGAAATGCACCAAAGTCAGGCTCAAGTCCGGCTCAGTGCAAAGCAGATGCACTGCAGCACAGCGGGTGCCATATTCAGAAGTTGCACCAGCTGAACTGTGCCAGTGCAAGTCAGCTAAATATGGCACAGTTGTGCCATGGCGCAACCAGAGATGTTTCAGCACAACCAGGGAAGCACAGAGCACACCTGCGCACAAACACAGGGGGGCAGCTCACAGACAAGAGGCTCAGGGATACAGCCAGGGAAGCACTGTGACAATGTGCACAGTTCCCCACCTGCAGGGCACACCAGCGCACACACAGGTACAGAGCAGGATGGAAGAATGCCCAATATGTGGTGGAGCACAGCCACCAACAGGGGTCCCATGCACCACAGCAACCATAGCCAGTCCACCGACGTTGGACAGGATCATGCACCGGAACCTTACCCCAGACCACAATGGCGGCATGGTCAGCAGGTGACTGGAGGGGACAATAGTCAATGCAGATCTGCCAACAGTGCCCCCCCAGAACACCAGCCAGCCAACTGTGGTCACCGCCACACTGCAATGTGTGTCCACCCCTATGTCCCTGGTGCCAAACACATCCATGCCCCACACGCACACAGGCAGCCCACATGCTGGGCAGTGACTGAGCCAGGGCCCAGGGAGAGGGCCAGACCCTACAGGACTGGGTGCACAACAGAGGATAAAGACAACCCCACCCCAGTGTGCAGACATGTCCAGAAAGATGACCATGACTGTGAGCCACCACCACGCACACACCTGCTGCCCACCCCTGACCACAGCCCCATGGTGACCCTGCAAGCACAAAGCACACCCACCAAACCAGGTGATGGCCCCCATCATAATGTGACACACCACTGTAGAAACATAGAAACATAGAATTTGACAGCAGATAAGGACTGCTTGGCCCACCTAGTCTGCCCATTTCCCTACCTGATGGATAAGCTGCAGATTCTAGTTACTCAATAGCTTAATTCCTCCGACCCCCCACTAGGCCTTATGCCTGTCCCATGCATTTTTGAATTCTCCCACTGCTTCTGACTCCACAACCTCCTCAGGAAGGCTGTTTCATGCATCCATAGCCCTCTCTGTGAAAAATACTTTCTAACATTGCCTCTGAGCTGTCCCCCTCTATCTTTAAATTGTGCTCCTTGTTCTTGCACATCTCTTCTTCTCAAAGATACTACCTCTTGTACTTTGTTTATTCCTTGAGATACTTGAAAGTTTCATCATGTCCCCTCCCTCCTTTTCTCAAGGGTATACATATTAAGCTGCTTTAGTCTCTCCTCAGATGTCTTTTGTGCAGACCCTGCACCATTTTGGTTGCTCCTCTGAACAGCCTCTACTCTGTCTATGTCTTTTGGAGATGGGGTCTCTAAATTGCACATAGTACAGATAGGGTCTCACTAACTGTCTGTACAGATGGATAACAACTTCCTGTTTTCTACTGTTGATATTTCTCTCTATGCATCCCAGTAGCCTCCCAGCCCTCCTTACTGCCCTCTCACATTGCTTGCCCACCTTTAGGTCATCTGATATAATGACTCCTAGGTCTCTTTCAATTTTGTTGTTGTTATTAACTCACCCCATTGTGTACTCTCCCTGGGTTTCTGTTTCCCAGATGCATTACCTTGCACTTTTGCATTGAATCTGAGCTACCACATATTTGATCATTCCTCCAACCTTGCCAAATCCCTTTTCATTCTTTCCACACCACCTTGTGTATCAACACTGTTGTAGATCTCTGTGTCATCTGCAGAGACATAACTTTCCTTCCAGGTGCTCTCAATGTCACTTATAAAGACATTAAGAGGACTGGTCCCAGTCTGAACCCTATGGTACCCAGCTAGCTATCCTCCTTTCTTCACTGTGAACTCTGTTTACTGTTACCCTTTGCGTCCTGTTGTCCAGACAGTTTTTTATCCAGACTACCACCTTGGGACCCACTCCAAGGCTGGCTAACTTGTATAGTAATCTTTTGTGTGAGATTGTGTCAAATGCCTTCCTAAAATCTAGGTAGGCCATATCCACAGCCCTTCCCTGATCTACTACTTTGGTCACCCAGTCAAAGAAATCTATTATGTTCATCTGACATGGCCTTCCTGCTGTGAAACCATGCTACCTTGGGTCCTGTGCCCCACTGGCCTCTAGGTACTCAACAGTTTTTCCTTCAGAAGTGATTCCATCATTTTTCCTACCACTAAAGTCAAACTAACTAGTCTGTAGTTTCCTGCCTCTTCCCTGCTCCCACTTTTGTGAAGTGGAATCACATTTGCCCTCCTCCAGTCCTCAGGTACCACCCCATCCTCCCATGATTTGTTAAAGAGAGTAGTCAGTGGTATTACTAGTTCTACCCTTAATTCTTTTGGAATTCTTGGGTGAATCCCATCAGGCACCATTGCTTTGTCCACCCTCGGTTTCAAGAGTTCTTTCAAAACCCTTTCTTCTGTGAATGGACTGTCATCGACCCCCCTATTCAGAGTTTCTCACTTGTTTGGTTTAGGTACCTCTCCCTCCTGTTCCGTTGTGAATACTGAGCAGAAATATTCGTTCAGTATCCCTTCTTTTTCACTGTCACCCTCTGCCCACATTCCCTCCCATTTATTAAGTCTCTGTATCCATCACTTGGTCTTTCTTCGCTCCCTAATGTACCTATAAAAGGTTTTAGCCCCCTTCTTAACAGAGTTGGCTATCTTTTCCTCAGTTTGTGCCTTTGTTATTCTGACTGCCTTCCCTGCCTCCTTCTGCTTTAACTGATAAAGTTCTGTATCCTGCTCCTTCTGTGTTTCCTTATATTTCCTGAATGCTATCATTTTCTCCTTAATCATCCCTGCCACCTCTTTTGAAAACCATAGTGATTTTTTCCTTCATTTTGTTTTGTTGATTTGCTTCACACAAAGGCTTATTGCCTCTGTGATGGCTGTTTTGATAATTCCCCATTGTTCCTCCACCCCTCCTTCTTGTCCATTTGCTAGTGCTTTTCTGAGGCATCTTTTCATTTTCCAAAGTCAGCCTCCTAAAGTACAATACTTTTGTTTTGTATGGTTTGACTCTATTGTTGTGTTTATTGTGAACCACACTGTTTGGTGGTCACTTGTTCCCAGATGGCTCCCACTTCTAAATCTGAGATCCTTTCTCCTTCCCCATTTGAGAGTACCAGGTCTATGATTGCTCCTCCGAGTGGGTTCCAACACTAGCTGTCTGAGACATGCCCTGTGGGCATCAAGAATGACCTTGCTTTTGGATGTGCCTGCAGCAAGGTATTCCAGTTAACATCTGGCATATTCAGGTCCCCCAGCAACAGTATTTCCTTTTCTGCCATTTTAAGGATGCCTCTATTGTTTCCTTGTCCATTTCCTCCCCTGAGATGAGGGTTTGTATACAACCCCATGCAGATTGTGGTGCCATTTCCTGTCTTCAGGGTGACCCACAGTGACTCATCAACTTCCTGTTTACTCTTTAGTTCTGTTACTTAATCCTTCTTTATATAGATAGCTACTCCTCCTCCTTTTACCCACCCTGTTCCTCCTGTAGACTATGTATCCTGGTATGTTGATATCCCAGTCATGGTTCTCTGTACCATGTTTCAGTGACTGCCACAGTATCCAGGCATCCCTCTTCCATCAAGGCCACTAGTTCGGGAGCACGTTGCACAGACTGTGGGCATTGGTACTTATCACCTTCCCTTTATTTTTATGGACTTACCCTTTTAGCCCCATCGCTGTCCTTGCCACCTTTGACTGCATTTATCCCTGTCATGCTCCCTACTGACTTTCTATCTTGGTGTCTACCTCTAACTACTGTGTTTTTGTGGGGAGGCTGGATTTCTGATCCTTTTCAGTGTCTCCCCTTGGCTAGTTTAAATGCTTGTCAATGAAGCATTTAAACCTGTCACCTAGGATCCTGATCCCCCGACAGATGCAGACCATCGTGCCAGTTTAAGCCTGCATCCCTCCACTGGCTCCCAGTCCCCAGTGAGGCCAAAATCTGAGCTCCACATCAGTTTTTCAACCATTCATTGAATCCCATGGTGCAGAATACTCCTAGCATCATCCTTGCCATAGACAGGCAGCACCTCTGAGAAGGGTACTGTATATACCTAATTGTCTAAGGCTCCTCCCCAACTCCACAAACTCCTCTTGCACTGCTCTGATCCAATTCACAGCCAGGTCATTTGTCCCTAGGTGGACAAAGGCATCCAGATCCTTCCCTCGTGCAGCTCCTCCCACAATCCTGAGGATTCACTTCCTGTCCCTCCGAGCCATGGCACCAGGCAGGCACCTTACCTCCCTATCACCTTCCTCCCCCACTTCTACCCCCTAATGATCGAGTCCCCTACCAGGAGTTGTTTCCTTCCCCTGTGGGGTCTCATGCCACCCTCCTGTGGGTCTCCTTTATTCAGGTTCCCTGCATCCTCCTTGGTCTCCACTGCAGGTGCCTCCATAGAGGAACCACTCTTTGCCAGAACAGCATATGAATCGTGGAGAGGTACACTGGAGGGATGCACCTCTGTTGCACCACCCTCTCCCTCCCTGAGCCCACCTTGGTCCAACCACTCCTCTTTCTTGGCAACCTCTGAGGTAATGGTGGTGGCCCTGGTGGTCCCAGGGTGGGGGAAGAGGTTTCACAAATTCTAGCCAGGTCAGCCTGGAGACAGGCAACCTCATCCCTCAGACCAGAGAGGTGCCTGTAAACAGGGCAGCATCGCAGCCTCCAGAATGTCTCCTGGAACACTGCTACCCCACAGCCATTGCACTGCACCACTCCCATCTTGACTTATTTTGTGTCCCTCTCCTGTTGCTTTGTATGCTACTGTCTCCTCTCCTATGTATTTTTAAACTTACTTTCCTACTCCCTATGTGCCCTTACAACTCTCACCATTTCTGTTCTGGGACAGGAACTTCCTGTAGTCTTCAATAGTCTCCTTCTCGTGCTTGATTCAGACCTCCAGCAGCCAGGGGAAGAAAGAGTTATTTTTTTAGGTTCCTTCAAGGTTGATAAAACTAATGTGTCTCAATTATCCTTCCCTTCCTACTGCCAAACAGGAAATTCTTGTTGTCAGCCTAATCCAGTGGCTATAAAAGTAGAACTTGCTTTGGGTGGGAAGGAGGGTAATTAGTAAAAAATCTGAAGTTCTAGACTGCTGTATCTTGCTCTGAAACCAAACTTCTCTTCTGTCAAAAACAGCAGGAAGCTGTAATTGGAGACAGCAGCTTTTGTACTCCTAAACTGCTAAGCCACACCCCAATTAGCCACACCCCAATTAGCCTCAGCCTCTGCTCTGACTCAGTAAATTAAGCTGATATAGTCCCTTCCTCAGAGAAACACATAGTGACTTTCTTTTTTTTTTCTAAAATGAGACCTCCTTCTTCTAATAAAGTATCTGTTTGCTTGGTCCAAACAGGTACTAACACCTGCTGAGACTGAAGTGATATCTCAGTAAAAATCTGTAGTTCTAGACACTGTATCTTGCTCTGAGACCAAAGTTTTTCTGTCAAAACATCAGGAAGCTGTAATCGGAGACAGCTGCTTTTGTACTCCTAAGCTGCTAAGCCACACCTTCAATTAGCCTCAGCCTCTTCTCTGACTCAGTAAATTAAGCTCATAGGCCCCTTCCTCAGAGAAACACACAGTGACTGTCTTTTTTACTTACATGAGACCCTTCTTCTAATAAAGTATCTATTTGCTTAATCCAAACAGGTACTAACTCCTGCTGAGACAAGTGGTGTATCAGTAAAAATTGTAGTTCTAGACTGCTGTATCTTGCTCTGAAACCAAAGTTGTCTTCGTCAAAACAGCAGGAATCTGTAATTGAGACAGATACTTTGTACTCCTAAACTGCTAAGCCACACCCCAATTAGCCTCAGTCTCTGCTCTGACTCAGTAAATTAAGCTGATACAGTCCCTCCCTCAGAGAAACACACAGTGACTTTCTTCTTCTTTTTTACTTAAATGAGACCCCTTCTTCTAATAAAGTATATATTTGCTTAATCCAAACAGGTACTAACTCCTGCTGAGATAGAAGTGGTTTATCAGTAAAAATCTGTAGCTCTAGACTGCTGTATCTTGCTCTGAAACCAAAGTTCTCTTCTGTCAAAAACAGCAAGAAGCTGTAATTGGAGACAGCTGCTTTTGTACTACTAAGTTGCTAAGCCACACCCCAATTAGCCTCAGCCTCTGCTCTGACTCAGTAAATTAAGCTGATATAGTCCCCTTCCTCAGAGAAACACATAGTGACTTTTTTTTTTCTAAAATGAGACCTCCTTCTTCTAATAAAGTATCTGTTTGCTTGGTCCAAACAGGTACTAACACCTGCTGAGACTGAAGTGATATCTCAGTAAAAAATCTGTAGTTCTAGACTACTGTATCTTGCTCTGAGACCAAAGTTTTCTGTCAAAACAGCAGGAAGCTGTAATCGGAGACAGCTGCTTTTGTACTCCTAAGCTGCTAAGCCACACCCTCAATTAGCCTCAGCCTCTTCTCTGACTCAGTAAATTAAGCTCATACAGCCCCTTCCTCAGAGAAACACACAGTGACTGTCTTCTTTTTTTTACTTATATGAGACCCTTCTTCTAATAAAGTATCTATTTGCTTAATCCAAACAGGTACTAACTCCTGCTGAGACAAGTGGTGTATCAGTAAAAATCTGTAGTTCTAGACTGCTGTATCTTGCTCTGAAATCAAAGTTGTCTTCTGTCAAAACAGCAGGAATCTGTAATTGGAGACAGATACTTTTGTACTCCTAAACTGCTAAGCCACACCCCCAATTAGCCTCAGTCTCTGCTCTGACTCAGTAAATTAAGCTGATACAGTTCCCTCCCTCAGAGAAACACACAGTGACTTTCTTCTTCTTTTTTTTACTTAAATGAGACCCCCTTCTTCTAATAAAGTATATATTTGCTTAATCCAAACAGGTACTAACTCCTGCTGAGATAGAAGTGGTTTATCAGTAAAAAATCTGTAGCTCTAGACTGCTGTATCTTGCTCTGAAACCAAAGTTCTCTTCTGTCAAAAACAGCAGGAAGCTGTAATTGGAGACAGCTGCTTTTGTACTACTAAGTTGCTAAGCCACACCCCAATTAGCCTCAGCCTCTGCTCTGACTCAGTAAATTATGTTGATACAGCCCCCTTCCTCAGAGAAACACACAGTGACTTTCTTCTTTTTTTTTACTTAAATGAGATCCCCTTCTTCTAATAAAGTATCTGGTTGCTTAATCCAAACAGGTACTAACTCCTACTGAGATGGAAGTGATGTATCAGTAAAAAAATCTGTAGTTCTAGACTGCTGTATCTTGCTCTGAAACCAAAGTTCTCTTTTGTCAAAAACAGCAGCTACACAGCCATGAACCACAGGAGCACCACATGGCTACTCCCACCCTGCACAAACACCATGGACCAACACCTGATCACTGCAGCATGACTCCACATGCCATCTGCAAAGCAGACATGGAGACAGGTATGTAGCATAAAAACACTTTATAAGGTTTAAAATATCAGTACAAAACAATGTAACAGGGGCAGGGATGGGGGAGGTACAATGAAGGGTGGGGACAGGTAATATGAACTGTACAATGGGATGGGGACTGTAGAGGAACAGGAGCAGCAAGGGAAAGGATATCTATCTACAGGGCTCCTGAATGGCATCCATGTCCTGCAGCCACACCATGACTCCGCTGCCTTCAGTTGAGAGCTGTCATTTGCTGTATGGAGACCACAACATACAGCATCCTCCGTCACAACCACCAGAATCTGGTTCAGGAATCTGTTTTGCACCCATTGAGGCTCACGGTGGCAGGCCACTTGACACTTTGTGACAAGGACAAGGCAGGCAATCAGTGCAATGGCCCAGGGACATATGCCCACCAACAGCATGCAATGGACAGCAGAAGCACACACCCCTGGAGAGCCCAGAATGGACCCCTGCAGGGGGCGGTAATGCCAGCCAACAACATGGCATACCACGGTGGTGCAGAGAGGCAGATATAGCTGTCCAGTGGCCACAGGACCGCACTGTGACAGTCACAGGGCACACAGCAACAGCAGCACTACAGCACAACTGATAGCAGCCATGCGCATGCCAACCCCATCAACAGCCGGTATAGGGAGCCAATGAATGGGCCACAGTGGCATGCATAACAGACAGTGCAACACACACAGCTGTCAAGGCACATGACATGGGTGGCCATGGCTGTACCCCATCCCCACCGCTACCCCACAGGTACATTGAGAAACATCATTGCATTGCTTACCTGCCCCTTGCAGTGCAGGTGGCACTGGCTGTCCAGCATTAGGGTGTGCCACCCTGTTCACCTCTGCTGCCGCCCTGGCCCACCTCAGATCCTCCAGCCCTGGGAACACAAGGAAGAGAGGTGGATATCAGTATACAATCATGCTTGCAGGCCCCCCCACCATACAGTCTGCTGTGCACTGGGCATGTCCCTGTCTGTCCTGGGGCCCACACACCAGCATGGCTGCCATGCATGCAGCAGGTGGGCATGATGTGCGGCATGCCAGGACACCAAAGTACCCCACTGCAGGCCATGCTAACACTACAGTACTGTGCCTGGGCATACATGCAACATGTGCACACCTACCTGGCTTTGGCACCACACCACACTGGACACAGGCCTGCAGCCTCCTCAGGCGGTCAGGTGCCCTTCACTTCAGGTCCCCATATTAGTGCCTGCATTGTTCAGGCATGTGTGGCACTCCTGTCCTCCTCTCCAGGCCTAATGACACACTATGCCACACCTGGCCCCTGGCCTGCAGTAGAGGCGTCTTTCTATACAGCTGCCCCTCAAAGGGCTGGACAGTGGCCATGAGGTAGGCCAGCTCCACCTCAGTCCAGTTAACAGTCCTCCTGCGATTCTCCCATGCCATGGTCAGCAGCTGTAGTGGTACCAGAAATGGCATTAAACAGCACATGTATACCACAAGGCATGATGCATGATAGGACACATGACCACTATTGCAGCAAGACGTGGATGCACTCAAGGTGTGCAGGGCCATTGAGCAATGATGGGCATGCGCATCACGGGGGCCTAGGGGGACATGGGGTCATGACACAACCTGGGGTCAGAGGTCACCCCCCACACACAGTGCATAGGTGCACAATAGAGGCAGTGATCGCATGAGTGATGGCATACCAGTGTGCCTTGGCATTGCGCATACTGTACATGATGCGAGATAGCACTGTGGACATTTCTGTGCACATTCACACTGCAGGCACTTGCACTGCACATGCACAGGTATTGCACCTCAGAGATTCTCCAGTGCAACCCCATTGCACACAGCGCAAATTAACGATATTGAGACACACATGCAAATCACCTCATTGGCCAATGCATAGTACAGTGGGGGACATTAGTAACATTAAACTTGCACACAGGCTAATTAGCATGCTACACCATAAAAGCACTGTGGAACAGCACAGGCCACAGACCAGTATTGCAATCATTCAGGTAAGTGACTGGCAACATGGATGAACAGTGGCTCTAAGCAAACACTGCAACAGAGTACTGTGTTGCAAAGTGCTGGCACTGACTGTCACAAATTCATTCAGTAGGTCATCCTCTACTCCCAAAGTGCCAACCTCTGAGTGTAGGATTTGTGGACAGATAACAGTACAAGGTAACCTCTTGCCTGTTTTGTGGGTTCAAGTCACCTTAGTCTCAAGTTCTGGAGGGATTCAAACTGATAACCTATTGTTAGCGTACTCAATTATCAGGCTTAGATAATTCTTGTCTTGAGGGCTAATTTTATTTCCTGGGATCAAAGCAAATTGACATGGTAATTGCATTTTAGAAATCTGCTGTTTAAAATACATCCTGTCCTTTGAACTTATCCCTGGGGGGGGGGGGGGTTGTGTCAACTTCAGCAAGACAGTGGGTTCTCTTGACTCAGTCCATCACACGTTTTTTTATATTTACAAAAAATGATACAGGGATCAGACCCAGCTGTCCAAGTGTGACAATTCCTCCCCACCTAGACTGAATTTAGGGGCTCTATCCCCTGCATGGGATAAGCTTCCCAAATCAGTTCACTCCTCATACACCCTGGACAACTCATCTAAGTTCTGATTTTGTTTTCCAGCCCTATGTAGAATGGTCATATCATGTCCTTGCAAAGCAAGACTCCATCATAGCAGTCGACCATTGTTTTTTCCCATCAGTGTCAGCCAAACTAGGGGGTTGTGGTGAGTCTGCACCACAAAATGCTGCCCATACAAGTATGGCTCCAATTTCTTTAGGGCCCACACTATGGCAAGACACTCCTTTTCCATGGTGGAGTATGACTGCTCCCTGAGAAATAACTTTTTACTCAGGTAGGCTATTGGGTGGTCCCTCTCTTCGCTGGATGTCTGACTTCGTACTGCCCCAATACCCACGTCTGAGATGTCAGTCTGAACTATAAAGGTTTTACTATAGTCAGGACTTGTCAAAACAGGAGCACTGCACAGTGCCTCCTTTAGTTTTGAAAAGGCTTCCTCATAGGCTGGGTCCAGGTAATTTTCTTGGGCATCTGTTTCTTTGTCAGGTCAGATAGGGGAGCAGCCAGGTCACTGTTATTTGGTACAGATTTTCTTTAGTATCCTGCTGTTCAGAGAAAACTCCTGACCTGCTTCTGAGTTTCTGGTCTGGGCCAGGCCTGGATTACCTCTATTTTATTTGGTTAGGACAGAGATATCCCGGGCCTACCACATGCCTGAGGTATGTCACTTCTCCCATGGCCACCTGGCACTTCTCTGCTTTGATAGTGAGCCCGGCACTCTGTATCCTGCCCAGCACTTCCCTAAGGTGGGATAGATGTTAATCCCAGCTGCTACCAAAAATGGCAATGTCATCCAGGTATGCCACAGCGTACTCCTCAGCACCATTTAAGACCTGGTTCACCAACCTTTGGAAAGTGGCTGTGGCGTTCTTCATTCCAAAAGGCATTACTTTGAACTCAAATAAGCCTATCGGAGTGATGAAGGTTGACCTCTCCCTAGCTCTGTCCGTCAACTCTGCCTGCCAATACCCCTTTGTCAGATCAATGGTCGTAAGGTAGGTCGCCCCTCCCAACTTGTCCAGGAGTTCATCCGTCCTGGGAATCGGGTGGGTGTCTGACTTCATGACTGCATTCAGTCCACGCTAGTCTACACAGTAACGAGTCAAGCCATCTGGCTTGGGTAAAGGACTAAGGGTGAGGCCCAGGGACTGCAGGATCTCTGGATTACTCCTAAATCCAGCATATCCTCCACTTCCCTCCTAATGTCCTTTTGGACAGCCTCTGACACCCAATATGCTGTCCACCATATGGGCATCTGTGTCCCTGTCTCCACATCGTGTGTTGCTAAAGGGGTTAGTCCAAGCTTGGCATTAAACAAGAGGGCAAAGTCTGCTAAAACCTCCCTTACTTTCTAGATCTGGCCCAGGGTCAGCTGGGGAGACAATTTTACTGTATCTACAGAGGACTCCCGCTTACTCTCTTCCAGCAAATCCAGAAGGGGGTCTCCTTCGTCTGTCCCCTCCCCATGACTACACACTGCAAACACCATGTCAGCCCTATTTGCATATGGCTTCATCAGGTTGACATGGTACATCCTTTCTGTCTGTCTGTCCACGGTCAGGTAACCTCCACAATGTTGTTCACATCATTTACCTTCCTAACCACTTTGTATGGTCCTGCCCACTCTGCTTGCAGCTGTGTATCGGACCGATAAGGACTAAGACTTCCTGACCCATCAAGTATGAGCGATCCTGGCTCTGTGGTCATACCACACTTTTTGTATCTGGGGCAGCTGCTAGGTTGCTCTGGGCTGTCCCCATAAGCTCCTTCATCCTTTCCCTAAATGTAAGGATGTAATCCACAATTAGATTCCCTGGGTGGTGTGTTTGCCTTCCCAGTCCTCCTGGATCAAGTCTAGGGGCCACTACCCGGCGTCCATGTAAGAGTTCGAAGAGGGAAAATCCTGTTGACTCTTGGGGCACCTTCCTGTATGCAAACAACAGGTGGGGAAGGTATTTCTCCCAGTCCCTCCCATGCTGTTCAGCAAACACCCGGAGCACTGATTTTAGGGTACCACTGAATCATTCCACAAGCCCATTGGCTTGTGGGTGATATGATGTCGTGCATCTTTGCACCACCCCACACTTCTCCCATAAATATTTCATCAGGTCCGACATGAAGGAACCCTCAATCGGTGATTACCTCCTGTGGACACCCAACACATGAGAAAATCCCAAGAGCATCTGCCACTTTATCTGTCCTCAGAGAGGATAGGCAACTGCTTCTGGGTACCGGTGGCATAATCTACCACAGTCAGGATGAATCTCTTCCTGAGGAGCTGGTGGTATTTAAAGGCCCCACAATCTCCATTCTCACCCCTGGAATGGCTCTTCCACTATGGGCAATGGAATCAGGGTGGCTTTGGGTTTTCTTGCCTATGCCCTATTTCTTGGCATCGTGACAAGACCTGCAATACTCCTTCACCTGCTGGGCTAGTTAGACCAGTAGATATTCTGGGCCAACTGCTGTATAGTGCCAGCATCCCAGATGACCAGACACGTGAATATCATGTGCAATTTTGAGCAACTGCTCATGATACCCCAGGGAACAACAAGCTGCCTGCTTAGCATCCCTCCTCTGTCTGTACTGCCTGTGTATACTTTAACTCCATGTTCTCAATAAACCTTATGCCTGCGCCACCTCCCAGTGTGCCTCTGAGTCTCTCCCAAGCCCTCAGCTTCTAACTAGGTCACTCCTCTGAGCATCTGCAAACCCCTCACACAGTCCCAAGGCATGGGACAGGCCCCCTTCAGTCACTAAACTAGAGTCGCTAGCACTAGCGTCAGGGCCCTCAGGATCACTGTCAATCCCAACCCTCTGACAAGGGGTCACCCCTCCCTCTTCAGAGTAATCTTCTGTAGCTGTGTAGTTACTTGCTACTTGGTAAATTTCTACCCCCTTTTTATCAGTCTCCCCATCTGGAGACACAGGCTGGGAAATCAGCCTCTCAGTGATTTCCACACTGATTTCTGTGGAGTTCAGGGAACTGCAATTTTCCCTTGCTGCTTGGTTACTGCTAACTGCACATACCATCCCTTGCTGGAGATTGTTACCCAGGATCACATTCACTGCTAATGTTTTGGCTACAGCCACCTGTTGCACAGTTACCCCTGTTTCACCCCAGTCCAGGAGAACACTAGTGAGGGGCAATGTTTTCACCCCGCCTGTAAAGTCCTGTACAGTTACATATTTATTGGGTATAAGCTTACCAGGCTGTACCAGATCCCCCTTTACCAATGTCAGGGATATCCCAGTCCCTTAACCCCAGCATCTGTACACCATTTACTATGACTGGGTACATGTGTTCCTCATGTTCACTGGCATGCTCTCAGGGACACACAAACAACCCACTTTTTTCTAGCACCCTGTGCTGTGTATTATGGCTCACCCTTTTGAACACTGTCTGGTAATATGCTCATTTTCTTTTACAACCATTAGGCATTTCTACTTCAGAAAAATCTTTTCTGAAACCTGGGGCTAACTGGTTTCAGTGGAGGCAGTGAGGCTTTTAGCTGCCCTGAAGGCATGCTTTTCCATTTCTGCACTGCCACACCTGCCACATTCACTCTCAGAGCAGGTCTGCTCTTGGCATAGCAGTCCAAGAGTTCAGCAGCCTCTTGCACTGTTTTTGGAACTTGGTCCTCTAGCCAGGTTTTTAGCTCGGCTGGGCATGCTCAATAAAACTGTATCACATTTTAAATTTTATCAATCAATTCCTTCCCACCAACATTTTAAAAACTGACATTCTTTCGTGGCTAGCTCCTCATAGCTCATATCAGGGCTTCTCCTGAGCTTACGGAATTTAGCTCTGTATGATTCAACAGTTAATTCAAACTTTTTTAACAGTGCAGCTTTTAACTTGCTGTAATCATCACTGTCCTCATTGTTCCTTTGACCCAATGCATCCTGAGCTTTCTCTGTAATAGGGGTATAGCTGGAAGCTCCAGAACTCTCTAGAATTTTAGCCTGAATACAAACTTTTCAAAAGAGTTTAAAAGGCATCCATGTCCTCCCTCCTTAAATTTGGAGTTCAATTTGTAACCCAGTCCTGCAGTCCCAGTTAATCCCAAGCCACTTACCTGCTCTGGTGCCACTGGTCAGAGTTGTAGCTTCTCCAGTTCGTGTTGCCACTGGCACTCCTCTCTCTTCTCCTCTGCCTCTCTGCATTCTCACTCCCTCTTCTCCTCTGCAGCTCGCTGGCACTCACACTCCTTATGGTCTGCCTCCCTCTGTTCTCGCTCTGCTTCCAGTTCCACCATGCACAACTCAATTTGTGGTCTGAGTACCTCTGGATTCAGGAGACTGGTGACCATCTTCTGCTGTAGTGGCCCTTCACTGATAGTTGCCCTGCTGTCCTTTTCAGTCACAGTCAGTGACTCACTGCTCTGGGTATCTGCTACCATCAGGGCCTCTATGAGGTTCTGCTTTTTGTCTGTCACCTCAAACGGGACTCCCCTGTCCCTGCACAACTGCTTCAAGTAATCTATAGTGTGTCTGCTGTAGTCAGAAGCCATCTTCTTCTTCCCTCACTACGGCTACTCTGACTGGCACTAAGAAAAAAAATAAAACAGGAAGGGACTTGACTGCAAGCCAAGGGATATAGTTCTGTTTCCTTTTGAAATAAAACGCTGCCTTTCTTTTTTTTCAAGCGAGCTGAATGGTCTCAAGCTGACACACTGCCAATGAAGCTTATACCACCAAATTTTAAATGCCACTGCTGCCAACCAATCTGTCACAAATTCATTCAGTAGGTCAGCCTGCTACTCTCAAAGTGCCAACCTCTGAGTATAGGATTTGTGGACAGTTAACAGTACAAAGTAACCCTCTTGTCTGTTTTGTGGGTTTGAGTCACCTTGGTCTCAAGTTCTGGAGGGATTCGAACTGATAACCTATTGTTAGCATACCCAATTATCAGGCTTAGATAATTCTGTCTTCTGGGGGCCAGATATCTTTGCCTATGGGCACCTAACCAGGTACTGCAAAATGAACCCTTAGAACTCTATGCAAGACCTTAGAGAACTTGTATTATTTTCCAGTCTGGTATCAAAATAAGCTCATACACAGTGTCAACTACAACCTTCAAAGCTTCACTATATAAAAAGAAATTTCAAGGCACACCAGGTAGTTTTAAAATATATGTTTTTATTTTAAAATAGATCAAATAGGAAAACAGAAAATTACAGAACAAAATATCCTAACACATACAATCTTAAAAACAAAACAGATTTAAAGTGCAAATTCCTAAAATACATACACTCAGACTGGTCTCAGCTAAGATATTCTTACTTCTTAATCTACAGTGC
Organism: Neoceratodus forsteri; assembly: GCA_016271365.2. Classification (NCBI taxonomy): domain Eukaryota; kingdom Metazoa; phylum Chordata; order Ceratodontiformes; family Ceratodontidae; genus Neoceratodus; species Neoceratodus forsteri. Next base: position 146,522,177 of record CM028133.1, on the reverse strand, counting down.
TCTGATGTCCTTCCTTTTCAGTCAGAAGATGACAATGTTTGTCAACTCTGTAAGATTTGCTCAGTATTTTTAAAACAGGCTTGAGCCAGCCTTCTCTTGGAGGTCACCTAACTCCACCTTGGGGTCTTAAAATCTATATTTTATAACACAGGATGTCCAAACAAGATATTTGAAAAAATAGTAGGTGACATCAATGAATTTCCTCTTTTTCTGTGACCTTTCGAACTGGTCTGTGATCAATAGACATCAAAGGCTCTTTGATGTATTGCTGGCTTCCCTCTGATGACACCCCCCCCACACACACACACACATATGCATATTGGACTACAATGCAGCCTGGGACCTGTACATCAAAGGCTTCTTTGTTGAAGTGAGCTGGCTTCCTGGGACACACCCAAAACACATGCATGCTCTTTCCATTATGACACCCAGTGCAAAATCTAAGGATTTCCCTGAGGACATCATATATGGCTAATTTTTTTTCCTGCGATCAAAGCAAATTGACAAGGTAATTGCATTTTAGAAATCTTCAGTTTAAAATACCTCCTGTCCTTTTAACTTATCCCTGGGGGGTTTTGTGTCAACTTCAGCAAGACAGTGGTTTCTCTTGACACAGTCCATCACACATTTTTTTTTATATTTACAAAAAATGATACAGGGATCAGAGCTAGCTGTCCAAGTGTAACACTGACCAACTCTGCTGTACATGTCTACAAGTGGCAGAATGTCGGTACCTGAAGGAGAGGAGAGGAGAGTCAGAGGCCTGCATGCAAGCCAGACCCAACTTTACAGCCACTGAGAACAATGCCCTCTTTGAGGCCTATATGGACCTGGACGGCCTTCTCAGTGGTGCCACCAGCATGATGAAGAAGCAGGCAGCAGGCTAGAAGGAGGTGGCCAGATACGTCAGTACCCATGGACACCACCATCGCACTCCTGCAGGAGTGCAAGAAGAAGGTTGGCATGGACAGGAGGTGGGTCAAGGATAGTTTTGCAGCCATCCAGGCATCCTGCAGGGTGACTGGTGGTTGGCCAGGAACTGTGTGATCGCTGACAGCCACAGAGGAGCTTGTGGCATCCACCATCAACAGCACGGCAGAGGATGGTGTGCCCAGTGGTGGGTTCCAGTCAGGTGACAGACCCTCACTGCATGGTGAGTATGACCAGCCACCAGAGGTGCCTGGTGTGGGCTTGACATGCAGGTGTACCTGAGGCCATGCCCACCACCACATGTGTGTGTCAACATGGACACACATTGCTGCAGGATGGCGTGTGGCAATGGTGCATGGGGGGCATAGGGTATGCTGCACCTCCAACCCTCTGTTCTTGTCTTGCAGCACCAGCATGCTTCCATGCAGATGGCCTGCTGGGGTGGCCGCGGACACAGATTCCCAATCCTCAACATCAATGGGCATCCAGAACTGGGACAGGCCATGTCTTGGCAGTGTTGGGCATGTAGCCGTGCATAACTTGGAGTCAGATGACCCTCTGACTGGGTTCCTGCATGAAGACAGCCTGGAGGTGCTGTGTGCAGAGACCCAGCTTCGGGTGCTGTCTGACACTGATGATGACCTTACTCTGGTACTGGACAACATACGGGTGATGTTGTCTGACATGCCCCTTCCTGCTACACAGGCACTTGCAGGTCCCATCACCGAGGCTGCAGTTCCACAGCCACCCCCAATCCCTGCCAGTGCAACTGTGTGTGGCACCACAGCTGTGTCAGGTGTGGTGGTGGTGGTGCTGCCATTGTGGCAGAGATGTGGGGCACTTCCCAGCAGTCAGTCGGGCAGTGGAAGCAGGATGCAGGTGATGTTAGGCGGCATGATACGGTACCCATCGTCGTTGCACCAGACAGCACCATAGCCTCTGTATGGCCTTCTATGCAGTGTCCACCTGAGCAGGAGGCTGTGCAGCAGTATCCGTGTCACCCCCCCAGCTCAACAGGTAGGCCAGGAGACCCAGGATGCTGAGAGGCTGACAGAGCACACCCAGTTACTGTGGGCATCCGTGGACAACCAGGCATTGCTTGCCGCAGAGGTGGGCACACTGTGGGCAGAGGTGCACCAGATGGCTGAGCAGCAGCACAGGGCCGATGCTAGGCTTATGGACAGGCTCACTCAGATGCAGGAGGCCATGACTGCAGCATTGGCATGATCCCTGCCATTGTGGTATCAGTGGACCGCATGGTCAGTACTATTGCAGATGGGCTGACATCGATGGCAGTCACTGGGCTCGGCCATGCACAGAGGACCCTCCGCACCGCACTGTCCACCCCATGGTCCGGGTGTCTGGTGACACCAGCACAGCGGATGCCAGGTTCTGATGTCAGCATCCCAGGCACCCCAAGGGCAGGCCTTTTTGGCCTCCTTGACACCCCTGCATGAACCCAGTCATGGTCCCACACATTAACCCCTGGGGGTCATCTGACATGCCCCTCATGGTCGATGCACAGCATGCATCTGCTGGTCATCCCTAGCATGGCTGCCCATGTGACCATGGCATTTGTGGGGCTGTGTGGTTGAAGTGATGTGTCTGCTGCCTTGACCTGCCATCCACTGCTGTTGCTGCACACTCATGTGAGGGTGGTGGTGTGGCATGCATGTGTTGGCGCACATGTGTGTTGTGCTGCATGCCCCCTGTGTGTGTGGACCATGCTTCTGGGATGTGTGTCATGGATGTGACGAGAGCAGCTCAGCACTGATCATGCCTGTGCACCGGTATCATGTTTCTGATCCATGCCATGTCCCTCATCATGTGTGTGGGTGGCTGTGTGTGTGTGTGTGTGTGTGTGTCATGCTATTGCTGTGTGTGTCTGTGTGTGCAAGCCCATGTGCCAGTGGCTCTGCCATGTGTGTTGTGCTCCCCCATCCCTGCATGCATACCACTGTGCACATCCCTGCCACTGTGTTGTGTGCTGGGCTGTGTAGACCTTGCCTGTGTGTTGGTGCAATCACCTGTGTTGTCCGTAATGCTCCCTTGCAATGGTGTCATGGTGATGCCATGCCTTCTGCACCAGTTGAGGGTCCCTCCTGCCAAGGGGAGGCTGCCCACCACCCTCCAGCCCATCACCATCATCATCCCCACTACTGTCGCCCTCATCGACCTTGACTACTATTCCACGGTCAATGGCCATGTTGTGCAGGATGCAGCAGGCAAGGAATATGCCACTGCCTTTCAATGGGCTGTATTTTAGGGCACCACCTGACCTGTCTAGGCAATGGAATCACATCTTTAGCATGCCAAAGACACGCTTGATGATATTGCGCATACTGGCATGTACGTCGTTGTGTCTTTCCTCCATGGGGGATGATGGTTGCCAGTAGGGGGTGAGCAGCCATGGCCTTAGGGGGTATGCACTGTCACCTGTGTGGAAGGCAACATAGTTATCCCTGTGCTGTGCTGTGCTGCCACCCACTCCCTCTCAGCCACCACACACACCATGGCACCCACCCTATCCTCCCTCCCCCACCCCCAGGCCTGTGGCTCTTGGCCTCCCTGGTGCATGGCCTACTCACAGACAAGGTGGCCCATGGGGGATGTCTCCCCACTCAAATCTATGGCACAGCGCTGAACTGTGCCATATGAAGGCATCATGTGCACATTGATAATGCACCCCATGGCATTGCACGCCATCTGGCAGTTTATCGATAGGTACCCCTTCCAGTTGATGTACACTGGGCCCTCTGGGATGCATGGTGTGCAGGTGCCAAAGTGGGTGCAGTCTATTGCCCCAGTCATGCCTGGCATGTGTGCCACCCAGTGGAACTCCTGCATGTTTGCTGTCCACTCTGCCTGTGTGCTGGGGAAATGTATGTCCACTGAAGCATGTGGCAGCAGAGTACTGAGGAACTGGGTGAGAAGGCGGGATGTGGCTGACTGGGTGATGCCCGTGGTATCAACTTTCGATCTTTGGAAGGTGCCCGTGGTGAGCAGGCACATCACAGCAGTCACCTTAGTCTCCAGTGTCATGGCATGACTACGTCTGGTGGATGCCTGCATCTCGTCACTGCACAGCTCACAGAGCTGTCTCAGAACTTCTCTGTTCAGGTGGTACTGGCCCAATATCTCTGTGTCACTGAAGTTCTCATACATGACCCTGCAATGGTACCACCTGTGTCAGGCATAATGGTGCTGTTCCTCCTACCTCCTCAAACCTCTCATTACTGCATCCATTATGAATGGGCCACTGTCCATCACTCAGTCAATGGGTGCCTCCCTGGGTGCCTCTCACACTCTGTCAGTCTGTCCGTTGGTCTGTGTCTCTCTCTCTCTCCTCCTCTCCCTCTCTGTCTGTCTCTCTCTCTCTCTCTCTCTCTCTCTCTCTCACTCTTGCACTCCCTGTCTCTCTGTGCACACTGTTGCACATCTGTTGTCTGTGTATTTGTTCCTATATTTATTGGCTCAAGTCTACCTGGTGAAACTTGGGGTCTGCTACTTGCTGTACAGTTGAATATGCCAGTGTACCACTTATTCATGGGAACACCCCCTGCCTCCTGCACTTGTGCTGCATACATTATGGTTGCGCTTTGGTGCACTGGGATTTACACCTCGGCTCTCTTTGAATATCACTCAGTGGTGCATCTTCAGACTTGCACCGGTGCAACTCAGTTGCACCATGCACAAGTGTTCAGAATATCTCAGACCTAATATGTAGATTGTTAGTATTCAAACACTCAGCAAAATTCGGTATAGTTGTAGCCCCTAGACACAGATGATATCGATAAAATGAAACCGTTTAACAATGTGTCTGAGTTGGGGGTTCTTTTCACTGAAGAATTTCTCTCTCTCTCTCTCTCTCCCACCATGCTAAAAATAAATTAGCATATGACAGTGCTAGTAAGGCACCCATTGCAGTTCCTTGAAGCTGCAAGTAAAATATGATAGTGTCGCTAAATGTTGCAGCTCTGATTATCTCATCCAAAACTTGTTCAAATTGTAAGGTGGGGTTGTATGTTTATGGGTGGTAACAATCCTTGTCAGACAATTGAGTCATGATTTCATGCACATATTTAGCGGTGTTCTGGACCATGACTATACCACCCTTGTCTGCATTTTTAATTCATAGCATATTGCATAGTTCCTTAACAGCACTACACTCATTAAAAGACAGGTTGTGGAAATGGTCAGGTGCAGGGACATCAAACAGTCTATCCACATCTTGTCTGGCAATGCATTCAGATTGCCTAATACTTGCGTTCCTTTGTGTTTCCAGACAATATGTACATTTTGGTTTAAACCCGGTACTACATTTACTACCATACTCCTTGCTGTTACTTGTTACATCAGTTTTACTCACAACATGAGACAAGACACTCTAATGTTCATTTCCAACACTTAACACATCAACATTTTCACTATATGATATTGGGTTGTCACAGTCACAAGTTAATGGAGTCTCCAGCAGCTGTTCATGTTCAACTTGTGCAGTTACCTGATCTTCAGCTTTCTCAGATAAAAGTTACAGCTGAAAAATAATTTATAATTCAATTTCTAGGTGTGGTCTATGTGATTAAAAATTGGAACACCATTGTTTCTTATATGGGAAATTGAATTGGCAGTCATTGGAGGAGAGGAATGTTTATGGCATGTGTAAGTTCATTCACAGATTGATATGTAATGTTGCAGGGAGCACCTTAAATGGTATTATTGATCTTAATATAGTTTGTTTTAATTTGAGAGCAGGTGATGCTGCTTCACTGCTTACACCACAGGTGTGGTCCACCAATGGTCAGAGATCAATGTCCTATGTACTACCAAAAATTTGGAATGAGTTGCCTCCAGACTTAAGGAAAATAAAAGCACCTAGTTTATTTAAATCTATACTAAAACATCATTTACTCAGTATCACAGTTTGTAAATGTCCTATATAGATTTCTTTGTCCAGCCATCACTTCAAATGTTTCATGATAGTATTATATGGTGCTCTGTTTGTGTATTTTCAACATGGTAATATTATACGTTTATGTATAGATTCTATGTGTCTTATTCTTACTTCTTTTTAATATCCAGACATAATTTTCATATATATAAGTTTATTGCTTGTCTATGTTTGCATTTAACATCTTGACTGGGTCATATATATAAAATGGCCATGTGGCACAGTGTGCCTGCCTGATAACCAGTTTTAAATACATAAATAAATGCAATTTGTAAAGCCATGTCCAAATTACTTTCTGGATTGGCCAATTTCCTCTCAGTTCCTAAATCAAATATATGGAACCACATATTGGATTACTGATTGATATTGTGATGCCTGAAATGGTATGTTAAGTCCAGTTTCCTTAATAATTTGAATAAGGCCACTTCAACATAAAATTTGTCTGTCTGTTTAATAGGTACAAACATAAGTTCTCTTGCTAGAACTGCTGTTTGAACTTCTGTCTATATGAGGAAATATTTAAAACTAACCCTGGATTTGTCTTGCAGTTCGATGTCCTCTGCATTTGTTGTGCCCCACCTTCTCCTCTTCCCCCTCCTCATCTTCCTCCTTTACATTGGTTTTATTGGTGGGAGGTCTGTTGCTTGTACCATTACTTTCTCATATAAAAAGATCCACTCTACATTCGTTATTTGTCTTTACATTAACATAGAAATATAGAAACATAGACTGTGATGGCAGATAAGGGCCGCTGGGCCCACCCAGTCTGAACATATTTTTTTCGTTTTTAGAACTTCATTTATTGCTGCAGGCCCAACTTGATCTACAGCGCTATGACTTGTACTGCCTTGATTTTACTGTACTCCACCCTTATTACATTTTCTAGACCTGAAGCAAATCCTGCTATGTGATCTGGTGGGTTCATCCCAGGAGAAGACTGAACTTTTTGCATATATTTTTCTGCCTCTTTAAAACTTTTTTTTTCTTCTCCTGCACTTCTAGTTCATATTTAGTATTTTTTTCTTTTAGTTCTGTATCAAAATTCACAAACTCTGCAGAATTTGTGCATGGCGTTTGTGGGTGCAGACACTGTTTTTAGCTACAAACATCTGGTATGCCAATTTGCATTGCACCTGTGCTATTGGGGGGGGGGCTCCTCATGAGCTCAGTTTTGTATGCCATTTTCTGAGGGTTTTCAGAGAGTGCAGTGGTGAGCATAGTGTTGCTTTTTTGTGCCACCCTGACTAGATCCATGCACAGTTTTTATTTTGCTTAGGAATCAACATGCAAAATGTGGAACAATAAATGGAACTGAAAAAGTAAGTGGAACAAAAAATTAGGTGGGTTTTTCTGTGGAATGTGTAATTCTATGATAACCCCATGTAAGTTCATATTCAGATGCTGTGGAATTTTGTGCTAATAAAAGTTCTGTAGCCTCTCCAAATGCAGAATTCACTTTACCGAATTAAGCAAAATATCCAGCAGAATAAAATATCATGGAATATTAATTGCACCATTAATCTGCTAGTGGAATTTAATTCTGCAACATCTTTAACCCCATCTCAATGACTGCAAACAAGAGTTTTTAAGAAAACTTTAAAACTACTGCACACATCTCAGTTTTGGTATGAATTTACATTTTATATAATGCCAATATAACATACAGATGCTTTTGTTTGTATTAAGTGCTAAGTATATTATCTTAACAAATGTTGCCAGTCATTAAGCTGCTTTAAAGAAGTATTTTTCAAAATTTGATTTCAAAGAAAAAAAGTATACATTTACTAATGGGATTTATTTAATTCTGTAACAGTTAAAACACACTATCAATTACAAAACATATCTATCAAAACAGCAACTGGATATGCTTAATTAATTTGCATAATAGACTGTAGGGCTTCACACATTAACTGATATAAATAGTCACAAAATCTGAATTTTTATCATTTAGGAGAATGCAATGCAGTTTTTGCAAAGAAATTAACTGTTTGAGTGCACTGAGAGACTGTGTTAACATTTAAACTTACCATACACTGTACAGCCCTACACCCAGCATTTCAGCAGCCAGAACCACTTTCTACCAATCCACAACACCTAGAGTAACTGTCAACAGGACCTTGCTAAGCTGTGTTACCTTTGCTGGAGCTGCAGCCAAAAACTCGGCCTCCAGAATTTGGCTCTTCCAGCTGTGGGTTTGAGCTATTCTGTGATTGACATGGCCAGGTCATGAAGCATCCAGTCAGGACAGATTTAATCAGAAAAGGAACATAGAAACAGAGAATTTGATGGCAGAGAAATGATGTGTGACCCATCATGTCCGCCCCACCCTACCTATCCATGTTAACTGTGAAGGACCAATAGGGTTAGGTTGGGTTTACCTTTTAAATCCAGCCCAATTCTCTGTGGATCCAGTATGAGTTTTCCAGGCCAGCAGGAGTGTTGATTCCACAATGCGAGTCAGTAGTGTGATAGCCCGGGAGACCAGTCACTCTGCTGGTTCCTAACAGTACTGTGGCTCCTATCTGGACCACATTCTGTGAGTGACCCATCTTGTACTTTATATTTTATGTTTTAATGAGCTGAGCTCAAGCCAGTCTCATCGTTTATGTAAATCTTGCAATTAGCATGGCTCAACATGCCTTGTTGTTACTGAGTCATACTTTACAGTACTTACAGTATGTTAAGCAGTAGTACCAGTCATATTTAATCTCTACCATTGCAAGCTTATTTAATTGTACTGCACAATGAAATCTATACAATGTTTATGCCTTGTGTCTATACGGTATCATTTACTGTTCTTCATTATTACTGAAACTGCACATATATGTATGTTAATGTTATTTTTATAGACCCTACCCCAGCCCCCTCCCAAAAAAGTTGTACTACACAATGTTGCTTTTGTTGGCTGCCCTATCTATATTACTGCTACAGTTAATCCCATGAGGGTTCTTTTACTTAATAGAATTGAATTTTTGGAAACATCTGTAACAGCTCTTAAAGGTGAACTGCACTGAACCTGCAAGTCATTGTTATGTTTGCTTGTGTACGTGCACAAAGCAAACATCTTGTGATGACTGTAGAGAGCTGGGCTGGGTAGATGAAAGACCAAAATCATGGATTTAAGGAGGGTGGACTTCAGGAAGAAGGGCAAAGTGCTAAGGAGCCACTTGGCGGAAATCAGAGCAGATATGGGGGTGGTGCAAAGGTGGTCCATCATTAATGAAGAAATACTAGTTGCCACAGTGGAGTAAATTAGACTCAGGGGAAGAAAACAAGGACCAAATCACCAGCCGGTTCAGTTCTGGGGTTGCCCAGCCAGTAAGGGAAAAGAGGTTACCCCATAGGAAATTCAGGAAGGCCAAGACAGAGGTAGTTGGGGAAAATTACCTAAGGTTGGTTAGTTAGGCAAGTAAGGAAGTCTGGTGAGCTAAGGCACAGAAGGAGCTGCAGATAGCTGAATGAATTCAGAAGGGGGAGAAGACATTTTTTCGCTATGTAAGTGAGAAAAGGAACAAGAAGGATGGGGTTGTTAGGCTTAAGAAAGGGGGGAGTGGATGAAGGACAATGGAGAAAAAGCGGAGATACTAAATGAATACTTCTATTCCATCTTCACCAGGGAGAAGGATGGACCAGTGCCTTCAGGAGAAGAAGAGGAACGGGAAGGGGAAACAGATATAGTTATAGAGGAGGATAGAGTCAGGAAGGGGCTGTTTGCATTGAAGGTGGACAAATCAACAAGCCCAGACAGAGTACATTCAAGGGTACTTAGGGAACTGGCTGAGGAGCTGGCAGGACCACTGGCAGGCCTATTTAATAGTTTGTTGTAGTCAGGCATGGTACAGCAGGACCGGAGAACAGCACATGTGGTGTCCCTCCACAAAAATGGTCCTAAGACTGACCCAGGGAATTACAGACCAGTCAGTTTGACTTCAATCATTTGCAAGCTCATGGAGTCCATACTTAAGGAGAGGTTGGTAGACTGTCCAGAGGACCAAGATCGCCAGGATCTGAGGCAGCATGAGTTCATGGGGGGGGGAGGTCATGTCAAATGAATCTGATTGACTTCTTTGACTGGGTCACTAAGACAGTAGACAGTGGATATTCAGTAGGCACCCTCTTTCTGGATTTCAGCATGGCCTTTGACTCTGTGCCTCACAAAAGGTTGATCAGGAAGTTGGAGGATCTCGGAGTTGGGGAGAAGATGACCAAATGGGTGGAAAACTGGCTGAGGGACAGGATCCAGATGGTGGTTGTGGGGAACAGGAGTAAACTAGTGCCAAAGAGGTCACCAGTGGGGTCCCACAGGCCTTGGTGATGGGGCCAATGTTGTTCAATTTCTTCATCAATGACATTGGGGATGGCATCAAGGGCAAAATATGCCTATTTATGGATGGCACCAAGCTCTATGGGAGAGTGGACATAGCTAAAGGGATACAGAATCTACAGGATGATCTGGAAAAGCTGGAGAGAGGTGGTCCAGGGTGTGGCACCTTGGCTTTAATGCCAAGAAGTGCAAAGTTATGCACATCAGAGCCAATAATCCCAGGACAGAGTGCTACCTGGGTGGAGTTCAGGTATCTGCATCAGAGGAGGAGAAGGATATGGGAGTGATGATCAGTAGTGACCTGAAGCACTCCACACAGTGCATGAAAGCAGCAGCAGCAAAGGCAAACAAGATGCTGGGATGCATAGCTAGGGGGATCAGCAGTAGGAGAGAGGAGGTTATACTGCCCTTGTACAAGTCACTGGTGAGGCACATGTAGAGTATGGAGTTCAGTACTGTTGCTTACACTGCAGAAAGGACACTAATCTGCTGGAGAAGGTCCAGAGGAGGGCTAAAAAGATGATAGTGGGTCAGCAAGGTAAGGCATATGAGGTGAGGTTGAGGGCACTGAACATGTACTTCTTGGAGGGCAGCAGAGAGAGGGAGAACATGATGGATACCTTCAAGTACTTGGAAGGGATAAATAAGGTGGATAAGGAGGGTCTTTTTAAGCCATAACATGATGGGGCACAGTTTAAAGCTGGAGGGGGGAGATTTAGGAGGGGTGTCAGGAAACACTTCTTCATGGAGAGGGTGATGGACATTCAGAAGGCACTGCCAGAAGTGGTGGTCTTGTTGAAGATGGTGGGCAGCTCCAAGAAAGGCTGGGATAGGTGAGGTGGAAGGTAAGGATCATGGGTAGGGAGGATGGAAAGGATGAGAGGAGTGGGGAGGGGAGGCAAGATCAGTAGCTCATGCTCTAGACCCTGCAATACAAGCAGACTAGACAGACCAAATGGCCTTCTTCATATATTCATATGTAGGTGTGGGCTGCACTCAGCCAATGCAGCTGAGCCTGCGACAGGTGTACCCTGTGCACATCCAATCCAGGCAAGACTGCTGCAGAGACTGTTGATGTTCACTGATGGTTGGAAACTTCTCACATATGAAAGGATGCACCAATCACAGTGCAGCTGCATCCTCTCACAGTGCCATCATCAGGCAGCAAAGCAATGCCACACCTCCAGTTTGACCCAGAGGCTTAAAGAGCAGCCAACACCTTCAGGAGAACTTTAACAAAACATAACATTTAGACACAGTTCAGCTTGTATTTCACATTAGCTTTGTATTCTTCCTCCTCGTTATTTATTACAGCTGTCATTTGCATGAAACCAGGGTTTTTGTTCCTGAAGAGTTCATCTATTCCTATTGCTTTCCCCTACCTGAGGTCATATATTGCCCTGCTTGTGGCATCACAGTTACTCCCATGGTAACAGATGTTGATGTCACAACAGAGTATTATGACTTGAATTAGGAAGTAAGCTACAGAGGCAGATAAAATCTAAGGGAAATCTAAGGAATAAAAATCATGTACTCATGCAAATGTACTCAGTAATAAAAAACAAGGAAGAGAAATATATAGAATACATATGGAATGCAAGCTGAATTGTTCCTAATTATTATGTTTTTCAGAGTTTCTTTTTTGGCATCAGTAGCTCTTTAACACACAAAACAAACCTGCTCACTGCCAAACATCTGATCCAACCCCTGCTTCGGGCCACCAGACCTCCGCCAAGCACGGCCGCGGCTCCTGTAGCCTGCTGCTTCTGCCATCACCTCAACCCTCCTCCTGGAGCAGCGCCAATGGATCCAGCTCCTGCTTCGGGCCACTGGACCTCTGCCAAGCACGGCCGTGGCTCCTGTAGCCTGCCACTTCTGCCATCACCTCAACCCGCCTCGCAGACCATTGCCAGCGGGTAAGACCTCAGACCTAGGTTAGTTAAGCTGTGAGCAGATGCCATTGGTCACAGCACCAACAGCTAGTGCCTGATTGGATCTCCTGCTTCCTGGACTGCTGCTGATTGGCTGGCTCTGTTTTCCCTGCCATGCTTTGCTCACTGGGTGCTGCGCCCATAGACTTCTATTGGATTTTGCCGTAATTTTTTGCCCTGTACTACTAGTGTCTGGAATTGTGTTAAATTATTACTGCATTTGCTTTTATTTCCTAAAACTGTACTAGAAACTGGTATTTTGTTTATGGCCTGATTTTCCCCCTTGAATCATCTTTGCTTTTCTCTCAGTACTCGCTTTCTCTCTCTCTCTCTCTCTCTCTCTCTCTCTCTCTCTCTCTCCCTCCCTGACCTTAGCTATCCTATCTAAAATCTCCTCTCTATGCTCTGCCCTGCACCTCACCTCCCACGGTGCCAGGATCTTCAAAACTGATTTCGGTCTTTGTCTTTTGGCTGCCTCCCCTACCCCCCTTAACCCTTATTCTTTTTCTCACTTGCCTGGCTGTCTGCTTCCGCAGCTCCCCACCCACCAATTTAGCCACTGTGTCACCTCTGCAGCTTCCCCATCCCAGGTCTTAATCCCTCTCTCTTCTCTCCTCTCTCTCTCTCTCCCTCAGATCCAGCCCCTTCTTCAGGCCACCGGACCTCCGCCAAGCGTGGCCACGGCTCCTGTAGCCTGCCACTTCTGCCATCACCTCAACCCGCCTCCTGGACCAGTGCTGACGAGTAAGACCTCAGACCTAGGTTGGTTAAGCCATGAGCGGCTGCCATTGGTCACAGCACCAACAGCTAGTGCCCAATTGGACCTCCTGCTTCCCGGACTGCCGCTGATTGGCTGGCTCTGTTCTCCCTGCCTTGCTCTTCTCACTGGGCACTGCACCCATAGACTTATATTTGGATTTTGCCATAACTTTTTGCCCACCCGCTCCCCTGAGTGCGTTGTCAAGTACACCTTAATCCCGCCCACTCCCTACCTAAACCTCACCTCTCTTTACCCATTGGCTCCCCTCTATTGACACCTTGTCTACCCCCATGCCTACTTCCCTCTCCCTAATCATTCTTTACCAGCTTTCTCAATCTCCCTCATACCCTCTGCCATCCACTGTCTCAACTCTTCTATCCACGCACTCTCACTGTCTATCCAAATACGTTTTCTCCTTCCCTCTGTCACCTGTACACCTATGCCAGTGATGGCGGTACTCTCACACCTGTTCCTTCCTCTCCTGCACCTTCTTTCTGTGCCCTCTCTCTTCTCTTTCCTGGCCCCACCCATCCCCACCCCTTCCCCACCCCTCCATCCTCCTTATTGCTTGTTACTCCCGGGTACCCTCCATTATCCTATGTATCCCCAGAGTGGTCCCTCCTCACAGTGTTACCATGATACCTTCCCGAATCATAAACTTTCTCAAGTCAGATCATCTTCCCACAATATACCAACTTATAACTCATGGACTTGGTTGTATGGTGCCCACCTATCTCCCCACCTACAAACAACAATGTAAATTGTCCCTTGAGGTTCTGCGCCTTTGCTCTATTAAACACATTCTCCTCCTACTACTTATATCCGGAAATGTTCTCCCGAACCCGGACCCTGTCTGTCCATGCCCTGGAAAAAACCCTAGAACTCTAACTCGGGCTACCATTAATATATGCAGTCTTCTGCCAAAGATTGATGCCCTCCAAGCCTTCATCTGCCAACACAACCCAGATATTCTTGCTCTTGTTGAAACCTGGCTGACTTCAAAAGTCCCTGATTGTGCTTTAACAATACAGGGGTACAACATTCACTGATTGGACTGGGTAGCAAAGAAAGGGGGATGATGTGCCATATATATCAAAGACCCTCTCATGTGGCACCCAATAGATACTGTCTCATCTGCTGACTCGGCCCAGATCCTTCCAATCAAAATTCTCTTAGGGCCAAATCAAAAAGCCCTTACCATTATCATTGTATACATTCGACCTAGAGTTCAAAGACCTGGTCTCCATGATGTTATGAGCTTCGTAAACAATCTGCACCCGGACTCTGAACTTATTCTGCTAGGAGAATTCAATATTAACTGGCTTGCACCTGAAGCAAGTGCCCACAAAGACTCTATTAGAGCTGCTAACCTCTCGCAGATGGTTGCGTCTGCTGCCAGGACTAACTACAAAACAGGTACCAGTACTCTGCTTGACTGGGAACTCACCAACCACCCTGCTAGGATCTCTCGCATCACAGTCCTGCCAGACTCTCTCAGTGACCACTCACCAATTATCCATGAATGGACAAACAAATTCGTAAAGCCCCCCAAAAAAATAATCTCCAGTAGAGTCCTACCTAGTGGCAATCTGATCCACCTCAAACAGTACCTAAAGTCTCAAGACTGGTCACCGATATATCTGGCAACCGATGTCTGCCTTGCTCTTGACCATCTCATCTCGACCTTCAACAAAGCTTGTGACCTTTATGCCCCGGTTAAGAGGCGTAAGGCTACAATCTATATGCAACCCTGGATCACAAGGGCTACTAGCCCAATTGAAATGGAGGGACCACCTCTGGGCTGTGACTCAAACCTCGGAAAGCTACCTGACACTCAAAAATATAAACAAGCCCGAAATGCCTGTACCTAGGTCATACGGCTCGTGAAAAGCTCCTATTACAAAGAAGCACTCATAAACACCTGGGATAATGGACAAGCTTTCTGGGATAATATGAAGGAACTCACAGGGAAGCAGATTGAAACACCTCCGACCATGCTAGTAGTAGATGGCTCAACTACCCTCGACCCAGTGGTCATTGCAAACACCTTCAACAAGACATTCACAGATCTCAGCTAAGTCCTCCCCCTGACTACTTCGAACAAAGCACCTCCATCTCCAGCCCCCCTCAACTGCAATCTCATCTACCTCTCTTCTACTTTAAGTAGGTCAGACCATATGTTGCACACAGCTATATTGTCACAGCTATCTCCAAATCCAGAACCAGTGGCGATACTTTGGACCTTAAGCTTCTGTCACTTACCCTTGATGAACTTCTTTTCCCCTTAACAAAAATTCTGAATCTCTCCCTTACTAGTAGTAAATTCCCGGACAGATGGAAAACTGCGATTGTGACCCCTGTCCTCAAAAGTGGTGACAGGTCAAATTACTCTATCGCCCTATCTCAATACTACCTCCGCTCTCTAAGGCCCTCAAGCGGATCGTGTCTGACCAACTTACTGACCATTTGGAGAAATACAACATCCTAACTACAAAACAACATGGATTCTGGAAAGGTCACAGTACCACCACTGCCCTCCTTGAGCTCACCAGAGCAGTTCATAAATCCCTTGACAACGGACAGCTCACGGGGGCCATTTTCATCAACTTATCCAAGGCCTTTGATACTGTACACCACAGGCTTCTTATTGACCAGCTACTAATTGCTGGCCTATCACCGGACTCTGCATTATGGTTCAATAGCTAGCTAGATCGTCGAAGGCAAAAAGTAAAAATTGCCAGTGCTCTCTCTGATTCCCTGCACGTCCACTCAGGTGTACCTCAGGGTTCCATCCTGGGCCCCCTGCTCTTCAGCCTCTTTTTGAACTCACTGCCACTATCCTGTTCTGAGCCCATCTTATTGTATGCAGATGATACAGTAGTCTTCTCATCCCACAAAGACCCTTTAACACTGCAACATACTCTCCAGCATAATTTCAGCTGCGTTAAATCGTGGTTCCACAAGCACAAGCTAGTGTTAAATCACAAGAAAACTAAATCAATACTCTTCCATAGCCCCCAAAACTCGCATAAGCAACACCAGCTGGCTATCTGTACTGCAAATGGTAATACCCTTGATCAGGTCAGTCTTTCAAATATCTAGGGATCCTACTAGATCCTTGCCTCACATATGTGGCTCACATTGACAATGTTGCCAGAGCTGCAAATACCCAACTTGGTATACTCTATAAACACAGGCAACATCTTACCTCTGAGGCACTGATGATTGCTGTACAGAGCTCAGTGGTCTCGGTCATCGACTATGGTCTCATCATTTATAGCTCTGCCACAACGACAACCCTCAGACAGATAGCAGTTACCCTAAACAAGGCCTGTTGATTAATTACTGGTGCCCACCATCTTACCCACACCTGTGACTTGTATGCTCAGGCCGGTTGGCTCCAACTATCAAGCCGAATCAAGTACCTCACTTGTACAATGGCGAAGAAAATCCACCTCAGCCTTGCACCCCCTGGAGTCATAGCTCTACTACCTGAGAACACCAATCAACGGAGCTCCAGGAGATCAAAGCAGCAGCTTCTGAAAGTTCCCCACTGTCGTACTAGCCTGGGCCAATGTTCCTATGCCTACAAAGCTCCACTCTGGCTAAATGACCTCAGCCACACCATCTCCTCAGCCAAAACACTTGGGTTGTTCAAAACCAGTCTCCAGCACTATCTCTCTACCTCAAGCTCCTGTGATTGCTTCCCCTATACTGAGGAATTCACTTTCATAGCAAGCCGGTGGCACCCACCACACCAACCAGTCCAAACTGCCACACTTCAAAATCCCCTACCTCAAATGCTCTTACTTCGTCTCCCCCATTTCCTGCCTCCCCTTCCTCCCTTCCTGCCCCTCCTCCCCATCTGCTGCATTATCCCTCTCTTCGTACTCCCCCTTTTTCTTGACATAGCACTTACTGGATATCTCCTCTGACAAATGCCTCTGGCTGCTTCATCATCTCACTCCACACCATGCTGCTGTTTGTCATATTAGCAGACCTAATACCTATACTGTCTGTAACCATTGCATTGCTTCACTCTATGAAATGTTTTGTGTGGAATGTTTGTCTACCATTTGTATTTCTCTGACATGGAACCTTTATAAAAGAGCCTTGGCTCAAAGGTATTTGTAATCCTAGATCTAAATAAATAAATAAATAAAAACATAGACCCACCCCTCCTGAATAAATCCCCATGCCCTTAATATCACAAACAAATCCACCCTCTGCCAAATATAGATCCCCCCTCCCAAATGAATCTCCATGCCCTTTCAGTCACAAACAAACCCATCTGCTGCCAACCATAGATCCCCCACTCCTCCAGAGTGAATCCCCATGCCCATCTGTCACAAACAAACAATCCCACTGCCAAATAGTAAATGGAGTCCACTCTGAAGAAAGGGGGGTTACTAGTGGGGTACCGCAGGGTTCAGTATTAGGACCGGTCCTCTTCAATGTCTTTATAAGTGACATTGCAGAGGGACTGGAAGTAAAAGTATGTCTCTTTGCAGATGACACAAAGATCTGCAACAGAGTTGATGCACAAGGTGGGGTGGAAAGGATGAGAGGGACTTGGCAAGGTTAGAGAATGGTCAATTGTGTGCAGCTTAGATTCAATGCTAAGAAGTGAAGGTAATGCACCTGGGAGACAAAACCCAGGGAAGAGAGTACACAATGGGGCGCAGATATCAACAACAACAAAAATACAAAGGGACCTGGGGTAGTCATATCAGATGACCTAAAGGTGGGCAAGTAATGTGAGAGGGGCAGCAAGGAGGGTGGGAGGATACTGGGATGCATAGGAGGCATCACCAGTAGAAAACATGAAGTTATTATCCTCTGTACAGACAGTTGGTGAGACCCCATCTGGAGTACTGCGTGCAGTTCTGGAGACCCAATCTCTGCTAAGACATAGACAGGATGGAGGCTGTCCAGAGGAGGGCAACTAAAATGGTGCAGGGTCTGCACCAGAAGACATATGAAGAGAGACTTAAGGAGCTGAATATGTATAGCCTCGAGGAAAGGAGGGAGAGGGACATGATAGAAACTTTCAAGTACCTCAAGGGAATCAACAAAGTCCAAGAGGTAGCATCTTTCAAAACAAGAGGTGTGCAAGAACAAGGGGCACAATTTGAAGATAGAAGAGCTCAGAGGTAATTTGGAAGTATTTTTTCACAGAGAGGTTGTGGATGCATGGGACAGCCTTCGGAGGAAGGTTGTGGAGTCAAAAACAGTAGTGGAATTCAAGCATGCATGGGACAGTCATAAAGCAATTCTAGGGGGTGGGGGTAGGAAGAAGTAGGCTGCTGGTTAACTAGGATCTGCAGCTTATCCATTAGGTAGGGAAATGGGCAGACTGGGTGGG
Organism: Neoceratodus forsteri; assembly: GCA_016271365.2. Taxonomy (NCBI): domain Eukaryota; kingdom Metazoa; phylum Chordata; order Ceratodontiformes; family Ceratodontidae; genus Neoceratodus; species Neoceratodus forsteri. Next base: position 146,503,916 of record CM028133.1, on the reverse strand, counting down.
CCAAGCGGTCCTTATCTGCCGTCAAAATCTATGTTTCTATGTTTCTATCACAAAGAAACCCATCCACTGCCAAATATACATCCCACCCACTCCTGAATGAATCCCAGTCCCCATTCTGTCACAAACAAAGCCACCCGCTGCAAAACATAGATTCTAACTCCACTTGTTGCCAAGCTTAGATTCCTCCCCCCCAAAATGAATCCCATTGCCTGCCTGTTCTGTCACAAACTAACCTGCCCTCTGCCATACATAGCTCCCTCCCCCTCCTAAAGGAGTCCTATTCCCTGCTTATTCTGTCACCAACAAACCCACCCACTACCAAATATAGATATCACCCTCAAATGAATTCCTGTGCATGTTCTGTCACAAACAAACCCACCCGCTGACACACATACACACATTAGGTTAAGTAGGGTTTACCTTTTCAATCCAGCCCAATTCTCTGTGGACCCATCTGAGTGTTCCAGGTGAGCAGGAGCGTTGACTCTATAGTGTGAGTCCATAGTGTGAGAGGCTGAGAGACCAGTCACTCTACTGGTTCCTAACAGTACTGTAGTTCCTATCTGAACCACATGCTGTGAGTAACCCATCCTGTACTTTATATTTTAGGTTTTAATGAGCCGAGTTCAAGCCAGTCTCATTGGTTATGTAAATCTTGCAATTAGCCTCACTCAACAAGCTTTGCTGTTACTTTTTACAGTACTCATGTTATTGAACAGAAACAGTCATATTTAATCTGTACCATTGCAAAATTAATTGTACTGCACAATTAAATCTATACAACTTTTATTCCTTGTGGATATACAGTACCATTTACAGTTCTGCATTATTACTGAAGCTGATCATATGCTCATACTAACTTTACTTCCATAGAAGGTACCCCTGTCCCTTACCCAAGAAACTTGTTGTAGAACACAATGTTACTTTTCTTGGCTACCCTATCTATATAATTGCTATAATTAATCCCATGAGGGATATTTTACTTACTAGAATGAATCTTTGGAAACCTCTGTAACAACCCTTTAAGGTGAACTGCACTGAACCTGCAAGTCATTGCTATGCTTGTTTGTGTGCATACGCAAAGCAAACATCTTGGGATGACTTCAGAGAGTAGGGCTGGGTAGGTGTGGGCTGCATGCAGCCAGTGCAGCTGAGCCTCCAAGAGGCATAGCCTGCACACATAAAATCATATCAAAGCTGCTGCAGGGGCTGCTGACACTCCCTGATGGATGGTAACATCTCACATCTCACAGGATTCAAGTGCAGTTGCATCCTTTCATGGTGCTACCATCTGGCAGTAATGCAGTGCTCCACCTCCAGTCCGACTGACTGGCTTCACCCCCAAACAAACCCACCCTCAGCCAAACATAGATCCCACCCCTTCTGAATTAATCCCCATGTCCTTTCTGTCACAAACAAACCCACCCACTGCCAAATATATATATGCCTCCCCCTCCAGAAAGAGTCCCGTTGCCCATTCTGTCACAAACATACCATCCCTCTTCCAAATATATATATATATACCTCCCCTTCCAGAATGAGTTCTGGTGCCCATTCTGTCACAAACAAACTCACCCACTGCCAAAAATAGATCCCGTCCTCTCCCACATAAATCCCAGTGCCTGCCCAGTCTGTCACAAACAAGTCCACCTGCTGGTAAACTTAGATCCTTCCCCTTTCCAAATGAATGGAAGTACATATTTAATTCCCTCAGCCTATCCTCGTAGGGCTTACAATGTAAGTTCCTGCACCATTTTGGTTGCCTTCCTCTGAAATGCCTCCACCCTAGTTATGTCCTTACATAGATGAGGACTCCAGAACGGGACACAATATTCGAGGTGCGGCCTCACTAATGTCCTGTATAGTAGAATGATTACCTCCCTTTTTGTGCTGGTGATTCCCCTGCCTTTGCATCCCAGCATCCTGTCCGTCTTTCCTGCCACCTTGTCACACTGCCTACCAACCTTGAGGTAATCGGAGGTGATCACCCCTAAGTCTCTTTCTTGCTTGGAGCATGCTATTTCTTTCCCCCAAGTTGATATGTAGCTCCTGGGTTTTTATGCCCTGTGTTCATTATCTTACATGTTTTTGCATTAAAACCTAGCTGACAATGCCTTGACCAATCCCCCAGCTTCCTTAGATCTCCCCTCATTCTGTCCACTCCCCCGGGTGTTGTGTCCACCCTGTTGCAGAGCTTAGTGTTCTCAGTGAAGAAGGCAAATGTTCCATTCCAGACCCTCTGCAATAACACTGAGAAAGACATTGAAGAGTACTTGATCCAGCACTGATCCCTGTGGTCTTGGGTAAGTCCCCACCAGTTTCCATGAGTGGAGATTTTTGCAGCACCAGAGCCTGGTAATGACTTGTTTAGCTGCTAGAATGAGCAACAAGATCAATTTGTAGTAGTTTATATTTAATGTGTTATTTTCTAGTGGGATAGAGGCTAGGACAAAGGCTTTGGTAATTGTTTCTGGACAGTTATGAACATACAAACATATGAATTTGCCAGCAGAAACAGGCCATAATGGTCTATCGAGTCTGCCCGATTGTGTAGCTCAGTTAGTTTCCTAGAGCTGCCCCACCTCCCACCCCCCCACTTCTCCTGGAGTCATTCCCCACCATCTCATTCCCCTCCCCCAACTTCTTCTCAGTAGTGCCTTTTTCAGTCCTAATCTTCACCCTATCCCACCCCACCTTGAAACTGGCCACTGTCTTCACTGCCACCAGCTGCTACGGCAACTCATTCCACCCCTTAACAACCTTTTCAGTGAAAAAGTGTATTGTTTCCTTCCTGAATCTACCCCCCATTAGTGTGAGCTAACTGGCTAAATATAATTTAGAATCAGCAGTGCACTTTCACAAGAGCAGCGTAACAGGCTATGCCTATGGCCAGCTCTAAATGGGGGCCATTATAATAATGTCAACTGCAGTGCTTGTCAGCAGTGAAAATTTGAACCTTATTTTTTATCTTTTTTCAGATTTCTCTTCCCCCACCCATCCTACTAATACCCTTCTTTCCTGACTAAGCCTTTTCTGGGGATTACACTTAAAACATTAAAATGAGTGCCTATCATGTAGCTTATACCAGATCAGTATTCTGAACTATATACACCTACTGTCCCATTCAAGTAGAGAGCCAGATCAGTATTCTGCACTATATACATCTACTGTCCCGTTTGAGTAGGGAGCAGTACCAGCCTCATGCTAGTTCATTTCAGTCACAAGAAAAATAATGATAAAAACCTTTAACATACTGATGAATAACTGGATAAACCACATCAAAAGGAGCACTTTAAGTTTCAATGTAATAAAGTGAGAACACTCAAAATAAGGGAACGAAATATGAAACACCACATGGAAGTCCAATTTAAACTAGATTTTAGAAAGGATTGGTCCCACTGCAAACATGCATTGCTTTTTCAACTAAAACAAGAGTTCTGTTGACAAATCTCAATCCTTCAGAGACTAAGAACTCTTTTGGAACCCATCCGCAGTTGAATAGACTAAATCACTTATTCAAAACTGAACAAAAAAAAACAACTTTCGCTTCCCCTGCCTTTGCAGTTAAATATGTCTTCTAAATCATTTATGACTTTTTGACTTTTTGCCAGTAAGTTTGGAGTAATGGACAGGCCCATAGGGTATTAGTCTGGTCCACCTGGTGGTGCCCACATCTGCATCAACAATACCCAGCTTGTGGGCCCATGAATTTGGAAATGACTGCCGGGGCACGAAGATATCTAAGGTGGCAATTCAAGGAATATTCCCTCAAGTATGTGGCTGATGTTACTTCATAAAAAGAAAGGGCATATTTGTTCCAAATTTCTATTGAGAAGTTGGTGTTTGGTTCCAAGTATCATCTATGGAGTCTATCAGTGGGGTCTGTAATGCTTTGTATAACAGACTTATGAGATGCTCCTGGGTGTGGCCCTGTAAACAGGACTGAAGTAAATGGACTAGTTGGGATGGTTTCTAAGCATTTGGGGCCTGGGCTTCCTCTCTGGGCTAAAGGTACTCCTGAAACTGCATGTATTTTTGGAATTCAGAGTGTAGAAGGTGAAAAGAAGTCTGGAGAGTTACAAAAGGTAATATCCTAGATGGACCAAGTAATTGGAATACATGTTTAACGCCATGTCTGTGCCATTGCTTCAGGGCTCCGTCGAGTCTATTTGGGGGGAATGTTACATCATATGCTATGGCTTGTAAGTAAAGTCTATCCACTGAGGTAAGATATTGCTTCTGAGTGAGCACCCAATAGCAAAATGTTTCTGCCATATATTGGTAAAATTTATTGAAAGGGTTACAGGCTGGGGAATTGCTGAAAAGGTAGCGAGTTAGATCTTGAGTATCATTCAGAGTTTGTTCAATATGCTTCCAAAGAGAGTGATAGCTTGGCGTGAGCTAGAAGAGGATGATCCATAAGTGAGATGTCAAGGCATATCTGTCTAGCTTGGGGAGGTTAACACCTTCTTTGTCTTGAAGAGGCTGTTAGATGGAATATCGATTTCAAGGTGGCTTACCCTGCCATATAAACCAAGAGATAAGCTTATCCCAAGCCTGAAAATATAGTTTACTCAGCATGAAGGCGAGGGTCTGGAGGAAGTATAAGATTCGGGGTAGTACATACAATTGAAAAAGCCTGTTGTAAGTTGGGATCAGCGGGAAAGGTCATCTGTCAGTTGTTCGGTTAGGGACTCGTCGTTTAGTAGATCTAAATTAGTTATGTTTTTGGTAAGTTTCACTCCAAGATAGAGGATGCCTGTCTTATGCCATTTAAATGGGAAGCTGTGTTTAATCTGGGAGGATGGGACATAGTGGTAGAGGAGTACTTCTGTCTTCTGATTATTCAACTTATAGCCAGATAGCTTACCAAAGTCCTGCAGAAAGTTCTTTTTGCCCCAAATTTTTAACATAGTTTTTTTTAACTCACCTCAACAAGGGATGTGTAGTTTTTCAATTCCCCTCCAAAACATGTTTTTGCAGATGCTATGCAAAATCATCTTTCTAATGGGATTAAAAAACTTCCAGTTGCATTGATCACAAGGTGGGGGGGGGGGTGGTAAAATGACTATGTTGAAAATTTGGGGTCAAATCATCAGAAAAACAATGAAGTTGTGATGAAATGTTGCATTTTTTTAACACTTACACATAACTTTGCTATTATAGTAGATATTGGTCCCATATTTTCAACATAGCCCTTTGTTACCCCACCTCATGAACATGACTGGTATCATTGTTCAGACCCCTCCAAAAAGTGTTTTCAATGTCACTCTGCAATATCTCCTTTCAGATGGGAGTTTAAAAATTCCCCCTATCTTGGTTGTGAGGTGGGGTTATAAAAAGACTGTTGAAATTTTGGGCTCTTAGGCCCAGATATTCAAAAGGGTTGCGCCATGACAAATCTGGACTGTCATGTACGGTATGGGCTGCACGCCCATTGGCTCTAGCTCTGCACCAATGGGCGTGCAGCCCTACTGGACAGTCAGTCGGCGGGCGGCAGGGGCGGCAGGCGGTGGGATGCTGCCGCCCGCCGCGGCCGGGGAGGCGGGTGGTGGGGCTTCATGGGTGGGTGGGGTGGGGGACACTAGACACCAGGGAGATGTTTGGGGGTTGTCTGGACATTCTGCCAGCGATCGGGCATTACGGTCACTGGACCACCAGGAGATATTCGGGTTGGGGGTCTTTTACATTCTGCCTGATGATCGGGCACTGTAGAGGGTTGTTTCACGTTCTGCGCGATCCGGGCATTGGGAGCTGTTTGGGCGGGGGTTGTCAGTATACATTCTGCCCGCGATCGGGCATTGGGAGATGTGTGGGCAGGGGTTGTTTTCACGTTGTGCCAGGATCGGGCTGCAGGGTGCGTCGGTCCCCGACGGCTGCTGCCTGGCAGGGCGGCCAGGCGCAAGTCCTCGGGGATCGGCGCACCTACATGCTAATGGCATGCAAATGGGGCCATAATCAGATGCAAATGGCCCCCCCTGCGCCTTGCATGAATTATGGCCCCATTTGCATGTCACCTTTTGAATATCGGAAATTTGCGCATGGCGCAATGGTACTTGCGCCACCGCAAGTTTAATGCTCAACTCTGACAACTTGCGGTGGCGCAAGTTCACTGCGCTTGCACGAGTGGCTGTGGCTGGGGTGATATTCAAAGGTTGCTCAATGGCGCGCTCCTTTGAATGTCGCCCAACCACCTATAAGCTACTATTTTGAGAGCAGGCGCGGGGCTTGCGCCTCAGAATGGCGCCAGTTTGAATATCGGGCCAAAATGTATAACAACAAGGACATTATGAAGAAATTATGACTTTTTCCGGTATTCACTAATAACTCTAATTTTGCAGATTTTGGCCCCAGATTTTCAATGTACTGTAACCCTTGGTTTACCAAACCTCATGAACACGAAAGGTGTAATTTTCCAAATCCCTTTCGAAACAGCGTTTCGCAGTCATGCCGCAAAATCACATTTCAAGTGGGATTTAAACGATTCAGCCTTTCTTGATTATAAGCTGGAGTCATAAAAAGACTATAATCAAAATTCAAAGTCAAAATATCACACCACAATATAATGAAGAAATGTTGAATTTCTTTTTCAGCACTTATTCACAACTCTGCTATTTTAGCAGTTATTGGCCACCGATTTTAAACACAGCCCTTTTGTTACCCCACCTCATGAACATGACTTGTGTAATTTTTTCAAATCCCCTCTGAAATGTGTTTTCACAACTGAGCCACATAATCTCCTTTCGAATGGGATTTTATATATTCCACCTGCCTTGATCATAAAGTGGGGACATAAAAAAACTATTTTGAAAATCTGAGCTCAAAATGTGAAAAAAAACAAACATATAGGCCCAAATATTCAAAAGGGTTACGCATGGTGCAACAGTGTTGTGCCATGCACAACCCACTGTTGTGCCCTGGCGCGATATTCAAAAGGGAAAAGTGCACTGCACAAATCCCGATGCACTGGAGCGCATCAGTGGTGTATGCAGGCACAGGTGGGGGGGTGTGCCTATGCATAACTTGCACAGCCCGATATTCAGCCCTGGATGTGCAGAGTCATGCATGTGCAACCCCTACCTGTACCTGCGCCTGCACAAAGTTAAGCCCCCAAAAAAAGGAACAAATGATGGCCACCCACAGGTGAGCTGCTGCATTGCAGGGTGCAACACGGCAGCTGCCGCATGTGGGTAGCCTACCGTACCGCACCTGGCGGCCTCCCTATACCCGATCGCGGGCATCTTTTGAAAATCACCCCACCAATAACTCCTTGTGGTCCAGTGGACCACTATATCCTGATCGCAGGCATCAGGATTAGAACCCCCACGTCCAATATCCCTGGTGGTCCAGTGGACCATATTCTGCTGTCGTGGGCATCTGTCAACCATGTAAAATGGCCTTTACCCTGGTGGTCTAGTGTACCGCCCTCCCACCGCCCACTGAGCCCCACGCCCGCTCCCCCAGTCAGCCGGTGGCGGCAGCACCACCATGCCACCCGCGCCCGCAACTGACAGCTCGGTAGGGCTGCCGCCCGATGGTTAACAGCGTGAGCGGTAGGCGTGCAGCCTACTTCTGATCAGATATGGAATGATTCATTCACATATCTGGACTGTATAGTACAGTATGAGCTGCACAACCATTGGCTCGTCACTGTGAACCAATGGGCACGCAGCCCTACCGAGCTGTCAGTCGGCGGGTGGCAGGGCGGCAAGTGAGTGAGGTGCTGCCGCCCGCTGGCTAACTGGGGGAGAGGGGCGGTGGGGCACAATGAGGCGGGTGAGGAGGAGGTACACTAGACCCAGCAGGGTAATAGGCCATTTATATGGTTGACAGTGCCCATGATCGAGAAGTGCAGTCCACTGGACCACCGGGATATATGGGCGTGGGGATTCATACTGATGCCATGATCGGGCACATAGCGGTCCACTGGACCCCAAAGATATAGGGGAGGAGTTATTCTGTTAGATAGATGCCTGAGATTGGGCTGCAGGGGCATTGGTCCCTGCGCTGCCTGCCAGGCGCCAGGCGCAAGTAGTCAGGGATCTGTGCACCTGCATGCTAATGGCATGCAAATGGGGCCAAAATGACATGCAAATGGCCCCATGTGTGCCTTGCATAAATTATGGCCCCATTTGCATGTCCCTTTTTGAATATTGCAGGTGCTGTGCATGGTGCAATGGCACTTGCACTAGCGCATCTCCATTCTCCACTCTGGCCACTTGCGCTGGTGCAGTGCCACTGCGCCATGCACAGTGGGGGTGGCCAGGGTGCAATATTCAAAGCTGCTGCGCCATTGCACAGCTCCGTTGAATATCACCCAGGCCACACCCCTGCGCAACAAAGTTGAGCTGCGTCCAGGCTTATGCCACAGCCTGGCTCAGTTTGAATATCCGGGCCACAGTGTAGAATAGTAGAGCATTGTTCTGTATAGAATGCCATCCTTTTGAAAATGCTGTTGTACCATAGTTCAAATGTTATGGAATGTGAGTGTACCCTTCTGTGGTACAACAGTATTCTGACACCTCTAGCGCCTGTACAAGTCAGTTTCATTCTGAAAGTGAAAAAAATGCTACGCACATATTTCACATAATACTATAAAAAAAAAAACAAGATGAGCAACTTTAAGCACAACTAGTATGTTCTACCACCTGTGGGTTCTGATTCCCAAAGAACTCTCGAGTGCCACTTTTGAGGTCAGAGGGAATCAGAATCCTTCTGTGGTAGAAAATACTGGTTGTGCATAGTTGCCCAGCAGTACTCTCTATATTCTTTCATCAAGTGGTTGCCAGGATGAGAAAGACCTCAAGAGTGAAGCTCGAGGGGGATGTCTGTCATCCTGGTAACCATAAGGTAAAAGAATTGCTTTCTTGTGTATTGGGGCTCCATACATACCTCTCAAGTGTCCCTGATTTTGCCTCAAAATTTTACTCTGTCCCTCCTAAAATTTGTGTTTTTGTGACTAAACAGTGGGGACTTTAAGCACAAAACAATGTCAAGCATTAAAGTTGTAGACTTGTTCTTCTTTAGAAAATGCATTTTGCACTAAGCCCCATATTCTACCAGCTTTCTGGGTGGATCTCTCTAATTTTGAACATGTGTCCCTGATTTTGGTCCTTTGTCCCTGATTTTTTTAAGCCTTGTCCCTGATTTATGAGGCAGGAGGTTGAGAGGTATGGCTCCATACACTATTTTATATAGTGCATGGTATAAAAAAATACACTACAGTCTCTGAAGGAACGAGTTTTGTTTGCTTTATTTGTAATTTTTTTAACATGTTGCATCTGCACACATCACTAAAGTGTGAGTGGTAGTATCACATTTGACTATCAGCTGAAGAGCAGCCCATTGTCTTATGACACCCATACTGCAGCACAATGCAAAATTGTTCTGCTGCAGGACGAACATCACTACTGCAGCAGAACTACTTTTTACAAGGCGTGGAATTCCATGCTTAAAATGATTTTTTGAGGTTTGCCATAACAAATGGGAGTAGTAAACTATAGTAACCTGTAGGAGTTGTAATTCAATCTCCTATCATTCAAACTGCCAAAAAGTTCTATTTTCCATGAAAGAAATGCTTTTATTTCTGTTGTCTGCTTCATTTGCATAACCCACCCCCTTTTTATGTTTACTTGCTCGCAGCACAAGAAACATATTGCGGCAACTTGATGCTGAAGCAGGTTCTGGAGGTGTGGCACTATTAGGCCAATACCGGCATGGCATTTCAGGGCATGTGTGATGTCCACCAATAGTATGGGACACAGCCAGTGACACTAGTTTGGAACCTTGCCACCAACTTGTGAAAAAATAGCCACTGCAATCAGGGACCGCCTCGTCATTGCAGCATCAGCCATTTGCTGCAATGAGGGAGTGACCCGTTTTTGCAGGGTGGGACCTTGCAGCCCTGATAGTGTTTGTGAACACGGTGGTGGCTTGCCGCCTGTTCACAAACTATATTAACCCCCTCCCCTGCAGAGGTGGTGCCCTCCCAACACATTTTGTTTGCTGACGGGGCCCCAATCCCGTCAGCTGCAGTCACCAGATGTATGTTGCAGGCAGAGGCCCACTCCCGTCAGCAGTATAACAACCCCCACTTTTCTTGTCTGCTGACAGGGTGCCCAATCCCGTTGACATAATGCCCCCTCCTTTTTGTTGTGTGCCGACAGGGTGCCCAATCCTCCCCTGTCAGCATAATCCAACTCCCCATTGTTAACGTGCGATGGGTGCCCAATCCTGCCGGCAATATACCCCTTGTTGTTTGCCGAGGGGGGTGTCAATCCCCCATCAGCTACAGCAGCCTCCCCCAAAAAAAGACTCAGTTGGCATGCTGCGAGCCCACCCCAGTGTGCAACATTGCCCTGTAAATAAAAAACCGTCCTGTGATGTCTTTTTTTTTTTTTTACCTGTAAGGAAGGAAACGGTCCCCACGGCGGTCTTCCTGGCTCCCATCCCACAACCTGCACCCACCCACTGTGCACCCTGCCTCCCCACACCCCCACACCCCATACTTACCTCCGGAGTCCCGCGTGACGATCTTCGGTGGACCGGGAATACATCTGCACTCTTCAAAGCTGACTGCGAACTGAGGAAATGCCGATAAGCTGTATAATGGAATAAATAAGGTTTTTTCAACTTTAATGCATATCTCAGGCATTTTTTGGAATTTTGCCACCAAATTTTCAACATAGGGGCTTTGGGACCCCTCCTTACTAATTCTGTCACTGTCATGGCGTGAATCGGGCCCGAAAAGTGATTTTGAGGTCACTGTGCAGAATCACCTTTCAGGACTGATTAACAAAACTACAGTGCCAGTGTTTATGAGGAGGCTGTCAAAAAGCCTATGTTGCAAATTTGGTGGGAAAAATCCAAAAGAGTACTGTTTTATGAGTGTGCATTGGCATGATTTTCACTGCGCTTATAACGTTCTTGAATTTTGCAATATTTTCACCCCAGATTTTCAACATTGGCCTTTCTTCAGACCTCTTTGTGAACAGTACAGCTGTCATTTTTCACACCCTGGACGAAATGTGATTTCGCACTTCCAGCGTGGAATAGCACGGTCGGTGTGGGAAATCAGTGTTCTGCACAGATTAAGAACCTGACAGTGGCACTATTCATGAGCAGAGGTCCTAAAATACCTATATTGAAAATTTGGTGATGATACTCAATAAAATGACCATGTTATGAGCATGCATTGCGCTGTTCCTACACACGCTCGTACGTTTGTGAATTTTCAATATTTTCACTCCAGATTTTCAAGATTTCCATTTTACCACACCTCCTTATGAGCAGTGCAGCCGTCATTTTTCACATTTCACCTAAAATGTGTTTCCATGCATGTAGCGCACAATAGCGCAGTCGGTGTGCAAAATCAATGTTTGGTCCAGATTAAGAAAATCACAGTGACACTGGTCATGAGCAGAAGTGTTAAAATGGCTATGTTAAAAATTTGATGGAAAAATTCCCCAAAATGACAGTTTTACGAGCATGTGTTGCTCTGTTCCTACGCACGCTCGTACATTCGTGAATTTTCACTATTTTCACTCCAGATTTTCAACATTGCCATTTTACCTCACCTCCTTATGAGCAGTATAATAGTCATTTTCACTTTTGCCCCAACGTGTTTCCGTGCATATAGCGCACAATGGCACGATCGGTGTCGCGAAATCAATGTTCAGGACAGATTAAGAACATCACAGTGACACTGTTCAGGAGCAGAGGTGTTACAACAGCTATGTTAAAAATTTGGTGAAAAAAGTCCATAAAATGACTGTGTTACGAGCAACCATTGCACAGTTTCCATGCACCCTGGTAAGTTTATGGATTTCTAATATTTTCAGTCCAGATTTTCACCACTGGCATTTTCCAACACTTCCTTATGAACAGTACAGCTGTCATTTTTCACACCATGGCTGAAATGTGTTTTCACACTTCCATCGCAGAAATGCGTGGTTACTGTGGGAAATCACTGTTCGGGACAGATTAAGAAAATCCCAGTGACACTGTTCATGAGTGGAGGTCTCAAAATGCCTGTGTTGACAATCTGCTGTAAAACATCCCCAAACTAATTGCATTATGGGTGTGCGTTGCCCAGTTTCTACACACTCAGTGACTTCACCAGTTTTTAATATTTTCCTGCAGATTTTCAACATTGCCATTTTTTCCACCTCCCATGAACAGTACAGCTGTCATTTTCACATCCTGTTCGAAATGTGTTTTCCACACCTGTGGTGCCAAATGGCATAGTCGTGTACCAAAATCAACTTCGGCTAACGGACTGATATTGCCACTGTTCATGAGGTGGGGTTCACAAAAAACCCATGTTGAAAATTTGGAGTGAAAATGTCAACGAACGCCTGAGATGTTAGGGTTTCCGACCATAACGCCCCACCCTGTAGAAATTGACAGGCATCAGGGGTGTGACTTGGGATTCTCGCCTGTAATGCTCATACCATTCTACACCCTGTGGCCAGTTAGAGGCATCGAGGTGTGCCTTGGAATCTTCGGCCCCAAAGTTCACCCCATTCTCCTATACAGCACCCTTCTCACCATATTTCCTGATGGAATGGGGTGAGCATAAGAGCCAAAGACCCCAAGGCACACCATGACACTTGTCAGTGTCTGCAGGGTAGGGTGTGGTGAAATGGTGTGGCTGTTATGCCTGACGACCCAAAGGCACATCCCAACACCTGTCAGTCTCTGCAGGGTGGTTACGGGGTTGGCTTCAGTTAAATACTTCACTGCCATTCCTATTATGCAGCTCTCTAACTCCTACACTACCAATGCCAATGCCAGCAAGCAAACATTCGGCACTGACAAATGCTTGTTTCTCAGTGCTGCAGCCCCCAAATGTGACATCTTGCAAGGGAAACAACTTTTTTAAGCACTGTTTTGAAACCAAGACCTCTGTTGGTCAGTCTTGGTATTGCAGACATCTGTACTACCAACATACGGACATACAAAATTTGCCAGCAGATAAAGGCCTAGAGGTCTATCAAGTCTGCTCGAATGTGCAGCTAGCACCCCTTATTCTGCAGCTGCCCATCCCTTCCACCCTTCCCCTTCCTTGACCCTCCTCCTTGTCCTGTCCTGTCCCCTGCTGAAGCAGTCCTCTGTTCTACTAGATACCACTTCTGCAAGTAACGCATTCCACCCAGCCACCACCCTCTTTGTAAAAAAGTGTCTCCTCATCTCCCTCCTGAACCTTCCTCCCTCCAGCCTCATATCATGGCCCCTGGTGTCCCTCCTCTCCCTTACTTTGAACAGCCCCTGTGTACCCATCTTGTTTATTCCCTTCATGTACTTAAAGGTTTCAATCATGTCCCCCTTGTCCCTCCTCTCCTCCAGTGAGTACATGTTCAACTCCCTCAGCCTCCTCTCGTATGATAAGTCCCCAGCCCCTTGATCATCTTTGTTACCTTGCGCTACACCCCCTCCAGTAACCTAATGTCCCTCTTCAGATATGGCTGCCAGTGCTGCACGTAGTACTCCAGGTGCGGTCTAACTAATGACCTATACAGTGTCAGAATCACCTCCTCCTCCCTCCTCGAGGATATACCCCTTGCAATACAACCCAGCATTTTGTTGCCCTTTGCAGCTGCCTTCCTACATTGTGCCGAGTTGTTTATTGACCCTGTAATGAGCACCCCCAGATCCTTCTCCTCCTCTGTCTGGGCTAGCTGCACTTCCCCAAACTGGTAACTCCTCCTTGGGTTCTTCATCCCAAAATGCAGCACCTTGCACTTTTTGGCATTAAATCCCAGTTGCCAGGTGTCTGACCAGGTTTCAAGCTTTGCCAGATCATCCTGCAACCCCTGCCATCCCCCTAGGTCATCCACCACTGCTCCTACCTTGGTATCATCAACAAACAGACTGATCTTGCTCTTGATATCCAATGATATGTCTGCAATGAATATCCCTAAACAACACTACAGTAGGGGACTACATCTCTCAGTAAAGAAATATTGTCAGCTAGTTACTATATGCACAATGCCTTGTTTTGAAAATAAACATGTAACCCCCACTCAGGAGCTTACCTATTATTGCCCCATATCTCTTGTTTTCTCCCATTCCTCTCCCATTGCTCCTCCCAAACTCCTCTGGTGCCCTGTTGTTTTCCCCCAAATGCTCCCATACGACACTTGCAGTTATTTGAGCCCAGTTCAGGATAAAATCCTAACCCCGAGTCGCTGGCATATTTTTGATGCCACCGCTGACTGCGCACGTGCAAGGAGTACGTCTGATCTGCCGATCGCTTAGCTTGTGATTGAATGGAGGAGCAATCTGGTGGTCCCAGTGTCCTGGTAGTCTATGTAGGAGCTGGTGACTTTAATCATGTGGCACAGAAGCCGCTTTAGAAGTTTTAAATAAAGTTTGAACAAAGGTGTCTTGGGGGAGGGGCTCATTAATATTCATAGCGTTCATGAATATTCATAAAGAGCTGCCTGCCCCCTAGGTTGACAGTATATTGGTGGTAGTGAGAGCAATTGGGTGTGAAGAATTTTAATAAAAGTGGGCTCATGTAATAGAGGAGTGATTAAGCTACACGTATGTGGAGGATTTATAATGTAAAAAGTGATTATCCTGGCTGCACCAGATTGTGAAACATAAGGGACTGCATAACTGGGACAGTGTATCGTGCAGCAGCCACCATTTTGGGAGTTCATCAGCCAATCATGAACTGGGATTTCAACCAAAGGCTCTTGGGAGTGTGATATGGACATGTGGGAAACATTCTGGGACAAAGTTTGGGTGCCTAAACTGTAGCAAATTAAAGGACTTAATTTATTGTAGGAAGCCTAAATGACCAATCAGAACCCAAGGATTTCTGCCTTTATTTAAGAGGGACAGTTTGAATTTCAATCGGTCTTCAGGGAGTTCTGAAGGGAGACCAGATTGAGAGGGGCTGCAGAAAGCAGCCTGCAGTTCAAGGCAGGCCTGTGTTGGAAATCCAGCTTGAATTACCAAGCAGGCTCTGCGGAGATCAGGCCTGCAAAAGACCTAGTGGCTATCTTATGTGTTTCTGGTGATCCAAGAGAGAAGATTAATTGCCAGGAACTGCCTCCCTGCAGTTTGGAGGTTTTGCTTAGTTAACCGACTGAAATTGCATGCCAGCTTGGAACTAAACTGCTAGGTAGAGACTTATGCTGTTTCCTTTACGTGTGCTGGATGTTTGTTGTGAATCAACGTCTGCTGCCCAGGGACTCCTGGTTTCCAGAAAGGATACTGCATGTTCTTGTATGGAAAGGTCACCAGAAAATAAATTGAACTTTGCCAAGGGTGTTGATCCAACCATGGGCCTTTGTCCAAACTGGCTCATGCCACCTGTTTGTGTGCCAGCCTCAGTGTCTTCGGCGAGAGACCAGCTTCGGGGATCCATCCCCTGTGCAGAAAGCCATTGCAGTTTGTGGCCACTTCAGGAAAAGGTCATGAAGTGGTAGTAAGTTGTGATGGCCTAGCTTCCCCATGTGCATCAGCTTCCAGCTCCAGGTCTTCATTTCACCAGGACATTGTCTGCAATCGACTGGTACAGTGAGTACATTCAGGGCAGCTCCCTGCAAGTCTGCTAAATCTTCATGTGGTATCATCTAATTGTTTTCACATTTAAATTTAATAATTTCATCCAAGCAGCCAGGATTACAAATAGCCAAGTCTTGCTTATGCATACTAACCGTTTTTCTTTCCATCAAGGGCCCAACTCAGCTGCAATGCCAGCCACCCCCTGGCAACATTTTGGTATGCACCCCATACAGCGACACCAACACAGCGACCTACATTGCTGTGGACAAAATTGACAGTTTATCGACAGGTTGCTGTGTTGGTGCACCTGAGACAGGGCACACTATCTCCAGTTCTGCACCCCACAGATCAATTCTGACTAGAGTTGATTATGTTTAGTATGGGGGTGTGGGGAGCAGAACCCCCTAACGTTGGGGGGGTTTGGGGGCAAAAGCCCCTTAATGCAAATATTGGACCAGAGACAATCTGAATTTATGTTGACGCAACTACGTCAGCATAAATCCTGTCACTATTATGATGCCGGTCGGCAGATGTGTTGTCAAACCGGCATCGTAGAGCCCAGCGTTTCTGGCCAGCCAGCATAGATCCTGGGTACCCAGTGTTGTAGGACTTACTGTTTGGGACAAAAGTACATGTGTAGAGACTTGAAGTTAATCAACAAAGTAATCATTCCTCCAGATTCACGCCCCTTCCTTGTTCAGGTCTCCTCAATAAATCTGATTTGTTGTGTTACTTTGAATCTAGCTTGTGAGGATATTATTACTGGGTTTAAAGTGATAGATGTGAAATTGAATGTGTTAAAGTGCAGGCTGTTTTGCCAAATTGTCTTTTACAGGGGGCTGCAGGGCACACACACCAGGACCTGAGACCCTGCTGGTAAGTGGGACAATCCTGAGCATATTATTAATGCAAGTTGTAAACTGTTTATTAAATGTTGTTAAGAGTCACTGTTTGTATTGGGGTAAGTGGTTACTAGGTGGGACTGTGGGAGATCATAGCTTCCCAGAGGGCTATACCAGGCTAGCTCGACCCCACGGGCAACAGTCACAATCCAGCCATAGCACCACTACGGTGCAAGAAGCCTGATCCACCTACCCCCCCAAAGAGATATATAAGGTGCCCCTTGCCCCCACGGGCAGCGGTCATGATCCAGCCATAACACCTCTACGGGGAAAGGAGCCTGATCCTCCTACTCCCAAAGAGATAGATAAGGTGCCACTTGCCCCCATGGGCAGCGGTCATGATCCAGCCATAGTACCTCTACTGTGCAAGAAGCCTGATCCACCTACCCCCCAAAGAGATAGATAAGGTGCCACTTGCTCCCACGGGCAGTGGTCACGATCCAGCCATAACACCTCTACAGTGCAAGAAGCCTGATCCACCTACCCCCCAAAGAGATAGATAAGGTACGACGCTTGAAAAATTGCCACGATTTCTCTGGGCTGTGTGAACGCTGAACTGGATCATCACTTGCAAATTGCTGTTTTCAGTTTCAGCACCTTCTCAGGGTAGCGCTATTGGCTCCATGTCTGTGTAGAGCTCCCTGATTGGCTGGTCTCACTCACCTGAGACAGGAGCACCCAAGACGTGTGGCTTAATGTAAGCCTGCATCCCTGTACTCGGCTTCTAATTTATATATTTGAATTTAGCCTGTTCTGCTTGGCCTGTATAAAGTAACTTACCATCCCCTTCCCCGCTGCAGTTTCTCTCCAACTGTATGTGCACTGATTCAGTGCTAACTCTGCAAACTTCCCCTTGATTTTTCATCCCTCTCCCCTCCCAGGTATCCTTTAAATGCACACAGTCTCCGCCCACTCCTATCTGATGTTTCAATTTATTGGTTACTTACTGTCAACAACTGCAATTCCTCCCACCCCTTTTTGCAACTAAGCCTTCTAGCAGCTTTATCTCATTCTGTCTTGCTGAGGCATACCATTTTGGTACTTTAGGTTTGCTTATTGCTGACTAGCATATCCTGTCTTGCTCACTAGCATATCCTGTCTTGCTAAGGCACTGTTTTACTTGAAAATTGTACTACAAATTACTGAACTGTGACTGATTTGCCAAAAAACTGTGTTTATTGTCTAAAAATGTTCCCAGCAACCAAGTGTTACAGCCCCTTCATGACTTTGTAGCTCTCTCCAGACTGCAAGGCGTCTAGGAAATCGCTGGCTTTTCAGTTGCTAATTGAGCTGTTTTCGCTCAGACTGCTAGCCCTTGTGTTGCCCCACTATTAATTCGAGCTCCGTTCTCTAGCTGAGAACCGCTAGAATCCCAGCTCAAGCCCTCCTCGTGAACCATGGACACCGGGTGGTGGCGCTTCCGAGCGGCTGCCGAGACCTCCTCATGGACTCCACACGCTTGGGCGGTCATAAGCAAAACCGCCGTTTTCACCCCATCCCCCTCCTGTGTGCTTATATAGACCCGTTAGCACTGCCCACTCCCATCCCTGATGAATCTCCTGCCTTCTCTTTCTTATTAAAAAATGTGTTACTGCCAGGGTTCTGCCAGGGGAATCCTGCAACCAGCAGCTGTCGAGCTACCCTTGTTATCAAAATTCCCTCATTTGCCCAACAACTGCAATTATGGCAGCCTAGTGGCAATTCCTTCTCCTGACTGCACTGTGTATCATACCCCTTACTAGCATATTATCCGAAAAATTTGAGACTGGGGGTACACCACATCCTCATCCTGAAGACTGCTCGCCCAATCTGACTCTACTCATCACATGTTATGCCAAGGCTCCTTGCCAACTGATCCAGGTTGACTACCTTCCTCGAAGAGTAACTATTGCAGGTTTGTCTACGCCTCCTTCCTTATCTCTAATTAATTCAGGTTACTCCCACTGGTGTTACACAGCCAGAGTATTTGCCTCAGTGTTCTTAGGCTTGCATAAATTAAAAAGCAAAGCTTGGCAGCCCATTTCCTCCTCCATGCCAAGCCAGAAAAAGCCTTAAGCTCATTGCCTTTCACTTGAATCCCTGAAAAAATTGTTACTCCTCCTCCTCTTACTCTGCTTTGGCAATGTCAAGCTTAATCCAGGGCCCATAAATAAACTTACCTCCCCTTCTGAGTCACTATCTCTTAAAGGTATTAGTTTTATGCACATTAATGTGTGCAGCCTGCTGAACAAATTCACCCTTATCCAGGCTTGAACCGCCCATACAATGTCAGATGTGCTTGTTATCTCAGAATCCTGGCTACAGCTCTCTATGCCAAATAGCATGATTAATATACCTAACTACCAGATCTTTAGATGTGATAGGCAATCCAGAGGAGGTGGGGTCGCCATCTACATCAAAGATAGATTTGTGGCATCAACACTTAATTCTGACTCACTGATAGTGGGATTTGAGTGCCTGGACATAAAAATCGACCTATCCCCATCGTTAGCACTCCGAGTCATAGGATGCTATAGACCACCATCTGCCGGTACTCAGCTCTTGTCCTATCTTACAACTATCTTGGACACTAGCCCCCTGGAAACAATTATCCTCAGGGATCTAAACGATTGGCTGTCGGAAGCGGTCACCCATAAATCTTTCTCGACTCCTTGGTTTCACCCTACTCAATGAAGAGCCCACCCATATCAACAAAAGAATACAGCCAAAAGTACCCTTCTGGATGTCCCGCTTGTTAATAACCCCATTCCTTCTCCCACATTGGAACCTTTGGCGCGGATATTAGTGACCATTGCCTAATAGCTGGAGTTTGGGCAGCCAACAAAGTGCCAACTACAGCCAAATTCTCCATCAAAAGGACAACCAGGTCATTCGACCTAAAGGCATACCTACTTGACCTAAAAAACTCCCCTTGTGGCAGAATTTTTACCTTGCTAAAACAGTGGAAACTGCATATTCTATACTACATGAAATCATAACCTACACCATGAATCTACTTGTGCCTCTGTCAAAAATACACGTAAAGGCTAGGAAATGCCATTGGTTCACTCAAGATCTCAAGGCTGCACTACTGTCCAGGGATAAACTCTGGAAAACTGCCCTCAAATTCCAAAGAGAGGAAGATTGGTGCCTCTTTAGAACAGCCAGAAATCACTGCACCAAACTGATTAGGGAAGCTAAAGCCTGCTATTACCAAGCAGAACTAGATACTGCAGCCAATTGTCCCTCCAGATTCTGGGCCACGATCAAAGAACTGGCGGAAGCCATGTCACAAAATATGCTCCCTACAAAAATTACCTCTGACAATGCAGTAATCAATAAAAAAGAGATACTGCAGGCATTCAACATGCACTTCGTCACAGCAGGCTTAGCCTTCAGTAACTCACCTGCATGTAGCCTGCGCACCCAACATGGCATGACCCCACCAAATGTTGGCTCCGTTAGTCAACATTTCTCATTCTCATCAGTTTCCCTCAAGGAAGTGGAAGACTTGATTCTCCACCTGGATACTATGAAAAGTGTTGGTGCAGATGCATTTGAACCATACTTCCTAAAGATAGCATGCCACGTATTGGCAGTGCCTATTACTCATTTATTCAACCTGTCCCTAACAAAAGGTACCCTCCCTCAAATATGGAAGATCGCAGACGTTATCCCGCTATTTAAATCTGGAGACCCTTGCGACCTTAATAACTATAGACCAATTTCTCTCCTACCCACACTCTCGAAGCTAATGGAAAAAATAGTAAATGGCCAACAAAGATCCTTCATCGACAGAGAAAAATTATTAAACCCCCTTCAATCCGGATTCAGATCCAACCACAGTACAGTCTCAGCATTAGCTAAAGTAACCAACGACTGGCAACTGAGTTGGAGCATAAAAAGTCAATATGTGCTGTGTTTCTTGACCTCAGCAAAGCATTCGACACAGTAGACCACGACCTGCTCCTCAACTCGCTAAAAACACTAGGACTGGATGCTACTTCTCTGAACTGGTTCTCTGAATATCTGACAGACAGATACCAGCAGGTGAAAGTGGATGGCGAACTATCTGCCCTAAAACTCTTACAAAGAGGTGTACCTCAGGGATCCATATTAGGTCCTCTCCTCTCCTCTTCGCAGTGTATAACAACAACACTGATGAGGGAATCAAGGATGTAAGTGTTCACTTATTCGCGGATGACACAGTGCTGTACCTGAGTCATCCCACACCAAAAGAAGTTTGTACTGACTTACAAAAAGATTTCAACCTCCTGCATCTCTAACTAATCAATAAAAAACTGCTATTAAATGCTAAGAAAAATAAGCCATGTTATTTTCCCCCACAAACTACACAAGTGCTACTGACTAGAGTATGTTCTGAAATTCAGATAGCTTGGGGTCTGGATTGACTGTAAACTCTCCTTCACTGACCACCTGGAAGACCTGCTGAAAAAATTAAGGCAAAGACTTGGCCTTTTTTACAGGATAAGAAGACTTCTTACAGCAGACGCAGACGCAAAGAAACGACTAATCCAAGCCACGGTCCTGTCCTTCTTTGACTATACAGACTTCATATACAGTAGCTGTGTGGTTTCCTATCTTGGAAAATTGGACATGCTCTACCACAGAGCTATACTCTTCATCACTGACCTCCCCTTCTCTACCCATTATTGCGCACTACATGCCTCCACAGGCTGGACCTCACTTCACTACAGGCGCAACTTTAATGCAGCACTCTGGATACTTAGAGCCCTCAGTGGCAAACTCCCTCAATACATCGTCAACTGTCTGTCTCCGATTGTGCCCAGGAATTATTCCCTTAAAGGCTGCTCACAACTCCTGCTAAATATACCCAGGGCACTCACACGAGTCAGGAGAGCTGCCTTTGGATTCTCACTACCATCAATATGGAATAAAACCAAAAAAATACTTATGCTGAAAACCCCAGTAAGTACCCTTTTGTTCAAAAGGCTTTACCGTGATGGCATTACAGAAATTTGCAGCTGCTTTACTAGACACTAACTACTCCCTCCCTCAAGCGGCCCGCAAATGTCAGCCCCCCAACTGAAATGTGTGCCTCTGCCTCTTGCATGCCCACCGACAGATCCACAGGATTTATTGCTGAACTCCCATATCTTATTCTTTGACCCTCTGAACAGCTGCAGCCTGATTCTAGCACATACTACCACACTTGGGGATAATTTTCATCTTTTGCCCCAAAAAATATTTGGTCCCTCGTCCATCCAACACCTCCCTCTGCCCCAACCTCCAGGACCTTGCCAGTTATGCACCTGCTACTATATTCCTCCTCTTGCACTTAGTACAATGGCAGCTTTTCTCCTCCATACGTCGCCTAGTTTTGGGGCAAAAATCACTTTGTCACCTTTTATATGGTCCTTCGCCCTCCCAATCCCTCACTCTGCTCTAATAATTGGGTCCTCTTCGCTTGCACCCCAATTCCCCACCTCTCCCTACATTATGCGCTTGATATCTTCTATCTGGTATGCTTACCCTCTTCCTAACATTTCCCACTACAAAATGCACAGCTTTGGGCTTGGATCCAGCACAAGTTCATTATCCATGACTCCTTGTAGTTCTATGTTCAATGTATATTACCTGCAAATGTGCATTTTTACTATAATAGCAACTATTTTCACTGTTTGTACTATTGTAACTTGTCTTTCTGTATTACTACTGTAGGACTGCAGGGCCACCTTGTAAATGAGCTTGCTCAATGGTGCCCACCTGAATAAATAAAGATATTGATTGATTGACTGATTGATAGCTAGATACCCCCACTATTGTTACTCTGGGTGGAGGCACCATAATATTGAACCCAGGCCCCTCAACCTGTTGTTAGAACATCAGGCAGAGGTAGTTACCCTAGAGACAGCACCACCTATGGGTTACATCTTGGAGGCACTGCTGGGATTAGCACCTCCTAGTGGCCAAAACCAAACATTGCCACTCAAACTTGATGGGAACCACTGAGGAAATGGCTGTGCATCAGTTGGTTAGTTGGTGTACCGGTCATGAAATTGACCCCCAGAATGCTTTGTTAGTAGTGGATATACCTTTGGGCATGAGAAAAGATACTATGGAGGCGACATTTTCAAAAATAGAATGTCTGGGGATGGCAGTAGTGGTAAGCTGACAAGCTGACTTGACTGCCCAAATCCTAATGGCTTTAGTGGTGTGTAGCAACTCCATGGACAGTACTAAGGTGCCAAGGACTATTGCCATTAATGGGTCCCTGGTCATCTGAAGGTGGTAACTAAAGATAGTGAGGATCCTGCAGAACCCAAACCACCACCCTTATCTGAGAGTTTTGAGGAGAAGCTTGTCCAGTTGCTACTAGATGAGGGTCAACCCCTTGAGGACTTAGGAAAGCTATTCAAGCTGCCTGAGGGAACCCAACCTCCTGCACCTGCACCAGTATCTGCACCTACAATGGTAATTACAGTCAGTCATGATTCTTGCCAAAGTTAAAGGTGTTCTCTGGTACTGTGCTCACACCTAATGGGGAAGATGATTGGGTGACATGGATAAACTATGTTGCTCTGCTTGTGCAAGTCTGGCAGTATCCCAAGGTGGATAAGTGGCAAAGGTTGAGTGAAAGCCACTGAAGGCCTGCTCTGGATGTCATCCAAGCGTTATGGTCCACCAATCCCGATGCTTCTGCCCAAGAGTATTTGGATGCCTTGAGAACTATTTTTGGTCCCTCGGAGGATGATGAAGACCTTATATGGAAGATCAGGAACATTCGACAACAGAGAGGGGAGACCTTGTCTGCTTATCTGATCAGATTAGAGAAGGCACTGCAAAGAGCATTTAAGAGGGGAGGTGTGGCCTCAAGTTAACTGAATCGAGCCAGGTTGGACCAGGTTCTGAGGTCAGCCCTGCATTCCAGTCTCTTGTTGCTCAAATTAAGACTGAGAGGCCATAAAGAAAATCATCCCTCTTATATCCCTTTGATGGTAGAAGTACATGAAGCAGAAAAGGAGGAAGAAGTCTCCCAGGATCCCTGTGTGGCTGTAGCTATGGCGGCCCCTGCCCTTGGCAAAGAGTCAGGCACTGATGGTCTGGAATTCCAAGAACTACTTAAAAAGTATCAGAGAACTAAACACTGGTGCCAGCACTAAGGAGCCCAGTTAGAGAGAGACTGCTAAGGATACTCCACCATGGCAGAACTGCTGCTGAGAGAAAACAAATAACTGAAACCTGGTGTCCCTTCTAGGGCTGTCGTTGTTAAGGATTATGACCCCTTCAGAACGTATCTGCTATGGAAGTGGGAGTGCATGCTCATGCACCCCCAGCAGATGGCTGCTGAAAGGCTGAACTAAGTGAATTGACTGCTGTGCTAAGAGAATTATTGGAATGTAGCGCACCACCTTTGGCATGGCAAAGGGAGAGAGAGGCTGAATCAAGACCCTCTACTGTCAATGCTCCTGCTCCAGTGCCAAATATGTACTCCTCCTCACCCCCTAGCCATGACTGGAGACCAGCCTCTAATGTAATGTTAGAGCCAAAGCAGACCAAAGTATATTTTGCCACAACTGTGGGAAGGATTGGCATATGAAAAAAGATTGCCTGTCTCAAAGGGACCTAGAAAAAGTGGTCGACAAACTACTGGGGAAAAGCGGAAGAGAACATCAATCTCACAAGGGTGCAGGAAATAACTGCAGTGGAGGGTCAGGCAATCCCAAATCCAATTTCTTTATGGTTAGTTCATCATTCCAAGTTCCTGTAGATACTTCTCTGGACTGGGAAAAGATGGTACGTCCCTTCATGGAGTCCACTGTACACATTGACGGTATTCCAGCCCAAGCAGTGTTAGACATCGGGTCCCAGGTCACTATAATATTTAAAGACTGGTATGACCAGCACTTGTCTGATCACCCTCTACAACCCTAAGAAGGACTGCATGTATAGGGCCTGAGTGATGAATCTTACCCTTACCTTGGTTACTTACGAATATGGCTAACTTTTCCTTCCACTGTTGCTAACATAGATGAGCCCATAGAGAGGCTGGCCTTCATCTGCCCTTCCACTGGACTATATGATGGAGTTCCCATTTTGATCGGCACTAATGCACGCATGTTTGGCTGACTAGCAGAGATGTGTCAAGAGAAGCAAGCTCAAAAAAACAGATGGGCCTTACCAATTCATGCCATAGTGAAAAAAGCTTATGAGATGTAGCTGCAGAGCAAAGAGAATGGCAAGGATGATTCAGTGACGTATGTCTGGAAAAAGGAACCATCACCTTTTGTCTTACCACCTAACTCACAGTGCCATGTCAATGGAGAGGTGCGTATCAAAAAAGATGTCACAAACCAGATTCTCATGCTGGATGCCCCAGAAAGAGGGGAAGCTATCTAATGGACTTTTGATTAAACCCAGTGTGCTACCTGTTAGAGCCCACATGTACACCAGGAGAGTAGTGGTGCAACTCTGCAATGTGACTGACCAAAACATTGAAGTCCTCCGGAGCTGTACTTTGGCCCAGGTATGCTGTGCAGACACTGCAGTGCTGCCAACCAAGTGCCACAGGGAGGAGGAGGATGTAATATCCACAGATATGTTCGACTTTACGTTCAACTTTGGAGAGTCTCCTATTCCTGGTGAATGGAAAGACAGGATCAGCTACAAGCCAGCATAGTGGAGCAAAGTATTTTCATAAAAGGAATGAGATGTCAGACACGTCACTGGTGCTGAACACCACATCAAACTCTATGACGAGAGGCCATTCCAAGAGAGGTCCCACAGATTGGCACCAGCTGACATTCGTGATGCTTGATGCCACCTCCAAGAGATGTTAGCAGCTGGGATTATGCAGGAATCTTGTAGCCTGTATGCATCCCCCATTGTAACAGTCCAAAAGAAGAATGGCTCAGTGAGGATGTGTGTGGACTACAGGACCCTTAACCGAAGAACCACGCCAGACCAATATACAATAATCACACATGCCCACACAATGCAAAGCATCATGGGCTGCATATGCAGATCACCACAGAATGTTATGCTGGTTCAACTTTAAGCAGAATTGCATGGTGCTGAAAGGCCTCTCACACACTTTGCAAAGGGTGCTAACAGATGACATAGACACTTTCCAGGATTCCCTTGATTGCCTTAATAGGAGCCCTTGGTTTTCTGTCTTAGACCTCAGAAGTAGGTATTACCAAATCCCAATGGCACTGGGAGATAGAGAGAAAACTGCATTCATCTGCCCCTTAGGTTTTTACAAATTCTGACGAATGCTGCAGGACATTTCTGGAGTGCCAGCTACCTTCCAGAGATTAATGGAGTGAGCTGTAGGAAACGTGAACCTGCGTGAATGCTTAGTTTCTCAGGATGATGTTATTGTGTTTGGCAAAACACTTGAAGAGCACAAGGCTCACTTGTTCAAGGTCCTGGACTGCGTACAAGAATACAGATTAAAATTGTCCATTGACAAGTGTCAGTTTTTCCAGAAGTCCGTAAAAGTATGTGGGCCACATTGTATCTTCTGAAGGTATACAAGCCAATCCAAGCAAAGTGGAAGCTTTAACTACTTGGCCATGTCCTAGCAATCTTAAAGCACTGCAAAAGTTCTTGGGTTTCTGTAGATACTATCGCCATTTCGTAAAAGAGTGCACCAAAGTCATCTGCCCTCTGCTAAATCTGACTCAAGGGTACCCACCTACCACCCAGAAATATAAAAGAGTACTGTAAAAGAAGAAGGCAAGGTTTATTTCAAGACTAATGAACCTTTTGGAAGCAGATGGACCCCTGATTGTGACACCGCATTTTATGACATCATTTATCAGCTCACACATGCTCCCATACTTGCTTATGCAGATCCAACTAGACCATACGTATTACACACAGATGCCAGCTTAAAAGGCCTTGAGACCATACTCTATCAGGAGTATGAGGAAGGACTATGTCCTGTGGCTTTTGCTAGTAGGAGCTTGACAGCCTCCGAGAAGAATTACCCTGTGCACAAACTTGAATTTCCCATATTAAAGTGGGCCATTTTAGATCAATTTCATGAATACTTGTTTGGTGCTAAAATCCTAACAGATAACAATCCATTAATGTATGTTCAAACAACAGTCAAATTAGATGCCACTGACACAGATGGCTTTCCGCCCTATCAACATATGATTATGCGGTGGAATACCTACCAGGTTTGAATCACATCAATGCTAATACTCTCTAACAAAGACTTTTTTCCAACCAATAGTAGGTGCATATTCCTGAACAATCTGTAAAAGCACTTTGCCACAAGTTTGACTGGGAAGAAACCCTGTCCTCTGAAGATGTAAACTGTCTGGCAGATTGCTTGGGACCTCCAGAAGCTTGCATACCAGTTGCCAACCATAGGTTTGCAGCCTTAGACTTAAGTTCTTTACCACAGCTAACTCCAGCTGACATCAGAAAAGAACAGTTCTATGACCCATTGATCAGACCAGTAGTCAATGCTTTGAGAAAGGGGGAAGATGTTTCAAAAACTGCAGTTCAGTGACCCCCAAACTGCTTTACTTCTTCGAGAAAGACCTGAACTCATGCTTCAAGAGCAGCTATTGTACAGAAAGCTTACTGACAGCCAAGGTGAAGTTGTGAGTAGACAGCTAGTATTGCCAACTAAGTTCAAAGATACTGTATTAAAAGCCTTGCATGACCAAATGGGACATCTGGGTATCAAAAGGACCCTGGATCTAGCCCGTTCACGTTTTCACTGGCCTAAAATGGGCCTAGACATCAAGCAGTATGTTAAAACCTGCAGTAGATGTCTTCAGTGCAAAGCTCAACCACAAAGAGCCCAAATATGCCCTGGCCAAATTTCCCTCCATTCACTAAAAATACCAACAGCTTAATGTAGTTCTAGGTCAGTTAGCAATCATCTGTATCCCCCCCCCCGGGTCAAGCCTGAAAATAGGCAGAATATGCCTAGTGCACTTACCCGATCAACGAAAACTAAATAAATAAGAGCAGCCCCTCTGGTTAATATTATTACAGGTGTCCCGATGGAGTTCATCTGCATCGATTTTCTTAATTTGAAGCCAGATTCAAAAGCCATTGCTAATGTGTTAATAGTTATGGATCACTTCATGAGGAATGCGCAGGCCTATCCAACCAAAGACCAAAAGGCATCAACTGTAGCCAAAGTTCTTGTTGAAAAGTTTTTAGTACATTACGGTGCCCCCCAGCGTATTCATTGGGATCAAGGCCGGGATTTCAAAAGCAGAATTATTAAAGAACTGCTGTTCCTATTAGGTGCAAGAAAATCCAGGACAACCCCCTATCATCCACAAGGAGATCCACAACCAGAGAGATTTAACCACACCTTACTATGCTTGGCACCCTGCATCCAAAAGACAAGTTCCATGGAGCCAAAAGATAAGCACACTTGTATAATTGCATGAAAAATGATGCTACTGCTTTTTTCACCATACCACCTCATGTCTGACAGGGAAGCTCACCTTTCAGTAGATGTTTGTTTTGGAGTGTCATCCAATGAAACTCAGACAGACAATTATTTACAGTATGTGCAACAACTCAAAGCCTAGCTCAATAACGCCTATCAGCTTGCACACACTTAGAAACTTAGCCAACAAGCAGCGACATGACAAACATGTTAAAGCCCAAGAGTTACAGCCTGGAGACCATGTATTAATGAGAAATTTGGGTATGCAAGGAAAACACAAAATAGCTTGGTGGAGTCACCCCTCCCCCCAAAATCTGTGAAAACCATACACCCAAAATCACCTGTTACCCACTGGGCAAATCGTCATAGACTCTGTACCTCCAGACAATGCTCCCACTGGGCCTGTGACCCAGGCTACAGCTAAAAAGAGACATTTAAGCTCTCCTTCTGCTGTTTCACAACCCAAGCCTTCAATCAGTAATGTCCTCATTGATAATGACAACCAATCTGAATCTGATTATAGTGAATGTGGCCTTGCTTATTATCTTTCTTTCGAACCGAGCCAGTTATTCCAAGGAAATCCTCTGTGCAACCAGGGAGATGAGGCTGGACCCTCCAGACTGTCTAATCATCCAGCCCTCTGAACTACTCCTGTACCCTCAATAGTGAAGTGCAAAGTATAACATCTGACATAGCTGATTCTTTATGTCTCATGGAACTGACTGACCCTTAAGAGGAAAACACTGACCACAAGAGCCAGACTGGTAAAGTGCTTGATGACACTGAAATCTCTGAAACTGATAACGCTGACAATAATGCTAATTCAAATGTTGATTCTGAATGTATTAGCAATGTGGTACATGATTTAAATGCTCTGGAATTTCCTCTTTATGATGAACCAACATCTACAGAGTAAGCCAATACTTCTGTAAATGCAAGTAATACTGCCAACTCTGAACCACCAAAGAGTACTGAGGTGCCCCTTTCATCAGAAGCTGCTGTATTAGTGGACAATAACCAGGGGTTGATCAATCAAATGTCAATGTGGAAAGGACTGTGTCTGTGCCCCTTCCCCCTCAAAAATCTGAAAGAGATGTCAAACCAGTAGTACGCCCCACATATGACACACCAGGAGTGCCTGTAGATTTGCCCATGAATGTAGTTCACAAAGGGGTATATGTCACAGCAAATTCCCTTCCCAAGCTAGTGTTCACTGCATCTTCCCAAGTGATAGTTAAGGCTTCCACCTAGTATTTTAGGGGCCACCCTGACAGAGTTAGAGGGATCAGTTGAAAGGTGTTTGATATCTGTGCTGGTAAAACAAATCCTTGAGGGGTAATGCAAAATGTATGATGATTATATGTAAAATGTCATGACAAAGTGCCAACTGTACAGTATGTCTGAAGGGTACTATTTAGAGGGATATCATGATAAACTGTATCTAGCATTTTAATATAGAGCATGTTTAATACTGTGTCTAGTAGAGTGTTATTGCAGATTCTAGTTTATTACAGTCTTGGTGCAGATGCCAAGCATTTAAGGCAGGGGATAGATGTAACCACCCCCCTCGAGGGCTTACCTGTAATTGCCCCATGTCCTTTGTTTTCTCCCATTCCTCTCCCATTGCTGTTGGCATCCTCCTGAGCTCCTCCTGTGCCCCATTGCTTCCCCAAATACTCCTGTATGACCTTTGTAGTTATTTCAGCCCAGTTCAGGATAAAATTCTAACCACAGTCATGACATGTTTTGGTGCCATCAGCGACCCGTGCATGTGAGCACATCTGATCTGCCAACCACTTAGTTTGTGGTCAAACAGGAATAACCTGGTGGTTTTGGCATCCTGGTAGTCTTAGTAGGGGCCGGTGGCCTTAACCATGTGGCACAGAAGCCACTTTAGAAGTTTTAAATAGTTTGAGCGAAGGTGTTTTGGGGGGCTCATTAATATTCAGAGAGCTCATGCATATTCACAAAGTTCTGCATGCCACCTAGGGGGCCAGTATATCGGTGGCAGCAACATAAAAAGGATGTGGAGTATTTTTGATAAAAGTGGGCTCATGTAATAGAGACATATTTAAGCTACAAGTATGTGGGGGAGTTATAATGTAAAAGTGACTATCCTGGCTGCACCAGATTGTGAAACATGAGGGACTGCATAATTGGGACAGTGTATTGTACAGCAGTCACCATTTAGGGAGTGCATCAGCCAATCGCAAACTGGAATTTCAACCAAAGGCTCTTAGGAGTGTGATATGGACTTGTGGGAAACTTTCTGGGGCAAAGTTTGGGCACCTAAACTGTAGCCAATTAAATGACTTAATTTGTTGTAGGCAGCCTAAATGATCAATCAGAACCCAAGGATCTCTGCTTTTATTTAAGAGAGACAGTTTGAATTTCAGTCAGTCTTCAGGGAGTTCTGAAGGGAGGCCAGATTGAGAGGGGCTGCAGAAAGCAGCCTGCAGTTCAAGGCAGGCCTGTGTTGGAACTCCAGCTCAAACTACTGAGCAGGCTTTGTGGAGAACGGGCCTGCAAAAGACCTAGTGGCTATCTTGTGTGTTTCTGGTGGTCCAAAAGAGATGATTAATTGCAAGGAACTGCCTGCCTGCAGCTTGGAGGTTTTGCTCAGTGAATTGTCTGAAATTGCGTGCCTGCTTGGAACTGAACTGAGAGGTAGATACTTAAATGTTGTTTCCTTTATGTGTGCTGGAATTTTCTTGTGGATCAATGTCTACTGCCCAGGGACTCCTGACTGTCAGAAAGGAGCCTGCATGTTCTTGTGTGCGAACTTCCTGCCAGCTGGAAAGGTCATCAGAAAATAAACTGAACTTCACCAAGGATGTTGATCCAGCCGTGGGCCTTTGTCCAAACCGGCCCAGGCCACGTGTTTGTATGCCAGCCTCAGTGTCTTCTGTGAGAGATCAGTTTCGGGGACCCAGTCCCTGTGCAGAAAGCCATCACAGGTTGTGGCCACCTTCAGGGAAAGGTCGTGAAGTAGAGGTGAGTCATGACAGCCTAGCTTCTCCATGTGCATCAGCATCCAGGTCCAGGTCTTCATATCACCAGGGCAACATATTCAATCGACTGGTACAGTGAGCACATTCAGGGTAGCTCCCTGCAACAGTCCGCTAAATCTTCATGTGGTATCATCTAATTGTTTTCACATTTAAATTTAATAGTTTCAACCAAACAGCTGGGATTACAAATAGCCAAGTCTTGCTTATGCACGCTAACTGTTTTTCTTTCCATCAAGGGCCCTAACTCAGCTGCAATGCCGGCCACCCCCAAGCAACATTTCTGGTCAGCCAGCATAGATCCTGGGTTCCCAGTGTTTTAAGACTAATTGTTTGGGACTAAAGTACATGCAAAGAGACTTGAAGTTAATCAGTAAAGTAATTATTCATCCAGATTCACACCCCTCCCCCTCCATAAATCTGATTTGTTGTGTTACTTTGAATCTTGCTTGTGAGCATATTATTACTGGGTTTAAAGTCATGGATGTGAAATTGAATGTGTTAAAGCACAAGCTGTTTTGCCAAACTGTCTTTTACAGCGGGATGCAGGGCACATGCACCAGGACCTGAGACCCTGCTGGTAAGTGGGACAACCATTAGCATATTATTAATGCAAGTTGCAAACTGTTTATTGGATGTTGTTAAGGATCACTGATTGTATTGGGGTAAGTGGTTACTAGGTGGGATTGTGGGCGGTTATAGCTTCCCGGAGCGCTATACCAGGCTAGGTAGATACCCCCACTATTGTTACTCTGGATGGAGACACCATAATATAGAATCCAGGCCCTTCAACTTGTTGTGAGGAAGTCAGGCAGGGGTTGTAACCCTAGAGATAGCACCATCTAGGGGTTACAAACATATGAGAGATTTTATTGTTGAAGCCACTACAGAAATATGAGACTGCACCTCACAGTAAGGGAATTGGAAAACCACTTCTTATCATACCTACAATGCCTTGCTATGTACATCTACTTATTAGGTGCAGTCACCACCACCAAAATAAGGAATTGCACCTCTGAGTAATTAGCATTTAAATCAAAATTATAATGTATGCAGAATTCCTTGGTGCTGTATGTAGTTGCACAACCAAACAGCTGGGATTGCAGTTCCCTTGCATGACATCATTCTGGGGGTGTGGCCACACACAGAAAACTGGAGGACAAAGTGCTGACAAAACATGAATAAAAATGACTATGATAGATTTTGTTACAAAACAAATTGCAGCTTCAACATCTGAAGCATAGGCGACAATGGCATACTATGTGAAAAAGGCATCTGCAAAACCTTGCAAAATCATTTTAATAAAGCCTCACTGTACACTATAACAAAGCTAAGAAGAAACATTTATTTTTTCCAGTGTTTATTCATAACTTTATTTTTGCAGATTTTCATTTCAGCTTTTGAAAATAGTCCTTGTGTTACCCCACCTCATGAACATGTCAGATGACATTTTTCAGATCCCCTCCAAAACACGTTTTTGCAGTCACTCCACAAAATCTCCTTTCTGACAGGATTTTAAAAATGCCACCTGCTTTTATCATAAAGTGGGGTGATAAAAAATACTATGTCAAAAATACGGGGTCAAAATTCCAAAAATGAATGAAGTTAAGAACAAACTGTGAATTTATAAAGACCTTCTGGATTCTCTTCACCATCCTTTCAGCTCTATAAGTGTTAAATCCAGAATCCATGACATAATGACTACTGGGGGTATGAAAGGTCAGCCCACAGTCTCAAGATACTGTTGCTGTTACCTGTAACAGCAAGTAAGCAAACATGTTCGGCATTGACAAATGCTTGTTTCCTGTAGAAACTGCTTTCCTGTATTGGATCCCATATTGTTATTGTTCAGTCTTTACTGGCCTGTTAGTAAGCTCAGTGGGTGTGTCAGATGTACACACTGGTGGCCAGTACTACAGCATTGTAGAGTTGCATGATGTCATTTATAGCCCTATGAATCACAGAGTTCTACAGTAGAGCATGGATGCATTGCAAAATTGATTTAATGTTCTTATCGAGGACATAAAGTACATCATACACTTCTAAAACGGTACTGACCACCAGTGCGCAAATCAGAAACACCCACTGAATTTAGTAAAAGTCTAGTAAAGATGGAACAACAACAACAGAAGGTAAATGAGTATTTGAAACATGACTTTGACAGAAAACTCTGGCTTGCTGTTTCAAGACAGTTCTCCTTTAAGAGAAAATTACACCTGCAGGTGATCTCAATCACAGTCAGCTAGCAGGAGAGGGGTGAGTGTGGCCATCGGTTGAAGTTAGACAAATGTGACACACCAGCCTGTAGAAAGTATTAAGAAGCTGTCCTGCCTTTATATCAGGAACATCAGCAGGCTTTAATTTCAGAGCCATCTGGGGAAGCGTGCTACTGAAGTGAAGCAGGTTGGATTGTTTTGGGCGTGCTAGAGTCTAAGAAGGAGGCAAAGAACTGATAACCACTACTGACCTATGGGAGATTGGTAAATACCCTTTTTGCTCTTCTGAAATACAATGATCTGAAATTAGCCATCAACAATTTGCTGTTTTTTAATGTGTCCTTTTTTATATTCTGACTCAGGTAGGTCAGCCTTGACCCTCTAGACCAGAAGAGGCATTACTGCAAATCTGTGTTCAGGTAGCATCTACACTGAACTGCTAGATGATTTTAAATAATTTTAAGACCATGTTGCCTGCTTTTTGTTTTAAATTGGTGTGCTTGGTACCTGCAAAGAACTGTTTTCAGGATTGTTTTAGCTAACAGTTCCTTACCTACTGCCAGCATCCCAATAGGGGGTTTTGATCTAAAATGTATCAACAGAATCTGTAGCTGCATATCTATTTAAGGGATATTTCAAGTATATTGACAGTTATTAAGCTGTTACTAATTTAATCCTATGAGGGTTATATTTGACTGAACCTTTTTTTTGTTGTTGTTTATCCCACTGTGCTGACTGGGTTCCCATCCTCTGGTCTCCCCAACCATGCCATACTGGTGTTCTCCAAAACTTACCTCCATCTAACTGTTCCCCAAGGGTTTACCCCCCTAGTGGGGTAGGTGGGCTCCCCTAAACATCACTGGAGTTAGGATGTGGTTAGCTCTGACTCTTCACCTGGATAGCCAGGTACAGGGTCTGTGGGAAACTGGTGTCATCCTTCTGGTCAGTACTGTTTTCCCATTTCGGTGCCCCTTGGGAGAGGTGTACATGCAAAGCCATCATGATGCATGTTGCATGCTCCCATGCAATGTGTGTAGATGACCACCACACCTCCTATGTAACTCAACAGCCTGACATGCCCAACTCCTGGCTTCCACCCTGTGTCAGGCAAGTGCTGGGATCTGTGTCCCCCACCGCCCAAGGAGGGGAGCAGTCTTTTGGCCACTTATCCTCCTCTCCCTGGCTGGTCCTCTGACTCCTGAGCTCACTACCAAACTCAGGTTCTCAGCTTTGCGGGCGGTATCCCCACTGCTGCGCCAGTGAACTGGTCTGACTGAACCATATTTGCTGACATAACCCTATAAAGATGTTTTGTTAAAATAAAAAGCACTTTAGGGGCTTTAGTTGCATACTGTATCTATTGTATATTAGCCATAATCTAAATTGTGGCTGCTGCTCATTAATTTGTTATGGCAACATAAATCCATAAGGATTACTTAATACAGTTGCAACCAGTGACATGTTGCAGTATATCCAGTTACATCACAATATACTGTAACATGATTAGGGCTGTGTGGAATTTTTAAATTCTGATTGTATGGAATTCTGTGGGATTTCAGAACATTCATTTTAATTGTGTGTAATTGCCTCAGTAGTGGAATTCTGAAACTTTGAAAGTAGAATGTGCTTTGCAAATTAGTCATCCGTGATTTATACAAACTGCTGATTCCTTTCTGCAATCCATGGAATATTATTTCATGGACTATATAATCTATGGACTAATATTCCATGGAATATTATTTCATGGACTACATAATCCAAAGAAAATTATTCCACATAGAAACATAGAATTTGATGGCAGATAAGGACCGCTTGGCCCACCCAGTCTGCCCATTTCCCTACCTAATGGATAAGCTGCAGATCCTAGTTAACCAGCAGCCTACTTCTTCCTACCCCTTCCCCCCAGAATTGCCTTATGACTGTCCCATGCATGCTTGAATTCCACCGTTTTTGACTCCACAATCTCCTCTGGAAGGCCATTCCATACATCCACAGCCCTCTCTGTGAAAAAAATACTTCCTTAAATTACCTCTGAGCCACCCCCCCATCTTCAAATTGTGCCCCCTTGTTCTTAAACACCTCTTTTTTTGAAAGATGCTACCCTCTTGGACTTTGTTGATTCCTTGAGGTACTTGAAAGTTTCTATCGTGTCCCCCTCTCCCTTCTTTCCTCGAGGCTATACATATTAAGCTCCTGAAGTCTCTCTCATATGTCTTCAGTGCAGACCCTGCACCATGTTAGTGCCCTCCTCTGGACAGCTTCCATCCTGTCTATGTCTTTGCGGAGATTGGGTCTCCAGGACTGCACACAGTACTCAGATGGGGTCTCACCAGCTGTCTGTACAGAGGTTAATAACTTCCTGTTTTCTACTGATGATGCCTCTCCCTATACATCCCAGTATCCCCCCAGCCCTCCTTGCTGCCCTCTCACATTGCTTGCCCACCTTTAGGTCATCTGATATGACTATCCCCAGGTCCCTTTCCATTTTTGTTGTTGTTAGTATCTCAGCCCCCATTGTGTACTCTTTTTACATAGAATTGCTTTTCTGAATTTCGCAAAAACAAATTACAAACAGCATTTTGAATTCCACTGGTGAAATTTCACATTCTGCACTGTACTAATCATGATATAGCACAGGAAATTCCATTGAAATGAAAGGAATTCCCTGTGATATATTGTGATATATCACAGTATATCGGTATAAACTGCAACTGTAAATAGAGATGTTGGGTATTTTATAATCAGCATAAGTCAAATAGTTTTTATTTACCACCTGCTGGCTGGACATCCTAGGATAGGAGAGGAGAGGAAATAGAAAATAGATTAGCCCCTATTCTGGGCAGGAAATGGAGGAGACCCATATGGGGTTCACATCTTATTTTATCTCTTGTTTTAAACTGTAAAGCTTAGTCATGGCAAACAAATGATATGGCAGAAAGTGTTCAGATGTTTGTGTTGCCACTAATGAATGTGCCACGTATGAAGCAAGATATTATAAAGAGATGAAACCAGCAAAGATAATATTATGGTCAATATTGTAATCACCTGTGTAACAATGGTTTGCATAAATCACTGTAAAAGTTGCTAACTGTTCACCATGGTACTTACAGAAGAATACCAAGAGGAATTCAACTGTGAAAAATGCAAATTATTCTAATGGCTAATTGAGAAAATCACTTTGCTAAAGAGAGACTTGAAGATGAAACTTAAGCAAATTGAGAGCACCAACACAGACAAGCCAATGAAAGGAGGTGGAAATAGAAGCAAAATGGTTATTAACTCTTTCAGGAACTGCCTGCAGGGAGAACGTAAATCAGTCCAAGCTAAAGGAAGATGATACCAAGGGGGAAGATGTGAAAAGTTGTAACCTAACCAAAACAAGAATGCAAAACAAGAATGAAAAGTCACCCATGCCCGTAGAGAAGAGATTCAGGATATAGAGATGGAGCAAGAAAAAGAAGAAATATATGATGCACTCAACCATGAAAAGCAAACCATATAGATGCATCTGGACACTGGAAGACAGTTGTGGGTGATTCATTCCTGAGGTTTACAGCAAGTGTACCAAGAGCCACAATAAAAGACATGGCTGAGAAAATTGATGCATTACTGAAACCCCTAGGAGTTCAACTACTGGTACTGCAGTAGTATACATAGGGCCAAATGACACCTGTGACAAAAATGGAGGACAATAAAAAGATGGATTTTGTAGACCTGATTAAGAAGTTTATATAAAGAAAAGATGTATCCATCTTCTCAGGCGTACTATATATCTACTCTGGAGACAAAGAGATACCAGGTCAGGAGTCAAAGAACAAATGTTGGGATCCAGTGCTGGTGCAAGGAGAAGTGATTTATAGTTTCTTAGAAACTACACAGTATTTGATAAAATAGATGATCTAGTCAAAAAGATGAACAAACTCTACACAGTCAAGCAGTCAAAGTTCTATGGAAGTATCAACACAATTACTGGGAAGACTTTAAATGAATCAAGGCAAAGGGATGGAGACTGGAGAAGGCTACTGAAGCCAGTAGTGGCAAGGAAATTGATAAACATGGAGATAGTTCCTAAGCAAGCAAAGAGATGGATAAAACCAGTGATGTACCTAAAGGATTGGGAAAAGGCAAAAGAAACAGGATAGGAACTTTAAATAGTTGTGCAGCAATGCACGCAGTCAGAGGAAAAAAACGTAAGAGTACTGGAGACAACAATCACCCCGGACGAACTGTGCATAACTGGACTAAGAGAGCTATGGTGGATGAAAGTGATCATTGGGGCATGAAATGAAAATCTGTAAACTCATCTAAAAAGATAGACTAGGAGAAATGTTGGAAGGAAAGCATTATATATCAGAGGTCAGCTACAGGTACAGTGTAGTCCCGATTAACCGAACTATCACTATCTGAAAATCCATATCTAATGAACTCCCAGTGGGTCACCTGACTTTGCCACTACATTCGAGTGCTATTTCACAGTGTTTCTGTCAGTCACTGGAGTTGCACTATAAAAAAACTGAGCTGTTGGGTGACATCAGATCTGTTGTTAGTTGCTGTACCTGCTGAAAGAATGGTTGGTAGAAAGCCTGCTAGAACACCTGACAAGTGAAGGAGGAACATTCTCACTCTTGCTCAAAAGCTCTGGATTCTCATTCATCTGTGGCTTTAGCTTTATGGTATGAAACTGGGAAGTCAACCATCACCAACATTAAAAATAAAAGGAGAAATTCCAATGTTTAACAATGACTATGGAGATATTGTACGGCATGGAGTAGAGAAAAAATGTTAAGCAGTGTCATGAGTATAGCAGAGATGACACTATCCATCTCTGGTTTCAGCAGGAATGAAAGAAAAGGGACTCCAGTCTCTGGTCCACTGCAGAAGGAGAAAGCCATGATATTCCACCAGAAGCTTGGCTTTGGGTCCACCTTCCTCATCAGAGATGACTAGTTGGATAGGTTTAAGTGGAGGCATGGCATCGTCCAACTGCACTTGTGTAGGGAGAAGCTAAGTGCAGTGACTGAAATTGTCAGAGCAGCTGCTACATCTGATAGTTTGTGAATAACTATCTCAGTAGCAGCAGTACAATACTGATAAGACAGGGTTATTATGGCATTGTTTACCAGATACAATCCTTGTCAGCAGTACAGAGAATGAGGCACCTGAGTTTA
Organism: Neoceratodus forsteri; assembly: GCA_016271365.2. Classification (NCBI taxonomy): domain Eukaryota; kingdom Metazoa; phylum Chordata; order Ceratodontiformes; family Ceratodontidae; genus Neoceratodus; species Neoceratodus forsteri. The sequence goes on along the minus strand of CM028133.1, from coordinate 146,465,711 downwards.
AGATGGCAAAAGACTGGGTAACAATCCTTGGTTGCACTAACACCACAGGTAGCCACAAGTTGTGCCTGCTATTCATTGGTAAATCCAGACAGCCATGGTGTTTTAGGTGCATTAATATGGATAACCCTGTACAGTATGCTTCACAGTGGAATGCCTGGATAGATGTCTCTCTGTTTTTGTCAGATGGTATATAGATGATTTTGTCCCATCAGTGAAACTTTTTCTGAGGTCTACATGTCTGCCCATTAAAGCAATCCTTTTGCTGGATAACTCTCCAGCACATTCCAAGATGCCTGTCATAAAGATCAGGGATGGTATAATGCTTCCATCTCCCAACGCCACCTGAAAACTATAGCCTTGTGAGTGAGGCATACTCCAAATCTTCAAGTGCAATTACAGTAAAAAAAACTCCTGCAGACTGTGCTAGATGGAAACAAATCACAAACTCATTCTGCAGGGAATCATTAGATTTGTCACTCTGAAAGATGCTGCCTATATGGCTGCAGAGGCATGGAGCAATGTACCTGCTGAGACAGGGGCTATGTCTTAGATTCTAATTAGAAATACCACACCAGCTGTCACTGATATCCCTGATACTCATAATACTTCTGCTACCCCTGATAACCCTGAAGCCAGCAACAACTTGCCTGCCTCTGAAACTGACTTATCTGCCTCTGACATGGACAATATCATCAAACTGGCAGGCAAACTCACACTGGACATCACCGAGTGGGAATTGAACCAGTGGGTAGACTGCGACCCCAGAGAGGATGGGCACAAACACCTGGACAACGACATGATCATCACAATGGTAGCAGAGGAGAAACCACAACAAAGCAGCCAAGCTGAGGAGAATGATGACAACGAGGAAGATTTACTACCTGTACCAGTACAGAGCCACCGTGAAGTAGAGGAGTGCTTCACAAAGTGTTTAATGTGACTCATAAATCAGCAAGAGTGCACTTCTGTGCATCTACTGTTACTCCATGGTCTCCACTCTCAGGCAGCATGACCCAGAGTAGCTACACCAAGAAAAAAGGCTATTACTGATTATTTCAGGTGGAAAAAATAAATCTAACACCAACACATGTGACACCTAAGCACCTCCTAATCCCCACTGCACAAAAAAACTAACACAAAATCACATTTTACGATCATGATCCCACCCTACTATACAGATAGGACTCCCTCAATAATGAGCCCCTTATTATCCGAACTATGCTGATGTCACCCATATGGTTTGAAAAATCAAGGTTGGACTGTACTCATAATAAATTATCTTAATTCAAAAGGGATCAAAACACTTTACACAATGGTATGACATGAGTGGGGATACACAGTTACAATTGGGTTATGCTACAGACTGCCAGATCATAGGGATAATGAGAGCTAGAGGCATGCAAAGTTGCTGAAATTCATTGGCAAACTAGTCAATTTGTGTAGTTCCGCCAAGCATATTTGTGTACTTCAGTGACAAAAAACAAGCACGTTGCAGTCTTTAAATAATATGAAATCCCCCCCACTGCATTGTAATTTCCCCCACCCACATTCCAAACACTTTTAAAGTCTTATAACCCCCTCATCCCATTGGAGCTGGCTGTATAGCCTAGAAGTTAGAGTAACGAATTATGAATGAGCTTGGTACATCCAGTAAACCTGGGTTTGATTTCCACAACCTCCTGTTGTATACTGTGTGACCCTAAACAAGTCATTTAATTTCCCCAGTGCTTCTGGGTCACCCCTGAAAACAGGCCTTGTGCCTAATGGGCCTTACCCAGTTGTCAAAGAATAAAAAATAAAGTCCCCCTGCTAGCACCTTCCTCCCTCCCCTGCCCTGGCAAATGTATGTATTAGATGAATCATTTACTTATCACCTGCTCACCCACATACCAAACACACTCCTCTCACCCAAGCAGACCCCTATTTCACAAGTTAACTCCCACCCAACCCCCAGACTCAACACACTTCTCCCCTCAACAGCACCCAGAAAAGCTCTTTAATGCAATGCTGTAATAAAGAAAATAATCCCTGGTGCAGAGGCTCTGCTCTGCTTAGCGTTTCTTTAACTAATTTTGCAGTTACATGCATAATGAATGGTGAATGGTGAATGGTGGTGACTTTGCTCCTCATAAAATCTGACTGGCTGAAAATTTAGCCAATCAGGTTGTATTAGGAAAAAATATGTCATTATTCATTTATGTGCCAGTGCCATTACTGAGAGTTGCACTGAAGAGAGCAGACACTCTGCACCGAGGACTGTTTTCTTTATTACAGTATCTTTTCTGGGTACTGGTGGAGGAAGGAGGGTGGCAGAGGCCAGAGGGTGGTTGGGTGGGGTGATACTTGTTAAATCAGATCTGGTCGAAAGGAGGGAGGTAGGGGAGTATGTTTGGTGCTCAGGTGGGGGGAAGGGTATATAAAAGTGATGGATTCATGACCTAATAAATAATTTTGTCAGGGCATATGGGGAGGAGGGTGTGAGCGGGGGATTGGAGGCAGTTACAAGATTTAAAGTTGTTTGAGAAGTGAGAGAAGGGAGTAGCACTACAGTGGGAGGGGAGAGGTATTTTATGCAATTTTGGAGATTTTATTAAAAAATGGATAGCTTTACCAGCAAAGGTGATCAGCCCACTGGGATATTTGCAAAGCTTCATGAATTGCTAATTTCCCCAGCAAATTAAAACTTCACAACCTCTATAATCAAGAACCAAAACTTTATGAAGAGATCAGGCAGCCTTTAGTAAATAGAAGCATATTGTTAACAACGGACTTCAACTACCCAATTATAGTTTGGGAGGGGAGAACAGCCACGTTTAGGTGAATTTTTCAATTTCTGAAGCACACTAAGGTGTGTTACCTGACAAACTGTGTCAAGGAAACCACTAGAAATCAATCAACACTGGATCTATTTCTTAGGAATGCAGAAGACCTGGTCAGAAAAGTGGAAACTGGAGAAGCACTGGACATCAGTGATCATATCATCATCAGATTCACTATTTGAAGAAACAGAGAGAAAATCAGGGGAACAACATGTGCCATACAAGACAAATGAGAAAAATATTGACATGATGAAAGAAATTCAAAGTGTACCTCTCAACTGCTATGAATTTCACATAGTGCTATGATTTTTACTCTTAAATTTACCCTTTCCACGCAAAGGTTACCTGACATTCTTAATAATGTTAGAACTATTTCTAGATACACAAAGTATTAAATCATTGAACTAACTTGACAGAAACATCCCTTTACACCAACTATATGGAGCCCACTATTTGTAGACATAGTATTCTTTAAAACAAGAAAGTGCTACACCTTCTGGCCATTTGCTATGAATTTCCAAGGCTAGTACTATGCATTTTAATGCTGAGAGATTGGGAAGCATGATCTGAAGAGCAACAAAGGTGGTCAGTGAATCAGAGAGCACGAGCTCTGAGGGCCATCTGGAAGAACTGGAAGTCTCTCTCTTTGGGTAAGAGGAGTCTCAGTAGAGACAGGCTCACGATATTTAAATACAAGAAAGTTACACCACCATCAGATAAAAACAGCTCTTTAGAATATCCAAGGATGAGCAAACAGAAGGGCACCCAATTTCACTGAAAGGAGGAAAATCTAATGGAAATATTAATAAGGGTTAATTTATAGAATGAGTAGAAAATGTGTGGAACAAACTTCTGGAGCAGGTTGCATCAGCTGATACTGTATCTACCATTAAGCTCAGATTTGATTGGTAATTTTAAGAAAATTGGGTGACAGATTATTCCCATTAATCTGGTGGGACAAACACCATAATGGGCCAATAGTCTTTCTTTCCTAAAACTGTATATTTGTATTGTCAATCCCCCTGTTTTCCAAAATGTCACATACACATATCTTCCCACTACCTTCCAACAACAACCTCTGATCCTGTCCCACCCCATAGTTTCCATAAGATCCACCCTGCATTTGCAACTGAATGCAAATGGAGCTTTTTTTCTTCTGTAGTCAACCCCAGTGCCACCCTACAAACAAGTGCTTTCTGATCTTCTCTTGTACTTCTACTTGCACCTGTACCTGTACCTGTACCTGTACCTATACCTCTGCCCTTAAAGGCTATTCCTATTACTCCTCCTCCTCATTGATAGAAGATTTCCACAAACTTTGGCTCCTACCCCACCGTTTGACATGGGATCATAATGTCACCAGACATTATGCACATGTATATACACGCTGCCAATATAGCACGATATACTGCATGCAGTATAAGTCTTTTTTTTGCGGGGGCTCTGCCACCCATGCCCAGTGACCCTCCCCCAACTAAAATAACTAACTCTAGGGAGGGTTAAAGTAAATATCACACAAAGTGTGAAAAAAAGGAAATGTCCATGTATCTGGGACTCAAACCCAGTCCCAAACGTTCTGCCTGCGTCCCTTGCTGCCAGTGACTCATCCCATCAGGCCACAGCAGCTGCTCAGCTGAACTCCATCCCAGCAGAGGTCTTAACTTCCGCCTGGGACAATGAGAGGATGCAGTACTGCACATAGACCCATTGATGGTATTGCACCCTCTCACTGTCCTATATTGCACTATTGCAATATTGGGGTTTTGTTGTAGGATATTAGGCATATAATATATTGACCTGGTATCCCACCATTCTACTCTGCAACTGTGTGACTACCTTTTCCAAAGGTTTTTCCACTCAAATATCTTCACCATCCATCCCAAACTAGACCCCCTCAGAATGTGGTTATTTCAGCCCAAAACAGATGTTTTAGTCTTGACTGAAACCTGACTGCTAGGACTTCAGACAGAACTATATAATCCCAGTTATCACATCTATAGAAGGGAGAAGAATATGCATGGTAGATATGTCCTGTTTTATCCTTTCCTTTTTGAGCCCCCTCTCCCCCCATCAGGAGACTATCTCAAAAATCCCACAAATTACTCTTCAGTGAAATCACTTCCCTTCAGTCTTTTCTGATCCTTTTCACAGGGATATACTATTTGCCAGACAAATCTACAGACTTAGCAACTTCAATATTGGAAAAGTTTTCTAACAGTACTAAAGGTGAAGCTCATTATTATCAGTGACCGCAACATTAACTGGTTAGCCCTATATGTCTATAGCCCTGCACTTCAAAGTCAGTAGCTTAGTAGGTTGCATGTTTGCCTATGGATCCAGAAAATGGGAAAGTTGTGTGTTCTAGTCCCACACCGGGGACTTCAGTTAGCAAGACCCACATTTCTTAACTGAATGTTGTCTCCATGGCAGATCTGCCTCCAAGGCTGCCCTGCCTCTAAGGCAGATGTTATGGATTAGGGCTGCCTCCCTGGCCGGGCTTTAATGTCTGCAGCTAAAGAACCAAGCTTCCCTGTTGTGCCATCTTAGTGGTCTAGTGGAAACATCTACAGCACGATAAATAAGAAACTGGTAGTTATGAGTTTGAATCCAGATAAGATTACCTCAGTTTTCTTTTTCCAGAATTTCACTAGAGTGCTGATCTATGGTGATGTGGGGTTAGAATAATAAATATATAAAAAGGGAGATGTGAGAAAGAATATGTGCAACAGGAAGGTGCTATCTCAGAGGCAGATCTGCCTTGGAGGCAAAGTTCATTTAAGAAATGTTTCTTGCTTTGGTCTAATACTTAATATTGACACTGTTGTGAAGCACTAGGGATACTGCACTGCTGATATGTCATCCTTCTGATGAGACACTAAACTATGCACATCTTTCCTGGTGAACACTAAAGATCTCATGGCACTTATAAGAGTAGGGGATATTTGTTATCATCCTTGCCAATATTTCCCTGATAAATAAACATAATAACACAGTTCATTTAAATTATGATGCTTTTAGAAATAAGCTGTGTCTGCTCAGTGGGCCTTTCCTGGTCTCAGAATCTACAGTGTCAAATCCCTTAACCTACTATATCTCTTGACCACCCTGCAACATTCCTCACTCAATAATCCATTAAATAATTGATGGGGTTCTTGTTATCTTTATTCATTAAGTCATGACAGCTGATACTTTACAAAATGTACTTTACAGAACAGTAACAGGAAGTGCTGTTAGAACTATACTACTGTACTGGGACTAACGAACTAGAACTCTACTACTTGAACCTTCAATTTAGAGTAAAAACAAATAAAAAAAGAGTTAGTGTGTTTGTCTGAGTTGGGTGAAGTAAATAGTTATCTGTGCAGTTAGCTTGGTGTAGAAGGAAACTGAATTGTTATCTGTGCAGTTAGCTACACGTAGAAGGAAACTGTGAATTAAGGGGAGTGGCTTAGGCAGAAGGAAGCCAGGTGTTTTGGATTTAAAAACTGCCCTAGGCAGCTTGTGGAAGAGAACAGCAAGAGGAAGTAGGTGATATTTGAACTATACTACTCTACTGGGACTATATTGCCCTCCTTCCTTCCCCCCCCCCACCCTTAGCCAGTTCAACTTTTATAGGCACAGGATTTGACTGACAACAGAAACTTCCTGTTTGGGAGTAGGAAGAAAGTGATCACACAAGTACACATGACTCACCATCCTAGAAAGAAAAGAGTAGCTCTCTATCCACCCCTAGTTTCTGAAGATCTGACTCTGAGAAAGTAAGAAGGATACTACTGAGGAATATAGAAACTTTCTGTCCCAGAACAGGAAGATCAGGAGCTTTAAGGGCACGGAGGCAGTAGGAATGTAGGGAGAAAAAAAACTCTATATAAAAAAAATTAATAAACAGAGAGAGGAAAGAGTAAGTATACAAAACAACAGTTAAGGGGCCACAAATAAGACATGATGGGAGTGGTGCAGTGCAGTGGTTGTGAAGCAGCAGTCTTCCGGGAGACGTTCTGGAGAATGTGGTGTTGTCCCATCTGCAGCCACCTCTCTGGGCTGAGGGAGGAGGTTGCTCATCTCCAGGCTGAGTTGGCTAGGATTTGTGGGACCTCCTCTCCCACCCAAGGACCACCAGGGCCACTGCCACTGCCTCAGAAGTTGCCAAGAAAGAGGAGCAGTTGGACCACAGTGGGCTCAGGGAGGGTGAGGGTGGTGGAACAGAGGTGCATTTCTCCAGTTGTACCTCTCCACAATTCATATGCCATTCTGGCAGAGTGTGGTTCCTCTATAGAGACACCCACAGTGGAGACCAAGGAGAATGCTGGGAACCTCCACAAAGGAGACCCACAGGAGGGTGGCATGGGCCCACACAGAAGAAGAAAACAACTCCTGGTGGGGAACTCCATTGTTAGGAAGGTAGAACCAGGGGAGGGAGGGAAGGGGAGTGGGAGGTAAGGTGTCTGCCTTGTGCCATGGCTTGGAGGGACAGGGAGCAAATCCTCAGGATCGCGGGAGCAGCTACATGGGGGAGGGAACTGGAAGTCATTGTCTGCTTAGGGACAAATGACCTGGCTGGGAAAGGGATCAGAACAGTGGAGAAATTTGTGGAGTTGGGGAGGTACCTTAGACAAGTAGCATGCACAGTAACCTTCTCAGAGGTGCTGCCTGTCTATGGCATGGGTGAGGCTAGGGTGCTCCACACCATGGGGTTCAATCAATGATTGAAAAACTGGTGCAGAGCTCAGGGTTTTGGCTTCATTGGGGACAGGGGGTCAACCTGGAGGGATGCAGGCCTATACTGGTGTGTCGGTCTGCATCTGTCCATGAGGGGAACCAATGTTTCACTGGCAAGCATTTAAACTAGCCAAGGGGGGAGGCATGGAAAAGAAGCAAGGAAATCCTTGCCCCCCCCCAAAAAAAATCAGGGTAGTTAGTGAGGTAAACACCAAGGTAGAGACGTTGATAGGGAGAAGGGCAGGTGTAAATGGAGAAAAAGGCAAAGGCAGTAAGGACAGGGATGGGGCAAAAAGGGGTAAGGCCACCAATAATGGAAGGTAATGAGCATCAATGCCCACAGTCTAGGTAACAAGCTCCCTGAACTGGTGGCCTTGATGGAAGAGGGATGCCTGGATATCATGGCAGTCAAAGAAGCATGGTACACAGGGAACCATGACTGGGATGTCAACATACCAGGGTACACAACCTCCAGGAGAGACAGGAAGGGTAGAAGAGGAGGAGGAGGAGGAGGAGCTTTCTATGTAAGGGAGAGGATCAAAGCAAAGGAACAGAAGGGTAAACAGGGAGGAGAGGAGGCACTGTGGGTCACCCTGGAGACAGGAAATGGCACCACAATCTGCACAGGGGTTATATATAGACCCCCATCTCAGGGGGAGTAAATGGACAAGGAAATGACAGAAGGTATCCTTAGGATGGCAAAGAAAGGGGAGATATTATTGATGGGGTAGCTGAATATGCCAGATGTTAACTGGAGCACCTTTTCTGCAGCCACATCCAAAAGCAGGGCAATTCTTGATGCCCTACAGGAGGCATGCCTTAGACATCTAGTGTTGGAACCCCCCTCAGGAGAGAGGGAGCAATCTTAGACCTGGTATTCACAAATGGGGATAGAGAGAGGATCTCAGATCTAGAAATGGGTAGCCATCTGGGAACAAGTGATCACCAGTGTGGTTCACGATAAATTCAGCTGCAGAGTCAAACCATACAAAGTGAGGATATTGGACTTCAGGAGGGCTGACTTTGTCAAAATTGGAAAGTGCCTTAGAAAAGCACTAACAAACAGGCAAGAAGGAGGGGTGGAGCAACAATGGCAAAACATCACAACTGCCATCACAGAGGCAACAAGCCTTTGTGTGAAGCAAATAAACAAATCAAAATGAAAGAAAAAAACACTATGATTCTCAAAAGAGGTGGAGAGGAAGGCTAGGGAGAGAAAGATAGCATTTAGGAAGTATAAGGAAACACAGAAGGAGCAGGACAGAGAACTGTACCAGTTAAAGCAGAAGGAAGCGGGGAAGGCAGTCAGAATACCAAAGGCCCAAACCGAGGAAAAGATAGCCAACTCGGTTAAGAAGGGGGATAAAACCTTTTATAGGCACATTAGGGAGCGAAGAAAGACCAAGGGAGGGAAACAGAGACTTAATAAAGGGAAGGGAATGTGGGCAAAGGGTGACACTGAAAAATCAGGGATACTGAATGAATACTTCTACTCAGTATTCACAAAAGAAGAGGAAGGGGAGGTACCTAATCCAATCAATAGAAGTACTCTGGAAAGGGGGTTGATATCAGTCCTTTCATAGAAGAAAGGGTTCTGAAAGAACTCCTAAAACTGAAGGTGAATAAAGCAATGGGGCCTGATGGGATTCACTCCAGAATTCTAAAAGAATTAAGGGGAGAACTAGTGACACCACTGACTACCTTTTTTCACAAATCATGGGAGGATAGTGTGGAACTTGAGGACTGGAGAAGGGCGGATGTGATTCCCTTTCACAAAAGTGGGAGAAAAACAGAGGCAGGAAACTACAGACCTGTTAGTTTGACCTCAGTAGTAGGGCAAATGATGAAATCACTTCTGAAGGAAAGAATTGTTGAGTGCCTAGAGGACAGTGGGGCACAGGACCCAAGGCAGCATGGATTCACAGTGGGAAGGTCATGTCAGACGAATCTAACTGATTTCTTTGACTGGGTGACCAAAGTAGTAGACGAGGAAGGGGCTGTGGACATGGCCTACATAGACTTTAGCAAGGCATTTGACACAGTCCCACACAAAAGATTAATAAACAAATTAGCCAGCCTGGGAGTGGGTCCCAGGGTGGTATCCTGGATAAAACATGCGCTGAACAACAGGAGACAGAAGGTAATAGTAAACAGAGTCCACTCTGAAGAAAGGGGGGTTACTAGTGGGGTACCGCGGGGTTCAGTACTGGGTCCCGTCCTTTTTAATGTGTTTAAAGGTAACATTGCAGAGGGACTGGAAGGGAAAGTATTTCCCTTTGCATATGACACAAAGATCTGCAACAGGGTTGATAAATGGGGGGGGGATGGAAAGGATGAGAAGGTTCTTGGCAAGGTTGGAGGAATGGCCAATAGTATGTCAGCTTGGATTCAATGCAAAGAAGTACAAAGTAATGCACCTGGGAAACAAAAGCCAGGGGAAGAGTACACAATGGGGGAGAGTAGTAACAACAACAAAAATGAAAAGGGATCTGGGGATAATCATATCAGATGACCTAAAGGTTAAGCAAGCAATGTGAGAAGGCAGTAGGGATGGCTGGGTGGACACTGGGATGTTTAGGGAGAGGCATCATCAGTAGAAAACAGGAAGTTGTTATCCCTCTGTACAGACAGTTGGTGAGACCCCATATGGAGTACTGTGTCCAGTTCTGGAGACCCCAGCTCTGCAAGCACATAGATAGGATGGAGACAGTCCAGAGGAGGGCAACTAAAATGGTGCAGGGTCGACAACAGAAGCCATATGAAGAGAAAATAAAAGAGCTTAATATGTATACCCTTGTGGAAAGGAGGGAGAGGGGGACATGATAGAAACTTTTAAGTACCTCAAAGGAATCAACAAAGTTCAAAAGGGTAGCATCTTTCAGAAAAAGAGATGTGCAAGAACAAGGGGACAGAATTTGAAGATAGAGGGGGGACGGCTCAGTGGTAATGTGAGGAAGTATTTTTTTTCACAGAGAGGGTGATGGATGCATGGAATGGCCTTCCTGTGGAGGTTGGGGGTTAAAAAACAGTGAGGGAATTCGAGAATGCATGGGACAGACATAAGGCAATTCTTGTGGGAGGTAGGAGGAAATAGACTGTTGGTTAACTAGGATCTGCAGCTTATCCAGTAGGTAGATGAATGAGCAGACTAGGTGGGCCAAGCGGTCCTTATCTGCCATCAAAGTCTATGTTTCTGTGTCTTTGATGTCTACTATGCCACCCGTTGCATAAGAAAAATAAAGATGCTGAACCCCCTCATTAGTGTGGTGTGAAATTTTCAAATTCTGATGGAAAAGAATTCCAAGGAATTTTAGAACAGATCCAGAAGCATATGGTTTGATACCTTTTATTGGACAAATATAGACATTACAAAAAGAATAAAGTGCTCAAGCTTTCAATCTAACAGAGTCCTTCCTTGGAAACTTATGACAGTTATTTATAAACTCACATACTATTAAACACCCAGATCATGCATAAAAAAAAAGCAGAAAGAATTCTCATGGGTTTAAAATACTCATTTAAACCATCACTGAAGTTAGAAACAGCTGACCCAGACCTCACCAGTTTGCTATTAACTGAGATGCCTTCAAGGTCAAGTGTCATTAGAATAAGATAACAACCTTCCGAGCAGAAAGCTCAACTATCATAAATTCTGAATGTCTCAGCATGAGCAGTGAATACAGTCTCACAGTAATGAACCGTTGGATTCAATTCTCACTTAAGTACATGTTAAAATGTGATATTATTGGATGTTAAAAACAAACAAAACTATATAACCAAACTTTTCTATATATGGCACTAAGAGGGTTTAAAATAAAGTTAACCTAGTGTGAGAACTGTTACACACCACTATACAGTTTAAAACATATCTGGAGACATTTTTCCAACTATACACTCCACCAGTTACTATATTCCATAAACCTTAAACCTTCAGTGTTGTAACAGAATTTTATACAAGGTAATATCAATTGCCAGTATAAGTGCCAAATAAAAAGAAACTGTTAAGGACATCCAAGTAAATGAGACCATGCATCCTCATATGTTCAGAGTTCAATAATATGTCAGCGTATGATCAAACTACTATATGTACAGAGTCAGTCTAAGGACTCTGAATAAAAACCCAATGGAATTAAACCCTACCACCCCATGGGTAGATAACTAGTTAGAATAAAGTGTATATTCACTATGTATGTGATCTAAGAGATAAGGAATTTTAGAAAATTACAGTTAATTTTGCAGAATGCTGTTTGTAGTGAAATTCCGAAATTTCCAAAGTGGACTGGTTCCCATGCATATGTATTTCATGGGTTACGTAAACTGTGGATTGTTTTCATGCCATCAATAAAAAACAACTCAGCAGTTTACATGATCTGCAGGAAGTTACTCTGAAGCTTACGGAGACATGTTAGGTTAAGTACAGCAGTTAGAAACTGTCACTGGGGTGCTGGTGTTTCAAAACACAAAAGCAGTTCAATGTTCAAAGAATAGGTTCAGCACTCATCCTTACAGGAAGGAATCCAGAAAAAAGTTTAGTTCAAAAGAACGTTTCTTTTACCCAGCCATTCCAGGTATTATACAGCAATAAAAGGACATATCTTACATTTCGCCCCTTGCTTCTTCTTTGAACGAAGACTTTTTAGAATTCTGCAGAATTTAAGAAGAAATTCTGAAGAGCATTTCTGAAGTGGACTTGCCATTCACTATGCATTCTGCCGGTGGCATTCCACATTCCACACAGCTCAAAATCTCACTTATTATCAAATAAATAAACTAATGTCATCCCACAATTTCTACATAGGTGTGTTCCTCACTGACTTTCACTTTGCAGTCTGCAGTTCAGTGAGCTTTTTTTCGGATATGGATGTGGTCATACAGGTTTTGAAGAGGGTGTCCATTAAAGGAAAATTTCTCGTCTCCCAGTAATACCCCTCAACCCACAACCCCCGATTAGGCTTTTAAGTCCAAAAAAACAATTTTAACTACCTCCATGGCTTAATATGTATACTGATGTACCAGCCACAATGTAAACATATCCCAAGCTATGAGGCACCACCTCACAGTCTTTTCATGGCACAATGCAATTCACAATGTCATTTTATGCAGTGAGTGGCATCATGCCATGTTACATATTTGAAATGGTACCAGATAGCTCAAGATATGTTTACATTACAGCCAATACATTGCAGTGAATCTTAATCCACAGAGGTAATTAAAAATGTATTTTTTCAGCTTAAAAGTCTAATTTTGGGGGTGTGATTTGGGGGATGGTGCTGGGAGAACAGGTGTTCCCCTTCTACATTTATGACCAACATGTGTCCATTAAAGAGCCTATGAAATCTCTGGGGAAAATGTTACTGTGAAAAAACGGTGGTGAGAAAATTTAAGCACTGATCCTCTGTCAGATTTTGATCAATATTTTATCTCACCATTGATTGTAATAATTTATCTCTGGCAGGTGTATTTGTAAACTGCCTAGCCTGTTTCAGAGCACTATAACCCTGAGATTTAAGTATTCCTGCACCAAGGGGGAGAGAAAACATTTGTCAAAATCTGATAGAGGAGCAACATTTAAATGCTATCATCATCACCTTTTCTTCACAGTCACATTTGGTTAAAAAAGTTCTATATAAGAATTGGCATGCACTACGTTTGGAGATGGGTCTGCAAGTGTTAACTGCGAATACACTGAGAATGGTGTATAGAAGGGAGAACAACAGGGCTGGCCCATCAGCACAGTGGTAAGCCTACCATTCACAATGCTGCTGGTCTGGTTTCAAGAACAAGCCTGGTGCATCGGGGCTGACTGGTGGGGAGAAGGACTGAGTATCCCAGAGGAGGAGCCACATCCTACTGCACTACTGCCACCTGTAAGCAAACAGGGTGGTAAAGCATTTGGGATACGAGAGGGATGCCATGCTGTGTATTGTGAGAGTGTGCTGGTCCGTGCTCACACCTTGGACATATTCCCAAATGGCACCATTCGTGTGGAGTCAGGGGATCGCAGAACAGAACCAGAGGAAACATCCCCCTCTTCCTGTAGCTTCTTGATTGCCAAAAGGCAGTATATCTGCCATGCCAGAGGTGGGGGGGGGGTGCACAAAGAACAAATGAAAGTGGCACAACTTTGGAGACATTTCTGTACACAGTTATCATGACGCAAGATTTAAGTCATAGGTGTCCCATTTAGCCCCAGGATGCCACATTTGCAGCACATGCTCATTTTGTACAGTTAAACAAACTGGAGACAGTTTCTCAAATCATACCACTGTAGTGCAATTTGCCGTATGCGACTTTAATACATGCAGTACAGAAACTGTTGTTAATTTAGCACAATGAACATACAAATGCTTTGAGGTTGGTGAAATGATTTGCCCTTTAAAAAAATGATATTAGTAAACATCTCAGGGCTATCAAAAAATTGGGCCGAGATAATCTCCTGGAAAACCATATCGCCATAAATGACAACATGCATTTCTTTCTTTTCCAGGGCATTGAAAACATCAGCAAGGAGCCTTGAGGTGGCAACCTGCACAACAAACATTTAAAATGAGAAGCATTCTGGCAATACAAACTGGGAGCTCTTGAATATTCACAACTGAATGACAAGTTTCAGCTTTCTCTGTTTCTTATAAAATAAGGTTATACATATGTTTTGTATTTACCAAATACATTGCTCTTTGTCTGCCCTGAAATATGACATTTGTCTTCTGATATTAGTGTTTGACTCTGAAAACAAGGGTTGGTATAAGAACTGAGATATATAAAATAAGAATTGCTTCATCCAACAATGTCATTTAAGAATTACGGCTGTATAAATATTTTGTCTCTGTTTAGTGCTCTGATATTTATTCTCCATGATCTAAATGTGACTGAAAATCATCAGAACTGTATCTTAAAAAGTATGTATTCATCCCTGCTTAGGTATGTATTAGTATATGCTGTGCCATCACTAGTCCTGTGAGGCATCAAAGTCATATTTTTCATATTCATTTCTTAGCTTCCCTCTATTGATAGTCCAGTTCTGTCTTTTATCTCTTTTTGTTTCTTTGGACTGTTCCATTATTTCTTGCACAAAAGTGGTAGCAAGGAGGAGGCAAGAAACTACCGCCCAGGTCAGTTTGACCTCGATAGTAGGTAAAATGATGGAAACCCTGCTTAAGGCAAGGCTGGTGGACTACCTAGAGACAATGGGGGCTGCTGGACTCAAAGCAACATGGATTCATGGCAGGGAGGTCATGCCAGACCAGCTTGATTGATTTCTTCAAGTGGATGACAAAGGAAATAGACCAGGGCAGAGCGGTAGATGTGGCCTATCTGGACTTCCGGAAGGCCCTCGACACGGTCCCACACAGGAGACTAATCCACAAGCTGACAAATCTGGGGGTGGGACAGAGGTGGTCACGTGGGATAGAAACTGGTTGAGTAACAGAACACAAACAGTGGTGGTAAATGGAGTTAGCTCACAGAAGGGACAGGTAACAAGTGGCGTACCCCAGGGATCAGTTCTGGGACCAGTGCTCTTCAATGTCTTCATAAGCAATATTGCAGAGGGTCTAGAAGGGAGGGTTAGCCTGTTTGCAAATGATACAAAGCTGTGTAACAGAGTAGACACACAGGAAGGTATAGAAAAAATGAGAAGGGATCTGAAGAGGCTAGAAAACTGATCCAAGGAATGGCAGTTGGGATTCAATGCAAACAAAAGTGCAAGATTATGCACATAGGGAGACGGTATCCTAGGTCTGAGTATGAACTATACAGGGTAACACTGGAGGCCACCACAGAGGAAAGGAATCTAGGGCTAGTCATAGTAGACAACCTCAAAGTGGCTAAACAGTGCAACAAAGCAGTTGGAAAGGTTAACAGAATGCTAGGGTGCATAGGGAGAGGTATAACAAGTAGAAGGAGGGAATGGTGGTACCATTGTGCAACTCCCTAGTAAGGCCTCATCTAATTCTGAAGGCCCCATCTCCAAAAAGACATAGACAGGATGGATACGGTACAGAGGAGGGTGACAAAAATGGTGTCGGGGATGCAGCATAAGTCGTATGAGAAGAGACTCAATGCTCTAAATATGTACTTCCTGGAGGAAAGGAGAGAGAAGGGGAACATGATAGAGACCTTCAACTATCTAAAGGGAATTAATAGGGTACCAGAGGGGAGCATCTTTCACATGAAGGGATATAGCAGAACAAGGGGGCACCGCATGAGACTAAAAGGTGGAAAACTTAGAGGGAACTTGAGGAGATTCTACTTCACGGAAAGGCGGTGGAGATATGGAACAGTCTCCCTCAGGAAGTGGTAGGGGTAGCCTTGGTTCAGGGATTCAAGAATGTGTGGGATAGGCACATGGGAATTATCAAGCTAGGGGGAAGTGGGGGGCTTGTAGCATCAAGGATACCTTAAGCATTAGAAAGAGGGATAGTTTAGATGGCTAAACATACTTTCTCTTCTGGTCAAACGTCGGATTCTTATGAAATGGAAATCAACTCTGGTGCCTTCTCTTTCAGATGTTCTTCAAAGCCTCTCTCAGTATGCCTCCCTAGAACGATTATCTCATGTTACTCATAACCGACTCACTGTATATGACAGATGTTGGCAGGATTACTTCAAGTACATTGAACCTAGTTCTTCTAGACCCTAATTCTTAGGGATATTTAGCCCTCCTTCTTATTTTGCTCTCAGATTAGGTTTTCTCGAAACTTTTGTGCACAGATTTCTCCTCTTTTTTCCCTTCTTCTCTGTTTTCTCCCTCTCTCCTTCCCTTCTTCCTTGCTTTTTTCTCTTCTTTCTTTGCACACTTTTCTCTTATCTTCATCTCTCCATTACTGAACATTGTTCATATTACCACATTTATCACTTTTTGCAATTTACTAAATGCCTTGCCATAGCCTGTCCTAGCATGTATTTTGTACATGGTTGCTATTTCTGATCCTATAATACCCTATTGATTGTAACCCTTCTGCAAACCACTTACATCCTGTCTAGGTTTGTGTTTTATTATCAATACATGTATACAAGGCTTCTTCAATATGTTTATCCTAAATACTGTGTTTTGTTAAGTGATATTTTATACCTTACATGGGGGACAGTCTTCTATTGTATTAGATGTGTGCTTTCTTATATACCTGAATTTCAATAAAAAGATAAAGTGAAAAAAAAGAAAGAGGGATAGGGTAGACTGGATGGGCCACAAGGCCCTTATCTGCTGACAACATCTATGTATCTATGTACTATTGATCTCTGTCTGATTTCTTTTTCTGAATCCTTCTACTGGGTCTGAATAAGGAAGAGTCCTTGTTTTTTTTTTTTTACCAGCTGTTAAAAATGAATGCTAGTAACTGCTATTTTAGCACTTTTAAGCTTCACAATATGCACTCTGTTTATGCATACACTTGCACTGAATGTGGTTTGTACTATGTTCATATTGTTTTACTGGAATTCTGCATGCAGTGCTGGCACACTGGTTCTGTACATTTAAACAGCTTGTATAATTGTGTTACACTAGTAGATGGCACTCAACCTCGAAAAAGCCCTTTACTGCGTGAAACATTGGTGGGGTTGTTGGAAGCCTTTTGTGCTGCTGCTATGGATTTTTAATCTTTATGAATTAATGCATTTATTATCCACACAGATCAACACCTGTGTGTATTTGACCAGACCAGTAACTAACCACCAGAAATGGCAGGCAGGCCCTTGATTTAACATCTCACCCGAATGACTGTAACCCCAACAGTACAGCATCCACATAGTACTGCCTCCAGGTACCCCTCACTTCTGGGTCATCCATGTCCTCATTAAATAGTTCTGCCTACAACTTAGCTTGCAGTAAGCATAAACCCGCCAGTGATACAGCAGTAACAATATTTTGAAACAGACCAAGCAACCAAGGCACCAATACTACAAGAAAGTCCAAAACCTTTTTTCAATATAGCCTAGTGGTTTAAGCACAGAGCTGTGAATTTAGAGATCCAGTAGAGCTAGATTTAAATCCTACATCTCCTACTTCTACTCTGTGTGACCTTGAACAAGCCGTGTAACCACCCTGTGCTTAATTCTGTCCTCAGTCACTCCTAAAAACAAATTCCATCTCAGTGATCCTTTCCTGGCCAAAAATTCTACAGGAATGAATGAATGAATTAAAGATAGATCGATCGATCAATCAATCAATAAATTAATAAATAAAATTCATAGGATTCTGAGTGACCCAAAATACATTCTGAAATTTATACAGCAACCTCCTCAATTAACCTACATTTTAACATGGCATAAATAAACAGACAGAAAGGAACACAAATGATTGGGTAAAAGACAGCACATGACTGGTTCTCAACCATGCATTAATTTCTTAGATATGCACGGCTGAGCTGTACCAAAACAACCACAAAACGTAGTGCAATAATAGAACACTAGCAGTACCCACCCAGTGGACACTAGAGGCACAGCAAGGGTTGTAGAGTTATCTACTGCAAAAGAAAAGATGGAGAACTGCATAACCACGTTCTCAATTTGTGGAGTTCAAGGGATTAAAGATTATGTGTGCAAGTATTCTGAGGTGACCTTACCGACTGTGGTCAGCTGTAGCAGAGAGCAGTGGTGGAAAGAGAATGCTGAAGAAGACTGTAGCACGGAGGTAAGTGGCACAGCATACAGTGATGTAAATGTGTCATCTGATGCTGTTGTGTCTCTTACTGTAAGAAACATAAAAAAAAATACTGAGTGCGGAATAAAAGTAGCAGATGTAGAGAAAGTAGGCAGGCATTTGAAAATGTCAAAGGAGCAGCTCGATGATTTAGACAGAAAAAAATGTGAGGCTAACATGCATAAAACAACAGCATGGTCTTGTAATGTTTTCTCTGACTGGCTGCGAGCAAATAATCAGAACATTGATATAAGCACAGTAGCAGTAAGCACACTAGCAGATCTATTAAGAAATGTTTATGGCACAGTTAGAAGTGAGGACGGCCAACCATACAGCATTAGCTCTTTTATCTCATTGCATGTGGGACTCAGTCACTATGTTAATAGTGTAAAGGTGAATCTCAAAATGAACACTGCAAAAGATATAGAATCCAGAGGAGCAAACAATGTATTTGTAGCTGTTTTAAAAGAGTACCGTCATGCAGGGAGGGACACCGCATCTCATCATCCTCGAATCACAGATAGTGATCTTCAACAAATCCGTATGTGTTCAAAACTGAATCCAGAGTCTGTGTATGGGATGGTACGAAGGCTGTGGTTCGAAATGCAACTAGGGCTTGCCTGCAGAGGAAGAAAGGACCTAAGAAATTTAAACCATTCATCCTTTGTAGTGAAGGTAGATGAGTTTGGGAGAGAGTTCATATCTGTGACATTCAATGAGGCCACAAAAAATCATTCAGATATAAATGAAACCAACAAACAGGCATGTCATGGGATCCCGTACTTGATGCCAGACAGCAAGAATTGCCCTGTACCTCTTTTTAAAGAGTATTGTTCCTGTTGTCCCCCTGACGCAACAGCATTCTACCTGCACCCCATAAAAATGCCTGAGGACTCCCTGGTCAAGAAAAAAATTTGGTTTTCTAGGCGAGCAATGGGCAAAAATTACCTAGGCAGTATGATGGCACAAATATCTCTAGATGCTGAATTGCCCCACAGATATACAAATCATTCGGTGTGCTCAGCTGCAGTACATATCCTATCAGAGGTTGGTCTAACATCTCGCGAAATACTGTGCATGACAGGACACAGATGCAAGGCCAGTCTCCGAATCTACTGGTCGCCCACAGTCGCCGACAGTCACAAGTGATCAGACATTCTCACGGGTCATAGAGCAGTAAAAGAAACACCAAGACAAACAAGCAGTACTAGAGAAGTGATCACAGGAGAAGAGTGTAAAAGCATGTCTCACAACATACCTCCACACTCATATCCCCAGAAAATGAGTAGTGTCAGCAGCACCATGGTCAACCAGCCATGGTCTGTGACGAGAGCGGCATCACCTCACCATAGTAAAGTAAGACTATGGCAGCCCAACTGAAACAGACACAAGCAAGCACCATAACACAGAATCACACCCCAGAAAATGAGCAGGAAAGCAGACACAGTAAATAAACTCACACTAACCACAGCGCAAGCAGTCCACCAAGCAATACAGGAGATGAGATCTATTCAAATAACCCCTTTCAGATGTCTAGATTTATGATCAATGGTCCCTTAAATTTCCACTATCAGGCATGTCAAGGGAAATAATTCCTGGTGTAGAACTTCTGTCTTGAAGTGCTGATAGCAGAAAGGTGAACCAGACAAATATAGCAGCAGAACAGATAGCAAAAGTATTGCTCAGATCTGATACCAAAAATGCAAATCATAGTCATATAGTAGTAATCTACAAGTTTACAACTGTAAATGTTATGTTAGTGGTTTGTAGGCCATGATCGTTAGTCCTACACAATTAAACATCGGCCAGCATTAAGCAAATTAGCAGTAGATCCCACAATGCGCAGTGTAAAGGGATCGTTACAGATGGTAAAACTTGTTGTACCATGTAAAAAAAGCAAAGAATCAACAGAAGGTTATAAAAAGCTACAGAAATGAAACCACAGTAGTGTAAAAAACTTGAAAGTATATTAGTAACTACATAAAAAAGTATTGCTTAACAAAGAACATGTGTCATCCTGCAAAAAAGACGGTTTCATATAAACATATAAACACAGGCTAAAACTTACACAGTTGTCTCGTTTTATTTATATAATACCTGTAACCCAATTACTAGTATTCTCACCTATTTATAAATCCATGTTACAAGTGCATTAAGGCACGAGAAAGGAGGCATGTACAAGGAATTAATGCATGGTTGGGGGGTTGGTGCACGAGGCCGAAAATGCTTAAGCTACTGAGCTCATTTGCAAACCTAGAACTGACTCATCCTTCATCAATGACTGCAACAATGTTGTTAATGTTTCAGACTCTTAACTCCCACTTCATTTAGAGCCCCGAGTCCCTAATAATACTGATCTGCCCTCACTTTATACATTCAAACTGACAGTCCCTGAACAAACCCTAGTGAACTCTTCAAATTTTCATTGATCCATAAGCCAGATTGTAAGGAAATTACTGCAACACATTTAAGCCCTGGCAAAGGCTATGATGCAGTTGCCTCCATAAGTTCCTTTGTCTTGGGCCCCCTTGCAAAACCCTTAACCTATATTGTCAACCATTCCTTGCTGGAAGGTAAGAGTTCCTCTGAGTGGAAACTGGCTGATGTAACACTGCTACACAAGAGCAGTGACAAATTCAGTCTGGATAACTACTGCCTTATATCCCTTCTCCTTGCACTGGCCATGGTCCTTAAATATCTAGCCAATTGACAACTAGCTTGTTTGTACGCCCAGTCAAATTTACTCTCGGCTTTGCAATCTGACTTTTAATCAAACCATTTCTCCACCACCACTGTCTGTCTTTAAGGTTCTGTCATTAACTGAGTGCACTGTCTAAGGTAAAGGTATGCCTCTCTTGGTACATCGAAGTGCAGGTGATGTTAAACAGGTGCTTCTTTCCTGGTCTATAGGAATGTGGACTATAGGACTGCCAGAAAAACACAGCACACCATGTTTAACAATTTACCTGGTCTTTTTATCCTGAGCAACCCCCTGCACTCACCATAGTTCCCTGTATAAACAGTACCCTCCCTAGGGTCCAAATGCTCCTATCAAACTCTCTCTTGATTCCAAATACAGGCTTTGTAAACATAATTTTGCAGCCAGTCTGGAACCAGTCCTAACTTTTAATAGCCCAAACTAGAAACAGATTTCAGGTCCTGTGGTGCAAGAAAAGCTAAAGCTTTTACTTCACATTCTGTCATTACTGGAATAGTGTATAAACTCACATTATGAACTGGATAAAAAAAATACAAGAAGCTGATTGGCTGAGAGGTCTCTGAAGCCGTGATAAAATCTGACAACATAATCACGGCTTCAGAAAAGCTCTAGCCTTCTCACTGCTCACAACTTCCTCCGCATGTGCAAACCGTGCGATTCCCCACACAAACGATTTGCAGCAGCAGCCAGTGGCAAGAGCCCCTGGTATGTGTGTGTACAAGGTGGCTCTTCATACTAAAAAGAAAAGAAAGAAAAAGAAATGAAAATACCCCAAAACCAGACACATGATGTGCGTCTATGTGACTTTTTTAAAACAGTTCTTTTGGCCTCGAGCTTCACATTCCAAGAATGGCTCCTGCTGAGTTACCGAATACCACCCCTCGCTCCTCCACCCAGTACAACATTATTTAAATATTGCAGCCCTCACAGCTCAAACTGCTGTGGGTAAACAAACTGCCCACAACTGCCCACAACTTCCTCCACATGCCAACCATGGGATTCCCCACACAAACGATCTGCAGCAGTTGCAACAAGTGACAAGAGCCCCTGGTATGCGTGTACTGGGTGACTCTACAAACCAAAAAAAAAAGAAAACAAAATGACCCAAAAACTGGCCACATGATATGTGTCTGTGTTTTTTATTTCAACATTTCTTTTGGCTGGCAGTTTTACATTCCATCAACTGCTCCCACTAAGTTACCGAATACCACCCCTCGATCCTCCTCTCACTATAACGTTATTTAAATACTGTAGCCCTCACAGCTTAAACTGCCGCTGGCTGCAGCATACAGAAAACCACTCTGCTCTCCACAACAAAGTGCCACAACACCGCCACTCTGATCAAAGGGGAGCAACAGCCACTCATGAGCAACCATCCCCCGATACCACAATGGCCCCTTTCAACTAGGGATGGGCAGATATCCAAAATATGTCAGATATCAAATCCAGATATCAAGTGGCCATCTGAATGGGCTGGGTATTGGTTTGGTTGGATAGTAATATATGAGGAATTGGCCTTCAGCCTCATGCCACACAATGTACCTGAAGCATGATGATATCCCATGATATACCACACCCTGTCATCATTGCTTAATTATACTTCCCACTGTCCAAGAGTAAACACATCAGCTACAGTACCACTTTGTGCACTCTTGGATACGGCCTGGCTGACCCAACCCACTTATATTTACTGTGGGTCACATTTTATTGTGTTTTCTTCAACCTGTTAACAATACTTTATATGTTGACTCTGCTGCTATTTCAGTCCTGTTTCATGAACTGTTTTGATGCTTTGTTTATTGTGTGGTTGCAAATTTGAGGTTATACATGCCATATTATTTATTAATTCTCTACAGCTCCCTTCACTCATGCCATTTTATTACATGAACTCTTTCTGTTTGTTGTTTGCCAGTGACATTTGCAATTTGTTTAGGGAGGTATGATTCATTCTGTGCCTTGTTAATTATTCACTACCCCATTTTACTGTATTCTATTCTATTGTATTTTAATTATTGACCTCCACTGTCCACTTTCCTCCTACCAGGCCTCAGCTGTGAATTAAGTCACTGCTTGTCTCTGTCTTGCTTTAACTGACTTAAATAGCTTACAAGTAATGAAATAAATCTTTAAAGCTTTAGCATATGATGGTATAGCAAAAGAACCTTCCCTGTATAAATCAGGTATAAAAATATGGAAATACAAAAAATGCTTATTACAAAATGTTAAGGTTAAAAAAAAAAGGTGAAATGGCTAGCCTTGGCTTGTACTGATTAAGGTGGTCCTGCTTCTTTACCTATAGCAACAATCTTTATGAAATGAACACCCAAGTGTTGTATAGCAGGGCTAGTTTTAATTAATGGACTATTTCTTATTCATTATTATAAAAGCAAGCTGTCACTGCCTGTTTGTGCAATGGTAGCTCCCTGCTTACTATGCCAGTGACCTGAGTACAGGAATCAGCTTGAGTCATCAGGGGCTGGCTGCGGGGGGCAGTGTCGAGCATACTAGAGACACTGTACTCCCCCTGGTCAGGGAGGGCAGTTTCCTCCAGTGCAATCCTGTCCCCTGGGTGACCATAGGTGGCAGTGTGCTTGGAGCAACTTTCTGATGAGGGACACCAATGGCGACAAACATGGCATGTTTCAAGCTTGTGTGCACCCTTATGTCAGCATCTCATAAGAGACAAAAAGGAGGAAAACAGCAGAGAACCAAGTATGATGGTCGAATCCCTCATAGGCCTTGCACATGCATCATGCTTGCCCTGAGAACTGGATCCTGTGCCATGTGTTCCAGTGTTGAACTCCTCAACTGTCTGAGACAAAACAGAATGTTTACAGATGAAAGTACTTCTGCAATCATAATAGTTTTCACCATGCATTATGCATAAGTTACAGCAGATGCTGTGGAGTACAGAATGGTGCTGATTTCAGGTTCTTGTGACATGGTTGTTAACAGGGGCACCGACTGCATGGGTGCTTAGGTGCACCAGCTCCCACAAAGTCATTTTGGGCACCCACAAAAAAAAACCCTCCATATAGTCACTTTGGAAAAAGGATCAAGTCACTTTAAAAAATGCTCCTTGCTCCGTTTCCACCTCTCGTCGCTAGCCCCACCCAGTGGGCTGACCCTGATTGTGAAAAGCTCTATACTAGTAGGCCCTTTCTTGCTTTGTCTCCTCCTCTTGCACTCTGACCCCACCCAGCAGACTGACATTGACTCACCATGACTGAAGCTTCGCTCGGCGCTCTGTGGAGCTTGCTGTGCTCTTGCTTGCTGGATGTGCTGCAATCACTTGGTGATCTCCTTCTCAGCCTTTCCGTCACCATGCATCAGTCAGTCCTTCCTGTGCATGGAATTCTGAAACAGCGGAGACACTCAGGTACCAGCTGCATAGGTATTTTTTTGTCAGACAGCGTTTGTTACACTTCTCTGCTGGTCTGGACATGGTGGGGACTTGGGGGATAGCTTTGTGAGGGGGTGGGGCAGGGCATACCTCTCATCTCAACTGTACCACATTGCGAATTTGTGAGGAATAATTTCTCATTTCACCTCAAGCCCGCTGTTACAAGTTCCAGATTGAGATTTGAGTGTGTACTTCCCAGCATTTTACCCAAAAATTTTACATCAGAAATCCACAGTGAATGTAAAACGTGTTGCTCAATACACACACAAAAAAAATTGTGAAGTTTAATACATGCATTCATTTAAACAGTATTCTCTGAGCTTTATTTTATGATTTGATGAAGTGTTCCACATAATCATTTGGCCATTTGTTCCACATTTTGAAGTGTAGTATTTGGGTTTGAAAGGTTGAGAGATATTTGGGGAAGGGGTGCCAGAGCTGATTAACTGGGTTAGAAAGGCCAAACTTATAAGTTATACAAGCAGCAGGAGCAGTAGGCTGCTGCTTCTATAAAATGCCCAGGGCTTTTGCTGATTTATGGAATATGACTTTGGTGATGGATAGGTGCAGGGGCTACACAGATAAATAAACTTGCTGCTAGAAGAAAGAAACAATTTTGGTGACTGGAAGGCCACATAACTAGAAAAGAAGCAGTGTGGAGCTCACAAGTTAATATATTTGCTGTTAGCCTGACAACCTGTTACCAGTACAGAAGTTCCAAAAATAACAGTAATAGCAAATATATTGGAACACAGCTTAGCAATCTTACAGGTATTTTGCAGTGTGTGTGTGTGTGTGTGTTGGGGGGTGTTAACAGGGCCAGGAAGCACAAAATTAAAACATGAGGTAGCTGTTGCTAATCTGATTCAAAATGCAAAACAAAAAAAACAGTTTTCTGATTTGTGTTTTTTTTTTTTGAGGGGGGGTGCTAGCCTAGAAAGAAAACAAACATATGTGTTTGGGGGTAGTAATAAACAGTGTGGAACTGACTTCAATAATTTGCTGCTGGGGGTTTCCATTAACAGCAAAGGGTGGTAGCAGGTAACAACCAGTGTATTCAGAATCTTGAGAGAACAGTGTAGGGCGGGCTGTGGGAAGGACGGTAAGGGCTACTGCCTGGACTTCAAGTGTTTGATACAGGTCAGACACCAGTGTCTTGGTGTAGTCACTTGTTCTCCTGTCCACTCTGTCTAAAAAAAATAAATAAAACCTGAAGAAACTCTGGATTAAGGGGAGTATTAAAAAAGGAAAATCAATTTGCACTTTTGGCAGCCTTGGCTGTGTGTTGAGACTTGGACAGGCAGTGTGTGAGAAAAGGGGTTTTCTGCAGCCTAGACAACCTCTGTGAGGTTTAAGGAACAACATGGTCAAAGCTGCACTGCACAGACACAGAGCCAGATCTTGGTACATCGAGCATGCCTGAGTTTAATTCCAGCAAACTCCATTTGCTTGCATACTCTGTGACCCTGAGACTGAGCAAGTCACTACTTAACCTCCTTGCAAATAAACATTTTAGTTGGTAGTCTGACTGTTGTGAAATGAGGCAGGCAGAAGCAAGCACGGGCCATGTGGGGAGGGGAGGGGCAGCTGCCTGAACTTGAACTGTTTGTGACATGCTGTCTTGTTGGTCCTCTTGCCCAACAAACTAAAAAATAAATAAAACCTACAGAAACTCAGTAGGATTAGGGGATAATTAAAAAAAGGAAAACCCCTATTCAGTGCATAATTGCAGCACCTGGCATCAGCAAAGAGCCTTCAAATGCACTCTTGCATCCTCTGTAGCAGAGTACTGGTGGTGGTGACATACACATTCTAAATTGCATCAAAAACACCTCAAAATGAATCACAAAGCATGAAAAATCCTATAGCTTATGGGGGCCTAGACAGTCCCCAGACCCCCGGCCTTTCTTCAAATGCTCTAAGCACCCATAACATTTTTCAAAACTTGGCACCCCTGGTTGTTAAGGTAAGCTGTCAAGGGTTACTGTAGTAACAATGTCTACTGAACTTGCAACAGCACCATTCTGCACTACTCACCATCTATTATCAGCTTGCACATATTCATTACAGTAATGAAGCATGCAATACAATTCCCACATGTTTGTTACTGTAGCAAAGTACTCAGTTCAATGCCCATGTGTTTGCTACTGTATCAAAGTACCAAATGCAATACTGATATAGTCAGTACAGTACTAAGAGTAAGCGAATGCTGAAATTGGTAATTTCAGTTTAGCTTTATTTCAGAACCTCTGTCTTTCATTCAGCTTCACCACTTCAGCAAAGCACTTGTCGGGTCCCTAGTATTTGGATTTTGCAAGCAACAAATATTTGTTTGTTTGTTTGCTTATTTATTTACTTCAAAAGTTTCACTAGGAAAGACATAGTGAGCTGGTAACAGTTTGTTTCAAGTTGTATCCTGGGGAAGGGGAAAAAGGAGGACAATGAGGAACGTGAAGAACAATAACATCGTCATAGCAATAATACAACAATAGGAGAATAAGCATCATAAATTACAACTGTGCAAAGACAAGGCATTCGATAAGGAAAATACATAACTCTGCAAAAAGGCGCTGGAGGGTAACTGCATTTGCAGTTACATAGAGAATACTTGATAGGCAACCATGCACAACCAGTGTGGTCTGCCACAGAGTGGTTCTGATTCTCTGTGACCTTGAGAGTGAAGCTGGAGAGAACCATGGGAATCAGAACCCCAAGGTGGCAGAACACACTTGTAGCGAATAGTTTACCATCCAGAATTTGCATAATGTATGCTTCCCCCCCAGGTAATTTAAATGCATGTCACATACACCTTTTTTTAATACAAAAACAAACTGTTTGCTGATGCTTCTTATTCAGGAAATTAGGGCTGGTTTCTAGGGTGAGTTGTGTGGTTTCATTAGTGGTAGAACAGCATTTCAGCTCAGATGAAAATCAGGTTGGAACAACATTCCACCATGCACTATAATACAATAAAGTGCTGGAGGTTAACAACATTTACAATTTGTGGGGGCAGTACTAAGTTATGGGTGGGAGCAAAGGTTGTCCACTGGGGAGGGTATAGAGGGGACTACAGCAGTGTAGGTGTAGGGTGAAGGGAAAGAAGAGGTAGGAGGGTGGTGGGCAAAGGTACCTAAGTAAATGGCAGCCCTCCACTACCTCTCACCCCAGGTTATCCAAACTTCTTTCACCCTCCCCTAGTCCTGTAGCCCAATTTAAAAAGCATCTGACACAGTGCCAGGAGCTGGAAATGGTTTGGTTTTAAAGTAAACATGTCCGGGGGTGCGGATTGGAGAACTGATTTGTATAGGTGAAGGATTGGTCATGAGACTAGCCCTGGCCACCTGGAAAGGGCTAAAGTGTTTTTTATTTAATTTACTTGTCAGCAGTCAAAGTGATTCCACAGTGGCCCAAAATTTTAACAGGGTCAAATTGAAGGCAAAAGTGCCAAACTGTGGTACATTCACCAAATACAAATTCAGCATCAGCTCATCTACATAGTACCATAGTACCCAATACAATACCCATGTAGTCATAATGGTGCCAAATGTATTTAATACAATACCCATATATTCACTGCAGTACCAAAGTTCCCAGTATGATTCCCATATCTTCACTATGGGCCAAAATATCCAGTACGGTATACTGTCAGGAAAGCGAACCCCTGACAGGGAAACCGTCACAGTGACACAACCCGTTTGACAGCCACAGTGTCAAACAGGTTGTTGAAGCACTGTACAATACAGTGACCCCCTCTGTAAACAGCTTTCCCCTATAATCCACCTCCACCCTAGAGCTGGCAATCCATAAGTACAGGGGTTGCAGGGGACAGAGCCCCCTGCATGGGTGGTGTGGCAGGCAAAGTCCCCTGCAAACTATATAGAACAGCCCTGGTGTCATGGTGGTCAGTCAACGGATTTGCCAGTTGACCTGGTCAATGTTGGCAAATTCGTGTCACTGTGGGGGATGTGGATAACCTTGTTGTCGAACTGATTGGTGGAACCACCCAGTACAGTATCACAGTATGTATTAATTGCAGTACCAGATTATTTTATTTATTTATTTATTTAAACAATATCAGAATTACAATCCTTTGAGTCAGATACTTCTTTACAAAGGCTCCACATTAAATAGAGTACATAGGTTACAAAACAAAACATTAAATAGTGAGCATAGTTACTTAACAAACAGTAACTATAAAACAGCACACATGGATACCAAGTGGGTGGAGAGGGTAGTCGTACAAGCAGGCAAGGAGTAGGATGTCATAGGCACTGAGAGTTACAGGCCAGAGGGGGGATAGATTAGCAGGATGGGATTCCCTTGTCTGAAATAAGGTGGCAGTAAGCAAGAGGATGGAAAGGAGAGGATGGGAACAGAAGGCTGGACAGTCTAAGGGCAGTTGCAGGTACGGGATGCGGGGAGATGATCCTGAAGAAGGGTCTTGAAATGACTGAGTTTGTTCTCAGAGGTGACAAGGTTGGGTAGAGAGTTCAGCCAGGACAGTGCTCAATAGCAGAAAGATCGAAAGATCTCTGCCCCAGAGTGGTCCTGAAGCATGGAACTAGGAAGGAGGGTTTGGAGGAGCTCCAGGTAGCTACAGTCATGGGAGATGGTTGTAGGAGGGAGGATAGGCCAGGTGGGGCAAGACCGCAAGTTATTTTTCTGGCAAACAGGCAGGTCTGGTATCTTAGCCTGTCATCAAAGTTGAGCCATTTGGTTAGGTTGTAGAGTGTGCAGGTATGGGTGAGTCTGCAACTACTGGTAACTAGTCAGCTGGCTTTATTTAAGGAGACCATAATTCTTTTGAGGATGGTGTTATCAGCTGACCCATAGACCAAGATGCCATAGTCTATGAGGGAGAGGATGGAGGAGGTGACTTTGAGCTGGAGGGTGTCAGGGGGGAGAGACAGCTCCTGTGATGGTAGAGCTGGAAAATCCTAGCATTGACTGCAGTGCCGAGGAGGTGAATGTGTTCATGGAAGGTGAGTGCAGAGTTGAGGGTGATCCCAAAGTATTTGAAGTTGTTGACCTGCTCGAGAGGGTGGAGATGATTGGTATGAATTAGGAGGGGGGTTCCTTTGAGTTTGTTTTGGTTGTGGGTGAATAGCATAACCTTGTTTTTTTTTTGTGATGTAGTACCAACCTGTGGTTGGTAAATCAAGTCTCTGCCTCACTGAAGGAATTCTGAAGGGATAATTGAAAGGAACTGGGGTCTGTGTGAGAGGAGAAGAGTATGGCACCATCAGCATACAAGAGGACTTTCTCAGTACATGACTTGGGAAGGTTATTAACAAATAGACTGAACAGAATGGGCCCCAGAATGAAACCCTAGGGCACCCTTGAGAGGACTGGGAGGTAGTTAGAGAGAGTGCCATTTATTTTTACACACTGGGACCTTGAGGAGAGGTAGTCCTCAAACCATGCAGTAACTTCATGGGAGAGGCCTAGGTGGGGTAGGGCTGATAGAAGGAGTGTGTGATTAACAGTGTCAAAGGCTTTTGACAGGTCTACGAAGACTGAGCCAACCAGACACTTCTTATCAAGGGCAGACTGGATAAAACTGGTGAGCTCCAGGAGAGCAGCGAAGGTGGTGTGGCCTCTCCAGAAACCATGTTGTTCGCTGCAGAGAAGATCGTATTTATTGAGGTAGTCCATAAGCTGATCTGAGATTATTTTTTCCAGGGCTTTTGAGAGTGGGGGGAGGATAGAAAGTGTGGGGGGGGGAAGAATCCCATTACAGTACAATACCAATATATTAATTATAGTACAAACAAATCTAATATAATCTTGTATGCCAACAGGGGATGCCCATTATTTGATTATAACCCCTAATTATATCCTTATTGGACTCCCCTCTATCATTTACCTGCTGCACTGGAATGTTTAAAAAAAGACAATGTTAATTTAGCTGTGTTTATGCACTTTTAACAGGTTCAATTTTGAAGCTAGCCAGGAGTGTCTCCTTTGTTACCGGTAGTATTTTTTCTGCATGCAGTTTGTGGCAGGTTAATGATTATGTTTTCTTATTTCAAGTCAAGAAACTAGTAGAGTGATCTTTAGGTTGGATTCTCTCTTCAAAATACGAGGCTTCTCTAGCCCTTTTGTCATCACCAGAGAAAAGAGTTCCACAGACCACACTTCACTATGGGTAATGCCGTACTTTGGTCAACGAGCGTCTTATGCATATGTAAGACAGTTCTCTCTAGATCCTTTTCATGGTGAAGGTTATTTTTTTCTGGATAGTTAATTGTATGTTTTTTTCATATGTAGATAGGTCAGCATGACAGTTGTTTCTTATTTGGAGGTACTGCGAGGACAGTAGTGACTAGTGAGTTGCTGCTGCTCTGAATCCTCATGTGCCCAGCTTTCTAAAGCTTGTGCTGTGTCATTCCCCTAGTAGGGGTGCCCTATATAATTTCCATGCATTCATCACAGTAATGAAGTAGTCAGTGCAGTTCAACACCCATATATTCATTACAGTACCAAAGAACACACTATAGCCATTTATACAATGTGCATTACCATTTTTTCTTAAAAATAAAACCAATTATTTTTCAACAGAACACCACTAGCTAGATACATGTTTTACCTCCACAGTAGTGTATGTCACAAAATGTATCTGCTAGTTGGTTATACCATAGATACATTGCCAGCTGTGCAAGCTAATTATGTTCCACAGTGCGTACCAGCTGGCAATGCTTCACATGTCCATACTGTACTCTGCCCAAACTGAAACTCACACTATGCTGTGATGCTGCCTCTCTGAAGCTGCTGTTTACAGCCATCCCTTCTACACTTACTAGCCACAAAAAAAAAACTGCCAGCATATGAAAAAAATAAGCTCAACCTAACAAGAACAGACATAGCTCCATAAATCATTGCTGCCAGCGATCCTAAGCAACGTGAGATGGAAAATGCTAATCTTGGTGCCACCCCCCCAGCTAAGAGATGTACTGAGTCATAATGTTGTACGCTTAATAGCGTACGACATTATAGCTAACCCGAAATAGCACTGTCGAGGACAGCGAATGGTACAATACCGCGTGTACTGCTCTATGTGGTATTGCACCATTCACACACTCCCAGGCAGAGGATAAGACATCTGCTGGGAGTGGGTTCCGCCAAGCAGCTGCCATGACTCACTGGACAGAGCCACAGCAGCAGGAACCCAGGCACTGCGTTTGGGACCAGGTTTAATTCCTGGTCCCAGAAGTCTATTTTTAAGAGACTTTATGCGCTCCCGAGTTAGACCCCGGAGTTAAGAATCTTTAGTGGGGGAGGTTGGAGGCACAGCCTGAAAAAATGGTTATGCTGCATGGCATAAATCACACTGTTTTGGCAGCATGATTTAGCCATGCAGCATAATCTTAACGACCCGTGCACGCTGAAGACCTGAAAATGGATCCCATCCAAATGATGATTTGAAGCAACTTCAGATTCATATTTCGGGGGTCTGAATAAAAGCCTCCTGTCATGTTCATGGTGGAGGGGGGTAACACAACAGATATATTGAAAATTTGGGCCCAAAATCTTCAACAATAAAGTTATAACTAAATGTTGGAGAAAGTTAACATTTTTCCACAACTTAGTTTTTTTATATGTTTTGACCCCAAATTATCAACAACCTTTTTAAGACCTCATGTTATGATTAAGAGAGGTGGATTTAATTTTTTCCATATGCATTTTTTACTCCTAAGTCCAGAGGGATGGTGCTTCAGTTCAGTCCTCAGCCCCTCCCCCACACCAGCTACCTTGTCGTCCTCATCACCTACCTTGTCTGAGTTTCTCCATGAGCTACCCCCTTATGGCAGGGCCAAGAGGAGATGGACACCCCCCACCATTCAACATATCTGAAGCAGACCAGTCTGGTGACCGAGTGGTAGTTCAGATGTGGGTGCAGCTCTGCTGGACTTCATTAAGCCCTCAGACATCATTGTTACATTTTTCTCCCACCCCACTGTGGCACATCATACTCGTGCATGGAGTCACACTCATCAAACATTCCCCACAGTTCTCTTTCATACATGACTCTCTGGTACTGCTCTATCCCTAGGCCTTCACCTGGGGGCAGCCTAGGCCAGGCTGACATGCCTCCCCTCCCCAGGAGAGGACAGCAGACCCTCAGATGGTCAGTCCTCTCCTTCCCTGGCCGACTCCCGATGTCCTGAGTCTGTCTCTTAACCTGGGTCACTGGCATGGAAAAAGTTAAGGTGCAAGTCATCTCAGCCCTCTTCACCACTGGGCCAGCTAGTATTTTTAAAATCCCATTCAAATGGTGATTTGGCAAAGCCACTTCAACAACATGTTTCAGAGGGCATTTGAAAAATGACACCTGTCATGTTCATGATGTGGGATGACAAGAGGGCTATGTTGAAAATTTGGACTCAAAACCTGCAAAAATCACAAACGTATGAGTAACCATTGATAAAATCCAATGTTCCTTGATAAATTTCTTTTCCACAATTTGACCCCAAATTTTCAACATAGTTTTTTAATGACCCCACCTTATGAGTAAGACAGGTGGAATTTTTTAAATGTCATCTGAAAGGTGCCAACCCGCTGGTACAGGGGCAAGTTGTCTACCCATGATGCCGGCAACCCGGGTTCAGAAATGGACCTAGGAC
Organism: Neoceratodus forsteri; assembly: GCA_016271365.2. Classification (NCBI taxonomy): domain Eukaryota; kingdom Metazoa; phylum Chordata; order Ceratodontiformes; family Ceratodontidae; genus Neoceratodus; species Neoceratodus forsteri. The sequence continues at coordinate 146,432,788 of CM028133.1, read as the reverse complement.
ATTGGAGGGCTGGCCAGGGGAGAAGGATTGAGCATCTGATGACTACTCTCCTTCTCTGGGGGGGGGGTAGAGTGTTCGGCGTAACATGGACACCTAGTGGAGGCTGGGTGTACTGAACACACTGACACTAGCTGCTCAGAGGGGCGGGGCAGAAGCTGGTCATCATTGCACATCCCCACCCCTGTACATCGGGGGAAAAATGCTGTCGGCCACCCTAGATGAAGCCTACCCTAGGCTTCAATCAGCTTTCAGGCTGGCTCCTCGACCTATCCCATTGTCTGTGGCACAATAGGAACAGTGTCACAACCCCACCCTGGGGGTAAGCCAGGTGGTATCGAAGAGCCATAGCCAAATATGGGAGTGGAAGTGGGGGGGGCATGGCTGGGCTGAGGTATTGGGTGGCTGTTGGCAGAAAAAAAAAATGCCTTCTGAAAGGTGATTTTATGGAGCAACTGGAAAAACATGTTTATGGGGGATTTTAATAATTTCACTTACCTTGTTCATGAGGTGGGGGTCTCAGAAACCTATGCTGAAAATGTGGTGGAAAAATGTTAAAATATGACATCTTTTTCATTGAAAGTTTAAAATACGTTACATAGTTTTTAACCAAACTTACCTTGTTTTCCTCAGGCAGCAAGACATGCTAGACATCATCGGAGCAGGACCTGATAGGTAAGTGGGGGAGTGTGGGGTGGTGTATGTTGGGAGGGGGAGTTAGAGTGGGGGGGCTGGAAGGTTGGAGGAACAGACAACAATGAGGGACAAAATGATGAGGGACTTTCTTCTTTTCAGGAATCAGTACTTGTTGGTCGGGCAGCACCAGAGATGGGCACCCTGGTGTTGCATCATTCTTTGAGGGGAGCTAACCAGCACTGGAGTTCGACTGTACAGGGGTGGGGCAAATGATGGATCAGCTGGAGGTGTGATACTGACAGCAATGGTGGACACCTGCTGCCAGTGATATTTAAAGCCTTTGCAGAGGAAGAAAAACTGCCAGTTTGGGAGGGAGGATACTGGCAGCTGGATTGGGCATCTGCTGCCAGTGATATTTAAAGACTTGTGGGGGGACAGGGGGACAAATGTCAGGTTGGGCGGGAGGAGAGATACAGCAATGGAGTTGTGTGTCCACTGCCAGTAATGTTCAAAGTGTAGATCTAGCAGGGGGATGTACCAGCAGCAGGGTTGAATGAGCACCATCAGCCAGTTAGACATTAGAAGTTGGATCGGGCGGGAGGTTTGATACGGCAGCAGAACTAGCAGCAGAAGTCAGATTTATTACTGATCACACCCAGCTGGTATGCTAATAGAATCAAAATTTCTTATGAAAGGAATGACTTCATCCTTTCATATGTAAGAATTTTCTGCCCATCAGCAAGCTGACTAGCATCATCAGCACCCTGCTTCTAATATGCTATTCACAGTCCAGCTTCTCCACCACTCAGTGCTCTACTGCACGTCAATACTCAATACTCCACTATATTGGCCCAAACAGGGCCACATCTGCAAAAGCCCAATATACAATGCTGGCATGCTGCCAATATGTTTGCTGCATATCCACAAGCAAACATAAAAATCAGTGCACCACCTCTCGGTTTCTTAGTTAGGTACTATAGGTTAGGCTGCCATTTTGGCAGTAGGGCTAGTGCTTGCTGTTCTAAATTGTTTTGCATGTGTTGCTGTACTTCATTTTAAATCCCGGGGTAATTTGCTAATGCTTTGACAAAACGAAGCAGCAATACAGCTTTTGTGTCTGGTGACACTCTTACAGTATGTTGGTGCATAGTACCTAACTTAGAAACTAAGCGGTGGGTGCACTGATGTTTATTTGTCCTCTTCATAGTACAACTGTGCTTTAGTCCACTTGGGACTGAGCTAGCACCACAAACTATATATAATATCTAGGAGTAAATACATGCTAAGAAGAGCTTGTAGGAATTTCTCTTTCTTCTTACCTCTCTTTTTCTTTGTCTCAATATATCTAGCTATCTGCATCTAAATGCAGAATTATGCACGTAGGGTGCAAAAACACAAGGGCAAAATACTGGCTTGGGGGAAAAACTGGGGGATAACAGATCAGGAAAGGGACCTGTGGATCACAACTACTGACAACCTGAAAGTTCGGAATCAGTGTGACAGGGCAGCAGGGAAGGCAATCAGAATGTTGGCATGCATAGGGAGAGGCTTTACAAGCAGGAAAAGGGAGGTGATTATCCGCTATACAAAACAATGGTTAGGCCACATCTGGAATATGGGTTCCAGTTCTGGAGGCCATACTTACAAAAGGACAAGGACAGGTTGGAGAGGGTCCAGAAAAGAGCAACCATAATGGTGACAGGGCTGCATGAGAAGTCATATGAGGAAAGGCTGGGGGAGCTCGGCTTGTACACGCTGGAAAAGAGGAGGGGAAAGGGGGGATATGGTTGAAACCTTCAAGTACTTGTAGGGTATAAACAGGGTGAGGGTTGACAGCATCTTCAGAAAGAGTGCAAACAAATCCACTAGGGGGCATGCACTCAAACTGGAAGGGGTTAGCTTTAGGGATGATGTCAGGGGGAATTTCTTTACTGAGAGGGTTGTGGGGCCATGGAATTGTCTACCAGAATGAGTGATAGAGGTGGAGTCAGTGGACAAATTTAAAAAAAGCTTGGGATACCTACATGGGCCTAAGCAACAGTGGTCAGGCAGGGAATGGAAGAGGGAAGCCTTCCTAGAGGGGGAATTAGGACAGACTGGATGGGCCATGGGGTCCTTTTCTGCTGACAAGTTTCTATGTTTCCATCTAGCTAGGTAGCACTATAGGGCAAGTATTTCACTGAAATCGTGGGAATTTCATAATAGTCTGTGAGTTTTATAGTTATGGGTGGTACTGCATCTACTCTTTCTACCTGTCTGCATGAATGTATGAAGGTATGTATGTATGTGTATGTATACACGTATCTAGATATCTGCGTCTGTCTTTCTGCCTGTCTTATGTATGTCTGTATGTGTGTGTATGTGTACATGTACATGTAGCTATGTATCTGTGTCGGTCTGTGTGCCTGTCTACTGTATGTATGTGTGTATGTGAACATGTATTTGTGTATCTGTGTCTGTCTGTCTGCTGTATGTATGTATGCATGTATGTATGTATGTAGTGATTAAAGTGAGGGAGAACTTGTGGGAATTAGTCACCCCATGGTTCACATTAGGGGGAACTCGGGGGAACTCATGTGCGCCCCCCCAGCCATTTTTATGTTGATTGCGTGCATGAGCAAGAAACATGTTATGGCAGGTTTCTCCACAAGCAGGTTGTGGAGGTGCAGCACTGTTGAGGCCAATGCCCCCACAGCCTGTAAAGGCTTGTCCCGCTTACCGCAATGCCGTGGCATGCTGCTGCTGACACAAGTTCAGCCAGCGTGCCACCAACTTGTAAAACATTAGCCGCTGCAATCAGGAGCCGCCTCGTCATTGCAGCGTCAGCCATTCGCTGCAATGAGGGAGTGACCCGTCATTACAGAGCAGGACCCTGAAACAGTGATATTCAAGCCGCTGTGTTCACAAACAATATTAACACCCTTCCCACCAAGGGGGGTGCCCAATCCTCCTCGGCTGCATGTGCCCCACACTTTATGTTGCCGATGGGGAGCCAACTCCCGTTGGCATTATGTAAACCCCCCCCCCGCTCTGGTTGTTTGCCGACGGGATGCCCAATCCCTGTTGGCATAATGTCACCCCCACTCTCTTGTTGTCTGCTGAAAGGGTGCCCAATCCCTGTTGGCACAATGTAACCCCCCTTGTTGTGTGCTGTGCGGAGTGCCCAATCCCGTCGATAACACCGTCCCCTTTCTTGTGTGCCGATGAGGGGTGTCCAACTCTGTCGGCTACAGCTGCCCCAAACAGAAGACTCCATTGGAACACTGGGCCCACCCCAGCATGCCACATTCACCTGTAAAATTAAAATGGTCCCACAATGTCATTTTTTTTTTTTACTGAAAGGAACCAGTCCTCGCGGCCTCCTACCCCCCACAACCACACATCCACCCACTGTACACCCTGCCTCCTCACACCCCCTCACCCCATACTTACCTCCAGAGTCCGCGTGATGATTTGTGGACCGGGAACACGTCTGCACTCTTCAAAGCCAACCGCAAACTGAGGAAATGCCAGTAAGCTGTATAATGGAATAAATAGGGTTCTTTCAACTTTGATGCATATCTCAGGCATTTTTTGGAATTTTGGCACCAAATTTTCAACATGGGGTTTTTGGGACCCCTCCTCATGAATTCTGTCACTCTCATGGCATTAATCGGCCCCAAAAGGTGATTGCACGGTCACTGCACGGAATCACCTTTCAGGACTGATTAACAAAAAGACAGTGCCAGCGTTCATGAGGTGGGCTCTCAAAAAGCCTATGTTGCAAATTTGGTGGGAAAAATCAAAAAAATGACTGTTTTACAAGTGTGCATTGCACAGTTGCTACGCACACTCGTAACTTTGTGAATTTGCAATATTTTCACCCCAGATTTTCAACATTGGCATTTTTTCAGACCTCCTTGTGAACAGTAAAGCTGTCATTTTTCACACCCTGGCCTAAATGTGTTTTCGCACTTCCGGCACAGAATAGCGTGGTTGGTGTGGGAAATCAGTGTTCCACACAGATTAAGAAACTGACAGTGGCACTGTTCATGAGCAGAGGTCCTAAAATGCCTATGTTGAAAATTTAGTGATGATATTCCATAAAATGACTGTGTTACGAGCGTGCGTTGCACTGTTTGCACACACGCTCGTAAGTTCACGAATTTATAATATTTTCACTCCAGATTTTCAACATTACCATTCTTCTGTACCTCCTTATGAACAGTACAGCTGTCATTTTTCACATCCTGGCCAAAATGTGTTTTTGCAGTTCCAGCACAGAATAGCGTGATCACTGTGGGAAATCCATGTTCAGGACACATTATGAAAATGACAGTGACACTGTTCATTAGCAGAGGTCCTAAAATGCCTGTATTGAAAATGTGGTGATGAAAGTCCATAAAATGAGTGTGTTATGAATGTGCATTGCGCAGTTTCCACACACAGTCATACCTTTGCAACTTTGCAATATTTTCACTCCAAATTTTCAGCATTGCCATTTTGCCACACCTCCTTATGAAAAGTGCAGCTGTCATTTTTCACACCCTGGCCGAAATGTGTTTTCACTCTTCCGGCGCACAATAGAGCAGTTGCTGTGGGAAATTGGTGTTCAGGACATATTAAGAAAATCACACTGACACTGTGAAGTGTGCCAGAGTTGGTAATAAAGAACTGAGTAGGTAGAAGTCACGTATCAAGTCCGTGACGCCAAGTGAAGTGTGCCAGAGTTGGTAATAAAGAACTGAGTAGGTGGAAGTCACGTATCCTGTCCTTGATGCCAAGTGAAGTGTGCCAGAGTTGGTAATAAAGAACTGAGTAGGTGGAAGTCATGTATCCTGTCCATGATGCCAAGTGAAGTGTACCAAAAGCTATGACTATCAGGCTATTCCAATACACCCACCCAGGTGATAAGGCAGTTCTTTTCCTATTTGGCTACGTGATGTAATTCTTCACCAAAATGGAGAGGCATGAGGCACGAGTGGAGAAAAGGAACTAGTTTATTGGCAACTGATTATCGGGTGGAATCATAAGAGAGGGACAATCATATATATACACAAGCTACTACTTTACTATAGACAAGAGAAGAATAATCAACTGTAACAGCAACACTGTAAGAGCATCTTACTTCTATTTCTTTACCTCCCTATAAGAGGGAAAACTCTACAGCATAGAATACCAAAATGTATCAATCAACTGTGACAGCTGCACTGTAAGAGCTTCTTACTTATCTTCAGATATTTACCTCTAAACCCCAAGGTGCACCTCTCCCTAAAACTTAGGTTTTTAGAATTACAGTCATTCCAATAGTATGAGAAGAGTCTATGCAAAGAATGATCATCCGTCGGTGCACATGACTTTTTCTGTTGATGAAAGAACAGTGGAAATGTTCCTCTGGTTTCCCAATGAAACACAGAAACTAGGTGGGAAAACTCAGGATGAAAAGAGGAATTAACAGACCATGGGTCCTTGGCTTCACCCCACCTCTCTAGGGTTGCTGGAAAGGAATATCAGATCCGGCTACAGTCCACTTCTAGACTGCCTGGAAAGAACAGGTGATGCAAACCACTGGGCCACAATCTGCTTCTGGATTGCCAAGTGAAAGGGATCAAGAAGAAGAAGAAGAAGAACCAACCAACAGTCTGCTTCTGGACTGAAGATATGCTCTAAGCTGAAGAACACACTAGATTGGGAGAATCGGAACCTCTGGACCACTCTTGGACTCCAGGCAAGCACTCCCTCTGGACTGAAGACACACACTGGCTGATGCTCCCACTGGATCTGGACCTCTGAACCACTCTTGGACTCCAGGCAACCACTCTCTCTGGGCGTCAAAGTGCATCAGTCTTCTGAGTTCCAAGGCTGGACGAGCCAAGGCACTCGCCAAATCAATAAAACGTACGTCAAACTGCAACCAACTTGAAGTCCACGGCCAGACGAGCCGGGACACACTAAAACAATAAACCAAACGTCACTCAGAGAACTGACACTGGTGAGTCGAACAGTACTCTGCTGTGGATGTGAAAACAAGAAAACGGATGGCAGACTTCTGCACTGGGGCAAGCCGTACTGAGGGAATCTGTGAGAGGAAAATAACAAATGGGACGATGCAACTTTGCAGCACCTGTGGTACAGCTCTTCTCGGATGACTGTTGTATGCTTCTGGATACACTGAGACTGATTCTGGAAAGATGGGGAAAGTCTGACAGGGTTGAACCGGGGTGAAGTGATTCTGAAGACAGTTGAAGACTGATTCTGATTGTTATCCAGCACCGAAATGCTGGCACACAGCAATGCAAAACAGTTCTCACATTCAATAGTGTTCATGAATGACTAATAACATAGGAAGATGCAAACAGAGTCTCAATTTGGCTGTAGTGGTCAATACTATATAGTCTCAGTGTCCGGACCACAGTAAATATACAGGCAATATATCATACAAATCTAACCCTAGCTCTGGTGGACCTACCTCTAATGGGGTCCCTTCTAGCTAAATTGGGTTCTCCTGTTACTGTGGAAACACTACAGTGAGGAACTGGCTCTCGGGAAGGCTATACCAAAAATCAGTGACCGGGCCCCCTTTAACAATGGATGGCTCATGTGGCTAGCTAGGCTCCTACTAAATCTGGGGTCGCTCCTATCGCTGGGCCCCTAACACAGCTGTAGGCCTAAATAACTAGCTATGGGTCCTGGGCCTTGTGGTACCCCTACTTTATTACTGTTGAGCCTGGTGCCTTCACTTGGCTGGGCCGCGTTCCCTTAGTACTATAGGGCTGGCTTGCCTTAGCTCACTAGGCCTGGGTAGCCTTTATTACTACTGGGATGGCTTGCCCTAACTCGCTAGGCCTGGGTAGCCTTTATTACTACTGGGCTGGCTTGCCCTAACTCACTAGGCCTGGTACCTACTTACTACTAGGGCCTGGTGCCCTTGTAACTGAGCCTAGTGCCCTATTTAATAATGGGCCTGGTACCCTCTAAAATGGGTCTGGTGCATCTCTTTAACCTGGGCCTGGCACCCTTTTAGTTCTGGGCCAGGTGCCCTACTTCATTCTGGGTCTGGTGCTGCTCTTTAACCTGGGCCTGGCGCCCTTTTAATTCTGGGCCAGGTGCCCTACTTCATTCTGGGCCTGGTGCCCTCTAAAATGGCCTGGTGCCCCTCTAAAATGGGCCTGGATTGCCCCTTTTAATTTCTTATGAGGCCAAAAGTGGCAGTGCCCTTAACTCCTTAGCTCTCTGAGAGCTGTTGCCACTCAAATGTCCCTGCCCCCCTCCAATTCAGCCCCTTATGAATATTTGTAAGGCCTTTACTTGGCCTTGCTTCTTTGGCCCCTCCCTGTGGGCATTGCTACACCAACCCCTGAATAATTAATTTGGGTCCTTCTTGCCCGAATCCTCCCGCGGCACTCAGCTGCTTCTCTTTTCTACGTAAAGCTCAAATAAATAAAAAAAACCTCCAGTCCAGCATGTTGAGTCATGCTGCCACCAACTCACCACACCAGCAGGATTGAGGAGGCAATCGGGAGGCAGGAGGCATACAGGCAGTGGGAGAGAGAGTTTCAGCAGGCAGTCGGGAGGACATCAGGGGGCCTCTGGAAGGCAGATGAGAAAAACGGCGATGCAGCCTGGCTGAGCCGCCGACGGGGGACCGGATTTAACTTTAAAATTAATAGGGGGCCAAAATAAATAAACAAACGGGGCTCTCAGCCCAACGACTGCACTGGACGCACTTTTTCTTCTTGTGGTGCCCTGATGGCACCACTGATTGCATCGGAACTCTTCTGGGGCAGTCTTCAGGTGCTGAAGGCAGAGCAGGAGCACAGCCAAGTTCCCGGGGATGGCTTCAACAACCGGTAAGCCTCTTTCCTTTCCCCTAAACTTGCTGTGTCCTCCCTCCTCAACAGCCACCCAGGAATCACACAGGGAAAGAACTGTTAAAACTTTTTTAAAACAGGGCTTCTAGTAGTCTTCAGCAGCTGAAGAAGGAGCAGGCATGCACGCAAACCTGGAGGGATGGCTTCAGCACCAGGTAAGCCTTTTTCTGGTTCCCCCAGACTTGCTGCATCCTGTCCCCTCCACAGCTACCAGGATCTCTCTTAACTGAACTTTTCTTTCAAACCCTAAAACTCTCCTTCTCGAATGGCTGGAGTGGAATGCTGTGCATGAGTAGCTCATCACAACATTCCATCCAGGCCATTGTTACTTATGCTGAATATATAATCTATTTTTTTACATGCTTTTAGTGCACTGGGCACTTTACAGTGTACCTGGGGGAGAACTGGGGACTACTGGGGCACTGCAGGGGTGCCTCTAACTTTGGCATATTACAACTGTTCATGAGCAGCGATCCTAAAATGCCTACGTTAAAAATGTTGTGATGAAACTCTATAAAATGACTGTGTTACAAGCGTGTGTTATGCAGGTGCCATGCATCCTTGTAAGTTTGCAAATTACTAATATTTTCACGCCAGATTTTCAACTCTGGCATTTGTTTACACCGCCTTATGAACAGTACAGCTGTCATTTTTCACATCCTGGCTGAAATGTGTTTCCACGCTTTCAGTGCAGAATACCGCAGTTGCTGTCGGAAATCAGTGTTTGGGACAGATTAGGATTGAGCGACTTGGGGGGGTGACCGAGCTCAGCTGAGCTCTGTCGGGACTGCTGCGGTTATCTTTGTGGGCAGGAAAAGGCGACAACGCAGGCAGGATCCCAGTACAAAAGGGCAGCCTACAGCACCGGGAGACACAGAACGAGTGAGTGAGGGAGTTGGAGTGAGTGAGCTCAATGGAGGATTTGTTTGTGGGCAGGAAAAGACAGCAATGCATGCAGGGCCTGAGTACTGAAGGGCAGCCTGCAGCAGTGGGACAAACAGAACGAGCACATGAGAGAGGGGGAGTGAGCGAGCTCAACAGAGCTCTAGCATCACTACTGTGGATTTATTTGTGGGCAGATAAGAGTGGCTATGCTGACAGGAGCCCAGCACAGAAGGGCAGCCTGCAGCGCCAGCAGAAACAGAACGAGCAAGTGAGACAGGGGGCAGTGAGTGAGGCCAACGGAGCTGTGTCGGGACTGCTGCAGATTTCTTTGTGGGCAGACAAAAATGCAGACAGAGGCAGGATCCCAGTACAAAAGGGTAGCCTGTAGCACCAGAAGAAACAGAATGAGTGAGTGAGACAGGGGGAGTGAGCAAGCGACCTCAACGGAGCTCTGTCGGGACAGCTGCGGATTTCTTTGTGGGCAGGAAAAGGTGGCAAAGCAGGCAGAAGCCCAGTACAAAAGGGCAGCCTGCAGTGCCAGGACAAACAGAATGAGCAAGTGAGAGGGGGGAGTGAGCGAACTCAATGGAGGTGTATCGTGACTGCTGCGGATTTCTTTGTGGCCAGGAAAAGGCGGCAATGAGGCAGGAGCTCAGTACAAAAGGCCAGCCTGCAGCTCTGGCAGAAATGTAATGAGCGAGTGAGAGAGGAGGAGTGAGCAAGCTCAATGGAGCTCTCTCAGGACTGCTGCAGATGTGTTTGTGGGCAGAAAAAGCCACCAACACAGGCAGGAACCCAGTACAAAAGGGCAGCCTACAGCAGTGGGAGACACAGAATGAGCGAGTGAGGGAGGGGGAGTGAGTGAGCTCAACGGAGCTCAGTTGGGACTGCTGTGGATTTCTTTGTGGGCAGAAAAAGGCAGCAATGCACGCAGGCGCCAGTACAAAAGGGCAACCTACAGCAGTGGGAGAAACAGAACGAACAAGTGAGAGAGGGGCAGTGAGTGAATGAGCTCAATGGAGCTCTATCGTGACTGCTGCAGATTTCTTTGTGGGCAGAAAAGGGCAGCAAGGCAGGCAGGAGCCCAGTACAAAAGGGCAGCTTGCACTGCGGGCAGAAACGGAATGAGCAAGTGAAACAGGGGGAGCTAGTAAGGCCAACGGAGCTCTGTCGAAACTGCTGCAGATTTCTTTGTGGGCAGAAAAAAATGCCAACAGAGGCAGAAGTCTAGTACAAAAGGGCAGCCTGCAGCACCACAAGAAAAAGAATGAGCGAGTGAGACAGGGAGAGTGAGCAACCTCAATGGAGCTCTGTCGGGGCAGCTGCGGATTTCTTTGTGGGTAGGAAAAGGTGCCAACACAGCCAGGAGGCCAGTACAAAAGGGCAGCCTGCAGTGCCAGGAAAAACAAAATGAGTGAGTGACAGAGGGGGAGTGAGTGAGCTCAACGGAGGTCTAGCGTCACTGCTGCGGATTTCTTTGTGGGTAGGAAAAGGTGGCAATGCAGGCAGGAGCCCAGTACAAAAGGCCAGCCTGCAGCTGGAACGGAACGAGCGAGTGACAGAGGGTGAGTGAGCGACCTCAATGGAGCTGTGTTGGGACTGCTGCACATCTCTTTGTGGGCAGACAAAGCTGCCAATGCAGGCAGGAACCCAGTACAAAAGGGCAGCCTGCAGCAGTGGGAGACACAGAACAAGTGAGTGAGGGAGGGGGAGTGAGTGAGCTCAATGGAGCTCTGTTGGGACTGCTGCAGATTTCTTTGTGGGCAGAAAAAGGCAGCAATGCACACAGGGGCCCAGTACAGAAAGGCAGCCTGCAGCGGCGGCAGAAACAGAATGAACAAGTGAGAGAGGGGGAGTGAGTGAGTGAGTGAGCTCAATGGAGCTCTATCATGACTGCTGCAGATTTCTTTCTGCCCAAAAGAAGGCGGCAATGCAGGCAGGAGCCCAGTAGAAAAGAGCAGTGCTGACAGAAACGGCATGAGCGAGTGAGAGCGAGGGGGACTGAGCGAGCTCAACGGAGCTCTGTCGGGACTGCTGCAGATTTGTTTGTGGGCAGAAAAAGGCACCAACAGAGGCAGGAGACCACTACAAAATGGCAGCCTGAAGCGCCAGGAGAACAGAATGAGTGAGTGAGACAGGCAGAGTGAGCAACCTCAATAGAGCTCTGTCGGGACAGCTGCGGATTTATTTGTGGGCAGAAAAAGGTGCCAATGCAGGCAGAAGCCCAATACAAAAGGGCAGCCTGCAGCACCAGGAGAAACACAATGAGCAAATGAGAGAGGGGCAGTGAGCAAGCTCAATGGAGCTCTATCATGACTGCTGGGGATTTCTTTGTGGGCAGAAAAAGGCGGCAACGCAGGCAGGAGCCCAGTACAAAAGGCCAGCCTGCAGCGCCGGCAGAAACGGAATGAGCGAGTGAGAGAGGGGGAGTGCTCAACCTCAACGGACCTGTGTCAGGACTGTTGCAGATTTCTTTGTGGGCAGAAAAAGCCACCAACAGAGGCAGGAGCCCAATACAAAAGGGCAGCCTGCAGCGCCAGCAGAAACAGAATGAGCGAGTGACAGAGGGGGAGTTACCCACCTCAATGGAGCTGTGTCAGGACGGCTGTAGATTTCTTTGTGGGCAGAAAAAATGTGCTAACGCAGCCAGAAGCCCCGTACAAAGGTGCAGCCTGCAGCACCAGGAGAAACAGAATGAGCGGGTGACACAGGGCCACTGAGCGAGCTCAACAGACCAACGCAATCAACATTCGGCATTGACAAATGCTTGTTTATTATATAGTACTCTGGCCCTTTAAATGTGCCTGCACCTCAGGAAGATACAGAAGTTAGCACTAGGACCCAGCAGAATACTGAGGCAGAGACTTAGGGAGGAGACTGATCCTGACATGATGACATCACATGTCCATACAATCCCCTGCCCTGTCCATTGCTGCCAACTGCCAGAAAGACCACCATGGCACCTGGTGACCATCACTGACTGTGTCACCTGACCCAATCTGCTCCGCAGCAATAGTGGTGGTGGGTGGGAGGAGAGGCAGCATCCATCTCCGAGACATCTCAAACACTTCAACTGTGCATGTGCAGATCAATTGCACATGTGCAGTTCATGAGTTTGGACCTCTCTCACTATGCACTGAGTGTTACTGTGGAAGAAGTGCTGCAATCAGGATGAGAGTCAGCGAGCCACTAATTGTGAAAAAAAAAAAAAAAAAAGCAATCAGCAACAGCTACAGCCCTAGCGCTGTTTGTTAAGGGATGTGTGGAAAATAAAAAATAAATAAATAAAGCAAAGAGCATCAGATCTTGAGGTGCTTGACTTAGGGCTGCAGCTGGGGCACTCTTGCTGGAGGTGGAGGTGAGAATAGGGGCTGAGTGGGGGTTGGGATTGAATAAGAGCATTGCACTGTGACTCATCCAAGAGCAAGCCTGAGAAGTGAACAATTGTTAAAAAACAACGGGGAACAGCAGCAGCCCTGTTTGTTAAAGGGCTATGTCTGTGTGGAAAAAAAAAGAAAAAGAAAAAGAAAATCAGATCAGATCTTGAGCTTGAGGGCTGCAGCTGGGGGGCTGTCTTGCTGGAGGGCAGAGTAGAGGCCATGTGGGGGGATTTAATGGTGAACACTGGGGTGTCCTTTCAGGATCTTTTGTGGAAAAATAAAATAAAAACCATCAGATTACAGGGCTGCTTTGAGGCTGTAGTGTCAGCTGGCTGGGATCTCAGCAAGTGCTGGTGGGGGTTGAGACCTGATGGGGGATTTTGGCGAGCCTTTTGAGTGAGGGGGACAGAAACATTTGGGAAAAAACCAGCTCTTTGCAGGGATCTTGTGGAAAAAATAAAGAAAGAAGACTCAGATAACAGACAGGTTTTAGTAGGCTGTTATGATGCTGCTTCACAATCTGCTAAAGGCTACCAAAAATGCACCATATGGCATCAATTTTAAAATTTTTTTACAGGGGATTAAGCCCCCAGACCCCCCTACGGAGATTTGGATTTTTTACCTCTCCAAATATTCTGGTTGCATGACACCTCTTTTGGCGCCCCTCTGCCTATAGAGCTCCCCCTGTTATGAATGTCTGCTTTAACCACTGTATGTATATGTATGTATGTATGTAAGTGTTGAGAGGTCTAAACCTCACTTTCAGATTCTTGACGATATTGGGAATGCAAGTAATCACAGACACATTGCATTAGAGTAATAAACACGTTTATTACTACCAAGGGATAAATCACAGTTGCCCTAAGCAGTTCTTACCAATACAAACCGGGAGCCAGTGCTAAGCGTTCCCTACACCTCGAGGTTTCTCTGTTGTCTCTTGGGTCTCTGAGGTGTAAAGCTTGTGCATTACATTATATACTGTACCTATGATAATTACTATGGTTACCAAAAGATAGGAACGTTTCTAGTTACAGAGATGAGCCCTATTGGCTAAATTAGAGGTGGCTCCACGGTCCAAGATAAGATTATACAATTCTGTAAAGTCATCAGTTTGAGAACAAAAGAGTTCTTATACAGAGTCTTACATAACTCAATGTAGTGGTACAAATCACCAAAAGATGGCAATGCCGTCTTACATATTACAATTATTTCAAGGACACAGGTGTCTTGGCATCTGACAAGTAAGAAATACACAGAAAATACATGGCAGAATATATGTTTATTAGCAAGCAAAGTGTATTACAACAATATGCATTCATATCCTGACATCTACTTTTATATGGTAGATGCCCTTAGCCCCATATATTAGTATAACCTATACCTAAGTGTTAGCTGTCTATGGTGTACCTCTGAGGGTACCAATTAGGGTGCAGGGACCTCGTGTAACAGAAGTATGTATGTATGTATCTGTCTGCCTACTCTGCCTATCCTGCCTGCCTGCCACTCTAGCTGTCTGTCTGTCTATCTCTCTATCTATCTATCTATCTATCTATCTATCTATCTATCTATCTATCTGTCTGTCTATCTTATATGGCTGTGCATTGCTGTAACCCCCAGAACTGGGATTTGAACCTAGGCCTCCAACAATGAATGGATTGTACATTAGGTAGGGCATATTGTACCTCACTATAGGGACTAAGCTTAGATCTAACAAATTCAGTTCACCGTGAGCTCCTACTTTGGTTTGAACCTGAGATGCACAGCAACAGTAAAGGACTCATCAACCGTGCCATCCAGTTGGCCATCCAGTGTGACAGGGAACAGAAAAGAAAGACCAAGGAGAATTATTAAACTTGTGGCCCTAGTTTCAGTCTGCAATCCAGGACTCACTCTAGCAGGAAGACAAACCTATGTCTTCATAAAATGAATCAGCATTATATTCATGCACCATCTGATCCATATCCTCCCCCACTCCACAAACTCACAAGCACTCACATGCTCTAATCTGGCTGCCGCAGAGTGCATTTTTAAATGAGGTGTTATCCACTGAGTCCTTGTTAAGAGCCATAGAGCTACTGAAAGATTCATGCTGCGGTGTTTTAAAACAAATGGATATTCTGAGTAAAAAGGTTCCCATCAATAATACATTCCACCACGACAAAGTGAAACCCCATTCCTCCTTGTCCTCCTCCTCCTGCTCCGCTGCTGGCTAGCTGGCAGGCAGGCTGGCAGACCTGAGTAATGTTTGTAGGAGACATTGCCAGTTTGCTTGCAGTGACAGGGTCCAGAGAGACATAGTGAAAGAGACAGGCAGGAAGCCATCTATCAAGCTATTTGTCCCACTTTCTGTCTGTCTTCACATCGCAGTGCATGCATCACATGAACTATGATCTATTTATCTCTCTGTCTCTCTCTCTCTTTCACTCTCTCTCCATCTCTCTCTTTCTCCATGGCTGTTTTACACTGTGTATATATATATATATATATATATATATAGTACAGCATATAAGAGTGTATATTGTTATTATCAGTTATTACCCACATTTAGGCATCCATAGGAGCATTAATGGGCAACTTGCCTTCTGGCTCCTTGACTCTCCTTAGTATGATATCCTGTAAGAAATTCTTTGTCCATCTCTTGTTCTCCCTCTCTGTATACTGTATGTAGCTAGTTAGCTAGCTAGCTATCTCTCTAAGAGAATAATTACATGTGGTGGATATTAATTAAAATGGGAATTTTACATAGTCTGTGTGTTTCAAACTTGTGGGGGGCACTGCATTGATCATTCTGTCTGATTGTCAGTCAGACTGTCTAAGTCTTTTTTTTTTGTCTGTTTGTATAAGACGGAAGAACGCATCTACATATATATCTATGTATCTATGTATCTCTGCCTGTTTATTCATCTGTCTGTCTGCCTATATGAAAGTTTATATGTAGGTTTCTATCTAACTGTCTATCTGCTGTATCTTATATCTATCTTTGTATACATTAGAACTGTGCAATACAAATACTATTCAGGAAAAATGCATACCAATGCAGCACTTTTTTATAAATACAAATATCACTCTAAATATTTGTATTTGTGTTAAACTACAAGTAGTATTAGACCATGGCTGAGGGCCACAGCACACTGACAAAGTTATAACTGCTACTACTCATAATGTGACACCCCCGCAGTCGTGGCTCTAGCATGGTACATCTGGCTAAGGGGGTTGGGTTTGGTTTTTTCTCCTGTAGTAGGAGGATTAGTCCCAAATTAATAAATTGTGTGGTGCCTCCACCCAGTGAGAATAAGTGGCCAGATGCTGTGTGCAGTACCACCTTCTGAGTAGCAGCACCTACTCATCTCCCTGTGCTAGACAATACCACCCCCAGGGGACCACCAACAGCTGCTACCTTTATCAAACAATAACTCAGACAGGATGCACAAACTGAATACTCACACTGTGATAAAATGCAGTAAACAAAATTGGGCTTTATTTTGGCACACAGGCCCAGAGACTGTGGAGAAAGCAGGGGTTAGACAGTAACAAGTTGCTATATGCTCAACCACCCTAAGGCAATTCCCTTCAAACCCAGTTGCATAGACACATCCATCCAAGCAAGGGGCACATAAGCTGGCTAGTTTACACAGGGTGTGATAACTTTTATCTGTGCCTATAACAAAACTATAAGCACATGTACAGTATTACACATTAGACTCTGCATACCCCAGAATTATAACACAGTCCCGGAGCAGGTATGATTGTACAGTTGCCCAGGATCTTGCGATGGTGCACTTGGTGGAAAATTCGGCAAGCTTACATTTTAACCCAACTGGCCATAGTGTGCTAGCACAAATTCAATTAAGCAATAGGGCATGACAGGGTGTGTGTTATCGTGTAATAACATCACTCCTGGGGTGGGTTGAAGCACGAGGCAAAGCAGTGCTTCCTACCAGATGTTATTATGATCTTTCCACATCCTCAGATGATGCCTATTGCTATTATACAATAGTTCATTGTTATACAAAATAAAAAAAAAAATTTTAAAATGTTTTTAGTAGATTTTTAGTGAAAGAAGAGGAAAAAAAGGTAACGGAGGACAGCAATCAAAACTAATGCTAATCAATGACAGCGATGTTATACTGCAGTATCATCACTGTCTGAGGCACACACTGACCAATCAGAATCCAGGATTCTTTCTTGCCATTGTATAATAAGGAATAAAGTCCCAACAACTTGCTTAAACTTTTAAACAAAACATGAAGCCCCTATTGTAATCCAAATCAGGGAGGACAAAAAATGTAGCCAGCAGTGCCAGCAACTCACACGACCCTTGCAAGCCACAGCCAAGTAGCAGAATGGATTCAGGAGGGGCAGGGAGCAGCACACAGGAGTAGAAAGACAGCACAGAAGCCCTGGATTCTTTTGAGCAGGCGATAATGGTTCAGCCCTTCTTGTCTCACACCACTGGGAATGCAGCTCTTCGGTACAAGCTCTCAAACCACAACCCTTCTGGCTCAACTCTCGAAATGCAGCTCTTCTAGCTCACACTTCTTCACTACATCACCCTTCTGGCACCATTTCTCTGGTCATGGCTCTTCTGAATCACACTCAAGATACAGAAGCACTGCGCAGTGACTTCCCAGTTCTCAGGGAGCCAAGACCACCGAACTGACCCCATGGTCCCACTCCCCCAAAGGGATCAAGACTACCCAGGCACTCAGGCCTGCACTCGTGGCTCCCTGTTCCTCTAGCAGCCCCACTTGATAAGGGCTAAATGGCCCCTTGCCTGGCTATCAGCTGACCTGAACAGGATACAGTCTCTGTAAATGAGTAAACCCAGATGTAGGTTCACAAGGAAGGAGCCCTGGGGAGGACTACTAGTAGTCTTTTGGATGAGCCATGGGGAAGACTCCAATAACTCTTTAGGATGATCCTAGGAGAGGACTCAAAGGATGTATTGCCTGTCTAGGCCATTGTCTTCCACTCATGGTGCCCTTCCTGGCACAATCACTTCTGCTTTAAAGATGCCCTTCTGGCACAACCACTTCAGCTCTGATGGTGTCCTTCCTGGCACAAACACTTTGGCTCTGATAGTGCCTTTTCTGGCACTATCACAACATTCACTTGGACAATTCCCTACTGGGACAAACACTTCAGCTCTCTCTCTCTCTCTCTCTCTCTCTCTCTCTCTCTCTGTCTGTCTCTCTCTCTGCCAGATCTGAGCCCAGGAGAGAGCCCACAGAACTTTCAAAGATTGGGCCCTGGGGAGGACACACTGAACTTTCTGAGAAATGAGCCCTAGGGAGGACCCATGGAACTACTGAGGAGTGGACTGTGGGGAGGACCCACGTGGAGCAGGCCTAAGGCAGCCCTAGCTCCCTAACAATATGGCAGCTCTGCCCTGATCGGCTTCCCAGCCAAACTGCCCACTGGTTCTGAAGGGCTCACATCTTGTCTCATTTTCCTCCACCTGTCATTGGGCAGATAGGGCCATCCATCAGTCCTTCTGTCCTGCAGTTTCATAGGCTTAAAAAGCCCACCAGTCCAGCTGGGAGGAACCTCTTGCCTCATCCTCCCACGATCCATTGTTTGCCTTACAGGTCTTCTGATTGGTGCTTTTAGGATGAAGGGTCACCAAGATGGCAGCCCCTTTACTTGAATGGAGCCCTGTGCTCCAAAAGTCTCTTATCTTATTTATTTTACAATTGCTTCCCCTTCTGTGTGCCGATCAGGAATTAGCTGCAGTCCTCCTAGGCTGCTATCTGGTGTTGGTGTGGAGCAGGTAAGACTTGCATGTTCCCTGGTGGGAGCTCTGTTTTCTATTGTCCCCAAAGTGCTGGCAGTCTCTCTGTGCAGTGGCAGGGCACCACTCTCTTAAAGGCACAGTGTGCCAAAATGCTCCAGTCCTTCTTCTCCTCACCCCCAGTGACTCCATGCCCCCTAATACTGACTGAAGTACCTAGGGCCAGAGCACACTAGGGGAGGTGCTGTGGTGGCTGCTGATGTGGCTCTTGGCTGGCGGATACTTCCAGTGCTGAACAACATTTGAGCCAACTGCGGTTCAAACCTGCACACACTGTGGTGCACAAAGTGCATTGATCCTGTTTGCTGCTTCTCCAGCCCCCTTTCCAGCTGGAGTCCCAAGCTGGAGCGAGTGAAGAGGTGGGCAGAAAAGTCTGAAGGCTGGCACACAGGACTCCACGTAAGCTCCCCACCCCAGAGAGGGTTACAATAACATGAATACATATTTTACTGATAACTCTAAAACCCTTGGTTGTGTGTCATCAACAACAGAAACAAATCTGAAATTAAGAAAAAAACATTTTTTTAAATGACTGTACAAACAAATACAGATATAAATACCAAAAATCAGCCTCACACACAGCACATCTGTAGGTCTTTCTGTCTGTCTATCTGATTATCTATCGACAGTATCTATCTGCCTTTCTATCTATATAGCTGTCTATCTGTCTGTCTGTCTGATCTAGCTAGCTAGCGACAGTATCTGCCTGTCTGTCTGTCTGTCTATCTATCTATCTATATTATTATCTGTCTGCCTATATATCTAATCATTCATTTCCCCTCCCGTGGAACAAAGGAAATGTGTTTCTGTAACTGAACATTCCTGGTCAAATGGTTTCCCTGCAGAAATATCTTCCATAACAATAATAATTTCCAAACTGCTCTTGCGGCCTGAAGAAGCTAAACTGGACATTTAGGAGTGTAGAACTGATTAAAGATTTATGCCCTTTGGTTCAAACATAAATGAAGGAAAAACACCTATGTAAAATCCCCACTTCCTAGCACTGTATTGTAACCCTGGTCCCTTTGTAATTTCCCAGCTCTGTTCCCCTATGGTGCATCTACACACACACATCGTTATCTTTCAGTGATGCAGGGACTACTGCATTAGCGTTCTCCATCACACAACCTGGATTTAACAGAACACTTTCATTATTTGTTGCTAATTGAGGTCGTACTACGGTAGCAGTTTCCTCGATCACGGTGAGCAAGTAAGGAATCTGGCGACTTCAGTTTGACTTTAATTCAGACCCCCTGCCTTTAGTTCTGCTCTAACACTTCAGCAGAGAGTCTTGGGGTAAGTGATACCTGTCTACCACCACTCAAAAACCTCAGAGAAGAGTGCACATGATTGAGACCTATAAATACCTCATGGGTAAACACTGGGCTGCAGAGGAGTCTGTTTCAGCAGAGGAGGTGTACCAGAACGTGTAGACATGCAATGACGTTGAGGGGGGGTTAGAGGGATGTGAGGTAATAGTTCTTCACAGAAAGGGTAGTGGACACCTGGAACAACTTGCCAGAAGAGGTGATGGGGACAAAGACATTAGGGAGCTTGCAGCATGTGCAGGATAGATAAATGGGCATTCATAGGTAGGGGAAAGGGAGGAAGGAGGGAGGGACACCTGTAACCAAACAGGGTCCAGGATGTAGCAATATGCAGGGAAAACAGGACAGACTAGATGGGCCTACCGGTCATTTTCTGTAAACAAATTCTATGATTCTGTGAGCCCCAATCCCCGCCCCCATCCTTTACTCAGATTTTGCCGAAATTCTTAGTCAGCACCTGGCACAGTGTCAGAAGTCAGAAACTGTTTTTTATTTTTAACAAAAGATGTCAGAGGGAGGGCAGAAGTTGGGTAACGGCTGGAATGGGTGAAGGGGTAGTCTATGAACTAGCCCTGGGCATCTGGAAAGGGCTAAAGTGTTTTTACAATTCACTGACGAAATGTTGAAGTGTTCATAAAATGGCCCAAATGTTCAACTGTGGCAAATCACAGGTAAAAGTGATTAATTTTGCCACATTCACCAAATACAAATTCAGCATCGGCTCATAGTTACTCCTTTGCAACATGTATGTTGATTCTAACACACTCCCAAGCACGAAGTCAGCTGGAATTCCATAATCCCCGAAACGTTGTGTGCTGATATAAGTGCCTCCTGAGACTGCATTTTGGCATATTGGTGCTTAGCTGTGCTGGGGAGTTGCTCTGGTAACATGGAGGGGGCAGTAGAGATGAAGTGAATTTAAAATCTGCTGGCAAAATGGACACGAAGTGACCACTTCATGTTATCATAACGCTACACGAAGTCGCCATTGCAAAGTGCTCACTTCGGCTTCCCATTATGACTTCACGTTGCCATTCTGCCTTAACACAAAGTAAGGTGGAATGACAACAATATAGGCAGCCCCGCACACATCACATGGCTTACAATACTGCAAGTCACATGCTTTAGCCAGGCAGGAAGGAAGGGAGTCATTAAAGCACTTAGTTTCACTTTCTCCTTTGCAGTGGTAGAAGGAGAAAGCATTTTGGGTGTAGAGGAGAGTTTGTTGGTATATTGCGACTTGCCAAGAAAAACAGCTTTTTTAAAAGCTTAATCGTTAGTTTTTTTTTTGTAGTGTGTTTTTTCAGTTCTATTTTACTACTAATTTTTTTTTTATAAGTTTTGCTTTGTATGTATGTGTGTGTGTGTGACTGTGTGTGTGCTGGTGTATGAGACTATGAGTGCATGTGAATCAGTCTTTTGAGGTGTCGGTCAGAGAGGGACTTAGTTGTGTGCGATGGAGCTGGGAGGAGAGTCTGTGGCCCATGGGCATGGACAGAGGGGAGTGCACATGCATGGGGGTGGTTGGGTGCCATTGGACTGCTCCCAACTGTTTGGTATTGCATCTCCCCCCTCTGGAAGCAGTAGCAGCACCACCAGTGTCACTGGCGGTGGCATATCCACCAAGTCCACCACCACCACCACCACCAGTACCAGCTGCAGGGGCTCCAGCAGCACCCCTCCTCCACAGTTGCAGATGGAGCCCCAGGTGAATGACGGTGCTGCCAGCAGTACATCTGTCCCTCCTGTACCTGGCCCCCCCCGCAGCTCCCCAGTATGGCAGTTTCGTAACTGTATGGGGGCAGCACCATTGTGGTTTGCCATCTATGTGGTGTGCAGGTGCACCATGGCCCCAAGGGGACACATTTGGGGACCGGTGGCCAGCGCACACACATAACAAACCACCACAAGGTGGCGTGGCAGGCTGCCAACCAAAGGGGCCAGGTGTCCACCTGCTGGCCCTTCTGTGGCAGTGGCAGAGGGTGCTGGGGGTGTTGTGCCTCACTGCCGCAGCAGGAGGAGGGTAACAGCAGCAGCTGCTCCACCAGCACCACCCTCATCACCACCACCACTACCTGTCTTTCCTGCTGCAGTGCACCCCACTACAGTGCCTGCAACACAGGCAGACATTGCACTGATGTGGACAGCCCTTGAGGAAAGCAATGAGAGGGTGGGTGCTGTGCAGCAGCAGGTGGAGCAGATCCAGCAACAGCAGCTGCAGATACTGTCAATGCTCCACCTGCTACTGGAACACCATGGAATCCTCCATTAACGCATTTCTTTCTGGACACCCCCCCCACCACCACTGCTCTAGTGTTTTGTGATTTTTTTATGTTTAGTAATAAACAGTCATACATGCTTCTGTTGCCCTTTTGTTATAATGCAGTGCCTCAGTAATGTTTACTTTCTGTTGTGGAGTGCTTGTGGAAAAGCTGGTGTGAGCAGTGCAAGTATGATGTGCTAAATTGCATGTGTGCAGTCAGTGTTGTTTCCTATGTGTGTGTGTGTGACATCAGACATTGTGCAGCTTCTTGCAAACAAATATTGCTGACTTGTTGTGAGTGTTTATGGTAGAAAGAATAGCGAGCAGATAAAAAAGGTATATTTTATTGTCACCATCATCATCAATGGACTAAGTGATACAAAACTTTTTCAGAGGTGTCTGGCCAGAGTGCACCTTAGTCACATACTGCACACATGACTTTTAGGAGAGCATGTGCTTTTTGTGCTTTGATCTCCGGTAAGTCATGTGTGCATTGTGAGTGACTGAGGTGTACAGTGACCCAATACCTGTAAAAAAAATATCATATCACTTACTCCGCTGGTGCTGATGGTACACGTAAAATATACGTCATGTATTCTTTGTTATCTTTATTCCTGAGATACTGCAACAAGTCACACCATATATATGTTTGCATGAAGCTGGACAATGTATACACACACAGGAAAGAACACTGATGGCACACATGCAGTTTAGCACAACATACTTGCACTGCTCAGTCATGCTTTTTGCAAAACACTTCAAATCATGAGTTCTGACACAAAGTAAACATTACTGAGGCTCCATAAATATTTAGTTTGTGAAATAGACATTAAAGAGATTCACCAACTTATAGCATTGCACCCGATATATGGGCGCCTTACTTCCAGGGAAATCTTTCTTGCTCCACATGTCCTTACATAGTGCAATACTTTTCTGGCAAAAATGCCCATAATTTCATTAAAGCAGGTCATGGAGGACTTCCCGTTCTGAAGAGCCACCCAAGTTCTGCCCCCCACACTCAGCAATGTTATAACATGATGCCAGGTAGAGCACGTGGGCATGCTCCATTATACTGAATGTCCGGCAGCTTTCCGAATGCTTCTTTATGTTATAATGATCAGTTTGTGGTGAAACGTGGGCACATTTCCAGTAACAAGAGCCTTGTTGGTAGAGAACAAGCCACGTTCACCTAAGCTAAATATAACATAAAAGCATTTGTAAGCTGCCAGACATTCAGTATAATGGAACAGCACCGCTCCTGGCATCACGTCACTGTATTGCTGAGCGTGAAAGGAA
The DNA here is from genome assembly GCA_016271365.2 of Neoceratodus forsteri. NCBI lineage: Eukaryota > Metazoa > Chordata > Ceratodontiformes > Ceratodontidae > Neoceratodus > Neoceratodus forsteri. The sequence continues at coordinate 146,409,362 of CM028133.1, read as the reverse complement.
GAGAACAGGTGCTCTTCAAGGCGGAGACCTCCATGACCTGCTAATACAATTATGGGTGGTTTTGCCAGCAAAAGTATTGTACTATGTAAAGGACATGTGGAGCAGAAAGATTCCCCTGGAGGTAAGGCACCCATATACTGGGTGCAACACCATAATAACTATGTAACTTGGTGAATCTCTTTAAAGCAGCAGTGCAACAATCTGTTGAAAATTTTGACCTGTACTTTTTAATGCTATTTTACATTACCACTTTACTTACATCCTGACTTGTATGATACTATAATTTCTAGTATTTTAGTCTGTTTTACTACTTTTTTCTTGTCTGAAATAATAAAAGGAGCATTCCTTTTAATACAATGTGGACCAGGACTTTGTCAGTATTTTCCGCTGCTTTTCTCCATCAGTTATTATATATCACTTCTGTTGTAAAATTAACAGTTATGCAGCAGGCAGTGTTTTATGACCTCACAGAACAATATTTATTGAAAAACAGCTGTAAATAGTGATAAAGACCTGGTCAGAACAATATTAAAAGGCGTGCTCCTTTTTTTTTCAGACATGAGAAAAAGCAGTAAAGCAGACACAAATTATGAAAAGAAGGGTATCATTCAAGTCAGGAGGTAACTAGTGGCTGGCAATGTAAAATGGCATTAAAAAGAATAGGTCAAAATTGTCACCATATTCTTGCAATGCTGCTTTAATTTAGAATTTAAGTATGACATTATGTGCTCACAATCACAACACACAAAATGCATCTGTCTTGTGTGCAGAAAATTGACAAGTGGTAACAAAGTGAAATGGGAGCGTTATACCACATGCAAAGAGTCCCAGAATTAATGGCGCATTCAGTCATGTGCGCTGTACTCACTCAGAGTCCCCAGATTTTTTCTGCATCCCCAAAATGCATCTGTCTTGTGTGCAGAAAATTGACAAGTGGTAACAAAGTGAAATGGGACAGCGTTAAACCACATGCAAAGTGTCCCAGAATTAATGGCACACTCAGTCATGCGTGCAGTACTCACACAGAGTTCCCAGATTTTTTCTGCATCCCCAAAATCCATCTGTCTTGTGTCCAGAAAATTGACAAGTGGTAGCAAAGTGAAATGGGAGCATTGCACCACATGCAAAGTGTCCCAGAATTAATTACACACTCAGTCAAGCGCAAAGTACTCACACAGAGTCCCCAGATTTTTTCTGCATCCCCAAAATGCATCTGTCTTGTGTCCAGAAAATTCACAAGTGGTAATGAAGTGAAATGGGAGTGTTATACCACATGCAAAGTGTCTCAGAATTAATGGCGCACCCAGTCGTGCACGCAGTACTCACACAGAGTGCCCAGATTTTTTCTGCATCCCCAAAATGCTTCTGTCTTGTGTCCAGAAAATTGAAAAGTGGTAACAAAGTGAAATGGGAGTGTTATACCATCTGCAAAGTGTCCCAGAATTAATGGCGCACTCAGTCATGCACACAGTACTCACACAGAGTCCCCAGATTTTTTCTGCATCCCCAAAATGCATCTGTCTTGTGTCCAGAAAATTGACAAGTGGTAACAAAGTGAAATGGGAGTGTTATACCACATACAAAGTCACATCAGAAATGATGACTGTGAGCGAACTGTTGCTGGTCCAATGTGTGCAGTGATTCCCACAAATGCAATGCGATCATCTCAACCAGATGGAAGTGTGCCCTTTGTCTGTACACTAATAGTAGCCTATATATATATATATATATTTGCATTTTGTAGGCAGGGGGTTGACATATATAGACATGTATTCATTCTATTGTTTTGAATCACAGGTCACAGATACAGTTGGTGTGCACATTCCAGTGCTTGATGAGAACTTTTTGCATTGAAATTGAAAATGGATAACTCAAAGCCAATGAAGGTAAGTATTTTTTTTTTATGGGGGAGCATATCTGCAGGTAGGTCTCATTAATGGTTTCTTATCTGGTTACTTCTTCACGGATTTCATCTGTATCCTTCTCGAGTCTGGTTGGTAAATGATGGTCATGGTCATCGATTGAAATGACTTCTGCGTGTTTCATCATGTCTGCCCCAGCCCGGAGGGGGAGTGCCTGATGTTGAAGAACTTCTTTGGATAAGGCAACTATGCCACAGCAAAGCATCTGGAAGTTTTCAAAAAAGAAATGAAGGACTTCTTACATCTTGATTGCAGCAGTAACATTATGTTTAAGCCGTGGCTGTTCCACTGGTATCTGAATTATTAACACAGATAGTAAGATGTCACAATGCAATCAGCAGATCAATCATAAGTTAATTTAGTACCAGGCTGTGTAACAAATACACTGTGCTAGTGTCCCTGGTTCTCAATCTCTCAACTCAAGTTACATTTCAAAACCACATCTTGCCAAGTAACACAACCTGTGTGCAACTTTTTTCGACACTTTAATGGTTGCACAGCTGCAAGTTCGGAATACAGTGCATGATATCTTGCAGAAATAGTTTTGGCGATGTACACATGTCACCTAGTTTATGAATCCTCCTCAGTCGTATTTGTTGCACTCTTTTAAAAAAAATTGAACAGATGAAATAAAATCTTGATACTTACCAGTATGGATTTGAAATGGATATTCCATAAGTTTCTGTGTACAGTACTGCTGCAGTACCAATGATACCGACTTTCAGCAAAGGAGAGTTGTTTTTTGTTAACCTGTAAAAAAATAAAATAAGTTTACCGTAAGTGTTTGATTCCTGCAGCTGCTCAGAAAAGCAACAGAAAACAAAACACACAGCTAAAGGAAGTTAAACAGCATTACAAACATTAGTACACATACTCACTTTATAGTTTTAATATTAAGAAGCCTTGTGGCTGTGGCTGATTGATGTGGTCTTCTGTTCAACTCCCTCTGCCTTGGCATGGTCAATGTAATGGGGAAACATTGTCAGAATGACACTGGTGGTGGGTGATGGTGGTGATAGCTGTGGCACATAATGACATTCCCTGTGACATCTTCCTGCATCTGGTGGTGGTGGCAGTGGCTAACAGCGATGGTGGGGGTGGTGGTCCGGGGAGGGCACACTAAGTCTTTCTCTGTGGTGGCAGTGGCTAACATCGGTCCTGGTGGTGGTGGTCCGGGGGGAGCACACTAAGTCCTTCTCTATGGTGGAAATGGCTAACAGCGATGGTGGTGGTGGTGGTGGTGGTGGTCTGGGGGAGCACACTAAGTCATTCTCTGTGTGGTGGCAGTGGCTAACATCGGTCCTGGTGGTGGTGGTGGTCCAGGGGGCACACTAAGTCATTCTCTGTGGTGGCAGTGGCTAACATCAGTCCTGGTGGTGGTGGTCTGAGAGGGCACACTAAATCATTCTCTGTAGTGGCAGTGGCTAACAGCAATGGTGGTGGTGGTGGTCAAGGGGGGCACACAAAGTCATGAAAAAGAAAGTGTGTATCATACAACAACTTCAGTTAAAACCTGCTAACATTAACCACATCATCATCCTCATAAAGAAAGCTGCCCTCACAGTCATCTATGTCTGAAGTCTGACCACTGAGAAATGCTTTCTCCATTGTGTCATCATCTACGTCAATGGTAGGCTGTTTCATGCTGCCATTGCCAGTGTCACCAGGATGGTTGATTTCTACATCACCAAAACCACCATGACAAGGCCGGGGTACGAATACCGAGGTTGCAGTTTGTGCTGGTATGTGCCTCTCATTCATTTTTATTAATGTGAGCAAACTAACATTTGCAGGAGAGAGGTGTGTCCAATAAACCCTGACTATTGCACCTGCTGAGCTGAATACCCTCTTGCCACTTGCACTGGAGGGTGGGCATGTGAGGTACTTCAGTGCCACTGCAGTCAGCTCTGGCCATTCATTGACCTTTCCACTCCAGTACAAAAGAGGATCATCAGTTATTGACAGATGCCAGTTTTCAGACAAATATGACTCAACCATTCTCTGTGCCACACTAAGTCCAGTGGTTGATACATCACCATGTTCTCCGGCATCATTGATTTCACAAATCCTCACTTGGGGCAAAGCCTTCCAAAGCAGATTAATGCCAACCGCTTTGGATGACAGACCACCTTGAACTGCAGTCCCCTTCCCCTTACAGGATATACTTGATGCTCCTCCAGGTGCATCTTCAGTCGGATTATACTGCTGAGGTTTGCTGACCCTGGCATGTGACTTCTGTGCCCCATGAACCAAGCGCACCAGTTGCCCACTGACATTTTTTACCTGTTCAGGCCCTCCCTCCAGTACTGAGTCAATTCCACATTTGTATTGTGGGTCCAGCATTGTTGCTATGGAAAAGTTGTCACTATGCTGAATGTTTAAAATGTGATGATTCTGGTCGAATACTGTCAGCATGTGTTTCAGCAACATACTGCTAGCACTTTCTCCGGCAACATCAAGGCTATGCTGTACATTCACCAATGTCTGCCTCAGCACCCACAGCAGTGGAATTGATTGGCTAATGGAGGCAGACTTACCACTCACTGCCTGTGTGGCATGTTCAAAAGGCCGCAAAATTGTTATTACAGAGTCCATGAGATGCCACTGTTCAGTCATCATAGACATGGAGACCCGGAACTGTCACGGCAGTGTGCATCACAAGATATTCTGAAATGGCTTTGTATTGTTCATACAGCCTCTGCCATGTATAAAGTGGAGTTCCACTGGGTGACAACTTCCAGCTTCAAGCAGTGCTGAGGGAGGCTGTTTCACATCTGCAACTGCCAAAGTTGGTCACGGGCCTTTGCAGATCGTGAAAAGTGAGAACAGATACAGCGTGCAACTGTCAGAATTTCCTTTACATCAGGATGCTGCAGAAACTCCTGCACCACAAGATTTAAACAATGGGCCATGCATGGAACATGAAAAAAGCCACAATTCGTGATGCATTTCACCACATTTGACCCATTGTCACTTGCTATGAACCCATCTCTCAGGGACAGGGGGTTCAGACACTTGTCAATTTCAGTCAGTACCATGTCCAACATGTTTTCACCGGTGTGTGAACATGAACAGGTCACATTGTGCATAGCAATCATTGCATGCTGTCGAATTCCTGGAAGATTGCTACCACGACACTCCACCTTACTGCACTGATTATTCACACTACCAACAGCACAAACATCACTTGGCACCTGTGCCCAATGTGAAGTTATACACAAATATGAACTCCCCAGTGTTTTGCCACTTGTCCACATATCCATACTTAAATGGATGAACAGAGAGGAGGAATGTTGAAGGGCATGTCTTACTGAGATGGACACAGTATGGTACAACTCGGGGACAGCACAAGTCGAAAAGTATGTCCTGGCTGGTACTTTCCATTTTGGACAGGCAGGTGCAGCAAACCTTCTGGAACCTAGAATTCTCCACAACAGAGAAGGGCAAAAGATCAATTGCCAGCATTTCAGCTACAGCAGCATTAAGTTCATGTGACACTATATGATTGGTTGGGTACTTCAGCTTATGCGCAAAAACACTCTGTAACATGGGCTGACTTACACATTTTACATGGGGTGTGATGACAAGTGGTTCTGCTCTGTGAATGGCAGGGGGTAGAGTGTGGACGTTTGATGAAGATGATTGCACAGATGATGATGACAAACCCAAAAATGCAGTTATTTTGCCAGATTTGCCAACCGGGCTTGATGTACCACTTGCACTAGACATACTGCATTCACCACCACCACCACCAAAACTGATACTCTCACCAGCACTGGACAACATTTCAAAATCATTATGCTCCTCCGCCTCTTCATGCCTGTAGTAATCCTCTGCTCTTATTCCCTCACTACTGCACACATTTAATTTCCTACTTGATTTAACAGTCATGGAAGGGGATAACATGCTCATTATGGTTGATGACGAGGGTGAATGCCCCACTGTGGAATTAGCTGCCATCTTGTGCTGGGTCCACAGTGCCATGTGCCTGTTCTTAAGATGTGTATGCTGTCCTCCTTTGCCCAGATGGCTCCCCTTTTTACTTTGACTCACACGCACATGGCAAACCTGGCAGATTGCAATTGACTCTTCATTTGCATCTTGCACAAAAAAAATCCCAAACAAGGGATTGTGATGCTCTACTTTTAACATGTCCATAATGCTGCTTATTGGACTCCGTTCTTTTAAGCACTGAAGTGGGGGAGGTTGCTACCTGATTTTTCGGGCAGAACACACTTGGACTGCAACTGACCACCATGACTATCTATCATTATTACTGGGTCATCATCATCATCATCATCAACTGAAACTGGTACATGACAATTTTTTTATTGGGGGGGGATTAATGCTCACAGCCCCAGACACAGCCACCTTAAAAATTAATTTTTCTCCAGTTCCCAACTGGGATCAATTACATCACTATCATATTCATCAACATCACACACATCCAAATCTTCTGCTTGGATACTGACATGTGGACTGCATATTGCAACCACAGCTGCATCATCATCATCAGATTCATCACCATCATCAACACCACCATCACCTGATATTTTTTTCACCACAGTGTGAATCACTGCATGGAAAATGTGTGACCTGAACCATGGTGGAAGAAATGTCACATTGTATTCTATCATTGACATGATTATCAGAATCCTCAGGTTCAGTTACTGGGATGTTACTGGGAAGCATGACATTATCTACACTGCCACTCACGTGCACTGCTTCACACTCCACTATATTTTTGGACATGGTACACTGGCCAGAAGTGGAACTTGAGGCAGCAATATACATACTACCATCACCAGCAACTGCACTAACACCACCAGCTGGGACAACATCATCATCTCCTCCAACTATGAGTGAAGCTACTGATTGGGCTGTAAAAAACATTGCAGGAGAAATACCTTTCCTCACATCAGCACTGCACTTCTGCTTCTGCATACTACCACGCCCACAGACAATCTTACCACTGGCAGCAGTGCCATGGTGAGAACCAGCTTTGCTTGCACATCTTTTTGCAGGCATTTTGGGTGATTAACAACCATATTCTAAACAAATTTAGATTTTGGAACGTTCACTCTGCATGGGGGGATGCTGGATGTGAAGCCAAAAAAACAACTGTGACTTCAGCAACAGATACAGATGCAGATTCACAAGTGAAAACAACACCTTAACTAAACAGTGGTGCTAAAGTCACAAACAATCCAATCTAAAAAACAATTCCTTTTGCCAGTGGGGGGGGGGGGGACACTGGCTGCAAATTTTTATGGCAGTGCAAGCAGCAAAACAAAGAAAAGATGCCACAATGGCAGTACAAAATCACGCAGCTGCAGTGGATAGCAGGTTCACAGTGCTGCGCTTGCAATTACACTGTGGCACAATAAAAGGTATATTATTTGCTGTGACACAGCACCGCACACACTGACACACACATACAATTTGTCTACAACTAACGAGTAGCAAATTGAAAAGTTCAGTAATATGCCATGTATTGCAACCAACCTGAAATGGTGAACTTCTGCACCAGATCCACACAACATACAATCAGCAAGAAAATGTCAACAACTACTGACAGTATTACTGCATGTACATTAACACAGTCAGTTATATAACAAAAATATAACCAAAAAACAAAGAACTCCCTATTTCTCAAACTTAAATCTACCTATACCACAGATACGCCCCTCCCCCAAAACACATTTTCACTGTCTTTTACTACACAGACTCAATGTTATACATTAACATTCAAAATCCACACACAAATAAAAACACTCAATGATATGAGCACAGGAGGGTTTCCTACAATCGATGAACTAAAGTTTGAGCAAAAAAAAATTACTCAGAAAGGCTTTTTTAACAGCTTTTAGAAGGTTTGAATCACAGACAGCTCGCAGAGTACACTGTCTCCTACAGCTTCCTACACACACTACCCCAAACTGAGGCTGTGCAGATCAATAGAGCCCATGTGACCTGAAATCCCATGAATCACTGCAAAATTCACCTTCAGAGCTTAAAAACAAGGTGAAGTGAGATGAAGTGCATTGTTTTCAATGCACTTCACCTTAAAATTTTGTGGAGTAGTGGTCTGGGAAGGTGGAGTAATGTGAAGTCATGTTTGCAATAGACTTTGCGTTACCCACCACAACGCAAATCACTACACTTCACATTGTGGAATCCACCTTGGCTCCAAAAAATCACTTTGCAGAGCAAATTGAGGCCACTTCACCCACCACTAGGGGGCAGCTGTTGGCTTTGAATCACTTTCTGTGATGAGGGACAGGTAATGTTTTTGTTTTGTATAAGTGTGTGCACAATGCAATGCCTAAGTAAGTGAGTGTAAAACTGATTAAAGATTTATGCCCATTGGTTCAAACATAAATGAAGGAAAACGCCTTTGTAAAATCCCCACTTCTTAGCACTAAATGGTAACCCTGGTCTCTTCTCTATTTTCCTAGCTCAGTTCCCTGTGGTGCATCTACACACACACAGTAACATAGTAGTTGTTAACAGAAAAGGACCCCTTGGCCCATCCAGTCTGCCCCCTTCAATTTTTTTATGTATTGTACTGCTGCAGATCCTCCTTGATCTGCAGCCTTTCTCCTCCCCCCCAGCCCTATTTCTAATATCCCCCTGTGTCTATCCCATGCATGTTTGAATCCTGCTACCATGTTTGTACCTACCACCTCTACCGGTAGTCTTTTCCAGGCGTCCACCACCCATTCCTTGAAGAAGTCTTTTCTCACATTACCTCTGAGTCTCCCCCCATGCAACCTCAGATTATGCCCCTTGTGTTTGAGCATCTCTTTCTATGTAGAATTCTACCCTACTGTACCTTATTCATCCCCTTGAGGTATTTGAAAACCTTTATCATGTCTCCCTTTTCCCTTCTATCCTCAGGACAGTACATAATCAATTCCTTGAGTCTTTCCTCATAGCTTTTCTGATACATGCCACATACCATCTTGGCTGCCCTCCTCTGTGCCACCTCCACCTGATCAATGTCCTTCTTGAGATGGGATCTCCAAAAATGGACACAGTATTTCAGGTGGAGCCTCACCATTGACTTATACAGGGTTAATACCACCTCCCTCCTCCTGCTTGTTATACATTCATCATTATCACACATCAATATCTTTCAGTTTAAAAGACAAAGAACCTCTGTGCGCAAACACTGAGGCAAGGGTTACCCCAAAGGGCATTTGGCTGGGAAGCCAAGTTTCAAGAAAATACAAAATCACACATGCCCACACAATGCAAAGCATTATGGGCTGCATATGCAAATCACCACAGAATGTTATGCTGGTTCAACTTTAAGCAGAATTGCATGGTGCTGAAAGGCCTCTCACACAGTTTGCAAAGGGTGCTAACAGATGACATATTATCTTTCAGTGATGCAGGGACTCCTGCATTAGCATTCTTTATCACACAACCTAGATTTGACAGAACACTTTCATTATTTGTTGCTAACTAAGGTCGTACTACAGTAGCAGTTTCCTTGGTCAGGGTGAGCAAATGGGGAAACTGACAACTTCAGTTTGATTTCAATTTGGATGTCCTTAGTACTGCTTTGACACTTCAGTAGAGAGTCTTGGGGTAAGCGAAATCTGTCTACCACCACTCCTGCACTTCAGAGAGGAGAACACATGACTGAGACCTATAAGTACCTCACGGGTGAACAAGGTGCTGCAGGGGAGTCTGTTTCAGCGGAGGATGAGTATCAGAATGTGTAGACATGCAATGATGCTTGGGGGGAGTTTAGGAAGGATGTGAGGAAATAGTTCTTCACAGAAAGGGTAGTGGACATCTGGAACAGCCTTCCAGAAGAGGTGATGGGGACAAAGATAGTTGGGAGCTTGAAGCATGTGCGGGATGAACACACAGGCATTAATAGGTAGAGGAAAAGGAGGGACACCTGTGACCAAATAGGGTCCAGGATGTAGCAATACGCAAGGAAAACAGGGCAGACTAGATGAGCCTACCAGTCCTTTTCTGCCAACAAATTCTACGAGTATGTGAACCCCAACCTCCCCCCCGGTTCTTTACTCAAATTTTGCAGAAAATCTTAGTCAGCACCTGGCACAGTGTCAGAAGTCAGACACTGTTTTTTGATAAAAGATGTCTGGTGGAGGGCAGAAGTTGGGAAATGGCTGACATGGGTGAAGGGGTAGTCTATGAACTAGCCCTGGACACCTGGAAAGGGCTAAAGTGTTTTTGTAATTTACTGACCAAATGTTCAACCGTGCAAAATCACTGGTAAAAGTGATGAATCTCGCCACATTCACCAAATACAAATCCAGCATCAACTAATACTTACTCCTCTGCAACATGTATATTGATTCTAATGTACTCCCCAGCACAAAGTCAAGTTGGAATTCCATTGTCCCCATATGGTTGTGTGCTGATCTGTCTCCTGAGGCTGCATTTTGGAGTATTGGTGCTTAGCTGTACTGAGGTGTTGCTCTGGTAGCACGAGGGGTTGATGGCATTGAATCGTTCTCTCTTATGAAGGATGGGCTGAGTTTTTTGCTTTGTATGAGTGCCTGCACAATGCAGGGCAGTGCCTAAGTACTTGATAGCTCTCTTGATTTATTCTAAATTTACACATAATTTAAGGAAGGCCCAGTCTAGAAAATTGGTTAATTCTAGAGCAAAATCATAGCATATTCACTAGGAATTTGCAATAGCTACTGTGTCCTCCTGCAACAGAATAAACTTCCAGATACTGTAATATAAGGAAAGTGGATTCCTTTTACTGTTTTTTTTATTAACTGCACTTTATGCAGTCGCCTGTCTGCCACCACTTTGTCCCCCATCCCCCAGCTCCATCATCCCACCATCTCTGGGACTTTCCACACCAACCAACAGTGCCCCATGGTTTTTCCCCATGTCTGAGTCCCCTAGGACCTCACAAGCTGCTATCCTGGGAGGTGTTTAGGTCACATGCTGGTCAGAGAGCCCAGTAGGCGGGTGCAGGGTCTGTGAGGACAAGTGGCATCATCCCGGTGGGCCAGGGACAATTTCTTTCACAACTGGGCCCTTTCCGCAATGCTCAGAGGAGATAGCAACTTGATGTAGGTGCATCAGAAGAGACACCCACATCATCCGCCTGAAGCATCCCCACCCAAAACTGTTGCTCTGAACTGACACCACTGGTATCAACCTGACAGGCCATCAGGGATGTCACATTCCACCCTCCTACTCAGAGGAAGACAGCATCAACAGAATACAGAATCTTTCTCCCCCCAGCCATCCCCCAAGTGGCCCGGGCTTGTTCCCAAACCTGGGTCGCCAGCATGGCAAACAGTGAGACAAAGTGCCTCTGCCCTCTGCACCAGCAGGCCAGTTCTCCTTTTACTGTTTTATTACAACACTTGATAGTTTATTGACATACTTGTATGATTGAACATGTTAAAATATTGCTATTTATTGTAGAACTAGTTATTCAGAAAGCAAAGCTGTCCAGCTTCCCAATCCACCTACCGGCGCCACGCATCCTGCTCCACCAAGCAACTTAAGCTTCTAGCTATTAGGGTCACCTGGCTGCTACTGATGCTATCCGCTAATATCCATCCTAACCCAGGCCCTAGCAAAAGCTTTGGTTGTCCTACTGTTAACAGCCATTTTATTTCAATTGCCTCTATTAACATCTGCAGCCTTCTGCCAAAACTTGACCTACTCCAAGCTTGGGTCGCACAGCACAACCCTGTTGTCTTGTCCATAACCGAATCATGGCTTACATCCAGGACCTCGGATAATCAAGTCCTGCTTCAAGGGTACACCTCCTACCGGCTTGATAGACTAGAGAAATAAGGAGGTGGTTGCATAATTTATTTTAAAAATCACCTTCAGGGCATCGCTCTCCCCCATTTTAAATCAGGTAAAAATGTACAGATACTCTCAGTGAGACTCACCCTAGAATCCCAGGGTAAGGATCTTACCGTAGTCGCAGCATATATTCCTCCTAGGGAGCAAGCTGAGGGCTTTACAGTTCTTCATGAACACCTAGCCCACCTTCGGTCCCACAATGAAGTAATTGTTCTGGGCGACTTCAATATCAACTGGTTATCAACTGAGTCGGCCTCCTCCATGGATGCAACCTCCTCCATTAACTTCCACCAACTAGTTGACCAACCCACTCGAATAAATTATAAAACAGGAACCTCTACCCTGCTAGACTGGGTACTAACAAACCACCCAGAGCAGATCTCTGGTCTAAATGTGCTCCCTGACTCCCTCAGCGACCACTCGCCCATTATCTTCCAATGGACAAACAAGGCCCCAAAACCTCCGGCAAAGGTTATCTTATTCAATGTGCTGAAAAAGGGACAATAGTGCTTCTTTAGTCAATACCTTCAACAGCAGAGTTGGGCCCCTGTACTAGCTACCAATAACATCAATTTGGCACTTGATAACTTTATCAAAATTTTCAATGACGCCTGTGATATTTTCTCACCCATTAAAAAAAGTAAAGTCAGGGGAACTCATCAATCGTGGGTTACTCCTCACCTCCTTGCCCTGATGCGTACCCGTGATCAGCTATGGTATAAGTACAAAAGTTCTCACACAACCTATGACATGCAGAAGTATAATGCGGCTTGAAACAACTCTACCCTCGTAATCGGCCGGGTTAAAGCTATATATTCCAAGTCTGAGCTAAACTCCTCCTGGGGCGATAGTCGCAGTTTCTTGAAAAATATCCATGCAATCACCAGGAAACGAGATACTTCTGAACCCACTTTGCTTAATATTGAATGGTACTTGACACATGGCCATAAAACTATCATAGACACCTTTAACAAAGCCTTTACCGACCTCAGTGCAGTGCCCCCCCCAACTATCAGACCCCTGCAAGTAAGCCTCTAATAAAACCACCTCAAATGCCTCTGACAAATCACTCCCCCCCTCATTCTACCTTAAAGTCATATCCAAAGGGATGGCAAAAAAATACCTCACCAAAATACTGGGGAGGTCCAGGCATAGTGCTGAGGGCCTAGACCTAAAACTAATCTCATTGGTGCTAGATGAGGTACTAACACCATTAAACAAAATCATCAACCTGTCCCTATCCTCAGGTACGTTCCCAACACAATGGAATTCAGCAGTTGTCACCCCTGTCTTCAAAGCAGGTTCTAAGACAAGTCATTCTAATTACCTTCCAATCTCAATTCTCCCACCTATCTCAAAAGCCTTAGAGTGGATCGTCTACGATCAACTGGTTGAACACCTAGATAAATATCAGCTTCAATGCCAACAGCAACATGACATCCATAAACTTCACAGTATTACCACTGTGCTTCTGAAGTTCACGGGGTTTATTCATGAAGCCTTTGTTCTAGGTCACTTGGTGGGGGCTATCTTCATCGACCTTACCAAGGCCTTTGATACAGTCAACCACGACCTCCTCCTGGCCCAGCTAGATGTTACAGGATTATCCCCAGATTCACTTTGTTGGTTTCAGAGCTACCTCACAGGGTGTGAACAATGGGTAAAAATATCTAATACCCTCTCAGACTCACAGAAAGTGTCCATCGGTGTCCCCCAAGGATCCATACTAGGCCCACTACTTTTCAGCCTTTTTCTAAACAGTCTCCCACTAGCTTGCCAACACAAAATCCTCCTTTATGCAGATGATGCTGTCATCAACACTAATCATACTGATCCTGCCATCCTTGAACATAGACTTCAATATGACTATAACAATGTAGAGGCCTGGTTTGATCAAGCCAAGCTGCTAGTTAACCATAAAAAACCAAGACCATGTTATTCGCCCCCGCCCATAATCATCATAAGACATCCACCATAAACATCCTAAATAAACAAAATGAAGCCTTAGAAATGGCACAAAGCTTCAAATACCTGGGCATCACCCTAGACAGATCCCTTTCATTCTCCTCCCACGTTGACAATGTTGCCTCATCAGCTAACCAGAAGCTTGGTTTACTATACAAGCACCATAGCTGCCTCATTGAAAAAGCTCTCCAGCTTGCCATCACCAGTTCAGTATTCTCGACCATCGACTATGGTCTTCCCATTTACAGTCCGGCATCTGACAGCACCCTTAAGTGACTTGCCACTACACCAAATAAAGCCTGCAGGCTAGCACTCGGGGCCACTCACCTCACCCACAGCTGTAATCTCTACCTGCAAACAGGGTGGCTAAACCTTGCTGAAAGGACCCATTACCAAGTATGTCTCCTCACCAAAAAAGCAACCCTTGGCCTATTACCGCCTGGCTGCTGTTCTCTCTTGCACCAAATTGAGCCAACTAGGACCACCAGGGCATCTAACAAGCTCTCAGTCAAGGTCCCCTTCCGGTGAACTTCTCAAGGTCAGAGATCCTTTGAATACAGGGCCCCACTCTGGCTTTGTACACTTCCACCTGACCTTACTGCTATCATCAAAATTGACCTCTTCAAATCAGCACTCAAATCTCAGTTTACCAGCCAACAGACTTGCTCCTGCTTCCCCTGATTCACCTCTACCTGTAAGAACTTCCCCCACCATTTGCACTTATCAGCTACCCACCCAGCATCACTCATACCTCCATTTCCATTTTCCCCTTCCCCCTCACTCCCTGCCCCTTTCCCTATTCACGTGATCCTCAACCCACCCCATCATCCACTTTCTTTCCCACCCTCTGCCTTAACATAACTTAACCACTAGGACAAAGTGACCCTGTGCCCAAGGTTACCGCCATCCTTCTTCCTCTCTCTATGTCTACCCCCCACCTCTAATCTAGGTCTATAGTGCCGCCCAAATAATCTACTTCCCTCCTACATTTCTTTTATCTCATAAGAAATGTTATAGAAACTGCTATCACCTGTCCCTACTGTATTTTAATTGCCCTACAGCCCTCCTTGTCTTGTTTTTTTCCACAATTTCTTGTATTGTACTGTGCTTATCAGTGCCTTTATGTCTGACGTGGAACCTTTGTAAATGAGCTTGTAGCTCAAAGGTTGTAATCCTAGATTTCAACAAATATATAAATAAATAGTTATTTTATTCATTTATTTAGTTTTTGTTGACCAAGTAGGTGCTCTAGACAGCAATGCTGCCTATTTTCAGGCACCGCCTGGGAGGTTACAATAAAAATGAGTGGGAAAACAACAAGATACAAGGGATAAACAGGTTACAACAAGTGATAAAAAAATCAAAAACCTTAACTAGTCAGGTAAATAACAGACAGGGTCCAGGAGTAAGGTACCTGGCAACGATAAAACAATACAGAGGCAAAGGCAGCAATTTATAGGCCCCAGAGGCACACCAAATAGCAAACATTAATGCAAAAAAAAAAAATAGGGGATAAGTACTTGAGAAATAAATAGAATTTGGCAGATGGGTCAGGATGGCAGAATTGGGACCCAAGCCAGGGAAAGCTGCTAGGAGGGACAGGAAGGTGAGTGGGTGCACTCGCCACAGGAGCAGGACACTGAGCTAGCCAGAAATTACAGAGTTCCAGCTTGAAGCTACAGATTGTTTGGGTGCTCCTGAGTGTCAGCAGAAGAGTATTCCACCCTTTAGGAGCACAGATCAAGAAAACATTCTCACCTATAAGTTTGTTACACTTGGGTTGGGCAAGGAGGGACTTATCAACAGATCTCAGGGTGTAGGCAGAGTAAGCAGGTGTTAAAAGAGAGGCCAGTTTATCCAGAGTCCTGGAGGCGAGGATGTTTTTGATGAAACATGTAGTAGTGTATTGCTGGAAAGCTGTAGGGGCAAGCCAGCCCAGACAGGAACAGGGGGAGCAGCGATGGGAGAGCTTAGGTACCAACAGAGCAAAGTAGCAGATATTGTTGTAGCATACGTCCCACTTGTGGATCAGTCCTTTTGAGGTTTCTGGGAAGGCAATCAAACCAAAGGCCAGTTTTAGTTGGAGGACTCCCTGCGCAATGGCCAGCCTCACAGCAGATGTGAAGCTGTGCCTGTCTTTGTAAGCTAGACCTAGTTGAATGTTGACTGCTTTGATGGAAGTGGTTAGATGCAGTTCAAAGTCCAAGGTGACACTGAGGTACTTAACAGAGGACACAGTGTTGAGGTGAGTGTCTCTGGTTGTGCTGATGCATAAAAGCTGGCAACAGTTTTTTTGGTGTTTAGGGCCAGCTTGTTTTGCTTCAACCAGATTTGGAGAATGTTAAAGTTAAGGTTGAGATTACTGTTGATAACTGATATGTCTGAGGAGCAGGAGCAGAGTACCAGATCATCTGCATATAACAGGGCAGAACAAGGACTGGATAGCGGAGTGGGGTCATTTATAAATACTGAGAAGAGTAGAGGGCCCAATATCGATCCTTGTATGACACTGATCCTTGAAGAAGATAGGGAGGACTTTGCATTTCCAGTTTGCACAAATTGTTGATGCTCAGCTGTGGACCAGGCAGTTGCAGAGGAAGAAAAACCAAGGGCAGACGGCATGGATGAGAGCAGCAGATGGTCAACCAGATCAAAAGCCTTGGTGAAATCAATGAAGATAGCCCCAGTGAGAGAACCTTTGTCCATAGCAAGTCTGACATCATTGGTAAAGTGGACAAGAGCAGTGGAAGTGTTGTGCCCTTGTCAAAAGCCATGTGGATCCAGGGTGAGGAGATTATGCAATTGGAGGTGATCAGATACCTGGGTGGCAATGATTTTCTCCTGGATTTTGGATAAGGATGAAAGGATGGCAATAGGGTGGTAGTTATCCATGTTAGTGGCATCGCTCTTTTTAGGGATGGGGACAACTCGTGCAGTCTTCCAGGGGGAAGGGACATGTCCAGTAGCTAGGGACGAATTCAAGAGGCATGTAGCAGTGAATGCAATATAGGGGCAATGTTTCTCAGGAATTTAGGCAACAGCCCTTCAGCCCCAGCTGACCTGTAGGGAGGAATGGATTTGAGTAGGCATAGAACTTCGGGTACGGCAATTGGATGGAAGGTCACTCTTGTTGAGAGGTGATCCAGACAAGGGTGCAGGAGGCACTGCATAGGAAGAGAGGTCTGTGAAGCGGGAGTTGAGAGCCTCAGCAATGGTGAGAGGGTTATTGCAGCTAGTTCTATCCAAGGCAATTTCTGTTAGGGAATCACTTTTTTCTTTCCCCAGAATCAAGTTAACATGATTCCAAAACCCACGAGAGTCACTAACAAAGGTGTTAAGGAGCTGTCAGTAGTAGGTGCTCTTGGCAGCTTTTATTAATACTTTACAGTGATTCCTAATCCTTCTGTACTCAGTCCCATCATAAAGGGCTGAGACAGCTTTGCTTTATTCCAGGCTTTGTCCCGTTGTTTGATAGAGGCCATTATATCTTTGTTTAGCCAGTGAGAGGCAGCTCCCTGTATTCTACGTCTCTTTAGTGGGACATGCTTCTCTTGCAAGGCAAGAAGCTTGAACAGGAAATATTGAGCGGCATGTTCCATGTTGGAGATGTGGTACAGAGGTGCCCAGTTGGCATATTGAAGGTCAGAGATAAGAGACCTCTTATCAAGCTTATAGAAATCATAGAACTGCATTTCTCTGGGAGGGGATTTGGGGGCCCTCGCTTTCCAGGCACAAAAGACCGGAGAATGGTCACTGATAGAGTCTGGAAAGACACCCACAGCAGAGATCCTGTCTAGTCTGTTAGAGATTATCCAGTCAAGGAGAGACGGGTGACTGCTGCTTTTAGACAACCTGGTTGGGGAGGATACAAGCTGAGACAGGTGGAGCTAACCTAACTCCACAGCATAGAGATAGGAGCTCTTGCCCAGCTAGTCCAGGTTAAGGTCACCAATAATTATGAGTTTGTGTTTGCCCTTTAATGAGGCAAGATAACTGAGAACATTAGATTAACCTGCAATTCTGTTTTTTAGGGGGTTGTAAATACACACTTTGTTCATCTTTTTTGAGAGACCCAGGGTGACAACAATGTAGATAGTTTCACATAAACAACAAATATTGATGGTGCAAACAGAGATGTCGAGGTTCTCCCTAGCATAGAACATAACACCTCCTCCCCATTAGCATTAGGGTGGTCACACCTAAAGAGATTATAGCCTTGGATCATACACAGGAAGTCAAGAGTGTGGGTTTTAACCAAATCTCAGACAGACTAAGTATATTGGGTGAGTAACGAGCCATCCAGGCCTCCAACTCTGCAAAGTTGGCTGCTAGACTTCTAATATTCATATGCACAAGCCTTAACCCCTTTTTTGAGGACCATAAGGAGGGATTAGATGTAGTAGCCCCAGCAGGGGGGCCAGGATTGGGTTCAATGTCATCAGGGAGCAGGCAATTGGAAAACCAGGTTTCCAATAGAGGGGTTAGGAGACATCCTCTCAGGGGATAATGGAAGTGGGGAGATGGTAAGGTATTGGGAAATTTTGGAAAAAGGGATCAGGTTCAAGAGCCAGGTTTTGTGGGAGGGAGTATCTCCAAGAACAGTAAGTTTGAGAAAATAAAGCTCCTACTAGCAGACCTGTGGTGGCAGGCTGAATCAAAAAAGGACAGGGAGAGGAGATCAGCAAAGACTAAGAGTAGGAGGGACAACAGTAAAGATATCACTCCAACTGAGCCAAGGAGGAGCTTAGGAACCCTCATGGTGAGCAAAAAGCTGAGACAAGCAAGGAGCAAATAAAAGGCAGAATACAGATGAAAAGAATAAGTGTTGGAGAGATGTGTACAACCCCCTGTGTAATAGGGAAGAGCTGACTAAAGAACCTAGTAATTGGGTAGGCAGTCAGTAAAAGCAATGAGAGAGATCAGAGGGATCCACAAGTAATAGAACCAACTCAGGATAAGGGAAGCAATGACTTACCCAGAGGCCAACCGAGGACCAGCAAGAATCACAAGTAATTAGAGCCTACACAGGTACTAATGTCATTACAATAGTGTACCAACCACAAATAGATAGTAAGAACTTTCCAAGACAGAAAGCAGAGAAATGGCAACTAAGGCAATTAATCTAACGATGGAAAAGGAAACAAAGTAATATTGTAACAATCAGCAGTGGCCTCCCAGACCCAGAACTAACAAGAGGCTGGTTAGTCAGAGCAGGGAAGAGTTAGTCACACATTAATCAAGCATGTGTGGGACCAAGGTAAAATATCCACCATTGACTAGACCCCAGCAAGTATGAGTCAGGAACATGTCCCCAGTAAATTCACTGGATGATCAAACTAAATAAGATACTTTCAACGGTAACTGTGGGATAAAACTCTAAATATATCAAGTCACCTTTTTCTAAGATAAAACTTGCCCCCTCTTCCTCCTGAGATGATTGGTAGCTGCCTCTGGGAGGTGCCCAGGGAGCCTACTTAATTAATGCAGAGGTGTGGGGTGGAGGTGCACTGGTGGTAATGTCAACAGCAAAGTGGCTCCACTTTAATAGCAGAGCTGACAATTTTGAATCTTAGCACCCTGCACTCTGATTGGCTCCCTTTTGCAGGGAGCCCAGTCTAGTTCTTTTGCAGTAATGGCTGCTTGGAGACCTCCATGCGGCTCCAGTCATTGACTCTTCCTGCGGCTACTGCAGCCATAAGTCTGGTGTGCAGCTACAGCCACCGATGCTCCTTACAGCTATGGCTGCCAAATTTCAAGTTGCAGCTACGGCTGCTGACACTCCCCAGAAAACACCACCAGCAAACATCAAAGTGGCTCTGCTTTTATAGCGGAGCCAATGATTTTGAATTTTGGCACCCCAATTGGCTCCCCTTTGCAGGGAGCCAAATCTAGTGATTTTGTGGCAATGGCCACTTGGAGACCTCCCTGTGGCTCCAGCCGTCATAAGTCCAGTGTGCGGCTAAGGCCCGCAAACACCACCAGCAAACAGCAAAAAGGCTCCGCTTTTATAGCACAGCAGACAATTCTGAACCATGGTTCTCTGCTCCCTGATTGGCTCCCCTTTGCAGGGAGACCAGTCTTGTTCTTTTGTGGTGACAGCCACTTGGATACCTCCCTGTGGCTCTGGCCATCATAAGTCCAGTATGTGGCTATGGCTGCTGACACTCCTTGTGGCTACGGCTGCTGAATTTCAAATTGCAGCTATGGCCACTAACGCTCCCCAGCAAACATCACCAGCAAACGGCAAAGAGGCTCCACTTTTATAGTGAAACCAACGATTTTGAACTTTGACACCCTGTGCCCTGATTGGCTCCCCTTTGCAGGGAGCCAAGTATAGTTTTTTGTGGCAATGGCCACTTGGAGACCTCCCTGTGGCTCTGGCCGCTAACTCTGCCTGTGGCTACAGTCACTGTAAGTCCATTGTGCGGCTACGGCAACTGACACTCCTTGTGGCTATGGCAGCCGAATTTCAAGTTGCAGCTAAGGCCGCCGATGCTCCCCAGCAAATACCACCAGCAAACAGCAAAGAGGTTGAGCTTTTATAGCAGAATCGATGATTTTGAACCTTGGCGCCCTGAGCCCTGATAATATATTGACAAAAATTGTGGTTATCTGATTGGCTAAGAGCAGGTCACAGGCATGTAATTGTTGCCCCACAATTACATAAGAGCTCTACTTTTACCACGAGAACCTAATCACAGAAACATATCAGTACACAGCTCATTCTGACAGTTCAGCCATAGATGGCACATTCATAAAGTAGAAAAAGAAATGGGCAGACTGGATGGGCCTTGCGGTCCTTACCTGCCATCAACTTCAATATTTCTATGAATTGTTTGCCTCTCAGAAATATTTCAACCTAGGATTTTCACTTGAAAAATGGCTACTAGACAATTTAGAAGGACCTGGACCAGAAGAAAATGTCCCTGAATCTATTCATCTGACATCTTCTGCTGCTGGTACAACTATATCTAAAAATGAACCAGAAAGTGAAACGGTGAGTTGACACATTTCAATAAAAGCTGAAGAACTAGATCAGCCAGAAACAGAAAATGAGGTTCTGAGGGAATTCTATGCCACAGTTCAAAATTTGTGGGGAGAACAGTACGGCCTATCCAGCTACAGCTACCTAAGAGAAGTTATTAATAGATATTTAAACTCACCTGAAATCAGTAAGAACGTGAACATTTTAACAGACTGTACATTTAACAACCCAGTGTTTTTGTAGCAGTAGTAATAAGATTCCTCAAGCAGCAGAAAAACAACAGTAAACATTATCCCTGGATCACTTTCATGCTATGTCTCCCGAGACTGCTCTGGGGATAGTAAGAAAGGTCTGGTTCAACATATAGTTCCATCTAGCCTGCTGCAGATGAAAGAAGCAAAAGTAACTAACTCCCCAAAGATTCTTGGTGAGGCTGCATTTAAAGTACTGTAGGCATTTCTGAGAACTTTGCCTAGACATGCATTTGTAAATGCCAAATGTTCTCCACTGGTATAGAAGCTCTGGTATAAAAGATTGCTAATGGATGGATCCTAGGGGCAATCCCCTTTTTGATCCAGTATGTTTTTAAGCTGCCTGTAATGTCTAACAGTGAGTAGGATCTGACTTTTTGCTGCAGAAAGCAAGTACCTGTGCTGTGGTGTTTGTCTATGAGGGAAATGCACAACTTTTCTGTTCAGAAGTTTGAGACTGTTCTCAGTTTAAAGTTGGCTGACAAGTGTGATGTCCAGAGGTATGACTAATTCACATTGTCCGGGACTTTAGTTCTCACACTACCAGTGTAGTGCTTTAAATGCTGGATGTGAAAGTTCATTCAATTAAGCATTTTCCAAGTGTGTTCAAGATATTTAAGGTGTAACTCTGAGGAAAGGCTGGGTATGGATTTGGGAGCAAAGGGTGGGCAGACTTCCATCTGGAGTAACCAGTTCAGGACTGCAGATTCAGTAAGGGCACCTGGTTACTTTAGACATAGGGCCAATGTCTGAAGAGGACTTTACATCCTGAAGTGGGCTGTGCTACTTATTAGCCAAATGTATGTTCAGTTGTGGCCAGTGCCACTAGAAGAAGTATTTGCAGTCATGGCCAGTGCCCCTGGAAGAAATGTAACTGTCCCATGAAAAATGGGAATAAAAGATGAAAGAGTTATGTCAGTAAATGTGTGTTTCAGCTGTGGCCAGTGCCACTGGGAGAATGTTCAAATGTCCTATGAAATATGGGAATGCCAGTACAAGATGTGCAATGTCCTATGAAATATAGGAATACAAAGAGTTTTTCTTTCAGTTACAGTCATTTTGTTGTTCTGCAAGTTCCTAGTGCCATGATGTGTAAACCTTGGGAGTCCACCCTTGCTTTAGAGAACATCTTTTAGAGTAAAGTCACACTGTAGAACCCCAACTTGATTTGGACAGTTATGTTATTGCTTCCTGTGTGGAGTTACTGGGTACCCCTCCAGAAGTTTTGATCTAGCATAGAACTAGCAAAAGTTCTCTCCTCAGGACCTGATTTTTGTAAATACCTAATAGGTCATATTTGCTTTTATACACCCCACCTCTTTTGATTTCTAGAGTAATGAGCCGGGTATGCACTCCCAAAAGCTAGGGATGGTACCATTTATAAATGTGTTCTGAGTGTCTGTGCCCAGTTAAGAGTGCCAGGGGTAGCTAAATGTGTAAAGTAGTGGGGGGGGGGGATTATATTTGTTTCTCCTGATCTCCCAATTATTGCTTCCTAGTGTCAGGGGAATTCATTTAGTGTCCATGCCCTTATTTATTGTTTGTTAAATTTCTCCCCTCCTAAGTTTATTCCCAACATCATCAAATTTTGATGCTTTAAAACGTTAACCTCAGGGCTTTTCGTTCAAGTTTATTAAATGTTGATTGGGGGAAGCTGTTGTCATTTATTAACATTGATAAGGCATGGGATTGTTTTTACTATCACTTTAGTATAATTTCTAATTATCATGCCCTTTTCCAAGAGAAAATTGTCAAGTCTTGACATGCCCCTTGGATAACTGCTTTTATTATTTCCTAATTAAAGATAAAGAAATTTAACAAACAATAAATAAGGGCATGGTCACTAAATTAATTCCCCTGACACTAGGAAGCAATAATTGGTAGATCAGGAGAAACAAATATAATCCCCCCCCCCCCACTACTTTACACATTTAGCTACCCCTGGCACTCTTAACTGGGCACAGACACTCAGAACACATTTATAAATGGTACCATCCCTAGCTTTTGGGAGTGCATACCTGGCTCATTACTCTAGAAAACAAAAGAGGTGGGGTGTACAAAAGCAAATATGACAAATTATATCAGAAGGCCAAGAAATTGGACACTTCCGAAATCTGGTGATCTTTTTGAAAATTTCATAACCACTACGTTACCTTAGTAAGGAAATCAAAATCCACTTATTATAAAACCAATCTGTTAGATTCTAGATTTAATTCAAGAAAATTCTGGCAGTTAATATACTTTATGTGGAACACCCCATCCACCTCAAACACTTCAAATTTGTCTTATAATGGTCACACTGTTTACTCTAAGGAAAATATCAGTGGTCTTTTCAATTAATTGTTTGTAGAAGCCCCCAGTTTGCTATTGGAAAAGGCTGGACTGTCTCCCCTAGGTCCATCTCCTGGGAATGCAGATTATTTGCCTTCTTCAACACCTAAAGTTTACTTTAAATACATTAGTCATAAAGAGGTCTTTGGTCTTTCATCATCTTTAAAAGAAGACTCCTTTAAAGATGTTGATAACTTCGATAATTTTTTATTAAAATCTAGTGCAGACATTGTTATTGCTCCTCTTCTAACTCACATATATAATTTGCCCCTCACTACCCAAACCTTTCCCTCTGCTTGGAAAAAGCCAGTCGTTGTCCCTTTACATAAGGATGGGGACACATCTTTAGGTGATAATTATCACCCCATTTCGTTACTACCAATATTATCAAAATTTCTTGAAAGAATAATCCACCAGCAAATTTCCCAATATTTACTTACTTACAATGTGCTTTCATCTGCTCAGTCAGCCTTCTGACCTCTTCACTCAACCCAGACAACTCTAATTGATTTTCATGATTTCCTTTCGAAAGCCTTGGGACAAGGGTCAGTATGTTGGAACAGTCTTTATAGACCTGTCCAAGGCTTTCAATGTAATAAATCATCATTTGCTTCTAAAATGATTACTTTTTCATGGGTTCTCTTAAATGCATTTTGGTTTTCATCTTACTTTCACAGAAGGTGTCAGGCTGTTTCCTGGAATGGGTGTCTATCCTCTTTTCTTTCTATGAACAATGGGGTACCCCAGGGGTCTATTTTGAGTCCCATTCTTTTTAATTTGTTCATTGGTCCTTTGCCTTCAATAGTTAGGAACTGCACCATTAGACTTTATGCTGATGATACCACTCTTTTCTTCGCTCATAACAATTTAAAGTTCCAGGCTTCTACTCTTCAAACTGAATTTAACAAAGTTGCCAATTGGTTTTCCTCTAACATATTACTCTTATATAGTAAAAAAAAACAAGTAATGTTATTTGGGTCTAAATCTCTTATAAACAATGTCCTTTCCTCCTTTGCCATTAAGCTCAATAATGTCCCCTTGCAGCTTGTTCATGAATTTAAAGATTTGGGTATGACATTTGACTCTACTCTTTCTTTTAAATCCCATATCTACAATACTACTGTAACAACACGTCAATGTTTAGGTCAATTGAAAAGAGCCAGACATTGTCTACCATTACAAGATTGCAAAATCATTGTGGCCCAATCAATACTTCCAATTTTGGATTTTGGCAATTCTATCTATTGTAATTCTAATATCATAGATGTCTCTTTAGTTGATACATATATTTTCAGTTATTATGGTTTATCCTAAGCAGCCCAAGAAACACACATCACTGTACTCTTTTAATTCAATTAAACTGACTATCTCCCTCATCCAGACGTTCACAGCATTGCCTAACTTTGATGTATAAAATAGTAAACCACTTAACCTCAGTTTATCTCTTAAATAAACTGTTAGTTTCCACTCATAGTCTCAATTTAAGACAAGTTCCCAGTCAGGGTTTACTCTTACCTAGATATCAATCTCATTATGGTAGAAATTGTTTTTCTTTTGATGCCCCTCTTTGTTGGAATAAACTTTTACCTGAGCTACGAAATTCTTGGACATTATATATTTTCAAATATAATCTCAAGAAAAAGCTTCTGCAGGCACAGTCTATCTGTAATTGTTTATACAAAAGTGGGAACAAAGAGGAAGTGGGGAACTACAGACCAGTCAGCCTCACCTCTGTAGTGGGGAAGATCATGGAAGCACTACTGAAGGAGAGATTGGTGGAACATCTGGTTGTCAGTGGACTACAGGACCCAAGGCAGTATGATTTCACCAGGGGAAGGACATGTCAGACCAACCTCATTGAATTTTTTGACTGGATGACTAGGGAGGTCGATCAGGGGAGGGCAGTGGACATGACCAATCTGGACTTCAGCAAGGCATTTGACACGGTGCCACATAGAAGACTATTACACAGACTGGGGAATATGGGTGTGGGTAGGACAGTAGTGTGATGAGTAGGTAACTGGCTGGGTAGCAGAACACAGAGGGTGGTGGTAAATGGCTGTCACTCCACAGAGGGAAGAGTGACCAGTGGGGTTCCACAGGTATCAGTGCAGGGACCAGTCCTATTCAACATCTTCATCAGTGACATTGCGCAGGACCTAGAAGGAAGAATTTCCCTGTTTGCTGATGACACAAAGCTCTGTAACAGATTAGACACACCAGAGGGTGTAGACAGAATGAGAAGGGACTTGCATAAACTTGAAGAATGGTCAGGGGTTTGACAGTTGAAATTCAATGCAAAGAAGTGCAAGATAATACATATGGGGCACAAAAGCCCTGGCACAATATATCAGTTGGGGGGGGTGAGGATATAGCATGCACCAAACAGGAAAGGGATCTTGGGGTTATCATCTCTGATGTCCTCAAAGTAGGGAAACAGTGTGACAAGGCAGCAGGTAAAGCAATATGATGCGGATGCATAGGCAGGGCATCACCAGCAGGAAAGGAGGTCATAATTCCACTATACAAGACAATAGTGAGGCCCCACCTGGAGTACAGTGTGCAGTTCTGGAGACCTTACTTACGTAAGGACATAGACAGGGTAGAGAATGTTCAGGGGAGGGTAACAAAGATGGTACATGGATTGCATCACAAGTCCTATGAGGACAGGCTGAAGGAATTGAATATGTACTCCCTGGAGGAGAGGAGGGGAGGGAGAGAGGGGATATGATAGAGACATACAAGTATCTTACAGGGAGGAACAGGGTGCAGGAATACACTATTTTTAAGTGAAAAATATGTTCCAGGACTAGAGGGCATGGGATGAAGTTGGAGGGAGGACGATTCAGAAGAAACATGAGAAAGAATTTCTTCACAGACCGGGTGGTGGACAAGTGGAACACCCTGCCAGAGGAAGTGGTGGGGGCTGAAACAATCACGGGAATTAAGAATGCATGGAATAGACATAAAGGAATTCTGGAGATCAGGGTTAAGGGGCAACAAACTTCTAGGAAAACATAAAGTGAACTTACAAGCTCAAATGGGCAGACTGGGTGGGCAATAGACCCTTATCTGCTGATACTGTCTATGAATCTATGTTTTTCATGACCAATAAATTACCTGCTGTGTTATCCATCAATAGAATTTAAGTGTTTACTTGTTATCATGTATGTTTTAATTGTTTCTTATGTGTAACAAGTTAGCTGTTGTGTTACCCAGCAGCTAGTATTTATGTGTCATGTTTTATTATGTATGCTTTGTATTACCATGTATGTTTATTAACTTTGTCATGTCTGCATTTAATAGACTTGGGACATTCTGTAAATGAAACTTGTTCTTTTGAACTCATCCTGTAAATTCAAAATGTTTAAATAAAAAAAACCTGTCATGCTCACTCTGCCTGATGATTGGTCCCACCCCTATAAGACTCCTCGGCATTGGAGGACAGTGTCACACCTCTCAAAAGCCAACTGTCATAACAAAATGTTTGCTGCACGCACATGCACACAGCGAACATAAAAAGGGCAATGACCAACTGGAGGTTGTCAAAAAGACAGTAATCAAAATAACTTCTGGCCAGCAGGGGATGATCTGTGAGAGAAGCATAGAGAGAGAGAGGAGACATGACTGAAACATTTAAAAGTCTGAGAAGTTTAGACAGAGTGGATAAAGAGCAACTATTTAGGATTAGGAAAGGCTCCAGTACAGGGGGCCAAAATGTTAAACTAATAGGAAGAAAGAAAAAATTACTCACCTTAGTAATTATGTTTCTTCTAATGGAGTCTTGCTGTATTCTGACTATTGCAGTTAGCCCCAGCCTTTAAACTGCCCCGGAGAACAAAGGGTTAACTTTCTACGCAGAGCATAGAATGCTGAACTCTAGCTCGGTTGAGGTCTCTGTCTGCAGCCCTTTGAAATCCAACCATCAGATTCTTACGAGCAAAAACTCACTAACTATTCTATGTGGAAATTGTAAAATGTTTACTAGCCAACTGGCAACAAAAATTTTGGATCCCCAAAAAACCAAAAACCAATCCAAATAAGAATAAAGATAAAACAAACACCCAAACAAAAAGAAGAGGTTGTAAAAGGAGCACCCCTGAGATGCAACACTGCACCTGCCCACCCACTTCTGAAAAACAGGTTCTGAGAGGGGAGGCAGGAAGGGAGGTCAGAATACAGCAAGACTCCATTAGAAGAAATATAATTACTAAGGTGAGTAATTTTTTCTTCAAACAACATGAAGTCTTGCTGTATTCTGACTATTGCAGACTACCAAGCAGTACCTCCATGGAGGAGGGACAGAACCTACTTTGGGAATAGGCTCTTAAGTACTGCTGTGCCACCGAGCATCACTCCTAGCCTGGATATCCAGAGTATGCTCAGTAAAGGTATGGACTGTTTTCCAGGTGGCTGCTTGACAAATTTCTAAGAGGAATATCCTGCAGCAGCCAGGAAGCAGCTGTACGTCTGGTGGAATGAGCCCTCAGGCCTGAGGGTGGAATTTTTCCTAGTTTCTCATAGCAGAATTGTATACAAGATACAATCCACCTGGCAATAGTTCTCTTGGTGGCAGGTTTGCCTTTCCCCACTTCTCCATAAGTGAGGAACAGCTGGAGGGAATCAAACCTGTGACCCTTGGTATGCTCTATATAGTAGCTAAGGGCCCTTTTTAACATCTAATCTGTGTAGCCTCCTCTCTCCTGAAGAGGAATGATCAGTGAAGAAAACAGGAAGAGACATAGACTGGTTCAGGTGAAAATCTGAAACCATTTTGGGCAAGAACCTTCTATTGGTTCTAAGGACCACTTTATCCCTATGAAAGGAAATAAAATCAGGTTCCACTGACAGGGCTTGCAGTTCACTGATACGTCTGGCAGAGGTAATGGCTACTAAAAACACAGTTTTCCAAGTCAAGTACTTAAGCTCTACTGAGGACATAGGCTCAAAGGGAGGTTGCATCAATTGAGCAATACAAACATTTAAATCCCCAGGCAGGGGCAGGGTCTCTGAATGGAGGATTGGTATGAAGCAATCCTTTGAAAAATTTACAGAACACAGAATGAGATGATAGTGAGGAAGACTTCCACACTGACAGAAAAGCAGAGACAGCTGACAAGTGTACTTTGAGAGTAGCTGGTCTGAGGCCTAGGCCATTAAGAGGGACCATACAATCCAGAACTGTAGGCAATTCAGCAGTGTCTGGGGAAATATGCTGCTTAGAACACCAAATGCTGAATCTCTTCCATTTGGAGTTATAGGTCTTTCTAGTGGCGGGCTTTCGAGAGGCTTTGAGGATGTTCAGAACTCCCTGAGACAGATGCAAATCTGCATACTCTAACTCTTCAAGAGCCATGCCTTGAGATTGAGAGACTGAAGATTGGGGTACCAAATCCTCCCCTGAGAGGAGGTTACCAGGCTGTAATTCCTGGGAAGAGACAGGGGAAGATGGACTGCTAGGGACAGTAACAGGGGGTACCAAGGCTGTCTGGCCCAATATGGAGCAATCAGAGTCACTTTTTGCAAGGTTGTGACTTTATCTTGACTAAAACTTTGAACAGTAGAGGAAAGGGAGGGAAAACATACAGAAATTTTCCTTCCCAGTTCAGAATCAGAGCATCCAGAGGGACTGAGCCCAAGACTGGGGGTCTGCAACAAAAGAGAGGAAGTTGATGATTGTCTGGGGCTGCAAAGAGATCTATCTCTGGAGTGCCCCACCTTGAAAAAAATCACCTTCAAGACCAGAGGGTCCAGGGACCATTTGTGATGGCCCTGTGAAATCCTGCTCAGTGCATCTGCTAGCACATTGTCCTTCCCTGGAAGGTGGACTGCTACCAGAGAGGTTTGCAGGGAATAAGCCAGGGACCACAACTTCATGGCTTCTGTGCCCAAGGCCATAGACCGCGTGCCTCCCTGCTTGTAGATGTACCACATGGTGATGGTGTTGTCTGTTCTGACTTGAACCACCTTGCTCTGCACTGACTGAGAGAAAGCTTGCAGGGCCAGAAAAACTGCCCTGAGTTCCAGGAGATTGATACGGGGAAGAGATTCCTGAGGGGACCACAGTTCCTGGGCAGTGAGGGCCCCCAGATGGGCTCCCCAGCCCAGGAGGGAAGCATCCGTGGTAAGGACCACTGAATGAGACTGAGTGGCAAATGGGCCCCTTGCCTTAAATTGTCCTGATCCTGCCACCACTGAAGGGCTTGGATCAGGGTCCAGGTCACTGGGATCAGTTTGGTAAGGGAATCCTTCTTTTGGGACCAAAAGGCCCTCAGATGGAACTGAATGTCCCTCATCAGGAATCTTGCCCCTTGAACCACTGCTGTAGAGGCTGCCATGTGGCCCAAGAGCTAGAGGAAATGCCTTGCTGGTCGAGACACCTGAAGGCTGAAGGAAGAAGCCAGTTCAATAAGAACTCTTGCCCTTTCCAGGGGAAGAAAGGCTTTTGCTTTGACAGCATTCAGCTCTGCCCCTATAAAGGTAAGGAGCTGCACTGGCTCGAGAACTGACTTGGGAAGGTTGAGAAAAAATCCTAGAGAAGTAAACACTTGCTGGGTCACTTGCAGGTCTGACTTGACTTGGTCTGGGGACTGGCCCACTATGAGCCAGTCATCCAGATATGGAAAAATGGAAATCTTTTGCCTCCTTAGAACGGCCACTACTACTGCCAGGCACTTTGTGAAGACCCTTGGGACTGAAGTTAGGCCAAAGCACATTGCTCTGAACTGATAGTGGCCTGAGGGCAACTCGAACCTGAGGTACTTTCTGTGGGAGCGCCTGATGGGAATGTGAAAATAGGCATCTTTGAGGTCCAGGGAGGCTAGCCAGTCCCCTGGCCTTAGAGAGGGAAAGATTATTCCCAGAGTTAACATCTTGAACTTTGGTTTTAAAAGATGTTTGTTTAGGTATCTTAGGTCTAGGATGGGTCACCACTCCCCTGTCTTTTTTGGGGTAAGGAAGTACCTGGAGTACAGACCTTTGCCCCACTGTAGGGTAGGTACTCTCTCTATGGCTCTTAAAGCCAGCAGAGATGAAACCTGTGCCTCTAGAGCAAGGGTTTCTGAGAGACCTGCAGGTGGAGAAGATCTGGCTCTCATCTTTGGAAATTTTTTGAAGCTGAGAACCAGTCCCTGGCCTACTACTTCCAGGACCCACTTGTCTGATGTAATAGGTATCCAGTCCTGGACGAAGTAAGTCAGCCTGCCCCCTTCTGGAATAGGAGAGTCGACCAGGGCAGGCCCATCAGGGTGTCTGCTTGGCAGGGGCCTTAGGCTGAGGAGTGGATGCAGCCCTGCTCATCCCCCTTCTGCCTCTCCCTCTGAAGAACCCCCTCTGTGAAAAGGAAGAAGAGGCTTGTGGCTGGTAGAAAGGCCTATGAAAAGGCCTGCCCCTGCCCCTAGACTGCTGCCTTTGAGGAATTGCCTGCCTCTCTTTGGCCTGAGCACTCCTGTAAGTGGTCCTGTACTCATCCATTTTCTTCATGTAATTCTCTGTCTGCTCCCCAAACAGAGAATTACCCACTACAGGAAAATACATGGCTTTAGCCTGGGTATCCTGCGAAAGGCTAGTACATCTGAGCCAAGCCATTCTCTGAAGAGCCACAGATGTAGCCAAGACTCTTGATGACACATCATTGGAGTCCACAGCAGCATGAAACTGAACTTTTGATGCCTCAGTCCCATCTGCAGCCCCCTCTTCCAGCTCCTTGGCTAGCTGGGGAGAGGCCTGTTTAGCCAGTGCCAGTACAGTGTCCCACTTGGACTTCTGTTACCTGGCTGTATAGGCCATATAATTCACCTGCCTCAGTCCCAAGGAAGATGTCATGTGCTGTTCTTTTGCCATGGCATCAATCTTCCTGGAGTCTTTATCTGGGGGTGTGAAGCCAAGGGAATGTTTGCCTTGTCACAGGCAGCAGCCTGCACTACCCCAACATGGCTGCATTGCTAGTATAAAACCTGTGTATCTGAGCCTATTTCATCAGCGGTCGGAGAAAGAACTTGTGGATCCACACCGGCTGATTTATGCCTTCTTTTTCTTTTAACCGGAACCGACTCCTCAGAGTCGGTTCTCCTTCTGCCCGAAGAAGTTTCACCCTGGTCAGAGGGCACTCCTTTTGGTTCGGTTGGAACCGAACCGGGCTGGCCATCCGGGTCAGCTGACTTTTTGGCCTCCCTTTCCCTGAGCTTACCAACTCTCTTTTCCAGGGTAGCTGCAGGAAAATTCTTGCAAATCTGGCAGTCTGAAACGAGGTGGTCAAACCCCAGACAATAGACACAGGTGGTGTGGGGGTTAGCCTTAGCAAAGGCTTCCCCACACACACTACAGTGTTGAATCCCAGTGGGCCGGGTTTTTCTTTTGGGTTTCTCAGACATGGACAGTCCTAACCAAACTTACCCTTTTTTCGGCAATCCGCCAGGCAAGATACCCTTATTGGTTCCTGACTGTGTTATGGGTCATGGAAAAAAACGTAATGAAATCCGTTTTTTTTAGAACCTTACAAGTTCCACACAGAAGAAACAAAAAAATAAACCTACCTAGTACTCACAATACCACAGACAGAGACTGAACTGACAGGTTAAATGGATTAAATCCGGTCGAAAACCGTGGAAAATGGCACTTTAACCGACTAAATTGAACCAGGGAAAGGAGAAATCTCTGGAGCGACTGTTCAGTGAGGCGGAGTAAAGAATCTGACGGTTTGAGTTCAAACAGCAACAGACAGAGTCTCACCGAGCTCGAGCTCAGTGTTCCATGCCTGCCATGGAAAGTTAACTCTTTCCTCTCTGGGGCAGTTCAAAGGTTGGACATCACTGCATATGTCAGAATACAGCAAGACTTCATGTTGTTTGAATTGGGAGACTTCAGGATTTTTTGTGTCTGTTTCCCAAAGAATTTGTGAAGGGGAATAGACAGTCTCCTGGACTCTGGGATGTCCATAATTTCCACATAATCAGGCTCCTCCTGATCCTCCATTGCCTCCTCCATAGGAAGCTGGAGGGTTTCAGCCACTTTTCTGTAAAACAAAAAATGGGAAGGGGGCTCAGAAAGCCTAGGAGGGGATACACCAGAAGGTCTGTCTGGGGAGATGTCTGGTTCTGCAGGCACATCCAGACTTTCATCATCATCACCATCATCTTCAACCTTCCCCTCCTCCACAAACTCCGGCTCATAAAAATCTTCAGGGGTATAATCTTGAACCGGGGGGAACCGACTGAACTGAACCCCTGTGAAAAGGTACCAGATCGGTCGGAACCGGGCGAAGCAATTCCACAATTTGAATCGCTCTGGCTATTTCCTTGGCAGTCAGAACATGAACCTCTGGATCCGAACTGGTTGATTTTTCTTTGCGTTTCCTTTTTGTAGGAACCAACCCCTCAGGATCGGCTCTCCTCTTGCCCGAAGAAGTATCGCCCTGGTCAGTGGGCACTCCTTCTGGTTTGGTCAGAACCAAACCGGGATGACCATCTGGGGTCAACGGACTTGGCCTCCATTTCTCTCAGTCTACCTAGTCTCTTTTCAAGTGTAGATTTAGGAAAATTTTTACAAATTTGGCAGTATGAATCGAGGTGTTCAAACCTGAGACAATAAACACGGGTGGTGTGGGGGTCGGCCTTAGCAAAGACCTCCCCACACTCACTGCAGTGTTGAAACCCAGTGGGCCCGTTTTTTTCTTGGGTTTCTCAGACATGGCCAACCTAACCAAACTTACCCTTTTTATGGCAACCGCCAGGCCAGACTCCCTTATCGGTTCCTAACCGTGTCACGGGTGTTGGGGAAAAAAACGTTAAAAACAGTTTTTTTTTTAGAACTGATAAGAACCAGTAACCACACTCTAAAGTAAAACAGAAGGATTCAATACAAATAATTGGTTCAGCCGAACCGATCTAACACTTTACAATTTCCACACAGAAAAACAAAACAAAACCTATCTAGTACTCATGGTACCACAGACAGAGACTGAACCTACTATGCGGAAATAAATTCAGTAAAAACCAACAACTTAACCGAGACTTTAACCGACTTTCAAACTGAGCTGAAGGAGAAATCTCCGGAGCGACTGTTCAGTGAGGTGGAGTAAAGAATCTGACGGTTGGATTTCAAAGGGCTCCAGACAGAGACCTCAACCGAGCTCGAGCTCAGCATTCTATGCTCTGCATAGAAAGTTAACCCTTTGTTCTCCGGGGCAGTTTAAAGGCTGGGGCTAACTGCAATAGTCAGAATACAGCAAGACTTCATGTTGTTTGAAATGTACAAGGGATGTGAGCGTGAACTCCTTCATGGGGGGATGTGGAACTGTCTGTCAGAGGAGCTTGATAATGTTAAGATGGTTGCTACTTTCAAGAGAGGGTGGGATAGGCACATGGAATTGGTGAAAATGACTAGAAGAAGGGATGGTACTAATGAGAGCAATAGGATTAGCCATACAGAATTGCAGGATGAAGGCTCTGCATAAGGATCTGCCAGTGCTAAACTGGTGTGCACTCGAGTAGCAACTGTATAGACTTAATGGAGCAAGAATCTTTTTCTGTTCATAAATTTTTACAGTACTGTACATTTCTATGCACAAGTTCCAGCCAACCATGTGTCACTGCGATGGACCTACATCAGTTCAACACCTGAGTACCCAGGCTTTTCCAGAGAGCACTCTAGGACTAGGAATGGTTTACTGTCATCACTAGGGTTTGGTGTAGCATTTCAAAAGTGCAGCTAGCTAGAGGCACTGTATATTAAAGGGTCACTGTCAACCCTTCTTGCATCATATTATTTCTAGTTAAAAACTTACATTTTGTTATTGTTTACCTTCTCTGAAATTCATTGATGTTGCTGGTTGTTTCATCTTACTCCTTTGTTAGTAGGATGGAAATGCATGCTAAGAAACATAAAAACATAGAAGATGAAGGCAGATAATGACTGCAAGGCCCATCCAGTCTGCCCATTTTTTTCTAGCTTATGAATGTGCCATAGGCCTTTACTCTGTCTATGGCCTAGCTATTCATACTCATCTGTATTGCTTCCTTATGCCTACCCCATGCCTGTTTGAAGCACTGCAAAGTATTCATGTCCACCACTTTCTGAGGTAGGCTGTTTCATGCATCCACCATCCTTTCTGTGGAAAAGAACTTCCTAACATTATCCTTTAATCAGCCTCCCTCTAATCTCATGCTGTGTCCTCTTTTCCTGCTATTTTTCTTATATTGAAACATATTGCACTCTTTCACCTTGTTAATGCCCTTAAAATGTATGAATGTTTCCAACATATCACCTCTCTCCCTCCTTTGCTCTAGGGTATACATATTGAGCTCCGTTAATCTATCCTCATATGTTTTGTGATGCAGTCCCTGCACCATTTTGGTTGCCCTTCTCTGGACTGCCTCCATTTTGTTAATGTCCTTGTGCAGGTGTGGCCTCCAGTACTGCACACAGTACTCCAGATGGGGCCTAACCAATGACTTGCAAAGAGGGATTATTACCTCTCTGTTACAACTTGAGATACCCCTACTAATACACCCAACATCCCTCTGGCCTTACCTACTGCTTCAGTGGTCTGCTTGGATGATTTCAGGTCATCTGTGATGATGATGCCTAAGTCTCTTTCTTCCCTTGTGATTGACAACAACTCCCCTCCCAACCTATAGGTAGCTTCAGGGCTTCTCTTCTCTATGTGCATGATCTTGCACTTCTTTGTGTTAAACCCCAGTTGCCACTCTTCAAACCATTTTGCCAGTTTTTCCAGATATCTTCTCACTTGGCCCACCCCATCTGGATCATCTACTCTGTTGCAAATATTGGTGTCATCTGCAAACAGGCAAACCTTACCCTCCAGTCCATCTGTAATGTCACTGATGAAGATATTGAAGAGAACTGGCCCCAGGACTGATCCCTGAGGTACCTCACTTATTACTTGCATCTCTTCTGACTGTATACTGTTTACCACCACTCTCTTTTTTCTGCCCACCAACCAGTTTGCCACCCAGTTGGCCAACTTCTGACCAACCCAAGCCTTCCCAGCTTATTAATAAATCTTCTATGTGGAACAGTATTGAAAGTTTTGCTGAACTCAAGGTAGGTGACATCAACTGCACCCCCTTGGTTCACCTCTGTGGTTACCCAGTCAAAGAAATCTATGAGATTAGTTTGGCAGGACCTTCCTGTTTTAAACCTATGCTGTCTTGGATCCTGTGCTCCTATGGAGTCCAGGTGTTGCACTATCCTTTCCTTAAGGAGTGCCTCCCTAATCTTGCCCACTACTGAGGTAAGACTGACTGGTCTGTAGTTTTTTTGCCTCCTCCCTGCTGCCATTTTTGTGAAACGGGATCATATGAGCCCTTCTCCTGTCTTCTGGGACCTCTCCTGTGCTCAGAGACTCACTAAAAAGTTCTGCTAATGGCTCTGCTAGTTCCACCTTTAGCTCCTTTAGTACCCTGGGATGTATGCCATCAGGTCCCATTGCCTTGTCTACCCTGAGCTTAGTGAGCTCTTGTAGGACCCTTTCTTTTGTGAAGGGACTTGTGCACACCTCCCTCCCCCTATGTCCATGATGCTAAGCTGTGGTCCCTGCCCTACCTTCTCCTCAGTAAATACTGAGCAGAAGTATCTATTTAGGATGTATGCTTTTTCCTTGATCCTCCGCTACATGCTCCCCCCTTATCCCCTTTGATCTTAGCAATACACCTTCTGTATTTTCTTCTTTCACTAATGTATCTATAGAAAGTCTTGTCACCTTCTTTTACTGTTTGTGCAAGTGTTTCCTCAGTTTGGGACTTTGCCTGCCTTACTGCCTTCCCTGCTTCCCTTAGGGAAGTTTGGTATGTCTCCCTATCTTCGTCCCGCTGCATTCCCTTATATTTCCTGAAGGTCAGCCTTTTAGTTCTGATCTTTTCTGCTACTGTTTTTGAGAACCAAAGTGTTTTTCTCCTTCTTTTGTGCTTGCTTTTCTCCCTTACACAATGGGATGTTGCTTCAAGTATTGCATCCTTAATGCTTGTTCACTTTGCCTGTACCCCCTCACCTGTGTTTCTTCTTGCCAGGGCTAGCTTAACTCTGTTGGCCATCTTATCAAAGTCAGCTTATGGTGTAATTGTACCCAAAATTATATCCAAACTTGTTTTGTTTCAAATCCTTGATCCTGCTGCATGCATCCTGCACGGTAGTAACACCCTCAAACAGTGCATCCACTCCTGATGCAAAAGTCTCCTCTTCTCCCACTGCATTATGAGTGTCTAGACTATGTTCATCTGTTACCAAGTCCAGAAAAGATGCAGTACAAACTGATCAAGTAATGTAAACAAACATGTTTTTGAGTGTTAACACCAATATGGTGGGCAGTCTGTTTTCACATTTAAAAAGATAAAAGAATCAGAATGCAACTACCAGCTAGATCAACAAATTCTACAGAAGGAGAACAATCATAAAATGTGTTTTTTTTTTAACTCAGGATAGTTTGAGCCTGGGGGGGGGGGACAGTGTCCCATTAATTGGAAGCCAGCTGCATTTCTTCACACTGTGCTTAACAGGCTAAAGGAGACCAGTCAAGCTGATCCAGGGACAATAGCTAAATCTTTCATTTGCCTGCACTAACCTTTTCTTCTCCCCATGACAGCAATCCCCTGATGTATGCACTTAGCAACAAAAGGTAAAGATAACTACAAATCCTTCTTTAATTATGTAAATGGAAAAAGATCAGTGAATGCACAAGTTGGGCCATTAATAGAAAAAGGAAACACCATGAACAATGACAAAGAAATGGTGGAGGTTTTTAACACTTTTTGAGCAGTGTTTATAGGACAAAGGCATGAAACAAAATATTTGATCATGTAGATCAAACTACCTCACAGATAATAATCGATAAAGTAGACATAGCCAAAAGGCTAAGTAACATAAATCCTACCTAGCCAATAGGACCAGATGGGCTGCATCCCAAGGTTGTAAAAGAGGTGTCAATTGAAGTGGCCTTACCAGTAGCATCAATCTTTCAAAAATCTTTACATGAAGGGGTAGTGGTACAGGCACGAAAAGTGTCTACAATGACCCATTTTTGAAAGAAAGACATTGTCATTGAGGCATAGGTCAGGAAGCATAGGAAAATAGGAAGCAGTTACAAAATTTGCAAGTAGCATTTTATTATTATTAATAACAATAAAATAAAAAAAAATGTTCGGTATAACTATTTACAAAGGCAGTATAAACAGAGAAAACAAAGTCTTTCATCTGAGGGTATCCATATAATTCTAAGTTTCAGTCTCTCCCCAACAAAAGATCGCTGCTCCTTTTACAATAAGTCTTTGCCTGACAATCAGCTTCTTCATCAGGAGCTCATTAAGGATAAATCCTGTTTTTCTCAACATATATTAGAGTTCTTGTCAGTTTCTTTGCAGAGCAGGCTTGCAAATAGAACAGTGTCACAAGCTGGCCTCCTGCTGACAGCTCTGAAAAAGAGTTTGTATAGGAGCCTGAGAGGAGCTCAAACTGCATCTTAGGTTAACCCCTTAAATTCCAAATAGTTTTTTGTAATCATTTCAACAGTGTAACTAGATACATTTCAAACCAACAGATCTGAGTTTCACTTAAAGATTCACATATACAGTATTTTATAACCACAGATATGCAAGGGGAAAGACAGAAACAGCAAGTGAAGACAGAGAGATAGTGAGAGGTGGGGAATTGCAAGACCATCAGTGATCAGTTCCAAGTTCTCAAGAGAACATTAGGTTGCACAACCAGACAGACAAGAGACAAAAAAGGAGGGGGATAGAACAGATCCTTGTGTTTAACTCTTTCTGCATAACAAATGGGACAGGGCCTTATTCAGCCCTGTCACAGGCATAAAGTCTGATTATGACAACTATATACCAGTGAGCCTATCAGTAGTGGTGGGCAAGGTACTAGAGGCCATTATTAAGGAAGAACTGGAAACCTTTATAAATAGTGAAAATTAAATAGCTTGGTCCCAATGTAGCTTCAGGGGGGTTGGTAGATCCTGCCAGACTATACTGATAGTTTTTCTGAATGTGCAGCCAGGCTTTGGACAAGGGGTCATCTGTGGATGTCATTTTTTGGGACTGCAGTAAGGCCTTAGACAGTGTTCCACAGTAAAAATGAATAGCTAAACTGCAGGAAATAGGCATTAAGAGAAGGCTAGTAAGTTGGGCTGAATCCTGTTGTGGAAGAGAAAACAGAAAATAGCTTTGAGAGGGCATAAGTAAAAATGGAGTATGGTCACTACTAGAGTGCTGCAAATGTCTGTCCAGAGTCCTACCTTCTTCAATATAAATCGAATAAATAATAGGGGACTGAGAATTATGGTGGTATAATACCATTGAGATGTTTCAGGGACCTGTGAACCTAGAGAGCAAAGCTCAAAAGGTTCCAACATGTCCCCAGAACCTCAAACCGCTCACCCATCGCTTTCACCCCCATATTCTCACACTCATCGATCTGTCGAGCCTGCGTACGGTTTCCATGGACACGGTCTCATCCCTCAGCCCCCTGCCGCCATTCCGGTCATATCCCCCTAACACTGACATTTTGCTTCTACACCCCCCAGTTAGACCCGTTTGCTCTCAACCTCTGCAGCCCCCCCAACTACCCCGACTGAGCACCGACTTCCCTGCCCGGGAACAGTACCACAACCCCGGGTACTTGCCGCACCTTCCAGCCGCTGATGCCGCTCCCCCGCTGTACCTCACCCCGAACCCCGCCATCCTAACTCTCCCCTGCCAACTGCAGTTCCATGAACCCGGGCTCCTCTTGAGTGGTTCTGCTGCTAAAGCCGCCTCGTGGCCATCTTCACCTCCGATCCCCTCCCCTGCAGCTCTCTCTAGCCGCCGCATGGTTCCATGGACTCGGTCTCTTCCCATAGCCTTCTACCACTTATCCCACCATATCCCCCTCACCCAGATGTATACCGTAAGCCCCATGTCCGGTCCAAATTTTCCCCCGCTTCACTCCTCCTCTGCCCGCCGATGCCTATCATGTCCTTTCCTGCCCTGTTTTCGCACCGCCTTTAACCCCTCTATAGCCCCACTGCAGGTGGTGTCTCCCCTGCCTCCAGCTCTGCCTGACCTACTCTCTCCCCCTACCTCGACCATGTACCACCACCATCCATTCACCGCCCCACACCCAGACCCCCGTCCTGCCTCCTTCATCCCTGCTGCCGCTTTAACCACTTTAGCCGAAGGTTGCCTTCCCACATCCCCCTTACCTGCTCACCCAGTTCCCTCCCCATTCTCTCCCTCTCCTGACCCACCTGTCCTTTGGATCTGCCCTGTATACCTTTACCCACTCACTAAATGCTACCTGTACATTGTAAATCTGCTGTTTTTCTCTTGACCTGTTGATTGTCTCTGAAGCTGTACTCCTTTATTGCCTTTACTGAAAACTGTTCTCTGTATTGTTACTGCTTCCCTGTATTATGTAAATGAACTCTGTGTTGTTACTGTACCTCCCGGGTCGTGCCTGAAAATAGTCACCTGTTTGGCTAGCGCACCTACCCGGTAAACAAAAACTAAATAAAAATGTTTTATACCCTTGTAATACTCAGTCCCCTATCATTTATTTTTGCAGTATATGAATCTGAGAAATTGGAAGTATTTTTAACTTTGCCTGCTAGTGTAGCTGTGTCTGCTATTGGAGCTGGGATTTTTTTGTGGTTGCCAGGCCGTTGCTGTGGATGCCACAATGCCCACATGTCTCTAAAGTGCACAGCGTGTGTTCAGATTGGTTGTATCTGTGTGATTTTGCATAATTTTTAAGGGAAAATGGTGGTATGTTTATGTGAGGGGGTCTACAAGCTGTCTGCTGGTTCGGTGGGTGGGAGCTGGACTGAACTGAAGAAGAGATAATGGTTATCACTTCGTGGTTTCAGGTGCTACACTGGGAAGAGCATTTAAAGGCATTTCCTGGTTTAAGGTGAGTGGCAAGTTGATTTTTACTGTACGCAGTGGTTACAGTGAAAGCCAGCTCCCACTCTGCACAAGGCATTTATGTGCTTGCGCTTTACTGTTTCTGTGATACTACTATAGTTCAGAGCGCCCAACAATAGTATTAGGGTCTCTGAATGATAGTATTACAGTGCAGCAATGATAGTATTATCAACTCTGTGCTGTACTATTATGGGAATTTTTTTGTATGGTGTACTGTGGTATTATTTTGTCATATCCATATATCACATTTGTATCATATATGAAGTGTAGTGGTGACATCTGATAACCAGATTTGTGGATAATACAAAGATAGGGACAGTGGCAGACACTGATGTAGCCATTACAAACCTACAGACAGAGTAAAAAAAAACTTGAATCCTGGGCAAATAGTCATAAGCTAGCTTTAATGCAGACAGATGTTTAGCACTATCCATGGGCACAAAGAACAAGTGAGCTAAGTGCACCTTGTTGGGGAGACAGCTTAAAGAAATAAAGGTGGAGAAAGACCTAGGAATCCAAGCTACAGATGATCTATCCTTTGATAAGCACTGTAGTAAGGTCACCAAAAAGTGCCACAAAATACTAAAGTGCTTTAGGTGTAACATTGCAAGTACAGACCAAAAGGTCATCATACCTCTGTTTGGTGTCCTTGTAAGGCCTCATTTGATATATTGTAGCCAGTTTTGGGGCCCACAGAACAAAAAGTCCATAAATGAAATTGAAAGAATGCAGAGGAATGGGACTAAAATGGTGGCAAGTGTAAAAGATTTGCGTTATGAACAAAGATTGAAACACCCAGACATGTTCACACTCAAAAACAAGAGGTTAAGGTGAAATCTGTGCCTTATTTTTAGGACCTTTCAAGAATAGGATCTTTGGGTCTGTCTGTGATTGGAAACTAATAACTCAGTGTATGAAACCAGAAAATATGACCTACAACTAAGCTGTGAATTTTTTAACAGCAAAAACGGGGTATATGGTTTACTCAAAGTGTAGTCAATATTTGGAATTAACTTTCAAGTGAAACGGTGTGCAACAAAACAATGGAACCTAATAAATCAGTAGATGACTACAGCAAAAATAAAAACTTTAAATAAATCGTAGATGACTACCGCAAAAATGAAAACTTTTAATAAATCAGTAGATGACTACTGCAAACATGAAAACTTTTAATAAATCAGTAGATTATTACTGCAAAAAGAAGTATATAAATGGTTACTACCTTTGAGAAATGGTGAGCCTTTATGGGCAAATTGCCTTTTCTGCTTGGAACAAACCTTGCAACCTATGTATATGCCAACTACCACTAAATTTAAGCAGTTGGACATCAATGGTTGTGTGCTTTATTGACCTATGATTATGGCGTAGAGTATCAGTCAAAACTCAATCATGCTGTCATGGCCTCCCTGTCCCAGCAACTCCCTAGAAACTGTGATGATACAGCTGAGTAGGCTTAAATTACAGAAATGTGGTAAACACCCCATGCAAACAGCATGACATTTATAAGCAAGTCACCCTTGCAAAATGCCAGTAGACGTATGGACATCCATTCTGTTTGTGCACTTTTTTTCTAATGTCGTCTTTGATTAACAAATGATGCTGAAGCTTTTTGGATTGTGAAAGCATCTTCAACAATGGGAAAGTACTATACAGTATAAGAATAAACCTACAACTACTAGTAGTGCTGCTACACCTTGTGAGCATTCTGCCGGTTGTCTTCCCAAGGCCAGCTGCAGTTTCACTACCTTGGATATGATTTCTCTGACAAGACTGAGTGAAAATGACATAAGGAGAGAACAAAGAAACAGATAGAGCTTAAGTTCAGGGACATTATTGTTGTTCTTGAGAAGAGAAGGGATGGGATGCCATCAAAGTGACTTCAAATTAGACAAACATGGATCTACTCTCGCTAGACTGGACCAAAATCAAACAAAATGACAGGATCCTTTACAGAGAAGCACAAGGCCCTGATAAATTTACCCAGAAACAACTACTGTTGATAACCAAATTCAGAAAGATCAACATGCACTATCTCCATGATGACATGGCAATGGACATATACTATATGCAGTGCAATTGACGTGTCAACGGAAATACACTACCAAACATGGCAGCCCCTCTGATGAACATTGGGACAAATGTGCCAGTCAAAAGTGTGTGCATTGATTTCCTCAGTCTCGAATCAGACTGTAAAAATGTAACCATTGTGTTGGTGGGGACCGACAACCTCACAAGATAGGCTCAAGCTTTTCTGAACAAGGACCAAAATGTGACCACAGTAGCTAAAACACTGGTAAAAAAAAAGTTCTTTGTTCATTATGAAGCACTACAAAGGATCCATTCAGATCAAGGTTGGTACTTTGAAATCAAGTTGATAAAACTACTACTGTCCCTGTGGAGAAACCCAAACTCCTGAACTACACTTTACCACCTTCAAAGGGATCCACAACCTGAATGGTTTAACCATACTCTGCTAAACATGCTGGAAATTATGAACCTCAAGCAGAAAGCCAGATATAGTCAACAAGTAAACACCCTGGTCCATGCTTACTGTTATACCAAAAGTGCTGAAAACGGAATTTCTCCCTATTATTTGATGTTTGGGCATGAAGACAGATTACCTATGGGTCTCTGTTTTTGAATCTCCATCAACTGAACTAGACTAGAGACAAACCTGCAGTATGTTCAGAAGTTGAAGTATCTGTTGACAGTGGCCTATCAGTTGGCATTTGACATTGCTACTAAGAAGGATCATGTTAATATGTAGTGCTATAAGGCCAGAGCTCATGAGCTTAATCCTGCTGGTAGAGTCCTCTTAAGGAACCTACCGTACACTTGCCTGGCAAGCATAAGACCACCAGCTGTTGGGGTGACACCCCTTGTGTGGTATTGGAGCAACTTGGCAAATTGGCAGTGTATTGAGTATAGCCAGAAGGATGCCCAGAATGTGCCAGAACAATCCATAGTAATCACTCATTGTCAGTGGGACAGTTGATTCCAAGTCCAGACATAGATGATGCTGAGGCACCAAGATCACCTGTACCTAGAGCTGCAGCTCACAAATGGAAAGCCCAAAGAGAAAAGGATGTATCAATTCAAACCCTACCAAATTCTTGTGGAGATCAGCACATTTCAGACAAAAAAAAAACAGATATGGTGAAATACCATTTCACTATGGATCTCCCTTGTCTTCTGGCTGGTCTAAACGTACCCCAAAGATTTACCTCCAGAGGCATTTAGTATCCCATCATATGCCTGAGTCAAATTGAGGCAACGCAAATTGAGTGACTCAGTTTGAGCGCCTGTGGAAGTAGAGACCTTGACAAAATAGCGAGTGTGAGAAATAGTGAGTCAATAAATAGCGAGGCAGAACCAGCTACATGAGGTTATAGGAGTTTGTTCGGCAAGCCATTTCCCAGCTGGTCATCTGGTGTAGTGGCTACAGTCACCATCTCTGAAGCTGGCGGACCTAGATTTGGGACTGGCTATGGTTTTTGTTTTGTTTTTTGTTTAATTTTTGTTTCTGTTGAAGAACTCTGGTTCCCCTGACTTTGTTCCCTCATGCCGGCAAGTTGTCCCCACCGCCAATGTTCTCCTCTTGCACACTTGTATACCTCTGTGGAGTAGACCCCCTTCTGAGTTGTCCCCTGTCCCCCATTGTCATCCCACCCCCAGTGTTAATTATGTAATTTATGGGTGGTGTGACAGGTGTGGGGGGGGGCGTAACCCCCCACATAAAAAGTAACTGCAGATCACCTCCTGCAGAAAAAGTAAAGCACCATTGCTGTTTCTTCTCCCTGTAATTCTCATCACCATTTCAATTTTCAGCTATGTGCACTCACTGTTTTTTATCAGCACCATTTTTGTAGGCACTATTATGCCATGGAACCGAGCCATTCAATCTTTTAGGATCCCAGTGAGATCCCACTGCAACACAGTTTGTGCCATCAGAGTTTCACCAGGAAAAACATACTGAACTAACAGCTTGTTTCCAGATGTGTCCCGAGTGTAGTTTCACCCTCAAACTTACACTATGACTCTCTTGGTGCCTCCACCGACCTCATGCATGTGGTTCATAAACGAATCTATATCACCCCTGGTCAAAGCCCTGTATCTCACTTGTTCATGCCCCTGGGTGAAGTGGTGTCATGGATTGACTGTTCAGTTACTGTTTAGATCAGGATACATTTGTTTTGTTATTAGTCTTTGTTGCCTGTGCTACCTGGGAAACAATTGATTAGACAACCATTAACTGCTAGACTATATATATGATATTTGGACTCTGTGCTTACCCTTAATACAGATATCAAGTATTCAGCTAGGGAACAGTGTTCCCCCAAAGTGGTGGCTTACCTTTTTGGACCACAGCCACACAACAGCATTGTTTTTGCTCCCCCAAGCCTACAATGACTGGTAGGGGAGCTGCAGTGGAGTAAAGAGGAGCCCCAAAATTTATTTGGCACCTGATGTACCATTAGTACTGTGGCGTTGAGCTGCACATCAAAAGGACAACAACTTGCCACCAATATCTGAGCACA
Source organism: Neoceratodus forsteri (assembly GCA_016271365.2). NCBI lineage: Eukaryota > Metazoa > Chordata > Ceratodontiformes > Ceratodontidae > Neoceratodus > Neoceratodus forsteri. The sequence goes on along the minus strand of CM028133.1, from coordinate 146,364,620 downwards.
ACTGGTACTTCTGATGTGACCAGAGAATCCCTGATCACTGTCTGGGACCAACGGAACACTAGTGCAGACCACACTAATGTTGTTGGGGGGGCACATATATTCATTTTAGGGAAGGAACCCTATGAAAAGAGATGTGTAGGGTAAATGCCCAATATTCTAAAATCTCGAAAGAACATCCTCAAAGCACTCCTAATATGCCAAATAATGCTGCTCCTCCTCATATCGGGAAATGCACATCCTAACCCTGGCCCTGCACAGGACTGGACAAGAAACACCATGAGGGCTGGGACTCTCTCCCTGGCAAGTTTAAACATCTGCAGTCTCCTCAATAAAACTGATTCCCTCACTGCCTGGGTAACACAGCACAACCCTGACATTCTATCAGTAGTTGAGACAAGGCTATCTCCTAAGATCCCTGACTTAGCAATCTCTATCCCTGGGTACTCTGTTTTTAGACTAGATAGGCTCTCAAAGATAGGTGGAGGGTGTGCCATTTACAGTTGTCCCTCGTTATAGCGAATCTCGACATAACGAATCCCGCTTAAAATGAATCAAAGTTATGGCTCCCGCTAGAATACATGCATTTCGTCTAGTCATTTTAAAATTGACAAACTGTCTGTTCATAAATGAACAACGAGCTAACTATCACCGATGGTATTTAGCTAGCAAGCTCTCTAGTGTAGTTTAGCTCTAGTAGCTGTAATTAGCTTCAGCTTTTGCTGTCAATACATGCATTTCGTCCGCTCATTTGAAATTGACAAACTGTCAATTCATAAACAAGCAATGAGCAAACGATCACAGATTTTTCTTATCTATCAATCATTCAATTGTAATTGTACCTCTAGTATCTGTAACCAGCTTCTGACTTTACTAATCATTGCAATTAAATTATTAAGACTTTTTAGGCTTTTTAGTGCATACAATCTCATTCACACTGCAGCTCTCGACAGCAGCCCTGGTCCTAACTTTCATGGCTGAGATAAAAAAACAGAAGTCACTGGATGTCAATACCAAACTTGTCATCATACAAAGGTAAAAAAAATGGAGAGAGAGACTCGCCAAACTTGCCTCCGAATTCTCACCAGCCAAGTCGACTATTTGCACCTTCCGTAAACAAGAGGAGTCTTTGATGGCTTTCACAGACAATTGCTTACAGAAGGAGGGTATGCAGTGAAAGAAATTAAGGCTAGCTGGCATTGCTGAGGTTAATCAAGCTGTAAAAATATGGTTCAAGAGTCAGCGAGCAGTTGGTGTCCCAATCTCTGGTGCCATTGTTAAAGAGAAGGCAGATTATTTGGCAAAACAGCTTATGGGTGATAATTGCAACTTTAAATCCTCTCCTGGCTGGCTCTGGTGATTCCAACGTCGAAATGGCATCAGACAACTTAAAATTGCAGGTGAGCAGCGATCGGCAGATGATACTGCTGCTGCTGAATTTATGCCAAAATTGATAGACATTTTAGAAGATGGTGATTATGAACCTTGCCAGCTGTACAATGCTGATGAAACAGGGTTGTTCTATAAGTGTTTACCTGACAGAACCCTCGCTGCTTGAACTGAGACAGATGCCTCCAACGGATACAAAATCTTTAAGGACCGAGTGACAGTGCTTGTTTATACAAATGCAACTGGCGAACATAAGTTGAAACCACTTTGTATCGGTCGCTTTGCGAACCCAAGATGTTTCCATCACATAAATAGAGATTCCCTCCCTTTATTGTACAACTACAGTGCCAACTCATGGATGACCCGGGATATTTTTAGACAGTGGTTCAATAATGAATTTATCCCTTCAGTACGAAGATTCCTTCGATCAAAATGTAAGGACACTAAGGCTATTCTCCTACTAGACCAGTGCCCTGCACATCCAAAAGCCAAAGAAATGGTGAGCAGAGATGGTAAAATCAAAGTTCTTTACCTGCCTAGTAACACCACATCAATCATCTAACTGATGGACAAGGGTGTAATAGCCAATCTGAAAAAACTGTGCTGTAAGCAGCTGTTAAGGGAGATTATTTCTCAAGACAACAGGACAGAGCTCATAAAATTTCTAAAAGCATACAACATTAAGGATATGATGTACGTTGCCGGTACTGCGTGGGATTCAATTACAGCAGAGAAAGTGACCAATTGCTGGCGCGATGGCCTTGGGCCAATATTCGAGGACAGTACCACTTCCACTACTACTCCTGTTGTATCCACTCAGCATGATGAGATAGACAGAGAGGATATCACCATTGCTGCTCAATTAGGGCTTATTGAAGGGACTGATCCTGATGCCCACAATCAACTTCAGCAGTGGTTTGCTCAGGATGACACTGTGGCTGTTTCGGGTGCGCTAACAGACGAAGACATTGTGGCTGAAGTAAAATCGGGGCAGTGCACTCTATCAGAGAGTGAAGATTCAGGCGAAGGGGCGACAGGCAATGAAGAAATAAAAGTAAGCTCAGCTGATGGAATAGCAGGACTGGAGACAGGGTTGTGGTATTTGGAGCAGCAGTCCTTTGTGTCCTCCTTGCAGCTGCTAGTTAAGACAGCTCATATTGCTGTGTAACAAGGATTTTCTTAACAACGGTCTAACACAAAAAAAATTGGACTGCTATTTTAAATAAATAAAGAATGTATACTACAGCTCTATATGTTCCTTATAATAAATTTTGTTAGGGTATTTAACGAAATAGCTCAATTAAAGTCATTGCAAATTTTATTTGTTTTCTCTCATTTTTCATTATAACGAATACTCGCTATAATGAACTATGCTAACGGCTCCGGAGGAGTTCATTATAATGAGGGAGAACTGTACCTAAAAGACACCCTTAATGGGGATGTTGTGAGCTTACTTCACCCTGAAAATGATTTTCAGGTCCTCGTTGCGAAGATTTTACTTGGGGCACTCAACAAAACTATGACAGTAGCATCAGTCTACATACCCCCTAAGCTAGCTAACACTAGCTTAGACCCCCTCTTGGACACTATCCACTCCCTGGATCATTGCTCAGAGACAATTTTGCTAAGGGACTTCAACATAAACTGGTCCTCCCATAGCGCTAACAAATATAAAGATACCCTGTTAGTGGGAAATTTCTCACAGATGTTACAATCTTCCACAAGACTGAACTATAGGTCAGGGACTACCACACTTCCGGACTGGGTGCTAACAAACTGCCCTGACCATATCACAAAAACTGAAGTACTCCCTGACTCTATTAGTGATCATTCTCCGGTACTCTGCTCCTGGACCAACAAATTCACTAAGCCCCCTCCAAAAACAATTAACTGCAGGAAACTTATCCCGGGTCACCTTGGGCCCCTGAAATCTCTCCTACGGGAACATGACTGGATGCCAATAGACCTAGCACTTGACATCGACTCTGCTCTTGAGTAATTTATCCTCAGTTTTAACTTTGCCTGTGATTTTCATGCCCCATACAAGAAACATAAGATCAAGGGTGTAAACAGTCCATGGATGAACACTGATCTCATTGAACAAATGAAGGCTCGGGACCAACTCTGGCATCATGCTCATACATCTGCCACCCAAGCTGAAGTCCAGGCCTACAAAGCAGCAAGAAATGCTTGCACCAGAGCAATTCAATCCAAGAAGGCCTCCTACTACAGGAATGCTCTTGCAAACACTTGGAATGACGGAAAGATGTTCTGGGCAAACATCACTGAAATCACTGGGAAAGATGATAGATCCCAAATCACAGCCCACTATACTCAACTTAAATGGTATTTTCACCACAGATCACACCACCATGGCAAACGCATTCAATACAGCCTTCACTGACCTCAGTCATGTTCTCCCTCAATCTTTCTTTGATCCCACTCCGGTTGTGCCAAAATCTGGCAAGGAAAGTGCCACACGGGGGCAAATGCCTTTCTACTTTAACTATATCTCTGAGGCCTCAGCCAAAAAGTACTTTCTCAAAGTTCTTAGAAAGTCCAGAACAAGTTCCGACACATTGGACCTCAAACTTCTTGCTCTCACTGTTGATGAAGTTCTGTCACCACTCACCAAAATTCTAAACAAGTCCCTCATGCTCTTGGAATTCCCCCAAAAATGGAAATCTGCAGTGGTGTCACCAATCCTCAAAAGCAGTGACAAGACCTCTGCCAGCAACTATCGCCCCATCTCCATTCTCCTTCCCACTCTCCAAAGCACTTGAGAGAATAGTTGATGATCAGCATACTGAGTACCTAGAGAAATATGACCTTCAATGCCCTGAGCAGCATGGCTTTGGTAAGAGGCACAGCTCCATCACTGCCCTCCTTGATCTCACCTCATATATCCACACCGCTTTGGATCAGGGACACCTTGTTGTTGCCACTTGCATCAACTTGACGAAGACATTCGATACCATCAACCATTCGCTACTGATTGAACAACTGGCCTGCTTAGGACTCTCTTCTGACACTACAAGGTGGTTTCATAGCTACCTTAGTGATCGCACCCAGCAGGTCAAAATAGGTGATACCCTCTCCACTCCCCCAACTAGTCCAATCTGGAGTCCCTCAGGGATCAATTCTGGGTCCCTTGCTGTTCAGTATCTTTTTTAACAATCTCCCCTGTTCCTGCCAGGATAGAATCCTTCTTTATGCAGATGATGCAGTTATATTTACATCACACTCTGACCCATCTCATCTCCAGAGTCAATCTTTACGGTGGTTGAGAAATGGTTTCAGTCCTACAAACTCTTCCTCAACTACAAAACAAAACAAAACTATGATGTGCCATGGCTCTCACAACAAGCATAAAAATACAGGCCTTGATATCATTAAGTTCACCTGTTCAAGTACTTGGGAGTGACCCCCGACTCCACTCTAGCCTACTCTGAACACATAAACAACACTGCCAAAACAGTTAACAGCTGGATTGGATTGTTGTACTAACATAGAAACTGCCTTACGACCAAAGCACTAAGGACCGCAATCCAGAGCTCAATCGCCTCTATAATTGATTATGGTCTAGTGATTTATAGATCAGCCACTCACACTGCACTCAGAAGTATTCACATGGGGCAAAACAATGCCTGCCACCCCCTGACAGCAGCACCTAATCGTTTGCACACCTGTAATCTCTATGAACAATCTAACTGGCTACAACTATCCAGCAGGTTCTGGTGCCAAACTTGCATCATAGCCAAAAAGGCCACACTGAACTTACTACCCCCTGGTGTTTTGGCCTTGCTGGCCCCTCATGGTAGCTCATGCCATACCAGAAACTTGACCTCTGTTTCCTTCTCCATCCCCCGCAGATGGACCTCACAAGGGCAACGCTCTTTTTTATCTAGAGCCCCAGTGTGGTACAACTCCCTTCCTCCAAGTGTTACTAACAACACATCTCTAGGATCCTTGAAGCAAGATCTTCACCAACACCTTGTCGCTATGGCCTCCTGTGACTGCTGTCCCTAGCCCTGCTGTCACAAATCCTACCCACTTGCCAATATTCTACATGTTCTCACCCCCCTGCCCTCCTCATCCTAGAACCCCCCCTCACTCCCCCTCCACCTGTCTTTCTCAATATTCCTCCTTTCTCCACCCTGCGATAGCTTTTCTCATCTCCTCTGCCTCTACTCCAATTTTCTACTTAGTCTCCTTTTCTAATCAATCTAATTGTTCCCTGTTAGTCTTGTGTAAGTAGTCCTAGCGCCCTGTGCCTGACAAAGCCATTAGCTGCTAAAGTTGTCTTAGTCTTGATGTATGTATTTTGCCTCTATGCTGTCTCATTCTTTGTACATTGTCGCTATGTTTTATCTAATGACTGACATGGAACCTTTGTAAAAGAGCCTTGGCTCAAAGGTCTTATCCGAAATTCTAATAAATTAAAGTGCCCCTTGGACTACAAATGTGGCAGCCATACTGTTCACCCTCTTACCCTTTCACCATGGCAATTGGGTCTGAGGATGGTAGTACCACCTATCAAATATAGAGGTCTGTCCAAAAACTACAGAAGGCTCTAGAGACTTTGGAGGACTTCACTATTCATCTAGAAACACAGCAGTGAATCAACCATTGAGAAACATCTGTACAGACCCATTCAGAAGACTGACAGAAGAACATAGCCAAGCAGGAGGCTGTCTGCATGTGGTAAGACTAATGCATTCTCCAGAATGTCCTCAGTCTGGATAAACAGTGGAGAAAAGAAGACCTTTCATCTGCCCAAATGAGAAGTAAGCTCTGCACGGATTTTTAATCAAGTAGTGCTCTCTTACAGCCATCAATGAGGAGACTGCTGCCCACAGAACTGAAGGTGAGAGGCACTGAAGGCTGCAGAAGAAGGCATCTCCCTGTAAGGGAAAGACTTTTCCAGAGAAAAACCTGAGAGGTTGATTAGACATGAACCAGCAGGGTTTAAAGTACTGTGCTTATTGTAACACAAAGATAAGCTTCAGAAGATTGGTATTCTCAAGACACCCCAGGAGAAGAGAGACCAATGGAATAAGAGACCAGCTGAACCTGCCTGTGGTGCCAAAGAGCATGACTGGCTGAGGAAGGTGAGGGAGCCATCAGCAGTTCAGCATCAGCCTGCAGAATGGAGCATGCACAACCAGCCAGGACTTCAGCTGAAAATGGAGTCCTGTCAACCTAAGCTTAATAGTAATCAAACAGGGCCCACTGGTCCTGCAACACCCATCATGTCATTTGCTACAATATGATAGGACCATAGCTTGTGGCTATTAATGCTTAGTAAACTAGGTCATTTGGCTAGGATTATAGTGTAGGTTGTTTGGTAAATTGTTGTACAAAGGCACTGCTTGCCAACCCCATGCAACTGTCAGGCCTACATCAATCCAACACCATGGTACCCAGGATTCACCAGGGAGCACCCTAAGACTAGGGGTAGTTTATTGGTACCATTGATGACTGGAGTAGTGCCTCAACAGTACAGTTGGCTAGAAGTACTGTGTACTGATTGGGGGCAGGCTGCATTGTTATCTCAGGCTGCATCTAGAAAGGCAACTGAGGACCAGTTAAGCTGAGCCAGGGAAAACTGCTCAAGCTTTTACTTACCTGCGTTAACCTTTTCCTCTCCCTCCTTAGGACATCATTGCTTATTCCCCAGTAAAACCCCTTGTTATTTGTTTGCAATCTTGTGTTGCATGCATATTATTATCAGAGTAGTGATAATCATATTTTGGGTAAACTGCTATTGCATTGTGCAGGAGCTGGGAGGGCTGTGCCAGTGAGGACCACAGTGGGTTGGTATTGCTTCACAGGGGGCAGTACCAGCATATCCCCTTGCCCACCTAATCTTCCCCTGGGTGGAGGCACAGCACAGATTACATCTAAAAAAAAATAAACATCCTTGGGTTACAAATCCTTACAGGAGTTATTGACCCAGGCCTCTCAACCTTATTTGAGCCCATAAAGCAGGAATCATGTCCTGTCAAGTAATGTCATCTATGGTGATCTAGTACACAGTGCTGAATGCATGGTAGTTTATTTTGTATAACCACATTAAACTATGTGTTGTCTGTAACTTGAAATTCCTCAGAAGGTGATCCTATAAATGGAAACATATCCCAGTTATCCTATCCTGTATAAAGATTCAATAAACTTGAACTTGAATCCCTGTGACCTATTGTATTGGCATGTTGATTCTGTCAGCTTGAATCCTGTTGTCTAAATGTACCACTGTGTGCCAAATGTACTAAAGTCAGGGGCTATGAGATTTGTGGAGTCCTAGTGTGCTCAAGTGTTGATCCCAATTCCAGGTTCACTGAGTAATAATGCTTTTAGACAAGAAAGGCAAAGCAGAGAGTGTGAGGGAAATGGTAGGCAAAGATCCCTAGTAGGCAGAGAAAGTGTTTTTTATAGCTATTTAATACAGTGGTAATGTGGATCAGTGGTAGTTTTCTAAACTCTGGGCTAGGCTTCAAGTTCCACTCTGGGGAGTTAAAGGGGACAGAAAATTGTGGTTACTGGCAGCAGTTGGTAATGTTTACATTTACAGAAATAAAATTCATACCCCAAATGATGCATACTTAAATGTAACTGAATAAATACTGATGTACAAAACAGTTTTCAATTGTTTTCTTTTTATGGTCAGCATTCTGTTACAGTTCTCTTCAAGAAACCAGTAGTTTAGAGATTTTACTATGTCACGGTTTGTGTACAGAATGTCAAGCATGAGCTGTTGACCCATCAGAACTGTGCTCAGAGTTCTGTACACAAGTCATGACATGGGTGTAACTCCAAATCACTGGTTCCATGAAAAGAACTGTAAGAGAATGCTGCCCATAAAAAGATAACAATGTAGAAATACTATTTTCACCTTGCTTTTTATTCAGGTACAATTATATATGGATCATTTAGGGGTATCAATATCACTTCTGAAAATGAGAACATAATAAACAGCTGCTAATTAGAACTGTAACATGGCACTCTACAGGACTTGTAAACTGGGAGGTTTCATTGGTTGTAACACATCACCTGACCATGGATTAATTTCCCCTATTAATCCATGGTTGCCATTGGGAGCACACTTAGTGAGAGTCAGATGGAGATACACAGAGACAATGGAAAGGGATTCCTTCCCACCCACCTTGTGGACCTTGGGGGAGCGAGCAGTGAGCGTCCCCACCAAGAAGTGCAGGTGAATCCTCCCAATGTAACATTAAGCAAGAGCAGGATTCAATAACATTGTGTAAATGAATTCCATAGCTCCAGTACCACTTGGCTCCGTTCCATTCATGTCAGCCGAATCTGTTGCTGTGGATGCTGGGAAAGTTTGTATGCAAATATTTGAATACATTAAGCAGATCAAAAAAGTAATGCTCAATTGAAGAACATCATTCTATCCTTCCTGAGAGTCTCCCTAATGCAGTACAGTGTAGGCTAGGATTATTTGAAAGTGTGTCCCTTGGCTTTTGGAGTTAATTTTCACAAAACCTTAAAATTGCTTGCTTTAGTTGAATTTCCATAGATAGACCTCCTCTCTGCTCTGTTATTTGCCATCCGCTTGGTTCCTTCCTACCCACCCACCCTGCAGACCTCCAGAACGAGAGCGGTCACTGTGTCTGACATGCCCATCCCCATTGTCTCTTTTCTTCCCCATAGGTGTACCCCTTACACTCAGCTGTACAATACAGGGTGATCGAACAACACAGACAGAGAGGGGAGAGATACAGACAGACACCAAAGACAGTAGTGAGCAGTGTAAGTGTCTCTCTTTCTCTATGTCACTCTGTCAGTCCCTGTAGCTGTGTACTGCAAATCAAGGAATGCAGAGCAGCGGGGAGCAAAGTCATATTTGTAGTCCCATATCATGGCATATGGAAGAACAAGAGAAAGTCAGGGGCAACAGGGTAAATTCAGGGGACCGGATGAGTGTACCTGCCTGTAACATACCTGGAAGAGGAAGTGTTAGAGTCGTACAAAGGAGAGCCATCATTATAAAATGGGTTAGTAAAAATATCAGCTCCGATTGGTTGTATCCCTCTCCATGGCCATTGACTAATCCCCAGTATACACACAGTTGCTGTGATGGGGCAGCCAGCAGTATCAGCTGGCATAACAGCACTTGTTACAGTCATCTCATCCCAAAAGTGAACGGCAGCCATTTGTAATTGTGGGGAAATGAGAGATCCCATCGGCTACTGTTTTAAGTGTGTCCCATATGTATTTTCTGTGTAAAGTGTGTTAGGATTATAGTAATTGGGAAACACAGTCCCCGATCATGATCAGTACCCCATGTGTCCCCCCCCCCAAGACAGAGAGTGATAGTCAGAGTACTGTGACTTGTATTTCCCACCCATCCGCCCAGCGGAACTCTGTCTTCCCGTGGCTTCCCTGTCTCTCCACTCCAGCAGGTCTCTCCATGAATGTCCATGACAGTGCTGCCATATAAAAAGTCTGTTGTCCCCGACTTGAGCCATAAATGCTGCCTGAGACCTACAGACACAGCAGACAGAGGGAGAGAGAAATACAGTCACCATCCCCTCTCCCTGGTTCTACCTTGTGGTGCCATTGTGGAAGATGCATTTTCTGGGTATTGGTCAGTTGTGCCACCCCCCCATGTCCGTATCAGACACAACGAGTAGCTTCCACTGTGGCACAATGAATGTGTGAGACAGAAAGAGCCAGAGAGAGGTGTTCTGCAACTGTGTCTGAGATCTGTTCCCTGTGTTGCGTGTGTGTGTCTGCCAGTTTGTTTCTGTCTGCGCGCTACATAGTGATGGGAGATCAGTGAAGCTGCGGTTATGTCCCAAGACGGTAGTGTGACAGCTATATTTAATTCATGAAACAACCTTTTAGATGTGCATGTTTACTATCCTGCCAGATCTGCACTTCAAGGGAGCAGAGTTTACATGCGGCGTTAAGTGGCTGAGAACTGCACTGTCAGCAAGCTAATGAATGTTGTCTTCTGCTTACGTGTCTGGCAGAAAAAACATGTAACATGACAGAACTACTTTTTACAGTAGACAGACACAGTGAAAATAAAGATGATTTTAAAAGATTTAATAGTGCTTGGATAATTTTTTTCACACACAAAAAGTGTCATTTTATAAGTGCAATAACCCACTCCAGGCCCATGGGTATACTGGGCATTAATGCACTTCCCAGTTGGTTGGAGGTCACTCTGGCTGCACCCTCATGCCTCACAACACAACTGGGGCATGCATTAATGCCTAGTATACCCATGGTCTGTCATGGGTTATAGCCTACATAATCCATGCAGCAGCCATTGTGTTGTGGGAGTCACGATAATATATGCATCAGATGTCTCCCACAATGCATTGCAAGCCATGTGTATCTTGAAACAAATAGAAAAGCTGAGCTGAACACAGTAATTCTAGCAGTAAAGGGCTGAAAAAAATTAAATGTTACTCAATGTGAAGCAAAGATAAATCAAATAATCACTTGATATATTATCATACGGAACTCACGATATTACAGTTCAGAGAATGTGCAAATTCTTGTTAGTTGCTCAGTTAAGCGTGCTCCCGATGGCAACCGTTCAAATACAGAACTTCAAATGAATGGTATCACTCTGTATTTTATTTGTAAAGCAACATAAATATTGAATGAAAGTATTACATCATGTACTGCACTTGCCATGTTACAAGCGCATTAAGCCACTCCACAGCATGGCTCTACTGTGGAATTAATCCATGCCTGGGTGGTTGGAGGCACTCAGCCTGCAGCCTCATGCCCCCGAATGGATTAATTCCACACTAGAATCATGCTGTGCCATGGCTTAATGCTTACATAACTTCTTGTCCTCTTTAAGGGATACCTAGTGCTGGCAATACAGTGTGGTAGAGAAGTGCTACCTGTTTGAGGTGCTGTGTTTTGCAGGAGGCATTAAAAGGATGTATCTTCTCACCATTTCTGGATATTGACTAAGTGAAATCCATGCCTTCCATGGAAAATAAACATGGCTTACCCTCAGCCTGGTATTCTGGCCAGCATTCATTCTGTCTGTCTGTCTGTGTGTGTGTGTGTGTGTCTGTCTGTCTGCCTGTATATCTGTTTGTCTGTATGTCTGTATGTTTGCCTGTCTGTCTCTCTCTTTCCCTGTCTCTCTCTCTCTCCCACACATTCTAATACTAGTGTTAATGTTTACATACTGTATGGGCTGTTGACACTGCTCCATTTGTCTACAAATAATCACTGTATAGCCAGTACTTAACCTGTTGCTTTTCAAATTACTTTTAGAGTAATATTTTAGTCTGCTGTACTGTATTCCATTTCTGTTTTGTCAGAAAAACATAACGTGCCAAATGACAAAGAAATCTTTAGGCAAGATAGTGTAAGTGAACCCTACACTACACTGCACTACCCCAAGACACAATCCCCCATGAAGTGCAAAGTTCTCAGGGATGTTTCCTAAACAATTGTTTCATTTCCTCTGTCATTCCCATTGTCTGACAAGTTTTGCAGTTCCTAATGTTCAGTCACTTTATGAAACATTAAGGGTGATGCATCCTTCACCCATCTTTTGTAAAGCCATCTTAATAGGTTTGTGTGACCTCACTTGTGATGTATCACGTGTTGTTAGCTCAGGGTGCTAATCCCACCCCTGGGGTTAGCACTGTATAGGATATCCCTTGCCACTGGATGTCATTGATATACTGCCAAGCTGTATCCTACTCACATCCCTCACTGCCAAAGGAGTCAGTGGCTCAGAAGACAGTATGCTCGTCTCTGGAGCCAGGAGATCAAAAGACCCACACCAAGAACTTGGACCAATTCTCAGTACTGATGCTATAGTGAAACACTAGGGGGTGCTATACTATTGAGGTGATGTGCTTCGGATGACACATTAAACTGAAGTCACCTTCTGCCTATCTAGGGTTGTCAGAACCCTCTGAAGTTCTGGGTTCTTGTTCTAGTCTAGAATGTTTAAAAAAGTTCTAGGGTTCTAATCTTTTTTAGAACTTTTTAGAACTCGAACCCTATTTGTTTAATTGTGCTGCCAATAATGAAGATAATACTGAAATATACGTGAAATTGAGCATACATGCACCAGCCTGGTGGCGCTGAGAGTTGAGGCACTGGATGCCACACCTCGTGCTGCACCGGTGACCCAGGATCAAGAATGGACTCGGTTTGTCAGGGAGCATGCATGGGGGGGAGGTTGGGAGCAAGTTCGAGCTGCCTAACAGCAGGTCTCCTCTCCTGGGGAGGGGGGGTGCAGTCCCACCACCTCCAATTGGAGGTCTGGTGGTAGTGCAGGTGGGTAAGGGCGACAGTTAGGGTAGGGTGTCCTGCAGTGCATGGCACATGCATGGCTCCACATGCATATTCTCACACCAAGGACATGTGGGTGGGCATAAATGGGGAAAAATGGCTAAACAAATAATAGAAAAAAACTGAGCACATGCTGCCAATAATGAAGATAACTTTATTTTATTTATTTATGTCTTTGTTAACCGGGTAACTGTGCTGATCCAGTGGACCGTTTTCAGACATGACTCTAGCCACAAGGTGGTACCAACATAGTTCAATGGCCATACATTTATATAGACAGTAGAAGCTATTACACAGTGATGAACAACAGACAAAGGTCAAAACATGAGTCCAACATGCTTGTACAGAACCTCAATATGAGGTCAATAGGGGTACAATGTAAACTGAGCTGAGGCAGGGTTAACAACTCAGATTACAGAGGATAAATGGTACAAAAATAACAAGCAGAAACTTTTAATTAGAAGCAAAACACCCATTTCTCCTGAACTGGCCGACAGACTAACAGACTTGATAAGAAGACCTTCTAGGTCAAGGAGAAAGGAAATCAGAGACATACACCTGAAAATAAGGACAAAAATAAATCTGTTCCATATAAGGGGAGAGAGAAATGATTATGTGTGACTTTGATATATTGGATACAGTACAGCAGTCAAAGGGCACACAGATGGATGATGGCCAATACGCCACGTAGGAGACGGAGTCATACAAGACACAACACACAGATTTTGTTTTTTTGATAATGAGTAACTAAGTAATCTATCAGCTACATCAGCACCATCTTCAGAATGTAAGCAGTCATAAAATGTTTTTTTTTAACATAAGGCTGCACACACCATTGCTGTCAGTTTGGTACCTTTCACAAGAAACAAATTCACTAATAAAAAAACACACTATGGTGTGGCTGAACTGTGTTTTAATATTATGGTTTTGAACATTTTCCCCCAGGCGTCATTAGAACTTAATGCAGAGAAAATTAAGACCCAGTTAAACAAGTTATCTAAATTTACATGACTAATTCCAACTTCAAAACCTGACAGATGGGTCACCAGTTTATATAACTATGCACTGAACTGCCTTTTAGATGTTAACATCAGTGAACACTGAACTGGGGGAGGATTTGTATTTCAAATGAGTGGTTCTGCAAATTATTAACCACTCTATCAGCTTCAATAGCAGAAAAGCAAAATACAAAAGAGTCTCCATGAGGGGTTAGAGAACTTTGTGAGTTACTTACAGACCCTGTCACTTCTAGGGCACATGTTGGAATTTTGGCCTGGTCAGTAGTGACTAACAGCTGCTCCAATAGCTGTTTGGAGTGCAAAGCAAAATGAGTCATGAAGTTTCAGTCCAGTTCACAGAGGGCAGGTGTTCATGCCACCAAAACACACATGGCACAACAGCTGCACCAGCGTCTCACAAAATCAAAGACTGAATAATGGGGGAGTCTGAACTTCCTTCTTTCACTAGCTGGCAGCCACTCCATTGTAAGGCTGAGGTACACTGGTGAACAGCACTGCAGCCATCCATGCCTTGTACAACATCTGTGAATCAAATGGAAGTATATTTACAGTAGCTATTTCCCGATCCACCTGGCTAGTCCTCCACCTTCTTAGTTGCTCCTTGCAAATACCTAATAACAAGAGCATAATTGCCTTTCTCCAGGAACGACTTGAACTAGAGCACACAAAATATTCCAGACATTTGACACTAGGGTCAATATAAACATCACTGCACCAACCCCATCACCATGTCTGTCAAATCCCTTCTCTGTACCTTTCCTACAATGCTATCTTGAACCTCCAATGCACCTTCTCCTGCTCCCCCCCATTTTCCACACAACTATAATTTAGTGCACTTCTGCACTTTGCCTGAAGCCTTTTACTGTACTGCTGGATTTAGTTCTGCTTCATCCAAAGAAATTTGCATATAACTGATTAATTTTATGCCTGTTGCCTCTGTACTGCTGCATCCACATTCACATCACTGTCTTCTACCCTGCTGCATAGCGCTCATCGCTATTCCCCCTACTCCCTAGCCCCAAACACCAACAGGCCCAAACACAAGCCCACCAGATAGAACTGATTGCTGCTGCTGCTGACCTAAGGCCCAGTGCGATGCGACTCCTGCTCCCTTTCCTGCCACTCCGACGAGTCACGGTGACTGCTGCTGGGTCAACTCTGCAGGTGAGTGACAGGTCATCTGCTCCTCCTCTCTTCTACAACAACATGTGAGGGTGCAAGCACTGGCTGAGTCTGGTCCACGCTACTACTTCCTCCTCTGCCTGCTGGACTACAGCAATGCTGGCAATGACCTCAATTTAAAAGCAGCTTGCAGTCCGGAAAACTCAAGTGCCCAGTACATGTGCATCCACAGGCCACCATGCGATGACTGGCAAATGGCGCCAAATGCAGCAACTGCTGTCAGCCATTAATCATCATGGTGGGCAGGCAGGCACATGCAGAACAGGAAATCAGCATGCAGAAAGGCAGAAGAAATAGACCATAAGCCCGCCTCAACCACCATTACTTGTAACTGGTTGCCAAGCAGCAGATGCCATCAAAGTAGGCAGACCCCCCCCCAGTCATTCACTGGAGATCTGCTGCTGCTGTTAGCTAGATCTGTCGGCTGACATTGGCAGTACAGTGTCCCACTGGCTGCCCGCCCCCTTATCAAGATGGGGAAAAAAAGATATGAACCCTTATGCGAACCCTCAGGTGTTCGAGTTCTAATTTAGAACTCAAACACCAGAGTTCAAGCACAGTTCAAATCTTTTTAGAACTAGTTCTGATAACCCTATGCCCATCTCTGGTGGATGTCTGGGTGAAACTTCCAACTGTCAATAAAATAGGTCTATGTAATCCATTCTCCCAGGATGCACCAAGAACTGAGCTGTTACAGCTCAGTGTGCCTTTTCTGTTTAACAATTACAAACAAACAATATCTGCACAACCTCAACAATATACTTCATATCTATGGTTGGCAGGTATCAAGTGTGTGTCCCTCTTCCGTGCTTATGGGTGAAACCACCTTTTAATTTAATGTTTGTTGCTCACATTTTATTATAGCTCAGCAGTTGCAGGATTGTAATCAGTACACCAACTGACTTTCCATGAAAGAATTTGCTGCAGCCACATCCAAGAGCAGGATAATTCTCAATGTCCTAAATGGGGCATACCTCAGACAGCTAGTGTTGGAACCCACTCAGGAGGGAGGGAGCACTTTTAGACCTGGTGATCTCAAATGGGGATGATGAGAGGATCTCAGATTTAGAAGTGGGGAGCCGCCTGGGAACAAGTGACCACCAAACAGTGTGGTTCACAATAAACACAACAGTAGAGTCAAGTCACACAAAGGTAAGTGTATTGGACCTTAGGAGGGATGACTTTGGCAAATGGGGGAGTGCCTCAAAAAGCACTAGCAAATGGGCAAGAAGGTGGGATGGAGGAACAATGGGGAAAAATCAAAGCTGCCATCACAGAAGTAACAAGCCTTTGTGTGAAGCAAATAAAACAAAACAAATGGAACAAGCATTTATCAATGCCGAATGTTGCTTGCTTGCATGTGCTGTTTAGGTATTTGGAAGTGATAGTTCCATGCCTTCCTCCCAAGACATCCACTGTGTCTTTCTGTTCAGTATTCGGAGAAGAGTTGGGGGGGCAAGGGCCGCAGCAGTACAGCAGTTGCCAAGCGGGTGAAGAGGTGGACAATAGTCTATTCAAAGGCAAAAGAGTCCTGCAGGAGCTCACTAAATTGAAGATGGACAAAGCGATGGAACCAGATGGCATACGTCCAAGGATATTAAGAGAACTGCGAAGGGAGATAGTAGTACCTCCGGCAGCCATGTTCACTGTGTCATTCAACGTGAGTGAATTGGAGGAGGTCACATGTGGTCCCTCTACAGAAGTCTGGCAGCAGGAAGGAGGCAGGGAACAATAGGCTGTTCAGCCTCACCTCAGTAGTGGGGAAGATCATGGAGACATTGCTTAAAGAAAGGATAGTGGGGCATCTAGAAGTCATCGGAGCCCAGGACCATAGACATCATGGATTCACAGTGAGGACATCATGTCAGACAAATCTGGTTGATTTCTTTGACTGAGTGACAAAGGAAGTGAATCAGGGTGGGGCAGTGGACAATGCTTACCTTGATTTCAGCAAAGCCTTTGACACCATCCCATATAGGAGGCTGATAAACTAGCTGGATAGGCTGGACATGGGGGAAATGGTGGTAAGCTGCGTTAGAAACTGGCTAACAGACAGGAGGCAGAGAGTGGTGGTAAATGGTGTGCAGTCTAGGGAGAGGGGGGTGACCAGTGGGGTGCTGCAGGGATCAGTCCTGGGGCCAGTCCTGTTCAATGTCTTCATTAGTAACACTGCAGAAGGCCTGAAGGGAATTTTTTGACCAAATTTTCAACATAGCCATTTTAGGACCTCTGCTCATGAACAGTGTCACTGTGATTTTTTCAATCTGTACCAAATATTGATTGCTCACACCGAATGTGCCATTGTGCACTAAATGCATGGAAACACATTTTGGGCAACATGTGAAGAATGACAGCTGTACTACTCATAAGGAGGTGTGGTAAAATGGCAATGTTGAAAATCTGGAGTGCAAATATTAAAAATTTGTGAACTTACGAGCGTGCGTAGGAACTGTGCAACGCACGCTTGCAAAACAGTCATTTTTAGGCATTTTTTCACCTAATTTTCAAAATAGCCATTTTAAGACTTCTGCTCATGAACAGTGTCACAGTGATTTTCTTACTGTGTCCCATATATTGATTTCGCACACCGACTGCGCCACTGTGCGCTACATGCGCAGAAACACATTTTGGGCAAGATGTGAAAAATGACAGCTGTGCTGCTCATAAGGAGGTGTGGTAAAATGGCAATGTTGAAACCTAGAGTGCAAATATTAAAAATTTGTGAAATTACGAGCGTGCGTAGGAACTGCGCAACGCACACTCGTAAGACAGTCATTCTTAGGAATTTTTTCACCAAATTTGCAACATAGGCTTTTTGAGAGCCCACCTTATGAACACTGGCACTGTCATTTTGTTAATCTGTCCCAAAAGGTGATTTCATGCAGTGACCGCGAAATCACCCTTCAGGCCCGATTAACACCATGACAGTGACAAAATTCCAAAAAATGCCTGAGATATGCAGCAAAGTTGAAAAAACCCCGTCCATCCCATTATACAGCTTACCGGCATTTCCTCAGTTCGCAGTCAGCTTTGAAGAGTGCAGATGTGTTCCCAGTCCACTGAAGATCATCGTGCGAGGTCCGGAGGTAAGTATGGAGGTGAGGGGGTGGGGAGGCAGGTGTGCAGTGGTGGGTGCGGGTTGTGGGAGGGGGCAGAGAGAAACACCAAGGAACAATTTTTGTATTTACAGGTTTATTTTTTTTTAATAAGACGAGGAACGTTTGCCATGCTGGGGTGGGCTCCCAGAGTGGCAGCTGGAAGGCTGTTTGGGGGGGGCTGGAGCCGACGGAGGATTGGGCACCCCCATCGGCCATAACACATTTTGCCACACTAGGATGGGCTCCCAGCATGGCACCTGGAAGCTTTGGAGGAGCATGGAACCAACAGGGAATTGGGCACCCTCGTCGGCAGTACAGAGTGTATGTGGGGGGAGGGGGAGGTGCATGAGCATGCAGTATGCATGCGGTGTGTGTGTGTGTGTGTGTGTGTGTGTGTGTGGAGAGGAGCTGTGCTCACCGAAGTGGAGCTCTCCCTTTCAACTGTACAACCACTGCATTTTCAGCTGCTGTCATAGACAGCTGCAGCAGTGGTTGGGGAACTGGGCCGCATCTGCAAACACACTGACTGAATGGTGCCACACCTCCGAAAACTCGGATGATGGCACTATGTTTCTTGCACGTGCATGCAAGCAACATAAAAACCACTATGGTTCTCAAAAGATGTGAAGGGGAAGGTTAGGGATAAACATATAACATTCAGGAAGTATAAGGAAACACAGAAGGAGCAGGACAGAGAACTAACCAAGTTAAAACAGAAGGAAGTGGGAAAGGCAGTCAGAATAGCAAAGGCCCAAACCGAGGAAAAGGTAGCCAACTCAGTTAAGAAGGAGGATAAAACCTTGTAAGGGTACTTCAGGGAGTGAAGAAAGACCAGAGGAGGGATAGTAAGGCTTCATAGAGGGGAGGGAGGGTGAGTGAGCAGAAGGTTACAATGAAAAGCAGAGATACTGAATGAATACTTCTGCACAGTATTCACAAAAAAAGAGGAGGGGGAGGTACCTAAACCAAATAATAGAAGCACACTGGATAGCAAGATCAATATCAGTCCATTCACAGAAGAAATCATCCTGAAAGAACTCCTAAAACTGAAGGTGGACAAAGCAATGGGGTCTAATGGGATTCACCCTAGAATTCTAAAAGAACTAAGGGGAGAACTAGTGGTACCACTGAGTACCCTTTTTAACAAATTATGGGTGGATTGTGTGGTATCTGAGGACTGGATTAGAGCAGATGTGATTCCCCTTCACAAAACTGGGAGCAAAGCAGAGGTAGGAAACTACAGACCTATTAGTTTGACATCAGTGGTAGGGAAAATGATGGAATCACTTTTGAAAGAAAGAATTGTTGAGTACCTAGAGGCCAGTGGGGCACAGGACCCAAGGCAGCATGGATTCACAGTGGGAAGGTCATGTCAGAAGAATCTAATAGATTTCTTTGACTGGGTGACCAAAGTAGTAGACCAGGGAGGGGCTGTAGACGTGGCCTACCTAGACTTTAGCAAGGCATTTGACCATAGTCCCGCACAAAAGATTAATAAACAAGTTAGCCATCCTGGAAGTGGGTCCCATGGTGGAAACCTGAGTAAAAAATTAGCTAGACAACAGGATGCAGAGGGTAATAGTAAATGGAGTCACTCTGAAGAAAGGGGGGTTACCACAGGATTCAGTACTCGGTGCGGTCCTATTTAATGTCTTTATAGGTGACATTGTGGAGGGACTGGCAGGAAAAGTATGCCTCTTTGCAGATGACACAAAGATCTGCAACAGGGTTGATACACAAGGGGGAGCGGTGGAAAGGATGAGAAGGGACTTGGAAAGGTTGGAAGAATGGTCAAAAGTATGGTAGCTTAGATTCAATGCAAAGAAGTGCAAAGTAATGCACCTTGGAAACAAAAACCCATGGGAAGGGTACACAATGGGGGGGAGGTATTAACAACAACAAAAATGGAAAGGGACCTGGGGGTAGTCATATCTGACATCCTAAGGGTAGGCAAGCAATGTGAGAAGGCAGTAAGGAGGGCCGAGGGGATACTGGGATGCATAGGGACAGGCATCACCAGTAGAAATCAGGAAGTTGTTATCCCTTTGTACAGACAGTTGGTGAGACCCAGTCTTGAGTACTGCATGCAGTTTTGGAGACTCCATCTCTGCAAGGACATAGACAGGATGGAGGCAGTACAGAGAAGGGCAACTTAAATGGTGCAGGGTCTGCACCAGAAGCCATATGAAGAGAGACTAAAAGAGCTTAATATGCATACTCTTGAGGAAAGGAGGGAGAGGAGGGACATGATAGAAACATTCAAGTACCTCAAGGGAATCAACAAAGTCCATGAGGGTAGCATCTTTCAGAAAAAGAGATGTGCAAGAACAAGGGGGGACAATTTTAAGATAGAGGGTGGACGACTCAGGGGCAATATGAGAAAGTATTTTTTCATGGAGAGGGTGGTGCACATATGGAACGGCCTTTCTGAGGAGGTTGTGAGGTCAAAAACAGTGGGGAGATTTAAGAATGCATGGGACAGACATAAGGCAATTCTAGTGGGAGGTAGGAGGAAGTAGGCTATTGGTTAACTAGTATCTGCAGCTTATCCATTAGGTGGGGGAAATGGGCAGACTGGGTGGGCCAAGCGGTCCATATCTCCCATCAAAGTGTATATTTCTATGTTTCAAAGAATCCTTGTGGGTAGGCTGGCCCAGTGGTGTGGAGGGCTGAGGCGGTTGTACCTTACCTACTGCCACACAAGTGACCCATGTTCGGTCACGAACATGGGTTGCTGAGGATCAGCTGGGGAGGGAAAGGATTGAGGGCCTGACAGTGGCTCTCCTTTCCCAGGGGAGGAGGATCTGCATGCTCTGCTAACTGACTGCCAACTGGTGGAGGCCGGGTGGTAGTGTGGGTTGAGGAGGGCAGTGGAAGGGAGGACTGCAGGACTCCATGGCGTGCACGTACTTCCACATTCATGTATTTATGTGTGCTCCCCAGTGTTTGGAACAGGGACAAAAATGGAAAAGGGAAGGCTCCAGCTTTGTGAAGCCTTGCCTGCCCCTGCTCCTGTGTTGCCATATGACCACCACTTCTTTCGGTGGTCAGTTGGGCTAGTAGATGCTGGGTGGGGGAGGCAGGGACAGTGCTGAGAGCCCGCCTGAGTTAACCCGCAGGGAGAAAAATCAGGATGAAAAAAAAATAATAATCCTTGTGGGTTCTGGAATGTATCCATTTATAATGCTACTGTAGTTAGTAATTTAGCAACACATGACATTTCAATCACACATTATCAAGCTTATAAAATTATTCACAGAATGAAGAAACAACTGTGTCAATAGAGACTTACACTTTTCAGAGTGAAACTCAAGTTGTCAAGATATTAAGCTAATTTTGCATTAAGGATTAATGTTGCTTGATACTTGACACCAGAGTTGCCCTAAAAGCAAAGGTTTAGTTGCCCTTGTTGATTTTTGCTTCACAACATGTGTACGCTAGGCAGTCTACAGGCCGCAGGCTCTAATGATGCAGGGAAAGCTCAAAGCAATCTGTGAGGTACCTCAGGGCAGTGGCTGTGGTACGATTATACTATAGACACTGACAGTTCCAATATAGGACTCATTTATAAACAGGCTAAGCCAGTCCAGGTTACTGGGATTGTCTCAGTGGTGTGTCCTACGTGGACATCACAGCACAAATCACAGCTGTTGTTCATAGTACAGTCTCAATTTCTTAGGCTTCATTTTGCTGCAGTCATGCGGACCATGTCACCACCATCAATGACCATAACTAGCAATCACCATTTTTATTGTTCCCTTCTTGTAAGGGAGAACCTTCCCCAGTGATGATAGATGAGGTATCAGTACTTAAAGGGGAACAGTCAGCACTAAGAACCCACCCCCAAATGTGTGACAGGTCCCAATTTGTACTTTGAGTGCTTTGTTACTAACTGGTCACTGCTGTATAGTATATTTTATCAGACTAATTCTGCTGACTTCCAAGCTGACATTTTCTGTAACTACAGATCCCGAAAGCCCCTGCAGCTGACATCAGAGCAGAGCTGCAGCAGTGGGAGATTCAATAGCCTGCAATGCATGTTAGAGTTTTCTATAAGCTCTGAGGCAAGATTCACAAAAACTCTCAAAGCACAGTGTAAATGTTTGCACTACAATTTGCGGTTGCACATGTGTGAAATCTTGATCTTCACTGTTGGATAGTGCATTGCACTATCTGACTATGAATAAGTTCTGGAGGGAGTAGCGATAACCTAGTCGCACTACTGCTAACTTCACTTGCGCCACCCCGACACCCAGACAGGAGAATGGCCCAGCAATGAATAGCACAGGTGTGCTGTTTCCTATTCATGAAAGCAGTCATGCAAATGAGCCCATTGGGCATGCAATGTGCTATGTGGCCAATTGCATGCCCATTATAGGACCATTTACATAGCCTGTGGGTGGCTTAGCATGGCCCCCCCAGCCCTTGTCCGTCATGCTGCTGCAGTTCCTGATGGTATACTGCTCCCACAGCTGTTTGCTGAACACTGTCCCAAGGATGTAAAAATAGATTCCCTGGTAGTCTAGTGTTCCCTCCCTCACTGATTACTGACACCATATAAATAAATATATACCCTGGTGGTCTACTGGTCCCTCCCTGTCCCTTATCTCTGATCACCATCACTTTAATAAAAATATCAATGTCAGTGATGGTGTAGCGATGCCCCACCCCCCCGATCGCTGCCCAAAATGCCAAATATAAGTTTTCCCTGGTGTCCACTGCTCCTTCCCCCATCCCTGTTTGCCAGTCACCATCCCCTTATAATAAAAATGATGCCCTGGTAGTCTAGTGGTCCCTCCCCCCTCCCTGATCACTGATCACCTTCCTAGTAATGCACGAAATAACATCCTTGGTGGTCCAGTGTTCCCCATTTTCCTAGTCGCCTGATTGCCTGATCGCCTATCTGTGTAGAGGAAAACCCTTCCCTGGTTGCTAGCAGACCTCCCCACCCGATCATCCACCTAATAGATATCAAAATTGTCCTGGTGTCCAGGTAACCACCCCCATCCTGACCTCTTGCATAATAATGTCACATATGTCCGTGGTGGTCTACTGACCCCCATCCCCCCACCCTGGCAGGGAGTGACCCACCACCACCTCCCCCCATCCCTCATCCCAACCCCTAGCTGGCGACCAGCACAGACCCCCTCTGTAAACCATGACTTGGCCACCAACTGAGCTTTCAATGTGCACACACTGTATACAGTACACGCTAATTGAATGACAGCTCACTTGGAGCAGTCAATCAATGTCAGTGAGTGAATACTGTATACAGTATATGCACATTGAGAGCTCAGTCAGCATCCAGCAGTGATGGAGAAAGGAGGGCTGTGCTGGTCACTGGCTAAGTAGTCAGGATGGGGGGAGCATGAATGTGGGTTACTCACTGCCAGGTTGGGGGGTGATAATCACTAGACTACTGGGGCTTATGTGATATTATTACAAGGGGTCAGGATGAAGTTACCTGGACACCAAGGGACAATTCTTTTTTGGATACTGATTGTGGATGATTGGGTGGGGAGGGCCTGATAGCCACCAGGAAGAAGTGCTTTCCTCTTCATAGGATGGTGATCTGGTGATCAGGGAAGGGGAGGAACCACTAGATTACCAGGGCATAATTTTTATTATAAGGGGACAGCGATCAGAAAATGGGGGGGGGAGTACCACTGGACACCATGGAAAACTTCTGTTTGGCATATTGGAAGGCAATCGGCTAGCAGGGGAGCACCACTACACCCCCACCGTCATCAATATTTTTATTAAAAGGACATCGATTGGTGATCTGGGACAGGGAGGGACCATTAGACCACCAGGGAGCTGTTAGTTTTTTACCAAAGGGCCAGCGATCAGCGGAGGGAGGAGGCACAGTTCCTTCGCCAACCACCAAGGTTGTGCTAAGTTAAGAGGAGATGTTCCTCGATGGCATTTCCCAATGCAAGGGAACCTCACAAATGGCCCTTGTGAGAAGAAAATGCTTTGTGGTTAGGACTGCACCAATATGCAGGTCCTCTCCTCCTAATTTGCATTGCAGCCCTGTCAGAACTTTGCCCTGGCCAAGCCTGGTTTGCACAGCAAACTGGGCTTTTGTGAATACCACCTGGGTGCAAATCCCAGTTTGCACTGTTCAAACTGGGATTGCACTGGGACAAAGTTTTGTGACTCTGGCCTTTTATCTTTTATTTGCTGATCCTGCTGTTCCTCCAGGCTATGACTTAGCCTTGGGAGAACAGCTGGACCAATAAACATCTGATCAGAGCTTATAAAAGCTGTAACATGCATTACAGGCCATTGAATCTCCCATTGCTTCAGCCCTGCTCTGATATCAGCTGCAACGGATTCTGAGATTTGTAGTTAAAGAGAATGCCAACTTAGAAGTCAGCAGAATCAGTCTGATACAATCTACTTTACTTCAGTAAACTGTAAGTAAAAAACATACTTTTGTGCACATAGAGCAAATTGGGACTAGCCCCACACTTGGTTATTGGGCTCTTATTGCTGACTGTTCCCCTTTAACTACAGGACAGTACCAATGGAATGGGCACAGACATTGATACACAGGAACAATCAATACTTTATGGGAAAGAAGAGAACATTTAAACAAAAGTAGACATTTAATCCCAACACAGGTGGTAACTCTGCTATAATAACATACCAAAGATTTGCTCAAAAGGACATTGGTCATGTTGTTTTCTGATAAATGTAGACAGAGAAATACTTTGAGCAAGGATGAGCAACTAGCACTTGGAGAATAGCAATTGTTAGAATTCTAATTCCAGACCCTACTGATGTGGGAAGACAGACAGAAGTTACATCTAATGCTGCAAAACTCCATTCGTCTGACATATCAAGGTTATGGACTGTCTTTAAAATGTTGGATGTACGTGTCACTAACAAATGAAGTTTAGAAACATAGAATTTGACAGCAGACAAGGACCGCTTGGCCCACCCAGTCTGCCCATTTCCCTACCTACTGGATAAGCTGCAGATCCTAGTTAACCAGCAGCCTACTTCTTCCTACCCCCACCCCCTAGAATTGCCTTATGACTGTCCCATGCATGCTTGAATTCCACCACTGATTTTGACTCCACAACCTCCTCCGGAAGGCTGTTCCATGCATCCACAACCCTCTCTGTGAAAAAATACTTCCTTAAATTACCTCTGAGCCCCCCCATCTTCAAATTGTGCCCTCTTGTTCTTGCACACCTCTTTTTTTGAAAGATGCTACCCTCTTGGACTTTGTTGATTCCCTTGAGGTACTTGAACGTTTCTATCATGTCCCCCCTCTCCCTCCTTTCCTCGAGGCTATACATATTAAGCTCCTTTCGTGTCTCTTCATATGTCTTCCGGTGCAGACCCTGCACCATTTTAGTTGCCCTCCTCTGGACAGCTTCCATCCTGTCTATGTCTTTGCGGAGATTGGGTCTCCAGAACTGCACACAGTACTCCAGATGGGGTCTCACCAGCTGTCTGTACAGAGGATAATAACTTCCTGTTTTCTACTGGTGATGCCTCTCCTATGCATCCCAGTATCCCCCAGCCTCCTTGCTGCCTTTCACATTGCTTGCCCACCTTTTAGGTCATCTGATATGACTACTCCCAGGTCCCTTTCCATTTTTTTGTTGTTAGTATCTCACCCCGTTGTGTACTCTTCCCTGTGTTTTGTTTCCCAGGTGCATTACCTTGCACTTAGCATTGAATCTAAGCTGCCATACATTTGACCATTTCTCTAACCTTGCCAAGTCCCTTCTCATCCTTTCCACCCCACCTCTGTGCATCAACTCTGTTGCAGATCTTTGTGTCATCTGCAAAGAGACATACTTTTCCTTCCAGTCCTTCTGCAATGTCACTTATAAAGACATTGAAGAGGACCGTCCTAATACTGAACCCTGCGGTACCCCACTAGTAACCTTCCTTTCTTCTGAGTGGACTCCATTTACTATTACTCTCTGTGTCCTATTCTCCAGCCAATTCTTTACCCAGGCTGTCATCTTGGGACCCACTCCCAGGCTGGCTAACTTGTATATTAATCTTTTGTGTGGGACTGTGTCAAATGCCTTGCTAAAGTCTAGGTAGGCCATGTCCACAGCCCTTCCCTGATCTACTACTTTGGTCACCCAGTCAAAGAAATCTATCAGATTCGTCTGGCATGACCTTCCCACTGTGAATCCATGCCGCCTACTGTCCTGTGCCCCTATGGCCTCTAGATACTCAACAATTCTTTCCTTCAGAAGTGATTCCATCAGTTTCCCTACCACTGAGGTTAAACTAACAGGTCTGTAGTTTCCTGCTTCTGCCTTGCTCCCACTTTTGTGAAGGGAATCACATCTGCCCTCCTCCAGTCCTCGGGTACCACCCCATCCTCCCATGATTTGTTAAAAAGGGTAGTCAGTGGTGTCACTAGTTCTACCCTAAGTTCTTTTAGAATTCTGGGATGAATCCCATCAGGCCCCATTGCTTTGTCCACCTTCAGTTTTAAGAGTTCTTTCAGAACCCTTTCTTCTGTAAATGGGCTGGTATCAACTTCTGTATCCAGAGTGTTTCTACTGTTTGTTTTATGCACCTCCCCCTCTTCATTTGTAAATACTGAGCAAAAATATTTGGTTAGTATCTCTGCCTTTTCACAGTCTCCCTCTGCCCACCCTCCCTCCCTTTATTAAGCCTCACTATCCCTCCCTTGGTCTTCCTTCGCTCCCTGATGTACCTATAAAAGGTTTTATCCCCTTCTTAACTGAGTTGGCTATCTTTCCTCGGTTTGGGCCTTGCTGTTCTGACTGCCTTCCCAGCCTCCTTTTGCTTTAACTGATACAGTTCTCTGTCCTGCTCCTTCTGCGATTCCTTGTACTTCCTGAATACTTTCTTTTTCTCTTGAACCTTCACTGCCACTTCCTTTGAGAACCATAGTGGTTTCTTACATCATTTTGTTTTGTTTATTTGCTTCACACAAAGGCTCATTACCTCTGTGATGGCAGTTTTTATTATTCCCCATTGTTCTTCCACCCCTCCTTCCTGCCCATTTGGCCCGTTTGGCAACCAGTCTGGAATCAGGTTGATTATGGAACCTTTGTCCCAATATGTACCTGTTTTTTTGAAGCCTCTGGTTACCAAACATCATTTGTATGTTAAAGTCACATCCAACATTTTGCAGACAATCCATGACCATGACTTGTCAGGTGGATGGAGTTTTGCAACAGTACATGGGATGTAAACTCTTACTACACTGTCACCCCACATCAGGAGGGTCTAGAAGCATTATGCTTCTTTTTAATCAGAGGGAGAATGTGAAACTTTCTCTACAGATTTTTTGATAGGTCTGGCAAAAATTATTCTGGAATGCATGTTTCTTTTTAAGAACAACACTTATTTGTAAGGTACTGGGAGAGCAATGGGAGCAGTGTTTGCTCCCCATTTTTCAAATTTGCACCTAGCAAATGGGAGTTGGAGAATATCATCATCGGTGCCTCAAATCCATTTTTTCAAAAATTGGATTTGTGGTGCCATTATATTGGTGACATGTTCATTATCTGGTGGGCAAATGAGAGTGAGTTTGTGGTCTTTCTTAAATATTTGGAGTCCACCAATTTGAATCTTGGGATAACTTCTCTCCTTCTCATCACTTGAGGAATGACAACTGCATGATAATTCTGCATGGCTTCTCCATGCTTCTGTAGAGACATTCTAAGGTGGAAAGATTGCTACAGCAGTGATATATTTCTTTGATGTCTTGAAGGTATGCACAGTACCCAACGTTGGTTCTTGCAGTCATTCACTCATCCAATTTTTATTTTTCAGCATCTAAACATTTTAGATCTTGTACCATTACCATTACATGGCCTGCTCTAGTTGCATTGGCAAAATATTCTTCACCAGGATAGTGGGCTTAACTCCTGAGAAAGGTCTGAAACTCGGATACTCTTTGTATTTCCAAACAGGCTTCTGAATCTTACCCATCAGGTGACCCACACCATCCATTATTGCTTCAGTCGGTACCTCATCTGATCTTGAAGGTGCAGGTAGTTCCTTCAAATCATTCTTGATTTTTACCTCTTGAATGAGCCAGTCCCTTGTTCCCTCCAGTCAATTACTTGATTTGGGCTAGGGTCAATATCAGAGATGTTCCCCATGATAAGTATCTGCCACTTATCCTTAATTTCTTCTGTGGTGAGGGTTGCCAGTAACCCCTGATCACTTTCTATCCTAAGGCTGCTTATTTTGATGGCCACATCATATATTTCAGTACGTAGTGCGTTTTAATTTGTCAACTCCTTTAACATTTTTGACCAATATTCCAACTATATTATGTTTACTGAGTCCTTTGGGAATATTCTGGATCAAGAACCTTATCTGGGGGTACAGTTCCTATACATGACACCATCCTACCAAATCCTGAAAGGCAAAGTTAATCTTTTTGAATTAAAAAAACAAAAAAAAGTTCAAAGGGGTGCACTAGTTGGTCTTGCACCACACTGGTGGTACACATGACTGATTGGCAAACAGGAGAACCCAGCTGTCCCTCCAAAGACAAGACTTGGTCACCATGGATGTTGTTGATTACTACCTCTACCTTCTGGGCTCAATAAAGTTCAGAGGCCTGGGTCAATACACTCCTGGTAGAGAGGTTTGTATGTAAGGTTAAGGTAGAAAATAGTATGGTGTCTTGACCCAAATAAGGGTTTAAGTGGTCCTGGTGTCAGTATGGTACAGCCCTCTGGGATGTAATACTTCCGAACTGGACCACTCCATCCGGGGACTATAGATGTGAAAAGGTGGGGAACTTCCCATCACAAAACTTTGCTAAGTTCCCTGACTATGAGAAGTGCTTAGAAGTGCTTCATGAAGTTCTTTGCCTAGCGAAAAGTGGCTGCTTCACTAGTTGAAGTCTTTGCATGCTGGCAGTTTATCTCTTCACCTGCAAAGTAAATAACTTCACCCAATGAAGTGATCACATTGCTAGGCATAGATTTCCATAATGGTACTTTGCAGGCAAAGTGCACAGAAGTTTTTTTTTTAATTAAACCCTGGCCCCACCCACACATGGCATCTTTTCCAACAGTCCTCCCCCCCAGTCATGCCACAATACATTTGCTTCCCCTTCCCCCCACCCCAACACCCACATCCAGACTCTTCCCCATCACCATTTAGGTGAAGTGACCTTTCAGTAGTTGTAACAAGCACTTTCAAGGTTAGTATGCAGTCATCTCAATTCCTTGAGGGAAACACAGCCTTATACTGGGTTCTTATAATGGGAATAGAACAGTAGATGACCTTGGTCCATATAAACCATTCCCCACATCAGTGGGTACGTTTCAGCCTATTCCCCATTATCAATTGATCTATCTTTCTTTTAAATTCTGCCAATCGCTTGCTGGCAGCTACTTCTGCTGGTAAGATATTCCAAATTCTCCCAGTTCTATTCAAAAACAAGCATTTGTCAATGCCGAAAGTTTACTTGCTGGCATTGGCAGTGGTAGTGTAGAAGTTACAGAGCTGCATGTAATAGGAATGGCAGTGAAGTATTGAACTGAAGCCAACCCCACCACCACCCTGCAGAGAGTGACAGGCATTGGGGTGTGCCTTTGGGTCGTCAGGTATAACGGCCACACCATTTCACCACACCCCACCCTGCAGACGCTGACAAGTGTCACGGTGTTCCTTGAGGTCTTTGGCCCTTATGCACACCCCATTCCATTAGGAAATACGGTGAGATGGGTGCGATATAGGAGAATGGGGTGAACTTTGGGGCCAAAGAGTCCAAGGCATACCTCGATGCCTCTCACTGGCTGCAGGTGTGGAATGGTATGAGCATTACAGGCAAGAATCCCAAGTCACATCCCTGATGCCTGTCATTCTCTACAGGGTTGGGCGTTATGGTTGGAAACCTTAATACCTCAGGCATTCGTTGGTATTTTCACTCCAAATTTTCAACATGGTTTTTTTGTGACCCCACCTCATGAACAGTGGCAATATCAGTTTGTTAGCTGAAAGCTGCTTATGCACAGCAACTATGGCATTTAGCACTACAGGTGCAAAAACATTCTGAACAGGATGTGAAAATGACAGCTGTACTGTTCATGGGAGGTGTAAAAAATGGCAATGTTGCAAATCTGCAGTAAAAATATTAAAAAAACTGGTGAAGTCACGAGCATACATAGAAACTGTGCAACGCACACCCGTAATATAATTAGGTTGGGGATTTTTTACAGCAGATTGTGAACTCAGGCATTTTGGTGCCTCCGATCATGAACAGTGTCACTGTGATTTTCTTTATCTGTCCCGAACAATGATTTCCCACAGTGACCACACATCTCTGCGCTGAAAGAGTGAAAACACACTTTGGCCATGTTGTGAAAAATGACAGCTGTACTGTTCATAAGGAAGTGTGGAAAAATGCCACTGGTGAAAATCTGGACTGAAAATATTACAAAGTCATGAACTTACTAGGGTGCATGGAAATCATGCAATGCTCACTCATAACACAGTCATTTTATGGACTTTTGTGCCAAATTTTCAACATAGCCATTTTAAGACCTCTGCTCATGAACAGTGTAACTGTGATTTTTGTAATCTGTCCTCAATATTGCTTTCGACACCAGCAGCACCATTGTGCGCTACATGTGCAAAACACATTTTGGGTGACATATGAAATGGCAGCTGTACTGTTCATAAGGAAGTGTAATAAAATGGCAATGTTGAAAATCTGAGTGAAAATATTAAATTGCAAACTTACTTAGCATGCATAGGAACTGCCAATGCACGTTCAGAAACAGTCATTTTTGAATTTTTTCACAAATTTTCAACATAGCCATTTTAAGACCTCTGCTCATGAACAGTGTCACTGTGATTTTCTTAATTTGTCCCATACATTGATTTCAAGACACCGATCATGGTCATTGCGCTATATGGGCAGAAACACATTTTGGGTGAGATGTGAAAATGACAGCTGTACTACTCATAAGAAGGTGTAGGTAATGGCAATGTTGAAAATCTGGAGTAAAATATTGAAAATTCGTGAACTCTGACGGCGCATGGGAACTCGCGCAACGCACGCCAGAACAAACATTTTTTGATCTTCCACCAAATTTTCAAATAAGCTTCTGAGAGCCCACCTTATGAACACGGCAGTGTCATTTCGTTAATCAGTCCCAAAAGGTGATTTCACGCAGTGACTGCAAAATCACCCTTTGGGCCCAAATAACGCCATGACAGTGACAGCATTCATGAAAAGGTCCCAAAACCCATGTTGAAAATTTGGTGCCAAAATTCCAAAAATTACTGAGATATGCAATAAAGTTGAAAAACCCTATCTATCCCATTATACAGCTTACGGCATTTCCTCAGTTTGCGATTGAGCTTTGAAGAGTGCAGACATGTTCCGGTCCACTGAAGATCGTCGCGCGGACTTGAGGTAAGTATGGGGTGGGGGTGGGGAGGCAGGGTGTGCTGTGGTGGGTGCAGGTTGTGGGGGGGTAGGAGACTGCGTGGGACCGTTTTTCTCTACAGTTTTTTTTTTTCAAATGACAACGTTGGACGTTTGCCACGCTGGGTGTTCTCCCAGCATGGCACAAGGATGGCTGGTTGGGCGTGGAGCCGACGGGATTTGGCACCCCTGTCGGCCATAGCATCTATTGCCATGCTGGGGTGGGCTCCCAGCGTGGCACCCTGTACTCTGGGGAGACAGTGAGCCTAACGGGGATTGGGCACCCCGCCGGCTATACCATGAGTTGTCATGCTGGGTGGGCACCCAGAGTGGCATGTGGAAGGCTTTGGGGAGAGCACAGCCGACGGGATTGGGCACCACGTGGCTATGCAGTGTGCAGCATGTAGGGGCAGCACGCAGTATGCGCGGGCGTGTGTTTGTGTGTGTGTGTAGGAGCTGCGCATGAGCAGGCGATATTCGATCGCTGCTCACTGGAAGTGTAGCTCCCCTTCATCTGTACGCCAATGCATTTTGGAGCTGTCATAGACAGCTCCAGCATGCATTGGAGGACTGGGGCCCACCTGCCAACACACTGACTGAATTGGAAGAGGGGGTGACACACCTTCAGAAACTCGGATGATGGCACTATGTTTCTTGCACATGCGTGCAAGCAAACATAATGAATAGTATACTCTATTCATTTTTATTACATCCAGCTTGGTAGCCCCTTTGGTTTAACCTGCAATCTCAAACCTATCTCATTTGTTAATTCTTTATCATTTATGATCCTAAACAGTGTCATTAAGTCATCTCTCAGTCTCCTTTGTTCCAAGGAGAATAGACCAATTCTTTTTAATCTTTCAATGTACCCATCATTTTAGTGTATCTTCTCTGCACAGCCTCCACTCTTTTAATCTCACCTTTGGTGTAGGGGCTCCAAAGCTGTGACTCAAAGTCCAGATATGGCCTTACATAAGACTTATATATAGGCAACAAATATCCTATTGACTTATTCATAAAACTATGCTTTATGTTCCTAACCATATAGTTAGCCTTTTGTATAGTTTGAGGCCGCTGTTTCACAAAACTCAGCCTATTATCTATAAGTACCCCAAATCTTTCTCATCTTCTACCACCTGAAATTCATTGCCATTCAGCCTATACTTATTTTTGCTATTTGATCTTCCTAGATTTATTTATTTATTTAGCTTTTGTTCACTGGGTAAGTGCACTAGACAAATCCTGCCTATTTTCAGGCACGACCCAGGGAAGGGGGATACAGATGAATGCCAACTAACCTTGAACTAGATTAAGCTGTTGGTGGTATTTTTATTGAATGAGGGAAATTTAGCCATGACACCGGGGAAATTCCCCTACTCTTTTTGATAAGTGCCATGGGATCTTTAACATCCACTTGAACTACCACCAATCCAGGCAGATGGAACCTCGGTTTAACGTCTCATCCGAAAGACGGCACTTCAAAAGTGCAGCACCCCTCTCCTGCTACACTACAGTGTCAGTACTAGGAAATTAACCCAAGTGCCAGATGTGGGAAATGAACCCACAGCCCTATGATCTCCTGGCCTCAGAGGCTAGTGTGCTACCTAGTGAGCCACTGACACTGCTTATGCAGGGGTAATGCACTGCTAGATGCATTACCCCTGATTTATTCATGCTGAATTTCATCTTATTAAGCTTTGCCCAATTTTCAATTTTCTCTAAATCCATTCTCATTACTTCTTGTTGTTCTAGTGAGCCAACTAGTCCCCCTAATTTTATATCATCTGCAAATTTGGCGATCTGGTTGGCAATACCATGATGCAAGTCGCTGATGTACAGAAAAAATAGAATCGGCCCAAGTACAGATCCCTGCGGGACACCCCTCTCCACCTCAATGGTTTTGGATAATTGACCTGTTATTCTTACCCTCTGTGTTCTATTCCTCAGGCAGTTCTTAATCCAAATAATAATGCAACTATCCAACCCCATTTTAGCTATTTTTCTTATTTAATTGTCATGTGGTACCTTACCAAAGGCCTTCTGGAAATCTAGAAATATATTATCTATAAGTATGTTTCTATTAACTTTCTCATTTATGATTTTGTAAAAGCACAAATGGTTTGTAATACATGCTCAGTTCTTCTTGAACCCATGTTGCTTTTAATTGACAAATCCTAATATTTCTAGATTCCTTTCTATTCTAGTTTTCAATGTACTCTCCGCCACTTTTCCCAAAATTGCAGTCAGGCTTACAGGTCTACAGTTGGACATTTTTGATCTATCACCCTTCTTAGACAGTGGTACCACAAGAGCCTGCCTCCAATCCTCAGATAGCTCACCTGTTATAAAAGATTGCTTAAATATCCATACCAAGGTTTCCATATTAATGGCGCTATTTCCTTAATGTACTTTGGATGCAATTGGTCTGGTCCTGCAGATTTATGTGATTTTACTTTATTTATTAATTTTTCTATTTCTTCTTTGTTGTTAATATGTTTGATATCTGGTGTTTTTTTGTCACTTTGACCTCCTTTACCTTGAAGATTTATTTTTATTTATTTTTTTTATTTTATTTAAACAGCAGTTTGGAAAACCTTTGAGCCATAGGCTCATTTACAAAGGTACCTTGTCACAGTAAGACAAACCAAAATACACAGTATAGCAGTACAACACATAGGTTTAACAGTAAATTAAGACATAGATACAAACAAGCTGGTACGGGTAGGATGGATGCAAACAATACAGAGTTATGTTGTCCTTAGCAGCTTAGTAATAAGCTTTGTCATAACCTTTACCTCCCCACTAATTTCAAATACAGTTCCAAAAAAATCATTTAATGCATTTGCCATTTCTTTTGGTTTCTTAATTTCTTTGTCATCTTTATATAGAGGCCCCACACCTTGCCTATCCTTTCTGTTTTGGTTTATATATGTATAAAAACTTTTACCGTTATCCTTCCTATAAGCCAAATTTGCCTTGATCCTTCATCTTTCTTTTTTTAATGTATTTTTTACATTCTTCTAACTGGCTCTGTAGTATAATATGGTCTCTTATGTCCCTAATAATTTCATCTTTTTAAATGCTTTCTGCTTCTTTAAGCATAATTTAATTACTTTATTAGTACACCATGGTGGCTTTTTTCCTTTCCTATTGTACATCCTTTTATCAGTTATGTATTTTTTTCTAGAATTAGTAATTTATCTTTAAATTCCTTCCACATTTGAGCAACGTTTTTTCCTTCAAAACTCCATTTCCAATTCCACTATTTTAGTTCTTCTTTAATTTGTTTGAAGTTTGCCCTATTGCAGTTCTTTGCAATTACCTTCCCTTTAATATACTTGAATTGATTTTTCACATTGAATCCTATAATGTTGTAGTCACTGTTTCCTAGCTGTTCTCTTATTTTTATCTTGTGAATAATGTATGTCCTGTTTGTTATTAATAAATCTAAAATAGTTTCCCCTACAGTCAGCTTATAAATTAGCTGTTCCAGGTTTGTCATTTCTATCATTTGTATAAATGTCTCACTGTTTGCCTTTTTATTATTATATTTTCCCCAATCAACATCAGGGAAGTTAAAGTCTCTGGTAATAGTGACATCTTCCTCTAAAGCCATTTGTTCTATTTAATTTCTGATTAAGGTATCCATTTCCTTGCCACTGTTAGGTGGTCCATAAAATAGACCAAATAATATTGTTTTATCAACACCCCCTGCTACCTGAACCCATAAAGATTATATTCCCTCATTGTCTATTTTGTTACACAGGCTGCTTTGTATATCCTCTCTAATATAAATAGCCACACTTACCCCTTTTTTATTTTTCTTGCTTTATAGTATAACTTATATCCCTCTATACTAGTATTCTACTTAATTTATGAGTCCCACCATGTTTCTGTCACCATACACATATCAATCTTTTCACTTATTAATTTAACTTCTAGCTCAGCTTTCTTTTCAATGTTCAAACTTCTGACATTTAATGACCATACAGTTATTCCTGTATTCCCCTTCTTTATTTTCTTCCATCATGTATACCATTTCCCCTGCTTTGTTGGGGTGCTGTACCCCCTCTCCCCTTTCTTTCATAGAAACATAGACTTTGATGGCAGATAAGGACCGTTTGGCCCATCTAGTCTTCCCATTTCCCTATCTACAGGATAGGCTGCAGATCCTAGTTAACCAACAGCCTATTTCTTCCTACCCCCCACAAGAATTGCCTTATGTCTGTCCCATGCATTCTTGAATTCTCCCACAGTTTTAGACCCCAAAACCTCCTCAGGAAGGCTGTTCCATGCATCCACTACCTCTCTGTGAAATAACACTTCTCACATTGCCCCTGAACCGCCTCTATCTTTAAACAGTGTCCCTTTTTCTTATATGTCTCTTTTCTGAAAGATGCTACCCTCTTGGACTTTGTTGATTCCACTGAGGTACTTAAAGTTTCTATCATATCCTCTTCCTTCTTTCCTCGAGGCTATACATATTAAGCTCCTTTAGTCTGTCCTCATATGGCTTCTTTGCAGACCCTGCACCATTTTAGTTGCCCTCCTCTGGACTGCCTCTATCCTGTCTATGTTCTTGCGGAGATGGGGTCTCCAGAACTGGACACAGTACTCCAGATGGGGTCTCACCAACTGTCAGTACAGAAGGATAACAACTTCCTGTTTTCTGCTGCTGATGCCTTTCCCTATGCATCTCAGTATACCCCAGCCTCCCTACTGCCTTCTCACATTGCTTGCTAACCTTAAGGTCATCTGATATGATTACCCCCAGGTCCCTTTCCTTTTTTGTTATTGTTACTACCTCCCCCCATTGTGTATTCTTCCCCTGGGTTCTTGTTTCCCAGGTGCATTATTTTGCACTTCTTTACACTGAATCCTAGCTGCCATACTTCTGACCATTCCTCCAACCTTGCCAAGTCCCTTCTCATACTTTCCACGCCTCCTTGTG
The DNA here is from genome assembly GCA_016271365.2 of Neoceratodus forsteri. Lineage (NCBI taxonomy): Eukaryota > Metazoa > Chordata > Ceratodontiformes > Ceratodontidae > Neoceratodus > Neoceratodus forsteri. The sequence continues at coordinate 146,328,257 of CM028133.1, read as the reverse complement.
TATCAACCCTGTTGCAGATCTTTGTGTCATCTGCAAAGAGGCATACTTTTCCTTCCAGTCCCTCTGCCACTTATGACATTAAAAGGACTGGACCCAATACTGAACCTCAAGGTACCCCACTAGTAACCCTCTTTCTTCAGAGTGGACTCCATTTACAATTACCTTCTGTGTCCTGTTGTCCAGCCAATGTTTTACCCAGGCTACCACCTGGGACCCACTCCCAGGCTGGTTAATTTAACTATTAATCTTTGTGTGGGACTGTGTCAAATGCCTTGCTAAAGTCTAGGTAGGCCATGTCCACAGCCCTCCCTGGTCTTCTACTTTGGTCACCCAGTCAAAGAAATCTATTAGATTCATCTGACATGACCTTCCGCTGTACACCCATGCTGCTTGGGTCCCAGCCCCACTGGCCCTAGGTACTCAACTATTCTTTCCTTCAGAAGTGACTCTATCACTTTCCCTACCACAGAGGTCAGACTGACAGGTCTGTAGTTTCCTGCCTCTGTCTTGGTCCCACTTTGTGAAGGGGAATCACATCCGCCTTCCTCCAGTCCTCGGTACCACACCATCCTCCCATGATTTGTTAAAAGAGTAGCCAGTGGTTTCACTAGTTCCCCTCTTAATTATTTTAGAATTCTGGGGTGAATTCCACCAGGCCCCATTGCTTTGTCCACCTTCAGTTTTAGGAGTTCTTGCAGAACCCTTTCTTCTGTGAAAGTACTGGGATCGACCCCACAATCAAGACTGCTTCTGTTAATTGGATTAGTCACTTCCCCCTCCTCTTTTGTGAATACTGAGCAGAAATATTCATTCAGTATCCCTGCTTTTTCACTGTCCCCCTCTGCCCACCCACCGTTCATTCTATTCAGCCTCACTATCCTTCCCTTTGTCTTTCTATGCTCACTGATGTACCTATAAAAGGTTTCATCCCCCTTCTTAACTAAGTTGGCTATCTTTTCCTCAGTTTGGGCCTTTGCTATTCTGACTTCCCTCCCTGCTTTCTTCTGCCTTAACTGGTACAACTTTCTGTCCTGCTCCTTCTGTGTTTCTTTATACTTCTGGAATGCTATCTTTTTCTTCCTTACGTTCACATCCACCTCTTTTGAGAACCATAGTGGCTTTTTCTTTCATTTTGATTTGTTTATTTGCTTCACACAAAGGCTTGTTGCCTCTGTGATGGCGGTGTTTTGATGATTCCCCATTGTTGCTCCACACCTCCTTCTAGCCTGTTTACTAGTGCTTTTCTGAGGCACTCTCCCATCTTGCCAAAGTCAGTCCTCCTGAAGTCCAGTACCCTCACTTTTGTATGGCTTGACTCCGTAGCTGAGTTTAACATGAACCACACTGTTTGATGGTCACTTGTTCCCAGATGGCAACCCACTTCTAGATCTGAGATCCTCTCACTGCCCCCGTTTGAGAGTATGAGGTCTAAGATTGCTCCCTCACGAGTGGGTTATGAAACTAGCTCTCTGAGGCCTGCCACCTGTAGGGCATCAAGAATGGCCCTGTTCTTGGATGTGGCTGCAACAAATGTGCTCCAGTTAACATCTGGCATATTCAGGTCTCCCATCAACAGTATCTCCCCTTTCTCTGCCATTCTAAGAATGCCTTCTATCATATTATTGTCCATTCCTTCCCCCTGACTTGGGGTCTGTATACAACCCCTGTCGGATTGTGGTGCCTTTCCAGTCTCCAAGGTGACCCACAGTGCCTCTCTCCTCCTGTTTACTCTTTTGTTCAGTTGCTTTTATCCTTCCTTTACATAGAGAGCTACTCCTCCCCTCTTCCCCTGCCTGTCTCTCCTGTAGGTTATGTACCCTGGTATGTTAACATCCCAGTCATGGTTCTCTGTGTACCATGTTTCTGTGACTGCTACGATATCCAGGCATCCTCTTCCATCAAGGCCACCAGCTCAGGGAGCTTGTTGCCCAGACTGTGGGCATTGGTACCACACCTCCATTTCCTGATGGCCTTACTCCTTTGCACCACCCTGTTCTTCTTGCCTTTGTCACTTTCTCCATTTACCCCTGTCCTTCTCCCTATCGACACTTCTATGTTGGTGTTTACCACACTTACTACCATGATTTTTGGGGTGCTAGATTTCCTGCTCCTTTCCAGTGCTCTCCCTTGGCTTAGTTTAAATGCTTGCCAATGAAGCATTTAAACCTATCACCTAGGATCCTGGTTCCCCTCCTGGACAGATGCAGCCCATCATGCCAGTATAGGTTTGCATCACTCCAGGTGTACTCCCAGTCCCCAATGAAACCAAATCCCTGAGCTCCACACCAGTTTTTCAGCCACTGATTGAATCCCATGGTGTGGAACACCCTAGCCTCTCCTACGCCATAGATAGGCAGCACCTCTGAGAAGGTTACTGTGTGTGTGCTACTTGTCTAAGGCCCCTCCCCAATTCCACAAACTCTTCCTACACTTCTCTAATCCCTTTCTTAGCCAGGTCATTTGTTCCTAGGTGGACAATGACATCCAACTCCTCCCTGTGCAGCTGCTCGCAATCCTGAGGATTCACTCCCTGTCCCTCTCCAGCCATGGCGCCAGGCAGGCACCTACCTCCCTCTCCCTTCCTCCCCAGTTCTACCTTCCTAACAATGGAGTCCCCCACCAGGAGTTGTTTTCTTCCCCTGGGGTCCCCTGCCACCCTCCTGTGGGTCTTCTTGTGGAAGTTCCCAGCATCCTCCTTGGCCTCCACTGCGGGTGCCTCATAGAGGAACCACACTTTGCCAGAATGGCATAGGAATTGTGAGAGGTCAACTGGAGGGATGCACCTCTATTCCACCACCCTCACCCTCCCTGAGCCCACTGTGGTCCAACCACTTCTCTTTCTTGGCAACCTCTGAGGCAACGGCAGTGGCACTGGTGGTCCCTGGATGGAAGAGGAGGTCCCACAAATCCTGGCCAACTCAGCCTGGAGATGAGCAACCTCCTCCCTCAGCCCAGAGAGGTGTCTGCAGATGGGATAACACCGCATCCTCCAGAACGTCTCCCGGAAGACTGCTGCTCCATAGCCACTGCACTGCACCACTCCCATCATGTCTTATTTCTGTCCCCTTAACTGTTTGCAATCCTTACTCTTTCGTCTGTTTTTTTCCTCTCTCTCCTTACTTTCTGCCTGTGTGCCCTTTAAGCTCCTGATTGTCCTGTTCTGAGACAAGAATATCCTATATTTCTTAGTAGACTCCTTTCTTGCTTGGAGGCAGACCTCCAGCAGCTAGAGGGGGCCGGAGAGCTACTCTTGCCCTTCTAGGATGGTGGGTCTTTGGTGGCTCTGTGATCACTCACTTCCTGCTCCCAAACAGGAAGTTTCTGTTGTCAGTCAAATTCTGTGCCTATAAAAGTAGAACTAGCTTGGGTGGAGGAAGGAGGCAATATAGTCCCAGCAGAGAAGTCCAGTCACACAGCAGTCCTTTCTCCTGGTGTCTTTCTGCAGCTGACTTTAATTCCAGCCCCAATTTCCTGCTCCCCTTTTCTACTCAGATGTAATTATATGATGGTACATAAATGTACTCTTCCCAGTGTTTTATGTACCCCAAATTATTCTGCAATATCCACTGTTTCAGCCAGTTATTCAGTGTCTTCATTTTTGCACTATTAAACCTGTTTTCTCTTGGTGCTGGCAAAATCTTTGAAAAATATACTTTACATTGGAATCTAATTTATTTCTTTGACTGGGTGACCAAAGTAGTAGACCAGGGAGTGGCTGTGGACATGGCCTACCTAGACTTTAGCAAGGCATTTGACACAGTCCCACAAAGAAGATTAATAATCAAATTAACCAGCCTGGGAGTGGGTCCGAGGGTGGTAGCCTGGGTAAAAATTGGCTGGACAACAGGACACAGAAGGTAATTGTAAATAGAGTTCATTCTGAAGAAAGAGGGGTTACTAGTGGGGTACCACAGGGTCAGTACTGGGTCCAGTCCTTTTTATGTCTTTATAAGTGACATTACAGAGGGACTGGAAGGAAAAGTACAAACATACGAAGAAGCCAGCAGAAGAAGGCCATCTGGTCTATCAAGTCTGCTTGTATTGCAGGGTCCACAGCTTAGCTAATGTCACTGCCCTCCTTCCCCACTCCTCCCATCCTTCCTACCCATGATTCTTACCTTTCCCCTATGCCTATCCCAGCCTCTCTTAATGCTGCCCACCATCTTCAATGAGATGACCTCTTCCAGCAGCGCATTCCAAGTGTCCACCACCCTCTCTGTGAAGAAGTGCTTCCTGACCTCCTTCCTAAACCTCCCACACTCCAGCTTAAGACTGTGCCCCCGTATGAAATGGTTGCCACTCAGCTTAAAGAGACTCTCCTTTTCAATCTTATTTATCCCTTTCAAGTACTTGAATATCCCAATCATGTCCCCTCTTTCTCTCCTGTCTTCCAGGGAGTGCATGTTCAGTGCCCTCAACCTCTCCTCATATGCCTTGCCCTGCTGATTGGCTTTCATTTTTGTAGCCCTCCTCTGTATCTTCTCTAGCAGGTTAACATCCTTTTTGAGGTGTGGGCACTAGTACTGAACTCCATACTCTAGATGTGGCCTTACCAGTGACCTGTACAAGGGCAGTATAACCTCCTCTCTACTACTACTGATCCCCCTAGCTATGCATCCCAGCATCTTGTTTGCCTTTGTTGCTGCTTTCTTGCATTGTGTGGAGTGCTTCAGGTCACTAGTGATCATCACTTATAGGGCCTTCTCCTCCTCTGATGCAGATACTTGGACTCCATCCAGGTAATGCTCTGCCCTAGGATTCTTGGCTCCAATATGCATAACTTTGCATTTCTTGGTATTGAAGCCAAGCTGCCAGATCCTGGACCAGCTCCCCAGCTTTTCCAGATCTTCCTGTAGGTCCCATATCCCTTCAGCTGTGTCCACTCTCCCACAGAGCTTGGTGTCATCTGCCAATAGGCACATTTTGCCTTTGATGCCATCCCCAATGTTATCGATGAAGACATTGAACAACACTGGCCCCAGCACAGAGCCCTGTGGGACCCCAATGGTTACCTCACTGGTGCCACATAACTGGCCCCCCCACCACCACCCTCTGGGTTCTGTCCCTCAGCTAGTTTTCCACCCATCTGACCATCTTTTCCCCAACTCCAAGATCCACCAACTTCCTGATCAACCTTTTGTGGGCACAGAGTCAAAGGCCTTGCTGAAATCAAGATAGAGGACATCTACCGCTTGGTCCCTGTCTACTGTCTTAGTGACACAGTCAGAGAAGTCAATCGAATTTGTTTGACATGATCTTCCCCCCATGAACCCATGCTGCCTCTCATCCTAGAGACCATGTTCTTCTAGATATTCCACCAACCTTTCTTTTAGTATGGTCTCCATGAGCTTGCCCACAATGGAGGTCAGACTGACTGCTCTGTAATTCCCTGGATCATCCTTGGGATGCTTTTGTGAAAGGACACTACATGTGCTGTTCTCCAGGCCTGTGGTACCACACCTGACTCTAATGAACTATTAAATAGGTCTTCTAGTGGCCCTGACAGCTCCTCAGCCAGTTCCTTTAGTACCCTTTGATGTACTCTGTCCAGGCCTGGTGATTTGTCCACTTTCAATGCCAGAAGACCCTCCCTCACTCTATCTTCCTCTATCACTATGTCTGTGTTACCCTTCCCCCACTCCTCTTTTCCTTCCTGAAAGCACTGGTCCGTCCTTCTCCCTGGTGAACATAGAACAGAAGCATTTGTTTAGTATCTCTGCTTTTCCGCCATTACCCTCCACCCACTCCACACCTTTCTTAAGCCTAACAATCCCTTCCTTCTTGTCCCTTTTCTCACTCATATAGTGAAAGAAAGCCTTCTCGCCCTTCTTAATTCCTTCAGCTATTTGATGCTCTTTCTGTTCCTTTGCTCACTGGACTGCCTTACTTGCCTCACTGGCCAACTTTAAGTAACTTCTTCTATCCACCTCTATCTTGGTCTTCCTGAATTTTCTATAGGCTAGCCTCTTTTCTCTTATTGCCTTGGCAACCCCAGAACTGAACTAGCTGGGCGGTTTGGCACTGGTGTTCTCCCCCCTGAGCCTAACACACTCATCTGTGGCAACCAGTATTCCTTCCTTAATGATGGACCACTTTAGGTCCACCCCCATATCTGCTCTGATGCCCACCAGATGGCTCCTTAGAACCTCGCCCATTTTCCTGATGTCTGTCCTGCTGAAATCCAAGATTTTGGTCTTAGTCAGGATGCTTTCCCTGTCAATATCCAAATGGAAACACACTGTGCAATGGTCACTTCCCTCCAGTGGCTCCCTGACCATTATTTTCTGTACATGCTCCCCATTTGTGAGCACCAGATCAAGAATTGCCTCAGCTCTTGTTGGTTCAGTGATGCCCTGAGTCAGGAACCCACTCTGCAGTCCTTTCAGAATCACCTGACTCTTAGCGCATGTTGTGGATGGTATACTCCAGTCCACCTTGGGCAGGTTGAAGTGCCCCAAAATTACCACCTCTCCTTTCCCTGCAGCTTCCAATATTTGTGAGATCAGTTCCCTGTCTCTCTCCTCATCTTGACTGGGTGGTCTGTAAACCACCCCCAACCTCACCTTTCTCCCTCTATTGGACCTTAACTGAACCCATAATGCCTCCACCTCCCCTTCCTCTGAATTCCCCCTCATGCAAGTTATTCTCTCCCTGATATAAACTGCCACCCCGGCCCCCCTTCCTGACTACTCTGTCCCTCCTGTATAGTTCATATCCAGGGATAGCAAGGTCCCAGTCATGGTGTGATGTTGCCCAAGTCTCGGTTACTGCAGCTATTTCCACCCTCCTGTCTGCTAATAGTTTCTGCAGGTCATCCATCTTGTTTCCAAGACTGCACATTCAGACACACCACCCTCCACCTAGAGTATGACCTTACTTCTCTTCCCTCTTTTCTTGTATTCACATTTATCCCCTCTGTGCGCACCCCTCCATATACCCTTGTTATGTGTTCCTCACCCCCTCCACCCTTTCCTAATTGTGTATTTGCCCCTTCCACCTCCTCACTACAGACCTCTTTCATCACTGTGGGGGGGTGTTTGCTGACCACCTCCTCACGGAGTCTGTGGACCTGCTCACCCACTGCCCCCCTCAGTAGTTTAAATTAAGTGTAGTAGTTATGTATTCCCCCAGCTTGTCCCTGAGTAAACTAGAACCCTCCCTACTGAGGTGTAGCCTGTCTTGTGAAAAGAGTGCTTTGTTTGACCAGGTCTTCTCCCAGTCCCCAATACAGATGAACCTCTCCTTCCTGCACCATTTCATTAGCCAGTCATTAAAATCATCTATTCATCTTTTCCTAGCTGTGTTGGCCCTTGGTACTAGTGTCACATCTGAGAAGGCCTGTGAACTTCCTTCCTCCCTGCAGATATTCCCTAACTCCCTGAACCTACTTTGCACTATCTCAACATCCTCCCAAGCCAGGTCATTGGTTCCCAAATGTATAACTAAATTAGATTTTCCTCCAACCTCCCTTACTATTTCCCTTATTCTTGGGCCCACCTTCCCCGCTGTGATCCCCGGCATACAAACCAACCTCCAGCTTGCATTTGAGTCCCTTTTCCTTCCCCAGTGAATACCCCTAATTATGGAGTCCCCTATGATTTCCACCCTTCCATTCCCTGCATCCATGTTCCTCGTCCTTCCTTTCTTACCTTCAGTATTAGCTGCTTCCCCACCTAACTGCTCCCTCTGCAGCCTGGCAAACTTATCTATACATCCATAGTTTATCCCCATAAATGTATTTCCATCTCCCAATTTGCCCCTCTCCGTATGACTATCTGTATCTGCTTTCAGTTTTCCCTCCTCTCTTCCATTCCTTTTCTCTCTCTCCCCCATCCTCCACTCCATTTTGTCTGCATATTCTTTCCTGCCCAGACTGATTAGTTCCCTCCCCCCTCCCATGTACTCCTGCTCTCAACCCTGGCTCAACCTGACCTCCAACCTGACCTCCTGCTGACCTCACCCCTTTAGAAATTCCTACCCCTGATGCTGCTCTCACATTCCCACCCTTTCCCCTTACTATTTGCCATTCCTCCACCTTGGGCTCCCTACTGTTCTGAATACTGGGTACTCCTCCCCACTCCCTCCCCTACCTGATGGCATCACTCCCCTGGGCATCACCCCTTTGCCTTTCCCTCCACTGCTCTGCTCCTTTGACTTCCCACACCATCCTTCCCAGCTCCCATCTGAGCAGCCTTATTTCAGCCCTTAACTGCTTCAGGCTCTTACACACAGGACATCCCCCTTTATTCCACATCACCCCCAGAAAGACTGCAGCCCCACAGCTATTGCAGATTACCATTCTACTGCTTCCCATACATGTACCCATTCCCCCACATCCTCCCAGCCCAGCTTCTCCTAGCCTCCAGTTATTCATAACTGTAAAATATCTATAAAATGAAAAGATATATAAATTCCTATCTTACGTTACCATCAAAATGTAACAACAATCTCAATAATCTAGAGTTCAGTAGGCTGCTTCTTCCAGTGTTCTATCAATGCTAGAACACTATGCCAAAGAATCTGTTTCTAAGCAACCACCTAATTGTAGCTAAAAACAATATTTTTAATAAATGTCTTTTAAATCATCAGCCCAGAAAACCCATGTAACATTGACAAAGTGAGTAATAGTACCACCTTAAACAACATGCCACCACCCAGCAACAAGCCAGCTAATCCTGGTAACAAGGACAACCCCACAATAATCTCAAACTGCTTATCTACTGTACAAAATGAAACCTACACAGGATATGATTCACCACAGAACAAACATGCTGACTATACTGTTCCCAACTAACCTGAAATACACACATCACACACCTTCATGTAGGCAACAACAATACCCTACTTCTCAGTCCACAAACTGTACATAAAAATATTTAAAAACTAAAAAAAAAATTGAAAATGTTAATTTATCTAAGGAGCTCCACATAGACAGTCACTCTGTTACCAGCATTCTAGAATCAGAATGCCTCTTTGCAGATGATACAAAGATCTGCAACAGGGTTGATACACAAGAAGGCATGGAAAGGATGAGAAGGGACTTGGCAATGTTGGAGGAATGGTCAGAAGTATGGCAGCTTAGATTCAATGCAAAGAAGTGCAATATAATGCACCTGGGAAACAACAACCCGGGGAAAGATTACACAATGGGTGGGGAGGTAGTAACAACAACAACAATGGAAAGGTACCTGGGAGTAATTATATCAGATGACCTTAAGGTTAACAAGCAATGTGAGAAGGCAGTAGGGAGGGCTGGGGTGATACTGGGATGTATAGGGAGAGGCATCACCAGCAGAAAACAAGAAGTTGTTATCCCTCTGTACAGACCATTGGTGAGACCCCATCTGGAGTACTGTGTCCAGTTCTGATGACCCCATCTCCACAAGGACATAGACAGGATGGAGGCAGTCCAGAGGAGGGCAACTGAAATGGTGCAGGGTCTGCAAGAGAAGCCATATGAGGAGAGACTAAAGGAACTTAATATGTATACCCTTGAGGAAAGGCGGAAGAGGGGGGACATGATAGAAATGTTTAAGTACCTCAGTGGAATCAACAAAGTCCAAGAGGGTAGCATTTTTCAGAAAAAGAGATGTGCAAGAATAAGGGGACACAATTTGAAGATAGAGGGGGGACAGCTCTGGGACAATGTGAGGAAGTATTTTTTCACAGAGAGGTTGGTGGACACATGGAATAGCCTTCCTGAGGAGGTTGTGAGGTCTAAAACTGTGGGAGAATTCAAGAATGCATAGGACAGCCATAAGGCAATTCTTGTAGGGGGTAGGAAGAAATAGGCTGTTGGTTAACTAGGATCTGCAGCTTATCCTGTAGGTAGGGAAATGAGACTAGGTGGGCCAAGTGGTCCTTATCTGCCGTCAAAGTCTATGTTTCTATGTTTCTATGAGTGTTTCTGCTTCTCTCCTTATCTCTTCAAATTCTTTTTGTGTTTCCTCAACTTCCTGATTCTTAATATTATTTATACCTAGATGTAAGATTAAGGCTGCTGATCCATCTTTCTCTTTAGTTATGTCTCACAACATTCTTTTTACATCCCTTATTTTAGCCCCTGAGAAGCAGCTGGTTGTTATATTTTCTTTGCTACCACTAGAAGTATATCTATCCTTATAAAATAGCAAGAAAAAAATCTAGAAATCTCATTGGCCAAGAGACATCAGCTGACTGTACATTAAATCTCTTTATACGCACAGTCATCCTGGTCATAAACCACATCACACAATGAACAAAACAGTCCTCCTACACTCAAAACTATCTCCCATCAGCCCCCCTGCAACCAGAACTTGCCTTCCATCACAAACATGGCTGCTACCTTTACACTTTAAAAACCTTCAACTGGGTCCTAAAAATAAAACTACCTTAAATAAAAAATAAAACAAATTAATTAAATGTTGCTTCCCTGATCATCACACTCTCCTTACACACATAAACAAATTAGAAACATTAAGTATTGTTTATAGTTTTTATTACAACTGTTTCTTTACTAACAGTGAAAAATCCCCCTTCTGTCTTTACCTGCTCATCAGGGAAATATCTTCTGCTTACCCTGACAGTGAGATAATTGAGTCTGTGGGTCTAAAACAGGCCTTTTTTTGTCTGTGTGTATAGTATAGTATGACATTTTGCAAACTTTTCTGACATTATTTAATTGGTCATAACTAGGTCAGTATTATAACTGGAGATCTGACATTTGGCCTACTAATTGCTTAGGAGATGCCCTAAACGAATGCCTAGATCCATGTAATTTGTGTGAGGAGAAGGAAAGTTATAGCGGTTCAAAGTCTTGCAATATATTTTTTGTGTGAACATTTCAAAAAATATTTCTATGCTTACAACTTAGCCATCTTTGGAGTTAGATAATTGAAAATTGATATTTATACTTTCTTGGAAGATCATTGGAACTGCTAAATACCTTGCCATTCAAAGCTCTCTTGTCTCGCTTATTGATTACAGCTTACCAATCTATGGATCAGCTACTGAAACAAGTCTTCGCCGCATCAAAGTTGCACTCAACAGAGCATGCCGGCTCCTTACTGGCTCAGCCCATCTATCCCATACCTGCGACATGTACGCTCAGGCTGACTGGCTCCAATTCAAAGGTAAACTCATGTACCAAACATGTTTACTGTCCAAAACAGTAAGATTAGGCAAAATGTCCCCAGGAGTGCAAAAGCTTATTTCCCTCACTATCAACTGTTGTTGCACCAGAAACTCTGCTAGCCAGATTTTTAATATACCCTGCTGTCGCACTTCTCTGGGACAAAGGTCTTTTGCCTACCGTGCCCCACTATTGATGAACTCATTGCACCATGACGTCACTTCAGCATCCACCTTGGGCTCCTTTTAGGTTAAACTTAAGCAACAGCTAGTTGCTGATGCCAGTTGTGACTGCTTACAATAACTTTCCTTCTTGTGACCAGAACTTATTCTAACCTTATGCTATCCTAACCTTATGCATAACTGTTCTCAGTATGTAAATAACTGTTCTAAGTTGCTAATCATTCTCCTTCACATTTCCTCATGATCTCTTCCACTCTTTCCCTTCACCCCTCTATGGCTTTCCCCTTTACCCCTCCCTCTTGTTATATCTCCTGAACTCCCTTGCTCACTTTAGAATGCTTTGTCCCGTACCTTCTCACCTCTGACAAGGCTCCTGGGCTGATGCCATCTCTTACCTTGTTGATTATTAGATATTAGGCTGAGTCTGTTCTAATTTTCCTGTAAAGGGTTGTTTCATAAGACCCCACCCCCTCTAATACGGCCCTTTGAATTCCAGGATTTAATCAAATATGCACCATGGCATAAATAGTACAATGCCACATGTATTGGAACTTCTCTATTTATACAGTCTTGTAATGTCTTGTATAAATCTTTGTTTTGTTTGTTCTCCGTCTCATACTTTCCCAATATGTATTGTTCATCTGACTTGGAACCTATGCAATGATCTTGTTCTCAAAGGTGTTATCCAAAATTTCAATGAATAAAAAATAAATAAAAAATAAATAAACAGAGAGGTATTTGGTTATGTAAATTGAACATTACAGTTTACATAATTGCAAAATGTAATTTTAAAATTTTCAAACGTTTGGAGACTTGTAACTCAGTCACCTTTAAATATATAGATCTGAAACTTAGCACACATATGTATGGGCCTTGTTAAAGTTAGCATAATAAATGTTGAGCATTCGGGACTAAACATTTAGAAATTCTGCTGTTTACATAATTGTGAGATGTAATTTTTAAATTTCCGAAGATTTGGAGGCTTATAACTCAGTCAACTTCCAAGACAGGAATCTGAAACTTGGAAAACATCTATATGGGCCTTGTTCAAGTTAACATAATATAACAGCTAAAATGTCATGTTTTTGAATGCACGTACTGATAATCAGAGCTGCTCTTTAGTCATGTCTTTACCCCTTTCTAGCTGTAATAATCTTTTCTTAACTTCATTCAATCTCACTTAACCTCCCTAGGCACAGCTAATGACTGCTGCAGCAGTTTTTAGTTTGTAGAGTGCTTTGGATGCAGTGGGCATGCATCAGAGGTGCTCAGATAATATTATGTTTGGATAATCAGATGATGGACTATGATCTGACAGAAGAATTATTTATATATAAAAAAAAGTTTCATTCCTATATCACAGCCAGAAACATTTTCAGACTAGATAGTAACTATCCAATATCTCATTTTTTTTAATTGTATTTATTCATTTCATAGGTAACCATACAAAATTCCATTCCCTTACAAGAGTACTCTATTACATTCAGGTAGCCATCTTACTTAAAGCATGTATTACCCCTTACACTGTGATATGCCTATTGTGGGAAGTAAAGAAATAATGCATTTAACCATTAAGTCCTGCTAAACCACTACATTCATGAGCTATAGACATAAAACAGATAGTGTCCAAAATAGTTCAGAGCCATGGTTGTGGACTATATGTAGTATAATGCATGCATTTATTTATTTCAAAAGTTTTACCAGGAAAGACAAACTGAGCTGGTATCAACTAATTTCCCAATGTGTCCTGGGGAAGGGGAAGAGGACAGAACACTGCAAATACAAGGAATAACATTCAGAAAATGCAAGAGTAGGGAAATATGTATAATAAAATAAGTAACTACAAACATTGCTTGTGAGTTGGAATTGTGTAATTCAAAAAAATGTAGAAGAAGAAGAACAATAATAACTATACGCAGTGAGCAACAGTGCAATCATAGGAGAGAGATTACCCAGAAGTGAGCTAATTGGAAAATGTTGAGGAAAAACACTGAGTAACAAACACAGAGAGAAAATCAGTGTGGCATATCAATATGCTGCCACTAGGGAACCATGCTGAAAAACACAAGTCAAGCAGTAGAACGGCACTCTGGGTGGTTGCCGTTGAGGGGGCAGATTTATTAAAATAACTCAGGGGTGATGCATCTCAGGAAGGGGGAAAACTTGGGAGGGAGACTTAATAAACTTACTTGGGGGGACACAACTCGGGGAGGGCAGCTTGACAGTGGGTGCAACATCAAAACAAAATGAAGAGGAACCAGCCAGTATCGAACACAGGTCTGTTGGACCCAGCATGCAGACTCAGCCGGTAACTCTAACCTCTACGCAATATTGCTCCCATGGGTTTGCAGCACACACTAGTGGAGTTAAACTGACCAGCTTGATTGAAAATGGCTGCTTGGCTACACATACAGTGCTACAACATGCCCACGCTGTTATATAAAAGCAGCTGTTTTCACTCATGCTACTTTATCAATGCACATTTCAACATGCTCTGTTTCCTGTGCTGTCTTGATGGCATACCTAATTGGAGAAGTGGGGTAGTGGCTAAAAACTGAGGAGAAGGGGCTGTACTGATGATAGTGTAATGTGGAGGGCAGTGGACAAAAGTCCAAGGCCCAGTGTTAGCAGCAACTGCAAGAGTGAGTAGTGAAATCATGGAGGAGAGATTTTAGAGCACAAATGAAGGAGCAGAGAGACAGGAAGTGGCAGAAAGACACAGAGTTTAGGGAAGCAGAAAGAAAAGGCATTATGACCAGCAGAGGATTTGCTCTGGGGGGGTATGAGAGTGACAGCAAGAGTGGCAAATGGAATTAGAAGTAGTACAGAGGGGGAAGAGAGGAGAGAAGCCAGATATGAGGGGAGGGAGCAAACTAAGATTTGAAGATAAAGGAGAACCAGTGGGTAAGGTTCCTGGCATCAAGGGAGAGGAGGTAGAGGGAGGTGCACAAATAACAGTTGCGAATGCACAGAGGTTTGTCAAGGGCATATCAACAGAAAGACTGAGAAAAGGGATCCAACCCAATAAACACAACCATAAAGTCAAGCCACACAAATGTGAGGGTGCTGGATTTTAGGAGGGCTGCCTTTGAGAAAATGGGACAGTGCCTCAGAAAAGCATTAGCAAATGGGCAAGAAGGAGGGGTGGAGGAACAATGGAGAAAAATCAAAACAGCCATCACAGAGGCAACAAACCTTTGTATGAAGAAAATCAACAAAACAAAAAGAAGGACACAACCACTATGGTTCTCAAAAGATGTGGCAGGGAAGTTTAGGGAGAAAAAGATAGCATTCATGAAGTATAAGGAAACACAGAAGGAGCAGGACAGAGAACTGTACCAGTTAAAGCAGAAGGAAGCAGGGAAGGCAGTCAGAATAGCAAAGGCCCAAACTGAGGAAAAGATACCCAACTCGTTTAAGAAGGGGGATAAAACCTTTTATAGGTACATTAGGGAGTGAAGAAAGACCAAGGGAGGGATAGTGAGGCTTAATAAAAGGAAGGGGGTGGGCAGAGGGTGGCAGTGAAAAAGCAGGGATACTGAATGAATAATTTTCTCAGTAGTCACAAAAGAATAGGAGGGGGAGGTACCTAAACCAAACAATAGAAGCACTGTGGAAAGGGGGGTTTATACCAATCCATTTACAGAAGAAAGGGTTCTGAAAGAATTCCTGAAACTGAAGGTGGACAAAGCAATTCGGCCTGATGGGATTCACCCCAGAATTCTAAAAGAACTAAAGGGAGAACTAGTGACACCACTGACTACCCTTTTTAACCAATCATGGGAGGATGGTGTGGTACCTGAGGACTGGAGGAGAGCGAATGTGATTCCTCTTCACAAAAGTGGGACCAAGACAGAGGCAGGAATCTACAGACCTGTTAGTTTGATCTCAGTGGTAGGGAAAATGATGGAATCACTTCTGAAGGAAAGAATTGTTGAGTACCTAGAGGCCAGTGGGGCACAGGACCCAAGGCAGCATGGAGTCACAGATATAAGGTCATGTCAGATGAATCTAATTGATTTCTTTGACTGGGTGACCAAAGTAGTAGACCAAGGAGGGGCTGTGGACATGGCCTACCTAGACTTTAGCAAGGCATTTGACACAGTCCCACACAAAAGATAAATAAACAAGTTAGCCATCCTGAGAGTGGTTCCCAGGGTTGTAGCCTGGGTAAAACATTGGCTGGACAACAGGAGGCAGAAGGTAATAGTACACAGAGTCTACTCCAAAGAAAGGGGGGTTACTAGCAGGTTACCACAGGGTTCAGTACTGGCACCGGTCCTCTTTAATGTCTTCATAGGTGACATTGCAGAGGGACTGGAAGAGAAAGTCTGCCTCTTTGCAGAAGACACAAAGATCTGCAACAGGGATGATACACAAGGGGGGTGGAAAGGATGAGAAGGAACTTGGCAAGGTTGGAGGAATGGTCAGTAGTATGGCAGCTTAGATTAAATGTAAAGAAGTGCAAAGTAATGCACCTGAGAAACAAAAACCCAGGGGAAGAGTACACAATGTGGAGGGAGGTACTAACAACTACAACAAGCTCTGGCAGAGCCACTATGACTGTGAATGCATTAACTAGATAAGGGTGTTTCATGGGCTTAAACATAAACGTTTGTTTATTTATTTAAAAAATATCAGAGTTACAAACCTTTGAGTCAGATACTCATTTACACAGGCACCACATCAAGAAGACCAAAGCAGTTCAAACAATATACAATAGCTAAAGCAAATAGACATCAGGAGTCAAAGAGAAGCCCAGAGTGTTCATTTGAAGGCTGTTGCATACAATACTTTTATAGCAGTACACATGCTAAATCTAAGGGCATGGCTACATCACTGTCACATGATACAGGGGGCATCGTAGGAAAAAGAAAGCCAATAAATCTATTTGTTATGGAGATCCCCGGGGTCATAAAACTACCATACAGCTAGCAAGCTAATTTAGGAAAAACTCCTAATAGCAGACAGAGGGAAGGACACACTAGGATTTCACATACATATCAAAACACTCTACATAACATATGTTTTTTGCACATTCTGGGTGGACTATTCCTTTAACTTTCTGTGGCCTCAATTAACTCCTCAAGGCAGAAGAAAAATAGTAACTCCTAAAGCCAGAAGAAAAATAATGCTCTAAAGCTTCCTATATACTACACACAGGCACAGAAACTGGAAAAACAGGTTCCAAGGAGTATAAACTCAGCAGGAATGTTAGGGGGATGGCAGCTGTGATAGTTGTTTCAGTCTTTCTTTTCACTGATAGAAACTGAGCCAGGAAAAAAGGAAAATACATTTCATCACAGACTGTTTACGCCAAGTACATGAACCTGCGTGATTTATCTGTAAAGACAATTAAAAATGTATTTCTAAATGCATTACTAAAACCAATGCTTTCAAGGTTTGAAACTACTAAAAAGACAAACTATATACATAGATAGATAGAATATGATAAACAAATATCGTTAATCCCAAAAGCAGAACTTTGTTTTTAGTATATAAATGTTTAAGAAATACCTGAAAGCTGAGTGTAACCCCCCCCGTTACCCAGAGTTACAAGAATCCCAGTTAGAACTAGTAGCAGACAGGGAAGGCAGCTTGTGAAATTCCAGTTAAATGGATTTCACACTGTCTCACTCTGTTCTCAGTCTCAGCTGAGACTGAGGGATGACATCATTTTAGAACTGTTGCAGCTGCATAAGGACTTTGGAAAGTTGCAGCTAGGGAAGTTAGGATAGAATGTTGGGAGGATTTTAAGAGAGTCAGTAGTAGTCTGAATGTGGGCTCAGTAGAGAGAAGAGGTGTGCTGCAGCTGCAGGACCTCAGAGCCCTTAGCTCTGCCAGAGAGCTATATTTTTTAGTTTAGGTGTGTGTTCTCACCTCAAGAGGAACACAACAGTGCCTGTTGAAGTGGTGGAGACTGCTTTCCAAAGTTTCAGGGCCTCATCCCTGCAGGGATGGGGAAAAGGAATCAGCCTGCTTCCAGGGACAATTCCCCTGGCCCGGCTAGTGAAAAAAGAAGCTGCCTGTAAGGATTTGTGCTGAGGCACCTGGAAGTTTCATTATGTTTCAGAATAGAAAAAGCCTGTGGGGCACCTGCAACCAAGGGGTGAGTTTGCTCTGCTAAAGGGTCAATGTGTTTTCACCTGGGACAAGATGAATTTAAGTGACTGCTACTGTGGGGTCAGGAAAAGACAGCCAAGTACAGTTTTAAAAGTTGTAGGAATTGGACTGCTTAACTCTGTGGGGGTCTAGAGAAATGGACACAGCCACTAATTAAGAATGTTTCAAGTTCATTACATGTGGGATGGAAGAAACAGTACATTAAATGTGATATACATTTATAGAGAATCTACAAAGTAAAGTGTTTTCAGAGATGAGGTGTTAAAGTCCAGAGGAATGGCTGGGTATGATTTACGGGAGCAAGATGTGGGAGACCCCCCATCTGGCATGACCAGAGTCACCTCTACGGGTTCGCTTTAGGACACCTGTTGCTTTCCCTTGGGTACTTGGCCAGTGCCTGAGGAAAGTACCTAGATGTGGGATTGTTTGAAGAAGATTCCCTGATGGAGCCAGAAGTGCTCAGGGGTGGTATAGGGAGCCACCAGTAAATCTCCATAATAAATGACTAAGCAGTCCAAGGGCTGGCAAGGGAGCCGAGCCAAGGAAAGAAGGTAGTCCAAGGGCTGGCAAGGGAGCCGAGCCAGGGAAACCATAGAAGAGTAAAATTAGGGCAGTGTGCCCTGTGGGTTGCTAAACCCGAGGGTTTAAGATTTAAGAAGATGTGTGTCTGTGGAGGAAAATCTGCATTACCAGGAGTGTAGCCCTGTGAGGGTCCGTCTATGCTTTATTGTTCCTTTTTGTTGTGAATAAAAGCCACACTTTAGAATCCCAACTCCTTGTATAGACATTCAGTTATTGCTTCCTGTGTCCGGAATTCTTAGGTGTCCCTGTGCAGAGTAGCCAAACCTAGCCAACATGCTGAGTGACATTTTTCTCCCCAAGCCCAGGTCCCAGGTAGGGGGTTACATAATGGAGGCACCGCAGAGCACTAATAACACAAAAAATACCACCAACCCAACCCCTGGAGATTCCCACCTGGTAGTTGTGGCAGCCCGGGTTACAAAATTGGAGGCTACTGCTGGGATCCTGTTAAAATTTGGGAGAAAAGCAAGAAAGGTTGCTCGGATGATGGCTAGCGTTTTGGCAATCTGGCAGAGGGTAGCCCAAAAATCTGAAGCAATTGCCAACTAAATGTGCCGCTCCGTGCCGTTGTCTGTGTGCTGCTGTGATATTGCCAACTGTTACCAAGGAGCAGTAAAGCCAGAGTGTGTATGCCCCTCTCCTGCATCAAATTACAGCATTTGCCAGCTTTTAAAAATAATTGTGGCAAAGAAAAGTGTGGAAAACTGTGGGTAGCAAAAGGAGAATTGTGCCCTAGACATTGGAAATGCTTTCTGTGTGGACTGAGAAACTTGTGCTTAATGGCCATGAAAAATGGTTAAAATGGGCTCCCACCGAAGAGCTACAGTTGAAAAAAAAAAGTGTGGTTTGCAGTTTAAATCTTGCTTGCTCGATGATCGCCGTGAGAAGAGCATTCAAGAGGAAAGAGGCTCATTTGCATGGTGTTGAGTGATTGGTGAGACTGCAATCAGTCCCGCCCCCAAGCCAGCTCTAGAGCAACTGCACTGCATTCGAGAAGGAGAGTGAGTGGAGTGTGAGAACTGGCTTGCCAGGAGGAGCGTCACGGTGAATGAAAGCGCTGTAGAAAGTTTAAAAACTGACTTTTCTGTTCAAATTCGGGCTTAACCAGCATCTCGATCATCTGGACTGTGAGTGTGGTGTTTTGAGGGACAATCGGCAGGACTGCTAGCCCGCTTCCTTCCAGAAGCCTCCACGATTGGCTGTAGGCGGTTTTTTCCATCGCAGCAAACAGCTACTGATAACAGTGAGTACCATCCAAATGAAACAGCTCAAACTGTGATTTCACCAAAAAGCCAGCTGAATCTGTGTGTAGCAGTGTAGTCACTTTGCAAAGAAGGACTGTGCCAAGTTTGAAAGAAGCTAAAACAAGAATTCCAAGCAACAGACTGTGAGCATAATTATAGGTTCAGCAACAGTATAATTTTCAGAGCCATGTGAGAGACTGTGAGTTGTATGAGACATGCAGCAAGAAATACAGGCAATCCTGTACTATGAAATACTGAGGCTTTATGGGACTGTAAGCTAGAGCAGTGTCTTCAGCAAGTAAAAAGTCCATGGTAAATCATATAAATGTGCTAAGAGAGCAACCAGTGCAAGTTTGTGCAGTTTGAGCTAATGTTATCAGTAGAGTGTGTAAATCGGATGTGCAGTGACTTGACCCATTTACAGAAAGTTGGAGCACCAGGAGTGCTGCCGCCGCCATTACAGGGTGAGGCAGTAATGTAAACACAGCAGTAAGGGAGCCATTTTGTGAAAAGTTTTTTCATCTAAGTGGGACTTGTAATAACAGTGAGTGTTTGTTTTCTCTGCAGTCATGGCTTCAGGACCAGCCCACTACCCGGATCATGCCCGGGCTATGATCATAGGAGAAGTTAGCATGTTGATAAATATTGAGAAGTACTACTATGGAGGATGACTGCCTCCTCATGTGGCGATTCCTGAATATCCAGTACGAGTATGTGTGATATGCTTAAATGCTGGAAGGGATGTCTTCATGGTACCTCACTGTTCTGGGTGCCTAGAGGAATATGGTTTGTGTAAAGCGCCCAAGATTCATTTGGCTCCCACATGGATGAAGTTACAGGAACCTGCAATTGGCAGCACACAGCACCAGGAAGGACCTGAAGAGGGAAGTTCAGTAAAGTGTGGCATAAAGCTAGAGGGTGCAGATCAACAGACAGCACAGACAACTGATGTGTCCAAGTCTGAGTCACTGAGAGACAGTGCAGAGGGAGCATCAGCAGACCCGTGGACAGAAAGGTCTAGTCCAAGTCTCATAGGCGAAAATGAGACAGAAGAGGCCATTGAATGGGAGGTTTTGACCTCCACGCCTAGTGAGGAGTGGACCGTCTCAGGAGTGGGGAATGACTGTTCACTCCTGAGCACAGATTCTCAGTGAAGATGATAAGGGGGAACCCATTTGGCCTGACAAAGAAGGCGTGGGTTCACAGCTTCCAGTTCTTGGCTTAGAGGAACACATGGAACAGAGTGGTGATGCCACTGCCCTGGCTGTGCAAGAAGGAGCCAGGGATCCATTTTTTTGTGTTGTTAAGAATACGTAGCTGGCAGAACCAGGACTGGCTGCCACCAAGCCAGGCCAGAGGTTACAGGTTGACCAAATCCAGTAAGGAGGAAAGACTGGTTCGTACTGTAGGAAAGCGAATGAAGTCTATGGAGAATCATTTCCTACCTTTCCTCGAAGTATCTGGGAGGAGATAGAAAGGTGCAGGAAATCCTGGATTATGGAAGAGGCCATGACACATGTGCACCCTCGTGCCAGCAGATTTGTAAGAGACAAAATCTTGCAAGAAAAGTTCCAAACATGGAAAGTGGGCAGGACATTGTTTATAGACAATGTTCGGATCGTGGCTAGCAAGGGACATGAATCCTTTCACAATGTGAATTATGAGTGCCCAGACGGGGTAATAATTCTTGCACCTGACCCATTGTGCTATTTCCCACAGTGTCAAGAACATCCTGTGAATGTGCCCATGCCTACCAAGTGGAGAGCAGAGCAGTGGTAGCCAATGCTGCCATTCCAGCTGTTGTCATACCTATGTTGTTCCGCCAGTCTAGACATCCAGGATCCAGCTGCCCCACATTCAACAGTTCTACAGTGTACTGGCTTTCCAGAATCCATCAACTTGGCCCACCAGATGATTTCAAATCCAGAGAGGACATCAGGCCAGCTGTATCTTGATTCATCGCCTAGGTATCGGATGACTTCAGACCAGCTGTTTTCCTTTTTGTTCCTGTTCCAAGGTTCCATCTCCAGAGATGACATCAGCCCAGCTGTTCCCAGATGTGCCATCCTGTTCATGTTCTGGAAGATGTCCACTCAGCTGTATTGACAGAATGCTGCCAGGGAGAGTCTTCGACGGGGGAACAGGTGTCGTATATTTTCCATTCTTCAAGGGACTGGTAAGTCCAGACTTTTTCTATTTCTGAAATTTGTAGTACACACCCTATATCAGTAGACTCCAAAAGTGTGACATGTCCTCAAAGACTCTTCCCTCCAGGACTTTGTCCTGCTAGAACTTTGCTTCACTGGGCTCCGGCCCTGGAGAGACTCTTTATTGGACTTGCCCTCGGGTATTGTGAGTCACTAGAAGGGACATTTAGGGCATTCCATCCCCCCCAAATTGCAAATGTGCATTGTAAATATTCCATTTTTCTACTGTTTTTACAGTTACTGTTTTCTACTTTTCTAAAAATTATTTTTGGGATTCTTCAGTGTTTAGATGGTAGGGGTTTAGATAGAACTATGTATGCAGATTAGGTGTGTTTTGTTTTTCTCTTTTCTTGCAGGTGTTCCTGAAGAAGACCAGAAGACCAGAAGAGAAGACAAGAGGAGGAGGAGGAACTCATCAGAGTTCCCCTTGTACTTTAAAAAGTATTTGGGTTTAAAGTACTGTTGTTGTTGTGGTTACTGTATGTAATTTTCCTTCCATAGATATGGTTGTGAGGGAGTGTGGGAGTAATGCATTGTGTATGGTATTAGCTCCTGGTGTGTGGTTGTGGGTGTCCAGGGTTGGGGGGAGGTCCCCTGTTTGTTTGTTTTGGGGTTTTTGGTTAAAGGCAGATAGATTTTCCCTAGATGGCTGGGGGGATAGACAGTATGTGGTCCTGACCTGCAGTAGGGGCTGCAGTACTGATCTATTAGGGCTATGCTCTGGACAGTTCTGCCACTGAGTACCCATAGTCAGTGGGTAGAGTAGAGGCTGATGCTTCAGCCGATGGCCTCTGGGCCCTTAGTGTTGCCTGCCTGTGCCTAGCACATGGTAGGAGGGGGCCTGATCACCCCTCTCCATAGGAAGCACAGGGGGTAGAATGGCCTAGGCCAGGTAACTAATGACTGCGGACAGTCATTTTCCTGGCCCAGGGTGAGTGTAACCCCCCTGTTACCCGGGATTACAAGAATCCCAGTTAGACCTAGTGGCAGGCAGGGAAGGCAGCTTGTGAAATTCCAGTTAAATGGATTTCACACTGTCTCACTCTTAGCTGAGACTGAGAGATGACATCATTTTAGAACTGTTGCAGCTGCATAAGCCACTTTGGAATGTTGCAGCTAGGGAAGTTAGGATAGAATGTTGGGAGGATTTGAAGAGAGTCAGTAGTAGTCTGTATATGGGCTCAGTAGAGAGAAGAGGTGTGCTGCAGCTGCGGGACCTCAGAGCCCTTAGCTGTGCCAGAGAGCTATATTTTTTAGTTTAGGTGTGTGTTCTCACCTCAAAAGGAACACAACAGTGCCTGTTGAAGTGGTGGAGACTGCTTTCCAAAGTTTCAGGGCCTCATCCCAGCAGGGATGGGGGAAAGGAATCAGCCTGCTTCCAGGAGCAATTCCCCTGGCCCGACTAGTGGAAAAAAAAAGCTGCCTGTGGGGATTTGTACTGAGGCACCTGGAAGTTTCATTATGTTTCTGAAGAGAA
Organism: Neoceratodus forsteri; assembly: GCA_016271365.2. NCBI lineage: Eukaryota > Metazoa > Chordata > Ceratodontiformes > Ceratodontidae > Neoceratodus > Neoceratodus forsteri. Next base: position 146,305,332 of record CM028133.1, on the reverse strand, counting down.
AAAGCCTGTGGGGCACCTGCAACCAAGCAGTGAGTTTGCTCTGCTAAAGGGTCAATGTGTTTTCATCTGGGACAAGATGAATTTAAGTGACTGCTACTGTGGGGTCAGGAAAAAGACAGCAAAGTACAGTTTTAAATATTGTGGGAACTGGACTGCTTAACTCTGTGAGGGTCTAGAGAAATGGACAGAGCCACTCATTAAGTATGTTTCAAGTTCAGCACATGTGGGATGGAAGAAACAGTAGATCAAATGTGACATACATTTATAGGGAATCTACAAAGTAAAGTGTTTTCAGAGATGAGGTGTTAAAGTCCAGAGGAATGGCTGGGTATGATTTATGGGAGCAAGAGGTGGGAGACCCCCCATCTGGCGTGACCAGAGTCATCTCTACGGGTTCACTTTAGGACACCTGTTGCTTTCCCTTGGGTACTTGGCCAGTGCATGAGGAAAGTACCCAGACATGGGATTGTTTGAAGAAGATTCCCTGATGTTGCCAGAAGTGCTCGGGGTGGTATAGGGAGCCACCAGTAAATCTCCATGATAAATGGATAAGTAGTCCAAGGGCTGGCAAGGTAGCTGTGCCAAGGAAAGAAGGTAGTCCAAGGGCTGGCAAGGGAGCCGAGCCAGGGAAACCATAGAAGAGTAAAACTAGGGCAGTGTGCCCTGTATGTTGCTAAAACCAAGGGTTTAAGATTTAAGAAGATGTGTGTCTGTGTAGAAAAATCTGCATTACCAGGAGTGTAGCCCCATGGGGGTCCATCTATGCTTTATTGTTCCTTTTTGTTGTGAATAAAAGCCACACTTTAGAATCCCAACTCCTTGTATAGACATTGAGTTATTGCTTCCTGTGTCCAGAATTCTTGGGTGCCCCTGTGTAGAGTAGCCAAACCTAGCCAACATGCTGAGTGATATTTTTCTCCCCAAGCCCAGGTCCGAGGTAGGGGGTTACATAATGGAGGCACCGCACAGCGCTAATAACACAAAAAATACCATCAACCTGACTCCTGGAGACTCTCACCTGGTAGTTGTAGCCACCCGGGTTACATGAGTCTTTCCTTTTGAGACACCAGGTGACTCTGATAATCATTTGTTCCAAGGGTTTTTAAGTCAGTTTGAATGCATTAAGTATTATCTGTTTTTCTAGTTCTTAACAAAATGCAGGGACTGCACAGATTTGTTCTGTTTCTTGGCCAGATACCAAACTAGTGACTCTTCTTTCAGCAGGATAGGATCCATCTCATGCCCCTCCCACATGAATAAAAAAAAAGGTGGGCTGGATTTTAAGGAGCTTCTTGGTGGAGGTGGGTTGGATCTTACTTCCCCCAAAAAAACAATGCTGCCTCCCACTACTCAGGTTCCAGTTCTTGTACCACCCATTTAAGAAAGAAAATAGTACCCTGCAACCATTGCCTAACTTGAAAGTGTATTTATTTGAGGGCGGAAAACATTTCTTGGAGGAGAGTAAGGTGGAGGAGACTATTTACACCTTCAGTCAGTTCCACGGGACAGAAAACATGACATCACACCTTTTGTACATACAATACTCCTGTTGGCTCCACCCACAGTCATAAAAATGGAAAGGTACTGTGGAGGGGTTATGGGATAACAGATGGACCAGACACCGAACTTCAAGTTCAACACACAATCTCTGTGTGATGTTTATTCAAAATGCAGGAGACAACCTGTAATATGCAAAGTCAGAGGGACCCCAGTAATTCCACAGTAGTCCCCAGTTTCCCCCAGTATACACTGTAAGGTGCCCTGTGCACCCTGTACATAAAAATAAATAAAGATTTCATGCAGCTGCAGCACCAATGGCTTGGATGGAATGCTGTGCTGAGCTGGTCATGCACAGCATTCCACCATAACCATTCTGGAACCAGAGCCCTGGTTTCAAAAAGTTTTTAACAGTTTTTCTGTGTGTTCATGGGTAGCTGTTGAGGAAGGAGGATGCAGCAAGTTTAGGAAAAAGGGAAGTGGCTTACCTGTTGTTGAAGCCATCCCTGAGGACTTGTCTGTGCTCCTGCTCTGCCTCCAGCACCTGAAGACTGCCCCAGAAGTTGGAGGGCACGGTTGGTGGTGCCATAGTGGCACCACAAGAAGAAATAAAGGTGTGCAGTGCGGTTGTTGGGCTGTCAGCCCTGTTTGTTTTTTTATTTTGGACCCAGTATTAATTTTAAAGTAATTCCAGTCCCCCGTCAGTGGCTTGCAAGTGTCGCATCACCAGTTGTTCAGTAGGCCGTCTTAGGCCCCTTGCCATCCTCCCGGCTGCCTGCCAAATTTGCCTCCCACTGCCAGAGATACCTCCCGCCTCCTGATTCAGCCTTTCGGCATCCCCTTCTGGTTGGGTGAGTCAGTGGCAGCACACTGAAACGTGCTGACCGCCCTGCAGAAGAAACTGTATTATTTTTAATAAATAGATTGCACATAGCGCCGCAGGGGAAATCAGGTCAGAAGGACCCAAATTAAATATTCAGGAAGGGCAGGTGTAGCGACGCCCATGGGGAGGGGCCAAGGAAGCAAGGCCAGTCAAGAGGCCTATTAATATTAATGAAAGTGGTGGGAACAAGGCGGGACGAAGGAAAAGAGTGGCAGTAGGCTCAGAGAGCCAGAAAAACTAAAGGGGGCCCTGCCACTCCTGGGCATATAACAAAATTAAAGGGGCAATCCAGGCCCAGTTAAGAGGGCACCAGGCCCAGTTAAGAGGGCACCATACCCAGTTTAAAGAAGGCACCAGGCCCAGTGTAAGAGAAGGCACCAGGCCCATTTCAGAGAGGGCACCATGCCCAGAGTATGAGAGGGCACCAGGCTCATTTCAGAGAGGGCACCAGGCCCACATCAGGGGAACCAGTCCCAGTTAAAGAGAGGGCACCAGGCCCATAATTAGATAGGGCACCAGGCCCAGTGGTACTGAGGGCACCAGGCCCTAGCAGTAAGTAGGTGCCAGACCTAGCAATTTAGGGCAAGCCAGCCCAGTAGTAGTAAAGGGCTACCCCAGCCTAGTGAGTAAAGGCAAGCCAGCCAGTGGTAGTAAGGGCAGCCCCAGCCTAGTGAGTGAGGGCAAGCCAGCCTAGTGGTAGTAAGGGCAGCCCCAGCCTAGCCAATTAGGGCCAGCCAGCCTAGTGATAGTAAGGACAGCCCCGACCTAAAGAGTTAGGGCAAGCCAGCCTAGTAGCACTAAGGGCACGAGGCCCAGCCAAGTGAAGGCACCAGGCCCAATAGTAATCAAGTAGGAGTATCACAAGGCCCACGACCTGTAGCTAGCTATTTAGTCCTACAGCTGTGTTGGGGCCCAGTGAAAGAAGTGACCCCAGATTTAATAGGAGCCTAGCTAGCCACGTAAGCCCTCCAGTGTTAAAGGAGGCCAGTCACCCATCTTTGGTATAGCCTTCCCAAGAGCCTGTTCCCCACTGTAGAGCTTCCACAGTAACAGAGAACCAAATTTAGCTAGAAGGGACCCCCATTAGAGTTAGGTCCACCAAAGTTAGGGTTAAATCTGTATGATAAATTGCCTGTATATTTACTGTGGTCTGGACACTGACACTATATAGTTATTGACCACTACAGCAGAATTTGAGACTCTGTTTGCATTTTCCTACATTATTAGTCATTCATGAATATTATTGAATGTCAGAACTGTCTTGCATTGCTTTGTGCCAGCATTTCGGTGCTGGATAACCATCGGAATCAGTCTTCAACTGTCTTCGGAATCACTTCACCCCAGTGTAACCCTATCAGACTTCACCCATCCTTCAAGAATCATCCTCCAGTGCATCCAGAAGCAGACAATGGTCAATCCAAGAACAGCCATACTGCAGTCGCCTCAAAGTTGCATCATCCCATTTCTTATTTTCCTCTCATAGTTTCCCAGTACGGCTTGGCCCAGTGCAGAAGTCTGTCATCCGTTTTCATGTTTTCATGTCTGAAGCAAAGTACCATTCAACTTGTCAGTGTCAGTTCTCCGAGTGGCATTTGGTTTATTGTTTTACTGTGTCCTGGCTCGTCCGGCCGTGGACTCTAAGTTGGTCGCAGTTGGACGTACGTTTTATTGTTTTGGCGAGTGCCTTGGCTTGTCCAGCCTTGGAACTTAAAAGACCAATGCACTTCAGTGCCCAGAGAGAGAGTGGTTACCTGGAGTCCAAGAGTGGTCTAGAGGTCCTGATCCAGTGGGAGCGTCAGCCAGTGTGTGTCTTTAGTCCAGAGGGAGTGCTTGCCTGGAGTCCAGGAGTGCCCCAGAGGTTCTGATTCGCCCATTCCAGTGTGTTCATCAGCTTAGAGTATATCTTCAGTCCAGAAGCAGACTGTTGGTTGGTCCTTCTTCTTCTTCTTCTTCTTGATCCCTTCACTTGACAATCCAGAAGCGGATTGTGGCCAAGTGGTTTGCATCGCCTATTCTTTCCAGGCAGTCTAGAAGTGGACTGCAGCTTGATCTTGTATTCCTTTCCAGCAACCCTAGAGAGGTGATGTGTAGCCGAGGACCCATGATCTGTTAAATCCTCTCTGCACCTTTAGCTTTTCCACCAAGGTTCTGTATTTCACCGGGAAACCAGTGGAGTGTTTACACATTTCTTTCGTTGACAGAGAAAGTTACATGCACCAACTGATGATCATCTTTTGCGTAGACTCTTCTTGTAGTATTGGAATGACTGTAATTCTAAAAAAACCTATGTTTTAGGGAGAGGTGCACCTCGGGGTTAGAAGTAGATATCTGAAGATAAGTAAGACTCTCTTACAGTGTAGCTGTTACAGTTGATATATCCATTTTTGTATTCTCTGCTGTAGAGTTTCCCCTCTTATAGGGAGGTAGAAAAATAGAAACTAGATGCTCTTACAGCGTAGCTGTTACAGCAGTTGTTCCTCTTGTCTACAGTGAAGTAGTAGATTGTATATATATATATATATATATATATATATATGATTGTCCCTCTCGTGACCCCTCCCAATAATCAGATGCCAATGAACTAGTTCCTTTTCTCCACTCATGCCTCCTGCCTCTCCATTTTGGTGAAGAACTACATCATGTAGCCAAATAGGGAAAGAACTGCCTTACCACCTGGGTGAGTGTATTGGACTATCCTGATATTCATAGCTTTTGGCTCACTTCTTTTAGTGTCACGGAATTATGTGATTCTCATTCATTCCAAATATTACCACTCTTCTATCTCCTACTACTTTTACCAACCTGGCACACTTCACTTGGCGTCATGGACAGGATACTTTTATTGGAGTCCAAAGCAGGACACAGTGACTGAAAATGGAATCTAGCAGGCCAGAAACCTCTGGTGGAGCTGGAGAAGGGATACGGTTGAACCCGATCACGATGCCCTATTATTTTGGTGCACCCTGGTTGCTATGGTTCTCAGGGAATCCTACAGATTCATCTACCACTAACTTAGGAGAGTTTCAGAATAAGATGATGTCCATGTTCCGGATGTATGAAATCCCAGAGTGACAGCAGGTGAAAATGTTAATTGGACAAATTACAGGTGCAGCTTATCGAGAAGTTAGTGTGTGGCCAGTGTGAGAAGACACAGGTAGAACAATCTTTAATAGGTTACAAAGGATGTTCGACACCCGTACACTGTCTGACCTGAAGATGAAATTCTTTTCAAGAATGTAAGGAGCTGGTGAGACTCTATAAGAGTACGCTCTCAGCTTACAAGAGGCCCTTAAGGCACTTGAAAGACTGGACCCCCATGATCTTCACGACCCGGATGAATTATTAAAGGAAAGGTTCATAGAAGGGGTAAGGAGTGACACCCTTTGCTGAGAGTTAAGGCTGCTGTCCAAGCAAAATGCGGACATGCAATTCTTGAACTTTAAACAGGAAGCTATCAAGCTCATGGGTCATGACCATCCAGGTGACACATCAGAAGTACTACAATGTTGTGAAAAAATGCAGAACAATTACTGGATGGGACAGCCAATATGTTGCCGGGATGCAGTTGCTACCAGCCGGTATAACCAAGATCAAAATGCGAGTGCTGCGCACCAGGAACCTCCATTACAGAGAGGCACAGAGAAGGACAGAGGCCTCAAGAGATGGAGTTGCCCATGAAAATGTGGCAGGAGATGAAACGAGAGATTCAGAATCTCTGAGAAGACTTAAGGTGGGAAATAAGAGACCAGATGGCAAAGGAATCAGAGTGGCACTTGTCCAGACCCCCAGCAGCCAGTAATATGGGGAGAAAACACTCAGACCAGTTCGATGCGAATGCAAGACCTATGTATTAGATGATGGCCTGTCCCAGGGGGTTGGGGATGGATGGGGAGGAGGGCCTCGGCACTCAACTAGGGATCTGAGGTTCAAGCAGACTCGATAGACCGTAAGGCCTAATCTGCTGGCAACTAGTATGTTAGTATATGCCAGAAGTGTGGGATCAGTGGCCACATTGCACAGAGATGCACACAGGAGACAAATATGCCTGCCATGACTTTAAACAGGAAATCCCCTGGGTGGAGGACCGAGCCTTGGGACAGCTCCCAATAGGTCCATCGAAGAACTCCACAACAGCCTGGTTCATAGGAAATTGTCCAACCACCACTATAAAGATTAATGGAATGGAAGTGGAGGCATTATTGGATGCAGAATTGCAGGTGATGACACTGCAGGGCAAGACTTTCTTTGAACATTGGACAAAAGACCAATTAACTAAACCCCCAAAGAGATGGATGAATCTAGTAGCTAGAAATGGTCTCAATTTTCCTATCATCGGATATATGGAAGCAAGTATTACTTTAGGAAAGACCGAACATCCAAACCAGGGGATACTGATCAGCAGTCTATATGATGACAACCTCCCACCTGTAATATTAGGTATGAACCTACTCCAACATTGTCTAGAAGATCTGCTACAGGTGTTGAAACAACTGACCAGTTCACTTTTATGGGACTAGAGGTAGGCCTTACAAGGGACTATCAAGTTACTCCAATGCCATCAAAGATTTGTCAATAAGAATGGGGAGACTGGAAAAGTCAGAGTAATGGATGAGAGGCCTGTCCAACTGAAACTGGGTGTTGAAACCATACTGTTGTGCAGAACCAAAGTGGGACTGCAAGGTAAAGACTATACAGCCTTAGTCGAACCGGAATGGGCCAAAGGAGAAGATCCAGTTGTAGTGGCTAGACGCTTGGTCACGGTAAAGGCGGAAAAGTCCCTGTACACCTGCTGAATTATGGCACCAGCCAGTGACTGTATATAGACAGCAAGCCATTGGTCGCCTAATGAAAGTGGAATGGGAAGATGTCGTAATCCCAGGTGAAGAAGAAGAGGAAATGCCTCACGTAACAAGTGCCATTATCATAGTTCAGGAAGTGACATCAAAGGCGAAACCTCCGATGCTTGGATACAGGAAATAGATATGGGAAATCCATGACCACAGAAGAAGAAAAGGCGGAGCTGTTGAAAGTAATAAAAGAGACATACCAATGCCTTTTCTCACCATGCCCTAGATTTTGGGTGTGCTAATGAAGGTGAGACACTATATCCCCATGGAAAACCACCCACCCATTCAGGAAAGATTCAGACCCATACCGCTTACATTGTATCAGCCAACCAAGCAGCTGTTAAAGGAATTGTTAGAAGCAGATGTCATAAAGGACAGCCACAGTCCATGGGCAGCACCAATAGTTCTAGTCCAAAAGAAAGATGGAGAAATACGATTTTGTGTGGACTATCAAACTCAGTCAGATCACACACAGGATGCTTACCCATTGCCCTGCATTGAGGATGCTCTCACAGTCTTAAAAGTCTGCAGCAGTCTTCTCAACCATAGACTTGGCAAGTGGATACTGGCAAGTACCCATGGCACCGAAGACCAAGAAAAGATGGCTTTTGTGACTCCTGTGGGCTGTACGAGTTTTCCTGAATTCGCTTGGACTTTGCAATGCGCCAGAAACATTTCAGCACTTAGTAGAACAGTGTTTAGGGAGCAAGAATTTCGACTCGGTGCTTCTTTATCTTGACGACATCATAGTCTACTCAAAAATGCACAAAGAACATTTGAAACATATGGAACTGGTTTTGAACGCTTAAAAAATTATGGACTAAAGATCAAACCTTCAAAGTGTCATTTCCTGAAAGAGAAAGTCAACTATCTGGGACATGTGGTATCCACAAAAGGGATAGCGCCAGATCCTAAGAAAATTAAAGTAGTGAAAGAATGGCCATGTCCAGTCACCATGAGAGATGTAAGGTGATTTCTAGGATTTGTCAGATATTATTGCTGATTTGTAAAGGATTTTTCCAAGCAACCAGCCCCTTTGCATGAACTGTTACGACACTCCAAAGGAAGCAAAATCAACAAAAATTGTCGAGTGACTTGGACGCCAGAATTTCAGACTGCATTTGACCATTTGAAGACAGTGCTAACCACACTAATGGAGCTCGCTTACCCGGACTACCTGAAACCTTTTCACCCTTATAATGATGCTAGTAACAAAGGCCTGGGAGAGGTGCTCTCCCAAGTACAAGAAGGAAGAAAAAGGGTGATTGCCTACGCAAGCAGAGGATTAAGGGGTTCAGAGAGAAAGGACGAAAGGTACAGTTCTTTTAAATTGGAGTTCTTGGCACTTGTGTGGGCTGTGACAGAAAAATTTAGGCATTACCTCACGGCTGCTTCGTTCACCATGTACACAGATAACAATCCCTTGGCACATGTCGACACAGCAAAACTTGAGACATTAGAGCAATGATGGGCTTCCAGGCTGGCTAATTTCAATTTCACCATAAAATACCAATCAGGAAAGGCAAATGATAATGCAGATGCTCTATCCAGATTGCCCACTTGCAAAGAAGAAGAGACGTTGAGACTAAGAGAGAAATTTAGAAATGCCATCCTTTATTCACATTCCAATGAAAATAGTACAATTAGCAGTCAGTACCTGCAGACTACTGATCAGAGCACAGAGACAACATCGACATTGCCAGCAGATGAAAGAATGGGTTTGTGGACACAGCTACAGAATCAGAATCCTCTATTCCAAATGATCAAAGAGATACTGAGAACCAGGAGAGCAGTAAAAGCCCAAGAAAGAAAGACACTACTTACAGAGTTAACCAAACTGTTACGACAATGAGAATACCTCAGCTTAGAACAAGGAAAAAATATACGGAAAACCAGAGATCCTAGAACAAGAGAAGAAATCATACAGATCCTTATTCCTCAGGTGGAAGCGGGTGCTGTATAAGAAGCTTACCATAATGGGCCGGGTCATTTTGGACACCTAAAGACAGAAAAAACGATCAGGGAAATACTTTATTGGATAGGTATGAGAAAAGACATTAGACAGTGGTGTGAAAACTGTATGGCTTGTAACCTTAAAAAAGAGGCAGATAACAAACAGAAAGCACCCTTACACTCATTTGTAACCAAGGAACCCTTGGAGGTTGTTGCCTTAGACCATTTGAAGATTGCACCTAGTAAAAGTGGATGCCAGTACGTACTGATTGTGACACTTGGACAGCTGTTCTGATCACTGTATCATTTTGTAATATAAAATGTGTATGGACTGTCTCTCATGAGAAAAGCTGAAACAGCATGTGAGACACACACACAGGTTTTAGATACAAGGTGTTACCTGGAAGGCCAGAAGCTAATTACAGACTAGAACAGGCCTTAATCAGAAATCTCCTGTTTTCTAAGTTAATTATGGCTTTAACTGCTAAGAGGAACTCAGTATCCCTTTCATGACATTTCGAGGGGAAACCAGGTTTAGTACTCTGGTGCGAAATCATAAAGATGCTTTAATGTCCTGGAAGGAAGATGCTCAAAAAATCTAAGAAAATTATTTGAAGAAAATAAGCAGTGCTGAGGATTACAGAATTTAATACTTTGAAAAGACATCCTGTTTTTGTATAGATTTTTATATATATTCTGACAGGAGGAGCTAGGTGACCTCATGCAAAGAGGTGGCAAAGCAAGCTTTTAGACAATATTCTATTTTACTTCAGAGACACTTCTATCTAGACTCTTACAAAGAAACATCTTCGAGCATGTTAAGCAGGTATTTAGAGAGAGAGAGGCAAATCTAAGTACTGTAGTAGGAATAGCAACGTTTAACCTTGTTCTTTTAAAAGATTTGTATGGTTCTTGTGATATAATAGTTCTGTAGTTTATGTTTTATATATTTTTTTATCTATTTTAGTAAAACTCTATTTTTAGAGCCTACTTGGTCTGTCTTTGATTTCTTTCCTTTACAAGTGGAGTATATATGGTTAAGCAGACACTGTACATAAGCTTGAATGGTGATACCAAACTGGAAAAAGGTAAGCATTTTAAATCTGGGGTCTTTATTAAAATTTTTAAGGGTTCCTTTCTGTACACCTGGTTAGGTGCCCGTAGGCAAAGATATCTGGCCCCCCGAAGACAGAATTATCTGAGCCTGTGCATTGGGTATGCTAGCAAGAGGTTCACAGTTTGAATCCCTCCAGAAATGAGACCAAAGGTTGATTCAAACCCACAAAAACAGACAGGAACATTACCCTGTTTCTGTTAACTGTTCACAAGACTGCACTCAGAGCTTGGCACTTTGGGAGTAGAGGGCTGACCTGCTGAGTGGGTTTGTGACACTGATGATTATGATCACTATAACAAATTCATGGTGGCAGTACCCATAAGAATTTATCAGCTCAGATAACTGCTGAAGCTCTGTGGAGACATTTTGTGTGCGACCATGTGATACCCTTCACAAATTGACTGATCAAGGTAGTGCATTTGAGTCCTTGTTATTTAAAGAACTGTGTTCTATGTACAGCTGCAGAAAACTGAGAACCGCCCCATATCATCTGCAAACAAATGGTCTATGTGAACGAGCAAACTGCACATTACTAGAGATGTTAAGAGCAATGTCAGAGGAGCAAAAAGCAAAATGGCCTGAATTACTTCCAGAATTCTGCTATGTGTATAACAATATGGTGCACTGCTCTACAGGGTACACACCCTATTATTTAATGTTCGGCCGACATGGGAGACTTCCAATGGACATGGTTCTTGATGTAAAGCCGACCTATAGAAAACAGAGGAACCAACCTCATTATGGGTAGAGAAACATCAGCATAGACTTAGAGAAGCAGCTGACATTGTGTCAACTCAAATGAGACATGTACAACAGCAGCAAAAAAAACAATATGATCGTAAGGCACATGCTGTACCTTTATTTGTAGGAGACAGAGTCCTGCTTAAAAACACTCATACCATAGGCCATAAACTTGCGTCTAGGTGGGAACCCACACTGTATATGATAACAGAAATTCCGTATCCGGGACTTCCAGTATATAAAGTCAGAACAGAAGGAGGACATGCTAGTAAAATTGTGCACTCGAACCTCTTAAAGCCTTGTACATTTCAACCTCTAGTTTAGACAGTGGTCAAGATGACAAAGCAACCAGATGGGAGAGAAAGGAGCACACAAACATAGATATGACTACTCCTGGAGACCCTAGAGAATGGCCTTTGTTGCCAGGTATTACAATGATTAATTCCAATTCTACTAGGTCTACAGAAAGCTCTATACATAGCTCCGCACGTACAACAAAAGGTGTTCTTCCAAGACGTTGGGTAGAAGAAATCCAATAATCTCATAAGGGTCATCTGTAAATAAAGCAAAAATGCAGTAGTAAGTTAGTATAGATTACCTTACAGTTAAGAAATGTTAAAAAGTAGAAGTATTGAACAGTAGAAATGGTAAATAGTAAGAAGTTAAGAATGTTTAAAGTTTTAAAGTATGGTGCATTCTCAAAAGTTTAGGAGGATACATGGGGACATGTATCTTTTAGCAGGGCCAAATATGTAATATGCCAAAGTCAGAGGGTCCTCAGTAATTCCTCAGTAGTCCCCGGTTTCCCCCAGTATACACTGTAAGGTGCCCTGTGCACCTGTACATAAAATTAAATAAAGATTTTATGCAGCTGCAACTAACAATGAGTTTGATGGAATGCTGTGCTGAGTTGCTCATGCACAGCATTCCACCCTAACCATTCTGGAACCAGAGCCCTAGTTTCAAAAAGTTTTTAAGTTTTCTGTGTGTTCCTGGGTAGCTGTTGAGGAGGGAGGACGCAGCAAGTTTAGGGGAAAAGGAAGAGGAAGAGGCTTACCTATTGATGAAGCCATCCCCGAGAACTTGTCTGTGCTCCTGCTCTGCCTCCAACACCTGAAGATTGCCCCAGAAGTTGGACGGTGCAGTCGGTGGTGCCATCGGGGCACCACAAAAAGAAAAAAAGACATCCGGTGCAGCCCTGTGAGCCCTATTTGTTTATTTATTTTGGCACCAGTATTAATTTTAAAGTAATTTCAGTCCCCCGTCGGTGGCTTGCATGTGCCGCATCACCGGTTGATCAGTCGGCTGTCTAAGGCCCCCATGCCATTCTCCCGGCTGCCTGCCGAATCTCCCTCCCACTGCCAGAGATACCTCCCACCTCCCGATTCAGCCTTTTGGCATCCCTTTCTGGTTGGGTGAGTCGGCGGCAGCACACTGAAACGTACTGACGCCCTGCAGAAGAAACTGTATTTCTTTAATAAATAGATTGGCAATAGCGCCGAAGGGGAAATTGGGTCAGAAGAACCCAAATGAAATATTCAGGAGGGGCGGGTGTAGCAACCCCCATGGGGAGGGGCCAAGGAAGCAAGGCCAGTCAAGAGGCCTATTAATATTAATGAAAGGGGCGGGAACAAGGCGGGATGAAGGAAAACAGAGGCAGTAGGCTCAGAGATCCAGAAAAATTAAAGGGGCCCTGCCACCCCGGGCATATAACAAAATTAAAGGGGCAATCCAAGCCCAATTAGGAGGGCACCAGGCCCAGTTTAAGAGGGCACCAGGCCCAGTTAAGAGGACACCAGACCCAATTTAAAGAGGGCACTAGGCCCAGTGTAAGAGAGGGTACCAGGCCCATTTCAGAGAGGGTAGCAGGCCCATTTCAGGTGCGCCAGTCCCAGTTAAAGAGAGGGCACCAGGCCCATAATTAAATAGGGCTCCATACCCAGTGGTACTGAGGGCACCAGGCTCTAGCAGTAAGTAGATACCAGGTCTAGCAAGTTAGGGCAAGCCAGACCAGTAGTAGTAAAGGGATACCCGGCCAGTGAGTAAGGGCAAGCCAGCCAGTGGTAGTAAGGCCAACCCTGGCCTAGCAAGTGACGGCAAGCCAGCTTACTGGTAGTAAGGGCAGCCCCAGCCTAGCAAGTTAGGGCAAGCCAGCCCAGTAGTACTAAGGGCACGGGGCCCAGCCAAGTGAAGGCACCAGGCCCAATAGTAATCAAGTAGGGGTATCACAAGGCCCAGAACCCATAGCTAGCTATTTAGGCCTACAGCTGTGTTAGGGGCCCATCGAAAGAAGCGACCTCAGATTTAATGGGAGCCTAGCTAGCCACATAAGCCCTCCAGTGTTAAAGGGGCCCGGTCACCCATCTTTGGTATAGACTTCCTGAGAGCCTATTCCCCACTGTAGAGCTTCCACAGTAATAGGAGAGCCCAATTTAGCTAGAAGGGACCCCATTAGAGTTTGGTCCACCAGAGCTAGGGTTAAATCTGTATGATAAATTGCCTGTATATTTACTGTGGTCTGGACACTGAGACTATATAGTTATTGACCACTACAGCAGAATTTGAGACTCTGTTTGCATTTTTCTGTATTATTAGTCATTCACAAACATTATTGAATGTCAGAACTGTCTTGCATTGCTGTGTGCCAGCAATTCAGTGCTGGATAATCATCGGAATCAGTCTTCAACTGTCTTCGGAATCACTTCACTCCGGTGCAACCCTGCCAGACTTCACCTATCCTTCAGGAATCATCTTCCAGTGCATGCAGAAGCAGACAACAGTCAATCCGAGAAAAGCCATACTGCAGTTGACTCAAAGTTGCATCGTCCCAGTTGTTATTTTCCTCTCATAGTTTCCCAGTACGGCTTGGCCCAGTGCAGAAATCTGCCATCCATTTTCTTGTTTTTATGTCTGCAGCAGAGTACCATTCGACTCTTCAGTGTCAGTTCTCCGAGTAAAGTTCAGTTTATTGTTTTAGTGTGTCCTGGCTCATACAGCCGTGGACTCCAAGTTGGTCACAGTTGGACATACGTTTTATTGTTTTGGCGAGTGCCTTGGCTCGTCCGGCCTTGGAACTCAGAAGACTGACGCACTTCAACACCCAGAGAGAGAGTGGTTGCCTGGAGTCCAAGAGTGGACCAGAGGTCCTGATCCAGTGGAGTGTCAGCCAGTGTGTGTCTTCAGTCCAGAGGGAGTGCTTGCTTGGAGTCCAAGAGTGGTCCAGAGGTTCCGATTCTCCTGATCCGGTGTGTTCATCAGCTTAGAGTATATCTTCAGTCCAGAAGTGGACTGTTGATTGTCCTTCTTCTTCTTCTGATCCTTCACTTGGCAATCCAGAAGTGGATTGTGGCCAAGTGGTTTGCATCACCTATTCTTTCCGCAGTCTAGAAGCAGACTGCAGCTGGATCTTGTATTCCTTTCCAGCAACCCTGAGAGGTGGGTGTAGCCAAGACCCATGGTCTGTTAAATCTCTCTGCATCCTTTGCTTTTCCACAAAGCTTCTGTATTTCACTGGGAAACAAGTGGAGTATTTACACATTTCTTTTGTTGACAGAGAAAGTTCCGTGCACCAACTGACGATCATCTTTTGCATAGACTCTTCTTGTAGTATTGGGATGACTGTAATTCTAAAAAAAACCTAAGTTTTAGGGAGAGGTGCACCTCGGGGTTAGAAGTAGATATCTGAAGATAAGTAAGACGCTCCTACAGCATAGCTGTTACAGTCGATTGATCCATTTTTGTATTCTCTGCCGTAGAGTTTCCCTCTTATAGGGAGGTAGAAAATAGAAACCAGACACTTTTACAGTGTAGCTGTTACAGCAATTATTCGTCTTGTCTATAGTGAAGTAGTAGCTTGTATATATATGATTGTCCCTCTCTTATGACCCCTCCCGATTATCAGATGCCAATAAACTAGTTCCTTTTCTCCACTTGTGTCTCCTGCCTTTCCATTTTGGTGAAGAACTGCATCACATAGCCAAATAGGAAAATAATTGCCTTACCACCTGAGTAGGTGCATTGGAATAGCCTGATATTCATAGCTTTTGGCTCACTTCATTTGGTGTCACAGAATTATGTGATTCTCATTCATTCCAAATATTACCACCCTACTATCTCCTACTACTTTTACCAACCCAGCACATTTCAAACCTTAAGCAATAGCATATCCCTTCTTCAGTATATCAGTTTGCAGCAGCAGACTATGTATGTCCTTTCTCTGCACTTAGTCAGCACCTACCAACACTCATCTCTGATCTCAACATTTTTAATGAAAACCCATCATCTCCATGTGGGCCTTGTTTGCTTGGGTAGTGGGGCCTCAAAAAGAAAAAAATAACAAAACAAGCTAAAAACAAAGAACCTCAGTCCAGAATCACTGAAAAAGGGTTTCCCCAAAAAGCAATGGCAACAAGTCAAGTTTCAAAGAAATACAAAATCACACATACTTCCATATTGCAAAGCATCATGGGACATATGCAAATCACCATGAAATTTCAGATGTGTTCAGTTTACAGCAATTTACATGCATTTTAAATAGCACAACTAACTTAATTTCTATAATAGTCACCTAGTACTTTTTACCATTATCAAAAACACCTAGTGCCTTGGTATTTTCAACATTTACAGGTTTCATAAACATAAGATATATACATTAAGGTATCTTATGGCATAGTGTTATTATATACTAAATCCAACAAACATAAACACAACCTGTTTTACATACACTTGGAGGTCACCACAGTAACCTCCCTGTATGAGGACCTGAGAGGGAAAAGGTAAATTAAAGAGGACACTATAGCATAGTCAAGAAAGGGAAGGAGATACCCATAGGTGGCCAACCTTATGGGCTAGAAATTGTAAAGGATAGCTTAGGCTAAGAAATAGAAGAACTGGACGGTCACGTGACACGCATGGAGGAGTAGCTGCAGCTTATCGGGGCTCCCGCTTCTAATACTTGAACCTACTGTTAAAACACAATCTGCAGTCTTCTTTCGCCGCTACCAGAAAGTTTTAGGATTGGAGCCAGTTTTGGTGCAATCTTGAACCCGGTGGATATCTATAATGCAGGCTCCTGATCAAGAATTAGAGGCCAAACAGCCGCGCCACAGCTCGTCGCCATCAACTGTGGATGAAGGTATCACCCCGGCAAAAATCTACAGCAACTTGACAACTATCAAAGAGGCCCTGTTCAAATTAGAAGATGAGGTGGCGGAATTTAAGCCCGCGCTGACCCAGTTAGCCCGTCGGGTGACGGATACAGAAGCTCGAATCTTGTCTATTGAACGATCCATGGAGAAAACTGGACCTGCTATGATTGAGTGTAAAAAGGTGCTGGCGAAGTTGGAGGATCACCTCGACGATTTAGAGGGTAGAAGTAGACGTAATAACCTGGTATTATTGGGTCTTCCCGAAGGAGAGGAGGGCTCGAATACAGTGCTTTTCTTACAGCGGCTTCTGAGGAAATCGGCTGGGCCTTCACCTAACGTGCCGGAGTATATTATCGAGAGGGGCCATAGAGCCCTTAGAGCTAAGCCGGCTCCTTCCGATCCACCAAGACCCATAATCTTCAAACTATTGAACTATCTCGACCGTGAGCACATCTTGAGAGAGATTAAAAGCTAGCAGCTTTTCAATGGGAGAGCAAGAGGTTGAGACTGGTCCCTGATCTGACCTGGAAAATGAGGCAGAGCTCATGCAATTTTTCGAGCCCGTTACTCTAAGCTCTGGATGGCGTGAGGATCCGCTCACCCGCCTGCTCTACCCGGCGAAACTGGAGTGGCACGACCAAGGACGGCACCAATGTTTTGAATCGGCTGAAGAGGCCCAACATCACTCAAGCTATTATTCCCTGATCTATTTTCCAAGGGTGAAGATTTAAGAGCCAGAGTGTACGGGATCTAGCAATGGAGGACATTTTGGGAATAATTCTGGTTGACAATCAAAGTGTTATTTCTCGTTATTTTTAGACTCTAGCAATTTTGTTACTGGGTCGCTAATTTGGGAGATGCATTTACAAGACTGCATGGTTCTACCCAAAGACTATAAGTTATATTTCTCTCTGAGTTTTTCATTTATTTAATTAGGCCTCACAAGAAATAACTGAGGCATAGTATACGAAGCTGTCCACAAGAGGGAGCTGGCAGCTTATATATATTATTTAATGTATTTTACGACTTATTTGTACACTATTTTAGTGTTTTCCATATTTTATCTTGCTGGATTTGATTATGATTATACAGTTAAGATGGGAGGCGATCCAGGTTTTCGAGCACAAGGATTTATTGTGTTTTCTAGTATGATACTACTTCTGGCTAGCAGAGGACCAAGTTATTAGCTATTAGTGACCAGCTTTTTCATGGAAGGAGGTTATGGTGGCTGACTTTCTCTTTCTCCCTTTGAGCTCTGACTCTTTATGTAGGCACTGATATCTAGGAGCCTTTATTAATCCTTCCTTTTAGACACTATCTCTACCTCCTAGTTTGAGGAGAGTAACTGATCTACAGGAACTATTTACAGTTATATTCTGGCACCTGCAAAGTCCTATGTTCGCCCAATGTATTTCTAGGTTATATTCTATCGAGGGCTTTACTAAAGGTCATGGACGGTCATATAATTTATCCCAGGCTAGTATTCTGGTGGGTATCCGTTTCTACCCTTAGGGTAGTTCCGTATTTGGATATATGTCTGCAATCCAATCTATGAATAATGGTCTCAAAAAATATTACAGCAGGTAGACCCTGCGGGTTCTCAAAATGATTATATCTGGTCTTTTCATTTTGTCTGGTAAGAAGGGGGGGACCCCACCTCTAGGGCGCACCATGAACCAGTGGTTGAGGAGTTGGCTTCGGGCCAGGGGGGTTAGCTTTAGGTTGGGTTTTGGAGGAAGTTCTGTTTTATTGGTTGGGGGGTTAGGTTTTGGTTATGTTGTTAGTTTTTTCAGGGTATGGGTAGATAGGGACACAGCTATCCAAACTTTTTCTACAAGGGAATCCATTATTCATGGTAAATGGCTTTCAAACTAAATATTCTGTCATGGAATATTAAAGGGGGAAGAGACAATTGTAAAAAGTTTGTAATTTTGAATCATTTGGCCCACTACAACCCAGCAATAGTTTTTTTTTACAAGAAACCCATATTCTCTCTGATCGTTTATCTCATTTTAAAAAAAAAATGGGTAGGACAGGTTTTTGGAGCTGGATTCTCCTCAAGTAGTCGTGGGGTTGCTATTCTGATTGCATGAGGGGTTCTGTTTATCCACTCAGAAATAATCTCTGATCCAAACGGTAGATACATCTTTGTTTTAGGTAGACTTGGAGGGTCACATCTAGTATTGGGATCAATATACGGTCCCAATGTGGAGTCACCTTCCTTTTTTGTCCAGTTGGCTATGGTCCTATCCTCTTTTAAGGGGATGCCAATTATATTGGGAGGAGACTGGAACTTAGTCCAGTCTGATAGGTTGGACCGCTCAGGATGTAGAGGACCGCAATCTTCGCCGGCTTAAACTGAGTTGGTGGAGTTCGCTTCAATCTTAGGTTTAGTAGATCCATGGAGACTGTTTAACCCCGCCACTCGGGAATATACTTTTTTTCCACCGGTTCACAAATCCTATTCAAGGATTGACTATTTTTAGTGAGTCAGCAATGTTTATCAGGGCTATCAGTAGTATCCTTACCTAGAGTGATCTCTGACCACTCCCTATTAAACTAAGTTGGTCTTTGCTTTCTCCCTATCAAGGTCTCATTCTTGGTCATTGAACAATAATGTACTAAGGACTCTCAGGTATTAACTCGATTTAGAGGATTTCTAACCAATGCAATTGAATCTAACTGGGGCTCTATTATGGCTGTAGACCAAATGTGGGCTGCACTTAAAGCAGTATGGAGAGGGGAGTTAATTCGGTTAGCAACTGTCCGTAAAGTCAAGAATAGTTTGGGGTTGACTGATTGTTTAAAAAAAATTAGGGAGCTGGAAGTCATAAAGGAGAATTTGAGATCGGAGGATCAAGAACAAGATTTAATCACCTTAAGGTCATGGTATGCCAACACTCTGAGGGAGAAAGCAATGGGTTCAGCTTCCAGAATTAAAGCCGTATATTTAGGTCAGGGCAGCAAAGCTGGGAAACTGCTGGCCTGTAATTAAAACAAAGAACAGATGTCAAATGGGTGGCGGCTCTAAGGCACCCTGTTTCAAAGGAGTTAATTACAGACCCTGAAGGTATTTTGGGGATTTTTGTAGATTATTACAAAGATCTCTACTCAATCCAACCACTTTCCCCTCAAGGCATACTTAAAATGCGGGAGTTTTTGGCTAATGTCTCCCTTCCTCATTTGTCAGAGGATTCTATTCAGAGGCTGGCAACTCCTATCTCAAACGAGGAAATTGGGAAGGCTATTCACTCACTTAAGCTTGATAAAGCACCGGGTCCAGATGGATTCACACCCCTTTTTTCAAGCTATTTAAACCAAATATTATACCATTATTGAGTCAACTTTTTGCTTTCTGGCTTGAGCAGGGGATTAAAGACAAAACACTTTTCGAAGCTAGAATAATTTTATTGCCCAAACCCGGTAAATCTCCAGAATTGGTTGAGAACTTTAGACCTATATCTTTACTAAATCTTGATATAAAAATCTTTACTAAAGTTCTGGCCTCTAGATTAAAACAAGTATGGTTGGAATTGGTAAGTTCGGAGAAAGTGGGCTTTGTCGAGGGTCGTTCTTCGGCCGATCACTTCAGGAAATTGTTTTACTTAATTTCTGCGTCTGTGGACCCAGGCATGGAAGCATCCCTGGTTTCATTAGATGCAGAAAATGCATTCGATCGGGTAGAATGGGCCTTTATGTTTGCAACCTTAGCTAAATTTGGCATTCCGGATAGATTCATGCATTGGATTAAGATCCTCTACTCGTTTCCATCTGCTAGAATTCAGTGCAACAATTTAATTTTGGCTGCCTTCCCTTTGTTGAGGGGAACCCGGCAAGGCTGCCCTTTATCCCCTTATTTATTTAACCTGTATATTGAACCCCTAATTAGTACTATTAAGAAAGACCAACTGACTCTAGGGATCTGTATTGGAGATGAAGAGTATAAATTGTTGGCATTTGCAGACGATTTATTATTGCATATTCGGAACATGACATCAATCGCTCCACGTGTTCTAAGCCTAATGCTAATTTTAGTGAATTTTCTGGATATAAGTTAAATGTGACTAAAACTGTTTACCCACTCTCCCCTTCCTTCATAGGAGTTGGTGCCTATCCTTGGGACTACAGTGGCAAACAAAGTCCTTATTATATTTAGGTATACAAATCTCTAAAGATTTGGAGGAACTAGCTTACTTAAATTTTAGGTCCCTACTAAAGACAATAAAGGAAGATTTGGAGAGATGGTCGAAACTTCCATTGACTCTCTCAGGGAGAATTAACACTATCAAAATGGTGATCTTGCCTAAGATTTTTTATCCGCTTTCGAATTTGAACATATATCTTCCCAAATCCTTTTTCAGACCTCTTTACAAATACTGTTCTGACTTCATTTGGAAAGACAAACCTCCACGTAGGGCCTATTCTAAACTTTGCTGACAACGTAAGTCAGGAGGCCTTCAGTTGCCCGATTTTTTTACATATTACTTAGCAGTCCATGCATCTAGAGCAGCACTGTGGGCATGTGACACCGAAGTTCCTTCCCCTGGACTTATATTGGATCGTGTCTTCTCCAAAGAATTGAAATTAGATTTGGAGTCCCTTTTTGTATACCTCATGGACAAAAATCCCTAAGAAAGCCAGGAATACCCCACTAGGTTGGGATATCAAGGCTATGCACCAACTCTATTCGAGATTTAAAATATCTCCATTCTATGATTTATCTCAACCTTTGTTAAGGAATCCCAATTTCTTAATTGGTAACCAACCTATTGTTAGATTTTTTCCAACCCCTTCTTCCAAGATCCATATCTCAGAGTTTTATTCTGGCAACTCCATGCTTCGCTATCAACTCTTTCTGTAAAATTTGGGTCAAACCTCAATCTTTGCTATGGTTGGCTCAAATTCAAAGCAGTATCAGGTCCTTTCTGGGCAAAGGTAAACGATCTGATAAGGCTGGAGTCTTATGTAGTAAGTTGTGTGAGCTTAGTCTATCTGGCAAAGCTATTTCCAAAATCTATAAACATATTTTAGTAAGTCTAGACTCTACTTTATCCCCGACACCCTGGTATTGGAAATTAATATGTCCTTAGAATGGCCAGAGGCAACATGGGAGAAAATATGGGTGAGACATTCATTCAGAATGCGTTAAGCTAAGATAGATTAAGAGAGATCCAGTTTAAGCTGTTGCATAATCTTTACCCTCCCCATCAAAACTTAATCGTTTGAATGGCCTATGCCCCTGTATGCAGGGATTGCCATGATCCCTTAGCAACTACCTTTCATAAAGTGTGGTCCTGTCCTAAAATATCTGGGTTTTGGAATTCGGTTAAATGCTGGATAAGCCCATATTGTGACTTGTCAGCATTCTTTAATGTCAAGGTCTGCATATTTGGGATGTATGGCCTTATCCCATACATATCCAGAAGTACCAAATGGCATTGATCGCATTAGTTACTAAACTATTAATTTTTATGCATTGGTGTGAGGACTGGCTCCTTCATTTAGAGTGGTGGGAGGAATTTTGAATACTTTATATGCAGAAAGATTTGCTTACTCACTTGTTAATGCATTGGCTAAATTCTACAAGTGTTGGGGCGGAGTTATTCAGTGCCTCAAGGATAGATACAACTTTTAAGGGACGGTATCCTTTTGCCCCATTGCTAATTTCTTATTTTCCCTCCTTCCACTATTATTCTTTTATTATCACCCCTATAGTCCTCTCCTTTTATGCTCTCTGCCTCCCTTTTCTTTTCTTTTGTTTTTTCTTTTGCTATTTAATATCCTAATGGTGCCTGGAAGCTTGTTATCTCTGGATCTCCTTTCTTTTACTTCTTTCCATGTCTCTCCCATCCCTAAGTGTAGAATGGTAGTAACAGTATTAAATTATATGTTCTAGCACCGGCATTATGTCAAAGTTATTCACTAGGATAGCTGTGGGGTGGGGAGGGTAGGGGTGGGGTGGGGGTGGGGGCTTCCTTTTTCTTTTTTTCTACCCGTTGTTTTAATCTTTTAATTTTAATGAATTTGTGTTGTATTATGGGATGAACACTTGTTTGTGATTATTTAATGTGTAGGTGCATATGGTTTCTGTAATAACCCTTTAATAAAAAATATAGTTATCTGCAAAAAAAAAAAAAAGAAATAGAAGAACTAATGCAACAGATTTAAGAAAAGGTTGGTCCTCAAGAGTGGCAGGAGCTCACTGTCACAGTGACCTGGAGGTAGTCATATCAGATGATCTTAAGGTAGGCAAGCAATGTGAGAAGGCAGTAAGGAGGGCTGGGGGGATACTGTGATGCATAGGGAGAGGCATCACCAGTAGAAAACAGGACGTTGTTATCCTTCTGTATAGACAAATGGTGAGACCCCATTTGGAGTATTGTGTCCCATTCTGGAGACCCCATCTCCACAAGGACATAGACAGGATGGAGGCAGTCCAGAGGAAGGCAACTGAAAGGGTGCAGGGTCTGCACCAGAAGCCATATGAAGAGAGACTAAAGGAGCTTAATATGTATACCCTTGAGGAGAGGAGGAAGGGGAGGACATGACAGAAACATTTAAGTACCTCAAGGGAATCAATAAAGTCCAAGAGGGTAGCATCTTTCAGAAAAAGAGATGTGCAAGAACAAGGGGGCACAATCTGAAGATAGAGGGGGGGATGGCTCGGGGCAATGTGATGAAGTATTTTTTTAACAGAAAGGTTGATGGATGCATGGAATGGCCTTCCTGAGGAGAATATGAGGTCTAAAACAGTGGGGGAATTCATATGAACAGAAAATTTGAGCTGATGTCCAGTCAGACTCTGAGGTACTTGAAGGAGGAGATAACTTCAATCACTGCATCATGAAGGAAGGAGGTGAGAGGGATGAGTGAAGCAATCCACAGCCTGGTGCCAAAAGTCATAGAGTCTGTTTCTTTGGCAGTAAGGGAAGCTGATTTTCATGAAGCCAGTGCTGGATGTTGATAAAGTCCAGCTGGAGCTGGGACTTGAAGTCAAGGGCAGAGGATCCATAGGTAAAGAGTACCTTAACAACTGCATACATGTGAATGACACAGAGAAGCAAGCAGTGCGGCAGTCATTTAGAAAATGGAGATATGAATTTGGCCAAGGACAGAGCCTTGGGGAATGCCTGAGCAGATTGGGAGTGGGAGGTGAAAAGAATCCTCAATATAGCTTGTGACCTGCTGTCAAGGTAGGAGTAGAACCACTTAATTGAGGAGGCAGAGTCCACTGCCTTAAGTTTGCCCAGGAGAATGAGGTGGGCTACATTGTCAAAAGCTTTTCTATGTCCAGGAGCTCTCACATAAATGTTGAGCCAAGCCTTTGGAGACAGAGGTTATTCTCAGTATTTTTGAAAAGAAACATGATACTTCTGTTATTATTGATGTCTGGTTCTGTTCATCCTAATCCAGGCCCCGTTAATGATTCTTTGCCTACTGTTTCCTTTCTAAAAATACTATTAATATTGCTCATTTGATGTACGGAGTCTATTGGCAAATGTGACATTTTCACTGCTTGGTCAGTACAGTATCAACTTGACTATTGTAGCATTAATAGAGACCTGGCTTACAAATAAGGTTTCTGATAAAATGATTCACTTAGAAGGATATAATATCTTCAGAATTGACAGAAAAATTAAAAGGGGAGGTGGCTGCTTATTTTATATTAAGGATCATCTCAATGTTACCTTAAATACCCCTGTTGCCGAATTCCCCACCTGTGACTATTTGTCAGTATCTGTTGTCCTGGATGAGCATAACGTATTGACACTTGTTGTGATTTATGCACCCCCAGGACACCAGGAGGAAGGATTAAGTTTGACTGAGACCTTAAGAGGAACACTCCCAAAGAAAGAGAATTAATAATCTTGGGAGATTTATACATGAAATGATTGGGAAAGGATTCACTGAAATTCAGAGAACTGGTTACTAATAACAGGTTGACACAGATAATTGATGTCCCAACTAGGACTCACTATAGATTTGGATATACCTCTTTTTGGATTGGTTATTGGTCTCTGACACTAATAAAATTGCTCAATCAGGGGTCCTATCGGACTGTGTTAGTGACCACATGTCCTGTATGTGTTGTTGGACAGCAAAAAGAAAGAATGTTCCCCCAGTATTTATATTTTCCCATAGTATTAATAAAGTAGACACTGAGAAATTCAGAACAGCTGTGGCATCTACTGATTTGACAGGAATAGAGCAGATTCTCAAGGTTGATAAAGCATTGTCCATCTTCTGCTCTCTGTTCAACAACATTTGTGATAAGTTTGCCCCTCTTAGGAAACTAAGGATTAGGGGAAATAAACACAAGTGGGCAACATCTGAGCTACTGAAATTATTGAGAGATCGAGATGTTCTGCAGAAAACCTATAGGAAAATCCCTAGTTATTCCTCCCTTGTGGCATATACGGCTGATAGAAATAAATGTAATATGTTAGTTCGTAACTAAAAAAAAATTACTTTTAGACAAAGGGACTTTAAGGGCAAGAATGTATCCGATATATGGAAATTGATTAATGAACTTTTGGGCAAGAAGTGCTCGTCTAGCATTTCTTGCTTAGATAATTCTAATGAGATTATAACCAATCCTTAGTCTATAGCTCAGGAATTTAACAACACTTTCACTGACTTATCTAAATACATTTCATCTGGTATTGGTAATTATGGAATAGAAATAATGTTGTTGAATTACAGTAGCCAAGATATTATTTCAGATCTACCTCTCCAGAGAAGGACAAGAGATATCTGTTAAAAATGGATCCACATCCCTCAGTTGGGAGGGATAGGATTGATTACCGCCTCGTGAGGATCACCACAGATTTACTCTGCTATCCATTATCTCATATATTTAATTTATCACTCTGCAATTCTGTTTTCCCTACAGCATGGAAGGATTCTGTTGTTGTACCAATATTCAAGGCTGGTGATCCAACGAGAGTTCAAAACTATCAGCCTGTTTCTCTCTTAGCGCCTCTCTCTAAGATTTTAGAAAAATAATTTCTGATCAAATGACTGAGTATCTTTTAAAGTATAATGTCCTCACACCTGCCCAACATGGATTTAGGCCAGGTCATAGCACCGTCCTTGCTTTGGTAGGGTTCATGAGCGCTATCCGGTTGGCCATGGATGGTGGCCAATACCCTGGGGCAGTGTTTGTGTACCTCACCAAGGCCTTTGATTTAGTGGATCATGGCTTTCTGTGATCATCCCTTTCTGATCTAGGTATGTCTGGTGAGGTGGTAGAGTGGTTTGGGAGCTACTTAAATCAACATCACAGGTAACAAAGATTGGTAATTTCTCACAACCTGCTTTTATCTCACTGAGTGTTCCACAAGGGTCAGTTTTGGGTATCCTTTTGTTTGGTTTATTCTTACATACTCTTCCCCCAGTATGCACTAATTCCCAGATATTACTTTATGCAGATGATGCAGTGATCCTCATGAGCGTTTCAAACATTAATACAGTTCGTAAGATCGGACAGTTGATTTTCAGGCAGCTCACAATTGGTTTATAGAACACAGACTGGTTCTGAATGAAAAGAAAACTAAATCCATGTTTTTTCAAAAAGCAAGAAATGAACAGGGACAGATACTGAGTTATTATTCCATACAGTGCAGAGAAATATTATTGAGCAAGTAAAACAATTTAAATATTTGGGACTCTTAATAGATGAGGGCATGACATTTGAATCACATATCTCTAGTTTGATTAAAGATACTCATCAGAGATTAGGGGCCTTATATAGACTTAATCCTCTTAGCTCCATCTACTAGAAGAACACTTGCCCAAAACTTCCTTATTCCTATTATTGATTATGGACTCACGATTTATTTTGCCACAGGGTAGATTAATAAACAAAGTAAAAATTCTTTTGAATCAAATTTCTAGATTTTCCACACAACTTCCAGCCAGGACACATCATTGCCTACTATTGAGGGACTCAGGTTTTTGCCATTAGACCTGTTCTTTAAATTTCAATTAGGCATGTTGGCAAAAGAAAAATGTTAAACAGGGTTCCTGAGGTTGCTGATACTCTCCTTAAGAGACATATCATTTCTGTTTGCACAAGGTCTGCTGATTCCACTTATTTTGAAATACCTAGGATGAAGACCTCTAGGGGCCAAAAACTTTACTGTATGTTCTTCCTCATCTCTTTAACTATCTGTTACCCATTTCAGATAGCCTGAATGGATCATTACTTTATTTCAGGAAGAGACTTAGGGATTATCTATTACTGGAAAGTGAATGCAAATGTTTTGCTTGATATTCTTGTAATGTATACTACTGGTATTCTGAGATTTATTGTGAGTAGCATTTTGTATTTTTGTATTTTGTATTTTTGTATATTTGTTTAATTTTACGCTTATGTGAAACTGGTCGACCATGAAAACGGGTCTTTAGCCCATGGTCCCACCAGTAAAACAAATAAAACAAACAAACAAACAAAGTCAGCAAAGATGGTGTGGTGACTAGGCTTTGATCCATGTCCAACAAGATTGTATCAATGAGCTGGAAGAAAGACGTGGAGCAGAGGGACTTCATAAAGCCAGTCTGGAAAGGAGTGAAGAAGAAGGCTGAATCTAGAAAAAGGGACAGTTAAGGGACAGCAAGGTGTTCCTGGAGTTTGGACAGAGTATGGAGTTGAGAGATAGGACAGTAATTTCCAGGGGAAGAAGGTATTAAACCCAGACAAACAGAAGAGAGAAAAAAATATGTGCCTTTGCTGGGATTGTTTGTTTGTGTTTAATATATATGCACACTACACCATTGTAAATTAAATGTAATTATCTGTACAGCACCAGATTATGCATTACAGAAAGAGTAGATGCTTCTGGGAGTCCTAGGTTTCCAGCTGCCTTGGTGGAACAGCTGGTATGTAATTAGAATGGTATTCCAGGTGGTCTGGGTTCCAATCCCAGCTAAGACACTTCTTTCTTTCTCTCCTCTGTTTTGGTTTCATGTACAGTATATGTACACTGCACTCTTGTAAATAAAAATGTAATTGTCTGTGCGGCGCTAGCTTGTGCATTAGAGAAAGAATGAGGTGCTTCTGGGAGTCATAAGTTTCCAGTTGCCCTTGTGGCACATCTGGTTTTCAATTGGAATGGTATTCCAGGTGGCCTGAGTTCAAATCCCAGCTAAGGTACTCATTTCTTTCTGTCTTTTGTTTGTTTGAAAAATATATCATGGTGTACATGATCAGCAGAAAATAATTTTGCAGTTTACACAGAAATGCTTTTGAAATTTTGTGGAATTTGAAAAGAAATTTGAAAAGCATTTTGAAGTGGAATTGCCATTCTGTACCAATTCCAATGGTAGAATTTCATATTCTGCTCAACCCTAACTGACAGTTCTCCAAAATGTAGGTATTCTTTGCATCTGTCAGATTAAATCTTGCTTGATATAGCATGGGGAACAAGGTGTGCAAAATTTTATAAAATTGTTTCCACAACCTTTTAGCAGCATCAAATGTCTTCCACTTGTTGTGCAGAGAGGAGCTAAGTTCTGGAAAAATAATACTTTGAGATTTCAAACTCCAAGTCTTTTGAGACCTTGCTGTTTTCAAAAGCTTGATCCCAAACTGTTAGATTCTAAAAGGTACAAGAAGGAGATGTGGAAAAGGTGGGGATCTGATTCAGAACATGGCAGCAGGCTTCTCTATGTATATCATGTAGAGAGATTGCCTCTCTCACTGACACGTCTGGGTACACTTGGATTTGATGCATTTGGGCCAGAGCAAGTAATATGGCTAGCATGGGCTCTGTACTGGGAAATCTGGAATGTTTGTTTCAGAGTACATTTTCACTATTATCAAGCCTATCCATTAGAAGTGTCTTGGATTGTCCTGTCTGTCAGCACAGCAGTTGCACTACTGCTTGTGACACCTGTGACCTGTGTTTGGGAATGAACACGGACCATCAAGGGATGGCTGGGGATTGAGCATCCCAGGGACTGCTGTTCATCGGAGAGGTGGGGTGCTGCTTCTACTGTATGATTGCCACATGGTAGAGACCAGGTGGGAACACAGCTGGGAGCACCAGAAGTGGAAGGATATGCCAACAGATGCCCAGCATGCATTATTGTTTGTCATGTACCTCGGGGTGAAAAATGGGTGGATGGAGGAAAACCCCCAGTCTGCCTCACACTGGCACACCCACAGGCTCATGCATGACTGACATGGCTGGCCATCCAACTACATATGTCTTGCAAGTGACAGGTCACTTGTAAGTCTGGAAGAAGGTCAGTGGCAAAACAGGGGTGTGGATGAGTAGAAGTGGAAGGAAAAAGCTCTTTGGAAAAAATAAGTGTCCTAGACAATGGCTGTATAGTCCTGGTTAGTTCATGTGATTATAAAATGAACCATAAAAATCTTGTAATCTCCTTGATCAAAACACGTTATACGACAGTTGATTATTGCCTAAAAGATGCACATCTCACCTGAACCATATATTTTTTAATAAATAAAAGCTCATTTTTATAAGTGGATAACACACTCCAGGGTGTGTGGTGATAAGGAAATATGCACTTCTAGGGTGTACATGGCACTCAGTTACACCTTGAGCCTAACAACCACCCAAGACATGTGTTATTCTCTTATAACTGCACACCCTGCCCTGTTTTATGTAATCAGTAAGCCATGACAGTGTGTTCCTTAAAGCTTAATAATACGTGGTCCAAGATTGAAGGCCCAGTATCCTTACACCTCTGAGAAGTGCATTCAAATCCTTTAAAGCACACCCCTGAGTTGCTTAGTGTGCTCATAAAATAGCTCACTGCTCTTATGTATTGTATGTAAAGCAAAACATTTCTAATATGTTTTTTTTTACATAAAATCCTTTGATTAAATGCATTTTAAAAGGCAAAAATTTATGCATGATAAAGTTCATGATTTTGTAGGTCATGAGACTATTTAGCCTTGGTGATGATTTCTGGCACTTGACTGTACAATGCAAGCTTTTTGATGCATGGTCTGATGACATCTTCAATGAGGTTTAAATGTTCTTCCTAGCCATTTTATTACTGTGACTAGTCAACTTTATTATGCCATCTTTCTTCTGCTCTCTACAAAACACCCAGGGTAAGATCTATATCACAGAGGCATACGTTTTCTAATTCTGCTACATTTTCAGCAGTCTTTTGTTCTCCTTAACTAATATCTAAGTTACCAAGTGACCTTTGGTAGCTTGGTTAGAGGATATGGTGACATTAAAGTCAGTCATGTCCATCTGCCTCTCACATTCTGTAATCCTGCCTATTAAGAGTCTAATTTTGTGTCCATTTCCTTGACTGACTTGTTCAGTTTTATATAGATTCATGAAGGTTCTGTAATGAAATCTCTGAGGAATCAGAATGTTGTTTTTCTGGAAAGGTGCTGCAATTTGTGTTTGGATCTCAATGAGCAGAGTGAGTGAGCAAAGATCTTCTCATGTGCTATTTTGCTGTGGTTGTTTCCTCGTAAAATTACCAACACTTTTTAGGTCAGAGTTTCAAAGGTGTTAGACTGCTGCAAGTCACAGGTGCACCAAACATATGACACACCGGGCTTATGGCAGTCTAACTGGATTTTCTATCCTGTGCAGCAAATGCCACAAATTAGACTGCAGAAAAACACAAAGGCTGCTAAAAACAGCAAGGATCAGAGCCCAAACAAAGTAGAAGACGTACTCACAGGCAGCAGGTAGTTCAGCTACATGGTCTCCAAAGCTCCATATAAAGATAAAGTCCAACAACTGATGTCAGGATAAAAACTGCACTTTATTCCATACAAAGAAGGCAAAAACAAACAGCCCACCAGCGGGTGAAGCACCACCGCCTCTCTCAGCAAATAAGCGGAACCAACGTTTGGCTATTTGGTTATGAGGAACGTGTGCTCTCTCTGCATCGGACTGTTTATTTTGGCCTTTTGTATGGAATTATGCTGTTTTTATCCTGACATCAGTTGTTGGACTTAATCTACAAACAAAACAAACAATAACTAACTAACTAACTAACTCCTCCAGTAACAAAGTTGTTAAAAACTATCCTAGTAGTGTTGCTCCCAAGATTACTAAGGTCAGTCTCTCTGCTCTCTTTCTCTCTTCCCTCTCTACGGAGAGCAGTGTGTCCACTGATAGCTTTAAAAGGTCTTGCCTTCCTCACTTATTAAAGAGCCCTCCTTAAGTCTTCAGTTTATTCTAATCACTGTCCAGTCTCCCTCTTGCCATTTATTTCCAAGGTCTCAGGGTGGCTTGCTGCTCAGTTCTTGGATCATTTAGAATCTACATTGCCTCCTTGAGCTACTGCAGTCAGGGTTACAGAAGAGAAGCTCAGCTGAGACTACTGTTTTGATACTTAATGAAGACATTCTCACTGCTAAGTGTCAAGCAGAGCTGTTCATAATTTTCAAAGTCCCCATCCACCAGAATTCCATGAAATTTCAGAAATTCCGTCTAAATCCATGGAATCCCATCAGAAGCAGAATTCCAAAATTCTGACAGTGGAATACTAGCTGCAGAATCGTATTCTGCAGTTTAAGTAAATGTGAATTATTTTCTGCAAATTGTAGATTAGTATTTCTTCCACAGATTTCATGATCTGCAGAATATACTTCCACGGTTGACATAGAAATTCTTTTTGGATCCTCTAAATCAAAAAAGAGTTAGAAAAATATTTCAGAAGTGAAACTGCATTCACATGAATTTCACCAGGGGACTTCCTCTTCGGCACCACTCTAGTGTTAAGGCCTGTTTACTGTCTTAATTGTGCTAGCCATCAGGTACTCTGTGAGAGGTTGTCTACCAACTTTGGGGTATCTCATACTGTTTTGTCATGGTTCAGGATTTTTTCTTTCACTTCTTTTCCTGCTTCTGGTCATGGGTGGTGGAAGTACTCCCAATTCAGTGCCTAGACCGCTCTCCCAGCATCCCCTGTCAGGCCTCCCGGCTGGGTGGCCTGTAGCTTACCCCTATGGTGGGGTTCCCCCTGGAGGACTAGGGGGAGAGACCAAGATCCACCAGAGGACCCCAGCCAAGGCTTACAGCTGGGGCATCATTTGGGAGGCAGTCCAGGGGCATCACGGAGCTCCATGACCAGGGGGTTTCCTTGGTTACCCTCATGAGCATGGACATGCAATGATGTCAGCATGGGGTGGACACACTCAATCTATCCCACAGACATCCATCGATGCTCTTTAATGCCAGATGATCCTGGCTGCTAGACATCTAGCCTCCACTGGGTGTCACTAGTATGCTGGGAAACCACAACCCTCCCCCTTGCAGGTGGAGAGCTGTGGGACGCTCATCCAACCCCCCTCCTGCTGACTGTCTGACATACTGTGCTCGTTACCGAACATAGGTCATCAGCACTGCAAGCAGTAGCAATACTGCTATGCCAGCCCACCAGCTTGTCATGGTTCAGGTTGTTTCTTTGTGATTGCTCCTTCTGAGTGTCATTCATGCCTGCTTATCTCAGTCTCATCGGTTTTTATTTTGTTTATATTGCTTCTTTAAGTAAACTGTTTAAATCTTGTAGGTTTCTTGAAACCACTTTGCTGATGACACCCAGGTATATATTTGTTTTCCAAACTGACTTCTGCTTAGTAGGTGTCTTGCTTCAACTTCATTGGTGTTCTTAAAATTCAGTAATATTCAACTGACAAAACTGAAGTGCTACTTATTCCTTCACCTTTACTCTTTGCAGAGTTTTATGTTATTATGTATGTGGAACTCTGACAACAAGGTTCTAGTTTTCAACTTTCTCCCCAGGACTCTGTAAAAGACTCCTGGTGTATATTTTGGATATGATTTTTATGTCTTAGATTGCTGCATTCTCTAAATTGTGCTGGTTTTATTTCATTAACATTATGCACATTATGAAGTATTTGACTTCTCAATGGCAAAAAGGTATACCCATAGCATAATCATTTCCATATTTGACTGTTGCAATGGTCTTCTGAATGGTTTGCCACTCTTGCAATTGCTTCTTTATGGCAGATCCATAATGCTGCAGTCCATACAGTTACTGTCACTTCTCATCAGGAAACTGTCACCCTCATTTTTAAGATTGCACTAGCCCCAATGAGCCTTAGATTTCAGTACAAAATTCTTGTTATGGTATCTGCAGGTTTACATTTTAGTCAAGCCTGCTACTTTGCTATCAGACTTCAGTATGATGTCTGCCCTGACTCGCATTGTTCCACCGAGATGTGCTTACTAATAGTTCCAAAATCTAGGTTTTGCTAGATAGAATGTATATCTGTTGTTGGTTCATCTTTATGAACACACTTTGCTGCCATTATGTGTAGGAATCATGCACCATACTGAGCTTTGGAAGGGCATTGAAAACTTACTGGTATGTCTGCTGTCATCCCAGACCACCAGAGCTGAAGTGATCTAGTGGGAGGATACCTGCTCCTGCTATTTTTCCCTCACTCCTACTGATCACCAAGGGACAAAGAATCAAGCCAGCCATGCAACTAAGGATGGAGCTGTCACTTTCTGCTCCCGCTATTGCATCCAGCCTGCTTTTTTTTCAAATGGCCATAATGGATTGTAGGACATGTTTGGAGGAGCAGAGTTGCTGAACCAAAATCCAAAATGTAAGAGCCACAAGTTAAAACCCTACTCTACTGATGGCTCGCATCCCACACCACCGGAGCTCAAGGGGGTAGAGAGGAAGGGCACCTGCCACAAATCAGTTCTCCCTCCTGCCCCACCAATTGCTGAGGGACAAAGAATCAAGCCAGCCATGTGACCAAGGACAGAATTAGCACATTCTGCTCCCACTCCCTCAACCAGCCTTCCTTTTTTCAAATAGCCAAAGTGGGTTGCAGGATATATTTGGTGAGGTGGAGTTTCTGAGCTCTTCATATGCATCAAAATGCACCCTAGACTAGCTGTCCAGAGTGCTAATAACTAAGCACAAAGGATGGCACAGGAGTCTGCACCAAAGTCAGTCCAAGGAGGCAGCCGGTGGCCAGTAGTGCTGCTTCATTTGCCTCCTAATAAGCCTGCTTGACTTTGTGTGCCCTGCTCCATTTGCAGACTCTAATGTACTCTTAATGTTTACTAATATTCCATATCCTGTAGTGAGACTGGAATCACTGACTTGAATTATACCACTCGATGTTACACAGCAAGCTCTTGTGTAGTCCCTGAGATTACTTTTGCCCATGCCCAGTGAGAGTAGTCTCTATATAGTGTTTTTTTTTTTTTTTTGCCATTTTTTAAGTTCATTTCGCACATAAGCACAGACTGGATTTAGTGGATCATGTAAGACAAAAGTAGGCACAAGGCCCATCGAGATTGTCCTCCCACAATAGTGGGACATTACTGTAATTAAGTTAATGTATTTTTAGCCAAGTATCAAGCTTGGACTTAAAGGAATCTAAACTGGTTGAATCTATGATCTCCTGTGGTAGAGCATTCCAATGTTTTGCTACTCTTATATTGAAAATGTTGTCATGTTTATTTGTATTAGCCCAATCAATTTTAAATGACAGATTATGCGATCTTACCACTCTACATTTATTAGCTAATGTTAACCCACATGACTCTAGTAATGCAGGTGTATGTAATAGTTTAAACAAAACAAGAGTCACCCTTGCCTTCTTAGGTGTAAAGGATAGAGACTCGTTTCCTTGAGTCTGATTTCATAATTTTTTGTTTTTAATCTTGGAATCAGTTTTGTTAGCCTCCTCTGAACTTGTTCTAGTCAATAAATGTCAGCCTTTAAATATGGACTCCAAAAAGGTGAACCATAATCTAGATAAGGTTGGATGTATGCTCTATACAAGGGCATTAAACAATGTTCTGATTTATTGATAAACTTGACGAACTTGTTGATATGAGAGTTGCTATAGAGGGGTGTGAGGGGGGTGCATCCACTGGAGAACTCTGTTCAAGGGGCAGGTATGTGGCAGGCAAATCAGTAGGCAGGCTGTTTTTGACACATTTTCTGGTTTTGGGGTGGAGTCAGCAAAGATTTTAAAGGACAGAGCCGAACCAATAATGGCGCAGCTCGTCCTTTGATATTAACATAATCACCGTTCTCTGTCATCAGCTGAGAGCTGTAGTTGAATGCAGATTACACCTGTATTACAGTTCTGACAGTATTCCAGGAAGTGAACTCCCAAATAAAAGCCCCCGATCTCTGACATTATCTGTGAGCCGTTATCAAATTGTATGATTAAATTAGTTAGCAAAATGTATCACAAGATGGCATTTGCCTCATCCTGGTAAAAGTAAATGCTTGGGGTTATGGCACCTTTTAAATTTGACCCATTTGTTTTCCCATTTGACCCATAAAAGGCGTCATCGTGGACAAATATCCTGGTTAAACAATTTCCTCTTTCCTTTCAACACCGGATGCCCACTCCTGGTGTTGGATGCACCCTCAAAACCGTCTATAACACTTTCCAACATCGGGGTGCTCAATCCCCATGTTAGGATTCCCCCACTATTTTGACACACTGGGAGCCCACCCCAGTGAGCCTAAATTAATTTTTCCCTGTAAATGAAGAAAACTGTCCTCACAGTCTTTTTTATTAACCTGTAAAAAAGAAAATGGTCCTCGTTGTTTCTCCCCATCCCCTTTCCCCCAACCCTACTCTCCCACTGCTCATCCACCTCCCCACACCCCACTTACCCATAGTTATCTTTAGAGGTCAAGCGCTATCATCTGCTCTGGATAGGAGTATGTCTGCACTCTTCAAAGCCAAACCGCAAACTGAAGAAATGATGGTAAGCTGTATAATGGGAGTCAATGGGGGGTTTCAACTTAGGTTGATAGCTTAGCCATTTTTAGGAATTTTGGCCCTAGATTTTCAACATGGGGTTCTTGGGACCCCATCTTATGAACACTGTCACTGTCATTTCATTTCTCAGTCCCAAAAGGTGATTTTTTTGGTCGCTGCATGGAATCACCTTCTGAACTGACTAACAAAACAACAGTGCCACTGTTCATGAGGTGGGGTCCCAAAAAGCTCATGTTTCAAATTTGGTTAAAAAAATTCTTAAAAATGACTGTGTATGAGTGTGCATTGTGCAGTTTCTATACATGCTTATAACTTCACCATTTTTTAATATTTTTGCTCCAGATTTTCAACATTGCCATTTTTTCACACCTTCTTATGAAAAGTATAGCTCTCATTTTTCACATCCTGCCCAAAATGAGTTTTCGTACCTGTGGCACAGAATGTCATGGTTGCTGTGCAAAATCAACTTTTGGGATGGATTAACAAAATTACAGTGCCACTGTTCATGAGGGGAGGTCCCAAAAAGCCCATGTTGAAAATTTGGTGAAAATGTTCCAAAATATGAATGCATTACGGGTATGCATTGTGCAGTTTCAACGCATGCTTGTAACTTAGTCAATTTTTCATATTTTCACTTCAGATTTTTAACAGTGCCATTTTTTTATACTTCTTCATGAACAGTACAGCTGTCAGTTTTCACATCCTGGCCAAAATGTGTTTTCACTCCTGTGGTGCTGAATGGAGCAGTCGCTGCATGAGATCACTTTCTAGGATTGAGTAACAAAATGATAGTGCCACTGTTCATGAGGTGGGATCCTAAAAAGACCATGCTGAAAATTTGGAGTGAAAATGCCATCACCTGGGGCATTAGGGTTTCCAACCTTAATGCCCCCCCACCCTGTAGAGACTGACAGGCATCAGGCATGTACCTTGGGATCGTTGGCCGTAATGCTCACCATTCCACCCCCACCCCTACCCTGCAGCCAATGATAGGCATCTGGGTATGCTTTGGAGTCTTTGGCCCTAATGTTCACCCCATTCTCCTATACTGCACCCATCTCAGCTTGTTTCATTATGGAAGGGGCTGAGCATTAGGTCCGAAGAATCCAAGTCACACCATGATGCCTGTTAGAGTCTGCAGAGTGGGGGTAAAGTGGCATGAGTATTACAGTCAATGGCCCAAAGGGACACCCTCAACACCTGTCAGTCTCTACAGGGTGGGGGTGGGGGTGGGGCATTAGGGTTGGAAACCCTAATGCCTCATTAAAGAAGTAAATCAGGGAAGGACGGTTGATATCACCTACCTTGATTTCAGCAAAGCCTTCAACAATGTCCAACATAGAAGGCTGATTAACAAGATGGGTAGTCTGGACATGGGCACAAGCTGATAAGCTGAGTTAGAAACTGGCTGATGGACAGGAGGCAAGGGTGGTGGTAATGGGATCCAATCCAGATAGAGGGGGTGACCAGTGGGTACCTCAGGAATCAGTCCTTGAACCAGTCCTGTTCAATGTCTTCATTACAGACATTGCAGAAGAGCTAGAAGGAAAGGTCTGTCTGCCTGTTTGCAGATGACACCAACATCTGTAACAGTGAATACTCAGAAGAGGTGGAGAAAATGAGGAGGAACATGGAGAGGCTTGAAAATAGTCTGAGGAGTGGCAACTGAGGTGCAATGCAATGAAGAGCAAATAATGCCCCTGAGAAGAGGGGAAACCTGGGGAGAGTTACAGGATGGGGGGGAGGTGCTGATGATCACCAAAGAAGAAAGGGACCTAGGAGGTATCAGTTCTGATGACCTAAAGGTGTCAAAGCAGAGCACAAATGTTGCAAGGATGGCCAGTGGCAGGCTAGGGTGTATAGGCAGATATATCACTAGCAGAAGGCGTGAGGTGGTGATACCATTGTATAATGCAGTAGTGAGGCCTCACCTACAATACTGTGTGCAATTCTGCAGGCAGCAAATTCATAAGGACATTGACAGGGTGGAGGCAGTCCACAGAAGGGCAACCAAGATGGTACATGGCTTGCAACACAGACTATATCAGGAGAGATTAAAAGGACCTCAATATGTACTTATTGCAGGAAAGGAGGATCTGGGTCCTTACAAATAGAAAGGACAGGGTAATTTCTGCTGACACTCTTCCTGACTTCATTTGTGATCATTCACATCTCTTCTGCATTTGGAAAGCCGGTGCCCCATCTAGTCCTTCTACAGAAACAGTGTTTCATGATTTATCTAAACTTAA
This sequence comes from Neoceratodus forsteri, assembly GCA_016271365.2. Lineage (NCBI taxonomy): Eukaryota > Metazoa > Chordata > Ceratodontiformes > Ceratodontidae > Neoceratodus > Neoceratodus forsteri. The sequence goes on along the minus strand of CM028133.1, from coordinate 146,268,156 downwards.
CCTTAGTGACCTTTTCTGTGGATATCCAATGTATAGACTGGTCTCCTTTGTATTTCATATCCAGTGTTGATAATGCTCTAAACTGTTTTGTTTCCAAGCTCCAGATCTTGCAAAACAAGCAAATCCTCTAATGAGGCTTAGAGTTCCAGGAGCTGCTTCCAGATGGTTACAGTGGCTTGCTTGCATCAAGCAAAGCTCGGGATAAATGCTGATCTAAATTTAAAGTTTCAGGGTTAACCTTTGACTGGCAGGATTATAGAACGCAGAGGAATGAATGTTAAAAGCAATATGGGTTTCTAAAAGTAACTACTGCAAAGAGCTCCTCTAGTCCTCAGTAGGCGACTCTTGTAGGTTCTGGAGTCATTAAGAGTTTTATGGGTAAAGGTGTTAACCACATAGAGTCTGAAATTATATTTTATTTATTGAAATGTTTCCCCAGAAGGGCACACTGAACAAAAAGTGGCTTGTCTCAGAGTGCAACCTGGGGGGATGGGGTTACATAGGGTTGAGAAGAATAGTGAAGGATGATCAGTTACAATAGTATGTGTGACGCTTGGCCAGCTGGTTATGATTGTTGTATGATATTTGTAATATACAAAATATAGTATGTGATTGTCTCACATAAGACAGCCTATGCTTTGTACTTCCATGGGTGCCCCCCCCCACCCAGTTTCAATGAAGCTACAGGATATGTAACTGACCAGAGGATATGAGAATTGGCCTACATCAAGGTGTCAGCAGTGACAAGTGACCTGAAACCAGGAGGTAATTAAAAAGACCAGAGACCTGATTAAGGTCTCTGTTTTTATCTTAATTAGGACTGACCCAGCTGCCAGGATATAGGGCTCATAAAGTTTTATGATTCTATAGGAAGAACATTTGATACCAACCTGGTGTTAAAGTTGTAAAACCCTTGATACGCCTTGGGAACAGGAACCAGCCACCAGTTCAAAGGAAAGGCTTGATTAAAGACTGTCATAATTTAGGAAATATATTTTTCTTTCTGAAGTCACATTATTTAAAATATCTCCTGACAGAAAATTATTTTTTTGTAATTTTATATTCTAAAAGGAGGAGCTAGATGACTTACCAAGGGGGGTGGGGAGATGGGGTTGAAATGTATCCTTGTAACTGGGGAATATGACGTATCATTTGGGACTCAAAGACACAGCTCTCTGATCTAACTTTAAAAGGCACTTACAGAAGTAGTACATTAGATAGAAAAAGTCTAACTGTATTGTGGTAGGAGTTTTTGTTTTGTAATCTTTTCTTGTTCTTTTATGTGATTGTGAGCTCTTTGATATATTGTTCCGTGTTTACATTTTTCATATTTTTTTCATCTTTTAGTAAAGAAGCTGTTATTTAAAAGACTGCCTGGGTGTCTGCCAGTTCTTTTTGCATGTGACGTATAGAGGGTTAAGTCTGACAATTGTTCAACAGCTTCACGGTGTTACTAAACTGGGAAAATGAGAATGTACCTAAGATCTCTCATAGAGTTTTAAAGGTTCAGTTTGGAAGCCTGGCTGGATGCCCTGGCGTAAGATTGTACTGCAATCCCTGAAGAGGGTACATATCTGAGCCTGTACATTGGGTACGCTAGCATAAGGTTCACAGTTTGAATCCCCCCAGAACTTGAGACTAAAGATGATTCAGATCCAAAAGCAGACAGGAGGGTTACTCTGTCTGTTACCTGTTCACACTATTGCGCTCAGAGGTTGGCACTGTGGGAGCAGGAGGCCTGTTGTGACAGATTTGGTTAGCAGTGGTGCAATAAAAATTGGTAACACAAGCTTTAACTGTTCAGTGTGTCAGCTTAATACTGTACAGCTCACTTGCATAATAAGGCAGTAATTTATTTTTAAAAAGAAAACAGAACTATATAATTTTGGTTACAGTCAAAGTTCCTACCTGTTTTATTTTTTTTTCTAAAGTGCAAGTTAGAGTAGCTGTAGTTAGGGAAGAAGATGGCTTCCAACTACAGTGAGCACACTGCAGACTACCTGAAGCAGTTGTGCAAGGAGAGAGGAGTCCTGCACGAGGGGAGAGCCACCAAGCAGAACCTCATGGATGCTCTGATGGCAGCAGATGCCCAGAACATTGAGTCACCAACTGTGACTGTAAAGGACCAAACTTTGGGTATGGATGGGCCAGTGGCCAGTGCAGTGTCTAGATCCAGTGAGGATGACAGCAGGGCCAGTGCAAGCCCAAGGCCACAGCAGCTGGGGAAGGTCACCAGCACTCTGGAGCCAGAAGCAATCAGGCTGCAGACTGAGCTGTGCAGAATGGAGTTGGAGTTCCAGAGAGGCTGAGCAAGAACAGAGAGAAGCAGAGTGAGAGAAAGCTGCAGAGGAGAAGAGGTAGCATGAACAGTGAGAGGAAGACCATGAAGAGCGTGAGCACCAGAGGCAACATGGAGGTGGAGAAGCTACGACTCCAACCACCAGCACCACAGCAGGTAAGTGGCTTGGGTTTAACTGGAACTACAGGACTGGGTTACAAATTAAATTCCAAATTGATAGCTGAATTTAAAGAGGGGGAGGAAATGGATGCCTTTTTAAATTACTTTGAAAAAGTTTGTATTCAGGCAAAGATTTCTAGAGGGTCCTGGAGCTTCCAACTATCCCTGCTACTTACTGGGAAAGCTTGGGATGCATTGGGTCAAATGGACAATGAGGACAGTAATGATTACAACAAACTTAAAGCTGCACTTTTAAAAAAGTTTGCTTTAACTGCAGAAGCATACAGAGTTAAATTCCATAATCTCTGGAGAAGCCCTGACATGAGCTCTGAGGAGTTGGCCATGAAACGACATCAGTTTTTAAAACATTGGTGGGAAGGAACTGAAGCAAACTCTGTAGATAAAATTGAAAATGCTGTTTTGTTAAAACAGTTTATTTTGGCATCCCCAACAGAGCTGAAAACCTGGCTGGAGGATCGAGATCCCAAAACAGTGCAAGAAGCTGCTGAACTCTCGGACCACTATACCAAGAGCAGACCTGCTCTGAAAGCAAATGAGGTGGGCATGGCAGTGCAGAATGGGAAAAGCACACCTTCAGGGCAGCTAAAACCTTCACTGCCTTCACCAAAACCAGTTAGCCCCAGGTTTCAAAGAAAAGATTTCTCTGAGAAAAGAAACGAATGATGGGTTTGCAAAGAAACTGGGCGTATTGCCAGAAAGTGCCCCAAAAGGATGGGCAGTATGTAAAATGGGGCTAGGAGTGAAGTGGGTTGTTTGTGTGTCCCTGGAAGCAAGCCTGTGAACATGAGGGAACACATGCACCCAGTCACGGTGAATGGTGTACAGACACATGGGTTAAGGGACACAGAGGCATCCCTGATGCTGGAAAAAGGGGATCTGGTAGAGCCTGGCCAGCTTATACCCAATGAATTTGTAACTGTGCAAGGGTTCACTGGTGAGGAGACCACATTGCCACTCACTAGTGTTCTCCTAGACTGGGGTGAAACAGGGGGAACTGTGCAACAGGTGGCTATAGCCAAAACTTTAGCAGTTGACTTCATCCTTGGCAACAATCTCAAACAGGGGATGGTGTGTGCAGTTACCCATAGCCAAGTGGGAAGGGGAAATTGTAGTTTCCTGGACCACATAGAAGCCATTGTGGAAACCACTGGGAGGCTGGTTCCCCAGCCTGTGTCTCCTGATATAGAGACTAATGAAAAGGGGGTAGAAATTTCTCCAGTAGCAGTTAAACACACAGCTACAGAGAGTTACTCTGAAGAAGGAGGGGTGACCCATTGTCAGAGGGTTAGGGATGACAGTGATCGTGAGTGCCCTGATGCTAGTGCTAGAGACCCTAGTTTAGAGACTGAAGGGGACCTGTCCCATGCCTTGGGAATGTGTAAGGAGTTTGCAGTTGTTCAGAAAAGTGACCCTTGTCTAGAGAAGCTGAGGGCTTGGGCAGATTCTGATGGAGCACGGGAGGTGACGGTAAACATAAGGTTTATTGGGAAAATGGACTGATGTATCCTCAGGATGCTAAGACAGAGGGAGGGGTAATAGGCAGGCAGCTTGTCATTCACCAGGGGTATCGTGACCAGTTGCTCAAGATTGCACATGTTATTCCCTTGTCTGGTCATCTGGGAGTCGCATGCACTATGCAGTAGTTGGCCCAGAATTTCTATTGGCCAAACTTCACCTAGCAGGTGAAGAAGTATTGTAGGTCTTGTCACCGGTGCCAAGAAATAGGGAAGGTGGGTAAGAAAACCTAAGCCACCCTAATTCCATTGCCCATAGTGGAGGAGCTATTCCAGATGGTGGGAATAGATATTGTGGGGCCTTTAAACACCCCCCAGCTCCTCCGGGAAGAGGTTCATCCTGACTGTGGTGGATTATGCCACCCTGTATCCAGAGGCAGTCGTCCTATCCTCACTGAGGACAGACAAAGTGGCAGATACCTTACTTGGGATTTTCTCCCGTGATGGTTTTCTGTAGGAGGTTATCACTGATCGAGGTGGTTCCTTCATGTCAGACCTGATGAAATATTTGTGGTAGAAGTGTGGGGTGGTGCAGAGGCACACAACACTTTATCACCAGCAAACCAATGGGCTTGGGGAAAGATTTAATGGTACCCTGAAGTCAATGCTCCAAGCATTTGCTGAACAGCATGGGAGGGACTGGGAGAAATATCTTTCCCACCTGTTGTTTGCATACAGGGAGGTGCCCCAAGAGTCAACAGGATTTTCCCCCTTCGAGCACTTCTATGGACGCCAGGTAAGTGGGCCCCTAGACTTGATCCGGGAGGACTGGGAAGGCAAGGACACCAACCAGGAAACTCCCATAGTGGATTATGTTCTTAGGTTTATGGAATGGCTGAAGGAGCTTATGGAGACAGCTCAGAGCAACCTGGCAGCTGCCCAACAGAAACAAAAAGTGTGATACAACTGCAGAGCCAGAGTTCACTAGTACACAGTGGTTCAGGAAGTCATGGCCTTTATTACAGTCTGGAAAGACAAGCTGTAGGCTGAGTGGACAGGACCGTACAAAGTAGTTAGAAAGGTAAATGACAAACTATATCATAGAGTTACCTGACAGAAGACATACAGAAAGAATGTACCATGTCAACATGATGAAGCCATATGCTAACAGGGCTAACATGGTGTTTGCAGTATGTAGGCCTGGGGAGGGGACTGGATGATGGAGCCCCTCTGGACTTGCTAGAAGAAAGTGGGAGTCCTCGTGGAGGCAGTTAAATTGCCTCCCCAGCTGGCCCTGATCAGGATCCAGGAAGTAAGGAAGGTTTTAGCAGACTTTGCCCCACTGTTTAGTGCCAAACCTGGACTAACCCCTTAGCGACACATGATGTGGAGACAGGGACACAGCGTTAATACAGCAGACAGCATATCGGGTGTCAGAGGCTGTCCAAAAGGACATTAGGAGGGAGGTGGAGGAAATGTAGATTTAGGGTAATCTAGAGATGCCACAGCCCCAGGGCCTTACCCGTAGTCCTTGTGCCCAAGCCAGATGGCTCTACTCATTTCTGTGTGGACTATCATGGACTGAATGCAGTCACAAAATCAGATGCCCACCCGATGCCTCAGACGGATGAACTCCTGGACAAGTTGGAAGGGGCGACATACCTTACGACAATTGACCTGACAAAGGGGTACTGGCAGGTAGAGTTAACTGACAGAGCTAAGGAGAGGTCGCCTTCATCACTCTGATAGGCTTATTTGAATTAAAGTAATGCCTTTCGGAATGAAGAATGCCTCGGCCACTTTCCAAAGGTTGGTGAACCAGGTGTTAAATGGTGCTAAAGAGTACGCTGTGGCATACCTGGATGACATTGCCATCTTTAGTGCCAGCAAGGAGGAACACCTGTCCCACCTTAGAGAAGTGCTGCACAGGATACAGAGGGCTGGGCTCACTGTCAAAGCTGAGAAGTGCCAGGTAGCCATGGCTGAAGTGGCATACCTCAGGCATGTAGTAGGACGGGGACAGCTGCATCCTAACCAAGTAAAAATAGAGGTGATCAAGGCATGGCCCAGACCAGAAATGCAGAAGCAGGTCAGAAGTTTTCTAAGGACAGCAGGGTACTATAGGGAATTTGTACCCAATTACAGTGCCCTGGCTGCTCCCCTATCTGACCTGGTAAAGAAAAGATGCCTAAGAAAATTACCTGTGAACCAGCCTTTGAAAAATCCTTTACCAGACTGAAGGAGGCACTGTGCAGCATTCCTTTATTGACAAGTCCTGACTATAGCAGACCATTTATAGTCCAGACTGATGCATCAGATGTGGGTATTGGGGCAGTACTGAGTCAGACATCCAATCAAGGGAAGGATCACCTTGTAATGTACCTGAGTAAAAAGTTACTTCCCAGGGAGCAGGCTTACTCTACTGTGGAAAAAGTGAGTCTTGCCATAGTGTGGGCCCTAAAGAAGTTAGAGCCATACTTATATGGGCAGCGTTTTGAGGTGCAAACTGACCACAACCCCCTGGTTTGGCTAACCCAAATGGGAAAAACTAATGGTAGACTATTAAGATGGAGTCTTGCCTTGCAAGGGTATGACATGATGATCTTACATAGGGCTGGAACAACCTATCAGAATGAAGATGGCTTATCGCATCTATATGAGGAGTGAACTGACTTAGGGAACTCATCCCATGCAGGGGATAGAGCCCCCAAACTCAGTCTAGGTGAGGAGGATTATGACGCATGTCCAGCTGGTTATGATTGTTGTATGATATTTGTAATATAAAAATATAGTATGTGATTGTCTCACATAAGACAGCCTGTGCTTTGTGCTTCCATGGGTGCCCCCCCCAGGTTTCAGTTGAGCTACAGGATATGTAGCTGACCAGAGGATGTGAGAATTGGCCTACATCAAGGTGTCAGCATTGACAAGTAACCTGAAACCAGGAGGTAATTAAAAAGACCAGAGACCTGATTAAAGGTCTTCTGGTTTTTGGTCTTAATTAGAACAGGCCCAGCTTCCAGGATATAGGGCTCATAAAGTTTTATGATTCCTATAGGAAGAACATTTGATACCAACCTGGTGTTAAAAGTTGTAAAACCCTTTGATATGCCTTGGGAATAGGAACCAGCCACCACTTCAAAGGAAAGGCTTGATTAAAGACTCATAATTTAGGAAATGTATTTTTCCTTCTGAAATCATATTATTTAAAATATCTCCTGACAGGAAATAATTTCTTTGTAATTTTATATTCTAATAGGAGGAGCTAGATGGCTCACCAAGGGGGTGGGGAGATGTGGTTGAAATGTATCCTTGTAACTGGGGAATATGACATATCATTTTGGGACTCAAAGACACAGCTCTCTGATCTAACTTTAAAAGGTACTTACAGAGGTAGTACATTTGATAGAAAAAGTCTAACTGTACTGTGGTAGGAGTTTTTGTTTTGTAATCTTTCCTTGTTCTTTTATGTGATTGTGAGCTCTTTGATATATTGTTCCGTGTTTACATTTTTCATATTTTTATTATCTTTTAGTAAAGAATCTGTTATTTAAAAGACTGCCTGGGTGTCTGCCAGTTCTTTTTGCATGTGACGTATAGAGGGTTAAGTCTGACTATTGTTCAACAGCTTCATGATGTTACTAAACTGGGAAAAGGTAAGAATATATCTAAGGTCTCTTATAGAGTTTTAAGGGTTCATTTTTGGAAGCCTGGCTGGATGCCCTGGCGTAAGATTGTGCCGCAATCCCTGAAGAGAGTATGTATCTGAGCCTGTACATTGGGTACGCTAGCATAAGGTTCACAGTTTGAATCCCCCCAGAATTTGAGACTAAAGGTGATTCAGACACAAAAGCAGACAGGAGGGTTACCCAGTCTGTTACCTGTTCACACTATTGTGCTCGGAGGTTGGCACTGTGGGAGCAGAGGACCTGACCTGCTGAGTGCCGTTGTGACAGGTAGTACAAACAATACAACACTGTAAGATTATGCAACAGTTCGAACACAAGGTTTTGTACAATAAACAGTAGTGGAACATTGGGTAAATTACAATACATGTCCAAAATCGTACAAAAGAACATATAAATGTACAAAACAGTAATAATGCGACAGAACCATTTATAGTGCATGAGTGTACCAGGAGCAGGCTCGAGGTACTATGCAAGTGCTGTGGGAGTAAAAAGTATGAGGTAGGTTGAGCACATGGGTGACCCAAAAGGGCAGGTGGAGAAGAGAGGGAGAGAGGCAAGAACTGAATATGAGGAGAAGGGGTAGCCATTTTCTGATGCCTCTTTAGGATGTTGAAAACCCTGCTGGGGGGGTGTCAAGGTAGGAAGGCAGAAACTGGGAATAGGAATTCAGGAGGGTTAAAGCAGGAACAGCTGAGGGAGAGGTAATTGTGAAGGGTAGAGGCAAGGGAGTAGTTGGAGGAGGAGTGTCATATTTCAGGGGGGAGGGAATTCCAGATTTTAGGGAAGCGATGGGAGAAACCAGTCTGACTGATGAGGGTGGAGCAGCGAGGGACCATTGAGGTGTGGGTGTCATTAGATCTGAGAGAGTGGTTGGGGGGAGGTGGAGTGGAGAGAGAGAGAGAGGATGAGAGATAGGACAGGAGCACTCTGAACCAGAATTTGGAGGTTAGTTTCATTTCAGGTCATCTCATTTCAACTAGTCATTGTGTCTGCCTCACCTAATCACTGCCCTCCACTACAGCCTTGACAGCTACCTCTCCCCGCCTTGCCCCCCTTCTACCTGCCTCACCTGCCCACCCCCTCACCCCTCTCCCTTTCCTTCCCTGGGCATTTCTGACTTTTATCCTCCTCCCTTCCCTTTAGAGCTCTTACCCTCACCCTCTACCCTCCGACAATGCAGGAAATCCCTGGGTGGAGGACCGAGCCTTGGGACAGCTCCCAATAGGTCCATCGAAGAACTCCACAACAGCCTGGTTCATAGGAAATTGTCCAACCACCACTATAAAGATTAATGGAATGGAAGTGGAGGCATTATTGGATGCAGAATTGCAGGTGATGACACTGCAGGGCAAGACTTTCTTTGAACATTGGACAAAAGACCAATTAACTAAACCCCCAAAGAGATGGATGAATCTAGTAGCTAGAAATGGTCTCAATTTTCCTATCATCGATATATGGAAGCAAGTATTACTTTAGGAAAGACCGAACATCAAACCAGGGATACTGATCAGCAGTCTATATGATGACAACCTCCCACCTGTAATATTAGGTATGAACCTACTCCAACATTGTCTAGAAGATCTGCTACAGGTGTTGAAACAACTGACCAGTTCACTTTTATGGGACTAGAGGTAGGCCTTACAAGGGACTATCAAGTTACTCCAATGCCATCAAAGATTTGTCAATAAGAATGGGGGAGACTGGAAAAGTCAGAGTAATGGATGAGAGGCCTGTCCAACTGAAACTGGGTGTTGAAACCATACTGTTGTGCAGAACCAAAGTGGGACTGCAAGGTAAAGACTATACAGCCTTAGTCGAACCGGAATGGGCCAAAGGAGAAGATCCAGTTGTAGTGGCTAGACGTTTGGTCACGGTAAAGGGCGGAAAAGTCCCTGTACACCTGCTGAATTATGGCACCCAGCCAGTGACTGTATATAGACAGCAAGCCATTGGTCGTCTAATGAAAGTGGAATGGGAAGATGTCGTAATCCCAGGTGAAGAAGAAGAGGAAATGCCTCACGTAACAAGTGCCATTATCATAGCTCAGGAAGGTGACATCAAAGGCGAAACCTCCGATGCTTGGATACAGGAAATAGATATGGGAAATCCAAAGGACCACAGAAGAAGAAAAGGCGGAGCTGCTGAAAGTAATAAAGAGACATACCAATGCCTTTTCTCACCATGCCCTAGATTTTGGGTGTGCCACGAAGGTGAGACACTATATCCCCATGGAAAACCACCCACCCATTCAGGAAAGATTCAGACCCATACCGCCTACATTGTATCAGCCAACCAAGCAGCTGTTAAAGGAATTGTTAGAAGCAGATGTCATAAAGGACAGCCACAGTCCATGGGCAGCACCAATAGTTCTAGTCCAAAAGAAAGATGGAGAAATACGATTTTGTGTGGACTATCGAAAACTCAGTCAGATCACACACAGGGATGCTTACCCATTGCCCTGCATTGAGGATGCTCTCACAGTCTTAAAGTCTGCAGCAGTCTTCTCAACCATAGACTTGGCAAGTGGATACTGGCAAGTACCCATGGCACCCGAAGACCAAGAAAAGATGGCTTTTGTGACTCCTGTGGGGCTGTACGAGTTTTCCTGAATTCCGTTTGGACTTTGCAATGCGCCAGAAACATTTCAGCACTTAGTAGAACAGTGTTTAGGGAGCAAGAATTTCGACTCGGTGCTTCTTTATCTTGACGACATCATAGTCTACTCAAAAATGCACAAAGAACATTTGAAACATATGGAACTGGTTTTGAACGCTTAAAAAATTATGGACTAAAGATCAAACCTTCAAAGTGTCATTTCCTGAAAGAGAAAGTCAACTATCTGGGACATGTGGTATCCACAAAAGGGATAGCGCCAGATCCTAAGAAAATTAAAGTAGTGAAAGAATGGCCATGTCCAGTCACCATGAGAGATGTAAGGTGATTTCTAGGATTTGTCAGATATTATTGCTGATTTGTAAAGGATTTTTCCAAGCAACCAGCCCCTTTGCATGAACTGTTACGACACTCCAAAGGAAGCAAAATCAACAAAAATTGTCGAGTGACTTGGACGCCAGAATTTCAGACTGCATTTGACCATTTGAAGACAGTGCTAACCACACTAATGGAGCTCGCTTACCCGGACTACCTGAAACCTTTTCACCCTTATAATGATGCTAGTAACAAAGGCCTGGGAGAGGTGCTCTCCCAAGTACAAGAAGGAAGAAAAAGGGTGATTGCCTACCAAAGCAGAGGATTAAGGGGTTCAGAGAGAAAGGACGAAAGGTACAGTTCTTTTAAATTGGAGTTCTTGGCACTTGTGTGGGCTGTGACAGAAAAATTTAGGCATTACTCACGGCCTGCTGCTCACCATGTACACAGATAACAATCCTTGGCACATGTCGACACAGCAAAACTTGAGACATTAGAGCAATGATGGGCTTCCAGGCTGGCTAATTTCAATTTCACCATAAAATACCAATCAGGAAAGGCAAATGATAATGCAGATGCTCTATCCAGATTGCCCACTTGCAAAGAAGAAGAGACGGTTGAGACTAAGAGAGGAAATTTAGAAATGCCATCCTTTATTCACATTCCAATGAAAATAGTACAATTGTGCAGTCAGTACCTGCAGACTACTGATCAGAGCACAGAGACAACATCGACATTGCCAGCAGATGAAAGAATGGGTTTGTGGACACAGCTACAGAATCAGAATCCTCTATTCCAAATGATCAAAGAGATACTGAGAACCAGGAGAGCAGTAAAAGCCCAAGAAAGAAAGACACTACTTACAGAGTTAACCAAACTGTTACGACAATGAGAATACCTCAGCTTAGAACAAGGAAAAAATATACGGAAAACCAGAGATCCTAGAACAAGAGAAGAAATCATACAGATCCTTATTCCTCAGGTGGAAGCGGTGCTGTATAAGAAGCTTACCATAATGGGCAGGTCATTTTGGACACCTAAAGACAGAAAAAACGATCAGGAAATACTTTATTGGATAGGTATGAGAAAAGACATTAGACAGTGGTGTGAAAACTGTATGGCTTGTAACCTTAAAAAAGAGGCAGATAACAAACAGAAAGCACCCTTACACTCATTTGTAACCAAGGAACCCTTGGAGGTTGTTGCCTTAGACCATTTGAAGATTGCACCTAGTAAAAGTGGATGCCAGTACGTACTGATTGTGACACTTGGACAGCTGTTCTGATCACTGTATCATTTTTGTAATATAAAAATGTGTATGGACTGTCTCTCATGAGAAAAGCTGAAACAGCATGTGAGAACACACACACACAGGTTTTAGATACAAGGTGTTACCTGGAAGGCCAGAAGCTAATTACAGACTAGAACAGGCCTTAATCAGAAATCTCCTGTTTTTCTAAGTTAATTATGGCTTTAACTGCTAAGAGGGAACTCAGTATCCCTTTCATGACATTTCGAGGGGGAAACCAGGTTTAGTACTCTGGTGCGAAATCATAAAGATGCTTTAATGTCCTGGGAAGGGGAAGATGCTCAAAAAAATCTAAGAAAATTATTTGAAGAAAATAAGCAGTGCTGAGGATTACAGAATTTAATACTTTGAAAAGACATCCTGTTTTTGTATAGATTTTTTTATATATATTCTGACAGGGAGGAGCTAGGTGACCTCATGCAAAGAGGTGGGCAAAGCAAGCTTTTAGACAATATTCTATTTTACTTCAGAGACACTTCTATCTAGACTCTTACAAAGAAACATCTTCGAGCATGTTAAGCAGGTATTTAGAGAGAGAGAGGCAAATCTAAGTACTGTAGTAGGAATAGCACCGTTTAACCTTGTTCTTTTAAAAGATTTGTATGGTTCTTGTGATATAATAGTTCTGTAGTTTATGTTTTATATATTTTTTTATCTATTTTAGTAAAACTCTATTTTTAGAGCCTACTTGGTCTGTCTTTGATTTCTTTCCTTTACAAGTGGAGTATATATGGTTAAGCAGACACTGTACATAAGCTTGAATGGTGATACCAAACTGGAAAAAGGTAAGCATTTTAAATCTGGGGTCTTTATTAAAATTTTTAAGGGTTCCTTTCTGTACACCTGGTTAGGTGCCCGTAGGCAAAGATATCTGGCCCCCCGAAGACAGAATTATCTGAGCCTGTGCATTGGGTATGCTAGCAAGAGGTTCACAGTTTGAATCCCTCCAGAAATGAGACCAAAGGTTGATTCAAACCCACAAAAACAGACAGGAACATTACCCTGTTTCTGTTAACTGTTCACAAGACTGCACTCAGAGCTTGGCACTTTGGGAGTAGAGGGCTGACCTGCTGAGTGGGTTTGTGACACTGATGATTATTGATCACTATAACAAATTCATGGTGGCAGTACCCATAAGAGATTTATCAGCTCAGATAACTGCTGAAGCTCTGTGGAGACATTTTGTGCGACCATATGGATACCCTTCACAAATTTTGACTGATCAAGGTAGTGCATTTGAGTCCTTGTTATTTAAAGAACTGTGTTCTATGTACAGCAGCAGAAAACTGAGAACCGCCCCATATCATCCGCAAACAAATGGTCTATGTGAACGAGCAAACTGCACATTACTAGAGATGTTAAGAGCAATGTCAGAGGAGCAAAAAGCAAAATGGCCTGAATTACTTCCAGAATTCTGCTATGTGTATAACAATATGGTGCACTGCTCTACAGGGTACACACCCTATTATTTAATGTTCGGCCGACATGGGAGACTTCCAATGGACATGGTTCTTGATGTAAGCCGACCTATAGAAAAACAGAGGAACCAACCTCATTATGGGTAGAGAAACATCAGCATAGACTTAGAGAAGCAGCTGACATTGTGTCAACTCAAATGAGACATGTACAACAGCAGCAAAAAAAACAATATGATCGTAAGGCACATGCTGTACCTTTATTTGTAGGAGACAGAGTCCTGCTTAAAAACACTCATACCATAGGCCATAAACTTGCGTCTAGGTGGGAACCCACACTGTATATGATAACAGAAATTCCGTATCCGGGACTTCCAGTATATAAAGTCAGAACAGAAGGAGGACATGCTAGTAAAATTGTGCACCCGGAACCTCTTAAAGCCTTGTACATTTCAACCCTCTAGTTTAGACAGTGGTCAAGATGACAAAGCAACCAGATGGGAGAGAAAGGAGCACACAAACATAGATATGACTACTCCTGGAGACCCTAGAGAATGGCCTTTGTTGCCAGGTATTACAATGATTAATTCCAATTCTACTAGGTCTACAGAAAGCTCTATACATAGCTCCGCACGTACAACAAAAGGTGTTCTTCCAAGACGTTGGGTAGAAGAAACCAATAATCTCATAAGGGTCATCTGTAAATAAAGCAAAATGCAGTAGTAAGTTAGTATAGATTACCTTACAGTTAAGAAATGTTAAAAAGTAGAAGTATTGAACAGTAGAAATGGTAAATAGTAAGAAGTTAAGAATGTTTAAAGTTTTAAAGTATGGTGCATTCTCAAAAGTTTAGGAGGATACATGGGGACATGTATCTTTTAGCAGGGCCAAATATGTAATATGCCAAAGTCAGAGGGTCCTCAGTAATTCCTCAGTAGTCCCCGGTTTCCCCCAGTATACACTGTAAGGTGCCCTGTGCACCCTGTACATAAAATTAAATAAAGATTTTATGCAGCTGCAACAACAATGGGTTGGATGGAATGCTGTGCTGAGTTGCTCATGCACAGCATTCCACCCTAACCATTCTGGAACCAGAGCCCTAGTTTCAAAAAGTTTTTAAGTTTTCTGTGTGTTCCTGGGTAGCTGTTGAGGAGGGAGGACGCAGCAAGTTTAGGGGAAAAGGAAGAGGAAGAGGCTTACCTATTGATGAAGCCATCCCGAGAACTTGTCTGTGCTCCTGCTCTGCCTCCAACACCTGAAGATTGCCCCAGAAGTTGGACGGTGCAGTCGGTGGTGCCATCGGGCACCACAAAAAAAAAGACATCGGTGCAGCCCTGTGAGCCCTATTTGTTTATTTATTTTGGCACCAGTATTAATTTTAAAGTAATTTCAGTCCCCGTCGGTGGCTTGCATGTGCCGCATCACCGGTTGATCAGTCGGCTGTCTAAGGCCCCCATGCCATTCTCCCGGCTGCCTGCCGAATCTCCCTCCCACTGCCAGAGATACCTCCCACCTCCCGATTCAGCCTTTTGGCATCCCTTTCTGGTTGGGTGAGTCGGCGGCAGCACACTGAAACGTCCTGACGCCCTGCAGAAGAAACTGTATTTCTTTAATAAATAGATTGGCAATAGCGCCGCAGGGGAAATTGGGCAGAAGAACCCAAATGAAATATTCAGGAGGGCGGTGTAGCAACCCCCATGGGGAGGCTAAGGGAAGCAAGGCCAGTCAAGAGGCCTATTAATATTAATGAAAGGGGCGGAACAAGGCGGGATGAAGGAAAACAGAGGCAGTAGGCTCAGAGATCCAGAAAAATTAAAGGGGCCCTGCCACCCCGGGCATATAACAAAATTAAAGGGGCAATCCAAGCCCAATTAGGAGGGCACCAGGCCCAGTTTAAGAGGGCACCAGGCCCAGTTAAGAGGACACCAGACCCAATTTAAAGAGGGCACTAGGCCCAGTGTAAGAGAGGGTACCAGGCCCATTTCAGAGAGGGTAGCAGGCCCATTTCAGGTGCGCCAGTCCCAGTTAAAGAGAGGGCACCAGGCCCATAATTAAATAGGGCTCCATACCCAGTGGTACTGAGGGCACCAGGCTCTAGCAGTAAGTAGATACCAGGTCTAGCAAGTTAGGGCAAGCCAGACCAGTAGTAGTAAAGGGATACCCCGGCCTAGTGAGTAAGGGCAAGCCAGCCAGTGGTAGTAAGGCCAACCCTGGCCTAGCAAGTGACGGCAAGCCAGCTTACTGGTAGTAAGGGCAGCCCCAGCCTAGCAAGTTAGGGCAAGCCAGCCCAGTAGTACTAAGGGCACGGGGCCCAGCCAAGTGAAGGCACCAGGCCCAATAGTAATCAAGTAGGGGTATCACAAGGCCCAGAACCCATAGCTAGCTATTTAGGCCTACAGCTGTGTTAGGGGCCCAGTTGAAAGAAGCGAATTTCAGATTTAATGGTTTTAGCCAGCCACATAAGCCTCCAGTGTTAAAGGGGCCTGGTCACCCATCTTTGGTATAGACTTCCTGAGAGCCTATTCCCCACTGTAGAGCTTCCACAGTAATAGGAGAGCCCAATTTAGCTAGAAGGGACCCCATTAGAGTTTGGTCCACCAGAGCTAGGGTTAAATCTGTATGATAAATTGCCTGTATATTTACTGTGGTCTGGACACTGAGACTATACAGTTATTGACCACTACAGCAGAATTTGAGACTCTGTTTGCATTTTTCTGTATTATTAGTCATTCACAAACATTATTGAATGTCAGAACTGTCTTGCATTGCTGTGTGCCAGCAATTCAGTGCTGGATAATCATCGGAATCAGTCTTCAACTGTCTTCGGAATCACTTCACTCCGGTGCAACCCTGCCAGACTTCACCTATCCTTCAGGAATCATCTTCCAGTGCATGCAGAAGCAGACAACAGTCAATCGAGAAAAGCCATACTGCAGTTGACTCAAAGTTGCATCGTCCCAGTTGTTATTTTCCTCTCATAGTTTCCCAATGCGAGCTTGGCCCAGTGGAAATCTGCCATCCATTTTCTTTGTTTTATGTCTGCAGCAGAGTACCATTCGACTCTTCAGTGTCAGTTCTCCGAGTAAAGTTCAGTTTATTGTTTTAGTGTGTCCTGGCTCATACAGCCGTGGACTCCAAGTTGGTCACAGTTGGACATACGTTTTATTGTTTTGGCGAGTGCCTTGGCTCGTCCGGCCTTGGAACTCAGAAGACTGACGCACTTCAACACCCAGAGAGAGAGTGGTTGCCTGGAGTCCAAGAGTGGACCAGAGGTCCTGATCCAGTGGGAGTGTCAGCCAGTGTGTGTCTTCAGTCCAGAGGGAGTGCTTGCTTGGAGTCCAAGAGTGGTCCAGAGGTTCCGATTCTCCTGATCCGGTGTGTTCATCAGCTTAGAGTATATCTTCAGTCCAGAAGTGGACTGTTGATTGGTCCTTCTTCTTCTTCTTGATCCCTTCACTTGGCAATCCAGAAGTGGATTGTGGCCAAGTGGTTTGCATCACCTATTCTTTCCGGCAGTCTAGAAGCAGACTGCAGCTGGATCTTGTATTCCTTTCCAGCAACCCTAGAGAGGTGGGGTGTAGCCGAAGACCCATGGTCTGTTAAATCTTCTCTGCATCCTTTGCTTTTCCACAAAGCTTCTGTATTTCACTGGGAAACAAGTGGAGTATTTACACATTTCTTTTGTTGACAGAGAAAGTTCCGTGCACCAACTGACGATCATCTTTTGCATAGACTCTTCTTGTAGTATTGGGATGACTGTAATTCTAAAAAAAACCTAAGTTTTAGGGAGAGGTGCACCTCGGGGTTAGAAGTAGATATCTGAAGATAAGTAAGACGCTCCTACAGCATAGCTGTTACAGTCGATTGATCCATTTTTGTATTCTCTGCCGTAGAGTTTCCCTCTTAGGGAGGTAGAAAATAGAAACCAGACACTTTTACAGTGTAGCTGTTACAGCAATTATTCGCCTTGTCTATAGTGAAGTAGTAGCTTGTATATATATGATTGTCCCTCTCTTATGACCCCTCCCGATTATCAGATGCCAATAAACTAGTTCCTTTTCTCCACTTGTGCCTCCTGCCTTTCCATTTTGGTGAAGAACTGCATCACATAGCCAAATAGGAAAATAATTGCCTTACCACCTGAGTAGGTGCATTGGAATAGCCTGATATTCATAGCTTTTGGCTCACTTCATTTGGTGTCACAGAATTATGTGATTCTCATTCATTCCAAATATTACCACCCTACTATCTCCTACTACTTTTACCAACCCAGCACATTTAAAACCTTAAGCAATAGCATATCCTTCTTCAGTATATCAGTTTGCAGCAGCAGACTATGTATGTCCTTTCTCTGCACTTAGTCAGCACCTACCAACTCATCTCTGATCTCAACATTTTTAATGAAAACCCATCATCTCCATGTGGGCCTTGTTTGCTTGGGTAGTGGGGCCTCAAAAAAAAAAATAACAAAACAAGCTAAAACAAAGAACCTCAGTCCAGAATCACTGAAAAGGGTTTCCCAAAAAGCAATGGCAACAAGTCAAGTTTCAAAAAATACAAAATCACACATACTTCCATATTGCAAAGCATCATGGGACATATGCAAATCACCATGAAATTTCAGATGTGTTCAGTTTACAGCAATTTACATGCATTTTAAATAGCACAACTAACTTAATTTCTATAATAGTCACCTAGTACTTTTTACCATTATCAAAAACACCTAGTGCCTTGGTATTTTCAACATTTACAGGTTTCATAAACATAAGATATATACATTAAGGTATCTTATGGCATAGTGTTATTATATACTAAATCCAACAAACATAAACACAACCTGTTTTACATACACTTGGAGGTCACCACAGTAACCTCCCTGTATGAGGACCTGAGAGGGAAAAGGTAAATTAAAGAGGACACTATAGCATAGTCAAGAAAGGAAGGAGATACCATGGGTGGCCAACCTTATGGGCTAGAAATTGTAAAGGATAGCTTAGGCTAAGAAATAGAAGAACTGGACGGTCACGTGACACGCATGGAGGAGTAGCTGCAGCTTATCGGGCTCCCTTCTAATACTTGAACCTACTGTTAAAACACAATCTGCAGTCTTCTTTTGCCGCTACAGAAAGTTTTAGGATTGGAGCCAGTTTTGGTGCAATCTTGAACCCGGTGGATATCTATAATGCAGGCTCCTGATCAAGAATTAGAGGCCAAACAGCCGCGCCACAGCTCGTCGCCATCAACTGTGGATGAAGGTATCACCCGCAAAAATCTACAGCAACTTGACAACTATCAAAGAGGCCCTGTTCAAATTAGAAGATGAGGTGGGCGAATTTAAGCCGCTGACCCGGATTAGCCCGTCGGGTAGCGGATACGAAGCCTGAATCTTGTCGTGAGCGATCCATGGAGAAAACTGGACCTGCTATGATTGGTGTAAAAGGTGCTGGCGAAGTTGGAGGATCACCTCGGCGATTTAGAGGGTAGAAGTAGGCGTAATAACCTGGTATTATGGGTCTTCCCAAGGAGAGGAGGGCTCGAATACAGTGCTTTTCTTACAGCGGCTTCTGAGGAATCGGCTGGGCCTTCACCTAGCGTGCGGAGTAGCACATCTAGAAAGAGCATAGAGCCCTTAGAGCTAAGCCGCCTTCTTCCGATCCACCAAGACCCATAATCTTCAAACTATTGAACTATCTCTGACCGTGGAGCACATCTTGAGAGAGATTAAAAAGCTAGCAGCTTTTTCAATGGGAGGCAAGAGGTTGAGACTGGTCCCTGATCTGACCTGGAAAATGAGGCAGGCTCATTGCAGTACTTTGACCCGTTACCTCTAAGCTCTGGCGAGGCGAGGATCCGCATGCCGCCTGCTCTACCCGGCGAAAACTGGAGAGGCACGACCAAGGACCACCAAATGTTTTGAATCGGCTGAAGAGGCCCTGACATCACTCAAGCTATTATTCCCTGATCTATTTTCCAAGGGGTGAAGATTTAAGAGCCAGAGTGTACCGGGATCTAGCAATGGAGGACATTTTGGGAATAATTCTGGTTGACAATCAAAGTGTTATTTCTCGTTATTTTTAGACTCTAGCAATTTTGTTACTGGGTCGCTAATTTGGGAGATGCATTTACAAGACTGCATGGTTCTACCCAAAGACTATAAGTTATATTTCTCTCTGAGTTTTCATTTATTTAATTAGGCCTCACAAGAAATAACTGAGGCATAGTATATAACTTGTCCACAAGAGGGAGCTGGCAGCTTATATATATTATTTAATGTATTTTGACTTATTTGTACACTATTTTAGTGTTTTCCATATTTTATCTTGCTGGATTTGATTATGATTATACAGTTAAGATGGGAGGCGATCCAGGTTTTCGAGCACAAGGATTTATTGTGTTTTCTAGTATGATACTACTTCTGGCTAGCAGAGGACCAAGTTATTAGCTATTAGTGACCAGCTTTTTCATGGAAGGAGGTTATGGTGGGCTCGACTCTCTCTTTTCTCCCTTTGAGCTCTGACTCTTTATGTAGGCACTGATATCTAGGAGCCTTTATTAATCCTTCCTTTTAGACACTATCTCTACCTCCTAGTTTGAGGAGAGTAACTGATCTACAGGAACTATTTACAGTTATATTCTGGCACCTGCAAAGTCCTATGTTCGCCCAATGTATTTCTAGGTTATATTCTATCGAGGGCTTTACTAAAGGTCATGGACGGTCATATAATTTATCCCAGGCTAGTATTCTGGTGGGTATCCCGTTTCTACCCTTAGGGTAGTTCCCGTATTTGGATATACATATTATAATCCAATCTATGAATAATGGTCTCAAAAAATATTACAGCAGGTAGACCCTGCAGGTTCTCAAAATGATTATATCTGGTCTTTTCATTTTGTCTGGTAAGAAGGGGGGGACCCCACCTCTAGGGCGCACCATGAACCAGTGGTTGAGGAGTTGGCTTCGGGCCAGGGGGGTTAGCTTTAGGTTGGGTTTTGGAGGAAGTTCTGTTTTATTGGTTGGGGGGTTAGGTTTTGGTTATGTTGTTAGTTTTTCAGGGTATGGGTAGATAGGGACACAGCTATCCAAACTTTTTCTACAAGGGAATCCATTATTCATGGTAAATGGCTTTCAAACTAAATATTCTGTCATGGAATATTAAAGGGAAGAGACAATTGTAAAGTTTGTAATTTTGAATCATTTGGCCCACTACAACCCAGCAATAGTTTTTTTACAAGAAACCCATATTCTCTCTGATCGTTTATCTCATTTTAAAAAAAAAATGGGTAGGACAGGTTTTGGAGCTGGATTCTCCTCAAGTAGTCGTGGGGTTGCTATTCTGATTGCATGAGGGGTTCTGTTTATCCACTCAGAAATAATCTCTGATCCAAACGGTAGATACATCTTTGTTTTAGGTAGACTTGGAGGGTCACATCTAGTATTGGGATCAATATACGGTCCCAATGTGGAGTCACCTTCCTTTTTTGTCCAGTTGGCTATGGTCCTATCCTCTTTTAAGGGGATGCCAATTATATTGGGAGGAGACTGGAACTTAGTCCAGTCTGATAGGTTGGACCGCTCAGGATGTAGAGGACCGCAATCTTCGCCGGCTTAAACTGAGTTGGTGGAGTTACTTCAATCTTAGGTTTAGTAGATCCATGGAGACTGTTTAACCCCGCCACTCGGGAATATACTTTTTCCACCGGTTCACAAATCCTATTCAAGGATTGACTATTTTTTAGTGAGTCAGCAATGTTTATCAGGGGCTATCGAAGTAGTATCCTTACCTAGAGTGATCTCTGACCACTCCCCTATTAAACTAAGTTGGTCTTTGCTTTCTCCCCTATCAAGGTCTCATTCTTGGTCATTGAACAATAATGTACTTAAGGACTCTCAGGTATTAACTCGATTTAGAGGATTTCTAACCAATGCAATTGAATCTAACTGGGGCTCTATTATGGCTGTAGACCAAATGTGGGCTGCACTTAAAGCAGTATGGAGAGGGGAGTTAATTCGGTTAGCAACTGTCCGTAAAGTCAAGAATAGTTTGGGTTGACTGATTGTTTAAAAAAATTAGGAGCTGGAAGTCATAAAGGAGAATTTGAGATCGGAGGATCAAGAACAAGATTTAATCACCTTAAGGTCATGGTATGCCAACACTCTGAGGAGAAAGCAATGGGTTCAGCTTCCAGAATTAAAGCCGTATATTTAGGTCAGGGCAGCAAAGCTGGAAACTGCTGGCCTGGCAATTAAAACAAAGAACAGATGTCAAATGGGTGGGGCTCTAAGGCACCCTGTTTCAAAGAGTTAATTACAGACCCTGAAGGTATTTTGGGGATTTTTGTAGATTATTACAAAGATCTCTACTCAATCCAACCACTTTCCCCTCAAGGCATACTTAAAATGCGGGAGTTTTTGGCTAATGTCTCCCTTCCTCATTTGTCAGAGGATTCTATTCAGAGGCTGGCAACTCCTATCTCAAACGAGGAAATTGGGAAGGCTATTCACTCACTTAAGCTTGATAAAGCACCGGGTCCAGATGGATTCACACCCCTTTTTTCAAGCTATTTAAACCAAATATTATACCATTATTGAGTCAACTTTTTGCTTTCTGGCTTGAGCAGGGGATTAAAGACAAAACACTTTTCGAAGCTAGAATAATTTTATTGCCCAAACCCGGTAAATCTCCAGAATTGGTTGAGAACTTTAGACCTATATCTTTACTAAATCTTGATATAAAAATCTTTGCTAAAGTTCTGGCCTCTAGATTAAAACAAGTATGGTTGGAATTGGTAAGTTCGGAGCAAGTGGGCTTTGTCGAGGGTCGTTCTTCGGCCGATCACTTCAGAAATTGTTTTACTTAATTTCTGCGTCTGGACCAGGCATGGAAGCATCCCTGGTTTCATTAGATGCAGAAAATGCATTCGATCGGGTAGAATGGGCCTTATGTTTGCAACCTTAGCTAAATTTGGCATTCCGGATAGATTCATGCATTGGATTAAGATCCTCTACTCGTTTCCATCTGCTAGAATTCAGTGCAACAATTTAATTTTGGCTGCCTTCCCTTTGTTGAGGGGAACCCGGCAAGGCTGCCCTTTATCCCCTTATTTATTTAACCTGCATATTGAACCCCTAATTAGTACTATTAAGAAAGACCAACTGACTCTAGGGATCTGTATTGGAGATGAAGAGTATAAATTGTTGGCATTTGCAGACGATTTATTATTGCATATTCGGAACATGACATCGTCGCTCCCACGTGTTCTAAGCCTAATTGCTAATTTTAGTGAATTTTCTGGATATAAGTTAAATGTGACTAAAACTACGGTTTACCCACTCTCCCCCTTCCTTCATAGGAGTTGGTGCCTATCCTTGGGACTACAGTGGCAAACAAAGTCCTTATTATATTTAGGTATACAAATCTCTAAAGATTTGGAGGAACTAGCTTACTTAAATTTTAGGTCCCTACTAAAGACAATAAAGGAAGATTTGGAGAGATGGTCGAAACTTCCATTGACTCTCTCAGGAGAATTAACACTATCAAAATGGTGATCTTGCCTAAGATTTTTTATCCGCTTTCGAATTTGAACATATATCTTCCCAAATCCTTTTTCAGACCTCTTTACAAATACTGTTCTGACTTCATTTGGAAAGACAAACCTCCACGTAGGGCCTATTCTAAACTTTGCTGACAACGTAAGTCAGGAGGCCTTCAGTTGCCTGATTTTTACATATTACTTAGCAGTCCATGCATCTAGAGCAGCACTGTGGGCATGTGACAATCGAAGTTCCTTCCCTGGACTTATATTGGATCGTGTCTTCTCCAAAGAATTGAAATTAGATTTGGAGTCCCTTTGTATACCTCATGGACAAAAATCCTAAGAAAGCAGGAATACCCCACTAGGTTGGGATATCAAGGCTATGCACCAACTCTATTCGAGATTTAAAATATCTCCATTCTATGATTTATCTCAACCTTTGTTAAGGAATCCAATTTCTTAATTGGTAACCAACCTATTGTTAGATTTTTTCCAACCCCTTCTTCCAAGATCCATATCTCAGAGTTTTATTCTGGCAACTCCATGCTTCCGCTATCAACTCTTTCTGTAAAATTTGGGGTCAAACCTCAATCTTTGCTATGGTTGGCTCAAATTCAAAGCAGTATCAGGTCCTTTCTGGGCAAAGGTAAACGATCTGATAAGGCTGGAGTCTTATGTAGTAAGTTGTGTGAGCTTAGTCTATCTGTAAGCTATTTCCAAAATCTATAAACATATTTTAGTAAGTCTAGACTCTACTTTATCCCCGACACCCTGGTATTGGAAAATTAATATGTCATAGAATGGCCAGAGGCAACATGGGAGAAAATATGGGTGAGACATTCGATAGAATGCGTTAAGCTAAGATAGATTAAGAGAGATCCAGTTTAAGCTGTTGCATAATCTTTACCTCTCCCCATCAAAACTTAATCGTTTGAATGGCCTATGCTCCCCTGTATGCAGGGATTGCCATGATCCCTTAGCAACTACCTTTCATAAAGTGTGGTCCTGTCCTAAAATATCTGGGTTTTGGAATTCGGTTAAATGCTGGATAAGCCCATATTGTGACTTGTCAGCATTCTTTAATGTCAAGGTCTGCATATTTGGGATGTATGGCCTTATCCCATACAATATCCAGAAGTACCAAATGGCATTGATCGCATTAGTTACTAAACTATTAATTTTGTGGCATTGGTGTGAGGACTGGGCTCCTTCATTTCGAGAGTGGTGGGAGGAATTTTTGAATACTTTATATGCAGAAAGATTTGCTTACTCACTTGTTAATGCATTGGCTAAATTCTACAAGTGTTGGGGCGGAGTTATTCAGTGCCTCAAGGATAGATACAACTTTTAAGGGACGGTATCCTTTTGCCCCATTGCTAATTTCTTATTTTCCCTCCTTCCACTATTATTCTTTTATTATCACCCCTATAGTCCTCTCCTTTTATGCTCTCTGCCTCCCTTTTCTTTTCTTTTGTTTTTTCTTTTGCTATTTAATATCCTAATGGTGCCTGGAAGCTTGTTATCTCTGGATCTCCTTTCTTTTACTTCTTTCCATGTCTCTCCCCATCCCTAAGTGTAGAATGGTAGTAACAGTATTAAATTATATGTTCTAGCACCCGGCATTATGTCAAAGTTATTCACTAGGATAGCTGTGGGGTGGGGAGGGTAGGTGTGGGGTGGGGGTGGGGGCTTCCTTTTTCTTTTTTCTACCCGGTTGTTTTAATCTTTAATTTTAATGAATTTGTGTTGTATTATGGGATGAACACTTGTTTGTGATTATTTAATGTGTAGGTGCATATGGTTTCTGTAATAACCCTTTAATAAAAAATATAGTTATTTGCAAAAAAAAAAAAAAGAAATAGAAGAACTAATGCAACAGATTTAAGAAAAGGTTGGTCCTCAAGAGTGGCAGGAGCTCACTGTCACAGTGACCTGGAGGTAGTCATATCAGATGATCTTAAGGTAGGCAAGCAATGTGAGAAGGCAGTAAGGAGGGCTGGGGATACTGTGATGCATAGGAGAGGCATCACCAGTAGAAAACAGGACGTTGTTATCCTTCTGTATAGACAAATGGTGAGACCCCATTTGAGTATTGTGTCCCATTCTGGAGACCCATCTCCACAAGGACATAGACAGGATGGAGGCAGTCCAGAGGAAGGCAACTGAAAGGGTGCAGGGTCTGCACCAGAAGCCATATGAAGAGAGACTAAAGGAGCTTAATATGTATACCCTTGAGGAGAGGAGGAAGGGAGGACATGACAGAAACATTTAAGTACCTCAAGGGAATCAATAAAGTCCAAGAGGGTAGCATCTTTCAGAAAAGAGATGTGCAAGAACAAGGGGCACAATCTGAAGATAGAGGGATGGCTCGGGCAATGTAGAAGTATTTTTAACAGAAAGGTTGATGGATGCATGGAATGGCCTTCCTGAGGAGAATATGAGGTCTAAAACAGTGGGGGAATTCATATGAACAGAAAATTTGAGCTGATGTCCAGTCAGACTCTGAGGTACTTGAAGGAGGAGATAACTTCAATCACTGCATCATGAAGGAAGGAGGTGAGAGGGATGAGTGAAGCAATCCACAGCCTGGTGCCAAAAGTCATAGAGTCTGTTTTCTTGGCAGTAAGGGAAGCTGATTTTCATGAAGCCAGTGCTGGATGTTGATAAAGTCCAGCTGGAGCTGGGACTTGAAGTCAAGGGCAGAGGATCCATAGGTAAAGAGTACCTTAACAACTGCATACATGTGAATGACACAGAGAAGCAAGCAGTGCGGCAGTCATTTAGAAAAATGGAGATATGAATTTGGCCAAGGACAGAGCCTTGGGGGAATGCCTGAGCAGATTGGGAGTGGGGAGGTGAAAAAGAATCCCCAATATAGCTTGTGACCTGCTGTCAAGGTAGGAGTAGAACCACTTAATTGAGGAGGCAGAGTCCACTGCCTTAAGTTTGCCCAGGAGAATGAGGTGGGCTACATTGTCAAAAGCTTTTCTATGTCCAGGAGCCCTCACATAAATGTTGAGCCAAGCCTTTGGAGACAGAGGTTATTCTCAGTATTTTTGAAAAGAAACATGATACTTCTGTTATTATTGATGTCTGGTTCTGTTCATCCTAATCCAGGCCCCGTTAATGATTCTTTGCCTACTGTTTCCTTTTCTAAAAATACTATTAATATTGCTCATTTGAATGTACGGAGTCTATTGGCAAAATGTGACATTTTCACTGCTTGGTCAGTACAGTATCAACTTGCTATTGTAGCATTAACAGAGACCTGGCTTACAAATAAGGTTTCTGATAAAATGATTCACTTAGAAGGATATAATATCTTCAGAATTGACAGAAAAATTAAAAGGGGAGGTGGCTGCTTATTTTATATTAAGGATCATCTCAATGTTACCTTAAATACCCCTGTTGCCGAATTCCCCACCTGTGACTATTTGTCAGTATCTGTTGTCCTGGATGAGCATAACGTATTGACACTTGTTGTGATTTATGCACCCCCAGGACACCAGGAGGAAGGATTAAGTTTGACTGAGACCTTAAGAGGAACACTCCCAAAAGAAAGAGAATTAATAATCTTGGGAGATTTATACATGAAATGATTGGGAAAGGATTCACTGAAATTCAGAGAACTGGTTACTAATAACAGGTTGACACAGATAATTGATGTCCCAACTAGGACTCACTATAGATTTGGATATACCTCTTTTTGGATTGGTTATTGGTCTCTGACACTAATAAAATTGCTCAATCAGGGGTCCTATCGGACTGTGTTAGTGACCACATGTCCTGTATGTGTTGTTGGACAAAAGAAAGAATGTTCCCCAGTATTTATATTTTCCCATAGTATTAATAAAGTAGACACTGAGAAATTCAGAACAGCTGTGGCATCTACTGATTTGACAGGAATAGAGCAGATTCTCAAGGTTGATAAAGCATTGTCCATCTTCTGCTCTCTGTTCAACAACATTTGTGATAAGTTTGCCCCTCTTAGGAAACTAAGGATTAGGGGAAATAAACACAAGTGGGCAACATCTGAGCTACTGAAATTATTGAGAGATCGAGATGTTCTGCAGAAAACCTATAGGAAAATCCCTAGTTATTCCTCCCTTGTGGCATATACGGCTGATAGAAATAAATGTAATATGTTAGTTCGTAACTAAAAAAAAATTACTTTTAGACAAAGGGACTTTAAGGGCAAGAATGTATCCGATATATGGAAATTGATTAATGAACTTTTGGGCAAGAAGTGCTCGTCTAGCATTTCTTGCTTAGATAATTCTAATGAGATTATAACCAATCCTTAGTCTATAGCTCAGGAATTTAACAACACTTTCACTGACTTATCTAAATACATTTCATCTGGTATTGGTAATTATGGAATAGAAATAATGTTGTTGAATTACAGTAGCCAAGATATTATTTCAGATCTACCTCTCCAGAGAAGGACAAGAGATATCTGTTAAAAATGGATCCACATCCCTCAGTTGGGAGGGATAGGATTGATTACCGCCTCGTGAGGATCACCACAGATTTACTCTGCTATCCATTATCTCATATATTTAATTTATCACTCTGCAATTCTGTTTTCCCTACAGCATGGAAGGATTCTGTTGTTGTACCAATATTCAAGGCTGGTGATCCAACGAGAGTTCAAAACTATCAGCCTGTTTCTCTCTTAGCGCCTCTCTCTAAGATTTTAGAGAAAATAATTTCTGATCAAATGACTGAGTATCTTTTAAAGTATAATGTCCTCACACCTGCCCAACATGGATTTAGGCCAGGTCATAGCACCGTCATGGCTTTGGTAGGGTTCATGAGCGCTGTCCGGTTGGCCATGGATGGTGGCCAATACCCTGGGGCAGTGTTTGTGTACCTCACCAAGGCCTTTGATTTAGTGGATCATGGCTTTCTGTGATCATCCCTTTCTGATCTAGGTATGTCTGGTGAGGTGGTAGAGTGGTTTGGGAGCTACTTAAATCAACATCACAGGTAACAAAGATTGGTAATTTCTCACAACCTGCTTTTATCTCACTGAGTGTTCCACAAGGGTCAGTTTTGGGTATCCTTTTGTTTGGTTTATTCTTACATACTCTTCCCCCAGTATGCACTAATTCCCAGATATTACTTTATGCAGATGATGCAGTGATCCTCATGAGCGTTTCAAACATTAATACAGTTCGTAAAGATCGGACAGTTGATTTTCAGGCAGCTCACAATTGGTTTATAGAACACAGACTGGTTCTGAATGAAAAGAAAACTAAATCCATGTTTTTTCAAAAAGCAAGAAAATGAACAGGGACAGATACTGAGTTATTATTCCATACAGTGCAGAGAAATATTATTGAGCAAGTAAAACAATTTAAATATTTGGGACTCTTAATAGATGAGGGCATGACATTTGAATCACATATCTCTAGTTTGATTAAAGATACTCATCAGAGATTAGGGGCCTTATATAGACTTAATCCTCTCTTAGCTCCATCTACTAGAAGAACACTTGCCCAAAACTTCCTTATTCCTATTATTGATTATGGACTCACGATTTATTTTGCCACAGGGGTAGATTAATAAACAAAGTAAAAATTCTTTTGAATCAAATTTCTAGATTTTCCACACAACTTCCAGCCAGGACACATCATTGCCTACTATTGAGGGACTCAGGTTTTTTGCCATTAGACCTGTTCTTTAAATTTCAATTAGGCATGTTGGCAAAGAAAAAAATGTTAAACAGGGTTCCTGAGGTTGCTGATACTCTCCTTAAGAGACATATCATTTCTGTTTGCACAAGGTCTGCTGATTCCACTTATTTTGAAATACCTAGGATGAAGACCTCTAGGGGCCAAAAAACTTTACTGTATGTTCTTCCTCATCTCTTTAACTATCTGTTACCCATTTCAGATAGCCTGAATGGATCATTACTTTATTTCAGGAAGAGACTTAGGGATTATCTATTACTGGAAAGTGAATGCAAATGTTTTGCTTGATATTCTTGTAATGTATACTACTGGTATTCTGAGATTTATTGTGAGTAGCATTTTTGTATTTTTTGTATTTTGTATTTTTGTATATTTGTTTAATTTTACGTTTATGTGAAACTGGTCGACCATGAAAACGGGTCTTTAGCCCATGGTCCCACCAGTAAAAACAAATAAAACAAACAAACAAACAAAGTCAGCAAAGATGGTGGTGGTGACTAGGCTTTGATCCATGTCCAACAAGATTGTATCAATGAGCTGGAAGAAAGACGTGGGAGCAGAGTGGGACTTCATAAAGCCAGTCTGGAAAGGAGTGAAGAAGAAGGCTGAATCTAGAAAAAGGGACAGTTAAGGGACAGCAAGGTGTTCCTGGAGTTTGGACAGAGTATGGAGTTGAGAGATAGGACAGTAATTTCCAGGGGAAGAAGGTATTAAACCCAGACAAACAGAAGAGAGAAAAAAATATGTGCCTTTGCTGGGATTGTTTGTTTGTGTTTAATATATATGCACACTACACCATTGTAAATTAAATGTAATTATCTGTACAGCACCAGATTATGCATTACAGAAAGAGTAGATGCTTCTGGAGTCCTAGGTTTCCAGCTGCCTTGGTGGAACAGCTGGTATGTAATTAGAATGGTATTCCAGGTGGTCTGGGTTCCAATCCCAGCTAAGACACTTCTTTCTTTCTCTCCTCTGTTTTGGTTTCATGTACAGTATATGTACACTGCACTCTTGTAAATAAAAATGTAATTGTCTGTGCGGCGCTAGCTTGTGCATTAGAGAAAGAATGAGGTGCTTCTGGGAGTCATAAGTTTCCAGTTGCCCTTGTGGCACATCTGGTTTCTCAATTGGAATGGTATTCCAGGTGGCCTGAGTTCAAATCCCAGCTAAGGTACTCATTTCTTTCTGTCTTTTGTTTGTTTGAAAAATATATCATGGTGTACATGATCAGCAGAAAATAATTTTGCAGTTTACACAGAAATGCTTTTGGAAATTTTGTGGAATTTGAAAAGAAATTCTGAAAAGCATTTTGGAAGTGGAATTGCCATTCTGTACCAATTCCAATGGTAGAATTTCATATTCTGCTCAACCCTAACTGACAGTTCTCCAAAAATGTAGGTATTCTTTGCATCTGTCAGATTAAATCTTGCTTGATATAGCATGGGGAACAAGGTGTGCAAAATTTTATAAAATTGTTTCCCACAACCTTTTAGCAGCATCAAATGTCTTCCACTTGTTGTGCAGAGAGGAGCTAAGTTCTGGAAAAATAATACTTTGGAGATTTCAAACTCCAAGTCTTTTTGAGACCTTGCTGTTTTCAAAAGCTTGATCCCAAACTGTTAGATTCTAAAAGGGTACAAGAAGGGAGATGTGGAAAAGGTGGGGATCTGATTCAGAACATGGCAGCAGGCTTCTCTATGTATATCATGTAGAGAGGATTGGCTCTCTCACTGACACGTCTGGGTACACTTGGATTTGATGCATTTGGGCCAGAGCAAGTAATATGGCTAGCATGGGCTCCGTACTGGGGAAATCTGGAATGTTTGTTTCCAGAGTACATTTTCACTATTATCAAGCCTATCCATTAGAAGTGTCTTGGATTGTCCTGTCTGTCAGCACAGCAGTTGCACTACTGCTTGTGACACCTGTGACCTGTGTTTGGGAATGAACACGGACCATCAAGGGATGGCTGGGGATTGAGCATCCCAGGGACTGCTGTTCATCGGAGAGGTGGGGTGCTGCTTCTACTGTATGATTGCCACATGGTAGAGACCAGGTGGGAACACAGCTGGGAGCACCAGAAGTGGAAGGATATGCCAACAGATGCCCAGCATGCATTATTGTTTGTCATGTACCTCGGGGTGAAAAATGGGTGGATGGAGGAAAACCCCCAGTCTGCCTCACACTGGCACACCCACAGGCTCGTGCATGACTGACATGGCTGGCCATCCAACTACATATGTCTTGGGTAAGTGACAGGTCACTTGTAAGTCTGGAAGAAGGTCAGTGGCAAAACAGGGGGTGTGGATGAGTAGAAGTGGAAGGAAAAAGCTCTTTGGAAAAAATAAGTGTCCTAGACAATGGCTGTATAGTCCTGGTTAGTTCATGTGATTATAAAATGAACCATAAAAATCTTGTAATCTCCTTGATCAAAACACGTTATACGACAGTTGATTATTGCCTAAAAGATGCACATCTCACCTGAACCATATATTTTTAATAAATAAAAGCTCATTTTATAAGTGGATAACACACTCCAGGGTGTGTGGTGATAAGAAATATACTTCTAGGTGTACTTGGCACTCAGTTACACCTTGAGCTAACAACCACCCAAGACATATGTTGATTCTCTTATAACTGCACACCTGCCTGTTTTATGTAATCAGTAAGCCATGACAGTGTGTTCCTTAAAGCTTAATAATACGTGGTCCAAGATTGAAGGCCCAGTATCCTTACAACTCTGAGAAGTGCATTCAAATCCTTTAAAGCACACCCCTGAGTTGCTTAGTGTGCTCATAAAATAGCTCACTGCTCTTATGTATTGTATGTAAAGCAAAACATTTCTAATATGTTTTTTTTTACATAAAATCCTTTGATTAAATGCATTTTAAAAGGCAAAAATTTATGCATGATAAAGTTCATGATTTTGTAGGTCATGAGACTATTTAGCCTTGGTGATGATTTCTGGCACTTGACTTACAATGCAAGCTTTTGATGCATGGTCTGATGACATCTTCAATGAGGTTTAAATGTTCTTCCTAGCCATTTTATTACTGTGACTAGTCAACTTTATTATGCCATCTTTCTTCTGCTCTCTACAAAACACCCAGGGTAAGATCTATATCACAGAGGCATACGTTTTCTAATTCTGCTACATTTTCAGCAGTCTTTTGTTCTCCTTAACTAATATCTAAGTTACCAAGTGACCTTTGGTAGCTTGGTTAGAGGATATGGTGACATTAAAGTCAGTCATGTCCATCTGCCTCTCACATTCTGTAATCCTGCCTATTAAGAGTCTAATTTTGTGTCCATTTCCTTGACTGACTTGTTCAGTTTTATATAGATTCATGAAGGTTCTGTAATGAAATCTCTGAGGAATCAGAATGTTGTTTTTCTGGAAAGGGTGCTGCAATTTGTGTTTGGATCTCAATGAGCAGAGTGAGTGAGCAAAGATCTTCTCATGTGCTATTTTGCTGTGGTTGTTTCCCCGTAAAATTACCAACACTTTTTAGGTCAGAGTTTCAAAGGTGTTAGACTGCTGCAAGTCACAGGTGCACCAAACATATGACACACCGGGCTTATGGCAGTCTAACTGGATTTTCTATCCTGTGCAGCAAATGCCACAAATTAGACTGCAGAAAAACACAAGGCTGCTAAAAACAGCAAGGATCAGAGCCCAAACAAAAGTAGAAGACGTACTCACAGGCAGCAGGTAGTTCAGCTACATGGTCTCCAAAGCTCCATATAAAGATAAAGTCCAACAACTGATGTCAGGATAAAAACTGCACTTTATTCCATACAAAGAAGGCAAAAAACAAACAGCCCACCAGCGGGTGAAGCACACGCCTCTCTCTCAACCAAATAGCGGAACCAACGTTTGGCTATTTGGTTAAGTGAGGGGCGTGTGCTTCACCTGCTCGTGGACTGTTTATTTTTTGGCGTCTTTGTATGGAATTAAGTGCTGTTTTTATCCTGACATCAGTTGTTGGACTTAATCTTACAAACAAACAAACAATAACTAACTAACTAACTAACTCCTCCAGTAACAAAGTTGTTAAAAACTATCCTAGTAGTGTTGCTCCCAAGATTACTAAGGTCAGTCTCTCTGTCTCTCTTTCTCTCTTCCCTCTCTACGGAGAGCAGTGTGTCCACTGATAGCTTTAAAAAGGTCTTGCCTTCCTCACTTATTAAAGAGCCCTCCCTTAAGTCTTCAGTTTATTCTAATCACTGTCCAGTCTCCCTCTTGCCATTTATTTCCAAGGTCTCAGGGTGGCTTGCTGCTCAGTTCTTGGATCATTTAGAATCTACATTGCCTCCTTGAGCTACTGCAGTCAGGGTTACAGAAGAGAAGCTCAGCTGAGACTACTGTTTTGATACTTAATGAAGACATTCTCACTGCTAAAGTGTCAAGCAGAGCTGTTCATAATTTCAAAGTCCCCATCCACCAGAATTCCATGAAATTTCAGAAATTCCGTCTAAATCCATGGAATCCCATCAGAAGCAGAATTCCAAAATTCTGACAGTGGAATACTAGCTGCAGAATCGTATTCTGCAGTTTAATAAATATGAATTATTTTCTGCAAATTGTAGATTAGTATTTCTTCACAGATTTCATGATCTGCAGAATATACTTCCACGGTTGACATAGAAATTCTTTTGGATCCTCTAAATCAAAAGAGTTAGAAAATATTTCAGAAGTGAAACTGCATTCACATGAATTTCACCAGGGACTTCCTCCTGGCACCACTCTAGTGTTAAGGCCTGTTTACTGTCTTAATTGTGCTAGCCATCAGGTACTCTGTGAGAGGTTGTCTACCAACTTTGGGGTATCTCATACTGTTTTGTCATGGTTCAGGATTTTTCTTTCACTTCTTTTCCTGCTTCTGGTCATGGGTGGTGGAAGTACTCCCAATTCAGTGCCAGACCGCTCTCCAGCATCCCCTGTCAGGCCTCCCGGCTGGGTGGCCTGTAGCTTACCCCTATGGTGGGGTTCCCCCTGGAGGACTAGGGGGAGAGACCAAGATCCACCAGAGGACCCCAGCCAAGGCTTACAGCTGGGGCATCATTTGGGAGGCAGTCCAGGGGCATCACGGAGCTCCATGACCAGGGGGTTTCCTTGGTTACCCTCATGAGCATGGACATGCAATGATGTCAGCATGGGGTGGACACACTCCCGCACCCATCCCACAGACATCCATCGATGCTCTTTAATGCCAGATGATCCTGGCTGCTAGACATCTAGCCTCCACTGGGTGTCACTAGTATGCTGGGAAACCACAACCCTCCCCCTTGCAGGTGGAGAGCTGTGGGACGCTCATCCAACCCCCCTCCTGCTGACTGTCTGACATACTGTGCTCGTTACCGAACATAGGTCATCAGCACTGCAAGCAGTAGCAATACTGCTATGCCAGCCCACCAGCTTGTCATGGTTCAGGTTGTTTCTTTGTGATTGCTCCTTCTGAGTGTCATTCATGCCTGCTTATCTCAGTCTCATCGGTTTTATTTTTGTTTATATTGCTTCTTTAAGTAAACTGTTTAAATCTTGTAGGTTTCCTTGAAACCACTTTGCTGATGACACCCAGGTATATATTTGTTTTCCCAAACTGACTTCTGCTTAGTAGGTGTCTTGCTTCAACTTCATTGGTGTTCTTAAAATTCAGTAATATTCAACTGACAAAACTGAAGTGCTACTTATTCCTTCACCTTTACCTTTTGCAGAGTTTTATGTTATTATGTATGTGGAACTCTGACAACAAGGTTCTAGTTTTCAACTTTCTCCCCAGGACTCTGTAAAAAGACTCCTGGTGTATATTTTGGATATGATTTTTTATGTCTTAGATTGCTGCATTCTCTAAATTGTGCTGGTTTCATTTCATTAACATTATGCACATTATGAAGTATTTGACTTCTGCAATGGCAAAAAGGTATACCCATAGCATAATCATTTCCATATTTGACTGTTGCAATGGTCTTCTGAATGGTTTGCCACTCTTGCAATTGCTTCTTTATGGCAGATCCATAATGCTGCAGTCCATACAGTTACTGTCACTTCTCATCAGGAAACTGTCACCCCTCATTTTAAGATTGCACTAGCTCCCAATGAGCCTTAGATTTCAGTACAAAATTCTTGTTATGGTATCTGCAGGTTTACATTTTAGTCAAGCCTGCTACTTTGCTATCAGACTTCAGTATGATGTCTGCCCTGACTCGCATTGTTCCACCGAGATGTGCTTACTAATAGTTCCAAAATCTAGGTTTTGCTAGATAGAATGTATATCTGTTGTTGGTTCATCTTTATGAACACACTTTGCTGCCATTATGTGTAGGAATCATGCACCATACTGAGCTTTGGAAGGGCATTGAAAACTTACTGGTATGTCTGCTGTCATCCCAGACCACCAGAGCTGAAGTGATCTAGTGGGAGGATACCTGCTCCTGCTATTTTCCCTCACTCCTACTGATCACCAAGGGACAAAGAATCAAGCCAGCCATGCAACTAAGGATGGAGCTGTCACTTTCTGCTCCCGCTATTGCATCCAGCCTGCTTTTTTTTCAAATGGCCATAATGGATTGTAGGACATGTTTGGAGGAGCAGAGTTGCTGAACCTGCCAAAATCCAAAATGTAAGAGCCACAAGTTAAAACCCTACTCTACTGATGGCTCGCATCCCACACCACCGGAGCTCAAGGGGGTAGAGAGGGAAGGCACCTGCCACAAATCAGTTCTCCCTCCTGCCCCACCAATTGCTGAGGGACAAAGAATCAAGCCAGCCATGTGACCAGGACAGAATTAGCACATTCTGCTCCCTCCCTCAACCAGCCTTCCTTTTTCAAATAGCCAAAGTGGGTTGCAGGATATATTTGGTGAGGTGGAGTTTCTGAGCTCTTCATATGCATCAAAATGCACCCTAGACTAGCTGTCCAGAGTGCTAATAACTAAGCACAAAGGATGGCACAGGTCTGCACCAAAAGTCAGTCCAAGGAGGCAGCCGGTGGCCAGTAGTGCTGCTTCATTTGCCTCCTAATAAGCCTGCTTGACACTTGTGCCCTGCTCCATTGCAGACTCTAATGTACTCTTAATGTTTACTAATATTCCATATCCTGTAGTGAGACTGGAATCACTGACTTGAATTATACCACTCGATGTTACACAGCAAGCTCTTGTGTAGTCCCTGAGATTACTTTTGCCCATGCCCAGTGAGAGTAGTCTCTATATAGTGTTTTTTTTTTTTGTATTTTTTCCAAGTTCATTTTAGCACATAAGCACAGACTGGATTTAGTGGATCATGTAAGACAAAAGTAGGCACAAGGCCCATCGAGATTGTCCTCCCACAATAGTGGGACATTACTGTAATTAAGTTAATGTATTTTTAGCCAAGTATCAAGCTTGGACTTAAAGGAATCTAAACTGGTTGAATCTATGATCTCCTGTGGTAGAGCATTCCAATGTTTTGCTACTCTTATATTGAAAATGTTGTCATGTTTATTTGTATTAGCCCAATCAATTTTAAATGACAGATTATGCGATCTTACCACTCTACATTTATTAGCTAATGTTAACCCACATGACTCTAGTAATGCAGGTGTATGTAATAGTTTAAACATAAACAAGAGGTCACCCCTTTGCCTTCTTAGGTGTAAAGGATAGAGACTCGTTTCCTTGAGTCTGATTTCATAATTTTTTGTTTTTAATCTTGGAATCAGTTTTGTTAGCCTCCTCTGAACTTGTTCTAGTCAATAAATGTCAGCCTTTAAATATGGACTCCAAAAAGGTGAACCATAATCTAGATAAGGTTGGATGTATGCTCTATACAAGGGCATTAAACAATGTTCTGATTTATTGATAAACTTGACGAACTTGTTGAGTTACTAGCTAGAGGGTGTGAGGGGGTGCATCCACTGGAGAACTCTGTTCAAGGGGCAGGTATGTGGCAGGCAAATCAGTAGGCAGGCTGTTTTGACACATTTTCTGGTTTTGGGGTGGAGTCAAGAAGATTTTAAAGGACAGAGTGAACCAATAATGGCGCAGCTCGTCCTTTGATATTAACATAATCACCGTTCTCTGTCATCAGCTGAGAGCTGTAGTTGAATGCAGATTACACCTGTATTACAGTTCTGACAGTATTCCAGGAAGTGAACTCCCAAATAAAAGCCCCCGATCTCTGACAT
This sequence comes from Neoceratodus forsteri, assembly GCA_016271365.2. Lineage (NCBI taxonomy): Eukaryota > Metazoa > Chordata > Ceratodontiformes > Ceratodontidae > Neoceratodus > Neoceratodus forsteri. Next base: position 146,231,481 of record CM028133.1, on the reverse strand, counting down.
TATCTGTGAGCCGTTATCAAATTGTATGATTAAATTCGTTAGCAAAATGTATCACAAGATGGCATTTGCCTCATCCTGGTAAAAGTAAATGCTTGGGGTTATGGCACCTTTTTAAATTTGACCCATTTGTTTTCCCATTTGACCCATAAAAAGAGAGCGTCATACGTGGACAAATATCCTGGTTAAACAATTTCCTCTTTCCCTTTCCAACACCGGGATGCCCACTCCTGGTGTTGGATGCACCCCTCCAAAACCCGTCTATAACACTTTCCAACATCGGGGTGCTCAATCCCCATGTTAGGATTCCCCCACTATTTTGACACACTGGGAGCCCACCCCAGTGAGCCTAAATTAATTTTTCCCTGTAAATGAAGAAAACTGTCCTCACAGTCTTTTTTATTAACCTGTAAAAAGAAAATGGTCCTCGTTGTTTCTCCCCATCCCCTTTCCCCAACCTTACTCTCCACTGCTCATCCACCTCCCACACCCCACTTACCCATAGTTATCTTTAGGGTCAAGCTATCATCTGCTCTGGATAGGAGTATGTCTGCACTCTTCAAAGCCAAACCCATAAACTGAAGAAATGATGGTAAGCTGTATAATGAGGAGTCAATGGGGTTTCAACAGGTTGATACTTAGCCATTTTTAGGAATTTTGGCCTAGATTTTCAACATGGGGTTCTTGGGACCCCATCTTGTAATTTACTGTCACTGTCATTTCATTTCTCAGTCCCAAAAGGTGATTTTTTGGTCGCTGCATGGAATCACCTTCTGAACTGACTAACAAAACAACAGTGCCACTGTTCATGAGGTGGGGTCCCAAAAGCTCATGTTTCAAATTAGTTAAAAATTCCTAAAATGACTAATGTGAGTGTGCATTGTGCAGTTTCTATACATGCTTATAACTTCACCATTTTTAATATTTTGCTCCAGATTTTCAACATTGCCATTTTTCACACCTTCTTATGAAAAGTATAGCTCTCATTTTCACATCCTGCCCAAAATGAGTTTTCGTACCTGTGGCACAGAATGTCATGGTTGCTGTGCAAAATCAACTTTGGGATGGATTAACAAAATTACAGTGCCACTGTTCATGAGGAGGTCCCAAAAGCCCATGTTGAAAATTTGGTGAAAATGTTCCAAAATATGAATGCATTACGGGTATGCATTGTGCAGTTTCAACATGCATGTCTAAACTCAATTTTTCATATTTTCACTTCAGATTTTAACAGTGCCATTTTTATATACTTCTTCATGAACAGTACAGCTGTCAGTTTTCACATCCTGGCCAAAATGTGTTTTCACTCCTGTGGTGCTGAATGGAGCAGTCGCTGCATGAGATCACTTTCTAGGATTGAGTAACAAAATGATAGTGCCACTGTTCATGAGGTGGGATCCTAAAAAGACCATGCTGAAAATTTGGAGTGAAAATGCCATCACCTGGGGCATTAGGGTTTCCAACCTTAATGCCCCCCCACCCTGTAGAGACTGACAGGCATCAGGCATGTACCTTGGGATCGCTGCCGTAATGCTCACCATTCCACCCCCACCCTACCCTGCAGCCAATGATAGGCATCTGGGTATGCTTGGAGTCTTTGGCCCTAATGTTCACCCCATTCTCTATACTGCACCCATCTCAGCTTGTTTCATTATGGAAGGGGCTGAGCATTGGAGTCCAAGAATCCAAGTCACACCATGATGCCTGTTAGAGTCTGCAGAGTGGGGGTAAAGTGGCATGAGTATTACAGTCAATGGCCAAAAGGACACCCCTCAACACCTGTCAGTCTCTCAGGGTGGGGGTGGGGATTAGGTTGGAAACCCAATGCCTCATTAAAGAAGTAAATCAGGGAAGGACGGTTGATATCACCTACCTTGATTTCAGCAAAGCCTTCAACAATGTCCAACATAGAAGGCTGATTAACAAGATGGGTAGTCTGGACATGGGGCACAAGCTGATAAGCTGAGTTAGAAACTGGCTGATGGACAGGAGGCAAAGGGTGGTGGTAATGGGATCCAATCCAGATAGAGGGGGGTGACCAGTGGGGTACCTCAGGAATCAGTCCTTGAACCAGTCCTGTTCAATGTCTTCATTACAGACATTGCAGAAGAGCTAGAAGGAAAGGTCTGTCTGCCTGTTTGCAGATGACACCAACATCTGTAACAGTGAATACTCCAGAAGAGGTGGAGAAAATGAGGAGGAACATGGAGAGGCTTGAAAATAGTCTGAGGAGTGGCAACTGAGGTGCAATGCAATGAAGAGCAAATAATGCCCCTGAGAAGAGGGGAAACCTGGGGAGAGTTACAGGATGGGGGGGAGGTGCTGATGATCACCAAAGAAGAAAGGGACCTAGGAGGTATCAGTTCTGATGACCTAAAGGTGTCAAAGCAGAGCACAAATGTTGCAAGGATGGCCAGTGGCAGGCTAGGGTGTATGGCAGATATATCACTAGCAGAAGGCGTGAGTGGTGATACCATTGTATAATGCAGTAGTGAGGCCTCACCTACAATACTGTGTGCAATTCTGCAGGCAGCAAATTCATAAGGACATTGACAGGGTGGAGGCAGTCCACAGAAGGGCAACCAAGATGGTACATGGCTTGCAACACAGACTATATCAGGAGAGATTAAAAGGACCTCAATATGTACTTATTGCAGGAAAGGAGGATCTGGGTCCTTACAAATAGAAAGGACAGGGTAATTTCTGCTGACACTCTTCCTGACTTCATTTGTGATCATTCACATCTCTTCTGCATTTGGAAAGCCGGTGCCCCATCTAGTCCTTCTACAGAAACAGTGTTTCATGATTTATCTAAACTTAACCTTAGTGACCTTTTCTGTGGATATCCAATGTATAGACTGGTCTCCTTTGTATTTCATATCCAGTGTTGATAATGCTCTAAACTGTTTTGTTTCCAAGCTCCAGATCTTGCAAAACAAGCAAATCCCTCTAATGAGGCTTAGAGTTCCAGGAGCTGCTTCCAGATGGTTACACAGTGGCTTGCTTGCATCAAGCAAAGCTCGGGATAAATGCTGATCTAAATTTAAAGTTTCAGGGTTAACCTTTGACTGGCAGGATTATAGAACGCAGAGGAATGAATGTTAAAAAGCAATATGGGTTTCTAAAAGTAACTACTGCAAAGAGCTCCTCTAGTCCTCAGTAGGCGACTCTTGTAGGTTCTGGAGTCATATTAAGAGTTTTATGGGTAAAGGTGTTAACCACATAGAGTCTGAAATTATATTTTATTTATTGAAATGTTTCCCCAGAAGGGCACACTGAACAAAAAGTGGCTTGTCTCATAGTGCAACCTGGGGGGATGGGGTTACATAGGGTTGAGAAGAATAGTGAAGGATGATCAGTTACAATAGTATGTGTGACGCTTGGCCAGCTGGTTATGATTGTTGTATGATATTTGTAATATACAAAATATAGTATGTGATTGTCTCACATAAGACAGCCTATGCTTTGTACTTCCATGGGTGCCCCCCCCACCCAGTTTCAATGAAGCTACAGGATATGTAACTGACCAGAGGATATGAGAATTGGCCTACATCAAGGTGTCAGCAGTGACAAGTGACCTGAAACCAGGAGGTAATTAAAAAGACCAGAGACCTGATTAAAGGTCTCCTGTTTTTTTATCTTAATTAGGACTGACCCAGCTGCCAGGATATAGGGCTCATAAAGTTTTATGATTCCTATAGGAAGAACATTTGATACCAACCTGGTGTTAAAAGTTGTAAAACCCTTTGATACGCCTTGGGAACAGGAACCAGCCACCAGTTCAAAGGAAAGGCTTGATTAAAGACTGTCATAATTTAGGAAATATATTTTTCTTTCTGAAGTCACATTATTTAAAATATCTCCTGACAGAAAATTATTTTTTTGTAATTTTATATTCTAAAAGGAGGAGCTAGATGACTTACCAAGGGGGGTTGGGAGATGGGGTTGAAATGTATCCTTGTAACTGGGGAATATGACGTATCATTTGGGACTCAAAGACACAGCTCTCTGATCTAACTTTAAAAGGCACTTACAGAAGTAGTACATTAGATAGAAAAAGTCTAACTGTATTGTGGTAGGAGTTTTTGTTTTGTAATCTTTTCTTGTTCTTTTATGTGATTGTGAGCTCTTTGATATATTGTTCCGTGTTTACATTTTTCATATTTTTTTCATCTTTTAGTAAAGAAGCTGTTATTTAAAAGACTGCCTGGGTGTCTGCCAGTTCTTTTTGCATGTGACGTATAGAGGGTTAAGTCTGACAATTGTTCAACAGCTTCACGGTGTTACTAAACTGGGAAAAGGTAAGAATGTACCTAAGATCTCTCATAGAGTTTTAAAGGTTCAGTTTTGGAAGCCTGGCTGGATGCCCTGGCGTAAGATTGTACTGCAATCCCTGAAGAGGGTACATATCTGAGCCTGTACATTGGGTACGCTAGCATAAGGTTCACAGTTTGAATCCCCCCAGAACTTGAGACTAAAGATGATTCAGATCCAAAAGCAGACAGGAGGGTTACTCTGTCTGTTACCTGTTCACACTATTGCGCTCAGAGGTTGGCACTGTGGGAGCAGGAGGCCTGTTGTGACAGATTTGGTTAGCAGTGGTGCAATAAAAATTGGTAACACAAGCTTTAACTGTTCAGTGTGTCAGCTTAATACTGTACAGCTCACTTGCATAATAAGGCAGTAATTTATTTTTAAAAAGAAAACAGAACTATATAATTTTGGTTACAGTCAAAGTTCCTACCTGTTTTATTTTTTTTTCTAAAGTGCAAGTTAGAGTAGCTGTAGTTAGGGAAGAAGATGGCTTCCAACTACAGTGAGCACACTGCAGACTACCTGAAGCAGTTGTGCAAGGAGAGAGGAGTCCTGCACGAGGGGAGAGCCACCAAGCAGAACCTCATGGATGCTCTGATGGCAGCAGATGCCCAGAACATTGAGTCACCAACTGTGACTGTAAAGGACCAAACTTTGGGTATGGATGGGCCAGTGGCCAGTGCAGTGTCTAGATCCAGTGAGGATGACAGCAGGGCCAGTGCAAGCCAAGGGCCACAGCAGCTGGGGAAGGTCACCAGCACTCTGGAGCCAGAAGCAATCAGGCTGCAGACTGAGCTGTGCAGAATGGAGTTGGAGTTCCAGAGAGACGCTGAGCAAGAACAGAGAGAAGCAGAGTGAGAGAAACAAGCTGCAGAGGAGAAGAGGTAGCATGAACAGTGAGAGGAAGACCATGAAGAGCGTGAGCACCAGAGGCAACATGGAGGTGGAGAAGCTACGACTCCAACCACCAGCACCACAGCAGGTAAGTGGCTTGGGTTTAACTGGAACTACAGGACTGGGTTACAAATTAAATTCCAAATTGATAGCTGAATTTAAAGAGGGGGAGGAAATGGATGCCTTTTTAAATTACTTTGAAAAAGTTTGTATTCAGGCAAAGATTTCTAGAGGGTCCTGGAGCTTCCAACTATCCCTGCTACTTACTGGGAAAGCTTGGGATGCATTGGGTCAAATGGACAATGAGGACAGTAATGATTACAACAAACTTAAAGCTGCACTTTTAAAAAAGTTTGCTTTAACTGCAGAAGCATACAGAGTTAAATTCCATAATCTCTGGAGAAGCCCTGACATGAGCTCTGAGGAGTTGGCCATGAAAGCGACATCAGTTTTAAAACATTGGTGGGAAGGAACTGAAGCAAACTCTGTAGATAAAATTGAAAATGCTGTTTTGTTAAAACAGTTTATTTTAGCATCCAACAGAGCTGAAAACCTGGCTGGAGGATCGAGATCCCAAAACAGTGCAAGAAGCTGCTGAACTCTCGGACCACTATACCAAGAGCAGACCTGCTCTGAAAGCAAATGAGGTGGGCATGGCAGTGCAGAATGGGAAAAGCACACCTTCAGGGCAGCTAAAACCTTCACTGCCTTCACCAAAACCAGTTAGCCCCAGGTTTCAAAGAAAAGATTTCTCTGAGAAAAGAAACGAATGATGGGTTTGCAAAGAAACTGGGCGTATTGCCAGAAAGTGCCCCAAAAGGATGGGCAGTATGTAAAATGGGGCTAGGAGTGAAGTGGGTTGTTTGTGTGTCCCTGGAAGCAAGCCTGTGAACATGAGGGAACACATGCACCCAGTCACGGTGAATGGTGTACAGACACATGGGTTAAGGGACACAGAGGCATCCCTGATGCTGGAAAAAGGGGATCTGGTAGAGCCTGGCCAGCTTATACCCAATGAATTTGTAACTGTGCAAGGGTTCACTGGTGAGGAGACCACATTGCCACTCACTAGTGTTCTCCTAGACTGGGGTGAAACAGGGGGAACTGTGCAACAGGTGGCTATAGCCAAAACTTTAGCAGTTGACTTCATCCTTGGCAACAATCTCAAACAGGGGATGGTGTGTGCAGTTACCCATAGCCAAGTGGGAAGGGGAAATTGTAGTTTCCTGGACCACATAGAAGCCATTGTGGAAACCACTGGGAGGCTGGTTCCCCAGCCTGTGTCTCCTGATATAGAGACTAATGAAAAGGGGTGAGAAATTTCTCCAGTAGCAGTTAAACACACAGCTACAGAGAGTTACTCTGAAGAAGGAGGGTGACCCATTGTCAGAGGGTTAGGGATGACAGTGATCGTGAGTGCCCTGATGCTAGTGCTAGAGACCCTAGTTTAGAGACTGAAGGGGACCTGTCCCATGCCTTGGGAATGTGTAAGGAGTTTGCAGTTGTTCAGAAAAGTGACCCTTGTCTAGAGAAGCTGAGGGCTTGGGCAGATTCTGATGGAGCACGGGAGGTGACGGTAAACATAAGGTTTATTGGGAAAATGGACTGATGTATCCTCAGGATGCTAAGACAGAGGGAGGGGTAATAGGCAGGCAGCTTGTCATTCACCAGGGGTATCGTGACCAGTTGCTCAAGATTGCACATGTTATTCCCTTGTCTGGTCATCTGGGAGTCGCATGCACTATGCAGTAGTTGGCCCAGAATTTCTATTGGCCAAACTTCACCTAGCAGGTGAAGAAGTATTGTAGGTCTGTCACCGGTGCCAAGAAATAGGGAAGGTGGGTAAGAAACCTAAGCCACCCTAATTCCATGTGCTCATAGTGGAGGAGCTATTCCAGATGGTGGAATAGATATTGTGGGGCCTTAAACACCCCCAGCTCCTCCGGGAAGAGGTTCATCCTGACTGTGGTGGATTATGCCACCCTGTATCCAGAGGCAGTCGTCCTATCCTCACTGAGGACAGACAAAGTGGCAGATACCTTACTTGGGATTTTCTCCCGTGATGGTTTTCTGTAGGAGGTTATCACTGATCGAGGTGGTTCCTTCATGTCAGACCTGATGAAATATTTGTGGTAGAAGTGTGGGGTGGTGCAGAGGCACACAACACTTTATCACCAGCAAACCAATGGGCTTGGGGAAAGATTTAATGGTACCCTGAAGTCAATGCTCCAAGCATTTGCTGAACAGCATGGGAGGGACTGGGAGAAATATCTTTCCCACCTGTTGTTTGCATACAGGAGGTGCCCAAGAGTCAACAGGATTTTCCCCTTCGAGCACTTATGGACGCCAGGTAAGTGGGCCCTAGACTTGATCCGGGAGGACTGGGAAGGCAAGGACACCAACCAGGAAACTCCTATAGTGGATTATGTTCTTAGGGTTTATGGAATGGCTGAAGGAGCTTATGGAGACAGCTCAGAGCAACCTGGCAGCTGCCCAACAGAAACAAAAAGTGTGATACAACTGCAGAGCCAGAGTTCACTAGTACACAGTGGTTCAGGAAGTCATGGCCTTTATTACAGTCTGGAAAGACAAGCTGTAGGCTGAGTGGACAGGACCGTACAAAGTAGTTAGAAAGGTAAATGACAAACTATATCATAGAGTTACCTGACAGAAGACATACAGAAAGAATGTACCATGTCAACATGATGAAGCCATATGCTAACAGGGCTAACATGGTGTTTGCAGTATGTAGGCCTGGGGAGGGGACGGATGATGGAGACCCCCTTCTGGACTTGCTAGAAGAAAGCAAGTGGGAGTCCTCTGTGGAGGCAGTTAAATTGCCTCCCCAGCTGGCCCTGATCAGGATCCAGGAAGTAAGGAAGGTTTTAGCAGACTTTGCCCCACTGTTTAGTGCCAAACCTGGACTAACCCCCTTAGCGACACATGATGTGGAGACAGGGACACAGGCGTTAATACAGCAGACAGCATATCGGGTGTCAGAGGCTGTCCAAAAGGACATTAGGAGGGAGGTGGAGGAAATGCTAGATTTAGGGGTAATCTAGAGATGCCACAGCCCCAGGGCCTTACCCGTAGTCCTTGTGCCCAAGCCAGATGGCTCTACTCATTTCTGTGTGGACTATCATGGACTGAATGCAGTCACAAAATCAGATGCCCACCCGATGCCTCAGACGGATGAACTCCTGGACAAGTTGGAAGGGGCGACATACCTTACGACAATTGACCTGACAAAGGGGTACTGGCAGGTAGAGTTAACTGACAGAGCTAAGGAGAGGTCGCCTTCATCACTCTGATAGGCTTACTTGAAATGGTAATACCCGAGATGAAGAATGCCTCGGCCACTTTCCAAGGTTGGTGAACCAGGTGTTAAATGAACTGCTAAAAGAGTACGCTGTGGCATACCTGAGACATTGCCATCTTTAGTGCAGCGAGAAGAACACCTGTCCCACCTTGAGAAGTGCTGCACAGGATACAGAGGGCTGGGCTCACTGTCAAAGCTGAGAAGTGCCAGGTAGCCATGGCTGAGTGGCATACCTCAGGCATGTAGTAGGACGGGGACAGCTGCATCCTAACCAAGTAAAAATAGAGGTGATCAAGGCATGGCCCAGACCAGAAATGCAGAAGCAGGTCAGAAGTTTTCTAAGGACAGCAGGGTACTATAGGGAATTTGTACCCAATTACAGTGCCCTGGCTGCTCCCCTATCTGACCTGGTAAAGAAAAAGATGCCTAAGAAAATTACCTGTGAACCAGCCTTTGAAAAATCCTTTACCAGACTGAAGGAGGCACTGTGCAGCATTCCTTTATTGACAAGTCCTGACTATAGCAGACCATTTATAGTCCAGACTGATGCATCAGATGGGGTATTGGGGCAGTACTGAGTCAGACATCCAATCAGGGAAGGATCACCTTGTAATGTACCTGAGTAAAAAGTTACTTCCCAGGAGCAGGCTTACTCTACTGTGGAAAAAGTGAGTCTTGCCATAGTGTGGGCCCTAAAGAAGTTAGAGCCATACTTATATGGGCAGCGTTTGAGGTGCAAACTGACCACAACCCCTGGTTTGGCTAACCAAATGGGAAAACTAATGGTAGACTATTAAGATGGAGTCTTGCCTTGCAAGGGTATGACATGATGACCTTACATAGGGCTGGAGCAACCTATCAGAATGAAGATGGCTTATCGCATCTATATGAGGAGTGAACTGACTTAGGGAACTCATCCCATGCAGGGATAGAGCCCCAAACTCAGTCTAGGTGAGGAGGATTATGACGCATGTCCAGCTGGTTATGATTGTTGTATGATATTTGTAATATAAAATATAGTATGTGATTGTCTCACATAAGACAGCCTGTGTCTGTGCTTCCATGGGTGCCCCCAGGTTTCAGTTGAGCTACAGGATATGTAGCTGACCAGAGGATGTGAGAATTGGCCTACATCAAGGTGTCAGCATTGACAAGTAACCTGAAACCAGGAGGTAATTAAAAAGACCAGAGACCTGATTAAAGGTCTTCTGGTTTTTTTTTTTGGTCTTAATTAGAACAGGCCCAGCTTCCAGGATATAGGGCTCATAAAGTTTTATGATTCCTATAGGAAGAACATTTGATACCAACCTGGTGTTAAAAGTTGTAAAACCCTTTGATATGCCTTGGGAATAGGAACCAGCCACCACTTCAAAGGAAAGGCTTGATTAAAGACTCATAATTTAGGAAATGTATTTTTCCTTCTGAAATCATATTATTTAAAATATCTCCTGACAGGAAATAATTTCTTTGTAATTTTATATTCTAATAGGAAGCTAGATGGCTCACCAAGGGGTGGGAGATGTGGTTGAAAATGTATCCTTGTAACTGGGGAATATGACATATCATTTTGGGACTCAAAGACACAGCTCTCTGATCTAACTTAAAAGGTACCTACAGAGGTAGTACATTTGATAGAAAAGTCTAACTGTACTGTGGTAGGAGTTTTTGTTTTGTAATCTTTCCTTGTTCTTTTATGTGATTGTGAGCTCTTTGATATATTGTTCCGTGTTTACATTTTTCATATTTTTATTATCTTTTAGTAAAGAATCTGTTATTTAAAAGACTGCCTGGGTGTCTGCCAGTTCTTTTTGCATGTGACGTATAGAGGGTTAAGTCTGACTATTGTTCAACAGCTTCATGATGTTACTAAACTGGGAAAAGGTAAGAATATATCTAAGGTCTCTTATAGAGTTTTAAGGGTTCATTTTTGGAAGCCTGGCTGGATGCCTAGCGTAAGGTGTGCCGCAATCCCTGAAGAATATGTATCTGAGCCTGTACATTGGGTACGCTAGCATAAGGTTCATAGTTTGAATCCCCAGAATTTGAGACTAAAGGTGATTCAGACACAAAAGCAGACAGGAGGGTTACCCAGTCTGTTACCTGTTCACACTATTGTGCTCGGAGGTTGGCACTGTGGGAGCAGAGGACCTGACCTGCTGAGTGCCGTTGTGACAGGTAGTACAAACAATACAACACTGTAGATTATGCAACAGTTCGAACACAAGGTTTTGTACAATAAACAGTAGTGGAACATTGGGTAATTCAATACATGTCCAAAATCGTACAAAAGAACATATAAATGTACAAACAGTAATAATGCGACAGAACCATTTATAGTGCATGAGTGTACCAGGAAGCAGGCTCGAGGTACTATGCAAGTGCTGTGGGAGTAAAAGTATGAGGTAGGTTGAGCACATGGGTGACCCAAAAGGGCAGGTGGAGAGAGAGGAGAGAGGCAAGAACTGAATATGAGGAGAAGGGTAGCCATTTTCTGATGCCTCTTTAGGATGTTGAAAACCCTGCTGGGGGTGTCAAGGTAGGAAGGCAGAAACTGGGAATAGGAATTCAGGAGGGTTAAAGCAGGAACAGCTGAGGAGAGGTAATTGTGAAGGGTAGAGGCAAGGAGTAGTTGGAGGAGGTGTCATATTTCAGGGAGGGAATTCCAGATTTTAGGGAAGCGATGGGAGAAACCAGTCTGACTGATGAGGGTGGAGCAGCGAGGACCATTGAGGTGTGGGTGTCATTAGATCTGAGAGAGTGGTTGGGGAGGTGGAGTGGAGAGAGGATGAGAGATAGGACAGGAGCACTCTGAACCAGAATTTGGAGGTGAGTTTCATTTCAGGTCATCTCATTTCAACTAGTCATTGTGTTGCCTCACCTAATCACTGCCCTCCACTACAGCCTTGACAGCTACCTCTCCCATGCCTTGTCTGCCTGCCTCACCTGCCCACCCCTCACCCCTCTCCCTTTCCTTCCCCTGGGCATTTCCTGACTTTTATCCCTCCTCTCCCTTCCCTTTAGAGCTCTTACCCTCACCCTCTACCCTCCGACAATGGCCTTCCTGCCTGCATACCCCCCCCCCTCTCACCTGCAGCGCTTATTTCTAAGATTGTCCTTGGCTGGTATGTCATGCTACCTAACATTTGGCACATTTTGAATTACTGGAATTTCCTAAGCCTCAGTCTCTTGCTTCTTTTTATTGTGTAACTGTGTATTATTATGCCGACCTTTGTATGTATGTATATCACCCATTCCTTTGATGTGGAACCTTTGTAAATGAGTAATTCCTGCTCAAAGGTATTTGTAATCCTAGACTTCAATAAAATAAATATAAAAAAAGTTTGGCACAGTGTGTGATGCGTCTGTGAGATAGTGGAAGGAAGGTTAGAGAGCATTAGAGTTCACAGTGATGGGAGCAAGAAGGGGAGTTGAGAGCAAAGCCACAGAAGGAGATAAAAAGAGTTTCCAACTTGGTCAGAGAAGATTTGGGAGAAGCACCATAGACTACATCACAGTAGTCAAAAATTGGGAGTATCATCTTCTGGACAATTTCACACCTCACAATCAACAGGATCCAACTACAATTCCTGTATAGAGCACCAAGCTTTGGGCGTAGTTTCTTCAGGATAGCATCGATATGCACAGAGAGGTTAAGGTGCTGGTCCAGCCAAACCCCCAGATATCTAAACAAGGAGGTGTCCTCCAGGATCATCCCATCAAGGGTGTGGATGGTGGGTAGGGCCGGGAGCCTAGACAGTCTCTGCCTGGTGCCAAAGATCATTGAGACTGTCTTCTTGGCATTTAGAAAAAGCTGGTGAGAAGCAAACCAAAGCTGAACTTGGTTGAAGTCATGCTGTAAGCTGGTTTCCACAGCAGCAGGGTTTTTACCGGAACTGTATAAAACAGTATCGTTGGCATACATGTGGATAGATGAGGATGAGCAGGCTGTGGGAAGATCATTAAGGAAAATGAAGAAGAGTAGAGGACCAAGCCCTGAGCTCTGAGGGACACCAGTGTTGATGAGGCATGGAGGGGAGATGGAATCAAGGACTCTCACTGATTGGGTCTTGCCAATGAGGTAGAATTTAAACCAGTTAGTGGCTGATGGAGCAAGGCCAGCTGAGGAAAGGGAATCAAGAAGCAGGGGATGGGAAAAAGTGTTGAAAGCTTTGGCTAGGTTGACAAAAATGGCCAAGGTGATCAGGCCATCATCCATCCCTGAAACGACGGAGTCAGTAAGCCTAATGAGGGAGGTGGTTGTTGAGTGGTTCTTCCAAAAGCCAAATTGGAAAGGGGTGAAGAAGGAGGAATCGGAGAGGAAGGATGATAATTGAGACAGAACTAAATGTTCTTGAAGTTTGGCAAGGGTAGGAAGGAGGGACATGGGGCAATAGTTGCTAGGAGTGGACGTGTCACCACCTTTGGGGAGAGGAAGGACTACGGTGTGTTTCCAGGATGAGGGTACTTGGGTGGAAATAAAGGAGAGGTTAAGGATTAGGGAGATAGGATAAGCAATTGCAGGAGCAGAAAGGTAGAGAAGTTTAGGATCAAGCTCATCTGGTGAGGAGCCTTTAGAGAGGTTGAGGGATCAGAGGGCACTGAGAGTTTTGTCAGAGGAGATAATAGAAAAGGAAAAAGGGGGAGGTGTAGGCATTGGCTGAGGCAAAGGGCTGAAGTTGGGTGGCAAGGGAGGGAAGGAATTTAGAAGAGACATGGAGCATGAGATGTAGTAGGCATTAAATTAATTGGCCACGGAGCCAGGGTCCGAAACTAGGGAGTTGTTTATTTTGAGAACTGGAGGGGAAGGGGAGAGGGGGGAGAGAATAGGGCATGAACTACCCTCCAGACTTTAGATGGAGAGTTAATGTTAGTCAGGAATGAGGAGTAGAAGTAATTGGACTTAACCAGTCTAGTAGCTTTAGTACAGGAATTACATAGCATTCTGTACTTGGCGTAGTCATTTGGATGTTTTGTAGATTTGTTTTTCCTTCAGGCCCGGTCATGCTTTCTGAAGCAGGCCAAATGTTAGGGGGTGATCCAGGAGAGGTGAAGCCCATGGACTCTGGTCCTTCTGAAAAGAGCAAAGGCATTCCAGGTGGTGATGAATTTGTTCTTAAAATAGTCAAGGGCTTGGTCAACGGAAATTGCAGTGGAGGCGGGGGCCTAGTCGGTGGAAGCAAGTGTAGAGCTGAGTGGAGTGAGGTCTAAGCATTTAAAGGACTGGAGCTGTATGATTTGAGGGGGAGGTTTGGGGCAATGGACCTTACGTACAATGAAGATGGGGTTGTTATCACTAAGGGCATCAGGGAGGAGACCAGATTTAATGACATGATGTGGGTGAGTTGTGAGTGCCCAGTCAAGCAGGGTGTGGTTTTGTTTTTTAGGATTAGGGCATGTGGGCTCAAATATAAGTTGAGTGAGGTTTAGAGCAGTGATGTCATTGCATAGCTTGTTTGACTTGGGAGACAACCAATTTAGATTCACGTCACCTATTATGAACAGTTTACTGGATTGCAAGAAAGAGAGAGGTGATGTTGGCTAAGAGTTCAGTTGTGACCGAGGGTTGAATGCTTGGGCGGCAATAGATGCCAGTCACAAAGATTGGGACTGAGAAAGGAAGGGTAATGCAGGTGACAAGGGCTTCGTAGGTAGCTGGGATGGAGGTAGCTAGGGTGGTAGTAAACTGTAGTGAGGTCAGGATATACATGGCCACTCCCCCTCCACGACCCGATCGATCTTGTCAGGAGAGGGAATACCCAAGGATAGCAATGGCATTATCAGGGATGCTTTTTTTGAGCTATGTCTCGGTAATAATTAGGATGTCAGGGGTGTGTGAAATCATAAGAGTTTGTAGGAGGTCAGTTTTAGATAACAGGCTGCAGATGTTCAGGTGGAGGAGCTTCAACCTGTTAGGAAGGGTTGTAGTGGAAGTGGGGTTTGGAGAGATGTTGTTTGGGTAAGGAGACAGGGTAGGAGAAGAAATATGGCCAGCGTTGGGGTGGATGTTCCCTGATGAGAGAAGAAGGAGAGCAAGGATGAAATAGTCAAGTTTAGGACTTTTGTAATGAGAGTAGGAAATATGGGAGGGAGGGGTTGAAGGAAGGAGATAAGGAAACAAAGAAAGGCAAAGTGACTACGAAAGGAAAACAGAGAGGCTGGAGGGTAGTAGGGAAAGTGGGTTCTATTTACAAGAGGAGCTGTGGAGGTGATTGACAGGATGAAGGAGGTATCTGGGAGGGAAATGGAGACAGAAGTGGCAATAGGTGTGGATTGGGAGACTGGGATAAGGGTAAGAACCAGGAAGGGTATGAGTAGGAGAGAAATAGAAACCATTCTGGGTAGGGTAGTAGAGGCTTTGTACAGACTTATAGATTCAGATCACACCACTGATTGTTTGCTAGGATTAAGGTAATTTGCTTTAGGTATGAAGAACCCAGGACTAAAAGTGTTAGGGGAGAGCAGGGAGAAGAGGATTGCAACCTACATGAGTTGTTGCCCTCTAGTGGCTTTGCAGTATAATTTGCAAATGGAAAAGTAGACACAAAAAGTGATATTGGATGGTACAGATGGTAACAATGCTGTGATTATTTTAAATACATTTAATTCTCATTTCTCTGACCTGACCAAGTACACTAAGATGACTTATGGTGCCACAGACCAGCACTCCCTAGTAGAGCATGCAGCTGCCCCTCTTTCTACCTTAGGACTATCACTCAAAGTGTGAGTTTACGCCTTTTGAGAACTGTATCTCCCTGCAGTAGCATTGCTCAAGATGGAATTGAACCTAGACTTCTCAGATCTGCTGCATCACAGCTAGCCTCCCCAGTAACTTGACTATTTAACCTGTCCCTCTCATCTGGTATGGTGCTAAAAATGTGGAAGGTTGTGAAAGTGGTGCCAGTTTACAATAAGCTCTAGCCAGAGCTGATAGAGCTGTGAAGAGCTACCAAATGACCAAAGTAATTTTCTTGTTGGTGCCATATAGTGCTGTTTAGTCACAATCATCACAGTGCTCCCAGATCCGAATAACCATTTTCCTGTAACAAGCCCTCATTTTTCCTGTATTTTCCCTGCAGAGGCAGCATCAAATCCCTGTATAAATCCCTGTATATTTTTCATAAGCCACTAGTTCCTTATTTGTGACTTTGTTGTTCATTTAAATGTAATATGTCGGCAGCCTTTTATCAGGAAAAGGGCTCTGATTTGCTGTTAGGTATTAAAATTATATGTCAGGATGGTCTTTGAATGATTTGGATTTTTATGGAATTCATAAGGCATAATTTTATTTATTTAGGAAATCGAAATTACAACCCTTTGAGTCATAGACTCGTTCTCAAAGGCTTCATGTCAGAATAAAACATAGACATTCATACAGTAAATACATAGAATAAATGTGGGTGATCAATCATACAGAGTATAAGTACAATGAGCACTGGTTAATGCCTATACATTTGGTAGCTAAAACAGGGCACAGCTATCGACATATTTGCCTAATGAGCAGTTAAGACCTATACAATTGGTAGCTAAAGCAATGCATGATATGAGTTTGTTGTAAGCCACCTCAGGGAGGCCTTGTCTTATACATAATACAATGCATTCATAGTCCAGTGCAACTATATGGTAGCCGAGGGAGGTGAGGAGCCTGTAGGCTAGAAATAGTGAAGGCTCTCCACTGCCAGGCCAAGGGCAGGTGCATGGCCTAGCAGCACGGTGCAGGATCCACAGGTTACCAGTTACACTGGCATTGACGTGAGGAGAGGAGAGGATATGGGCCCTTAAGGCAGCATAAAAAGGACCTAGATTGGTGATTGATGTGATGGCCGGTGGGAGGGTATTGTACCAGGATGGAGCTCTAAGGGGGAAGGATCGTGGGCCATGGTGGTCCTGACCCTAGTCACCTTCCAGATAGTTTTGGGGGTGGTCTGTGTGGACGCTTAAATGGCTACCCAAAGAGAAGTTATGACACCTATTGGGGTTAAACCCAGGTAGATTATTTTGGTGAAGAGATAGGTCTGGTATAATAGTCTTTCCTCCAGGGAGAGGATATTGGTGAGTGCTTATAGGGTGCAGGTATGTGTATTTCTGTAGGCACCAGAGAGGAGCTGGCAGACCTTATTGATGACTACTTGTAGTTGATGAAGCGCCGTAGGGTCAGCGGCAGCATAGATTGTGAGGCCATAGTCCACCAACGATAAGACTGAGGAGGTAATGGCTAGGTGAAGTGCTTCAGGTGGCAGGCAGTCTTTATGTCTGTACAGGAGACCAATGTGGGTGTTGGTGGCGGAGGTGAGGATTTTTATATGTTCGTGGAACGAGAAGGAAGAGTCAAATGTAATAACTAGATACTTATACTTTTGGACCTGTTCCAGTGGAATGAGAGAGGTGGAGAGTATTTCCAGGGGGAAATTCTTTGATCTGTTTTGGCAGTGGGCATAGAGCATTGTCTTAGTTTTTTTAGTGTTGACCACCAATCTGTGTTCAGCAAACCAGTGTTCAGTCTGAGAGAAGGAGTTTTGTAAGGTACACTGGAGAAAGAGGATCAGGATGTGCGGCATAAAGAACAGCATCGTCTGCATAGAGGAGAAGGTTGCTGGGGCAGGATTTAGGCAGGGCGTTGAGGTAGATGCTGAATAGCAGGGGACCCAGGATAGATTCCTGGGGAACTCCTGAGCACACAGGCAGGATAGTAGATATGGTATTATTAATTTTAACACATTGGGTTCTAGATGAAAGATAGCTGGAGAACCATGAGAGTGGACAATGAGAGACCCCAATTTGTTGTAATTTGTTAAGAAGGAGGGGGTGAGAAACCGTGTCGAAGGCCTTTCCCTAATACTGTAATAATAATAATAATTAATAATACTAATTGGGGAAATGTATTTCTTCATTGAATTTTGTTGACCAGGTAGGCCCACTAAGACTAGAAGTCCCTTTTTCAGGGGTGAGAGGGGGTTACAGATGGTAACCAACTGAAATTGTAACATGGCATAAATCTTTACTTGAACCAGATTAAGCTGTTGGTGGTATTTTTAGTGAATGGGAGTAATTTGGCCAGGACACCATGGAAATTCCCCATCTCTCCTGAGGGGGATTTGCTGGCCGGCAGCAAGATGGCAGACCATGGTGTTGCAGAGGAGGAGATGGATGTTCAGGAGACTGGGGATCAGGTCTCCACCCTGGTTTCTTCTTCAAACTTGGAGACAAAGGCTGAAGACAATGTGAGCTATGCACCACTCACTGGTATGGAAGATAAAAAAGAGATGAATGTGACTCACAGAGAGGAAATGGTGCAAGATTTGGACCAGGCAGTTGGTATGGTGGTTACAGTACCACTGGATTCTTCAGAGGAAGCTTCTGAGGAATTAGAAAAGGTTAAAGTGGTGGATGTGGAATCGCGGGAGGACTTCAGATTTCTGGATGACAAGGAGAAGGATCCTATTTTGGATAAAGAGCAACTGAGGCAAAAATTGGAAACTACACACCAGTTGTTAATGCAACAAATAGCAGACGAGGAAGAAAAATTTTGGATTGCGTCTGAGATGTTGCAGCAAGCTGAGGACCACACGACGGAAGACACCAATCAAGCACAGACACAAGAAGAGAAGCACATCGAGCAAAAAGTTGTACAGGGGAGCTCTGAAGCCCAGAAACCTCTACCGGAGTGCAGTACAGCTTTAGGGAAACCGAGCAGTAGCTGGAGCTGGAAGAAAACATTAGGAGTCTCATCCCAAGTCGCGGCGACAAATAAAGACTCAGAGCAATCTACAGAATGACCAAGGGGCATGGCAACAGATACAGGCATGTGGACACCTGCAAAAGCCTTACGAGATGTAGGTTGGGTAGCAGAACTGCAAGGTGGATGGTCTCCTGACACAACAGACCCAGCTGTGGCGCAGTACTCCGCAATGGAGATTACAACAGGTAGTCGTTTTTCACCTAATCACATACGACGGTGTGCACAAAATGTGGGGAAAGTTAATGATGATATGGAGACTCGAGTTAATAATGGCACCAGTGATCAAATGGAGAGATTATACACCCATAAAGATGATCTTGTAGAACATGGTACTGTAAACAAAGAAACGATGGAAGGGGAGAAGACAGCAGAGTCTGTAGTAAATGTGTGTGAGGGAGATACTGATAAAACACAAATAGAGGTAGTATCTACATCAACTGCACCTAAAGGCCTAATAAGCAGGGACAGGACATTGGAAAATTGAGCATTGCATCAGAACATTTTGACAACAGTCAAAAAGCAAATGAGAGGCTGCCAGCAGGCATGGGAGTCCAAAGATTGCAGGATACAGCACAGAAATCAATGTTTAAACCTGTGTTACACATGGCAGATCTGTTTAAAAACAAGGGTGAACCAGTTCCATGACGCAATGCCATCAGATTAATATATAAAGGTGGCTTAACTGACCCACCTGACAGAGTCTACGTGGGAAGAACCCTGCTAAAAGATTCCCTGAAATGTTATGCTTTGAAGGCTTTCGCACTCCTCCACACAGAAGAGTACAATTATGACATTAGTTTTAAAACAGTGGAATGCTTGGACAGATTTTGGGTAAAATACAATATGATCAAAAATACCCCTTTGTGGTCACCATTTTGTGCCATTCCAATCACCAAACTGGCAGTCAGAATGCTTACCATCATCTTTAAGAATGAGGGGGTAAACATCACAGGGCCTGGAAACTTACAAGGCAGCAGGCACCCACACTGCACTCCAACATTACCACTCACTTCGGAATGCCTGCACTAGGCTTACGAGACAAGCCAAAGCGAACTACTTTAAAGCCTCCTTCCACTCCAACATACACCACCCAGCAAAGTTTTGGAAGACAATCAAATCACTCCTCACCCCTCCTGCCCAGCCCCCTACTCCAGCCCTGGAGGTAAAGGCCTCTGTCATCACGGAACTAAACCCAGTGGTCTCAGTTTTCAACACCTTTTTTTACAAACTACTCATCCTCCCTCTTGTTCTCTTTCCTGCCCCCCCAAGCATCCACCCTCTTCCACCCCACCAACACCCTCCCACTTTTCCTTTTGCGCAGTTACCCCATACGAAGTACTAAAAGCACTGCGGTCTCTCAATCCTACCAAAGGAAAATGCCCATCAGAACTGGACAGCAAAATGATCCACCTATCTGCACCTGCCATCGCCAGCCCTCTGGTCAATCTGTTTAACCTCTCTTTCTCGTTAGCATCGATTCCCTCTAACTGGAAACATGCTACAATCATCCCCCTTCCTAAAGCAGGTGAACCCTCCTCCCTGGGTAACTACCACCCCATCTCACTTCTCCCCATACTAGCCAAAATCCGGGAGTACATCTTTCTCTCTCTCTCAACTCTCATCCTTTCTCAACTCCTGCTCCTTCCTCTCACCCTACCAGACTGGATTTAGGAAATCACACTCCACCATCATCTCCCTTCTTCAGCTCACTGATGCCATCCTCACAGGTATGGATAGTGGGCACACCACTTCAGCCAGCTTTGTCGACCTTGCAAAAGCCTTTGACACTGTTTCACATGCCCTCCTACTATCCAAGCTCTCCCTCGTCGGACTCTTAGGAGCTTCCAAGAGCTGGTTCCACTCCTACCTGGTGGGCAGGTCACAAGCAGTAAGAATTGGCTCTCACACTTTGGTCCCCCTCCAGGTCACCACTGCGGTCCTCCAAGGCTCGGTCCATGGCCCAATACTGTTTTCCATCTTCCTGAATGATCTGCCCTAGGCCTGTCCACATACATCCATTCACATGTACGCAGATGACACAGTACTGTATGCATCAGGTCCCAGCTCCTCTGAAGTGACTTCCAGACTACAGCAGGACTTCAATAATATCCAGCTCTGGTTTAGCTCAAATCAACTTTTTCTTAATCCCAGGAAAATGATTTCCCTAACCTTTGGCGCGAGGCAGAGATTCTCCCATCTCCCTGCCATCCCCACCTTCCACACCATTGATGGGATTCCCCTTGAGGCTTGTGCATCATTCAGGTACCTTGGGGTCTGGCTTGACCAGCACCTCGACTTTTCTGTACATTTAGACGCGATCCACAAGAAACTGCACCCCAAGCTGGGCATCCTATATCGAAACAAGGACTGCATCCCTCTGCCAACTCGCAAGTTAATTGTACAGAAAATGATCCTCCCAACATTTGATTATGGGGACGCCATCTACAGCACTGCTCCCAAGTCCTCCCTAGCCAGACTGGATCCTCTCTTCCACTCCTTCTGCTGGTTTGCCCTGGACTCCCCTCCCCAACCCATCACTGCATCCTCTACTGGTCATTGGACCTCCCATCACTTCATGACTGGAGACAGGCCCATTGTGCTAGGACAACAGCAAAATTCTGGGTCCAGTCCCTTCCCCCTTACCTTGCAGCAGCCCTAACAACTCAACCCCCACCTGTGTACTCACTCAGGAACACTGACTCCCGGCTCTTCTATGTCCCACATATGTCCACCACTACGGGCCATGCTGTCTTCAAATACCGCATGCCTAAACTATGGAACTCCTTGCCTGTGGACATTTGACACACCACCAATACCCAGCACCTCCACTCTCTCCTCAAGGCACATTTCTGTACCACCTGCACTTGCACCTAGCACTACTGAGGGCCAAATGTCTAGCACTTCTACAAAATCCTGACCACCAATTAAGTTACACACTGGCTCCACTCCAAGTGTTCACTGTCCTCTACCCTCAGTTGTTTAATGTGTAAGTAATTATCCTCTGATGGCTGTGCATAGCTGCTTACTTGTATGTGTTCTGTATAAACCTCTATTGCATACTTCTCCTCTACCCCCTTCCCCCAGGACGCATCTGGAATTGAGCGTTATTCCGCTTAGTATGGCTTTCTGGTAAAACTTTTAAATAAATAAATATATTGTTTTGGCTAAAGAAGCGTTGTGAGGTTTTGGAACACCCAAACCCTGTAATAGATTCAGAGCAATTTTGGACCAGAGGATGGAGAATAAAATGCAAATTATTTTTGGGAAACCATGGGATTGTACACCTTCCTAGTTGTTTCTACTTAGGTAGAGATAGGAGGTCATTATTTTATCTAGGCCAGCCTAAGTCATGCCACAAATGTGGCTCACGAATGCATTTAAGCAATGCATGCGACACTCCAAAATGTACACATTGTTTGGAAATCAGGCATATGGCTTCAGCGTGCATCAATATGTTCAGATGCAACTTATGTGAAGAGAAGTGACATTCCTACGTAAAATGTCCATGGGCCTCCCACAATACTGAAGAGGGAGTCTCGCACTAGGCAATAATCACGCAAGCACAGAAAAAAGAATGTGCTCAAGTCTCAGAAAAAAGAATGCAAGCCATTTGGCAGGAGAAAGAAGTATCCAAACAAACAGAAATGGGAAAAAGAACTGAGAAAGAGAAGGAGACTGCTCCACAAGAAGTAGAACAGGACCAGAGTAATGAAAGAATTACTATGGGGCTGAAACCTGAAGAAACGGTGAGTCAGACAAATAGAAGAAGTGAGGCACAGCCAGTGGATCTGCAGCAAGAAGTCGCAGAAACTTGCACCCCCTAGCCATCACAAATACCCTCCACACACACTCATTTACAAAATTCACCAGAAAAGGAGCCAAAGAGCCCAAGGGTCCTGAACCAAGATAAGGCACAACCGCAGGAGGAAGGAAAGGATGACAAACAGAAGCCACATGAAATGGATTTATCTACTATGCCCCCCCCCCCCCAAGACACAGAAACTTCCTTTTGAGATTGTGGAATATAAAAAAAGACCTCAGACCAGTCTCAGTGCCAAAACCAAGCCAAAAGGGAAAGAACGGAAGGTCACGAAAGGGAAAGAGAAAGCAACATCAGACAACCCATATAGAATATTGTCAAAAATAAATGATTGGGGTGATACTGAGGAGGACTAGGAGTCAGATTCCTCTTCCATATCATTTTCTATTATGGACCATTCTTCAGAGAAAGAAGAAGGTGGAACAAACATGAAAGGGACAAATAAATGGAAGGCTAGGTCAAAGTAGAGAACCGTAATGTCTTTCGTCCCTAAAAGGACATGACATCATTACAACTGGTGTCCATTAATGTAAACAGCATCAAGAATGGGAAGAGAAAACTGGCTATCCTCTCAGAGTTACAGTCCTCCAAAGCTGATATCAGTGGGGTAAAGGGGCAGCTTTTTGGTCCCAAGATGCAGATACCTGTGATGGGGTGGGTATCCTTTCTAGTAATCTACATCTGGAGGTCACTAAGCTAATAGACTTAGAGCCAGGGAGAGCATTCATTTTAGATATACAGTTTGGGGAAACTAGACTTAGAGTAGTGAACAGTTATGCCCCCCCAAGTGAAAACCAGTAGGATTACACTCTTTAGAGCAATACAACTGTATTTGCATACATCTCGGTTAGTGATATGGGGGGGTGACTTTAACTGCGCTATTCAAAGCATGGACAGAGGCCTAAAAACCAGTAAACTATACTGTGATTCTAATGCTTTGAATGATGTTGTGAGTAATACTCATTTACAAGATGCTTATCGGGCAAAACACAAAACAGGGAGAAATACATATTTCACGGGTCTCCTATCAACAAGGATCGATTATTATTTTGTGTCTACCTGCTTATTAATACAAATTATACAGACACAGTACATTGATTTCTCAGACCACAGGGGTCTATGGATGCATCTCACCTGGGGAAACAGCCCTAAGTATGGGAAAGGCCCATGGCGTTTGAATAGTTCTTTATTGGAATCTGAAGTGATTAATAGAGAATGGAATATACCATGGAGAGCAAGGAAATCTGTACAATATCTGTATGATTCTCAAGCAGAATGGTGGGAAGAGAGAAAAAAATTGGTAAAGGAATTTTTTCAAAATAAGGCCAGTAAACAAGTCTTAAAAACCTATTTGGACTACTTGGGCCTAAGGAAACAGCTCCAGGGCCTTATCTCTAAAACAGAAACATTAAAAACAGATTTTAGTGCACAAATAGGTATAATAAAAAAAGAAATGTTTGCAAACAGTACAATAGGGCCAAATCATTACAACAAGAAATGAGATTTGGGACAGAGTGTAAGAAATAGACTTTTAATGCCTTTAAGGATTGTCGAAAAAGAACGGAAAGGAAAATAAATCTTATGGGTGATGGATGACAAGGGACAGTACATGTCAACTAAGCAAGAAATCTTACAAGTAGTACAGCAACAGGTAAAACATTGGTTTGGAGAACCCCCAGTAGTACAAATATCAACAGACTACGTAGGGAAATTGGAGGTCCCAGAAATATTGTCTCCTCAGGGGACCACTGTTATATGACCAGTTGAGGAGGAAGAAGTAAAGCAGGCAATCACTACATTAAACAATGGGACTTCCCCAGGGACAGATGGGATTACAGGGGAATTTTATAAAAAAATACAGTGATTACTTAGTTCAAGACCTTATTATTTTGTTCGGAGACTTCAACCTAAACTGGCTGGGTGGTAACTCCAAGGTATATGAGCCCCTACTGTCTGGCCTTGCCCTTGGCCAACTTATCTGCGAACCTACCAGGCCATCCTCCTCAGGGGTAAAAGGCACCCTCATTGACTTGATGCTGAGTAACAGGCCGGACCACATCTCCGCATCTGACCTCTTCCCTGATTCCATCTCGGACCACTCTCCCACCTACTGTATCTGGAAAGTCTTCTCCCCCAAGGTCCCCCATAAAGTGATCCAGATGAGGGACTACTCTAGATTCAATACATATGACTTCCTCGCCGACCTCCATATGACTGACTGGTCCCAGGTTACAGCTGCTAACGACCCCACAGCTGCCCTTGACTGCTTCCATCCTTATTTTCCCCCCTTCAGGATAAGCATGCCCCCCTCACAAAAAGGAGGGTATGGGGCACTGTCACCAAATGGCTGCATGGTGGCCTGTTTGCCCTTATGAAGCTTAAGGATAAACTCTGGCTAAAATTCAAAGCCTCTGGGGTTAGCTTTGACTTCTCACAACACAGGCAGCTCAGGAACTCATGTAAGAGGGCTATCCACTCGGCAAAGAGTGAATTCAGCAAATCATCCCTTGAAGCTTCCACCAAAAACCCTCGGAGCTTCTGGCGTACCATCAAGCGCACAGTGCTCAGGTCACTGACATTCAAATTGGAGGAGTCAGCTGCAGCAATATCCTGACTATCGCCAATGCTTTCAATGCCCAGTTCTCAGACCTGTCTGCCCTCATTCCCCCATCTTCTGCCTCCAATGTGGTAGCCCCCTCTGAGACTACTGTGACTCCTCATAACCATCCCTCTACTTTAAAACTGTATCCTGGAGTGAGACACAGAAGCTACTAGCTGGACTGTCCCATCACTGTGGCGCCGGGCATGACAATCTCGAACCTAAGCTGCTCTGCCTGGGGGTCCCTGTTCTGGCCTGGCCTATCTCCAATATCATCAACTCCTCCCTTATATCTGGGACTATCCCTGATGTCTGGAAGAGGGCTCATGTGGTCTCTGTCCTCAAACACGGCAACCTAATCATGCCAGAAAAGTATCACCCCATAGCGATCTTGTCAGCTGTTAGCAAGCTGCTTGAGAAGGTGGTGGCCTCCCAGCTCTCACTCTTCATCAACATCCACAGCCTCCTCTCCCAAGTGCAGCATGGATTCCACAAAGGTCACAGTACTGCCACTGCCCTCGCTCAGGTCACCCTTTAAAATCAGCACTGCAACTGACCAAGGCAACCTTACTGGCACCATTTTCATAGACCTGTCCAAGGCTTTTGATCTGGTTGACCACACACTGCTTGGCTCCTCCCTCTGGTCCCTTGGCCTCTCCCCTCCAACCCTTGCCTGATTTTCCAACTATCTAGTGGGCAGACAGCAGTAAAAAAGGTTCCAAATAGCCCTCCCCGGTCCTACACCAGTGGCCTGTGTGGTGCCGCAAGGTTCTGTCCTTAGCCCTATTCTGTTCTCCCTCTACATCAATCAGCTGCCTTTGGTCCCCATCCATGGGCATTCCACCTGGTACGCCAATGACCTTGTGATACTAACAAGTTCACAGGACAACAACATCATTAACTCCAGGCTAAATACCAACCTTGACCTCATTCAGTCTTGGCTGAAGGCAAGTAAGGTTGTCCTCAACCTCTGAAAGACCCAGATCATGCTCTTTGGTCCCCTGGCCAGGACAAGAGCATGCCCAGCCACTCTCAAAATCACTGGAGCTGATGGTACTCCCTTACAAGTGGTCGACTCATTCAAGTACCTGGCGGCAACCCTTGATCCTCAACTTGATTTCTCCCTACACATTTGCAATTCATTAAGGCCACAAACTGTAAGCTGGGCCTGGCTTACAGAGCCAAAAGTTGCCTCGCACCTGCTGCTCGAATGGCCCTTGCAAAAGGGGTTCTTCTCCACACACTCTGCTATGGGTTCCCCTCCTTCCTGAATGCTCCAAAACCCTGGCTCTCCAAATGGGACACAGCGTACAATAACATTTGTCACTTCGCCCTGTCAGCCCCCTGCCTCATGCATCACTGTCAGCTCTACTCCAGGCTTGGGTGGCTCTCCCCTGATAACCACCAAACTTTTGTTATGGGAAACCTCATTGACAATATTGTCAGAACATCCACCCCCCCTGGCGCTGGCTGAACTGCTCAAGCCTGCACCCCCCTGTCTACCAGCTAAGGTCAAGTGACTCCCAGGCCCTTAAGGTCCCCAAAACTCATTCCCTTGCTGGGGATCAGGCCTTTTCTGCCTTTGTTCCTAGAACTTGGAACCTTCTCCCTACCCAGGCAAAAGATGCTTCCTTACATATCAGTTTCAGGTCCTCCCTCTGGGGCCACCTGAAGCATGCATCCGCCTGCTCCTGCACCTAGTGCCCCCACCCGCAGTGGTGGGCCAAAAATCCTCTTGATCTCTGGGTGGCTGTGTCTTGGGCCAGGGATTCTATGCTGTCTATCCCTGTGCTCGCTGGTCTGTCTTGCTTGATGCCTAAGTCATCAGCTCCTGCTTCGCACTCGATCTACTCTGCTTCACCCTCCTAGGGGCAAGTGTCCCCTGCCAGGCTAGCAGCCTTGAGTTATTCTCTCATGCCCCCCTCCTCTTGGAACAACTCTCTGCAAATGTCTTCCCTCCATGCTGCTCATGTTCCCTACTTATTGCCCCTTTTGTACTCTAGCTGGGTACCCCCACCTGCCTGCCCTGGTGCTACCTGATGTTATTTCTGATGTTATTTCTTGTCTGTTCCTTATTGATTGCTATGCTTTGACTCTGTAATGTTTAACCTGTGCCTGACTGTCCCTTGTTGACTGCTGTGCTTTGACTTTGTAC
Organism: Neoceratodus forsteri; assembly: GCA_016271365.2. Taxonomy (NCBI): domain Eukaryota; kingdom Metazoa; phylum Chordata; order Ceratodontiformes; family Ceratodontidae; genus Neoceratodus; species Neoceratodus forsteri. The sequence goes on along the minus strand of CM028133.1, from coordinate 146,204,647 downwards.
TGTTATTGCCTGTGCCTTGGAATTCTCCCAGGTTGCACCTGAAAATAGGCACCTGACTGTCTAGTGTGCTTACCTGGTAAACAAAAGCTAAATAAATAAATAAATAAATAATGACACACTAGAATCAGGAGAGCTACCAATGTCTATGACTGAGGCAGACCTAATTCTTCTGTATAAAAAAGGGAAAAAAGAAGACTTGAATAACTGGAGGCCTATCAGTCTGTTGAATGTGGACTTTAAAATTCTGGCCAAAGTGTTATCAAGAAGATTGACCCAGATTGCAGATAAAGTAATCTGTAAAGCACAAATGTGTGCAATTCTGAAAAGAGGTATTCAGGATAACCTGATAATTCTAAGGGAATTATTTCAAAGAGGCAGGATGGGGACAGAAGAAGGGTATGTTCTCAGCTGTGACCAGCGCAAGGCTTTTGACTCCTTATCACATTTCTTCTTATTCTCAGATTTGCGGTATTATGGGATACCGGATAAATTTGTACAGTGGATAGCGTGCCTTTACCAGGAGGTAACACTGACCCCCAGAATAAATGGGTGGACGGGTAGGACTGTAAGATTAAAGAGAGGGGTGAGACAGGGCTGCCCCCTTAGCCCCTTATTGTACATCTTTTGTATTGACCCTTTTTTAAGATCTATTCAGATGTCTGATTCGATTATGGGAACATCTCTGACACAAATGGACTCCCCGATAAAATGTTTGGCCTATGCAGATGATGTTGTAATTGTAGCTGATAAGGGAAAAGAAGAGAAGGATATTACAAACATAATTTTAGATTATTCTAGGAACTCTGACTCAAAGATTAATTTTGAGAAAAGTGTAGGAATATGGATTGGAAGTAAACCAGACACCACTAAAAGCAGGTATGCAGGCATTAAATTAACACAAGAGCCCATTACGATTCTTGGGATTATATTCAGTAATGGAGAGTTAGCCGTGTTAAATTGGGGAAAGAAATAAAGAAAAGCAGAAGGGATATCCATGGGGTGGAAAGATTTACAGATTTCAAAACAGAAAAGGGTGTTGTTAATAAAAAGCATACTAGTACCACTGTTTCTCTACATAAGTTATATCCCCCCCCCCACAATTAAAAACTAAATTATATAGTGTTTTTTTTTTTTCAAAGCCTGTGGGGGAAACGTCTGAACCCGATAAAGAGAGGGATTACATATAGAATGGTAAAAGAGGGAGGTCTGGACATGATAGACCCAGGAATATTCTATTACAGTATTTTCATATATTATATGTTCCCTACATTAGCTGTAGGAAAAAAATCATTGGAAGAGATGATTTTCAAATGGGTAGAGATTAGTAAAATGGTGTGGGAACAGTAAATTATTGGCTAGAACAACAGTGATTCCGGGATATGTAAAGCCTATGATTCAGGACTAAATTATACTGAAAATTCCTGGAGAAAATATAAGACCTAGAACAAGACAGGAGCTATATAATACTATGATGGAACACACAAAGCAATAGCTGGAATTACCTAATTGTTCAATACACGAGATGCAAACCACATTATCACAATTAACCAATGTAAGGATTGCTATTTTTGCATGGGACATGTTGTGGTTAAATATACATGGACGGATGAATGTAAAGAGCAACCTCAAGTATAAGCAGCTGACAGAAAGATATTGTCCAAGGAACTCTTGTATATAGCTCTTGGAAACACAGGAACATCTTTTTTTTGGAGTGTCCATTTGTGAAAGCATTTTGGGATACGGTGAATAAGACATGGCAGACTAGTCTCTTTAAGAACTTATCCTATATGGAAATTGTGCATACAGTCTTTGATAATAAGTGGAATGGGTTTCATAAAGGAAGTTTACAGGCTATATTCACAATACTCAAATATTTTATATGGCAAGCAAGATGCAAATGGGTCATTCAGCGACAAGCGACCCTACCTGAGACTATGATAAAGAATGTAGTAATCTCACTTCAACAAATTTATGAGAAAGATACAAAGAACGTGACAAGGAGAACATTATGTGGATTGTGGGAAAATAGTATTACATTTCTGATGTTAACATAAAAAAGGGAGAAATAGTGAAGAGGTTGTTGAAGAGAGGAGGTTCTTTTTGAATACAAGGATATTGTTAATAAAGAGCACTGGTGAAGAAAAAGGAAAGAAAAAAAGGAGAGAGTGGAACAAAAGGAAAGAAGAATAATTATGAGTGAAATAAGGAAGCGCTTATAAAGAGACAAGCACTGATAGGACTTTGTGTTCCTGTCGACGGTGTGTGGCAGTCAGAGATGGCCAGATAAAAAAAAAAACATGGATTCAACACAAAAGCAGAGGAATGTTGGACAGAATGGAGATATTAGATTTTTAATTGAGGATGTTATAGGCTCTACTTGGACTGATGTAGAATGGAGCTTTGATTGTTTTGAATTTTACACCCCTTTTTCTCCCCTCAAAATTCCCCTACTCTTTTTGAGAAGTGCCATAGAATCTTTAACATCCACCTGAACAGGCAGACAGAAAAGACTGGGGCACCCCCCTCCATGCTGCACCACGGTGTCAGCATTGGGATTTAAAGAGCTAGTGGAGCCAAACCAGGCAGACAGGAAAATAAGGAAGTAGTCAGTTATAACATTTTATTTCTGAAGTACCTTTCTTTTACCTTTTGCCCATCAGAGAGGCTTCTATGTCATAGTGTTGTGGTGGATGTGTGGAACAGCTCTTAGCATAGCAGCTGACATATCTATATCTACTACCCCCCACTACATCATCAGCATTGTGATTTCATTGACAGTGAAATCACATGTGAATGACCTGGCAGTCAATGAATTGCTGTTCCTAAGTAGAAGTGATGTCACAGTCAGTGAGGTCATGATGCTGGTGATGTAGTGGGAGCAGTATAGCTAGCTATGTCAGCTGCCACACAGAGTGCTGTTCCACACAACACACATATTAACATCAGGCAAACAATCTTCTAATTAAACAAAGGGAAAAGATAAAGTACCTCAAATATAAAAGGTAGTGGTCGACTGTTTTTAAAACCTACTATTAGTTTTAGACAGTACACGAGTACTTTAACCCACATGCCTAGTGTGGGGATAGAACCCATATCCTTCTGATCTTCCAGTCTCAGAGGCCAGTGTGCATGCTATTTTTTTCATCTTTCATTTGTTAGTTTTTACACAAATTCTCTCAGACTGTTTTCTGACTACCTGAAGGAATCTTGAATGAGTTACATAAAGTTATTATTTTCCTAAAGGCCCTGACCCTGCAACTAAACACACACTCAGTACATCATATTATAAAATGAGAACAAAACGTCTTCTGTTTCCACTGCTTGCCTTCAATCTGTCCTGTGGAAAAGAATATCAGGCAGCTAGCAATCTGCATTCCACTGTATGTAATCTGAGTCTGACTTTAGTTTTCACAAAAACCAAGAGGAAACGAGTCCCCTAGGTTGCTGAAAGAAATAAAACAAATCTGTTAGACTGAGCTGGACAGATGATAGAAACAGCAGTTTAAAAAGTTTTTTTTGTTAATATCCTGAGACGTTCTGAGGTACAATACAGTAGCATCCCCCTCCCCCTTCAGATGCCTTTAAAATAGAGCAACACATCACAAATATCAGAGAGGGGGGTGCACTACTTTGCAACTCTGGAGGAATACATACAAATGTCTAAAATTATAGTTCCAAGAAAAGCTGTTTTAGAGCTACAGATGACAGAAGAGCTGTAGGCTCCACCCACAGCCCTAAAAAGAACATCCTAAGTGTATTGACATCTATTGTCCAATTATAACCCCGTCAGTGCTCATCAAGCTGCTGAAGAAACTACTGGCCTTAAAGGTTACTGAGCACCTTTATAAATGCAACCTTCTGTTCCCAAGCCCAGCATGGTTTCAGGCAGGCTGATTGTACCTCAGCTGCCCTCACCCAGTTTACTAATGATGTCCAAGTGGCCATGGATAGGAGTATGGACACGGGTGCTGTTTTTCTCAATCTAACAAAGGCCTTTGATCTTGTGGGCCATCCTTAGTCAGAACTAAATTGTTTGCCCTTGGGGTTTCATCCTCAGCTACTACCTGGTTTTTGAGCTACCTTAGTGATTGACATCAGTTTGCTAAATTCAACCAATCCAAATCTGGCCTCTCCACCATTAATATTGGTGTTCCTCAAGGTTCTGTACTGGGACCACTGCTTTTTACTGACTTTATCAATAACTTGCCCAGGGACACAGCTTCCTGCTCCACCCTTCTTTATGCAGATAATGTGGTGCTTTATTCCATCTCTAAGAAAACTACTTATATTAACTTGAGGCTTAATGCAGGATTTAGGACTGTTCAGTCTTGGCTAACTCAAAAGAGGCTTCTCCTGAACTCTAGTGAAACTATGTCCGTGATCTTTGGCTTAGCACCAAAGCTAAGGGCTTATTCCCTACCTTAGATATTCACTACTCTGATGGCTCTCCCCTTACTGTTGTTGACTTCTTCAGATACCTTGGTTTAACTCATGATCCTGCCCATGACTTTGGCCTGCACATGTCTAATGCCTGTAAGTCAGTTAATTCAAAACATGGACTTTTTTATAAGGTCAGACATGCTCTGACTCTTTCTCACAGCTCACCAGGGTTTTAAATAATTGATTAGCAGTTTTTTCCTTGGGACAGTACTAACTGTACAGAAATCATTTATATAGGTTTTCTAGAAGTAATATGTTTGTTAAACACAGTGAGTCAAGTGCTATGCATTTTCACAATGTTTTACAACTTTTATGAGCAAAATGCTAATCAATTTTTAGAGTTAAATAAAACCCTGCTCACTATTGCTTAGGATGTTTTGTTGCCTAGCCTCACTTATAGTTCTACACCTTATTCTGAGGCAAGCAAATTTATCATAAATAAATGGAACATCTGCTACTCTGCCTTATCTGTGCCCAGGCTGACTCACCACTGCTGTCTTTACTTGAGCCTAGGATGGCTGTCCCCAACCTCCCATGAGCTATATACCATTGGATGTACCATAAACAAGATTATTAGATCAGCTAAACCTGCTGCTCTGGCCAAAATGTTCACTGAAACTGATCAGGCCTACCCCCTGAGATCTAATGATCTGCCTTTTCTATCTGCCTAATGCACTACAAATATGGGTGAACAGGCTCCTTCCGTCTTTGCCCCTACTCTTTGGAACTCACTTCCACCTAACCTTAGGGTTCATAAGACACATCTAGTTTTCAAGAACAAGATTTGTAAGTTCCTACAGATGACTGGTAAGTGCTCTTGCACCTGATACTTTGTACCACTACTAGTTTGTGCCTTTTGTTTGATTTTCATATGTACTCTAAATGTACCCTGTGTGACACTTGGCCAGCTGGTTACGATTTTTCTATGATATTTGTAACATATAAATGTAGTGTGTGATTGTCTCACATAAGGCAGCTGTGCCATGGGTGCCCTCCCCACCCAGGTTTCAGTTACAGTCAAGTGACCTGAAATCAGGAGGTAATTAAAAGACCAGAGAGACTTAATTAAGGGTCTCCTGTTTTTTCTGTCTTAATTAGAACTGACCCAGCTGCCAGGATATAGGGCTCATAAAGTTTTATGATATCAATAGGAAGAACATGCTATACCACCATGGTGCTAAACATTATAAAACCCTTTGACATGCCTTGGGAATAGGAACTGCTCAAGATCAAAGAGAACATGTTAATTAGGAGTCATATTTGGGAAATGCGTTTTTTGCTGATGTCACATTATTTAATATACCTTCTGATAGGACATCCTGTTTGTAATTTTTTTGTATTCTAAAAGGAGGAGCTAGATGACTCACAGAAGGGGTGTGGAGAGACAAAGTTTAAACTAGTACTGGTGTCTGATCTTTGTGACATATCTTTTTGGACTCTTAGGAAACAAGATTTCTGATCTAACTTAAGCACTGTAAAGAGGTAATACATTAGATGGAAAAAGTCTAATTGTATTGTGGGAGGAGCTTATGTTTTGTACTTTACCCTTGTTCTTTTAAGTGATTGTATGCTTTTTGATATATTGTTCTGTGTTAATTTTTTTTTTATATTTTTATCCATTTCTAGTAAATATATTATTTGAAAGACTGCCTGGGTGTCTGCAAGTTCTCTTTTTGCATATGATGTATAGAGGGTTAAGACTGACAAAAACTGTTCAAAAGCTTGATGGTGTTACTAAACTGGGAAAAGGTAAGAATATACCTAAAGTCTTTTATAGAGTTTTAAGGGTTCATTTTAGAAGCCTGGCTGGGTGCCACCTGGCGTAAGATTGTACCTCAATCCCCAAAGAGGGTATGAATCTGCACCCGTACATTGGGTATGCTAGCATAAGGTTCACAGTTTGAATCCCCCCAGAACTTGAGACTAAAGGAGATTCGGACCCACAAGCAGACAGGAGGGTTACCCTTTCTGTTACCTGTTCACACTCTTGCACTCTGAGGTTGGCATTGTGGGAGGAGAGGACCTGACCTGCTGAGTGCGTTTGTGATACCCTGCTCTTAAGTTTCTGGACTACAGTACTGCTTGACTTCTACTGCTGATGCATGTAAGATTGCCCTGTACCCTTGTGCCACTGTGCTACTGTTATTTATTGTTGAACTCTCCCAGGTTTTGCCTGAGAATAGGCTTTGTATTGTCTAGTGCACCTGCCTGGTAAACAATACTGTGCTCCATATTGTATTTGATTTTATCTGTGTTTATGATTCCTCTTTGATACTTTGTGAACTGTGCTTTCAACAAATAATTATAGAAACACATGGGGATACAATGTTATTATCACATTGCAACACAATGTACAACCCCTATAAAGCTCTGCAAAATGTCTGACGTTTTGCTTCTGCCGGTGTTTGGGAATTGGATACAAATGTTGTGAAATTTCACATTTCATGTAGTTCACAGTTTTTGCAAATTTTTTTCCTTGACTTGACTGTTTTTTCCAATGACATGAGGATTTTCTCCATGACATGAGAATTTTCTCCATGACATGAGGACTTTCTCCATGACATGAGGACTTTCTCCATGACATGAGGACTTCATGCTTGGCTGCAACTGATTATTTTTTGTTCCAATGATGAAGGAAAAACTACCAAAGTTTGGGTTCCCCCCAACCCTACACAAGACTTGTGTCTTTGTTCCTGACTTGAGGACTTTGTGCATGGTGGAATTCTGTTCAATGTTTTGTATATTCTGCAAAATTCTGGGAATGCAGATCATGCAAAGTGTACAACAATTTTGTATGAATAAAAACAGCTGTAATCCCCTATAAATTAATGAGAAACTACTGTTCTACAAGCAACCTAAGGAGACAATTTTTGTCAGTTCAGAACCAAAGAGCACAGACTGCCAACAAGGATCGCAATACGTAAAAAAGAAAGCCTAATTCTCAGTAACAAGGTGCTGGAGAAAAACATTGTGCCAATGATGTTTTGCCTGTCTGTTGTCTGTGCCCCATGAACTATGCTCAAATGAGGCCACAAACACCTTCCATGCTTGTACACATCTCTGTACCCTGGTGTGTAGAATGGGGCAGGGTCACTATGTCAATGACAGTACATAATGCCCTGTTCAAAAGAATGATGACCTCCACTGTGCCAGTTGCACTTTGTGACACTGCCAACCAATTGAATCATTATATGCAGATGGTAGGGGCATCTCACAGGTGCAGCTATCTCCTGTGGATCCATCATAGGATGAAGAATGTTAGGGGACCAACACACCAGAAGACATGAGTGAGGGAATAGGGTTAGGGTTAGGGAAGGGAGATCCACTGAACTGTCAGTGGAGATTTCAGGCTGGGGTGAGGGAGGAGGCCACTAAACTACCTGGGAGATGAAAAGGGAATGGACAGGGCAGCTAGCTAGTAGGCCCACAAGTTGGCCAAAGTTATGGAATTGGGAGTGAGAGGAAAGGCATGAGCAATGGATTTTTCATGAATGTCTGTGCACTGCACTGTACCATGCATTGATGTGTATGACTTCTAATTTTGCTGGAATGCCTAATTTTCTTTCCAACTTTTGCAATTAAGGACCTCCCCCCATCGATACATAAATCAGAGATTTAGCATAGCAAATTTATTATGGGTCACAGTTGGGTAACTGGTGCACTCCATTTTGTGACCCACTACAATTGTGACTGAGAATCAGGCATGTAAACTGTGGTTGAGGTTCAGAAATAGAAAGAACATGCAGCAACATCAACTAATTGTTAATAATTAGGAGATGTGAAATATCACAGACTGGCAAGAGCAGGTAAGATTTATTCTACAGGCCCAAGTGATGTAGCACACATGAGGCCAACTAGTGGGATTTCCTATGGACCTCGGCCCAGTCCCTCCACTTCTCAATCAAGGGCCTCTTTGCTGTTCCAAGGGTCAGACTAAAAACTTCTGGTGACCATGCTTTTGGTTTAACCAGATCAGCCCTCTAGAACTCCTTTCCAGCTTGTGTCAGGGAGGCCACGATGGTCAAGATATTCAAAAAGGGTCTAAAGGCTCATCTGTTTTGCTTGGCCTTCCCTGATGAAGGTGACTGACTGGTACTAGCTTAATGCACAGTCATTTTAGAATTGTATTTATTGTTTTAAATATACATGTGTGCTGTATGTGTTGTGTATTTTTGTGTATTACTGTTGGGATTGAGATGTCCTGGTGTAGAAGGTTATTTGGGGTCATGAGCAGATTACTAGTCAGATTTATGAGCGCAACATTTGTTGTGACAGGTAATTAGATTCTATGAGCACAGTACACCTATGAGGTACTGTGACAGGTACATTATTTAGTTAGATTCACACAGCACAGTGTCTTCACACTGTGACAAATAGTTTTTAGATCTTTTATTTTATTGGTTAGACTTTATGGCCCCAGTGTGTGATTCCTACAAACACATACTGAGCCAGCTAGATGCTTGCATTAATATATGTTAGCCTTATAAACCTTAGCATTAGTTCATTGAACACATATTATTAGACATTTATGGGGTTAAATACAGACTGCTAGAATGAGAGGAAATCATCCCGAATTATAAAGTGATGGTGGAAGAATAATATGTGTGTTTATACTTCAAATGTCCCATAACACTAATTGTACCACACAGTTCCCTTGAAAAGGCTGCCTTGTTTAGGAATAGTCCAGATATCTTCTCTCCTTCTCTGGTAAACATGTCATTCATTAGCAAAGAGAAGGATACTGCACCTATGAGGTCATTTTTGACCCTCATGGAAAACATGTATTTTTAAAATCATGCAAAGTCTGTGGAATTAGTTGAGACAGCATATAAATATGGGCTAAACTGTTATCTAAGTCTGATAACCAGTGATGACATCACTATAGCCCTTTCTGCTGTGCGTGATCAGGCTAATAAAGTGAGTATGTATTAATTATACTTATTTAGCAGTAGCCAAGATAGCTAGGATGCTTTAACAATATAATTAGGATATATTGATGTCCTATGTTTGACAATTTATTTAATCTGATTTGATGATTCTGTACAGAAAATGTCTTATTGGAAGCTCTGTGTCTTTCTAACTTGAAACCCTGTATAATAAATTAGATTTTTATTACACTTTTTACAAACTTGTGCAAGACTCTCATTAGGGTATATCTGTAGTTCTAAAGTAACAGCAATATAATTAATAATTATTTCTCTAACATTTTGGCACCTGAAAGGTCTCTTTTAGACAGACACAGACATGACCCCATCAAACTTCTGCTATCCAGGTTCATAATCTGTGTTAATAGTATTATCACTGGAGCTGTTATCTTTAGACAGCTCTGAGAGGCTAAAGAAATGGAAACGGTAAAGCAACAAATTCACAACTGACAGTTGTAGATTGAGTTGAAAAATATGGTGGTGGGATGGATTTGCCTCCCCCACCATGTAAGTATGGATGTACAATGATGCCTGATTCAGAGGTTCATTGTTCTAACTGCAGTGACAAGGTTATACATCACCTTGTGTTTGCTTGGGCAGACACACATTATGTGCACAAAGTAATGTTTAAGCATTAGGGTTAACCTCATATTCTTACATTTCTACTTTCTCTCTATTCTTGCTGCAGCAAACTTTTATTTCCACTACACTATAGATATATATGTATATATATATATGTATATATACACACACACACATATATATGTATATATATCTATAATTTCTCTCTCTTAACACATAACCCTTCAGATAGCCTCAGAGACCAAGATAGTTCTCTGTGTTTTGATTCAGGGTTATACAACTGATGATTTGCTGTTGACTGTTTCAGTAAATCACTACATTAAATCTTCTGCTCAGCAGTGTGGCATACTATGTTACACATAACTTGGGTTATCTTTCAAATTTTTACAAGATCTGTGATATACCTTTTACAAGTTTTCTCCTCTGCCAGGAGAGAACTGTTAATTAGTTAATGCATATTTTTCTCCCTTACAGTGATGCGTACTACAGCAGCTGAGTTATTCTGCATCTGTGGTACACACTATGATGTGCCTTGCAATGTTTTACTTTTAACAGTTTTTTTTTATGATGTTCCCCCATTTACAGAATGGTTTCTAGGATATATGAGGCGTAATCCGCTTATATCAAGGTACTCAGTAAAAAAGTATGTGTATGTGATAAAATGGTATATTGTTTACATGAATTAATCCTGCATAGTGCCTGCGTAATAAATTTAGAATTAATAAAGAATTTGCATTTTACCAGTGGTTTGAGTAGGGAACTGCTTACAGTAATGAAAATATTTGATAACTGTTTCACCTTATTTTTCTATTGGGACCTTCCATTCAGTGGCAGGAAGCCCAGATAACTCCTGGTTTGCCACTGGCTTTAATTAGTTTTCACATACTGTTTAAATAAAAATTAGGGAGGCTAAATACTTATTTGTTACTTTAAGTGAAGGAAGTTCATCTTCAACTGTTAAATGTATGGATATTTCAATTTATTTGTAGCTATTCTTTGTACCCTTTATGGGTACTTAATGATCCCCCTGATGGTGAGAGATTGGAAAAGCTGTTCAATCTTGGTTCTCCTTGATCTCTCAGTGGCTTTTGACTCTCTGAACCATGGAGTATTACTGGAGCACCTGTGGTTGATCTGTGGACTGTCGCAAACAGTCCTCAGATGGTTCCACTCATTCCTCATAGGCAGGTCTCAAAGATTGATGTCAGGGATTTTTTCCTCGGCCCCCTCTTCTCTTGTCATGTGGGGTACCACAGGGCTCTATTTTGTCTCTCACATTGTTTGCGGTGTATATGCTGCCATTGGGAGACATTATAAGGAAGTACAGGCTGAGTTTTTACTGCTATGCAGATGATACTCAGCTGTACATGTCTTTTGTGCCCGAGCAAGATGATGCTACCTCCATCTTCAACAACTGCCTTGCTGAGATTCAGGACTGGATGAGTGCCAGCTGATTGAGACTGAACCTGGAGAAGACTGAGGTATTGGTGGTGGATCCAGGTCATCCGGCAGAGGGGCTACCTCCTGGTCGGCCATCCAGTATTATAGTGGGGGTCAACCAGTTGAGGGCCTCTGAATGGGTGTGTAACCTAGGCTTTGTACTTGATTGAGAGCTGACACTTAAAGCTCAGGCGTTGGCCATTGTCAAGACCTCATTTTACCACCTAAGGAACAATGCCCAGGTAAAACACCTTGTTCCATCTAAAGACCTTCCAACGTTGGTCCATGTCTTTGTGTCCACCCACCTTGACTATTGCAATGCTCTATATATATGGCTTCTGGGGGTGAATATCTGCCACCTGCAGCTGGTGCAGAACATGGCAGCCAGACTGTTGACTCGCTTATCAAGAGCCAGTCATATTATGCCTGTGCTCCATGAACTGCACTGGCTGCTGGTGCAGTGGAGAATCACCTTCAGGGTTGCTTTGCTGACCTATAAGGCCCTACATGAACAGAGACTGTGTTATTTGCAAGACCTCCTCTGTCACTACCGCCTCCTCCCCCTGCTCTGTTCTGCCAATGAGAGATTGCTTGAGGTTCCTAGGGTCCATTTGAAGACATCGGGGGCCAGAGCATTTGCTTTTATGACCCCAACCCTGTGGAATTCTCTACCTTGTTGGGTGAGAGAGAGTGCCTGTCCACTAAATCTTTCAAACCTGCATTGAAGACTTATTTATTTGAACTAGCATTTCCTGACATAATTTGATTTTAACACTGAACTGGAATTTTATGATCTGGGATTTTAATTTGAAGAGTTTTTAGCATTGCATTGTACAGGTACTTTGGTTTTGTAAAAGCACCTTTTATAAATAACATATGACTTTGACTTTGGCTATTCTCTTACAAAGGCATATTGTACCATCTCAATCACAAGGGTATCCTAATGTTAAGCACCACTGTTGAGTACAAAACAGTTTTGTTTCCAGTTCTATAGTGCTAGTTATGCACAAGGTTTTAACTTTTTGTGGTTTTGTTTGAACCTTTTGAGTCATTCCTTATTCTCAGAAGAGATAAGAGGATTCTTCCTAAAGAGGCATGTTTGAGTTAAAACCTATGTCCTTAATTAGCCCCTTTTCTCTAGAAGATACTGTGGTGGACAGTTTATTTATGCCAGTTGTTTGATTTTTGTACCAGGAGCTGGCTTGTTGCTGCTATACTGAGATGTTTGTTGAGAGGAAGAAAGAAGAATCAGGTTGTAAATTTTTTTTCTGGTCTTTTTGATTTATAGATCTCATAGTTTGCTACTGGGCATCTGAGCAGGTTTTCTGGAATTTCATATGCTCTTGGTTTTAGCTTCCGGTATTCTTTTGGATTCGCGCCAGTTCTGTTTTTTGTTTGGCGTTCATGGTTGTATTCTAGGAATTTTTTCCCATTTTCAACTTGCTTTAATTGTATGTCTCCAAAACAGAGGGAACGCATTTCTGTAGAGACTGATAGTTAGCCACATGGTGTTCATTAGAGAGTCAGGGGTGTAGACACCAAGTTGTTTTTTGGTATACAGTTCATCAATTATTTGACCTGTAAGTTCATCAGCAGCTTTTGGCTTGCAACCTTTTCCAAGGCTGTTTAACTGTTTCTGTTTGGATTTTATTACTTGTCTGGCAGTATCAAATTCTAGTGCAGTTGATATGGAGACTGGATAGTTGTTTTCTTTTAAGTGCTTTGAAAAATAGCCCTGAGTGTTATTGGCTCATATGGTGAGTTGTCTTTCTTTTTTTGCATGCATAAAGTAGTGGCTGAGAAGACTATTTAGCATTGCTGGGCTGAGCTGGTGCAGGTCTTTGGTGATATTGAAGTTATGCTGTATGTAGGCTTTGACAAGATTCAAGTCTATGTTTGTCTTTTTAAGTGTGTTGTTGTTTTTGGCACTTTGGATGAATTCTGAGATTGCTGTTATGTCTATGGTTGTTAGAGGATTTTTTTTCTATTTTGTCCATGTTATGTAGTTCCTTGCTGGTGCTTGGCATTTCTTGTTGCTGAGTTGTAATAGGAAGGAATGTAGTGACTGGTGCTGTACAGTACTTTTGAGTTGCTGCTGTTTTTTGGTTTTTTTTAGTTTCATGAGTAATAGTTTCAGACTGGCTATTTTTATTTTCAGAATTAAGCAGTATTGTGCACTTTTGAGAAGGACTACTTAAAGAGATTGTGGTGCTGTATTTTTCTGAGGTGTGCTCTTTATTGCCATGGTAAAATTGAAGGCTGTACTTGTATTTGAAGGTAGCTGCTCCTGTTGTGGGTCTTCTAGAGGATAGACATCCCTTTCGAGTTGAGTTATAAGGTCCTGTAGTTTGAGGTCAAAGCTGTTGTCTTGTAACTGTGCCATTTTGTGTTTTATTTATTTTTTAAATGTATCCTTTGGTTCATTCTAGTACTCACATTATTTGTTAAATAATTATTTTACAATATTGTCGGATGAGACTACATGGCAGTTTTCCGATGTAATGAGTTTGCCGTTGTGGTCAGCTTGTGGAATGTGAGAATGTCTTTGTGCATCATGCCAGATGCAAGAGATGGCATGAGATGGCATGATTTTGTGGAGGAAGAAAAGGAAAGGGCAAGCTTTATGCAAATTAGGGTTCAGGTCTTGGATTGATGTCTGTGTGTGGGATAAATGGTCTGAGATTGACATTGGGGTGTGGGTTAAATGGATTTGGAAATATTTATCCCATGGTTATGAAAATACATTGATTTATCCCACTGTTTATTTGGCTACATATGTTGAATAAATTAAGATATCAGAATAAAGCCTCTATACCTTCCACCATTACTGGGCAAAGGTCTAGTGGGGGGGGGTAGATCTTACTGATACACTTAGGAGTGTGGAACACTCTAGATGTAGGAACAGTAAGAGAGTATCAGATACATTTTGGGACTATGCTTAAACAGGTAATGCTAAGCAGTGTAATATGCCTTAGTTGACATATGAGTAATATTGAATGATTTTCTGATCCTACCAAACACAGTTTGGCTGAGGATATGCTCACAACAAAAATGATGAAATTTGTGTTGTATGTGGTACCTTTGTTATTTAGTTACCTTTCATAAATATTGAGACAAGTAGATGTTCTGCTTTTACTTTGTTTTAAAAAAAATGAAAATATGAGCTTTGTTGGACAAAAATGAATTAATTTTCTCATTGCTCACTTATGATATTTGATGTATGTGTTATTCACATGGGAAAACTCAGGGACCTTAATTGGCTGAACTCTCATAGCTCAGTTGGTTAAGTGTTAAAGCACGGATTGCTGAGGTCCTTGGTTCAAATTGCAGTGAGAGACACATTTTTCCTTTCATTTCCACAATTGGATTTCTAAATTTGCCTTGCAATGGCATATACTGCACTTGGGAGAGCTAGAGGAGGAGTTATTTGAGTCTGTAAAAAGACTTCCTGGTTGCTCATTGAAACACCAGAAAAGAATGCATGCGTGATTCATATGGAAAAACTCAGGGGCCTTACTTGGCTGAACTCTCATAGCTCAGTTGGTTAAGAGCTAAAGCACAGATTGTTGAGGTCATGGGTTCAAATCCCAGTGAGAGTCACACTTTTCCTTTCATTTCTACAATTGGATTTATGATATTTGAGTAAGGTGGAGTACTCTTATTATACATAGCTTCTGCCTGCTCTGATGTCCATCATGCAGGTGCATGATGAATGGGTTGAGTCAAATCTTTTATGTTGTACTGAGTTACAAGTGTTGTATATTGTTTTGGAGAGTCGCTTTCCTTCTAGCACTTCTGATAAAGCTAAAAACTGTCACTTGCAATTTAAACTTTGGACTAGAATTTGCATGAGTGTTGCTCCAGCAGAAAATGGACATTATTGTGTTACTGCTAATGTGGATCAACTGACTTATGGACTTAGAAATGACTGCGCTGTTTGGTCAACAAACTTTTGCTTTCAGCCTAATTTGACTGCTATTATTACTGCCTGTGCCTGTGTTTTTGAATGTCACTAATATTCAGGCTGAGTGGGCCTACTTGGAAAACATATACGCCACCGTACCACCAAGGGTTATTGAGATTCCTAAATTACTGCTGGAGATACAAACTTTGTTTGTCCGAAAAGGCTGAAAAATTGCTTCATTTACAAATGGACAATGATGTCATCAGTAAGAACATTTATGCTTTTCCCACCTTGAATTGGTGGTCTCTTCTACTGACTTTTGTTCAGCATTCTATTGCAATGGTTATTTTCAAGTTCATTTTGACTACTTGCATTTGCTATATGTATTTAAAGTTTAAGTCTACTTTCTGTCAAAATTAATACACAGGCACTAATATATTGTATAATATGTCTTGTTTAGTGTGAGACACATAAAGTAAAATCTCAAGGTGTCTCAAAATCTGGAATGTTGGGATTGAGAGTTCATGGTGTAGGAGGTCATGGGGTCATGAGCATATCACTAGTCAGATTTATGAGCACATTTGTTGTGACAGATAATTAGATTCTATGAGCAAGTACACCTATGAGGTACTGTGACAGGTACATTATTTAGTTAGATTGTATGAGCACAGTGTCTTCACACTGTGTCAAATAGTTTTTAGATCTTTTATTTTATTAGTTAGACTTTATGAGCTCAGTGTGTGTTTCCTACAAGCACATACTGAGGCAGCTAGATGCTTGCATTAATATATATTAGCCTTATCAACCTTAGCATTAGTTCATTAAACACATATTATTAGACATTTATGGAGTTAAATACAGACAGAATTGGAGGAAATCATCTCAAAATATAAAGTGATGGTGAAAGAATAATGTGTTTGTTTATGCCTCAAATGTCCCATAACTCAGATTGTACCACTCAGTTCCCTTGAAAAGGCTACCTTGTTTAGGAATAGTCCAGATATCGTGTCTCCTTCTCTGGTAAACATGGTATTCCTGTACCAGAGAGAAGGATACTGCACCTATGAGGTAATATTTGACCCTCATGGAAACATGTATTTTTAAAATCATGCTAAACCTGTGGAATTAGTGGAGACAACCTGTCTATGGAATAACATATAAATATGGGCTAAACTGTTATCTAAGATGTCCGCACAGTCTGATAACCAGTGATGGCAACACTATAGCCCTTCCCACTTTGCATGACCATGCTAATGCCCTAAGAAGCAACAACATCATCCTGCTCAAAGTGCCCAAATTCAACACCAGGCTAGGGAGGGCAGCAATCAGCTATTCTCTAGCTATAGCATGGAACACCCTACAAAAATCCCTAAAACTGCCCATTATCATTCCATCTGCATACTTTAAACAGCATTGTACAGTCTTCTTCACAGAGAAATGCAGTTGCTACCGCTAGAGCTAGAATTGTCACCTCACAAATCTCACTTCCAAACCATATATGGCATATTCCTTCCAGACAGGCACCCCCATCTTATGGCACCCAATATTTCCTTCACCATCCTAGTATTCTTTATGTTTTGTGTCTGCCATGGCCCCCATTAGGATATGTATGTACTGTATATACTGTAAATATTAGCTTAACTTTCCTGTAACCGAGTTTATCATGTGAATTCACTGTACATCATTGTGTTATAAACGTTATTTTCCTCTGTATGTATAACTGTCTTATGAAGTGTATGAGGTATCTGTTGTGTATCAACTATTGAACCTTGACCTTATCAGGTCCATCTTGTAAATGAGCCTTGCTCAATGATGTTCACCTGAATAAATAAAGATTTGATGATGATGATGATGATAATAATAAAGTGAGTATGTATTAATTATACTTATTTAGCATTATACCATGGAAATAAGTAAACAGCCAATGAAATGGTCAGACTGGCAGTTTGCCACCGGTGTAAATCCTCTGATAATCACTGGCTGTTGAGGAGCAAATAGTGGTCATCAAAATCCAAATCATCTACAGCACAGGAATAAATACAATAAAAATAAACACACACAGCAACCTCTTTAAAAGTTGTAATTTATTATAGTAAAATATGAATCTCTAGTATAATCGCAATAAGCCCCTCAGAGGATGTGGGTTATCAGGGGATTTACCACGGCTGGTGAGGATTTACCCAGCAGTGGTAAATCCCCTGATAACCCACATCCTCTCATGGCTTATTGCTTAAGTAGCCAAGATAGGCAGGATACTTTAAGAATATACAATAATTAGGATATATTGGTGTCCTATGTTTGATGGTTTATTTCAACTGATTTTATAGTTCTGTACAGAAAATGTCTTATTGGAAGCTCTGTGTCTTTCTAACTTAAAACCCTGTATAATAAATTAGATTTTTTGTTACACTTTTCACAAACTTGTGCAAGACTCTCATTAGGCTATATCAGTAGTTCTAAAGTAACAGCAATATAATAAATATTTTTTTATCTAACAATTACCCTACCTGTTTCATGTAAGCTGCCCAGAACCCCAGAGATTGGGTGCCATACAAATAAACTTGCCTTGCCTATTCTAACACACATACACTATAAGATGAAAATGAGCTCACTAAAACTACAAGAAGCCTGATGCCAAACCCATCCTAGGGGTAGTGAATACTCTTTGTATGCTACCCTGTATGATTCCCACACCATAACTGATGCAATCTACTTACACCAGATGTTAATACCTACCATTGAACAATGTGAGCATTTACACAGAATCATCTCGGACCACTCATTACTGTTGCTGAAGCTAGAGCTACTACTAACAAAACTGGAGCTTAGATAATGGAGTTATAAAGGAGAACTGCACTGATCCAGTAAGTAATTTTCCCCTGGAGAAGCTGATTTTTAAACACTGGTTCCCATTCTGTTACAGTTTGATCACTACAGGCTTTTTGTTACACTAGTTAGTGTTTCTGATCTATACACATACAGGCCTCTATGCACTATTGGGGTGGAGATATGTGGAATCTGCGCATACCCCACTCGTGTAGCAGTGCACCTGTGTACAGGTGTGCACCAGCGGCATTCGTAACAGTCAGGCACCTGTCCACAGCCACCCCCCAAGTGTGCAGGACTCTGTATGGTGGCCAGGGTAGGGACATGGACCAGGGTACAAAGTGGATCACCTCCATGGTGGGGTGTGCATTGGCAGCATGCCCCATGGAAGACCAATGGCCAGTGGCTGAGGCAGTGAGGGGAGGGCAATGCCACCAGCCCTCCTGCAATGCAGCACCAGTGTAGGTTGCAGGGACAGGGTGGGGGGGCCATTGGCAATGCAGAGGGGGAACAGTACCCCACAACATGCCTGAGTGGCCAGGGGTGGGGGTTGACAGGTTCAGGGGGGCAGCATCCATGAGCCAGTGCCTGTGTGGGTATGGTGGGGGAGCACCAGGTAGAAGCCACACACTGATGTGTGCCCAGTGGTGCCAGGTGGCCAAGGGGTGGTCTGCCTGGCATAGTAGACCACCTACCCTGTCTGGGTGGTGCACAGTGGTGTACATGGGGCACTTAGGGGGCTTACAGCAGGGTTCTCACTCTCATACCCTGTGCCCTCCTCTGCACTCTTCACAGCCAGCACTATGTGCCTTAGTGCATGGTGCATAGTGCCGGCCCACCACTCTCCCACCCCCGGCACGTTGCTCTTCACGTGGCCAGGGGATCAGAGGCATAGGTGCTGCATGCCCCTCTTAGTGGATCCTGCACAGGGGGTGCATAGGGAGCAGAGTTGCTGCATGCCCCAGATATGCGTGTGTAGCCACTCTGCCCCAATAGTGCATAGGGCCCACAGTTAACATTATTTTAGAAATGTATGATGTAGTTTTTATGTCCTTGCTCAGCTCATCCATTGTTGGCACAATAGATCCATGTCTCACAAGGGACATAAACTAAACTATGCAGTTCTAAAATGGTACTTAACACAGACTGCAAATCAGAAAAACTCACTGAGGTTACTAACAGGCCCAGGTCGTTGAGACTACCACTGCATGCTGACACACAGAGGAGTGTGGAGAGCAGGCTAACTTGAATGTGCTACTCCCATTTAGGAAAAGTATGCCACCATTGCCTTGAGGCTAAAACAGAATTTGAAATTTATTTTTAATTTTGTTTAGTATTTGGGAGGTCTAGTTAGCATTCCAGTCTGACTTGTTTGGCTCAGTTGGTGCTCCTTTTCCTCCTCGCCTGCTTCCTTTCACAAACCCTGGAGTCCAAGGTGGCTGTAGGATCCCACTTCTATGAGAGGAGTGCAGGAACACCTGCAAGGGTGTTGCTGATGGAAGAAGAGAAGTGCTGGGATAGAGCAGTGGAGTGACTTGAACAAGCATGCAGGCATTCCGAGAGAGCAAGCTGAGCTATATCCCAAAGAAACCTATTGTTTTTTTCTTCAACATCGCACTGGATGGCACATTTCTACTAAATGAGAGTTTTATTCCTTTTTTTTTATCAACCTTAGCAGGCTTTGTCGGAATGCTAAGATTAAGTCAAATTACCACAAGCTAAAGTAAAAAACCAGTAACAAGCCGAAAATATTACGAGAGGGTGTGCTTTGTATATCAAATTATTTTTTAATAAGGCCCCCAATGTGTCTGACCCAGCATGAATCCAAGTTCCATTAAGTACCATTCCCTAATCCAGGTAGTATCATAGAAATACTAACAGAAATACTAACAGTGATACATATAGTTTTATTAGAACTTTTAAGTTAATTTATAATAGGCTAGCAGTATGTTTTAAAAACCCCTACAGTCTCACAGACTTTAGCATAATTGATTGGAATAAGGTGTCCTAAGAAGGTGTTAATGAGCATGTGACCCCCCAACTCATTCTCCTTAAATACGCATGTATGGTGTTCACCAGGTAGATCACCATTTTTCTGTAGAAATGGATGAATGAGACAGAGTTAGCAGTACTCTCCGAGTGTGACCAGTGCAGCAAAGCCATTAGGAAAAACTTACCGGACTCAAGCAAGCCAAGTGTGGTGTTTTGTTGGTGTTTTATTACCATGATTGCCTGTGTTTGGCTATGTTTATGGGGCTGTAGCCTAACAGAAAGATGGCCCAAATTGAGTAAGTAAAGACAGCCTTTTTCAGACTTTAGCTAATAAGTTAATGCATTCAGTGTGCTTTTTGACTACATAACCTATACAAAACTGCCAGGTAAAAGCACCTGACTAGCACAGTTAACAAAAACATACTTTTAAATCAAATCTGGTGTAATACTAATGTACTGACTCATTTATTTGAGTAATCTGTAGTGTCCAAAAAAAAAAAAACTATCAAAACTGTTAAAACTGTTCTGTCTTGATTCTGCTTAACTTTCAGGCTGAAATTGGGATGGGCAAGAGCAGGAATAGATATAAGGTAAGAAGCATTAGAGAATAGCAGGTTAGGAGATTGCTTCTAGTGACTTTTGTGTCCTTGAAATAATTACAGTTACTTTTTATTCTCCCTTTTCTCTGTATCCAGTGTCGTTCTTGTTGTTGTGGTGTTTCCCTTTTGAAAAGTCCTGAGACTTTGGAGTTAGAGGAGAAGGGCCAATTGAGGCAGCGAGCAGCTGAGTAATCGGGTGGGCTTATCAAGTCTATCCGGCTGCTTCCTCCTGTGTGAACTGATTGAGCTGGATCACTGCAATCTCTGTAAAACTCATTACTCTCCTAAACTCTTTCAAACTGAAGACATAACATAGAAGTTGTCTGAAAGCGATGAAAGTGAATTTTGAGAGCCTAGAGAGCATAGAGAATTGCTACACTCCGAACACTGAATTAATGAATACTGATCTACGAAACTCTACCTCGAAAACTGATGCACTCTGTCACTTTAATAATTATATTCTAAGCAGGTACAGATGTCTTTCAGATTATAATCTTCAGATTATTTAAGGCTGGCTCCAGTACAAAGAAGAGTTTGGTGCAATTAAACGAAGTGTCTATAGACTTCATGCTAGAGACACTATGATGATATGGTGAAACTTATTTTATATTTTTAAATTTTATTCCTTCCTACTAATGGTGTAAATTGTTAATTAATATTTGAAGTCCACTGGTAAAACCTTCAAGGTATTTTAAGTTAAACTGGTAGCATCTGCTTTTACTAAATTAGTAAAACTGACAGCTTAATAGCTGTTTTAATTACAGGCATTGGATTATCTTAGCCTGCTGGGTACAGGACGTTGTAGGATTTTACTAGCAGTGTGGCTAATTAGCCAAATAACTTATTATAAGGTAATCATGTACAAAAGAAGCAGAAAAATGGATCTGAAGAAGGGGATTAAGAAAAATAGAAGTGTGTTTCTGGAGGATTTAGTACTTACTACTTCAACACCTATGGAAACTAATTAGAATTTCACTTATGCTGATGCCTTAAAAATGGTCTCATCAGAAAGGCCTTAAGCAGTAATAAATACAAACAGCTCAAAGTTAGAAAAAAATTATTAAGCCGAAGAATAATAAAAACCTCCAGAAAAAACAAGTTGACTCATCTTCTCTGGTATTTAATGAGGGTGGGAAATAAAAGATTCTCTGTTCATATCTAAATCACCAATTTTATTGGAATTGCAAGAAACCAATACTAAACATAAGGAAAAGAAAAAGTTAAAGAAGAAAAAACTTAAAAAAACCAAAAAGGGCTGAAGCAGAGACCTAAAAAACAGAAATGATAACCAATGTTTTCCTTATTATAGCCAAATCACAATCAGATACTCTGTAGGAAAAGTTAGATAACAATAACCTAGATAATATAGCTGCTCCTATACCTTTAGAGATCAGTAACATGGAGGGATGGCAGACTCAAAAAAAAAAAGAAACCTTTACAACCAAATTAGACTTTTCTTAGCCCTCTGGATCTATCACTAGCTTCTAAAATTACAACTGCAGATACTCTTGATGAATCACTCCTTCCTGGATCTCTCAGCACTGTCTTTGCTAAATTAGATAAGAAGGTAGAAAACATACTACTGGAACCAAATTTTCTAGCACGATGTCCTGATACACTATCTAAATACAATAGTAAAGCCCTAGTCCATCCTGTTATGGCAAGCATAGCTTTATTAGAGGCATTCAATGACTTAAAGATGCAGATGGAAAAGTTAACCCATTTGGCACAAGAACTCTTAGAACAATATCAGGAAATTTTAACATGCAGGAAGAATCCTGATAATAGACCTGAAGTTCATAAACTATCCTTCTCACCATTAGAGATACTTGATTCCCCAAAGAATAAACTTAAAAAGGAACACAGAAAGAGACAGCAGCAGAAAAAATCCAAACATGGGGAAAACAAATAAAAAAAATAGTGCCAAAAAATGTTATCTGAACAGAATATCCATCAAGCTATTCTTGCGAGCTCCCAAGTGATTATAATAAAGAAACAAATGATACCTCCTTCAGGGGATAGGGATGTAAGGGAGGGCCACAAGAATCACACAAGGAGCATAGTAATAGTAGACAAAGAACAAGGAAAAGTAGTTAATAAAAAACATGAAAACATAGCAATAGAAGTACATCTGGAAAAAAAGAGGACGTGTAGAATGAACAAGGAAGACAGAAGTCCACCTCTATGGTTTAAAAAAATAATGAAGGGCAGGAATGGATTAACATCATAGGGCAAGAAGTTGTACTCAGGTTAATGGTTACTGTATGTTCCTGAAACCCCAAAAGACTCAGAAATCCCTAACTGAACTAATACTGGTTGGGCCCTTTTATGAATTCTTGATATAACTTGGACCTCAAAACATTGACTGTCATTTTAATTCGCACACAAAAGGTATGGTCCATGGAAAAAATAGTTACATTTTGTATGGCAATCAGCAAAATAAAGAAGAGAGTTAGTAGTTCAGTGACAATGACAGGTTTTTAAGATCTAGTGATTGAACCTAGCACTTTAGTATATGAACAAGGAGATTGTCCACAGTACTCGGTTAATAGTCTGGAGAAATTGTAGTAGATTCTGAATTAATTATGAGTATCAATGCAGGCTGAATCAATGAATTAATTACTTAGAGGGCGTGTGCAGTTTTGAGGGCTCTAGTAGAGATTATAGGGAACTGAGTGCAGTAATTGTCGATAAATTGTGGATTTATTTAACACTGTTTTTTCTTCTCTGTATACATGTATTTATTACTGTCTTTTATTGTACTTATTGTTTTTAAACGTATGCCTTTTGTTGTTGACTTTCCAAGTCAAACAACAAAAATGTTTGATTGACTGATTGTGAGAACTGAACTAATCAACTATAAGGGCTGAAATGGAAATACCAAGAGCCAAAGAAAACATTGAGGCTATTTATAGAGATAAAACAGATATTGCACTCCTAGTATACATCATGGCTTCTAATATGGATAGTGCTAAAATGATATGGGCTAAACAACAGTATTTAACCCAGTTAGGATTGGAAATATCAGCCCCAGGTACATAGTCTACTATTAGCAAAACAGAGGGTATCCTGAAATAATAGAGCACAAGGAATATTGTATGATACTTTCAGATCTAAAATGGAATTTTGAGGGTCAATCAAGGCTCGCCCCCACACAGGAGTCTAACCAAATTATCTCTGTTTTTGGAATAAACCATTTACAAGAGGAAAATATGAATATTTTGGCAACTTTTGTTTTGGCATTGGTTGCAGGCATATTGAACATGTAAATCCTTATATAGGATGTCCATTACATTGAACGGGTTTATCCTGATGCCAAAGGGAGTCAAATAGACATCTCTTTAAAATCAAGTACCCTCTACCAGTGGATCATGGACAGCACTCACAACTTTGATAAGGCAAATTTGTTGGTGATAGATATAAATAAGGCCTCAAAATCACAAAATGTCCCAATGAGTTCAAGTACGGAGGGTTGACTAGACCTATCAGATATCATAGAAACATAGAATTTGATGGCAGATAAGGACCGCTTGGCCAACCTAGTCTGCCCATTTTCCTGCCTAATGGATAAGCTGCAGATCCTAGTTAACTAACAGCGTACTTCCTCCTACCCCCTAGAATTGTCTTATGTCTGTCCCATGCATTGTTGAATTGCCCCACTGTTTTTGACTCCATGACCTCTTCAGGAAGGCTGTTCCATGCATCCACAACCCTTTCCATGAAAAAAAAACCTTCCTCACATTAGCGCTGAGCCATCCCCAGCATCTTCAAATTGTGCCCCCTTGTTCTTGCACATCTCTTTTTCTGAAAGATGTTACCCTCTTAGACTTTACTGATTCCCTTGAGGTACTTGAAAGTTTCTATCATGTCCCTCCTCTCCCTCCTTTCCTCAAGGGTATACATATTAAGCTCCTTTAGTCTCTCTTCATATGTTATCTTGTACAGACCCTGCACCATTTTGGTTGCCCTCCTCTGGACAGCCTCCACCTTGTCTATGTTGTTGCAGAGATTGGGTCTCCAGAACTGGAAGCAGTACTCCAGATGTGGTTTCACCAACTGTCTGTACAGAGGAATAACAACTTCTTGTTTTCTACTGGTGATGCCCCTCCCTATACATCCCAGTATCCCCCAGCCCTCCTTACTGCCTTCTCACATTGCGTGCCCATCTCTAGGTCAAATGATATAACTACCCCAGGTCCCTTTCCATTTCTATGCTTGCTTGCACGCATGCACAAGAAACATTATGTGGCAGCTTAGGAGAGAAACGGGTTGTGGAGGCGTGGCACTGTGACAGCCAATGGAGGCATTCTACTTGGGGGCTTGGCACTGGTGGACCTATGGAGGCACAGTGTGCTGATGACACTGGCTTCCAAAAGTGCCACCAACTTGTAACATTTTCACCGCAGCAATCAGGGGCCACCTCATCATTGCAGCGTCAGCCATTCCACTGCAATGAGGGAGTGACCCATCACTGCAGGGTGGAATGTTAACTAGTGTAATATTGTTTGTGAATGCAGTGGCAAGCCACCGCCATGTTCACAATTAATATTATACAGCCCCCACTGCCGAGGGGGTGCCCAATCCCCTTCAGCAGCATGCACCCCCCCAAAACAGTCTTTATTTGCCGACAGGGGCCCCAATCCCCATCAGCTTCAGTGCCCCATCCCAGTTTAATTTGCTGACAGGGGAGCCCACTCCCTGTTGGCATAATGTCCCCTGTCCCAGTTTAATTTGCTGATGGGGAGCCCACTCCCCATCAGCATAATGTCCCCCCAAAGAACAGTATGTTTGTACCAAGGTGGGTGCCCAATCTCCCTCTGCTCTTGCTCCCCCATATGTGACAACGGGGTGCCAAATCCCCCATTGGCTACAGTTTCCCCCCCAAAAACAACACTTGGGAGGCACACTGGGAGCCTACCCCAGTGTGCCAAATGTCCCTGTTAAAAATAAAAGTCCCGCGATGGTTTTTACCTGTAAATCAGAAAATGGTCCCTCATTGAGTCCAGTGGACCCACCCCCATCCTGCGCCCACCCTCTGTGGACCCTGCCTCCCCACCTCCCCACCCCATATTCACCTCTGGAGCCTAGCATGACGATCTTCGGTTGACTGGGAACACGTCTGCAATCTTCAAAGCCGACCGCGAACTGAAGAAATGCGGTTAAGCCGTATAATGGCATAAATAGGGTTTTTTTCAACTTTGGTGCATATCTCAGGCATTTTTGGGAATTTTGGCACTAACTTTTCAACATGGGATAATTGGGACCCCTCCTCATGAATTCAGCTACTGTCATGGCATTATTGGGTCCCAAAATGTGATTTAGCGGTCACTGTGCGGAATCACCTTTCGGGACTGAGTAATGAAATGACAGTGCCAGTGTTCATGAGGTGGCCTCTCAGAAAGTCTATGTTGCAAATTTGGTGGAAAAAAAATCCAAGAATTGACTGCTTTAGGAGTGTGCATTGTGCATTTGCTACACAAATTCATAACTTCACGAATTTGCAATATTTTCACTCCAGATTTTCAACATGGCCATTTTTCCACACCTCCTTATGAAGAGTACAGCTGTCATTTTTCACATCCTGGCCAAAATGTGTTTTTGCACTTCTGTTGCAGAATAGCATGGTCCCGGTAGGAAATCAGTGGTTGGGACACATTAAGAAAATCACAGCGACACTGTTCATGAGCAGAGGTCCTAAAATGCCTATGTTGAAAATCTGGTGATGAAAGTCCATAAAATGACTGTGTTATGCTCATGTGTTGTGGAGTTTCCACGTATGCTCAAAAGTGCAAGCATTTTAATATTTCCACTACAGATTTTCAACATTGCCATCTCTTCACACTTCCCTTTGGATGGTACAGTTGTCATTCTTCACATTCTGCCTGATCTGTGTTTTCATACATGTGGTGCAGAATGGCACGGTCACTGTTGGAACTCAAAGTTCAGGACACATTGACAAAATCACGCTGCCACTCTTCATGAGAAGAGGTCCCAAATGTTTCATGAGGTGGGGTCACAAAAAGGCCATGTTGAAAACTTGTAGCACAAATACCAACAAACGCCCAGGGTGTTAGGGTGTCTAACCATAATGTCCCACCCTGTACAGACTGACAGGCATCAGGGTGTGCCTTTGGATTGCTGACTGTACTGCTCATGCCATCCCACCACCACCCTGCAGCCACTGACAGGCATCTAGGTGTGCCTTGGACTCTTCGGCCCCAGACTTCCCCCATTCTCCTATGCTGCACCCATTTCAGCATATGTCTTTATGGAATGGGGTGACTGTAAAGCCAAACACCCCAAGGCACACCTCAACACGTGTCGGTGTCTGAAGTATAGGGTGAGGTGACATGGCATTACCGTCATGGGCGATGACCCAAACACTTACCCCAATGTCTGTCCACCTCTACAGGATGGAGGTGGGGTTGGTGTGAAGTTCAATACTTCACTGCCATTCCTAGTCTGCATCTGTCTAACTCCTGCATTTCCAATGCTAATAGCAGCAAGCAAAAATTCGGCATTGACAAATGCTTGTTGTTGTTGTCACTATCTCACCCCCCATTGTGTACTCTTCCTTTGGGTTTTTGGTTCCCAGGTGCATTATTTTGCACTTCTTTGCGTTGACTCTAAGCTGCCATACATTTGAGCATTCCTCCAACCTTGCCAAGTCCCTTCTCATCCTTTCCACTCCACCTTGTGTATCAACCCTGTTGCAGATCTTTGTGTCATCTGCAAAGAGACATACTTTTCCTTCCAGTCCCTCTGCAATGTCACTTATAAAGACATTAAAAGGACTGGACCCAGTATTGAACCCTGTGGTACCCCACTAGTAATGCCCCTTTCTTCACTGTGGACTCTGTTTACTATTACCCTCTCTGTCCAGTTGTCTAGCCAATGTTTTACCCAGGCTACCAACCTAGGACCCACTGCCAGGCTGGCTAATTTGTTTATTAATCTTTTGTGCAGGACTATGTCAAATGCCTTGTTAAAATCTAGGTAGGGCATGTCCATGCCCCTCCCTGGTCTACTACTTTGGTCACCCAGTCAAAGAAATTGATTAGATTCATCTGACATGACCTTCCGACTGTGAATCCATGCTGCATGGGGTCCTGTGCCCCACTGGCCTCTAGGTACTCAACAATTCTTTCCTTCAGAAGTGATTCCATAATTTTCCCTACCACTGAGGTCAAATTGACAGGTCTGTAGTTTTCTGCCTCTGTCTTTCTCCCACTTTTGTGAAGAGGAATCACATCCGCCCTCCTCCAGACCTCAGGTACTACACCATCCTCCCATGATTTGTTAAAAATGGTAGTCAATGGTGTTACTAGTTCTCCCCTTAGTTCTTTTAGAATTCTGTGGTGAATCCCATAAGGCCGCATTGCTTTGTCCACCTAGAGTTTTAGGAGTTCTTTCAGAACCCTTTCTTCTGTGGAAGGACTGCTATCAACCCCCTATCCAGAGTGCTTCTATTGACTGGATTAGGTACCTCTCCCTCCTCTTCTTTTGTGAATACTGAGCAGAAGTATTCATTCAGTACCCCTGCTTTTTCACTGTCCCTCTCTGCTCACCCATCCCCCCTCTTTATTCAGCCTCAGTATCCCTCTGTTTGTCTTTCTTCACTCCGTAATGTACTAATAAAAGGTTTTATCCCATTCTTAACTTAGTTGGTTATCTTTTCCTCAGGT
The DNA here is from genome assembly GCA_016271365.2 of Neoceratodus forsteri. Lineage (NCBI taxonomy): Eukaryota > Metazoa > Chordata > Ceratodontiformes > Ceratodontidae > Neoceratodus > Neoceratodus forsteri. The sequence goes on along the minus strand of CM028133.1, from coordinate 146,176,254 downwards.
TCAGCCTTTGCTATTCTGACTGTCTTCCCCGCTTTCTTCTGCTTTAACTGGTACAGTTCTCTGTCCTGCTCCTTCTGTGTTTTCTTATACTTCCTGAATGCTATCTTTTTCTCCTTGATCTTCCCCACCACCTCTTTTGAGAACCATAATGTTTTTTTCTTTCATTTTGATTTGTTTATTTGCTTCACACAATGGCTTGTTGCCTTTGTGATGACAGTTTTGATGTTTCCCCATTGCTGCTCCACCCCTCCTTCTTGCCTGTTTGCTAGTGCTTTTCTGAGGCAATTTCCCATTTTGACAAAAGCAGCACTCCTGAAGTCCAGTACCTTCACTTTTGTATGGTTTGACTCTACAGCTGAGTTTATTGTGAGCCACACTGTTTGGTGGTCACTTGTTCCCAGATGGCTACCTACTTCTAGGTCTGAGATCCTCTCTCCATCCCCATTTGAGGGTACCAGGTCTAAGAGTGCTCCCTTCTGAGTGGGTTCCAACACTAGCTGTCTAAAGCATGCCCCCTGTAGGGCATTGTGAATGGCCCTTTTCTTAGATGTGGCTACAGCAAAGGTGCTCCAGTTAACATCTGGCATATTCAGGTCCCCCCATCAGCAATGTCTATTCCCTTTTCTCTGCCATCCTAAGGATGCCTTATATCATTTCCTTATCCATTTTCTCCCCTGAGATGGGGGTCTGTATACAACCCCTATGTAGATTGTGGTGCCATTTCCAGTCTCCAGGGTGATCCACAGTGCCTCCTCTCCTCCCTGTTTACCCTTTAGTCCCATTGGTTTAACCCTTACCTTACATAGAGAGCTACTACTCCTCCTCTTCAAATCTCCCTGTCCCACCTATGGATTGTGTACCCTGGTATGTTGACATCCCAGTCATGGTTCTCTGTGTACCATGTTTTGGTGACTGCCATGACACCCAGGCATCCCTCTTCCATCAAGGCCACCAGTTCAGGGAATTTGTTACCTAGACTATGGGCATTGGTACTCATTACCCTCCATTTTTGATGGCCTTACCCCCATTTTGCCCCATCCCTGTCCTTACTGCCTTTATATTTTTCTCCATTTACCCCTGCCCTTCTCCCTATCGACTTCTCTATTTTGGTATTTACCTCACTAACTACAGTACACTAATTTTCTTGGGGTGGCTAGGATTTCCCTTCTGCTTTCCAGTGCCTCCCCCATTGGCTAGTTTAAATGCTTGCCAATGAAGCATTTAAACCAATCACCTAGGATCCTGGTTCCCCTCCTGGACAGATGCAGACCATCGTGCCAGTATAGGCTTGCATCCATCTCTACCTCCAGTGATCTGATAGAAACCACAAACCTTTTGCCTTGGAATATTGCAGGGTTACATAATAAATTATCTGACCCTGACTGGAAAACCTTTGTATGTGATTATGATGTATTGCTTTTCATAGGAAACCTGGGCACAGGAGACTGTTATATTTAATTTTCATACCAGCAATCAAAAGTAAGAAATTTGGAAGGGCTAAATGGGATTTGGCTACTTATATCTAAATTAGAAAAGGAATTAAAATGTTGGATCATAATAATTCTAATCCAAATTCTACAATAATAGTACTAAAATGGGGTTTACAGCTACTGTATGTACTGTAATCAATATCTATATCCCCCAGAGTTCAGAAGACAACACAGAATGACATCTGGGATAATTTGAACTCAGATATGGATTTGACTACTAAGAAATTTTCTTTATGTACATATTTGATTGCTAGAGATTTCAACTCCAGGATTGCCAACTTTGATAATTTAAGCAAATTACAATCACAAATAGACATGGACAACCTGGAAGTGAGGAAGAGCTTAGATAAACATAAAAATAAGCTTGCAAAGGATTTCCAGAGCTTTATTGAAACCAATAACCTTCTTATCTTAAATGGAAGATTGAAGGGGGATTTACAGGGGTATACTACGTATTGCACTACTAAGGGACAAAGTGATATTGACTATGTTTCGTGTACTCTGCAAAGTTATTTTTTATTTGACAGTTTAAGGATAGTAATGAAACTTGAAAGTGATCATGCTTCCTTATCTTCAAGGATACTTACAATAGATAATCTTGAAAGTAATGAATCTGTTTATAACCCATTGTCTGTGCTAGCATTAAAAGGTAAAACTAGACTTTTGTTTACTCAGAGATCTTGGAATGCCATTTCTGAATTAATAAACAATGTACAACTTCAAGGGTATATAGAAGGTCTTTTAGACAAGATATCTTCTCAGGAACTGACATTACAACTTGAGCAATTATATGATTTAATCAGACAGGAAATATGTGCAGAGAAACAGAAACAAAAGGAACAATAAAACATGGTTTGATGACTCATGTATGAAGGCAAAATCTGCCCTTAGGAAAATAATAAGAAAAACCAAAAGAACTCCAACAAGAGTAAACTTGAACTATCTAGAATAAGATATGAAACAATACAGAGGTCATCTGAGTACAAAACAAACAAACAAAAAACAAGAATCCATTCAAACACAGTGGGCATATATGCATCAAGCTGTCCAAAACAAAGATACAAAGCATTTTTGGAACCTTGTGGCAAGGTGGACAAAAGACTTAAAACCCTCTCTGTCAGTTTATATCCCGAAGGAGGAGTGGGTTGAATTTTTTAAGGACATATTTAATTGGAAGAACTGGTCAATATACTCTACAGAGTTTTTGACTCGAGCGGAACTCAAAGACTATATGCCCCCAAATATTACAGCATTAGAAGTAGGGGAAGCTTTTTCACATCTTGTAGAAAATAAGGCTCCTGGCCCAGATTTCATACCCACAGACATTTACAAGAAATATAGAGAATTTTGGATACCTATACTAACTTATTTTTTTAATGTTTGTTTGATATAGAAATGTATGCCAATTTCATGGATGAAAAACATCTTAGTATCTATTCATAAAAAGGTTCTTTTTATGAACCTTCTAACTTTCAACTGATCAGTTTACTTGACATTTGCTCAAAAATCTTTACTGGAAGATTATTAGACTCCAACAGCAGATAAACCTCAATAGCCCAATATCTAAGTTTCAGGCAGGTTTCAGGAATTATTTTTCTACAATACACAATATTTTTTGCCTCGCACACTTATTAGAAAAATACTGTATATTGGGTTGAGGAAAATGAAGTTGTATGTATTGTTTATCGATTTTACCTCAGCATTTGAATCAGTAAACAGAGAAACATTATGGAAAACACTGATGAACAGAGGCTTAAATTCAGACCTCCTAGTCTCCATTTTTTTACTATACTGAAACACTTGTATGGCCATTAGATTTGACAATAAAGGTAATATTACTGATTTATTCTCAACAAATATGGGGGTTAAACAGGGGTGCTTACTAGCCCTACTGTTTAATATTTATATAGGCTGTTTACTAACATTTGAGAATAACCTACAATTGAATCCACCTAAAATTAACAAAAAAAAATGTCATTTACTAGCATACACAGATGACAGTGACTTGTTTTCTCTTACATAGAAAGGGCTGCAGGATAAAATGAACATATTCCACAGTGAATGTAATATTCTGGATTTGAAAATTAATTAAAAAAACAAAGTTTATGATATTCAGGAAAAAATCAACTTCAAAATGTTATTTAAAGAAAGTTGGTAAAAACAACAACAGAATACACTTACTTGGGAATCACAGTAAAACCTAACTGTAAATGGTCTTTCCATTTAAAAGAACAATGTAATAAGGCAAAACATGCGGCAAAAGTATTATTAAAATTTAATAATAAGTATGGAGGAAACACGCTAGCCCCAGCCCTTATGGCTGGAGAAGCTAAAATTAATAACATGCTCCTTTATGGAGCAGAGGTTTGAGGGTCCCAAGATACTGTCAACTTAGAAACACCACTACAGTACAACCCGCTTAAGTGTATACCCTTCATTCCATCTGAATTTATACACTTAAGTGGGCGATACGCTAAAGCGAAATTGACATTTTCAGTATTGGATGATGTTTACTAGAAACACTGCAGCACTCAGATTTAGAGTGCTTTAGTTATGCTGTTTACTAAAGTAAAAATTCTATACACAGTCAGTACAGTACAAAAATTAAAAAACAGTGTTAAACTACTGTAAAACTGTACTGTTTAGTACAGGTACAATACTGCACTTTAATCAGGGGGCAAGCTGAAGGGTACCATGTGGCTAACATCTCAGTTATAACCAGCTGTTGTAGTACAGCTTGAAATCACCCTCTACTGTGGAATTCACCTCCTTGTGGGGACAGGTTCTACCTCCTCGCACACATCGTCATCCTCCTCTTCCTCCATTTGGGATGAAAGAACTTGATCGCTTTGGTGATTGTGAGCAGAGAGTGGATGAGGATATTGAGACAAGGCTTTAACTAGTACAAGTAACACCATTAACACCTTGTGCGGTTGTATGGAGTAGCTGTAAATTGGATTGTGATAGCTCCATGGCATCTGGCAATTAAGAAATGTAGTGAAACAACTGAGGCAAGGCTTGAAAGCAGAGCATTTTGAATCCACTTAAACAGGATTTCTTATACATTTAACAGTTTTTTTTTAGGCTGGAAATTATAGCACAGAAATCGAGACCAGAGAATAATATTCAGTTAAGCGGAATATGCACTAAAGCGATATTCACTTAAGTGGGTTCGACTGTATTACACTATTACAAAGCCTTACTTGCCTAACACTCAGCCCTGTTCTACTCCTCTCCACCACTCTAACTTCATAAGCTCTGCACTGTCTCCTTACCCTTTGATTTGGACACCTGTACCTCTTTTCACTATGTCCATAAACACCTTTCTAACACTGCCTCTACTTCTGTTTTTCATACTCTCAACTCCACTAGTAGTGGTACCCCCCTCATTTACCAGCATCACCACTCTATGTTGGGATATATCCCTTGGTGTACCCTACCGCTGTCCAAAACACACTACTGTGCTCCTATGCTGGCTTCCATCATTAATAACTGAGATAATCTCCTCCCCATCCCTGAGTACCCCCTTCTCCTTCAATTACTCACACCCTGCAGTAACACACCTGCTAAAAAATATGTCAGAAGTAGACAGCATTCAGCTCACAAGCTCCTTACTCACTATCTTGCTAGGATTGCACTTCTCTTCCTGCTCCTAGCTGGGAATGTACACCCAAACCCAAGTCCGCCCACCTCAGCATACGAACGACTCAAAAAACAAGGCTCCATCAAGCTGGTGACTTTTAACATCTGCAGCCTGTCAGCTAAGCACGATGCACTCCAAGTCTGGGTGTTACAACATAGGCCAGACATTATAGCCCTCAATGAAACTTGACTATCTCCTAAGGTCCCAGACAATGCTGTATTCATTCCAGGCTATGCCCTGTTCTGACTCGACAGAATTGCCAAGAGAGGAGGTGGCTGCACCATTTATTTGAGGGACACTTTTAAAAGGCTAGTAATCCCATTACCTCCCGCTGTAAACAACTCTCAAATCCTAGCAGTTAAAATAATTCTGGGCCAGCAGGGAAAATCCCTCACAGTTGCATAAGTATACATCCCCCCGCATGAACATGTTACATGCTTCCAAATTATCACAGACTTCATGGACGACAGCACCTCCCGTGGTGAGACAATTGTAATGGGTGACCTAAATGTTAACTGGCTAGCTCCAAAAGCCAACCTATATAAGGATGCCACTGCTGCCCTAGAAATTACTCAAATGGTCTCCTCTCCCACTAGGTTTAGTTATAAGTCTGGTAATAGCTCCTTACTTGACCTGATCCTCACCTCTCACCCCAGCAGAATCACTAGCATGGAAGTTCTCCCAGATGCCCTCAGTGGTCACACCCCACTTATTTGCCACTGGTCAAACAAGGCACCTAAACCTAAGTCCTCTTTCTCCTATAAAAGAATCTTAACAAAAGGAAAGCTTCCACAATTCCTTGCTGCCCTGTCAATGGTTGACTGGACACCCCTTGACTGCTTGAGCAATGTCGACCAAGCACTTGACTTTTTCATTGCCCAGTTTAACAAAGTTTGTAACAGTTTTGCCCCCCTACGTAAATGCAAAAGTCAATCTATGACTAATCACTGGATTAACTCCAAACTCATCTCCATGATGCGAAACTGAGATAACCTCTGGTGCCGAGCCATGGATTCAGGGAAACCACATGATATGCAGCTCTATAAGGTGGCTAGGAAACAGTGCACAATAGCTATATGCAGAGCCAAACAAGTCTTCTACAACCAGGAACTTACTAACTCCTGGAGAAATAGCAAATCCTTCTGGGAGAACATCAAGAGCCTCATGAGTAAACCAAGCTAATCCTCCCCCACTATGATTGAGGTTAATGGCTCCACTTTACAGGACCCCAAAGAAATAGCGGACTCCTTCAATCTCGCATTCACTGATCTTAGCAGTGTCCTTCCCCCCAACTTCTTTGACAACTCTGCCTCAATAACAAAATCAATCTCCACAATACTATCCCCCCATTCTACTTTAAGAGGGTATCCATGTCTGAAGCTAAAAGACACCTTAACAAAGTGCTAAGCAAAGCCAGTTTCAGCAGCGATACCCTTGACATCAAACTCCTCTCTTTCTCTCTCTCTCTCGCTCGCTCCCTTGACATTGTCCTACAACCTCTCACTAAGCTTCTGAATCTCTCACTCTGTCATAGACAATTCTCCCAGCTCTGGAAATCAGCAGTGGTCACACACATTTATAAAAGTGGTGACAGGTCTTGTCTCTCTAACTACCACCCTATCTCTATCCTCCCACCATTCTCCAAGGCGTTGGAACGAATTGTAGCTGACCAGTTGTCTGAACACCTCAACAAATATAACTTACTCTGCCTGCAACAACATGGCTTTAGAAAATCCCATAGTATTACCACCGCCCTGCTTGACTTCACCAGCCATATTCATAAGACGATTGACTCTGGCCTCCTACTGGGTGCGGTGATCATTGATTTGACCAAGACATTTGACACAGTGAACCACCAGGTCCTGCTTCACTCACTCTCCTCCCTTGGACTATCTAATGATGTAACCAAATGGTTTGAAAGCTACCTCTCGGCAAGGAGCCAAAAAATCAAAATCATTGACCCTCTCTCACAAGTGCCCTTCCTGTCCTCTCTGGTGTAGCCCAGGGTTCCATCCTTGGCCATCTACTTTTCAGCCTTTTCATCAATATTCTTCCTGCAGCTTGCAATAATAACTTAATAGTCTATGCTGATGATGCAGTCCTCTTTTCCTCCCATACTGACCTTGTCTCGCTCTTCAAGGTGCTACCGATGAACTTTAGCCTAGATGAAACCTGGCTTCTCCAACATAAGCTGTTGATGAATTACAAAAAAACAAAGTCCATTCTGTTCCATAGCTCTCACAGCAAATACAGATCCATAAACTTCACCTTACATAATGAACCTGAGCAGCCACTTGAGCAAGTGCAGGAGTTTAAATACCTTGGTATTACCCTTGATTGCACAATGTCTTTCAGCTCACATGTTCAACACATCTCAAAATCAGTCAGCTCAAGAACTGGGGTCCTCTACCACCACCGCTGATGTCTTACCAAAGAAGCTATGCATGCAGCCATAACTGCCTCAGTCCTACCCATCATTGATTATGGGCTTGTCTTCTATGGGGCTACCTTTGATACCGCCCTAAAATGTGTCAAGACAGCCCTTAACAAATGCTGTAGACTTCTCACTGGTTCAGGGAAGTGTACGCATACCTGTGATCTCTACAAGCAATCCAACTGGCTCAATATAAATAGTAGACTTGCCTACCAGACCTGCCTACTGGCTAAGAACTTTTTTTTAACCTAACACCCCCTGCAACTCATGCCTTAATGTTGTCCGCAGTCACTGCACATTTTACGTGCAGTTCCCTCAAACCAACGTTTATCGTTCCATTCTGCCGTACCAACCAGGCTCAATGTGCTTTCCACACCAGGGGCACCCTGCTGCTAAACAATCTTCCCCTGAAACTGCAGCTGAAAACAAGCTTGGCCCATTCAAACATAAATTCCGCCAGCACCTCACCAACCTCAGCTGTTGTGACTGCTTGCCTAGGCTTGCGGCTTTGTTTCACCTCTCCCTCCTCTTCTCTCCTCCCTTGCTACATTCCCCACTTCTCTCTAACCCTCCATCCCCTGCTACTCCCCATCTCTCTCCCACCCCCACCTACCATTCTACCCCCTCTCACCTCCCACCTACCATTCCACCCACTCTCTCACTCCTCTTATCCTGCCTCCCCTCCCTATCACCCCTATCTCTTGTTGTTTCACCTCCCAAACTACCTAGCACTTATCTTTCTGTTCTTGCACTTACGACAATGTCAAATCCTTGACTACCTACCCCCATTTTCCCCACCCCTCCCTTCTTATCCCCCACCCCTTGCTCCACTTATGTCATCCCTAGGATGGTTTTCATTTGTATCTGTGTCTTGTTATATATACATCTGTATTGTTAATTGTCCATTGTTAGTTGCCAGTGACTGTTTGCTACTGTGCTAGTCTATACACATGTACTATCTTTTGCTACCAAGTTAACCTCCTGACCTGTACTGAATCTTACCTCTGCTTGCTTCTGTGTTAACTTCCTGACCTTGTATAGTATCTTAGCACTGTTTTGCTTGCACCCATTGCTGACATGGAACATTTGTAAAAGAACCCTTGATTCAAAGATATTTGTAATCCTAGTAAAAAAAAATACTACATGTACCATTATCTATGTCACCTGCCATAGTTAGGGCAGAATTAGTCAGAATGTCTATGTCCACACTTGTTGAATTTAGACTAGTATCATACTGATTGAGGATAATAACCAATTCCTCAAATACCCTTCCACTTAAATGCCTTCAAGAAAAAAATAATAGCATAGGGAAACTATCAAAACACCTTTGCTAAAAACTTTAACTTCAATATTACAAAAAATAAAGTTACAGCACTTATGGATTGATTTTCTGAGGAATTTCAATATTTCAACTCAGTATAAAGGGACAGTTAAAAGTAAGCCATTCCATTTAGCACAGAAAAATGATATGCATGCTGTAAAAACACAGAAGCAGGCATCATGGTATAGGGAAAACAAAACAAGTCATTGTCTAGAAGATTACCCTCTTCTTCCTGTTCCCTCTTCTTCCTGTTCCTGCTACATGTAGGAAATGGATAACATGGGCAATATTTGACTTACTTACATCCAAACATGTTTTTTTTAATAAACGTATTGAAAAAGTTCCACTTCAAACAACTTACTGCCAGTTCAACAAGGAATTTCAAGAAACTATCCACCATATAATACTCCAATGCCCTCTTTACAATACTAGTAGAGAAAATTTACTAAAGGAATTTTTAACCAGATATGCTAAGGTAGACTACGACCCTGTTTTTATCGTACTGCATCTTATGAGAAAAGAGGAGGTTGAATTGATTTCAAAATGTTTAGCTGCAGTTGTACAACCTAAGAAAAGAAGGAGATAACTCTATCTTCAATTGGTTGTACCATCAGGACAGTGACACCATTATGGCAAAATACCACCACAGTGACAGATCTCGCCAGGTCGAGATCTTTCGCTGTGGTGGTCTGCTGTCAGTCGATGGAGTGATTCCCATAGTTGTGCCCACACCCCAAACCAACTCCAACTCAGAGAAGGTTAATTAGAGATGGGGGGATGTGGGGGCAAAGCCCCCCCAGAAAAACACTTTGATCCATCGGGAACAATGACGACTGTCTGCATTGTTCCCGTCAATGTGCAGGATGTCAACAACGTTGTCGTCAACATCCTGTGGTGGAACCCTTATATTGCCATATTTCTGACTACAAAAAATTATGATACTTGGGGTTTGCAGAGTTTGAATAGAATGTCTGGAATATATGAATTCTATATTTTATTATTTACCTGTAACTTACGATTTTGCATTACTTACTGTACTTGATGAATACTTGAAATATTTTTTAATGATTGTAATGTCAACTTTTAAGTCTTGGATGATCAATAAACTTGAAACTAAACTAAACTAAAAGTCAAATATAAATGGAACAATAATAGAACTGTAATCACTACTTAAAAAACAGCTTTTACTGGGAAAAATGACTTTCAGGTTTAGGGCAGCTCTCCCTTAATCAGACCTTTTGACAGACCCCACATTTGTTAAGGAAACCACAGCACATCTCGGAGATTTCCTTACTGACAACAGTGGTCTCAGTGACAGCAATATGGGAGGTCCTGAAAGCTTACCTCATGAGATTACTATAGTATCGTACACCACTAAGAAATGAAAATAATATGATGCCAAAATACAGTAGTTGGGGGGTGGCCTAGCTACAGAGCATGGTGGTTGCTAGTTTGTTGGGCTTCCTAAGGCACCAGCATTTACATTAGAAAAAAACAGCATTAAGTGAGCTCTTAGCTGCAGTTGTGATAGTGGCATAGAAAGATCAATGAGATGGCAGCACAAGAAGCATCTAAAAAGTAGACTATGCTGCAGTTTGATCCACCAGAACAATTGGCTGTTAGTACTACTGAGGGCTGCACTAGATCGCAGGCCTTGTCATCTGAGGGTAGTGTGCATAAAAGCACCCAATATCCTGCCATTGCAGCACTCCCTGGATTAATCACCAGCCTACAACAGGAGGTAAAAACTGGATTTCACAGAATTGCTGCTCAAATTATACATCTACAAGCTGTGGTAACAGGGCTTACCGAAGCATCTCCACGCACTTGTCCAGGCTCAATGAACAGAAGTGGTGTGTAAGTGAGTTGGAGGGCCAGCTATCTGACTTGCCATGAGAAAAAAAATACTACAAGAGCAAGTGGGCCAACTGATGGCCGGAGCTGAGGATCAGGATAATTGTGCTCAGAGATCTAGCATCAGGATAATCAGGCTACAAGAAGGGCTTGTGGGCAAAGATGGAGATAAAGGTGGCTAGTGGAAAACTCAGGCTCAATGCAGCTTCAGCTAATTATGAAATTCAAAGGTCACATTGTACTGGACTGAATCCCCAGCCGAGTAACAAGCTGGGACATTATTTGATTAAATATATCTGGTTTCCTGAGAAAGAGAAAATCCTGTGAGCGGTGCGAGTGCATGGCTCTATACAGGTGGAGGAGTGCCAGGTTTTGGACTTCCAGGACTCTCCAGAGACTTGTAAATTAAAAGGAAAAAATTTGCAGGCGTTAAGACAAGCCTCCATCAAGGGGGATGGAACTTTGAGCTGATGTAATTGGCTAAATTGAAAGTTGTTAAGCCAAGCTGTCCGCCAAAGTATTTTACTAAGGCACAGGATGCTGAACAGTATGTCAATCGTAAGGACACCTCTGCAGAGGCATGATCCTGTCCCTGTCCCAATGCCCCACCTTGTAAATAGCATGAATATGGACAACTGAAACTCTTTAACTGAAAGGTCTATGTGGAGTGATATGAAACAAAGATGGTCTTCTGAGGTCTGCACCACAATATGGTTTGCAAAATGCCAGCTGAACTACTAAATTGTGCCTTTGTCTCTCTGTTTTCAGGGGGAGGCCCTGCTTGTCCTGTCATTGGGAAACAGTCATTTACATAGCTACTAATACTGCAAAAGAGAGCTTTATGTTCCTCATGTTTTATACCGACACCCAGCAAATATGTTTTTCTCTCTAGGTAAGGATTGGAGGGGGGGTGAATTGTCAAGATATCCATGGTCAAACAAAACGTGTGATTATCCCCCCCCAAATTACTTGCCTCAATTAGTGGCTAGGACCCTGGATGGGATAAAATGGTTGCTGGGTGAGAGTCCATGGTCTGCACAACTGAATGTTGATAATCAGTGCTTCATGAGTGGAGTAGTTCTGTTGTTTTGGTGACATTTTCATATTGACAAGCCCCGTAACTGACTAATCAAATGCCGAACAATCACAGCCTAGACCTGCTATCTGCCTGGTGCCCGCTCACATTGCTCCTCGAACGTGTGATCTAGATCTCCATGGTAACATAGTTAGAGCTCTCTGTTACTTTTATGTTACTTTTACATCACCTCGAAGGAGGAGGAGGGCAGCATGGTGAGTAAGACGAGCGATATGCAGTGGGGGTCAGATATGGGATCACTAAGATATATTACAGATGCCCTCTGCTTTTCTGACTGTTCTTCTGTACTCCAGACCTCATCTGGAATACCTTCACTGCTTTGAGACTCCCTAAACGTTTTTCTCTTTTTTCCTTCTTGTGCCTACGTGGGAAGTGACATGTGGGTTTGTATTCCACCAGCAATTCCCCTCTTAACCGTAACTGGGGTTACGGGTATCAGCGAGAGAAGGGCTGTTCTTTCATTGCTGGTTAGAGTGCAAGGAGCCCAATGGAGAACACAGATCTAAGTACTGTATATTGACTCAGTTCTCTGCTGCTTTTAATGTATTTGTCAGTTATGACACGTAGGTGCGGGAAATGGTGAGAAGTTAACTGCAGAGGGGGCTCATGTCGCTGTGGACATTACAACCATACAGGTCGGATCTGACAGCGGTGAGAGGCATGGGTTCCATACCAGTGTACATATCTATGTATTTTTTTAATATACTTAAAGGGACCACTGCTAGAGTGTGAATTTAGTGCTGCCAGTATCTCAGCATCCTTGTCTACCGGGGATCCACAACGGGTGTTGGACAAAATTTTTGTTGAACGCCCCGACAGCAAAACTGGAAGGTTGACCACATTTTGCAGTCGGCTGCTGGTTTCCTGTGCAAGTGAGTGTTTTCATCAGGGGTCTTCATCCCCCAAACCCCCCATGTGGGGGGCTGCTCCCCCTGCACCCCCACTTAGGTTTATCAACTCCGAGTCAAAGCTGATTTGGGGGGTACAAGACCCCCCAACAGACAGCACTAGGTTCCAGCAGGTTCCCTACAGCAGCATGGTGCTGTAGTCGCTGTAGGGGACCTCACTGTCAAAAAGTCACTGTCGGGTGGGTAACCAGCCTACCGGAAGGGTCATACTCTCTTCTAGTTGATGGGTTTGGTGAAAGTTTGAGGCACATAGTACACTGGCCATTGTGTGCAGTAGGGGATGCTGACAGAGACATAGATCTTACTATCCTAATTATATCCAACTGAGTCGGTCACCCCCTGGAGGATCGCTATATTTTCTTTTCTGCTATTTGCATATACTAAAAGTCATTGCATGGGTTACAGGGGTGCCTTCTAGAAAATGGACAACTCTTGACTTGAGGGTTGCTGCACACATGTTGTGCAAGGGTTGGGGGAAATGTTGTTCATCACCTGGGATGGGTTATGTGGGGGGAAGGGCAAAGTAGAATGTCTCTCAGTTTTATTGTTAAGTAGTACTGTGCAGAGTTTTCAGATTCCAGTGAATGAACTTTTTTGAAATTCTAGAAATTGCACCAAAATTCTGCCAAATTTTGCCAGAAACAAAATGATGGAATTCTGCAGCAGAAAATGTTTGCAGAATGATTCTCCATGGAACAAAATGCTGTTCTGCAGAATATTATTCTGTGGATCTCAATATACTCTGCAGAAATAGTTGTGAAATAATTTTTCACTTATTCCGCAGATCATGGCAGGTGGAATTCCACAGAAAAACCTGTGAAATTCTGATGGAAATTCCACCAATGGAATGGTCATTCCATGCTAATTTTGACAGTGGAATTCCACATTCTGCACAGCACTATTATTAAGCTTTTTGGAAAAATTGTTTGTTACAAGGTGATGTGGGAGTTGGGTGTTTCAGCCTTTCAAACTAGCTGGAGGCAGTCATCAATGTTATGTGAAATGGTTAAATGGTTTGGGCTTCTAAACTCTATGCTCTACTGTGTACATAAGGGTGACCAACTGCATACATCTATTGGCTTCCTTAAAGTGCTATATACTAATTCCCGGTTGCTCCTGAAAAAGAGACCTCTGGTTCCAGTGAGCCTACCTGGTTATCAAAATTAAATAAATAAATAAGTAAGTAAATAATGGCTAATGCTTTGAAAATCAGTTCCTGGAACATAAATGGCCCTAAAACACATGTTAAAAGGAAAAAACGTATTGGGGAGGAGAAAACCCATGCAAGGAGATATTGTATGTTTGCAAGAGACTCATATGACAACCAAAGAGGGGGATTATATAGCTAAGAATCAGGATGGGGAGTGGTATGGATCATATTTTACCTCTAAAGTTAGAGGTACTGTAATCTGGCTGAGGCCACGGTTTACAGGGATTGTCACTCAAGTTAATACTGATGGGGGGTACATTTGTCCTGTTGCAAATCCAACTTAATGCAGGACAGAATATCACAACTGAGTTGGTTTACACCCTCAACATAGATAACTCAGAATTCCTGAATTGACTGTCCCTGAAAATGACTGGTTTTGCAGGCCCGTTGATCCTTAATGGAAATTTCAATTGTGTTCTAGATAATATCCTAGATTGTTTTTCAAGAATATTGGGACTAATATCCAGAGGTACTAGAGTACTAGGGACTCTGATGAAAGATCACAGGCTCGTAGATTCCTGGAGACATTTTACATTGACAGTTTCAGAAGTGTGAAGTGGTAACAATAGCAACAAAATGTGCAGTACAGAGCAGTTTTGAGATGCAAATACACAGTTGTTATTCTGTGAAAACACTCCACTTACTTAAGTACAAGATGATGGAGTTGTAGCAGCCTGAGTGAACTTTGTCAGGATGAAAGAGGGGTGTATAGGGATGGGGAGGGGTGTTGGGGAAAAGATGAACTGGTCAGAAGTGAGTCAACCAGTGGTTGGGCAAGGGCCAGCATGTGACTAAGTGGGGCAGTCACAGTGATTTGCTTGAGTTAGGAGGAGGCAGAGCTCTCTTTTGAAAGGGCCAATCTTTCCACATTCTATGAGGGAGGCTGGGAGGTCATGTATCCACTGAGGCCCTTGGTAGCATACAACATGCTGGGCAAAAGTGATGCACTTAAATGGGACATGGCGTACACCCTTAACTGTGCTACTACTCTTACTCTGCAAAAGAATATACCTGGTTTGATATAGCCTTGGTGTCACAGGATTTGTTGCCGGTGGTTCACTCTGTGGCTCATGGCACAATGCTTATATCTAATCACTCCCCTGTACAAATAATGTTGTCTGGGATACGTTCACCTTTTGCAAGCCGAGCATGGAGGTTGGACCTTATTTTGCTAAAGAAGCCAGAATTTCAGTAGAACAGGAGAACTCAAATCTCAAACTTCCTGTCCAACAATCCTCTGGATATCACATCTGCAGCTATGCGACGGGATGCCCTGAAGGCAGTTTTACGTGGGGCTATTATTTCTTATGCATTGCATAAAAACTGGGTGGATGACCAGTATCTTTCCAGTTTGGAGGAGCAGATTCAAAAGGCAGAAAAAGCACATATGGAATGCCCCTTCCCAGATAGATGCCACGCCTTGCTGTGACTTCATTGGGAATACAACACTGCAGACAACACGAAGCTAAAAAGGGCACTACTACTTACACAAGCAGGTAGCTATTTTGATGGTGATTCGGGAGGGAAATGTTTGGCCTGGTGTGTGCGTAGCAGGGAAGGAGACAAGAATGTAACTCAGGTTCAGGATGGTGGGGGTGATTTACAGCCTGGGGACACAGAAATTGGTGAGTGCTTTCATTCTTATTATGAAACACTGTACACATGGGGGTTGCCCCGTCAGAGGCCCAGCTTGACAGTTTTTTCATCAGGGCTTAACTGAGAACAATAAATGAACAAGAGAGACAGCAATTAGATCTATCAGTGATGTTGGAAGACATTAAGAGAGCATCCAGCCATCTTAAGAGTGGGAATGTCCTGAGGCCAAATGGCTACCCAACAGATTTTTAAAAAATATTTCACCAAGAGCTCCAGGCCCCATTGCAGGACATGATTAAGGAATATCTATCCCAGGGTGTTTTAACCCCTTCCATGTGATCTTCCACCATCATAATACTTCTGAATCAGGGTAAGAACACTCAGTACTACTCCTCGATAGAGGCGGGCGAAGTGCTCCCACTTCACTATGCGGAGCACTTCACGTATTATCCCCCAATCAGCATAGTGCTCCGCAATGTGAAGCGAATTACTCTGCCTATAAATTTGAATGCAAAGTGCATTGTTTCCAATGGACTTAGCACTAATTCACCTTATATTACACCCTTCCCCTTAATTTTAATGTAAATTGCCATCGATCACAATGGACTTCGATTTGCTTCACCTGTTTATTGCTATTTGACATGAATTTTCATTGACTCATTGGATGGCAGGTCACATGAGCTCTATATTGTCTTGCATAGCCTCATTTCTGCATGATGTGTGTAGTAGAAAGCTGGAGACAGTTTGCTGTCAGAGCTCTGAGAATCAAACCATCAAAAAAGCTTTAAAAAATTCACTTGATCCAATTTTGTTCTAAATTTAGTACATCAACTGAAGGAAGCCCTCCTGTGCTTAGATAATTGAGTGTTGATTCTTTTTGTGTGCATTTTGAATGTCAATTTAGAACATTCAGCCTGTGTACTGACAGGCACTGTTGAAGTGTGCTTCTGGTGAGGGGCGTATCAGTGGTGGAGTGAGATTCACATGACAAAGGCACTCTTTCTAACTGTACTAGTAGTGTGTTAGTATCTGTGTGTTTGTGTACACACAGTAATACCTGAAGTAATTTTTGATAATTATTTTCCGTTTGTTGTGGTGCATTGCATTACCTGTAGTGTTTAAGTGTGTGTGTGAGTGTGTGTGTGCCATCAAGTCAGACACATTTTATTGTGCCAGACAGTAATCACTGCACTCTGAATCACTTATCCATCTGCAGTATTTTTTATTGCTTCCTTCTGTATAGCTAGTGGACTGCTACTGCAGCGCACCCCCCTCTGATTTAGTTTTCCAGTTTTGGATTTTTGTGACCACTGGTTAAGGTGTTTTTGTGCCTGTGTGGCTGTATCTCTTTATAGTGTGTAATCTGCATCTGCGCGTTTCCATCTCTTTAGTGCCCAATCTGCATCTGTGAGCCACAGTTGTTGTTTTTGGCTTCTCATCCACCCCACATTTCAGAAATCTCAATTTGTTTTGAATTTTCTGTGTGATCCCCCCAAAAAATGCCTGCAAAGAGGTGTGTATGCAAAGATGCTTCTGGCCATGGCACTGCTGCCAGTGGCAAGAGTGGCCATGGGCGTGGTAGTGTGCAGCAGAAGTGCATAGTTGACGCCAGTAAAGGGATTTCTCAGATTATGCTTTTCACAGTGCAGTCAGTAGCTTCAATCATGGTTGGAGATGCTGTTGTTCCCGCTAGTGGTAGTAAAGTCGCTGATGGCATGAGTATTGCATGAGTACTGCCCCAAGTTCAACCCATGCCAACAAATTTACCGGTTTCCCAAATATTGTGGAGTCTAAAGATTAATATGTATAACCACAAGGAAAGGGGGAGCATGATAGAAACTGTCAAGTACCGAAAGGGAATCAACAACGTTCAAGAGGGTAGCATCTTTCAGAAAAAGAGATGTGCATGAACAAGGGGGCAAAATTTGAAGATATAGGGGGGGTGGATCAGGGGCAACGTCAGTAACAATTATTTCATGGAGAGGGTGGTGGGTGCAAGGACAAACCAAAACTAATGATCAATGTTATGGTGTGAGAGCAGCAGTTGAAGCATGCCCATTATTTGGAGTTGGTGCACCTCTATGCGATCCAATCGCTGCTCCACATTGTCAATCCGGTAGTTCACATGGTCCAACTCACTCCACATCAGGCCCAAATTGGCATGTGTGGCAGGTATTCGTGCAGAGTTGCCACCGTCACCTGCAGGTTGTGGAGCAGCTGCTTGCTCCATAGCCCAACCCCACTTAACACCAAGTGCAGGTGGAGGCCGTGCTGCCACCTCAGGCACATTCCTGCACTGTTTGGCAAGCTTGGCCTGCCAGTCTGCATGGTGGTGGTTGTATAAGTTGGTGTGCTGACCACCTGTGCCTAGATGACTTCTCTTGGGGCCACAGTGCACCACCTCTCCACACAGATTGCATTTCACTACACTGGTGTCCGCAGGCAGTGTAGTGAAGAACTCCCACACTAATGAGCTTCAGAAAGGACTGGGCACAGGCAGGGGGGGCCCAGATGTTGTTGCCGGCTGCTTCTAGTACTCAATTGGGGCCCGGGTGGGGAAACCTGCTGCTGCGGCTGCAACTGCTACGACTCCTCCCTCACTTCCTGCTGAGCCACTGGTGCAGGGGCCATGGCAGGTGGTGGCACTGGTGAGGGCACAGGTGCCACCAGAGGTGGTGCTTCCATGGCACCACTACCTCCTGCTTCAGGGAGGGGACCACTAGCCCAGAAGGTGCTCTAGATCAGATGCAGAGTTTATATTTTTTGCTATCTCTCTCTGTCTCCTCTCAAACACAGCTCTTTCTCCCACACTAGGTAAGGTGAAAGTGAAAGTCTTTCACTCTCTTGCATGATTAACTTCCTGCCTGACGCATGTGACCTGCAGACTGTGAGCCATGTGATCTGTGGGCTGTTACAATGCTCACTCACTCCACCTTTAAAAGAAAATAAAGTGAAGTAACGTGGAATCATTAAAACGCAAAATCATTATGATGCGAAGTGGTGAAGTACTGCATTTCAATGGGCACTTTACAAAGCTGTATGTCAAGGCAGAGTGGGCCACTTCACCTCTGCTAAACTAGCGAAGCTGAACCTCACTGCATCTCTACTCCATGTACCAACCAATATCTCTTTTGACTGCTGACTATAAAATATTGGCTTGAATATTGACTAGTAGGCTCAAAAAAGGTATCATGTTATAACAGTTACCGGAATACAGTGAAGACCATCATAGCGACATTACTGACAGTTTGCTGTGATGTGATAGTCCACTGTATTCCCGACACTGCTGCCTCCTGGGTGTTTGCCCCCTTCCCGAACCAATTCTGACTCAGAGTTGGTTATTTAAAGTACGGGGAGGGTGCGGGGGGCAACCCCCCCCAAAGAAAACACAGTTTTATCCAGCGACAGCACAACACCAATTGGTGGTGTTGTGCCATCACTGTACTGGCAGTCGCTGTTCTCCATGTCACCGCGGCATAGTGGAACACTCAAAAAAGTACTTCCTTCAATAGTTCATGAAGATCAATCTGGTTTTGTAAAAAGCAGGCAGGGGAAACTAAGTGTTAGGCATATCCTTAACATAGTCTGGAGATGGTTGGGGAGAGGGACTCTGGAAAACCTGGGAATACAAGCATTGGATGCCAAAAAGGCATTTGATCACTTGGAATGGAGGTATCTATTTGAAACCCTGCAGAGATTTGGGTTGGGAGAGAGTATGTTGCGATGGGTAGGGCTGTTATGTAAGCAACCTACTGCCCAGATCCTCATAAATTGTACTGTTACGAAACCCTTGCAGTTGACCCAAGGAACTAGACAGGGCTGCCCCATCATCTCTTCTGCATATGATGTCTCTTGAGCCCCTTGCAGCTGTTATCAGACAGGATGAAAGAATTTAGGGCATATAAGCTGGAGGCTAGCACCATAAGATAGCCTTTTTTGTGGATGGCTTGCTAGTCTATCTCCAAGTCCACAAAAAAGCAACACAATCCTTCATCATATTCTTTCAGAATATGGTGCCCTTGTTGGCCACATGATTAACTGGTCATAAGCAAGATGATTGTGTTGGGCCAGGGTGATTCCAGCTATTTGTCAGTGAGTCAATTAAACTTGAAAACTGTCTGGTCTCTGAATTATCTTGGTACTATGATATCTTTGAACATATCTCTCTTACATAAGGAAAACTATGCCAGTCTGTGAAACAACATAAGAAAGGATTGCAAGAGATAGGAGGGTCTGCCTCTAAGTTTGATTTTCCAGGTTAACATGATTATAATGAATCTGCTACCCAAATGCTTTTACCTGTTTCACAACATACGTCTTAGAGTTCCAGAATTTTTCTTCCATCAATTAAATAGTATACTAAATAAATTCCGGTGGAGTATTAAAGTGGCAAGAATAACAAGAATTTGTCAATGCCGAATGTTTCCTTGCTGGTATTAGCATTGGAAATGCAGGAGTTAGAGAGATGCGGGATAGGAATGGCAGTGAAGTACTTGAACTTTAAGCCAACCCCACCTCCACCCTGCAGAGATGGACAAGCATTGGGGTATGCATTTGGGTCGTTGCCCATAATGTTCATGCCATTTCACTTCACCCTATCCTGCAGACAACTGACACATGTTGAGGTGTGCTTTGGGGTGTTCGACTGTACAGTCACCCCGTTTCATAAGGACATACACTGAAATGGGTGCAGTATAGAAGAACGGGGTGAACTCTGAGGCCAAAGAGTTCAAGGCACACCTCAATGCCTGTCACTGGCTGTAGGGCTGTGGGGTTGGGGTGGAATGGCATGAGCATTACAGTTGGCAATCCAAAGGCACACCTCTGATGCCTGTCAGTCTGTACAGGGTGGGTCGTTATGGTTAGACACCCTAACACCCTGGGCATTTGTTAGTATTTGCACTACAAATTTTCAACATGGCCTTTTTGTGACCCCTAGCTTATGAAAGCATTTGGGACCTCTTCTCATGAACAGTGGCACTGTGATTTTGTTAATGTGTCCCGAACTTTAAGTTCCCACAGCGACTGTGCCATTCTGCCCCAGATGTACGAAAACACAGATCGGGCAGGATGTGATGAATGACAGCTGCACCATTCATAGGGAGGTGTGAAGAGATGGCAATGTTGAAAATCTGTAGTGAAAATATTAAAAATACTTGAACTTCTGGGCTTATGTGGAAACTGCGCAACGCATGCGCATAACACAGTAATTTAGTGGAATTTTTTCATCAAATATTCAACATAGGCATTTTGAGACCTCTGCTCATGAACAGTGTAGCTATGATTTTCCAAATCTGTCCTGAACATTGATTTCCCACAGTAACCGCGCTATTCTGCACCAGATGTGTGAATGCATATTTCGGGCAGGATATGAAAAATGACAGCTGTGCTGTTCATAAGGAGGTGTGAAAAAATGGCAATGTTGAAAATCTGGAGTGAAAATATTAGAAACGTGCGTAATTACAGGGGTGCATGGAAACTGGGCAACATACGCTTGTAGCACAGTCATTTCATGGACTTTTGTCACTAAATTTTCATCACAGGCATTTTAGCACCTCTGCTCATGAACAGTGTCGCTGAGATTTGTTTTTAATCTATCCCGTACACTGACTTCCCACAGCGACCACGCTATTCTGCGTCGGAAGTGCAAAAAAACATTTTGGCCAGGATGTGAAAAATGACAGCTATACCCTTCATAAGGAGGTGAGGAAAATGCCAATGTTGAAAATCTGGAGTGAAAATATTACAAATTCATGAAGTTATGAGCGTGCATGGAAACTGCGCAACACATGCTCGAGTCGTAACACAATAATTGTATGGACTTTTGTCACTAAATTTTCAACATAGGCATTTTAGGACCTCTGTTCATGAACAGTGTCACTGTAATGTTCCTAATGTGTCCCGAACCCTGATTTCCCACAGTGACTGTGCTATTCTGCACCAGAAGTGCAAAAACACATTTTGGTCAGGATGTGAAAAATGACAGCTGTAAGGAGGTGTGTAAAAATGGCAATGTTGAAAATCTGGCGTGAAAATTTTACACATTTGCTAAGTTACAAGTGTGCATGGAAACTATGCAATGCACGCTTGCAAAACAGTATTTTTTTTTTAATTTTTTCACCAAATGTGCAACCTAGGCTTTTTGAGAGCCCACTTCATGAACACTGGCACTGTTGTTTCCTTAATCGGTCCTGGAAGGTGATTCCACACAGTGACCATGAAATCACCTTTCTGGAACGAAGAACGCCATGACAGTGGCTG
This sequence comes from Neoceratodus forsteri, assembly GCA_016271365.2. Lineage (NCBI taxonomy): Eukaryota > Metazoa > Chordata > Ceratodontiformes > Ceratodontidae > Neoceratodus > Neoceratodus forsteri. The sequence goes on along the minus strand of CM028133.1, from coordinate 146,154,441 downwards.
AATTCATGAGGAGGGGTCCCAATAACTCCATGTTGAAAATCTGGTGCCAAAATTCCCCCAAATGCCTGAGATATGCAACAAAGTTGAAAAAAAACCTATTTATGCCATTATACAGCTCATCAGCATTTCTTCAGTTCATGGTCGGCTTTGAAGAGTGCAGACGTGTTCCCGGTCCACCGAAGATCATTGCACCAGGCTCCGGTGGTAAGTATAGGGTGAGGGGGATGTGGGGAGGTAGGGTTCATAGTGGGTGGGTGCTGTTTGGGGAAGGGGACAGCAACTGGCATGGGACCTTTTCCATTATTTCAGGGAGAGAAAAAAAAAGAAAAAGACGTCGCGGGAAGGTTTTCTTTCCCTAGGTTTGCTTTCAGCACACTGGGGTGGGCTCCCAGTGTGCCACCTGCCTTTTTTGGGGTGGGGTACTTAAGCTGATGGTGACTGGGCACCCCATCGGCAAAGAACAACTGTTTGGGGGGGGGCATGATGCCGAGGGGGATTGGGCACCCCCTTGGCTCACAACAAATGGGGGAGGAGGTTACATCATGCAGACCGGGACTGGGCTCCCCCATCGGCAAATGAACTGGGTCAGGGGCTGCTGATAGGGGGATTGGCCACCCCCATCCAGCTTTCATGGAGCTGAGAAGTGGCGGCAAGCCGCCGACATGTTTACGTAAATTGTTATACTATGCAAGGTACCACCCTGCAATGACAGGTCACTCCCTCATTGCAGCGGAATGGCTGACACTGCAATGACGAGGCGGCCCCTCATTGCAGTGGGGAAAATGTTTCAAATTGGTGGCACTTTTGGAAACCAGTGTCATCAGCACACTGTGCCTCCACTGGTCCACCAGTGCCTAGCCCCCAAATGCAGTGCCTCCATTGGCTGCCACAGTGCTGCACCTCCACAGCCCACTTCTCTCCTAAGCTGCCGCATAATGTTTGTTGCACATGCGTGCAAGCAAACATAAAAATTGGTGTGCATGCTTGGTAAGCCTTCTCTGACCAGGGCCAAGCCCCAAGATGGGCTTTCATGATTTTAAATGTAACCACAATTGCAGGTCCGAGCCCCGTAAGGGCATCTTTTAAGTTTAAAATCTCGCTCAAAGCAGGTCTCAGCACCAAGAGGTTGGGGAAAAGGCTCAGCTGGCTCAGAGCAGGTCTCAGCACATTCTGTATTGGTGGTGGGGGACTGCATTAATTTGTAAGCCCACTCCTAGTGGGTCATTGCTCATGATAGGCTGCTATTTATTAAAAGATGCCCGCTTGGAGCAGGTCTCTGTGCTTTTGGGGGTGGGGGGGACGGTGACTCATAGTGAGCCATTAAAACCCTGGACAGAGTAAGCATAACATTGCACAGCCTACAAATGTGCACATTGTGCATTTTACTTTGTTGGAATTGAACAAGTATTAAACCACCTTTTCTTCTGTCCTCTCATATCAAACACATAACTCCCGACTCGTTCTTCTCTCTCATCCTTGTCACACATTATTTGCTACTAATATCTTGTGTGTGAAACTAAGATATAAAACACGTAACACATTAAGTTTCAGGATTTAGTTACAGGGAAAGGAGCAAGTACTCTGTAACTTGTTATAGCAATCAGAATCAAGGACCCTTCTTTCTCTGGCCCTGACAGCTCCCCCTGTCCCCAGGCTCACATTTGTTTCAGTGCCTATTTTTTGTAAACAGACACCCATCAATTCACTATAGAACAAAATAGCTTCTCCCCAACTCTCTATAGCATGTGTCGCAAATCCACTCCACGGCAGTAGAGAAAATAGATTAGGCACTGCCATGCAAAGTTATTTGATCAGTCATCAACAGCAGAGAGAGATTTGCTTTTCTGATATTCTGGCAGATTTGTGTTGATGTCTGCAAACCAGCAGTGAAAACTAAACTAAGACCAATCTTTTGTTGTACATTTATTTCAGGTAATAAAGTATTTTTGTGGTGGTCACGTGATGGCAGCCTAACGAGCAACAGCTAGCTCCCTCAGCTCTGCATCCCTCTCGGGTTTTTCCACCGCAAACCAGCCTTCTTATTTCATTCTACAACAGGAAAAGAATGTGGTAATACTTCAATAACCAGAGGGACAAAGAAAACTTTAAAAAATATGGAGGTATACATGCGCAAGGCACTGCCGTGCCTCACACCTCCCCCTACGCCGGAGAAAGACAAGGCCGCAAAATGACCTAAACAGTAACTGGCCACTAGTGGTAAATCTTCTGTGGGGACATCAGCGCTTACTGAGGAACATTTTCTGGAGATAATGCAGTCCTCCAGAGTTCCATTGCAGCCATATCTGTTGAGCGGCATCAGTTGCATACCTCGATGTATTCCCTGGCATTACAAGTCTTGGATTCAGAGGCTCGTACAATCTCTTTGGAAAAGAGGCAAGACAAAGCTGAATTGGAAAAAAGCAGTGTGACAAGGAGACTTAAAAGAATCAAGGAGAAACTGGAGGACCTTGAGGGTGGAAGCTGCCAAAATAACCTTCTGGTTATCAGAATCCCTAAAAGGGAAGAGGGTAACTCCCTGATTTTATTTGTACAGAAACTGTGAGAAAAAATAGCAAGACCTTCACCTAATGGCACAACATACACCATAGAGAGCCCACAGAGCATTACGCCCGATGCCAACCACTGGGTCACCTCCCAGACCATTGATCTTTAAACTGCTCAATTTCTTAGATAAACAGCACATATTGGCTCAAGATAAAACACTGCAAGAAGCCCAGTGGGATGGTAAGAAAATAATGAGTATCTCAGGACTTACCGCAGTCGGTCAGAATGAAGAGACAGGAACTGCATCCCATAGTATCGAAATTAATAGCGGCTGGGAAACAGTTTCGGGTTCGATGCCCGGCCATTCTACAACTGAAACTCCAGGATCAATGGTATGCTTCTGATACGCTGGAGCATGCACAGCTTGAACTCAAGAAGTTATTTCCTGACCTGTTCAAGTGACTGGGTCTTGAAAATGGCGATGAGTGACTTTGTTTTGGCCATCTAATTTGACAATTGCTTAGATCTGGATTCTGCGCCAGAGGGCTTCACTATATACAGTGACTAGTGGGAACTAAGGATCTCTTAGCTATGCAAACAGTTATTAAGCCCAACACTCATTAGGCCCTGGATTGCAGCCTGCTGAATCAAGACAGTAGCCTGCAGATTCTCCGTTGACTTCCCCGCTATGGTGGGGCTCTTGATTATATACTTCAGTGGGCCTAATTTACAACATCATGGATACTGCTCCTGACTTTACATTACAATTTTGTTTTTCCATGTATGCTAATGTGGAGAACCTTAAGCATTATTAAGGTCTAATTTCCATGATGTTTTCTCTTTTTTCTTTATTTTTTATAGACCTATCCTGGCGTACTATCTTATAGAGTGACCCTTACAAAACGAGTGGCACGTTTACACCTTGCAAGAATAGCCTAACTATTACTTACATTACTAAAGGTTGTTTACCTCTCTGGTACTTATATAAGTCTTATACTTACAGGATGTTATGATATAACTCTTTAGATAGATGTTTAAGGGAGGGGATGTGGAGACTTGGGGTGGGCCGGATAATGTTGTATCGCTAGGGTGCAAATCGACATCGCCTGGCAGTATATTAAGTGAGTATGATTGGTAGAACTGGGGGTAGCATTTAGGTGCTGTTATAGTGATTGAAGTTGCATCTGGGTTTTATAGTTTCATGGGAAAATTTAAGGGTAGAAGTGAGGGGGTAGGTTTGTGCCAATTTTTTTTTTCTTAACCGCAGTGATTTAACTGCTATGTACCTAGATTTGAACCTCCTAAAAGGTTTGAGCATGTTGATATTCCAATCTGAAATGCTGTAATGGGGGGCCCATAAAATATTATGACTTGGAACGTCCAAGGCACTAGAGACAGGTGTAAGCGACAAATGATTCTGAGGCACTTATCCCAGTTACATGCTGGCACTGTGTGCCTACAAGAGACGCATTTATGGAGGGAAGACACATCTCTTTTATGTAGAAATTGGGTAGGGCATGCCTATGGAGCTGGTAACTCCACCAACCGAAGAGGAGTAGCCATACTCATTGCCAAAGCGATCCCCTTTAAGTTGAGCCAGGAAATCTGGGACCCAAGAGGTCGACACGTACTTTTACAGGGTACATTACAATCCCATTCACTCCTGATAGGGTCTGTTTATGGCCCCAACATAGATTCACCCTCTGTTTTTCACAACTCCTTAACTTGATTACCCCTTTTTTTTGGATGATTCCATATTTCTGGGAGGAGACTGGAACTTAACGTCCCAGACCCATTTAGACCAATCTGATGCCAAAAAAATAGGACCTTCTCCAGCCCAAAGGGCTCTTAGAGACCTTATGAACAGTGTGAGCTTGGTTGATGTGTGGAGAATACTACACCCAACTGAAAAATCTTACACTTTTTTCTCCATGCCTCACCGTACCTGCTCTAGGCTTGATTATTTTGTGATCAGTTCCTTTTTGTTCCCAGATGTAATTGATAGCCAAAATTCAAGCCAGAGTGATCTCAGATCACTCACCTGTCTCAATCTCCTATATTTTGGGTCCTGATATATGAAGAGACTCACTTTGGCACTTAAATAATCAGTTACTTAAAGCCCCAACTACCCTATTGCACATTAAAGAATTTGTCTCCCAATTCCTTATATCCAATAAAGACTCAGTTTCCAGGATAGACGTGGTTGGGCAGTGCTTAATTGTGCATTGCATGGTGAATGCATATGCCTTGCTTCTACTAGGCCTGAAGATTTACACCCAAAGCTGAAGGTTTGTTGAAGGACATTAAAGCCATGGAAAGAAACATTAGCCACCATTCCCTTGAGGAAGACTGGACCAAATTACATATCTTGAATGCCCAATTTTATGAGCTTATGTCTCAGAAGGTGGAATTAGCAATACATAGGACTTAACTTAAATACCTAGAGTCCGGGGAAAGGGCAGGAAAACTGTTAGCTATCAGAATCAAGCAAGCGGAAATGAATCGCTGCATATTGAGCCTACAACTCACTGATCAGGATCCCATAGTTACACAACCCCAACACATCTCCGCCATTTTTCAGTCATATTTCCAGAAGTTTTATATGGAACCCATTCCTGACAAGGCCACTCACAGGGACATACTTGATAACCTAGATGTAACTGATCTCCCGGAACTTACTTCCAGCTTGACATCCCTCCTTGGTTCACCCATCCAAACAACAGAAGTCGAAAAAGTGATCACCCATCTTCCCCTAGATAAATCCCCAGGCCCCAATGGCCTTATGAATAATTTGTTTAAAGCTTGTATTAAAGATGTGGCCCCTTTTTTGACAGAGTTTTACAATTACTGGTTCCTGAATGGATTTTCTGAGCAATACTTCCAAGAAGCAATTATTATGCTATTTCCCAAATCTGACAAAAATCTTCTTCGTCCAAAAAATTATCGTCCCATTTCACTCTTAAACTCTGATATTAAGATACTTGCAAAATTACTCGCTAATAAATTAGCTCCCCTCATGAATACCTTAATTGGCCCTGAACAAATTGGCTTTATGGAGGGTAGATGTTCCAGTGATCACATTCGTCACTTGTTGCATCTACTCTTTTACCAACCTCTCAGAAGTCCCTGTGGTTTTAGTTTCATAAGGTGCCAAAAAGGCATTTGACTGGGTTTCATGGGATTTTTTTTTTTTAGTGCTGGACAGATTTGGCTTTCCTTCTAATTTTATTAACAGGTTCAACTCCTTTATAATGCCCCTACTGCCAGTGTCTGGTGCAATGGTATACTATCTGACCCCATCTTTCTCCAACATGGCACCAGACAGGGCTGTCCCCTCTCCCCTTTACTTTTTAATTTATACCTAGAACCATTTATCTGGAAAATAATTGCTTCGCCAGTACTCCAGGGAATACAAATTTGTCCTGATCGCCACCTCATTTCTGCTTATGCAGATGATTTATTATTGCAACTAGAAAATCTGACTGCTGGGGTACCGGCTTTGCTTAGAGAAATGTATCTTTTCTCTGAAGTATCTTTTTATAAACTTAACCCCTCCAAGACAAAAGTCTTTCCAATGAATAGGAAAGTTTTACAGTCTGACACTGAGGGAACTGACTTGGTTTGGGAATCTAAGACTTTTACATATTTAGGCCTAAAGATTTTTAGAGAAATGCCGTCAATAATAAAAGGAAATCTCATGGAGCTAATGGGGATTATTAAGACTGACCTTACAAGATGGGGCATTCTAACTGTCTCACTTTGGGGTAGAATAGCTACCGTTTAAATGAATGTGTTACAGTGCATTCTCTATCCACTAAATATGCTAGGTGTTTTCCTTCCAAAGTGGTGGTTTAATGATTTACAAACCCTAGTTAACCAATACCTCTGGAAGGGAAAGAAAACCCGGCGAGCGTATTTTAAGCTTACTGCTCTGAAATTACAAGGTGGTCTATCACTTCCCTCCTTCTTTATATACTACTATGCCACACATATAACTAAATTAGTACACTGGGTTTTTCCGAATGATCAAAGGTGGGTAAGTTCTCCCAAGTCCTTCTGATTGGATAGTGAACGATTTTTGGCAGAGACCCAACAATGCAGTTTGCAGGCATTAATATATTCACCCCCTTGTAAGATTCCTAAGACCCTCAGAAGTACTCCTGTAGGTTAGTCCCTATAAGGTGTTATTCCAGTTGCAAAAACACTGGAATCTCAATTGGTACAAATCACTCCAGCAACCCTTCATTAATAAACCAAATTTCCAAATCACACAAATGCCTATTTCACCACTCTTCTGGGCCCCTTTGCACAATCTAAAACTAAATGACCTGGCACCTTGTGGCAAAGTTATCCCCTTTCTATAATTCTGTCAAAACTTTAATATTTAGGATGCAAATCCCTTTAAATACTGGCAAATCCGTCAAGTTATCTTGTCATTTTTAGGTCAGACCCCTCAAATACTTACCTGACTTTGATTTGCAGTTTCTACTACTTGAGGCAAACCAACCCCATGCGATATCCATGGTATACAAGAAATTGCAAACCCTGGATGAAGGTTTGCCTAAAGGTATCTGTTATTATTGGGTGGATAAGTTATCTTTACCTACTGAAGCATCAATTTGGCATTGCATGTGGTACAATAGGTATAAATTCATCAAACAGGACAGACTTAGATTGGTGCAATATAATGTTATGCACAATTTATATTTTTCACTGGACAGACTTTACAAAATGGGTGGGCTTTCATCTCCCCAGTGTCAATGATGTAAAGGATCCCTGGGTGTGCTTCTTCATGTGTTATGGTTCTGTCCCAAAGTCTCGACATTTTGGAATAATATACTGTATATAACACACTCGGGGTCAGATATTCAAAACTTTGCCCCAGGCTAAATTAACACTGTCCAGCAGGCAAACTTAGCCCGGTGCACAAAGCAAGCTATATTCAAAAGGAATGGCCAAGGGCAAACAGCTTCTGAATATAGTATGGGAATGAGACTGGGCAAACAGGGCTGGGAGTGCTGGGCAAACTTAGCCCTGGAATAAGACAGTTCTGAATATAGCAACCAGGAAGTGCAAACCACAACAGCAACACAGTACACAGCGACGCAAAGGTAGGTAGAGGTGAACTATGTGGCCAATGTGTGTGCCAGCAAATGTGTGGACCCAGTACAGCTGCAGGCAGCAGTGCATGTGAAAGTACAGTGTTCAAAGTTTATAATATTCCCCAAACTGTTTGTGCAGCGCTAACACATTTGCATGGGTTTAACACAGGGCGAAACCATTAGCCCAGTGCAAACACGTTTGCCCAGCACTAAACTTTGCCATTTTCAAAAGTGACATGCAAATGAGCCTACTTAGGTAGTCTCTGGGCAAACATCCATATTAACATCTCATTATGCCCTGATTTGCATGCAGTTTGCCCAGCATTACTGCAGGGTCCAACAGCTCCATCTGTAGGTCAGTCTGGAAGTACAGCGACTGGCCAGGTCCGACCGCAGCTCCACCTATAGGTCAGTCTGGCAGTGCATGATGATAGCTGTAGGCTACATGTAAACAGCACAGCATTGCATAGAATATTGTACCCCAGGGGACAACACAGCATAGGCACAGATGGTGGTGGTGCAGCATGCAACTGTCACACTGTAGGTCATGCTACAGTACACAGCAGACACTACAATAGCAAGGGGGACAGTAGTGTGGACACAGCACTGCTTATGGGGTGTAGGGCAGTGCTGATGACTGCACTATACACAGTGACAGGCCCAACATGCAGGTGTTTACTGACAGTGGACATTACTGTTATGCTGTTGTGTGACCCACAGATGCTGCACCTCTGGCATGGGATGCTCACAGTGACATATACAGGTCCGGCTTTGTGTACTGTGGCAGTTGTACAGCTGTGCGGTATGTGGCCGGGGGGGCATATATTATCAGAAAGGCACACTGGTGTTGGGGTATTCCCAATACTGGCCCATGTGCACTGCGTGATGTGTCCCAGCCTTGTGGCCACACCTGGTCTGTGGCACAGCCTGGCCACCTGTACACTCCCCCCTCAACATCCTCCATGCCGATAGTGCTGCATGTGTGTGCTGGCATCTGTTGGTGTCCACAGAAGAGTGGTCCACAGATGTGTGCTGTATGGCCACACTGCCATGTTGTCCACTGGTAGCAGGGTCACCACTTAGTGCCTGGCATGGCTGGGGCTGGTGGAAAATTATGGCATCATTGTGATGCCACGCTAACACCGCATAAAGCCAAAATGTCCCGCAAAGCTGATTGCCCAGGGTTAAAACTACCTTTTCCTGGGCGGTAATGTGCACCATGCTACGTGTCACACTAAGTCGCACAAAACCACTTTGTACAGCGCTAGTCACTGAATATAGCATTGCACCTGTGTATTCATGTACACACACTCTCAGTTTGCCCCTTGCAAACATTATGATCTTGCCGGCACTAATGCAGTTTGAGCACACTGTTTGGCCTTTTGAACATAGTAAACCCACACTAATCCCACGTTAAACCTGCGCAAACAGTTTTTGCCCAGTGCAAAGTTTTGAATATCTGACTCCTGATACATTACTTAGGTTACAAATTTTATTTACTCCCAACAAGTGTCTCCTTAATGATTTTCCACTGGGTACCATTAAGACTAGAAAGGCTCACATGGTTCTCATTTCAGCAGTAGCCAAATTAATAATAATGAGACACTGGAGAGATAAATCTGTACTGCCAATGATAGAATGGCATACAGAAGCGCTATTAGCTTTACAGCTAGAAAAGCATATTGCCAGGTTAGCCGATAGAAACAGGCTTACATGGACAGATGGGGTCTCTTGGAAGCCCTCCTGGCAGTATGGAAGCCATAAGATATCTCAGATTTATTTTCTAAATTATATATACCATCTCGATGTGGAGAAATATTCACTGCTTGTTTGGCACAGGGTAATTGTGGGTGGGATAATTGATGGGGGGGGTATATTACTAAACTTATCCTAATGAGGTTTGATAGAGGATGGGTCTCTATGTATACTGCATCATCTATATGTAATGTCTCCTCAATCCAACCTGGTATCCATTCATGTTGTGTATTGCTGTGAAACTCAATAAAGTATCTTAAATAATAAAAAAAAAAGTATTTTTGTTTACAAAGAGGCATTTCTCATGGCAAATTTACATCACTTGTCTGTACCTCCCAGCTTATCAAACAGGCTCTGTGACTGCCTCCTATAATGATAAAGCCCTGCTGTACTCCATAATCTTTTGTAACAATATAACATGGCTGCACAGCAAAAAGAGCTGTTGAAGAAAAATAATAATTTACACAGGTGCTTTTTAAACTCTTCTGATTTAGCCGTTCATTCCTGCAGCCGTTCGCTCCCCAAGTCCAAGTGATATCCCTCCATCAACATGCTCATACTGTTTCTCCTCCGTAGCTCTTGCTGAAGCTGCAGCACATCTGGATGTTTCACAATAGTGACACCAAGGATTCACTTTTAGAAATTTGTGATTTGGTTTTACAATAAATTGACTGGGTTTTTTGCCAGTAATTGTTTTTGTTATAATGTCTGTTTATGCTCCCAGTCCAGTTGGTCAGCCGTGTCTCTGTTCCCCTCAACTGGCCACTGCCTCCCCGGACCTACCTCAGTCACTTTTCTTCATTGAATATCCCCTCATGGCAGGGCTGGAGTGAGGAGGGCTGTCCTCCACCTAATACACATTTCCAGAGTGATCTGAAGCTTGGTCCTGGGTGACAATGCAGACCCAGGCTGATCGGGCAAGGCTTCACTAACCCCATCCCTGCTGTAAGGCATACAGTGTGTGCATTGAGGCAGTCATGCAGAACATCCCTTATCCTCCTGCCTTTGTGCCACCCATGATGCACTACCACCAGTCCTCCACGTGGTGGCAGCTGTAGGCCAGGCTGGCATGTCTCCACCCTGGGAAAGGAGAGCAGTCCATTGGATACTCCTCTCCTGCTCCAGCCAACCCTCGGCAACCTGAACTCATTCCCAAACTTGGGCGCCAATGTGGGAAAAGGTAATGCCTGTACAAGGCGCCTCAGCCCTCTTTGCCACCAGGCCTGCTTTTGCCAGTACATTTTGTAGAAAAGAGCTGGTTTGCACAAGGCACACAACGTATTTATTTTGTTTTGTATGTTGCATGCTGTGAACTCTGTTTCAGAGGTGAGGAGACAACACTGATTTTCACACTTCTGCTTAAATGGTAGATAACAAAGAATAGGTGAATATGTTATACTGTACAATATGCTGGCTGCATGGAAGGCTCATGCAGGAGGATTGTAAGACATGTAAGAGTGGGAGGCTTAAACTGTGTGTTGTGTAATTTAATACCGGTGGCTTGTACGTCTTCTCATCCAGGACCAGGGATTATATGGGGGGGGGGTTGAGAGTACTGTAACCTAAACACTGCTATCTGTCTCACTCCCTTTATATGCCAGCCTGCATCTTGGCAGCTGTCAATGTGCGCCAACAACAATTCGTTTCCTGAATCATGTTGTTGTGACAAGTCAGATTAAAATCAAATTACAGTACATTAATCAGAAAACTGGGGGGAAGGGGCACATGGCACCTCAGTACACTGGGTAGTGGGGGGATTGCATTAACTTGTAAGTCTACTCTGAGCAGTTCCTTGCCCATGACAGTTTTTCATAATTTACTCTTTCCCAGAGGGTCTGAGTCCCAGAGATGCCTGCTCGGAGTGGATCTGAGTGCTTTGGGCTGGGGTCACTAGGAGTGAGACATTACAGTCAGACGGGCTTCTGAAAGTTATTGCAAAAATACCAGGTCACAGCACCTAAGGGCCTTTTGGGAATGGTACATCTTCAGCTTAGTTGTAGTGGGTCTCTGTGTATGGGTGTGTGTATGGGAGGATCTGGGGTTCGAGGTCAAACTGGGGCATGAAGGATCAATTATGTAGGGGGCTATAATCCTTTATTATTAACAAGCCCACTCTGAGTGAGTCAAAGCCCAGGACTGGCTGTCATGATTTTTAAATGACTACTCACAACTGGGTTCAAACACCTTAGGGGCTGCTACTTATTTAAAGATTCCCCACTCAGACATGTCTTAAAGGAAAATTGTATAAATTAGGGGGGCTCCTGCACCTGAAAGGGTTACCTTCCAGTTTAGCTTACTACTCAAAAAGCAGCATTTTTATTGCGCCGCAACTGGGGGTATTTTACGTGCGAAAAGTCTGTGACCTGGAAGTTTGGAGGATGCCGGGGGGGAGGCTTCATTAACTGTATTTGTGTGGCACTGCACTGCTTGCTGCAATACAAAATGTATTGAAGCAAGCAGTGCGGTGCTGCATCATTACAGTTAATAGAGCCACCCAGCATCTGCCATACTTCTGGGTCACATACTTTATGCAAGTAAAATACACTCAGCTGCGGTGCAAGAAAAACACTGCTTTTTATGTAGAAAGCTAAACCAGAGGGTAAGCCTTTCAGGGCTGGAGCCCCCTAATTTATATAGTTTTCCTTAAAGGATTGTGGGGGAACTGCTTAACTTGAAGTGGGTCTCAGAACATTCAGGGGGTTGCATTAATTTGCAAGCCCAATCTTAGGGGGTCCACTCTCATGATGGGCTTTCATGTAAGTTTATGGATCTGGTTGAAGGGCCTCTTATGGATGTAAAAGTGTTGCCTCACATGTTCTTAGGATAAGAGGACTACAGACTGATGTAAGTGGTTCTGTGGTCCTAAGGAAGCAAGAGGCGACACTCGTATCCATTAGAGGCCCCCAAACAGACACAAAAAATTATTATAGATGGCTAACTTTTTAAAATAAAAAAAATCGTCTGTTTATTTAAAATGCAAATGGTGTGAACAGCCAGCGAGAAGCTCATTATAGTGGCTCAGCATTTGGGATACTCTTATGGTAATAAAAGTACCTCACACACAGCCGGAGGAAGTACTGTGATTGGTCATGGATGCGACTACGATCTATAATAATTTTTAAAAGTTCCCGCCCTGTTTAAAGTGTTGCTTCAAGCAGCATGTCTCAGTGCACATAAAAAAAGTGCAAATTGAAAAAAATTAGAAACATTGAAATTTGTTTAATTTTGTGAAGGGGGGAGGTACCATATTTGCAAAGATATGTTGAATTTGCAGTAACTATAAACCAAGAAAGTTACAATATGGTCTGCAATAAGCAAGTTTTCTTTGCAAGGACTGTGAAGCATTTATAAACACTGTGCCATACAAAAAAGATCATGAGTTGATGAACAGGAATCTATAAAGCCACTGTTTACTGTGATGAAATTATTTGCATCACTCTATACAGGGAGGAAGGATTTTGACAATCTGTCCTTGATTTTTGTTAAGACCTGTGCAACAGGGAGATCCTGCCACTCTTGAGTACCGACCTTTTCTTAAATCTGTTGCAACAGTTCTTCTGTTTCTTAGCCTAATCTATCCTTTGCAATTTCTAGTCCATAACGTTGGCCACCTATGTGCAACCCTCCCCTTTCTTGACTATGTCATAGTGTCCCCTTTAATTTTCCTTTTACCTCTCAGGTCCTCATACAGGAAGGTTATTGTGGTGATCTCCAAGCTGATGTTAAACAGGCTGTGTTCCTTGTTATTGGATTTAGTATGCAATAGCACAAAGTCATAAAATACCTTAATGTATATGCCTTATCTGTATGAAACCTGTAAATGTTGAAGATACCAAGGCACTAGGTGTTTTTGATAAAGGTAAAACAAATACTAGGGGACTGTATTATAAAAATTAAATTACCAGGGTAGAGATATTAGAAAACCCCTGTTGTGTTATTTAAAATTCATGAAATCTAGATTTAGTAGTTGCCATATTGGTCCTTGCAAGAACAGATCCAGAAGCAAATGATTTGATACCTTTTAAAGGACCAACATAGATGTAACAACAAGAACAAAGTGCTCTAGCTTTCGGACCAACCAGTCCTTCTTCAGAAGCTCATGGCAGTTGTTTAGAAAATACAATACTTATAACAGCTAGATAATGCAGAGAAAAACAGAAAAAAATTCCCATTGGTTTAAAATACTCATTAAAAAAAAAAAAAAACAGAAGATGATGTCAGAGAAGTTTAACAGATACGATACTGCCTTCAGCCAGAAAGACCCTTGGGTCAGATGCGCTTAGTGGAACACACATACAAAGATTCCTACTGCATATAAATTTAATTGACATAAGATAACACCGCTGAAGCAAATAACTCCTAAATCAAGCTATGAGTGTCACAGTTAGTATAAGGATGTGATTACTGAAAGGCAACCCCCAACCAGATTAAAGACAAACTAAGATTGTTATAGGGCTCATGAAATTTCAATGTCTGCATTATAGACAAGAATTTACCAGTAAAGTTGTCTTAAAAACATCAGTGCACACTGTGTGATGTGTAAAACCTAGCTGGACCTGTCACCCAGCTGTATTCTCAGCCTAGATATAAGGCCCAAGAAATTTCAAAAACCTCAGGACTATATAAATGATAATTTAAATATAAATTGATAATATTAGTGTCAAACAAAAAAACTCTAGTTGAGGAACCTCAAGGAATTAAGACCACATAGCCTGATATGTACTGATGTCAATATATACTGAGAATGTAGCAACTTGATGTACCACAAGTGTCTAAGGAATCTGAAAAAGAGATAAAAATGTAATTTCTCTCCTCCTCTTCATACAAACAATACAACCTAACTCACCCTACATCACAATAATGTGGGTGGGGGAGATACATAGCTTAAAGGATTTGTTCTCTCTCTCTCTCCCCCCCCCTTTTTTTTCTCTCTCTCTCTCTCTGTCTCCCACAGACACATACACACACACACACACACTCTCTCTCCTAGTGAACCTCTATTAACTTCAGTCACTGCAATTGTTCCCCAGAGGAATTCAACTTGTCATGAAATCCTGAGTAAAAGGGCTTATGTCTCCTAATATCTACAGAGTAAAAATGTAACACTATATAACCGTACTACTATCTGCAAAGTAACATTTCCAAGGATACTAGATAGAACTACCATGAAATAAACCTGCCACCCTCCCCAGGATGAGGTAACTAGAAGTAAATATAAAGTATATGTGTAAGACCAGAGGTCTAACATACCTACATATCCATAAATTACTACAATATTAGCCGAATGTAAAAAGATCTGTGCAGGACCCCCATGCAAATGAGATCACACACCCCAATATGTACAGAGTAACAAAAATTATATATAACAGTATAGGATAACACTCCTATGTGTACACTAGCAGGCTGGGTAATCTGAATATGGTGCAGTGGAATCAAACCCTCCCAGGCAAAGATAAAAAGTAAGGAGGAATTAATATTCATTATGTGTGTGAAATAAGAATAGTAACACATTATAACTCCATATATCTAAATATAGACTTACCTCAATGTGACAGCAAGCCCCACATCTGTTATATCACATACCTCACAACACATACCCACACACATACATACACACACGCATCCACATCCCACACATGCTGAAGTCCTATAATATGTCAGTTTGAAGAAGAAAAGGTCTGTGGATGTTAGTTTCTGTAGTTTCCCATAAAGCCAAGATCAACGTTCATCCCATCTGCTACCATATTGAGATGTAAAATAAGTTTAATCTCAAAAGCTCGTCTCTGTTGTGTGTTTTTGAGATTTCCTTTTAAGACCATTACTGACATATCTGAGACTGAGTGGTCAGGCTGGGAGAAGTGGTGCCCCACTGGTTTTTCAGTCTTCCTTGCTGTAATAGTATGTCTGTGTGAGTTCATCCTAGTGCGGAGCTGTTGGCATGTCTCTCCTACATAACCTGTTTGTGGACATCTCTTGCACTGAATGAAATAAACAACATGTCGTGACATGCATGTATAACTCCCATGCACCTGGAATTGTCTGTTTTGTGATGTAACCACACAGTCCGAGGTAGAAATGAGCCCACAAGTCTTACAGGGGCGTTGATTGCAGGGTCGTGTGCCATTGTGTGACATGGTATTCTTTTCCGGTGAAAGTTTGCTCCTAATAATTAGGATGGATAAATTTGGTGGTTGTTTAAAAGATAGTAGTGGGAGTTCCTTAAAAATACAATTAAGGGTTTCATCCTCACTAAATATTGGGTGGAGATCTTTAATAATCTTACGCAGACGTTCAAGGTCTGGATGATATGTGACTACCAAGGGTATTCTGTCTGTAGCTGTCTTTTCTTTATATTGAAGTAGTAGTTGTCTTGGTACTTGCGTTGCCCATTCTGTTATCCTGTCAATTTCCCTGGAAGAGTGTCCCTGCTCAATAAAGGTGTTTTTCAATATAGCCAAATGTGTATCTCTGTCATCCTCATTTGAACAAATACGGTGACAACGAAGTGCTTGACTGTATATGACAGATTTTTTTGTATGGTTTGGGTGGTTACTTTTCTTGTGCAGTTATCTCTGTCTGTCTGTTGGCTTCCTATAAATACATGTATGTAAGGTTCCATCCTTAATGATGACTGTGTTGTCCAGAAAGTTAACCTTGGTGGTAGAGTACTCCAGGGTAAGCTTTATGGTAGGGTGGAGATTATTAAGTTTGTGATGAAAATGTTTGAGTGCATCTGTGCCTTCTGTCCAGATGATAAACAAATCATCAATGTAATGGAAATAAGCTAGTGGTTTGTGGGGATACTGCCTTAAAAAATCCTCCTCCAAGTCAGCCATAAAGAGGTTAGCATACTGTGGAGCCATTTTGCTCCATAATGTTTACCATTGAAGTTGAAGTTGTTATGTGTCAAAATGAATTCCATAATATAACTGTCTCTTTCCATAACCAGTGGTTTCAAAATGGTCTCTACAAACCCTGAGATCCCCTCAGTCAAGGTATCATTACCAGAGACTATGGGTCTCCCTGGATTGCCAGGTTTATGTATTTTAGGCAGCATGTAGAATGTCCCTGGCCTGGGCTCATCAGGAATGAGGTGAGTTAGTTTCTCTCGGACGTGGTCAGGAAAATTTTTAATTAGGTCACGTAGTTCATCTTTATATCTTGTAGTGGGGTCACTCTCCAGTTCTCTGTAGTATGTAAGATCTGTTATATCCAGGACACTATGCACTTTTTGAGTGTACTTTCTGGTTATAAGGATTTACCACCTGATACCATTTTAGTGACAATGGATGTAACATCCCTCTACACTAATATTCCACACACAGATGGCATTGCAGCATGCCTTAAATACATACATGAGAAAGGACCGAACAAAACATCAACCCTGGAGTGGAGGGGAACTTATAGAATTCATTTTGACACATAACAACTTCAACTTCAATGGTAAACATTATGTTCAAACTATAGGAACAGCAATGGGCACCAAAATGGCTCCACAGTATGCTAACCTCTTTATGGCTGACTTGGAGGAGGATTTTTTAAGGCAGTATCCCCACAAACCACTAGCTTATTTCTGTTACATTGATGATTTGTTTATCATCTGGACAGAAGGCACAGATGCACTCAAACATTTTCATCACAAACTTAATAATCTCCACCCTACCATAAAGCTTACCCTGGAGTACTCTACCACCAAGGTTAACTTTCTGGACACCACAGTCATCATTAAGGATGGAACCTTACATACATGTATTTATAGGAAGCCAACAGACAGACAGAGATACCTGCACAAGAAAAGTAACCACCCAAACCATACAAAAAAATCTGTCATATACAGTCAAGCACTTCGTTGTCACCGTATTTGTTCAAATGAGGATGACAGAGATACACATTTGGCTATGTTGAAAAACACCTTTATTCAGCAGGGACACTCTTCCAGGGAAATTGACAGGATAACAGAATGGGCAACGCAAGTACCAAGACAACAACTACTTCAATATAAAGAAAAGACAGTTACAGACAGAATACCCTTGGTAGTCACATATCATCCAGACCTTGAATGTCTGCATAAGATTATTAAAGATCTCCACCCAATATTTAGTGAGGATGAAACCCTTAATTGTATTTTTAAGGAACTCCCACGACTATCTTTTAAACAACCACCAAATTTATCCAACCTAATTATTAGGGGCAAACTTTCACCGGAACAGAATACCATGTCACACAATGGCACACTACCCTGCAATCAATGCCCCTGTAAGACTTGTGGGCTCATTTCTACCTTGGACTGTGTGGTTACATCACAAAATAGACAATTCCAGGTGCATGGGAGTTATACATGCATGTCATGACATGTTGTTTATTTCATTCAGTGCAAGAGATGTCCACAAACAGGTTATGTAGGAGAGACACCAACAGCTCGCACTAGGATGAACTCACACAGACATACTATTACAGCAAGGAAGATTGAAAACCAGTGGGCACCACTTCTCCCAGCCTGACCACTCAGTCTCAGATATGTCAGTAATGGTCTTAAAGGAAATCTCAAAAACACACAACAGAGACGAGCTTTTGAGATTAAACTTATTTTACATCTCAATATGGTAGCAGATGGGATGAACGTTGATCTTGGCTTTATGGGACACTACAGAAACTAACATCCACAGACCTTTTCTTCTTCAGACTGACATATTATAGGACTTCAGCATGTGTGGGATGTGGATGTGTGTGTATGTATGTGTGTGGGTATGTGTTGTGAGGTATGTGATATAACAGATGTGGGGCTTGCTGTCACATTGAGGTAAGTCTATATTTAGATATATGGAGTTATAATGTGTTACTATTCTTATTTCACACACATAATGAATATTAATTCCTCCTTACTTTTTATCTTTGCCTGGGGGGGGTTGATTCCAATGCACCATATTCAGATTACCTGGCCTGCTAGTGTACATACAGGAGTGTTATCATATACTGTTATATATAATTTTTGTAACTCTGTACATATTGGGGTGTGTGATCTCATTTGCATGGGGGTTCTGCACAGATCTTTTTACATTCGGCTAATATTGTAGTAATTTGTGGATATGTAGGTATGTTAGACCTCTGGTCTTACACGTATACTTTATATTTACTTCTAGTTGCCTCATCCTGGGGAAGGTGGCAGGTTTATTTCATGGCAGTTCTATCTAGTATCCTTGGACATGTTACTTTGCAGATAGTAGTACGGGTATATAGTGTTACATTTTTACTCTGTAGATACTAGGAGACATAAGTCCTTTTACTCAGGATTTCATAACAAGTTGAATTCCTTTGGGGACCAATTGCAGTGACTGAAGTTAATAGAGGTTCACTAGGAGAGAGTGTGTGTGTGTGTGTGTGTGTGTGTGTGTGTGTGTGTGTGTGTGTGTGTGTGTGTGTGTGTGCCTGTGGGGGAGAGAGAGAAAGGGGAGAGGGGAGAGAGAGAGAGAGAGAGAGCATCTCCTTTAAGCTATATCTCCCCCACCCACATTATTGTGATGTGGGGTGGGTTAGGTTGTATTGTTTGTATGAAGAGAGGAGGAGAGAAATTACATTTTTATCTCTTTTTCAGATTACTTAGACACTTGTGGTACATCAAGTTGCTTCATTCTCAGTATATATTGACATCAGTACATATCAGGCTATATGGTCTTAATTCCTTGAGGTTCATCGACTAGAGTTTTTTTGTTTGACGCTAATGTTATCAATTTATATTTAAATTATCATTTATATAGTTCTGAGGTTTTTGAAATTTCTTGGGCCTCATATCTAGCTTGAGAATACAGCTGGGTGACAGGTCCAGCTAGGTTTTACACATCACACAGTGTGCACTGATGTTTTTAAGACAACTTTACTGGTAAATTCTTGTCTATAATGCTAACATTGAAATTTCATGAGCCCTATAACAATCTTGAGTTTGTCTTTAATCTGGGTGGGGTTTCAGTAATCACATCCTTATACTAACTGTGACACTCATAGCTTGATTTAGAGTTATCTGCTTCAGCAGTGTTATTTTATGTCAATTAAATTTATATGCAGTAGGATTCTTTGTATGTGTGTTCCAACGCTATCTGACCCAAGGGTCTTTGGCTGAAAGCAGTATCGCATTGTTAGACTTCTCTGACATCATCTTCTGTTTTTTGGTTTTTAAATGAGTATTTTAAACCAATGGGGATTTTTTTCTGTTTTTCTCTGCATTATCTAGCTGTTATAAGTATTGTATTTTCTAAACAACTGCCATGAGCTTCTGAAGAAGGACTGGTTGGTCCGAAAGCTAGAGCACTTTGTTCTTGTTGTTACATCTATGTTGGTCCATTAAAAGGTATCAAATCATTTGCTTCTGGATTTAAAATTCATGTAAATTACAGATTATTTGTGAGGCACTTTGGCACCATGCATTCCTGCTTTAAGCTGAACCAGCCTAAAATGTCATGGTGATTTGCATATACATCACACGATGCTTCGCATCATGGGGGTATGTGTGTTGTGTTTCTTTGAAACTTGGCTTTATTGCCAATGCCCTTTGGGGTAACCCTTGTTTCAGTGCTTCTGCACTGAGGTTCTTTGTCTTTAGCTTGTTTTGGGGATTTTGTTTTTTTAAGCTCCCCATCACTTAAACACAGAAGTCCAACATAGGGAATGAAATCATTTTCACTAAAGAAATAGATCAGTAGATCAGTGGGTGCTAAGTGCAGAAGAAGGACATGCATAGTCTGTTGCTGCAAGCTAATGTATTTAAGAAGGGATATGCCATTGCTTACTGTTATCCCTTTTGTTTTAAATAAACATCACACAGAAATTATGTGTTGAACCTGAAGTTCTGTGTCTGGTCCATTTGTTATCCCACAACCCCTCCACAACCTGTCCCTGATTTGCACGACAGAAGGTTGAGTGGTAATGGTGAAGTGTAGCATCCAGATTCCCTTTGATATTACTTTGCCTGCCTGATATATTGCTATAAATTGAAGGGGTCCCAGGATCTTATTGTCTCCCATAACATTTGTCATCCTCTCTGTCCAGGGAAAGACATCGGTGTGCTGGCATATGAAGCCCAAGCCTATTTCTGTATCTGAAATACTGAGACATAATGTGCCAGCTATTACAGTGAACAAGCCCTACACATATCCCTAAACAAACACTGAGTACTAGCTACCGTAACTGAATCACCTCTGGGTTCTCAGTGGGGCATGTACCCTGCACACACCAAACTGATGAAAAAAGTCTGGGTCTCAACAATAAATCTCTAAATCACTAACAAATTAAGTGAAAGTGATTTACTTAGGCTGAAAACAAAAACAGTAGCCAGTTAGGATGATTTCCAGTTCCTGGGAATCAAACAGGAACCAGAGAGACCACAATTAATGAAAACGCCCTAGCTAACATAGAGTAATTGAAAACTAACTAAAAGTAAACTTTTTTAAATAAATTACAAATAAACAAGACTGTCTGGAGATCCAGCCATTACTGGAGTTCGGTATGTGTTGACTGTGCTATTCAGATGAAGAAACAGATCTGAGCAACGGTCAGAGTGGAGCACAGATGCAGAGTTTAAACCTACACAGGTTTTATCTCGGGGGCATCACTCTCAGCCAAGATGACTGCATAATGTGTAAACATTAAGTGAGGGATTCCTAGGGTTAGGAATAAGCTGCTAGTGCTCACCACAGGTGTATGCTCCTGCAGAGCCCTCTGCCATATTCAGACCTCCCCATGCAAATAAACCCATGGCTCAGGCAAGGCACTCTGGGTCATTTGCATCTCAGTATGGCATCATTACAGGAAAAGGAGCAAACACGCATGCCCTGGATATAGCTCCACCCCTCTCCACCAGGGTGTTGTGCTGATGCTGTTAACACACATCCCTAGTGGTTTAGTGGCCCTCCCTCACCCAGTCACTGATTCAGTGCCATTAACACCTAGTCCCAGTAGTCTAAAGCCCCCCCGATCACTGATCTGATGCTGTTGACACACATCCCTGGTAATCTAGTGCCCCCCCACCCTGATCTACTTGACAGCATACCACTTACCCACTACCACCCCCAGCACAGCACCAAGGTGTCATCTGGCACTTACCCACCACTCATCACCACTGCAGGATGCTGTCTTCTGCACAGATCCTCCACTACAATAAATAGGTCCGAATGCAGACTGACCACACACACGTGCAGACTTAGAAATTATTCTGCTGGCCCATCTGTGCAGCAGTACCACTACCACTCATGACATCAGTGACCTGGGTTTGAAAGTGATTCCAGGTGGCCATGCAGCGGAGCCATGATGGGTGGGCGGAGCACTTTCTGACCAAGATGTCTGCATGTATGTGTGTACACATCTGCTTGGTTCTAGCTCACGAGTTGCTCAGGGATGGTGACGTATTGGGAAGAAAAGCCTCCCTGACCTGAATCAGCATGACGCCACCTCTCTCACCACAGGCCCCACACTGCTCACTGGGCTCCCAACCACAACCCAGCTGTAACTCCTCCCAGGCTTGGGGAGCCAGGGGGGCAAACCATGGGGCATTGATCTGGTCAGAAGGTAAGTTCCAGGACAATAGATGGTGAGTTTACCAGTTTACTATTCACATATATGGAACTGTATGACAGAATGGCACTAAACATGGGGGGTATCTTAGATACCACACCCACCACAGACACTTAAATGGAGCCCCAATCACACACCCAAAATATGACTTACCAGGCATGCATCCATTGGGGGGGATGCTCACAGATTTGGTTGTATTCCGTCATACAACCCTATAGATATGGCTAGTACACTGGTGTACTGGAATAATTTCTAAGTCTGCACACATGCATTGCAGGTCTGCATTCAGACTTGGTCACTTTCACAGAGGTTGTGTGCAGCAGATGGCTTCTTGCAGTGGTGATGAGATTGGGAGGCCTGTTTGGGGCCAGAATCCCTTAAGTAATGTGGCCGGGGGCATTTTAGACTTATAGCAGTTCGACTTCAGCAGAGTGAGTTCTACTGCGACTTTCAAGTAATGCATTACTATGTCTCATTTCCAGTTGAGGCTTGTACCCCAAACTTGTACCCAGCAGTACTCAAATACACAATATCCTTTCTGAATTCATGGGCAACTGTCCATATGATGCCCTAGCTCTATAAAACCCTATTAGCTGTGAGGGGGAACAATATTCGTAACATTGTACATAAATGGGTGCAACAGCTGGACTCCCTTATTAGCGAGGAGGACTGGTCAGTGGTGTGTCAGGCTACATCCTGAGTGACCAGTTCACACTTGTGGAGAGAATATGTATGGAAACAATTAATCCAATTCTTTCACACTCCTGCAATCACGGCACATTACCCACCACAAAGAAGTGCCTCCTGCTGGAGGCAATGCAGGGAGGTCAGAGGCACACACAAATACGTGGAGCTGCCCGAAGCTGCGCCAGTTTGTGACCGCATTTGAGGTGGATTCCCAGGATGGTTTTACAAAACCTGTCATGTTAACTTTGGAGTTTTATTTCCTCCATCAGTACCAGGGGCTTCCGAGACCCCACTACGAGATACCTACTGCACATTCTGCTCATGGCGGTCAAGAAAGTGACTACCAAGCTATGGCTAAACCCACAGGTTCCAGACCTTAACACCTGCAGTGGTACTGTGAGTCAGATCTAGAAGATGGAAAAAAATCACCTTCTCCTTAAATGACCTTTCTGAGGCCTTTAATTCCAGATGGAATGGCTGGTTCCTGCATATGCGGGACAAGAACCAGAGTTTTGCCTGCAACATCAGAACACCAAATCCATCTCAGTACCTGCAATTCGACCCCCAGAGGATCTTGGTAGCAGGTCTGAAGAGTCCATTGCTGTAGATCAGGGTGGTGAGACCCTGCTGTAAGGGCTTTAATGAGTATTCATATCGCTTGATATAAAAGACCAAGTTCTGCCTCTCAGTGCCCCTCCCCCACTGTGCCCGCTTTGGAGACTGCCCTACAGGGGCTGATAGTAGTAGTCTAGTTCACCCATATATAATGGGGCAGATGTTGGTACCCACCCCCACTGTACCTAAGGGGGGGAACCACCAAGTCCTAAATGTATCTTACTGCATGTACAGAGGCATCTGTATGGGAGATAATTGCAATGAGGCCCTTGCAGGGGCAGAACCGCTTTTGAAATAATGGCTATGTAAACTACACTGTGCAGATCTTTTTTATATTAACAACAACAAAAAGAAACATAGCTGGGATCCCCCTGGCATAGTCGACATGACTGTCTGGGGTCTCTTTTGTACACAAATGGTGCTGCAGATAGCAGCAGGGACTGGCCACACACCCCTCACAGACCTTGACCCAACCATCTGAGTAAATCTAAAACTTTGGGTAAATAATCTGCAGGTGAAGGGAATTGTTCTGTAGTTGAACAGAGGTCCTACGCCTGTGGAGATGCTGTGTATGCATCCCAGCCCTCCCTACGTAGCTGTGTAGGGTTGCGTATGGCTATTTGGATCAAGCCCCAAGTCATGAGGACAGCTTGCATTACCATCAGTTAATCTAACCCCAGGAGGAGCATGCCTTACAAGGTGAAGCCGAGTGCCTTATGCCCCCAGGGTTATATTTACAAAGGTAACCCAACCCCTGGAGTTCTTTAATATTCTTTTCAAACCAAAATATTTCTTTCTGTATGTTGTCAATGGAGAACATGGTTAATACATATGGGTAAATGTGCTCTCCCACTGGGGTAGTGGTATAGCCCAAAAGCTGCGACCTCCACCCAAAACTCTGGGAATGTGAATGTTCTGAATACAGCAGTTACCTCAGTTCTTCTGTGTCAGAAGGCTGACAGCAAAAACTTGGCCCCTCCCAAAATACGTTACTTGCAACATCTTAAATCTGCCATTGGCCGCAGGATCTAATACAAACACACAGGACAACTGGGAGGGTTGGTTAGTGATCTTTGGTAACATTTAAATTATAGCTAGAAATAAACTTTCTAGTTTAACTCCAGCAAGCAACATTACAGCAATGTTTCATTAGTGTTAAATCCACTGTTCCTGATGGAGTGGCCATGAGCCACAAAACACTGTGCATTGATGGAAGCAGTAAAGCAACAAAACTGGATTCCAATTTAGAACTGAGCCTCTCTTTCTACTGTTTGGATTCCCGGAGCTGCCTTAGACAGACTGTTCCAGACAACTGGATAACTTGCATTATTTGCCTTTATAAAACAGGTAGGGACAGTCCTGAACCCTGGTTGGCTAAGACAGAATTTTACCTATGTCTTTTAAATGCACTAAACCACATGTTAAAAAAAGGCCCGGTTCCTGTGTCCGTAGTACACTCCGATATTCTTGAGCACACATCGAATTTGAGAAAACCTCATTTGGCTACCATATTTTTCTCTGTTAGCAAGCTGCTCGCTATAAAATTGTAAGCCACAGAAACATTTACAACACTTTAAAAGTGTTGTTTTTCTTATTACATCCCTCTCGCTGTCCCTGCCAAGCTGCTTGCACCCCTTCTTGAGCTACACACATGACAGGCTCGAGGAACTCCCTCCTAACCTGCAGCTTGACAGAGACAGCTGGAAGTTTCCGGGAACGCACTACAGCAGATGGTAGCATACTGCTGGCAAGACCTTCAAGAAGTCAATGTCTTGCTGGCGGACTAAGGCAGTGACCTGGCAGCTCTTTATAACAATGCTGCAGCACCACACAGAACCCCTAGTGACACCAGATGACACAAAGGCTCCCAGAATAAGAAACTGAAAATGGAGGGACTACTTCACATTAAATTACACATTTTCTTTTTATTTTACTAATTTTTTAAAGAATCATACAGTTTCTCAACATATACCCATTTTATAAGTGCAATAAGATGCTCCAGGGTGTGGGTTAGTGTGGATAAATGCACTTCTAGGGGCAGTAAGGGCACTCGGCCTACAGCTTTGCACCTCACTACACCTGAGGTGAGCATTTACCTACACTAACTGACACCATGTGATGTGTTTTTGCTTACTTGCAAGGCATTGGGCATCTTGGCACTGTATGTTTGTTTAATGCTGAGGACTAACATGACATCGCCACTGTGCTCTTTATGGTAAGAATAACTTTAAATGTGTTTCTGAGAACAGATGGACTATGACTTTTGTGTTGTACACAAAACACAAACTAAATACACATCTGTGGTTTGAAAAGGAGTTAGACTGCATGTATGGCTGTGGCTGATACAAAAAGTCAAATGATTGAGACTGTTCAATAGAGTCACAGCATGGAATTTTTTTTTGCCGCAAGCTCAGAGTGAATACATTTTCCAAACACAGCATCCAGTGAGGAGACATTGGTGAGAATAACTGCCTGATGTATCCCTTGCTGCAGGCGGCAGTTTCATGATTGACAGACTCCACCTGTGAAATATGACAGGCATCGTGGCCAGTCTTAACAAGGCCATTTCAAGGGAGGTACTGCCAGAGGATGCGAGAAGGCTCAGCGTGTCTTAGCTGCTCCATTTTGATTTCTGACAAATGGGAGATGTGTAATCTGCTGTAGGCAGGGGGCTGCTTGCCCCACCTTTCCACTTTCCTCCTCCAGAAATGACAAAGTCATCAAAGGCATCACCTTTCTGTTTTTCCATATGGCCTCTCCCTGCCATGAGATTTTGCAGGTCAAGGTTGTAGATAATCAGGTTTGTGGTGCGCTAGGTGTAAGAGCTTGTGATTGCACTGATCCTGGATTTCAGGTTACTACTTGTGTTATTTACTTATTTATTTGAAAAACTACTATAATGTAATGCAGTCCCCCAACCCCCATGGCACACTGGTGCCCTGGACTTTTTGTAACAGAAACAGCTTTTGCATCATGCTTCATATCTGCCATACAGAGTTATTGTAATTACAGGATCATAAAGTGTTTAAAAACCCAAAAAATCATGTACTTACTGCTTACTGGAATTACTGCTCCTCGCAGCCATCTGATATGCAACTGAAGTGATTTGCAGGATTACAGGATCTGTTAGACAGTAAGCTGCAATTCCTTTAACCCTTTCATGGCTGATCCTTAGACTTGCCAACATCTGGCATCTGCTGCGGTGTAACTGGCATTTACTGTGCCAGAGTTTAAAGGATCTCAATTCTGGGAAAAGCATGATGAGCTACTAGTTCTGCCATCTTTGTACTGCTGGATCCTGTCCTCCATTTTTGAGGGTGTTAGTAGAAGGAGTCCTCCATAGTCAACCAAGATAGTTAAAGAATTTTCCAAATAATGTTTTGGAAATGTGGCAAATGGAACAAACCTCGATGTGCCACTACACTGAATTACGAATCACTTGCGTGATTTCAGCCAGTCAGTGCTCAGAAATGCATGGCCTCCTATCCTGTGCAGAGCTGTCGCCTTGTATGACAACATTACAGTGGCACATCTGACCTGAGAACCAGGGACAGGAGCATTACATCCACTTTGTTAAATTAAAAAAAACAAACTTGAAACTTGTTTTGTAATGTATATTTTTATTGTCTTTTCATATGTGCATTTACATTAAAAGGGCAGACATTACGTCATGCCAGCAAAGCAAGCAGATTATTTGTAATAGAAGCCTCTGTGCACGAGCCATTGGTGATGATTAAGATGCTGAATGAATACTTCCTCTCAGTGATCACCAAGGAGCCCCACAGGAAGGAGGACATTCACTGGAAGGGGACACGGCAACAGTTGTAGCAATAATGCAGCCTGTGGACATCACAGCCACACTGGTAGCCCATTACCTGGTAATGATCAAGCCAGGTTAGTCCTGGGTAGGGGGGGCAGGTCCCAACCCTCACACCAATCCCATCTCTACCCTGCAGCGACGAAGAGGCATTGGGGTGTGCTCATGGGTCATTGCCCATAATGCTCATGGTATTTCACCTCACCCTATCCTGTAGACACTGACCAGTGTTGAGGTGTGCCTTTGGGTGTTCGGCTTCACAGTCACCCCAGTTCATGAGGACCTATGCTGAAATGGCTGCAGTACAGGAGAATGGGGTGAAGTCTGGGGCTGAAGAGTGCAAGGCACACCTCGATGCCTGTCACTGGCTTCAGGGTGGTGGTGGAATGGCATGAGCATTACAGCCGGTGATCCAAAGTTATACCTGTGATGCCTGTCAGTCTGTACAGTGTGGAACGTTATGGTTAGAAATACTAACGCCCCGGGCGTATGTTGATATTTGCACTACAAATTTTCAGCATGGCCTTTTTGTGACCCCCACCTCATGAAAGCATTTTGGAACTCTTCTCATGAACAGTGGCACTGTGATTTTGTTAATGTGTCCCAAACTTCGAGTTCCCACAGAGACCATGCCATTCTGCAGCAGATGTGCGAAAACACAGATCAGGCAGGATGTAAAGAATGACAGCTGTACCATCCATAGGGAGGTGTGAAGAGATGGCAATGCTGAAAATCTGTAGTGAAAATATTAAAAATGCCTGAAATTCCAAGCATACATGGAAACTGCACAACACATGCTTGTACTGCAGTCATTTAGTGGAATTATTTCACCAAATTTTCAACATAGGCATTTTGTGACCTCTGCTCATGAACACTGTCACTATGATTTTCTTAATCTGTCCGAAACATTCATTTCCCACAGTGACCACTCCATTGTACACCAGATGTGCAAATGCATATTTCGAGCAGGATATGAAAAATGACAGCGGTACTGTTCATAAGGAGGTGTGCAAAAATGTCAATGTTGAAAACTTCGAGTGAAAATATTACAAATTTGCACACTTCCGAGCATAGGTGGAAACTGCGTAACACACTTGTAACACAATCATTTAATGGACTTTTGTCACCAAATTTTCAATATAGGCATTTTAGGTCCTCTGCTCATGAACAGTGTCACTGTGATTTTTTTAATGTGTTCCGAACAATGATTTCCCACAGCGACCGTGCTATTCTGCCCTGGAAGTGTGAAAACACATTCCGATCAGGATGTGAAAAATGACAGCTGTGCAGTTCATAAGGAGGTGTGGAAAAATGGCAATGTTGAAAATCTGGAGTATAAATATCACAAATTCACGAAGGTACAAGCATGCGGGGAAACTGGGCAATACTCGCTCGTAAAACAGTCAGTTTTGGGATCTTTTCCACCAAATTTGCAACATATGCTTTTTGAGAGCCCACCTCATGAATACTGGCACTGTCATTTCATTAATCAGTCCTGAAAGGTGATTCCACGCAGTGCCATGAAATCACCTTTTGGGACAGAATAACGCCATGGCATTGGTTGAATTCATGAGGGGGGTCCCAATAACCCCATGTTGAAAAGTTGGTGCCAAAATTCCCAAAAATGCCTGAGATATGCACCAAAGTTGAAAATAAGAACTATTTATGCCATTATACAGCTTACCGGTATTTCTTCAGTTTGCGGTATGCTTTGAAGAGTGCAGACATATTCCCGGTCCACCGAAGATCATCACACTGGGCTCCAGAGGTTATGGGGTGAGGGGGTGTGGGGAGGCAGGGTGCACAGAGGGTGGGTGCGGGTTGGGGAAGGGGCTACAGACTCAACGAGGGACCATTTTCTGTTTTACAGGGTTTGAAGGAAAAAAAACATTGTGGGACTATTTTGCTTTGTTTCAGGGACATTTGTCATTCTGGGGTGGGCTCCCAACATGCCACTGGAGTATTTTTTTGGGGGGGCTGTAGACAATGGGGGATTGGGCACCCCTGTTGGCAGACAACAAATGGGGAGGGGGACATTATGCTAAATTGAACTAGGATGGGGGATTGAAGCTGACGGGGATTGGGCGCCCTGTCGACAAAGAAAGATTGTTGTTGGAGGGGGGAAGCATGAGGCCGAGGGGGATTGGGCACTCCATCGGCATGCAACAGAATCTTGGAGGTGGTGACATTATGCTGATGGGGACTGGGCTCCCCATCAGCAAATGAACTTGGTCGTGGCATGCAGAGGGCAAGATACCGCCCTGCAATGACGTGTCGCTCCTCATTGCAGCAGAGTGGCTGATGCTACAAAGACGAGGCGGCCCCTGATTGCAGCAGCAAAGACCTTTCAAGGTGGTGGCATGCTGGCTGAACTAGTGTCAGCAGCAGTGTGCCATCGCATTGGGGAAAGCAGGCCAAGCCTCAAAAGGCACTGGGGCTATTGGCCCTCACAGTGCGGCACCTCCAAAACCCCACTTCTTTCCTAAGCTGTGCAAAAATGTTTCTTGTGCATTTGCAAGCAAACATAAAAAGGATTACCCTGCAGCAACCACTGAAGAGTAGATGACTAGCACTCCCTAACTTCAAATACTATTACTGGGCAGCCCAGTTCAGCTTTTTAGAGAACACTACTGTCAATCCTACACCTTCTTGGAGGATACTGAAGGAGGAGCACATAGTGGGGGGCTTACTTTGAGGTGTTTTGTCACCCTTCTTGAATCACGCATCTCCTTCATGATGTAAAAAAAAAACCTAACTCACACAGATCTTAGGCTTTGGATAGGGGTGCATAAGCATATTGAACACCGAAAGGGGCTTTCTCCAAATATTGCAATACATTTAGGCTTTACTGACCAAAAGGGATATAATGTCTTTCTATACCAGAACTCTTTGCATTGGCACAGGGCTGGACTGGGTACTGTGGGGGATCTGTTCTACAGAGAGAGGATAAAGACCTTTACAGAACTTAGACAGCAGTATAATATTTAGGCTGGGGATTTATTTTTGCTTATTTGAGAATCAGGCAGTATGTGTCTGACAGTAGTCTCATGCTGTCACCCCCCGAGAAAGCTTCATATAGGTCTCAACCTAACACTCCGACCTTTACAAGCTCTTTTTGAGATCTTCTCCACCAAGTATTAGATCCAGAGCGCTGCCTGAGAAGCTGACTTAGACATGACAATAGATGACACAACCTGGCAAGAGGCCATAAAGCATGTACATCATTGCTCCATTTCCAATAAACTATGTATTGGATCTATCTGACACCATGTAAATTATACAACTTCACAGCCTTAAGACAGGCCACATGCCCAAAGTGTCACGTGACCGAAGGTGACTTCCTCCATATGGCCTTGACTTGTGATAAGATATCCTCAATTTGGTTAGAAATGCATGCAGCAATGCAAAAAATCTTATGTATTGCCTCCCCGGACCCCTTTAGAATGTATGCTGGCTGCTGAGGCCACAGCTGATTGTGGGAAAAAGCACAGGCTATGGGAATTTGCATTAGTAAATCCTAGGAAGACAGTGGCACAGCACTGGGTAAGTGAGACTCTATCTAGTATAACCCACTGAATGAACAATCTTGCACTGTGCATGCACCTGGAGAGGTGTCAGTTGCTGGCCAATGGACAGGAGTTCTTATTCTGACAGACTTGGCAGCCTCTTATTACAGCCATAGAAGTAGGTCTAGTAGGAATGTAACCTCTTTGCAGAAGACAGGCCATTCAACACTCTTGTACCTCTGTTACTTTTCCTTTGGCCTTAAATAGGACTCAGTGTTAACATCAAAGTCAGAGGTCATATCTAAATTATATGATGATATGCATGATTAGTTATTTTTTTTATATTATCTTTATCTACCAAATAACGTTTACTTGTGTTCTTTTCTTATTTACTATACTGGGGTTGTCTCTTTCTGGGATATGAACTGTTCCTATTAACCTGTCAGTCAATGTATAAAAGAGCTCACTGCTGTTCCTTTAGATGCTTAATAGTTAGAAAATATATGTGGTTGGATGACCTGTATTTTGTATCATTGAAGCCTTATCAGTATACTGTATTTACAAAAAAGATACAGCAGTTGAAAAAAGATATAATCAGGTCTACAAAAGGGACATGGGATCAATAAATGTCAGGAAACATACCATGCACTATGACAGAAAATTATAGCAGATAACCTCTCTAATACTTAAAGGGCAGAAAAAAAATAACTTTTAAGATTTAAATGCATTTTTATGGCACATAGAGAGAAAGCTGGGAAGGCACTGGCTAGGAGAATTTGCAGTGAGCAAGATGAAAGACAAATAACCAAGATTAAAAATAAACAAGGGAATCTACCATACACACATGGAGCTTAACAACAGATTTAGGAAGTTCTTAAGGTTGTTATATCAGCAAAAAACTGCAGCACACCAAGAATATTATAGGAAATTTCTCTACAAACCTAACCTTTCCAAAATCAGGGAAGAGGTGAAATGTACACTAAAGAGGCAAACCACTTCTGAATATATAGTTCAAATGATACACTCCCTTGACATGCAAAAGCCCTGGAGGAGGATGGGTATGGCAGTCAAATTTATGAAAAATTCATAAATAAGTTGAAATGACACTGTTGAGAGCAAACATGAAAGCAGAGCAAGGACTACTACCCTCAATCATTCAGCCGAATTTGATATTTAAAAGGCTCCTTTTCAAGTGATCAAGGTGCCTGTACAATTACAAACATTAAAATGATATCAAACAAAAAATGACAAATCTAAAGCATAGTCCAGTCACAATCCATAAAAACATAATAAATACAGCTGAACACTATTAGCCATCAACATCAGGAAATGTAAGGTGAAACAAATAGGTTTTTAGTTTTCTTTTAAAACTTTGGATGGTCAGGCAGTCCCTTACCTGATGAGGTAGAGAATTCCATGGGGTGGGGCCTGCAAATGCAAAAGAAGGGGCCCCAGATGTCTTCAAACACACCCTAGGAATCTCCAGCAATCCCTCATTGGTGGATTGGAGTAGCTGGGAAGGGTGTTAGGGACGAAAGAGGTCCTGCAGGTAGCTGATTCCCTGGTCACGTAGGGCTTTATAGGTCAGGAAACCAACCTTGAAGAGGATACGCCACTGCACCAGCAACCAGTGCAGTCTGTGGTGCACAGGGTCAATGCAGATGGGATTCATCTCTGTACATAAATGACCTGGGAAGTGTTTTGTAGACTGTGGCTTCTTTTACCCATATCGCACCTTAGCACAGCTATTAAAATATATTACAAGATTCTCCAATGACATTTAGAAAAAAACTCTTGTCAGAGCTACTACGGCTGCTAATGCATTAACTTGATAAGGGTGTTTCATGGGCTTAAATGTAAAGATGAATTGCTGTAGTCAGCTTTGTGTGTAAATTTCATTTTTGGTAAAGTTAGATCATTTATCTGGTTGATCTTGTGTTTCCCATGTGTTTAAAATGTGATCTGAGAGTGTGTCTTGTACTATGTGGGGAAGGAGAGTGAGCTCTGCACCAAGGTCTTCATGTTTTGGTAGAAGAAATGATGCAGAGAGGAGAGGTATGGCTACAATGGGGACTTAAGGCCAACCTGGAAGAATAAGAGCTTATGCCGAGATGATGGCGAGCTTCCATTAAGGAGGGAACCATAGTCCTCAGTGGATGGCTTAAATGTTACTTTGATGGACATTTAAAATAGCTGAGGGGTGTGATAGAAGAAATGGGGGAGGCAGAAAGTGGGCCACCACAGGTTGAGATAGAGAGTAAGGAGTTCCCAAGAAGGTGATTAGCAAAGAAAGAAGGGGGGGATCAGTCAAAGAAGAAAGGTGAGGAAGGAGGAACAATTGGAAAAAGGAGAAAGCCATATGAAGAGAGCTGAAGGATGTCAAAATGGTGTATGATCTGCATCCGAAGCCCTATGAGAGGAAACTGAAATAGTTCAATATGTACATCCTGGAGAAGAGGATGGAGAGTTGGGATATTATGGAGCCCTTTAAATACCTCACAGGGGTTAATAAGGTACAGAAGGGAGCTATGTTTCAGAGAAAAGGGTACTGTAGAACAAAGGGTCATGATATGAAGCTGAGGTAGATTCAGGAGAGATGTGAGGAAGTACATCTTCACAGATAGGGTGGTGGATTCCTAGAACAGCCTTCCATGGGAGGCAGTGGGGAGAAACCAGTGGCGGGTTTCAAAAATGCCTCAGATAGACACAAAGGAACCCTTGGAGGAAGGAAGAGAATGGAAGAGAAAGTGCTATAGATCAAGTTGGGTCTCCAGCAAAATCGATCATAATTAAAAATGGGCAGACTAGATGGGCACAGCAGTCATTAACTGCCATCAGATTCTATGTTTCTATGTATGACAGGTTATGTGATTCAAATGGAGCAGTGTAAAATTATAAATATGCAAAATGTCAATACTGTAAACTGTGTGGTGCAAATAATTCATGCTGTACTACGCTACACAGACTTGATAATCACATCAATAATAATATATGCATCAAGCAAGCGAGAAAAAAATCAAGGGAAACATGTATGAAGGAATATACTACTCATAGAGTGGTGACACCATGATAGGTACATACTGTATGAATTTACTGTATTATGATGGTAGCTAGCTGTATACCAATGCTGAGTAAGCTACAATATGGGATTTTATTTACTTTTGTTTTATTTTTAATAATCCAGAGAGTCTATTTCGAGGTGATGGCCAGCTTCTATTAAGGAGGGTATCATAGTCTTCAGTGCACAGTTTAAATGTTACTCAGATGGACATTTAAAGTAGATGTAGGAGGTGATGGAAGATTTCATAGTAGAACTGAAATACATGCCAATGGTGTTACTATACAAAAGTTGTTTTGTTTCAAATTCTTGACCTAATCTTGCTGTATAATCCCTGAACTTTATGAACACCCCCAAGCAATGCAGCCACACATGATGTCATAGTCTCCTCCCCTCCAGATGAGTAATGGGTGTCCCAAGTCCAGGAAAGATGCAGTGGGAGTTGATCAAGGACTGTAAACAAATGGTATCACATTATATGGGTGAAGCAAATTCAGTGACTCAAATATGAGTGACTCAAATTGCATGCCCGATGGGATAGCAAGTGTGGAGATATAGCGATGGGAAGGGATAGCGACTGTGAAGTGATGCAATGGTGAGGGCAAACAGCGGGGGAGCTGTAGAGTGATGTTGGTCAAGTACTGCAATGAAGCCTGCTGCTGCTGAGCTGTCCACCTGGCAAGGCAGATAGGGTCACCAACTAGTGTGGTGATGGTCCCAAGTTCAGGACTGACTGTAGGCTGAAATGTTTTCTAACAGTTTTGGCTGTTAGGATTTTTTTTCTTCTGGTGTTCCCTGGACCGATAGTGCCTCAGCCACAGTATCCCCTCTGCATACTGTTGCCCTGCCTCCTGTGTAATCCTCTTTCCCCCAGTGCTGGCCCCCTCCTGGAGTTGATTGCAATATTTTGGGGGGAGTTGCAGGGGGTGCAGCCCCCTGCATTAAATGTTAATTTTAACGTCCACCTGGTCACCATATTGGAAGTCGTTAAGGTCAGTTAGGGGATGATTCTTCATTCAGCGAAATGTACTCACTCTTGTGTGAGTCACTGTAGATATTTTGCCCTTATGACATGGAACCTAAACAAGCATGTTTTGACAAACAAGAACCCGAAGCCATGAGTTAAAATTGGAGAGGTGAAGGTTTATGAGGGATATGAGGAAATTCTATTTTACGGAAAGGGTGAAGAAGCTGTAGAACAATCTGCCAGTGGAGGTTGGGGTTACCAAGATCATAAATGGTTTCAGTCATGGCTGGGATGGAGTGAAGGGCTTAGTGGTTGCTCAGGTCAGTAGCAGAAAGGAAGGGAGCAGGAAGTACTCTGTATGGACAATAGGTCCCAGGACAGATAGGGAAGTCTAGGCAGACTAGATGCACATTTGGTCTTTTTCTGTTGTCATTGTCTATGTAATAATATATGCATTGAGCAAGGGAGAAAAAATTAAGGGGAACATGTATGAAGCAATATACTACTCAAAGAGTGGTGACACTGTAATAGGTACATACTGTATGAAGTTACTGTATTATGATGGTATCCAGCTGTATACCAGTGTTGAATAAGCTACAATATGGGATTTTATTTTTGTTTTATTTTTAATAACCCAGACATTGTCCTCAATAACAGATAGCCAATGATGCTGCTTACAATTTGGAACCTTATTTTTATGTTGATTGCGCACATGTGCAAGAAACATATTGCAGCAACTTTTTCCAGAAGCAGGTTGTGAAGGTGTGGCACTGTTGTGGCCAATGCCCCCACAGCCTTTAAAGGCTTGGCCAGCTTCCCTGACGTCATATCGCTGTCAGTTAATACCTAGTTCAGCCAGCGTACACTAATTTGTAAAATTTTAGCCGCTGCAATCAGGGGCCACCTTGTACTTGCAGCGCCACAAATTCACTGCAGTGAGGGAGGACCTGTCATTGCAGGGTGGGACCTTGAGAACATTGATATTGTTTGTGAACATGGCGGTGGCTTGCGCTGTGTTCACAAAATAACCCCGCTGAGGGGTGCCCAATCCCTCGGCATATATGCCCCCCACCATGTTTATTTCAGCAGGGCCCCAATCCCCTTGCTATTTCAGTGCCCCAACATTTATATAAAGGTTGACGGGAGCCCACTCTATTGGCATTATGTAACCCCGCTGTTGTCCGCCGACAGGGTTCCCAATCCCCATTGGCATAATGTCACCCCCTTTTGTTGTGTGCTGACAGGAGTGCCCAATCCCCACTGGCTATAGCTGCCCCCCAAGAAAGACTCCATTGGCACACTGAAAGCCCACCCCAGCGTGCCACATACCCATGTAAAATCTAAAACGGTCCCGTGATGCCTTTTTTTTACCTGTAAAAAAGGAAACGGCCCCTCAGCAGTCTCCCTGCCCCCTTCCCACAACCCGCACCCACCCACTGCGCACCCTGCCTCCCCACACCTGACTCACCCCATACTTACCACTGGAGTCTAGCGTGACGATCTTCAGTGGACCGGGAACATGTCTGTGCTCTTCAATGCCGACTGCAAACTGAGGAAATGCCGGTAAGCTGTATAATGGATTAAATATTTTTTTTTTTTAACTTTGATGCATATCGCAGGTATTTGTTTGGAATTTTGCCGCCAAATTTTCAACATGGGATTTTTGGGACCCCTCCTTATGAATTCTGGCACTGTCATGGCGTTATTCTGTCCCGAAAGGTGATTTCATGGTCACTGCATGGAATCCTCTTTTGGAACTGATTAAAGAAATGACAGTGCCAGTGTTCATGAGGTGGGCTCTCAAAAAGTCTACACGGCAAATTTGGCTGGAAAAATCCAACAACTTCACAAATTAATAAGATTTTCACTCCAGATTTTTGACATTACCATTCTTCTGCACCTCATTATGAATAGTACAGCTTTCATTTTTCACATCCTGGCCAAAATGTGTTTTCACAGTTCAGGAGCAAAGTAGCATGGTCACTGTGGGAAATCCTTGTTCAGGACACTGCAAATTTGGCAAGAAAAATAAAAAAAATTACTGTTTTACAAGCGTGCGTTGCACAGTTGCTACGCACGCTCGTACCTTCAAACTTTGCAATATTTTCACTCCAGATTTTCAGCATTGACATTTTGCCACACCTTCTTATGAACAGTACATCTGTCATTTTTCACATCCTGGCTGAAATGTGTTTTCGCTCTTCTGGCGCACAATAGCACAGTTGCTGTGGGAAATCAGTGTTCAGGACATATTAAGAAAATCACACTGACACTGTTCATGAGCAGAGGTCCTAAAATGCCTATGTTGAAATTTTTGTGATGAAACTCCATAAAATTACTGTGTTGAGCGTGTGTTGTACAGGTTCCACACACCCTTGTAAATTTGCAAATTAGTAATATTTCCACGCCAGATTTTCAACACTGGCATTTGTTCATACCTCCTTATGAAAAGTACAGCTGTCATTTTTCACATCCTGGCCAAAATGTGTTTCTACACTTCTGGCGCAGAATACCGCAGTCGCTGTCGGAAATCAGTGTTTGGGACAGATTAGGATTGAGCAACTGGGGTTGGGAGTAACTGAGCTCAACTGAGCTCTGTCTGGACTGCTGCAAATTTCATTGTGGAAAGGAAAAGGCAACAATGCAGGCAGGAGCCCAGTATAAAAGGCCAGTCTGCAGCTCTGGCAGAAACAGAATGAGCAAGTGAGATGGGGGAGTGAGCGACCTCAACGGACCTGTGTTGGGACTGCCGCACATGTCTTTGTGGGTAGAAAAAGGCAACAGTGCATGCAGGGGCCCAGTACAAAAGGGCAGCCTGCAGCAGCGGGAGAAACAGAACGAACAAGTGAGAGAGGGGTAGTGAGTGAATGAGCTCAACGGAGCTCTGTCATGACTGCTGGAGATTTCTTTGTGGCCAGAAGAAGGTGGCAATGCAGGTAGGAGCCCAGTACAAAAGGGCAGCCTGCAGCACTGACAGAAACGGAACGAGTGAGAGACAGAGAGGGGGGGGGAGTGAGCGAGCTCAACAGAGCTCTGTCAGGACTGCTGCAGATTTCTTTATGGGGAGAAAAAGGTGCCAACAGAGGAAGAAGACCACTACAAAATGGTAGCCTGCAGCACCAGAAGAAACAGAATGAGCGAGTGAGACAGACGGAGTGAGCGACCTCAACAGAGCTCTGTCAGGACAGCTGTGGATTTCTTTGTGGGCAGAAAAAGGTGCCAATGCAGGCAGAAGCCCAGTACAAAAGGGCAGCCTGCAGCACTGGGAGAAACACAATGAGCGAGTGACAGAGGGGGAGTGAACGAGCTCAACAGAGCTCTATCGTGACTGCTGTAGATTTCTTTGTGGGCAGAAAAAAGCAGCAACACAGGCAGGAGCCCAGTACAAAAGGTCAGCCTGCAGCACCAGCAGAAACAGAATGAGCAACTGAGAGAGAGGGGGAGTGACCCACCTCAACAGAGCTCTGTCGGGACAGCTGCAGATTTCTTTGTGGGCAGCAAAACATGCCAACACAGGCAGACGCCCAGTACAAAAGGGCATCCTGCAGCACCAGGAGAAACAGAATGAGCGAGTGAGACAGGCAAAGAAAGCAACCTCAATGGAGCTCTGTCAGGACAGCTGCAGATTTCTTTGTGGACAGAAAAAGGTGCCAGCTCTGGCAGAAGCACAGTACGAAAGGGCAGCCAGCAACGCTGGGAGAAACACAACGAACGAGTGAAAGAGGGGGAGTGAGCAAGCTCAACAGACCTCTATCGTGACTATTGTGGATTGCTTTGTGGGCAGAAAAAGGTGGCAACCCAGGCAGGAGCCCAGTACAAAAGGTCAGCCTGCAATGCTGACAGAAATGGAATGAGTGAGAGAGAGGGAGTGAGCTAGCTCAATGGTCCTATGTCAGGACTACTGCAGATTTCTTTGTGGGCAGAAAAAGCTGCCAACAGAGGCAGGAGCCCAGTACAAAAGGGCAGCCTGCAGCACCAGCAGAAACAGAATGAGCAAGTGAGGGGGAGTGCTCACCTCAACAGAGCTCTGTTGGGACAGCTGTAGATTTCTTTGTGGGCAGAAAAATGTGCAAATGCAGGCAGGAGCCCAATACAAAAGAGCAGCCTACAGCACTGGGAGAAACAGAATGAGCGAGTGACACAGGGGCAGTGAGCGAGCTCAACGGATCAACGCAATCAACATTCGGCATTGACAAATGCTAGTTTTTAACCATTTTACTAATTTTGTGGAAATCACTTGTAACATGGCTACAATTCTGTTCAGCCAGTTAACGTTTGGTTTACCTATGCATGCTTCTTACAAGAGAGTACTGTATGTACTAATGCCAGTGCACAATATTACTCTTAGGACAGGCTGTGGAGTGCATTTGAACAGAAGTACAAATTGTGACACTGCACTGTATGTCAAGTAAGAATGGTGTCTCTGATTATGAGCATTGTCCCCGATTTTCCTGGGCAGTGTCCCTCATTTTGGTCCTGGCAGGGTGAGAGATGTGCATTCCGGGGTAGCCAGGTGTTGCAGTTAACACTATTTTGAATTATTTGCAGTCCCCTATGATGCCCCTCCAACTCCTGGAAACTGTTAAACATTAGTTGACTAATATGTATCCCTCTTACAGATACAAAGCCATGAGAGTTCCAATTCCACTTGACCCCCTATTAATGACTGAGATGGATAAGGTACAGAACCGCTCTCTTTTTTTCCCTTAATTTTTATTTTGAAGGGTTCAGTGTCAGCCTTTTTTGCATCATATTATTTCTAGTTGAAAATTTATATTTTCTAATTGCTTACTTATTATAAAATTAATTAATGCTGCTGATTGTAGTATCTACTCCTTTCATAGTAGAACTGAAATGCATGCTAATGGTGTTACTATACTCAGGGTTGTTTTGTTTGAAATCCTTGACCTGCTCTTACAGTATACTTCCTGAACTTTAGGAACAGCCACAAATAATGCAGCAGCTCTCGATGCCATATTCTCCGCCCTTCTCACTTCATAATGATGTTTTTCCTGGGGGGGGCAGGGTCCCAAGTCCAGGTAAGATGCAGTGGGAGTTGATCAAGGACTGTAAACAGACATGTTTTAACAAACAAGAACCTGAGGTCATGAGTTGAATTTGAAGGGGTGAAGGTTTAAGAGGGATGTTTGGAAATTCTATTTTATGGAATGGATGGTGAAGCTGTAGACTAGTCTGCCTGTGGAGGTGGTTGGCACCAAGGCCATATATGGTTTCAGGCATGGCTGGGATAGAGCGAAGGGCTTGGTGGTTGCTCAGGTTAGCAGCATTAAGGAGGGGAGCAGGGGGGTGCTCTGTATGGACAATAAGTCCCAGGGCAGATAGGGAAGTCTTGGCAGACTATATGAACCTTTTGTCTTTTTCTGCTGTCATTGTCTATGTAATAATATATGCATTGAGCAAGGGAGAAAAAATCAACAGGAACATGTGTGAAGCAATGTACTGTTCATAGAGTGGTGACACTATGCTAGGTACATATTGTATGAAGTTACTGTACTATGATGGTATCCAGCTGTATGCCAATGTTGAATAAGCTACAGTATTGGATTTTATTTATTTTTGTTTTATTTTTAATAACCTAGACATTGTCTACATAGTAATAACACACAGTAAATGATGTTGCTTACAATTTGAGAACTTTTTTTTTAACCACTTTATTCATTTTTGGGAAATCACTTGTAACATGGCTGCAATTCTGTTCAGCCACTTAATTTTTGGTTTACCTATGCATGCCTCTTACAAGAGAGTACTGCATGTATTAATGCCAGTGCACAATATTACCCTTAGGACAGGTTATAGAGTACATTTGAATAGATGTAAAAATTGTGACACTGAACTGTAGGGCAAATAAGTATAGTGTCTCTGATTGTGAGCATTGTTCCTAATTTTACTGGGAAGTGTCCCCCATTTTGGTCCTGGCAGGTTGAGTGGTATGTATTCCGGGGTAGCCAGGTGTTGCAGTTGACAGGATATGATTTCCTTGCAACTA
Source organism: Neoceratodus forsteri (assembly GCA_016271365.2). Classification (NCBI taxonomy): domain Eukaryota; kingdom Metazoa; phylum Chordata; order Ceratodontiformes; family Ceratodontidae; genus Neoceratodus; species Neoceratodus forsteri. The sequence goes on along the minus strand of CM028133.1, from coordinate 146,113,861 downwards.
ACAGTTAGTTAGATCCAGAAAGGGTTTACATAAGCCAGTGCTTCACAGAAGATAAATCACCCCCCCCCACACACACACATTCATATAGACACACAAAATTGGGAGTCGTAAAGTAATTTGAAACTCCTCTGGAATTTCCTCTAATAGCTTGGTGCCTCTGTTGCAAATTATGAAACTGGGCAGCTCTCTCCCTCTCTTTCTCTCTCTCTCTCTTTCTCTTTCTCTGTAGCTGGCTATTCCAGTATTCCAGCAAGACTTTTTCTGACACTAGTATGCAAAAAAAAGTTTATAATTGCACTGTTGCAGACAGTTAAACTGCTTCAAAGAAGTGATGTAAATAACTTGCCTTTGTGCCTACTCAGACTTGGAGACATTAGCTTTTAGGTCACTTAAAGCAGACATGAAGAGAATAGCTAACAAGCTGAAACTAGTAACCACATTTCATTCTGTGTTGATCTGAATGGAATGTGAACCTCATTCTTCACTGGAAAACACTGACTAACAGAGAAAAAATAGAGCGGTAAACAGACCGCTGAATGTAGGGATTGCTATAAAACTCCAATTTTAAAAAGTCTGTTAGCAATCTGCTGAGCTCCATTTTTCTATGTGATAGTAAAATGTCTGCAGAGCTCCACCCTGCACTTGTAACAACTTTATACAATGTATCCACCAGGACCAGAAAGGGTTCAGTAAGGGTAAATACAGGACATATAATATCAGGATTGCACTTATAATTAAGAGAGCCAAAAAAGAAAAGCAACCCCCACTTCAGGCCTCCCTGGATTCTGAGCTTCCATTTGATAGGACAGAATGGTCATTCTTGAAGCAGGCCCTAACACATTTTGTCTTTGGAGAATGCTACAAAAGAATGATAGCTATACTGAACGAGGCCCCTATGGCAAGGATAATATACATGGCTATCTCTCTGACTCATTTCTACTGTAGGAATACAACAGGGTGCCTTCTATCCCCAAACATTTAACAGTGGCAATAGAACCCTCATCAGAGATGCTCAGACAACACCCAGTCCAGTTACAACATCTTTCAGTATGTGGACAGCCTCCTTTTGTTGTTCACAGGCCCTGAAGAATCCTTACCTAATATAGTAGGTGTCATTGAGGAGCTCAATTCATTTTCAGGTTACAAGACAAATTGACAGAAAAGCCACATTAGGCTAACTGAAGACTTAGAATTTTTTTGAATTACAGCACTCATACTCCTTTCAGTGGTCAACTATAGATATAAAATACCTAGGAGTGTGCCTCCCTAAGAAACCTTCTGACCTATGTTCCTAAAAACTTCTCCCCTTAATGCAAATCATCAAGCAGGACTTGAGTGACTGGGGGACTTCACCACTTTCTACTACAGACAGAACAAACATTATTAAAATGAATGTTCAGACATGGCTATTATACCTCTTGAACTCACTACCAATACATATACCAGATATGGACTGGATTTTCTAAGTTTGGGAGTATAATTTTGCTGCAATTGAGCCCTTGGGGTTTATGCAGCAACCCACACCTTGGGTGTGCCTTAAATTCTCACATCACACACTTTCCATCCTTTATTCTCTATTTAATGCCTCACTGAAGTCCAGAATGATGCCACTGGATTGGATAGTGACTGATGTAGTACCATTCCTCAAGGGTGGGGGGCACAGAGGATCCAGACAACTACATAACTGTCACCCTTACCTCCATTGTAGCTAAGCTGATGGAAACCATACTAAGGAAAGCTGGTGGGCTACTTAGAGAACAACAAGCAGCATTGGTTTGTGTCAGAGATGTCATGCCAGACCAACCTGATAATGTTTTTTGATTGGGTTGTCAAGGAGATTGACAGAGGACAGGTGGTCTATTGTCACTACTTCAGCTTCAGTGAGGCCTTCTATTCAGTACCATAAAGGAGGCTGCTGAAGAAGTTGGAGGAAAAAGTAGTAGAAAGGGGTTGAGTTTGTGTGTAGGAAGTTGACTTGGGGTGAGGCATCAGAGGGTACTGGTGAACAGGGCTAAATCATGGGGCAGAAAGGTCACAAGCAGAGTGCTCCTGGGATTGGTCCTGGGACCTGTCCTTTTAAATGTGTTCATAAGTGATATAGGGGAAAGTATCCAGGGAAAGTTGTGTCTCTCTGCTAATAACACACAGCCATGCAGTGGGTTAGGTGATAAGAAAGGGATGCAGGAGCTCCAGAAAGACCTAGAGAAACTAGAGAGATGGTCTGAGGTCTGGCAATTGAGGTTCAGTGCCAAGAAGTGCAAAGTAATGCACTTTGGGAAATAGAATCCGTGCACAGAATACTGGATGGGTGGACCAGACTGGCCTCTTTAAAAGAGGAGAGGGATCTGGGACTCATAATTACTGACTCCCTCAAGAAAATGAATCAATGCAGTAAAGCATTCAGCACAGTATCTAGGATGATAGGGTGTATAGGATGGGACTTTGACAGTAGGAGAAGCAAGGTTATTCTGTCACTTTACCTATACCTGCTGAGGCCTCACTTGAAGTACTGTGCCCAGTTCTGGAGCCCTCACCTGATGAAAGACATTGACAGGCCAGAGCTGGTACAGCAAAAGGTCACCAAGATAATCCTGGACCAGCAGAGAAGATCTTATGAGGATCATCTGGAGGCCCTCAGTATGTACTTGCTGGAGGCCAGGCAGATGTGGGGAGATGTGATTGTGATTGAAAAATTTATGTTTCTCAGGGGTATAGACAAGGCGAATAGCGATGACCTATTTGTAAGAAATAGTGATGCAATCATTAGGTGGCATGACTGAAAGTTGATGTGGGGCAAGTTCAAAAGACACTTGAAGAAATTCTAGTTCACTTACTGGATGGTGGAACCCTAGAACAGGCTGCCTGTGGAAGTAGTGGGGGCAGATACTCTTAACAGGTTTAAACATGGTTTAGACAGAGCAAGGGGACTCAAAGTTCCCAACAGAGCGGAAGCATAGGTTTGATGGGTAAGGGAGCAGGACATGAGGGTAACAGTACAGTAGCTTGGAAGGGTGAGGTAATATAGTAAAGGCAGACTCAATGGACCTTCAGTATCCTTCTGCTATCAAATTCTATGTGTCTATGTTTCTGACACATGATTCATTTTTGTATCATAAAATGTCGCAAATGCATCAGAATGTCTAAAAATGGTCTACAAATGTTCTGCCACTTCTACAGGGATGCAGCGGGAGCAGTACAACTGCCACAAATGCTGCATTATTACTTTTGACAATCCAAGCCAAATTCTTTAAAAAAAAACAATAGTAACTCCCTCCTCCTTTTTCTGGCCCAACAAAACCCCTCAGATCAGGTACACCATATTTACTAATAAAAAGACTAGATGAGGTTTAGCCCTTCCACAATTTAAGTCGTATTATACAGTGGCATGAAAGAATCCTGGACACTGATTGGACAGTGTTGGACTGGATCCATAATGTTATCCCAGTACAACATTATGGATCTAGTCCCAACACAAATGTGACCGAATGACAAAAAAAAAATCACTGCCGGCTGCCCATTTGATGTCACCACCCTGACCCTTTCAAACACCAGCACACACCAGAACAATTTTACCCTACCTTGAGCACTATAACAATTCTCCTCTGCCTTCAGCAGCTCACACCATCAAATCTGTTTACAACCTCCTGCACGTATCCAAACCACAGGTTTTCACAAAAACAGCAACTTCACATTACAACGCCTTTTACTGCAGCGCGTGATCATTAGCTGTTTCCCTCAAAGCCCATACAATACGATTTTGGGAAAGCACTTTGTGAACAGAAACCGTTCTTTTTTTACAACTCCTTTCCTAGCACCCGAAAGGTAAAACGTTGCCTCTCCTTTTCGTTGTATGGCAACCTCCTCGCATCCTCCAATCTCACCAGGTAAGCCGTCACATCTTTCACACAGCCGACAGAGACTGTGAGCGGGATATTGAGTGTGGGAGAAGTGAAAGAGTCCAACTGTCCTGATACACAGGATGATAAAAACACAAAACTCAGATAACAGGACACAAGCAGTAAATACCAGACACTACATCCAGAGAATTACCCACAAGAACCGCCAGCAAACACATGGGGGTCAGGGCCACAGAGAGCAACCTCACAGTTGCACAAAAACACAGACTGCCACCTACTGACCGGAGTGGGCACTATTTTTTCTATTAGTATGCCTACACACAGAAAAATAATTTAAAAAGCTCAAAATGTATTTTAAAACTTATTTAGTTATTTTTTTTCTTCATCAAGCCATTGTATAATAGCAATAATGCACTCCAGGGTGTGTGTTGTGCTAGGATAACATCACTTCTGGGGTGATTAGTCACACTCAGCCTGTGGCCTTGTGCCTAATCACCCCAGGCGTGATGTTATCCCAGCACAATCCACACCCTGTTGTGCATTATTGCTTAATTATAAAGCAGTATCAGATATTTTTCCAATCAGAGTGGAGAACCACCATGCCTCTTACTTGAATGTATGGATGCTAACTCATGCACCACGCTCAACCTTCCTATTCTGCTATCTCCAGCCGTCAACTGCGCTCACTGCTCACCATTCTACTCTGTATTTGCCTGCATCTAATAAATGCTGGTTGGTTTTGAAAATACTTGAGAAAATTAAAAAAATACTCCCCTAAATGTTGTTCTTTAAAACAAACAGTGGGAAACTTAGTTTCAGTCACCCACTGCCATATCAGAGCACCATCCAGACTGTACCACTTCTCAGTGTTACTAGAGGGGAGCAGAAAACTATAAATAAAAATGTTTTTTAAATAGTTTTGCTGACAATTTTATCTTGAGGGAAAATCTTCAACTGCTTCATAATATATTATGTATACTTGTGTGTGTGCTTCTTTCTGCATCAGAATATTATCTCATGATGTTTGGGCTGGCAGGACTGCTCAACTTCACTTCACAGTCCATTTGTTCAGTACAAAGACAAAGGTAGGATGGCTAAGGGAGTCCATGCCTGGAGCTCACAAAAGAAATGCGCAGTCAGAATCCAGTGAAAAAGTGGCTAACAGGCACTAGCATATCTCCAAATAAGAAAACCCATTGCTTGGTTTATTGTTTAAAAGCAAATGTTTATTCCATAAGAAACATAAATGACTCACCCCAACAGTGTCTGCCAACCATTTCACCCACCTGATCATGAGCTCAGGTGGCCGAAACAGTTGGCAGACACTGGTGGGGTGAGTGATCCTTATTTCTTATAGAATATACATTTGCTTTTAAACTTCAAACCATCAAACCAAGCTATAGCTATAGGTTTGCTTATTTAGAAACACGCTAGTGTCTGTTAGCCACTTTTTCATTAGACTCAGTCCTCTTGCCCAAACAGCACACGATCACATTCTTCTGCAGTAAGAAACACACACAAGTACAGAAACAGTATTAATATGAGATATAAGGCCTGTCAGTTATGACTCCAATTTAGCTGGACAAGTCCTAAAAAAGATATCCCGCTATGGTTGCCCATGGAAACAGAGGCTCTAAACTATGACATTTAACTCACAAAGTCCCTCCAACTGGGCAATGAAAGAACAAGGCAAGCGTTTATAGATATTCTTTTCACAAAGGTTACACTAAAATGTTGGCACAGAACCAGGGGACAAAAATATACATGAGAACCCATTTTCCAGTTTTGACCTTTTATGGGGAAACCCTCATGGACCTCATTTCTTCTGAGACCCAGTCATAAAAATATGGGAGGATAATGGGACACAAATACTAAAGGAACTCTATGAAGAAAATACCCCCAAATGATTTGGGAAACTCAGGGCCAAATACAATCCTCCAGGTATACACATGTTCCGCTACTTTCAGGCAAGACATTACAAAGCTACTGGAAATGGAACACTCTTAATCTACCACCACCCAACATTGTGGTACTGGCACTTTTTGACCATCAGCAGGACAGGAAACCAATCTTAGCACTGTTAAATAGGACTCTCCAGGTGCTGGAGAGATGTAATATGGTTGGCATTCTCCTGGGGGTTCTTTCCAAGTGATTAAGCTGGAGGAAACTGAATTATCACTAACAAGGGGACACAATTGAAAGACGGGGCGGTTCAGGGCAATGTGAGGAAGTATTATTTCCCAGAGGGTAGTGGATGCATGGAACAGCCTACCTGAGGAGGTTGTGGGGTCTAAAACTGTGGGAGAATTCAAGAATGCATGGGACAGACATAAGGCAATTCTTGTGGGGGGGGGGTAGGAAGAAATAGGCTGTTGGTTAACTAAGATCTGTGGCCTATCCTGTAGGTAGGGAAATGGGCAGACTAGATGGGCCAAGCGGTCCTTATCTGCCATCAAATCTATATTTCTATGTTTTCAGTCATTTTTCATTCATTCATTCTTCTGCCTTCTTTTTATTTCATTATGCTGTTAATATTTGTTGTTTTTCTTCTCCTTTATCTGTCTTTCTTTTCTACTCCTCAACCTTCTATAATTTCTTCTTTCTATTCTCTTACTGTTTTCCCCTCTTCCTCACCTCCTGTCCCTTCCTCCTTCTCTATCCCTTCTCTCATCCATTCCCCCTGGCGTCCTTTGTGTCAATTTCTTACTGTTCCTTGGCTTCACCTTGAAACTCTTTGGTGCCTCTTGTCCCATCTCTCTTCCTATTCTACCTCTTTTTCTTCCTCTGCTCTCCCCACTTCTAAGCAGCATAATTGTGTGCTAAATCTCTTTGTCAGTTTATTACTTTTGTTAGCTGGTGACATTGAGATTAATCCTGGTCCCACTACATCTTCACCTTTGCAACTTCTCAAAGGGTTAAGGGTGGCTCATCTAAATATCCACTGTCTCCTCCCCAGAACTGACCAGCTATCACATATCATGCTTAATCTTTGGCTGGATGTTCTAGCTATATCTGAAACCGGGCTCGCCTCTAAGGTCCCACATTCAGCTGTAACTAACTGGTTTACCCTAGTCAGACAAGATCACTTTAAAAGGGGTGGTGGTGTTGTAGTTTATATATCTAATAGGTTACAGAGTACAACTGTTCTCACTGTCTCCTCTCCCACTTCCCATGAGCTTATCCTCTTCAAACTCTCACTTCTCTGTTACCATCTTTATTTTTGGTGTTTACTGCTGTCCTGGTGTTTCCTATGCTTCAGTTACTGGCCTCCTTTTCTCTATCTGGTCCTTTTCATTGAGTGGTGAGTTACTTATACTTGGTGACTTTAATTTAAATTGGATCGCCTCTAATGCCTATCAATTTTCTCAAAATATGAAGTCTCTGCAGCTGACCCAATTAATTTCTGAATCCACCTGTTTAAATTTCAGATCCTTAAACCACTCTTTGATTGACTGGGTCCTTGCTTCACACCCCCACCGTGTAATAGATGCAGGTATTCTTCCAGATGCACTCAGCGATCATCATATGGTTTACTGTGTGTGTAAGCTACACTGACCTAAGCCCCCCCAAATTCATTTACCTCAAGTTTTTTAAGTCACTTGATGTGACCTCTCTCCTTGCTGATCTTTGGTGTATTGACTGGTCCACCATCTCTACAGCCTGTAATATAAATTCTGCCCTACAGTACTTCCAGTCTAAATTCTTGGCTGTATGGGATAGTCATGCACCCCTGCGCAGAACCAGTGTGTGGGGTTCTCACCTTCCCTGGATAATGGCTGAAGTACTTTCTTGTCTCCATACTAGAGACCTTGCCTGGCACAGTTTTACAGTCAGTGGCTCACAGTCCTCACTGGCCTATTACAGAAGCCTTCATAATGCCTGTACCAAAGCTGCCAGACTAGCGAAATCTAATATTTTGGTTAGACGCTACAAAACAACATAAATAACCCCTCCAACTTTTGAAATGTTATTCATTCCCTCTTCATCCCTCTGACCCAGCCTTCCCCTCCAACTCTAAAAATTGGTGCCACTCTAATTTCTGAGCATTCTGCTGTTGCTAACTCTTTTAATTCCTACTTTACTACCTGTGCCCTTTCACTCATCACTCCCTCCACCTTCATCCCTCCATCCCTCTCCCCGCCTTCTTCTCTTCTTCTGTTCTCCTTCTCTCATATCACTCCTGCTGCTTCCCTTAACACCCTGTTTTTCCTTAATCCACTCAAGGGTGTTAGTCCTGATGGTCTTGATCCTAAGCTTCTCCTTCCCTCGGCACCTGCTACTGCTCTTTCCATTACCTTACTTTTAAATCTCTCCTTCTCCTCCTCTACTGTTCCCGACATCCGGAAACAGGCTACTGTCATACCAATTCACAAAAGTGGTGATCCTACCTGTCCTGGTAACTTCCATCCAATTTTACTCCTTCCTACTCTGGCTAAGTTACAGGAATACATTGTTCTATCTCAGTGTACTGCCTTTCTCAACAATTCCTCCTTTTTCACCCCCTCCCAGTCCGGTTTTAGGAAATACCACTCTAATTCGACCTCCCTCCTCTGGTTCACTGATTCCATACTTGCAGATATGGATAAAGGACTGATGACTTCTGCCATTTTTGTCTATTTTGCTAAAGCCTTCGACATTGTGGTGCATCCCCTCCCACTGGACAAATTAAAGTTGCGGGCCTCTCTGACTCTTCAGTCAAATGGTTTTATTCCTACTTAAAGGCAGGTCTCAAGTTGTCCAGATAGGTAAATCAATTTCACCTTCTCTTCCTATGAGCTGAGGTGTCCCACAAGGGTCTGTCCTGGGTTCTGTTCTCTTTTCAGTAATCCTAAATGACCTCCCCTCTGTCTGTTCCTCTGCATCCATTCATATGTATGTGGATGACACAGTTCTTTTTGCTTCTGGCTCCTTTTCTCATGACTTCACCTTCCAACAACAGTTGACCTTTGGCAAAATTCAGTACTGGTTCAAGATAAACCAGCTCTCTCTTAATGCCAAAAAAGTCTCCATCACTTTTGGTACCCAGCAGAGGCTTGCCAAACTTAGTTTTCCTCCCCTATTTAATATCCTTGATGGTGCTAAACTTAAAGATGTTTCCTCCTTTAAGTACCTAGGGGTCTGCCTTGACCAGCATCTTGATTTCTCTGTGTACATTGATGCAATTCATCATAAGCTTCACCCGAAGTTTGGTGTTTTGTACAGGAACAAAGCATGTCTTCTGCTCCCTGTCTGCCAAAAAAATAGTTCTAAAAATGATCCTTCCAATCTTTGACTATGGTGACCTAGTCTACAGTAGTGCCTCTAAAACCTCCCTTGCCTGACTGGACCCTCTTTTTCATTCTTTCTGCCACTTTGCTTTAGATTGCCTTTCTCTTACTCACCATTGTTCTCTTTACTCAGCTCTTGCGTTCCCTTATATTGATACTAGGTGACTTTCCCACTGTGTCACCTTTTTGGCTCAATTCTGGTTTGGCACTCTTCCCTCTTATCTTAAATCCCTTCTATCCCATCCTCCTTCTTCTTCCTCCTACCCTCTTCACAGCAATTCTTTCCATTCTCTTAATATCTCTCTTAGAAAAACTATTGCTGGTCAGTCTGCTTTTTCTTACTGCTTTCCTAAACTGTAATCCTCCATTCCCCTTTCTGTTCATTCTGCCTCTTCTACTTCTTCCCAAAAGTCTCCTCTTTCTGGCTTTTATTGTCCTACCTGCAACTGCCTCGGACCCTTTCTCTATTTCTCTATTTCCTAGGCATGTCCTCTTCTTGCTGTTCCATTATTGTCTCTCTCTTACTGTATAAATTTGAGAAGTGTTTTTATTTTCTATTAGCCTTTATTTAGCATTTGCCTTAATAATTGTAATTCTGCTAGTATTACTATATTATTGTATTTAACTTGTTATTATATTGTTAACTTCTCCTCCTCCCCTCTCCCCCAGGACTAATCTGGAAATGAGCTGTTGTCAGCTCAGTATGTATTTCCTGGTTAAACTTTTAAATAAATAAATATTTATGCTTGATGTTTGTTACTTAATCTTGGCATTTTAATAATGTGCATTCACCCCAAACAAAAGCAACAAAGAGTGCCCTGTTTCAAGCAGTCTGGCCTTTCCTTCATACCACTAAGTCAGTAATATTAGGGGGTTGATTTTAATTAGAAACCTAGAAACATAGAATTTGACAGCAGATAAGAACTGCTTGACCCATCCAGTCTGCCAGTTTCTCTCTACCTACACTATTACCACAAACTGTGCCCGACCTACAACTCTTTCTCCCTCCCCCCTTTCCATTGATTCCCTTGTGCTTATCCCACACATTCTTGAACCCACCACTGTTTTTGCCCCTACATCTTCCACTGGAAGTCTGTTCCAGGAATCCATGACTCTTTCTGTGAAGTACTTCCTCATGTCTCTCCTGAATCTACTGCCCTCCTGCTTCACAGCATGTCCCCTTGTTCTTGAGCACCTTTTCTTCTGACAAATACTTCCCTCCTGTACCTGATTTATTCTGAGAAGTATTTAAAGGTCTCTATCATATTCCCCTCTCCCTCTTCTGTTCCATGGTGTACATATTGAGGTCCTTTAATCTCTCTTCATAAAGATTTTGAAGCAAACCCTGCACCATTTTAGTTGCTCTACTGTGGACCACCTCCACTCTGTCTATATCATTTCAGAGATGTGGTCTCCAGAACCGGACACAGTACTCTAAGTGTGTTCTTAACAGTGATCTATACTGAGGCAACACCACCTTCTCTTTCCACTGGTGATACCCCTCTCTATGCACTCTAGAATCCCATTAGCCCTCCCTACTGCCTTGTCACACAGCATGTCCACCTTTAGGTTATCCAAATGATAGTCTCCAGATCTCTTTCCTGCTTGGTGGTCATCAATACCACTCCAGCCATTTTGTACTACACCCCTGCACTTCTGTGCTCCAAGTACATTATTTTACAGTTTTCACCATTGAACTCAAGCTGCCATACCCTTGACCACTCTTCTAGTTTTCTTAGGTTTCTGCTCATCCTTTCCACCCCTTCGAGTGTCCACTGTATTGCAGATTTTGATGTTAACCACAAAGAGGCAGACATTCCCTTCCAGCTACTCTGCAATGTCACTTATAAAGACATTAAAGAGGACCAGTCCCTGAACTGATCCCTGAGGCACCCCACTGTTCACCCTCCCTCCCTTCCTTGGAGTGAACTCTGTTTACCACCACCCTCTGTTGCCTATCCCCTAGCAAATTTCTTATCCCATTTACCACCTTTGGACTCACTCCTAAGTTAGGGAGTTTGTAAAGGCTTTTTTTACTTCTAGAACAGGTATTCCACCGTTGCCTAACTAGAAGTTTTCTATTACTAACCTTTCCAGGCCAGCTTTGGTGTCCACAAAGAGTGGAGGAGAGAGATAACTGGACTGCAAATTGAGCCCTCCAGGCTGAAAAAAAATGTATCTTGTAGAGAGACAGGCCTCTGAACAGCCCTCAGTGGAGTGAAGAGTTGTAGCGGTGGACTAAGCCAAAACCCACTGACAGTAGTCTCAGTAAAACCCATGGGGGTCTATCGGCCTGCCTTTTGTGGAGTTCTGGATGATTTTCCCAGCTGGTCTCAAGGATTTTAGACCTTTATTGCTTTACAAGCATAATAAACTCTGTAGTGTATCACAGTACTGCAAAGCACACCTTTTAAATTGTTGCTATGTTTACCATCGCCATAGCTGTTTGGGTTTTGTGAGGTGCAGCTCAGAACACACTTTCATTTGGTGAACATCGGGTGTACACATGGTGTATGCCTATCTATGCCTATTCAGTGTTTGCTTATGTTAGCATGATATGTATGGCAAGTATTTATATAAAGGGGATTTCTAATACCTGTCTACTTATTTTTATCAGGGTGTGAGCACTCAGGAATGTGGAGCTAGATACGGACATTTTTGTTTTCTTTATAGAGACCAAAGGTGGGCAATTGAGAGCCTTTACAAAATTAGTAAAAGTAGTGGCATTAGAGAAATGATATTTAGAGGGCAGTTTAATAAACTATTTTAAAATTTAAATTTAAAACAAATATCCTGTTTTAAAACCAGGAAGTGATTTCAGGTTGCTGATTGGACCAGGTTAGCACATGATCTTTTAGTATTTACTGTGCTGGTCCTGTCAGAGTGGTACAATTCTTTGGCACACACTAGGAAGAGCACCCTTGGATGGCATGTACGTGTGTGCTTGTATTTTGCTTAGCATGGTTTTCTTTTTGCCTCATTATCTTGCTGTCTCGGTCAGAGTATTTGAGTTGATGTTTTATCTCTCTGCAAATGGACCTGTTAATGGACTTATAGCTTACGGTCTTGTTTATAGTGGTAGTGCTTTTTTACGCTTTTTTATACCAGGTTTATAACCTGTAAAACTTTTTTGCAGAAATGGCATAATAGAGCAAGAACTAAAGTGCAAGAACTGAAGAACAAGGCAGAAAAGTCACTGCTCTGGCAGCAGGGTTTAGGATACAGAGTTTTAGAGTTTTTAAACTCTTAACAACAAGCCGTCTTCAGCTCCCGAGAGCTGCACAGCATTATACAGTTTTACACAGTGTAACAGCATATCTTGGTCAAAAGTAAGTTTTTAAATATTATATATTGTGAAAACATAGTAGAAGTATATTAAAAATATCCTGTTTTATGCAATAAGGTTAAAGTTTGGGGAACTGACTATCTGATATAATCTTTTTTTAATTTTGTGGATGGTTTTTACTCATTATCTGTTATTAGCCTGTGGTATTATCTTCTGTGTCTCTGTTTTTGTTTATATCTAATGCCAGTAAACAGAATTATTATGACCTTGTCAAAGAAAATATTAAGCCACAGGAGAAAAACTGGTTTATGTCCCTAAAGAACTGAGTGGTGGTTCTCAAGATCTATAAGCTATATCTATTGAAGGACTAAGAAGGATTAAAGAAGAAAGATCTATTCACTATTTATAGTCCATCTGAAATTATCAAATCTGCTGGAATTTAGATACATAAGAGTTAAAGACGGATTTGAAAGCATAAAGACAACTTATCTTAGAGCCTGAAGAGGTTTAAGAATCAAGCTGAATTAAACTGAACGGCATTGAATTTAGTCAGTAGACATTATGGGAATTTATGAACTTGAAACGAAGGAGAACAAAAGGAGAATAAAAAAGGAAAAAGAAAAATCACAAGATATATTTGGAGTAACGTAAGCTTTTTTATACAAGTGTTTCTGGATCTTGTTGGAATGGACTTTAAGTACAAATTAGTTAATTAGTCATATGTTCATAGTTAAATCATATAGATTGATTGGGAAGGCAATTAGCAATCAGTGATATACCAATTTAACATCTAGCTAGGATATTGTTCTAGCACTGGCATTGTATGAATTAAGCATTTATTTATTTATTCATTGTATTTCATTGCATTTTCATTAATCATGCCTGTTGAGACAAGGGGAAAGATTAATAATAGAAGCACAATGGATCTATCTAGAAAGATCGGAAAAGGAACTAGAAAACAACAGATGTTAAAAAGTGAAGGACAATCAGGACTTAATGTAATGATTGAAATACCAGATAAGGATTTTCAGTGAATAAAGGGAACAGGGGGTTAGATAAAAGGGAATTAGAGAAGGAAAGTCAAAAAAATCATTGACACTAAAACTGACACTGATATTGGGAGTTTGTTTAAAGTTCCTCTAAAGGGAAGCAAACCTAATCCCATTAATAAGAATAAGATTATGTAGCCATCTGTTTGGGAACTATGGAAAGATAAAGAGCAGAAGGTAATACAAGGAAAACAAAAAAACGTAAGGATTCAATTTTAACATCATTTAGTCAGAGTAATACAGACAAGCTAGAACAGTCAGATCTCCAGGTGTCACTTACACAAGATCCTGGGTTAATTGAATTAGCAAATAATGAAGTGAGTAATACGGTGGAAAATATAAAAGAAATTATTCAATCTAATTACAGGATGGAAGAAAAAATCTGAGAATTTTATAGAATAAAAATGAGACTTATAGATAACTGTAGTTCTCCACTTTTGGTGTCACAGAATAAAAATGAGGAACCTAGAGACAATAATGATCTTTGGGAACAGGAGGTAGTAACAGCAGAAGTATCATGGTCCACTAATGAAATGACTCAATTCATGAGTCCCATTGAAGATGTTACTCCACCATTGGATACATTGACCAAGGGATGTGTAGGTGCACTAAGGGACCCACTACTAGCTAATACTATGATATATGAACAATTAATTAAAGTCCTCCAGAACCTTTCATTTGTAAAAGGGGTGTGCCTGGAGAATAAAAATAAAATTGATTGGATATTCAGCGTAATGGTTAATAGAAAGGTAGATAAAGAGATTATTTCAATGAATAAGATAGAAATGTATAGTTTGGAGTAGGGTAAAACATTGGAAGATCTTAAACAGATGGAGTCAGCTTTGAATTTAGAGGAAGGAATGAGTTTCAGTACAAATTTGGAAATTATGGAGGCTGGAACTAACATAGATTCTGATAGTGAATTAGTAATGTTGCCCAAGGGGCATGAACAATGTAATAGTATTATAGAGAAGTTAAGATCAAGGAATACAGAGATATAGAAAAAGGGTATAGAGCAAGAAAAAATATATAGAGAACGTGTAACAAATATAAAGGGAAAGGAAGACAAAAATCAGAAATCTAAATTGAATAAACAATTAAATAAGATAGAAAAAACACAGGGTACCAGTGAAGTAACTCAGGGGAATAAAAAGGAAAAACATAAGGCATATAAAGATGGTGATAATGTGACTGATACAGGTAAAACACTGAAGGTGACAAGAATGGATAAAGAGAGAGACTTGCAAAGTTCTTTAGTAAAACAAATCTAAACCTAATGGGAAAAGACTAGTAGGAGCTAGAGAGGGAGCTAAAGAGAAGAAAATAGAAAAAGAGGAAGAATAAAAAAGTATTAACAAAATGAGGAGTAAGGGTAAGGAAAGACAAAAGGAAAATGTAACACCAGTACAAGAACAGGAGACTAGGCTAGAGACAGAGGATAGTATAGAACCCTGGAATAAAGAATTAGAAAATAAGAAAAAGATAGATGAAAAAGAAGGGCAAAAGGAAAAAATAAAAGGAAAAGGAAACTCAAAACAACTTAAGAGGCATTCTGTTTAGAACTCTGGAGACTGACTATGTCCTACCTTTATATAAAGTTCCAATTATGCCATAAGAAACTGAAACAAAGCTGAATGAAAACCTAAAGCAATTTATAGGATCAGTTTTACAAACAAATACTTGCAGTGACAAATTTATGTCCAAATTCAGCATTATAAGACCTCTGATACAGAGATGTTTTTATTGCTCTCTGACCAATATTATGTCTTAAAGGCTATCTAAAATCAGAAAGTAAGAATGAGGGAGTTGGGAATGGAAATTGATAAAGAAACAACAATTAAGACATTGTTTCCAGAGTTCTATTAGAATAGTAGGGATAGATCTTTATTAAGGAATGATCTGGTGATTTCAGTTTTTGGTTTGAACAATTTTCTATATGAAACCAAACATAACCTTCATGCTAAGGTAATAGGTATGTTACAGAATCTGACTAAAGATAACAGGTTGAACAATATGGTTAAATATGTGAGAAGACAAGAGAGTGGAGGAAAAATCCTAATTTGGGCAAATAATGAAAAAGATTATAGACATATTTTGTCCAAAATAGAATTGTTAGATAAGGTTGAAATGCACTTACATGGAGAACATGAAGTATTAGAAAGATCACGAGAACTACAGATTAATGAACAATGGCTAAATATGATAAAGACAGCCAACCGATACCAAATATTACAGGACATGGAAGATTGACATGTACTAGACAAATACCCAAGTTTAAGTAAAGAAGAGGGTATAAATAGATATAACATGTTATCGTGGAACATAACTCCAGTATTGCTAGGCTTATTTAATAACATAACCCAAACAGGTATAATCCCTCACACTTGGAGAGAGAAAGAACATAATTATTCTTATTTTTAAGAAAGGAGACCATAGAGATCCTAGTAATTATAGACCAATTAGCTTATTAAATAATTCACAAAAATGATTTGCAAAGATTTTGCTCAATAGAATGATGGATTGGATTATTAGAGAACAGATATTGGATGAAGCTCAGGTTGGAATAATGCCAGGCCACTCCATCCTGGATCAATGTTTTGTTCTGACACATCTAATACATAAACACACAAGAATTGAAAACCAAAAATTATTTTATGTCTTTGGGGATTTAAGGGCAGCTTTTGATAGAGTAATTAGGGAAAAGTTATGGAAGGTCCTACACAGCTATGGTTTAGATCCAGCAATATTAAATCCAATAAAAAAACTCTATCAAGATAATTACTGTATACCACAGTACGATGTAATATAGAAGGAGACTGTACTAATAAATTTCCATCTAATACTGGTCTCTGGCAGGGCTGTGTTCTGTCTCCCATTTTGTTTCATTTGTTTCTTAATAAGGTCTTGGAGAGGATGAGGGATTCAGAGCTGCACATGCCTAAGTTGGGTTCCAGGGGATGCCCATACCTGGCATTTGCTGATGATGTGGTATTGATCTCCACAAGTTATTTGGGGATAAAAAGAGTTTGAATCAGTTTCATAATGAGTGCTCAAAACTTGCTTTGGAGATTAATTTTAGCAAAACAAAGTATATGATATTTAATAAAAACTCCATTGGAAAAGGCAGGATGTGCTAGTTAAAATGTAACAATAATGAAATTGAGTAAGTAAGGAAATTTTGTTATCTTGGTATAACATTTACATACAATCACAGTTGGAAAGAACACATTAATTCAATAACTGAAAAGATAGAAAAAGTGGTGCCTTCATTTGAGAGATTTAATTATAAATATGGAGGCCAATCCAGTTAAGGGTCCACGTAGGGTGTTAAATGCTAAAGCACATTCACAGATATTGTATGGGGCAGAGATATTGGGGATGGAAAAAACAGAACAATTAGAAATAATAGGGAATACATTTTATAAACGCTTACTGTCGCTACCTAAAGAAGCTGCTTCGTGTTTAGTTAGGCAAGAGATAGGTCAACTCCCAATTAAATGTAGTGTAGAAATAAGACTTGGTAACTATTGGTTTAAAGTGTATAACATGAAAGAAAATTATTTATCAAGAATGTGTATTGAAGAGATGTTAGCATATAGATTGAAGGGCTTCAACTTCCCGAGCACTACTATTTTGGAAAAATTAATCAAGCCATATGGCTTATTGGATACGTTGATGGAGAGCACTAAAACTCCTTTTGGAGAGAGAAAGGAAATTATTAAGACTAGAATAAAAGATATACATATCCAAAGGGAAATAGCTTGGCTAAAAATTATAAACACAGCATGTGGTTAGCCACTAATGTAAAGATACAATTTAGCATGTATCACTATTTACATCTAATAAAAAAATCCTAGTAACAGAAAAGCTTACAGTATACTAAATTTAGATTTGGATACATGGAAAATAATTGTTTTAAGAAAAAGTATGGTATCGGAAAGTCCAAAATGTGTGCTTGTGAAAGGGATGAAGATACCCCAAAACATCTTCTTTTAATATGTCCTTTATATAAATCACAGAGGAAATTTTATTTGGGAGATATATTGTCAAAACTTGACATGGAACCTGCATATCAGTTTAACTGTCTCTAAAAAACAAACAACAGGTTGCCTTGAAAGAATACCTTGGCTTTGCAGGTTAATTGAATATAAAAAAATACATACACAAAAATAACTCTTGGAACTAGAAAACTGTTTATTGTATTTGATTAAAGGATCCTACAAGGAGTAACAGATCAGTGCAACTGTAAGCATTTACAGTGTATATTGCCATATACTGTAACTATTAAGATCATTGTAATTTATTTATAGTTATTGAGAAAATGGAGGCTTAAAAGAATTTATTTTTTGTATATTTTAACATTTATAAAGACAATTTTAACTTGTCAACAATAACATTTCACTACTACACTCCTAAGTTACCCAGCTTGGTTACTAGTCTCCTGTGTAGAATGGTGTTGAAAGCCTTACTGAAAATCTAGATAGGCCAATATCCACTGCTCTACCCTGATCTAAATCCTTTGTCAAACAGTCAAAGAAATCTATCAGATTTTTTCACATGACCTTCCAACTGTGAAACCATGCAGCCTCAGGTCTTGTAACCCACTGGATTCAAGATAGTCCACAATCCTTTCCTTCAACAATTATTCCATTAACTTTCCCATCACTGATATCAGGCTGACTGGTATATAATTGCCAGCCTCCTCCCTGCTACCACTTTTGTGTAGGGGGACCACATCCAAACTCCTCCAGTCTTCTGGAATCACTCCTGTTTCCAGTGAGCTGTTAAACAGAACTGCCAGAGGTGCAGCCAGTATTTCCCTGAGCTCCTTCAATACCTTTGGATGTAGCTCATCTGGTCCCATTGCTTTGTTCACCTTCAGATTAGTAAGTCCCTTCAGTACTCTCACCTCCAAACAAGCATTTGTCAATGCAGAATGTTCATCATTTGTAGAGACAGTGAAGAGTGGGAGAGTGTAGTAGTGCAGGAATAATTTTATTTATATTTAAAAAGATGTGATTTGCATTTTTTTGGACCCTGGAGGAATTGAGATGATATATGTAATAGGCTAACTGGGCTGCAGCTGAATGAATATATGTTCCAAAGCAGAATTTTATCTTGCTTAACCTGAGCCTTATAATTTATTGTACTGTACAAGCAATAATCTTTTCTCTCTTTTTCTTTCATGAATTACGGGAACCTAGAGCAAGCCTAGAGTTTTTGAGTTTCTCTGGTGTCCAGTAATTACAAGTTGTTAGCATTTTGGGTTGGTGATAGTAGGTCAGATAGTTTCATTGTTGTTATTAGCTACTTTATACTTGATTGTATAATTGTATTTGTTATTAAGTATGGGGACGTGCAGGGCATTGAACGCCCATTTTACTGGGAGCTTTATCAGGGGGTTTAGTGTGTGTGCAAAACTAAATAGTAGCAGTGCACTCACATTATGTTAAGATATCTTGTAGAAACTGGGACTTATAATTTAGTGTAATCTACAAGCAATAGCCATTTCTGTAGTGGTGCAGTCAAATGGGGGAAGGGTATGCATCAATCAGACTTGAACGGTTGATGTGCGTACATGGGGGCTGGAAGAAGTATTTTTTATGTGTCAAGAAAACAGGCTTTGCGTTTTCCCACACTTGAACAAGCAGAATGAGAAACAACTTCAAGGGCATTGCATCAGGACCTCTACAGATCAGGATCTGCAACTTGCAGACTTTCCCCTGATAACAGCATCAGTCCGTTGGCTACTGGATGATGGGGATGCAGGAAGGGGAGGGTGGGAGGGTAAGCGATACCGGTTGATAATTGATATGTGGGCATGTTGTTCTCCTCTCAGCTTTGTCTGAGTCAGGTTGTTGAATGGAAACCAACCCTTGGCAGAGTGGATCTGGGGTGCCAGCATTATTGTGAGTATCTGATTGGTATTCCCTTCCTCAAATAAGGCTTTAGCTGTGGGCAGCAGCAGTGGCTTCTCTTTTAGTTTCAGTTCAGTTCTTCATGTGACATAGCCTGCAGCCTCTGCACAGCCCACCACACACAAACACACACACTTCCGCGATGCACTCGTTGGGGCAGCTGGCCAGCCCAGTTTATATATTTAATATTTCCAGGGTGGGGGCTGGTGGCCTGGGACAGCTGCTCTGTCTGTAGACAGTGGGTGCCAAGGGATGCCCACAGTCGGAGCTTTTTATTCCAAAAATATGCGATGGGCTGTGCACTGAAACTTTCTCTCCTGAGTTAGTCCAGCCTGGCTGATGATTGATGTGGTACTGTCATGCCCCTTGCAGACCACTCTGCATTGGACAGACAGTGTCACTCCCTTCAAAAGTCACTCATACCAAGAAGTTCACTGTGCGTGCACACACGGCAACTTAAAACAATTTCACACTCTCTTTTCTCACTATCTCATGCAGGGTGTTTGCCAACTCCACACCATGGACAGGAGAACTCTGGTTCACTCTCTGCAGGCAACTCATTTCTCTGTTGCTCTCTCAGTGTATATGTGTGTGTGTGTGTGTGTGTGTGTGTGTGTGTGTCTCTCTCTCTCTCTCTCTCTCTTGCAGCTGCAGGAAATGTGGAGAGAAAGCGAGAGAGAGAGAGAGAGAGAGAAAATGTTCACACCCCCGTTTCTCATTGTCTCTTTTGCTCTGATATGCGGAGTACTCCTTTTGAACATTACAAAATGGCCACCCATTAAAGACATGGGGAACACTGCATTAAGAAGATGTTGCTGACTGCAGGGCTGCCTGATGGCCTAGGTCTAAACATAGACAGAGGAGAGAGAGAGAGAGAGAGAGAGAGAGAGAGAGAGAGAGAAATGTCCCATCCCCATTGCTCACTGTGTGTGTGTGTGTGTCTCTCTCTCTCTCCCTCTCGCTATTACGCTGTCTCTCTCAGGCATGCAGCATGCAGCTTCTCATCTGCCTATACTTGTAATCATTGCCTTTGGGTTAGGGTTGTCTTGTTCTCCCACTTCTGGTTATCTCTGACCCCCTGTCACACACTGCAGGACATTACTGTGACACCGGAAGAATGGAGAGCACATGGTAGGGGAAACAGTCACTGACAGCGGGTTGGAGGTGTCTCTCCGATGTGCACTCCTGATCTCCAACCCACTGTCACACACTGCAAGGCAGCCTGTGGATGGGGAGCACAAATTGGGGGGTGGAAAGGAAGAGAGGCTCTCACAATCTGGAAATGAAGCTTAGGACAGCTCGTGCCCTGGATCACACGCTTCTGCCGTTCTCCGTGTGGCTCCAAAGTCAACAGCAGCAATGGTACAAACAGCCACAAACAGCAATGGGAACTGTGGACAGAAATCATCATCAATCTTTGAGGACAGCGTGTAGCAGGCAACACCTATGACACAGTCCTCCATCCCTCCCAAGTTAGTCCCTCTTCACCTGCGGCTGGTATTAACATAGCGCCAGTAAGTTGACAGCAACAGTAAAAGTTGAACTTGTAACCACAGTAGGTTTGCAACGAGTGCAACAACACTTACTTGGGATGGGAGACACGACTGTCAACTGTGCATTTTGTCATCGCCGTGCTCACAGATCAAGATTCAGGATGGAGTCGAGTGGGGTCAGGGTCGTTACTTCACAGAAAAACACGGGAGAAAAAATAACCAAACAAAAAAAGAAATGCTGACCATCTCTTTCTTCATCTGCCATGTAATAAGTAATGCATGGCACAGTGGCAGAGGGAGAGAGGCAGAGATCGAAGGGAGTAGCTAGCACAGAAGGAGTGGATGAGAGGCAGCATGGAGAAACACGTTCCTCAGAGGACGACACACAGAGATACATTCAGTGACAGTGGTATGCTGAGTGACTAATGACATTGGCTGTTGCCCATTAACTTTCTGCAGTCCCTTCTAATTTTGGGATTACAGTTAGTGGAGCGTCTGCAGCTGTAGTGTAACTATTGTCATGCAGTACTGTTATTGACAGTTCCATTCTCTGTCCGCTGTCAGTACCCCTTTTGTGTCTTGCCCGCAGAACTAGCCCTTGGACATGCTCCCACTTCGTGTCTCAGCTGTTCCCAGTACTATGTGCAAGTACAGACCCGCCTGTCACTCTGTACCTTCTTTACTGTGGGACCATAGCTGTCATATGGCTGGCTGCCAACCACTGAACAATGCCCAAACATTACAAAACTGTTTACTTTGGCTGCATTTATACTGACACATGCCAGCCTAACAGCATGTCTCACTCATCTTTACTTTCAAGCTACAGCCTGTCATCCTCTCACGCACATCAAGGGAACGAGCCATGCTGCTGTTGCTTCAGCCCTGTCATTTGAAGTGCATGACCACTCCGTCTCACAAACACAAACTCTGTCATCCAGAGCCTGCCTACTGATTCACCTGCCACACACCAGCCCCTTGAACAGCACTCTGCATTGGACTCCACCCTCATACCCTTCTACAGCAACTCTCATACCAACATGTTCACTTGCGCGCACGATGAACATAGAAAGGACTAGTGTCCACCTCCTTCCCTCCAAGGCTTTTGTTACTTTCATTTGGCCTAGCCCCTCTCCTTCCTCTGTGAACACTGAACAAAAGTATTTGTTACAGATGTCTGCCTTTTCCTGGCCCCCTCTGCACAGCACCCCCCTTCCTTTATTAATCTGTCATTCCCATCCCTGATCTTCCGCTTTTCACTTACCTAAAAATGTCTTTTCCCCTTTCATTACCTCCCGGTCTATTCTTTCTTCAGTTTGTGCCTTTGTGCTCCTTACTGGTTTCTCTGCTTCCCTTTGTTTCCACGATACGCCTCCCTATCCTCCTCCCTCTGTGTCTCCTTATATCTTCTGAATGCTGACCTTTTAGCCTGTATCTTTCCAGCCATATCTTTCAAGAACCATAGCAGTCTCTTTTTCCTTTTGCTTTTGCTCACTTGTTTAATGGAGAGATTTCTTGCCCTTACTATGCTCCCTTTTGTCTTCATCCACTGTTCCTCCACCCTACTCAGGCCATCCTCCCCCCCACAAGGTTGCCCCTGAGGCATTAATCTATCTTTATCAAATCTGCACTCCTAAACTCCAGGACCCTCACCCTTGAGTGGTTCAATTACGGAGCCATTGCTATATTCAACCACGCCATATGGTGATCACTGGTCCCCTAGGGGCCTCCCACATTGACATCTGGAATACTGTCCCTGTTAGTGAGTACCAGGTCCAGTATTGCCTCATAATAAGTGGATTCACTGACTAGATGCCTGATGAACACCTCCTGTAGACAGTCCAGGATGTCCCTGCTTCTAGCTGAAGCTGCTGCTGGGAGGCTCCAGTCTATATCTGGCAGGTTGATGTCCCCCACCAGCAACACCTCCCCTGTTTCTGTCATCTTGCCAATGGCTTCCACCAGTACCTTATCTAATTTCTCCCCCTGTGCTGGAGGTCTATAGATCACTCCAGTGGAAATAGTGGCTCCATTTCCTGTCTCCAGGATGACCCACAGTACCTCTACCTCCACTGTATTCCCATAGTGGTGAAATTACAAAGGGAGTTGCCAGGGCTTGGCCCCCCCAGCTCTAAAATGAGCCCCGGTGGCTCATGCGTCACTGCTATTGACTTATAATGAGAACAGGAGCTCAATTTAAAGAGGTGATCCTTATGGTCCCCCTAACTCCCAAACCTCATACAGTTTAATTCCAACACTGCCTGTATCTCTTGCACTATCATGCTTTCCCTCACATAAAGCACCACACCCCCTCCTTTTCTTCCCACCCAGTCCTTCCTGAACATAACCTGGGATGGCCATGTTCCAGTCATGGTTTTGAGTGCACCATGACTTGGTAATGGCCACAATATCCAGGTCAGCCTCTGCCATGATGGCCCCTAGGTCGGAAATCTTTTTTCTAGACTTCTAGCATTCATACACGTGATCTTCTAGATTTTGTTTCTACTCTGCTGGTTGCCCCCCTTTTTTCCATTTCACTCTCCCTCATTCCCCCCCCTTAATGCTCCCATTCGTTATTTAATTTGTTCCCTGCTGATTCCTCTTTTCTCGGGTTTTCCTTGCTCTCTACTTTAGCTTATGAGGGGGGCAGTTTCTGACTCCCTGATTCCTTTTGCCACCCCCTTGGCTAGTTTAAATGTTCATCGAATCCCTTCTCGGATGGATGCAGGACATCACCCCTCTTTAGGCTGTTATTCTCCTGGGGAGGTCCACAGTCCCCAGTGTAGCTGTACTCTTCCTCTCTGCACCATTCTTCAGCCATGAATTGAAGCTTCTGGTGGAGATCCCTCTTCTGCCCACTGTTATACACAGGCAGCACCTTAGTGAGAGCCACTGAGTGAGCTACCTAAGATCCCTCCCCAGCTCCCTAAACTCCCCCTGCACTATCCCAACTCCATCCCTACCCAGGTCATTAGTCCCCAGGTGGATAATGACATCCAGCTCTTCTTCCTGCCCAGCTGCTCTTGCAGTCCTCAGGATCTACTTACCATCCCTCTGGGCCATGATGCCAAGTAGGCCCCTAACTTGCCTCACCTCCCTTTCCTATTCCCAAATATATCCCCCTCACAATAGAGTCCCCCACCAGAGGTTGCTTCTTCCTCCTCTGGGGTCCTCTACCACACTCCTTAGGGTCTCCACTATGGAGGGCCTTCACGTCTTCCCTAATCACTACTATGGGTGCCTCCTCCTGGCAATCCCACCCCACCAGAGTGGCGTAGGAATTCCATAGTGGTACCAGTTGAGGAATGTGCCTCTGTCCTACTACCCCACCCTTCCAAAGCCCACCACAGTTCAGCCGCTTCTCCTCCCTGGCATCCTCTGAGGTAACAGTGGCAAGCTTGGTTGCCCCTCGGTAGGGGAAGAGGTTCCCTGAATCCTAGTCAACTCAACCTGGAGTCTAGCGACCTCCTCCCTTAACCCAGAGAAGTGTGTGCAGATGGGGCAGCACTGTAATCTCCAGAAGGTCTCTGAAAACTCTTGTTCCACAGCCGCTGCACTGCACCACTCCAAGCATTCTTCAACTTCTATTCTTCCTGTGTTATCTTGAAATACTTTCGTACCCTTACCCTGATTGGGTGTTTCTAGTTTGCCCTTTTTTGTTTATTTTTACTTGTGCTCCCCCATGCCTTGTTTAAATCTTTATATATTTCTACCCTAGACAGGGTATTGCTCCTATTCCCAGGGGGTAGTCAACCTTTAAACAGTTTTAAGCATCGTCAGGGTCAGGCGGCAAAATGACTCATTCCTGAGCTGTGCAAGCAAAATGAAACTCAGGTGTAAGCAGATACGGAGGTTGTCATGGGAATTATATATGCATGTGTAAATTCCATTTTCTGTTCCTACCTTGATACTGACTGGGACCTGCACTTGTTTGCAGGAATAGTTATTCCTAAAATACCCGAGGCTGTGTGTTTACAGTTAAGCAGTCCTAAAAGGATGGAATAAATTGAGCTAGCATTTAAAAACCTCTGCATAAATACTGCCCCCGACTTAGATGGTCTTCCAGTCAAATATTGGCAATTTCAGCTTCAACTTTATTTATTTATAAGCACATGTCAACAGGTACCCAAGCGCTTTACAATAATTAAAATAATAAATAGATAAAAATTACCATAAAACACCAAATAACTAATCGTAGTGCAGAAATTACTCATAATCTGGGAAGGCAAGATTGAATAAGTAGGCCTTTAAGGCTGACTTAAAGCTCTCCACAGTCAGGCACTCTCTTACCCAATAAGGTAGAGAATTCCACAGGGTCGGGGCTACAGAACTAAAAGCACGAGCCCCAGATGTCTTGAGGTGGACCCTGGGAATCTCCAGCAATCCTTCATCGGTGGAACAAAGTGGACAGACGGGGTGATAGGGGACCAGGAGATCTTGCAGGTAGACTGGACCCTGTCCATGTAGGGCTTTATAGGTCAGTAACCTGACCTTACACCACTGAACAGGCAGCCACTGCAGGCCGTGGAGCACCGGTGTGATATGGCAGGCTCGAGGCAAGCCAGTCAACAACCTGGTGGCCACATTCTGCACTAGCTGCAAGCAGTGAATATCAATCTCTGGCAGCCCTAGGTACAGGGAATTGCAGTAGTCAAGGCGGGAGGTCACGAAGGCATGGACCAGAGTAGAAAGGTCACCATGGGGCCCAGGTGCTTAATCCAGATGAGATTCCTCAGATGGTAAAAGGAGGACTTGACCACGGACTTGACCTGAACTTCAACTTCCCCATCCGGACTGTACATTGCTATCAGTTTTTAAAAGTATGTTGGTATCAGCCAACTCCCCACCATGACATACGCTCTCTTGATTTATGCCCACAAAGAGTTAAAACTGAGATGACTAATGGGAGACCATTAAACCTGTTGAATGTGGATCATAAGATCCTGTCCATAGAATCGGTGCCCTGCTTGTCTCATGCTGCTCCTGTGGTAATCGTTCCTGCACAGACATGTGCTACTAACCAGCTATGATCTATACAGCATAAATTACTCATGCTGCAGGAAATGTTTGAGCGAGGGGATAAAGGTTTGGTCCAGGGATTTCCGTTGTCTCTGGACTAAGAGAAAGCATTTGATTGGGTGCCTCATTCATATCAATATAGAATTCTTAGATTGTATGGTATTCCAGATGTCCTTTTAAATGGATAACCACATTATACAACAAAGCTGTTGTGACCCTTATGTGAATCATTGGTTGGGAACATCAGTGGCTTTGAGGAGGGGTGTAAGACAACAGTGCTATCTGAACACATTATTGTACATAATTACACTGGACCTGTTGATATGCTTAATTCAGAATATTGTACAAATGAAAGGTATAAATCTGATCCCAGACACTGCAGAAGTAAAGGCACTAGCATATACTGATGACCTGTGTAGTGCAATTCAAGATCAGGCATCAGAAGTGCATATTCAAGAGGTTTCATCCAGGTTTTTCAGAGTGGTAGATGCTAAAATAAAGTACAATAAAAATAAGGGACTCCCGATTAGGGTACAGGATCAGCTAAACCATGTTTCCCACATTGCTGGTATTTAAATTACTGATGGTCCCCTGCAGATATTGGTATTCAAATTCAGCCCAGCATTAGAAAACTGGAAAATATGTATGAGTGTAGCAGCAGACAAACTGATGGTGCTCAGGCAGAGAAATCTAGCCAAACAGAAAAGAGTGTTACCTATCCAAACACTATTACTTCCTTGTTTTTTGTTTTTAAGTCACATTTTGCCCCCCTCCCCATGGAATTGGATATGTAAGCAATAAACTACGACAGAGTGTAGGTTATGCTGGGATTTACTCATGCGTGGTGTGCTTAGGTAATGAGGCCACAGATCGAGTAAACTACACCAGAAGTGAGTAAGCCTCAGCATTACCCACACCCTGGTGTGGTTTATTGTGAATATACAATGTCCCCTTTTTTTGGTAACAAAAAAATAAAGAAAAATACTTTTTTTGTATTTAAAAAATGTGTTTTTTGAATTTATTGCTGTGCCACATAAAATAGTCCTATGTTGCTAGGAAGATGCTGCCCTTTGCTGTCCATTTGCTCCTATTCAGTTGGCTGGGAAACAGGAGGTTGAATTGTGTTGTTTTTAACACAAACGGAATGAAATAGAGAGGGAAAGATGGCAAGGCAACATTTTTTTTTTAAATCAGCGTGTATCTTACAGTAAGTGAAAAGGTTCCTTTTGTTGTTACAATCGGAGAGAGACAGAGAGATAGACTCGCTGGTGTCATGCCATATCAGTTCCTATTATGAGTCAGGTTCCAGGTCTCAAGTGTACTTGCACATCCTCTGTTGGTATGGCCCCAAAACAGT
The DNA here is from genome assembly GCA_016271365.2 of Neoceratodus forsteri. Lineage (NCBI taxonomy): Eukaryota > Metazoa > Chordata > Ceratodontiformes > Ceratodontidae > Neoceratodus > Neoceratodus forsteri. The sequence goes on along the minus strand of CM028133.1, from coordinate 146,086,618 downwards.
GCTGCCAGATTGGTTCCGTCTCTCGTAATTGCGAAATGCAATCAATAAAAAAAAAAAAAAAAAAAATAAGTGACAATGCAGCTTAAATAATATTGTTTGAATAGCATCTTTCATAAAATCATGCTGAATCAGTAGGACATACTCTGGGATGACACCATCAAACACAGAGTGAATACTGTGCTTTAATTCATTTCAGCGAACAGTGGGCTGGCTGGTAAATAGAAAGAGCAAGTAACTTTTTTTTCAAGGAAAATGTTTTGTGGCATACAAGATGGGTCTGAGGACTGTTGGGGTCCGTGAGTTTAAATCTGCAGTCTGTTTGAAAAGTCTGCTTTTCCGTCGCGGTTTAGGGGGAGTCAATATGACATTTTTTCATCTTTAATGTTTGGAGGGTCAGAGTGATTTTAAAAAGGAGAATTCCAGACGTGGCTGACTGGCACCTTTTACCATAGGTTATACTAGGATTTACAATGGCTGAGAGATGCCAGTCAGCCAAACAGATTTCCGCAGTTAGAGGCCCATTGTATAGTAGATTATATAGTGTGTTCTTTCAAGCACTATGAGGGAGCAGACTGAACCCTATTAAGAGAAGCAACTAATAGAGCATTATCAGCTGGTGGTGTCAATATGGTACACACAGTAGCAGGGATAGGCAAATGGTCTCTGCCCATACTTCTGACACCCCCAGACCAGGCCAACGTGACTGCCAAAGAAAATCAAGCCTTTCATGGCTCAACCTGAATCACTAAGTTGGCCCAGTTAGAAAGTAAAGTCCTGTCCAGGAATAACACTCTTACCACCAGTACTTCATGGAAAAGGTAAGGCAGGGTGCAGAAAAAAAAAAACCATTTCTTTCCCCCGATCTCTGATGGATACTCCTGAGTCCCTGGACTGTCACATGACCAACAAAGGCAAACACCCATGATCCTGGGGCACTGAAGGGATCCAACCAATGAGGGTCTCTGTTCTGTGACTGATTCATGTTCTAGCCAATCCTGTGTGTCAGACACCATAGCACATCCCTTGGAAACAGTGTATCGAGTGCATTTGGGGCTTTGCATTCAAATGAGACAGTTCTGTGTGTGTGTGTGTGTGTGTGTGTGTGTGTGTGTGTGTGTGTGTGTGTGTGTGTGCAGAAAGACTCCAAAAACATTTTTCATTTTGTTAGAGGAAGAGAGAGATTAGAGAGTCCAACAGCAGAGTGCAGACATTGCAGCAGAGTACTCTGCAAAAAAATGACTTTTTTAATTTTTGTTAGAGAGAGAGAGAGAGAGAGAGACCAACCAATTCAATAGGAGAGTGCATAGCAGAAAACAGCAGAGTGCAGATGTTGTAGACTCCACAGTAAAAAATCAAAAAAAACACCCATTTTCATTTGTCAGAGAGAGTAGAGAGAGAGGCCAATGAATTCAACAGCTGGCAACAGCAGAATGCATAAAAAAAAATGTTAAGGGGAGCAGCAGAGTCAGACAGGACAGGAGGCCTCTGTCTGAAGGTCATAGTGCCTTAGTAATTTTGAGGGGTGTTGTTTAGTGCCATACAGATTTTGAAGGGGGGGGGGGTGTAACCCACATCTCCAGGGCCAGAATAAGACATAGGCAACATAGGCACAGGCCTAGGGCTCCTGCCTTCCAAGGGGCCCCAAGCAATCCCCAACATATATTTACTATATATCCTTTTCTTTCTGCCTGAGCTGCATGTTTTTGTAAAGGACTGAGCCATTGAGTAAGTCAGGGGCTGAACTGTGACATGACTCTCACCTCCCTGATTAGGTGTTCAGTGCAGCAGACAGCTTCAGGGGCCCCAGCCAGGATGACCTTTAAGGTGTGAACAAGCCCATTTCCCTTGCTTTGTCTCCCACACCCATTTAGAATCCCAGCTTAGAATCTTACTCTTAACTATAAAAGATTAGCAGTGCAATTCAGTGTGTGTGCTTTATATATTTCCTTATGTATCTGTTTTATTGGCTTAGGTAACCTTGTATCATCCTTGAAATGTGAATGTAAGCACTAGCTTTTAATTTGCTTGAAACCTTTGTACCATACGAACATACGAAATTTGCCAGCAGATAAGGCCTAGAGGTCTATCAATTCTGCTCAAATGTGCAGCTAGCACCCCTTATTCTGCAGCTGCCCCTTCCTTCCACCCTTCCCTTTCATTAACCCTCCCCCTTGTCCTGTCCCATCCCCTTTTGAAGCAGTCCCCTGTTCTACTGGATACCACTTCTGCAGGTAACGCATTCCACCCAGCCACCACCCTCTCTGTAAAAAAGTGTCTCCTCATCTCCCTCCTGAACCTTCCTCCCTCCAGTCTCATATCATGGCCCCTGGTGTCCCTCCCCTCCCTTACTTTGAACAGCCCCTCTGTACTTGTCTTGTTTATTCCTTTCATGTATTTAAAGGTTTCAATCATGTCCCCCCTGTCCCTCCTCTCTTCCAGTGAGTCCATGTTCAGCTCCCTCAACCTCCTCTCATATGATAAGTCCCCCAGCCCCTTGATCATCTTTTGTCACCCTGCGCTGCAACCCCTCCAGTAACTCAATGTCCCTCTTCAGATACTGGCGCCAGTACTGCATGCGGTACTCCAGGTGCGGTCTAACTAATGACCTATACAGTGGCAGAATCACCTCCTCCCTCCTCAAGGATATACCCCTTGCAATACAACCCAGCATTTTGTTGGCCTTTGCAGCTGCCTTTCTACATTGTGCCGAGTTGTTCATTGACCCTGTAATGAGCACCCCCAGATCCTTCTCCTCCTCCTCTGTCTGGGCTAGCTGCACTCCCCCCAGCTGGTAACTCCTCCTTGGGTTCTTCATCCCAAAATGCAGCACCTTGCACTTTTTGGCATTAAACCCCAGTTGCCAGGTGTCTGACCAGGTTTCAAGCTTTGCCAGATCATCCTGCAACTGGCCTGCCATCCCCCTAGGTCATCCACCACCGCTCCTCCCTTGGTATCATCAGCAGACAGACTGGTCTTGCTCTTGATGTCCCATGATATGTCTGCAATGAATATCCCAAACAACACTGGTCCCAACACCGAGCCCTGTGGAACACCGCTCATCACTACCCTTGGATGTGAGAGCTCCCCACCCACCACCACCCTCTGTTGCCTTCCCTGAAGCCAGTTTTCTACCCATCTCACCAGCTTTGCACCTACCCCTGTGCTTACTAACTTACTTCCCAGCCTTCCATGTGGTACCGAGTCGAATGCCTTACTGAAGTCCAGATACAGGACATCCACTGCATGGCCCCTGTTCAGTTGCCTAGTTACCCAGTAATAGAACTCCACCAGGTTGGTTTGGCAGGATCTGCCCCATATGAAGCCATGCTGTCTGCTGTTCTGTAGTCCTTTGGCCTCTGGGAGGCCACCAGCCCTCCTTCAGGATAGTCTCCATTAGCTTACCCACGATGGATGTGAGGCTCACTGGTCTGTAGTTTCCTGGTTCATCCTTGGGGCCACTCTTGTGGAGGGGCACCACATGAGCCATCCTCCAGTCCTGAGGTACACACCCCAAATGTAGTGAGGCATTAAATAGGTCTGTAAAGGTCCTGCAAGGACCTCTGCCAGCTCTTTCAGTACCCTGGGGTGGATGCCATATGGGCCTGGTACCTTGTCCACCCTCAGTGCCTTCAAACTCTCCTGAACTCTGCCCTCCATGATTTCCTCATCTGTCATCCCTTCCCACCTGTCTCTGCCATTTCTTCCCCCTTGGGTGTCACCCCCTCTTCTCTTTAGTAAATACTGAGCAGAAGTACTCATTTAGTGCTTCTGCCTTATTGCACCCTGCTTCACCCAACCCCCCTCCTTCCTAATCCTTACTATGTGGTCCTTATAGCTCCTTTTCTCCCTGATGTTCCTAAAGAAGTCCTTCTCCCCCTTCTTAATGCCTTGTGCCAGCCTGAGTTCCGTAGATGCTTTGGCTCCCCTTACTGCCCTTGTCACCTCCTTTGATTCTGTCAAGTACTCCTTGTCCTCCCCCTCCCTGTTTTCTTGTACTTCCTAAAGGCAGCTCTTTTCCTCCTTACCCTTTCCATTACCTCCTTGCTCAACCAGCCCTAGCCTTCTTGCTCTGAGCCTTGCAGCAGGTTTTGGTTGCCTCCACTATCCCCAGCTTTATGAGCTCCCACCTCTGGTTAGTGTCCATACTAGATTGAATTCTGGCCAGGTACCCTTTCACCACTTCTCCCATCCTCCCAAAGTCAGCCCTCCTGAAGTCCAGCACTCTTGTGCCCGATTCCACTCCTTCCTTGCCCACATCCAGTGTGAGTCATACTGAGTGGTGGTCACTCCCTGACAGTGGTTCCTCTGCTGTAAGTTCTCTCACAAGTCCCCATTTGCCAGCACAAGGTCAAGGTATTCCCTAACCTGGTTGGTTCACTGACCATTTGCAGCAGGAAGCTGTCCTGGAAGGCATCCAGCAGTACCTGCCCTTCTGTTCCTGGTTGTTGGGGTACTCCAGTCCACTCCTGGCATGTTGAAGTCCCCACAATCACCACACACCCTTCTCACAGGTCCTCCTGATCTGTCTCAGCTAGTTCCCTGTCTAACTCCTCCATCTGAGATGGTGACCTGTACACCACTCCCATTCTAAGAATCCTATTCTTGGAATCCTGGATTTACATCCAAAGTCCTCCATGCCTTCTCTCCCTTCCTCCCTTACACACTTCAATCCTTCCTTCACATATGTTTCCACCCTCCTTTCCCAATCACCCTGTCCCTACGAAATAACCTGTACCCTGGTACAGACAGGTCCCTGATCATTGTATTGGGTGGCCCATGTTTCTGTGATGGCTGCAATGTCCACCTCTCCCTCTGCCATGAGAACCTGTAACTCTGCAGTTTTCCTCCCAAGGCTCCTAGCATTAAGGGTAACCACCTTCCACCCTCCCTCCCCATCCTGCGCTCCTTTCCTAGCATCACCAATAGTACTTGCCATTTGTCCCTTGTCACTGTTATGGCGGGTAAGCTCATATGGTTTCCCAACCTGTGGTCTCTGCATATCTCCTGCCCAATTGCCACTCTCCACTCTTAGTTTAAATTCCCAACTTCCTCTATGTACTCCTCCATCCTCTGTTTCAACACTTTCTTTCCCTCCTCACTCAAGTGTAGTCTGTCCTTGGCATACAGACTACTGTCCTCCAGGTCCCTCCCACCCCCCAACAGCCCATACTCTTTAGCACAACACCAGATTCTTAGCCATCCATTAAATTCCTCTATTCTCAGCTTTCTTGTAGTGCTTGCCTTGGGCACTGGAAGTATCTCTGAAAAGGTTACTGATCTTCCTGCCCCCCTCACATAATTGTGCTAGTTTACTTAGACCTCCTCTGGACTATATCTACTGTCTTGTCATCCAGGTCATTTGTCCCAAGATGTATAATTAAATGAGGCTTGTCCCTACCCCTTCTCACATATTTCAGAACAGATTGTCCCACCCTTTCCGCTGTCATTCCTGGCATGGCCTCCACCCAAATGCGACTATGCCTCTCCTCCTTGCTACCCTACCTGACTCCTCTTAGTATTGAGTCCCCCAGCACTAAGATTCCACCACTCTTACTCCCTTCTTGCCTCCATTCATCTCCCTCTCTCATTTCCAGCTCCTCCTCTTCCTCCTGCACATTATTTCCCCCTTTTGCCCCTGTTGTAATTCTCCCAGCAGAACTTCTCCCTGCTCCAGTTTGGTGCAGGCATTTATCAATTACTCCTCTAATTTCATCATTTCCCTCCTTCACCGTCTTCCTCTCTAGCAGTGCAAAACTATTTTCTGAAGACCCTTCACAAATGCCTGCTCTCTCTCTCTGCATAGTAACCTGTTCTCTCCTTTCCACTCCATGACTTTTGCCACTTCTTCGCCTCCCCTCACAAGTCCCTATCTCCTCCTTCCATTTGTCTTTTGTCTCCTGACTTGGTTTCCCCAGCAATCATTCTTCCTGACCTGGTCCCCTTTGTCTCTGCTTCCCTTCTTCTGACCCTCTCCTCACCACTGTTGGCTTAAATCGCCCTCCCTCATCTCCCCTTCTTCCTCCCTCAGTATTGTGCTAAACCCACCCCAATCTGCCTTGCCTGTCTTAGTTCCTCCTGCAGACCCTCGATCTCCTTTCTAAGTTTCTCTGTGGTTGCACACTAAGCGTCCTCCACACTCCAGGCAACTTTTAGAAAGATTGGTGCACCACAGTTGTTGCAGCCTACCACCCTACCCATTGCTGTCGTTGCTCACCAGTGACCCCCCACCCTTCCAGATGCAGGATACTAAACACCCCCAAGTCTCCTCTCCTCTATTAGTGCAAAACATTATTTTCTTTATTTCCCTTACCCCCTTTGTTTTACATGTTTAGATAGACTGAGCAACTGCTTTTTATATTCCTATCCACACTCAAAAAGATACTTTAATTAGCTATTGCACAACCTTCTTCAAACTCCTACTCCTCCTTTCCCCAATGCAGTAGCAATACAAAGAAGTAACAATGAAAGCTCCTAGATTAGCAGTTACTTCCCTTCCACTGAGATAGCAGTCACCTCTTCACTTGCTGCTGTTCCTTTCCTGGATGTCTGCTTCTGCTATGACAGGTGCATGTCCTTTGCCCGTTTGAGGAAGTGATGTCAGAACCTCTTGTATAAAGGAAATAATGGACCAGAGGCGGGTGGGACCAGCCCAAGTCTTCCAGAAACAATCAGGTAGCTGGGGCCCTGGTCAGACCATTAGCACCTTCCCCACTCTGCACTAAACTTTGCAGCTAGTAAGCCTGCAACAATGAATCACAATTCTACTCAAAGCCCCCCAAATAGGTTTGCTACCCAAAGAAACAGAACTCCAATTCAAACAGCTTCACCAGCAACACATCAAAATAGGCTTGAATTTAGAAGATATAGGTCTCCAATTCAAAGAAACAGACCCAGTTAAATCACATCAAATAGGTTTTAAATCAGAAGAAATACGCCTCTACAAATGCAGCCTGCTACACAGTGAAACATCAAACAAATGAGCCCACTTATAGCTACCAAAACAGGTTTCAAAATTCCAGCAGCCCCAAACAAATAGCCTGCTAGCCCCTTAGAAGTAGTAAGAAAGAAAATAAATAACCTTCTACCAAGTAGAATCGACAAGAAACAATGTAAAAACAAGAAGAAGCTACTGTACTGTAACAGATCTGATCCTGTCCCCCTTCTAGTTCCTTCTACCATGTTTGACTCTGGGTTGTTTTACCCTCTACATGCAGACGAAATACCTTTCAATGTATTGCTCATTACCATTGTACTATACTTGACTCTGGGTTGTTTTACCCTTCACATTCATTTATAATACCTTTCATTGTATTGTCAGTTTCTCTTGTTTTGTACTTCCATGATGTGGAGCCTTTTCAAAGGTGTCTTTGACTCAAAGCTTTGTAATTCTGATAGCTCAATAAATAAAAAAAAAAATATTTAATCTCACTCCTAAAATAAAGACATCTACAATACGTTTCAGTGATACAATTAAAAATTATACTCTTTTTTTTTTTTAATTCTCTCATCTTGCTCATACTGAAGTTCTGACCTTGATACAGCTCTGTTTTCAGGGTGAACAAATGAATGCATTTCAAGATTTCCATCACTAAATCTTGCCCTTTATGGATCCTGGCATACTTACTATATCAGTAACAGAACTGTTTCATTTGAAATTCTTCCAGTAATCACTCACTTTGCAGTATAATCTCTAAAGTTCATAACCCCTCCCCCAAGTAAACCACAAACTTAACTCCTACAACGCCCAGGACCTAGCCTGTTTTAGAGATTGGTTCCTACCCAACCCAACAAAACTCCCACATCCTGGTTCATACTACCTGACAGGACAGTATGATAACACCCAGACTGCGAGTGCACACATGTGTGTTTCGGGGTTGGGGGCTGTGGAGAAGTGCAAATCATGACATTTCACTTTCAAAAAATTATTTTTACCAGGCCTATTAATTATTTTCTCTGAATTATCAAAACTCAGGTTATTGTTATTTTTCCATACTGATAGTATTAGTTTCATTAATTTTTTTTACTATCTCTTTATACTCCCCTTTGCACTGCAACTGGTCCCTCTCTCCAGGCATCCCAGTGCACCCAGTCTGTGCCAAGAGGACCGTGAGGATGCTCCCATAGGTGCCCCACTCCTATATAACTCTGGAGACCTAGTTTGACCCCCCAGGTGGGGCTGAAGAGTCCATTGTACCTTCTCTGGTCCTCAGTGGAATGTGCAACCTAAGCTACTTCCTGGTTACTCCACGGTTGCAGCAGTGCAGGAGCCCTCACCTAGATCAGCCACAGGGTGTTTTCCTTGTTCTTATCTACCCCTGCAAACATCAGCACTTAGGAGGATCAATGAGATGGAGCATGCTGAGACATGCCTCTGCTCCAGTTCTCTGCTGACGTTGGCCCCTCCCTGTCTATCTGCTCTCCCAACCATACCAGCACCACCCGTGGTCACCCAGACGGTGGTGGTATAGTGGCAGGGCCATCATCCCACCCTCTCTGGAGAAGGATAGCAGCCATTGGGTGCTCAGTCCTTCTCCCCCCTGGCCACCCGGCCAACCCCTGGTGACCCGAGTCTGTCACCAAACCCAGGACACCGGCATAGTGTGAGGTGTGGCATCCAGCACCTCACCCCTCAGTGCCACCAGGCCAGCCAGTTTCATTAATTTTGAAGCATTTTATGCCACTTTTTAGGGATAGTAAGAACATTGTTTTCATGTTTCAGTAACCGATATGCAATAGCCAAGAGGTGGGGTCATGGCGAAGTGGCATGGTTACAGTGAGGGGGGCCCCAGATTTCTCTTGGGCCTATGGCCCCAGGTTGCCTTAATTTGGCCCTGCACATCTCAGGCTCTGTACTGCCCATCTCTGTGCTGCCCTAAAAGGTCATACTTCCGTAGTTTCTGTGTTGCCCATTTCTGTGCTTGAACTACTACTAGGTCACAGTGCCATACAGATTGTGAATGGGGGGGGGTGTCATGTCTTAGACCCTGTGTTGCCCACCTCTGTACCTGAACTGCTACTAGGTCATATAGTGCCTCACATATTTTGAGAGGGAGGCATCACATCTCAGACTCTGTGTTGGAACAAATACTGCTAAGTAAGCAATTAAGTTGGACCCAAGAAATGGATTCTGAATCAGAGTCTGTTATAGAAATGGAACATGTTGCCAACACCAACAGTATGGCTGAAATAGGAACATGTAATAATAAAAATATTTCCTGAAAACAAATTCAGAAAAAAAAGGGAAATTCACTGCTGGAGATATCATTAATACAATTGATAACAAGCATTTGTCAATGCCGAATGTTGGCTTGCTGGCATTGGCATTGGTAGTGCAGGAGTTAGAAATGCAAAAAAGGAATGGCAGTGAAATACTGAAGTAATGCCAACACCCCCCCCCCACAGAGACTCAAAGGCATTGAGAGTATGGCTTTGGGTCGGCCATAACACTTATGCAATTCCACCTCACCCCACCTTACAGAAAGCGACAGGTGTCAGGGTGTGCATTATGGTCTTCGGCCCTTATGCTCACCCCATTCCATAAGGAAATAAGCTGAGATGGGTACAATATTGGAAAATGGGGTGAACGTTAGGGTGACAGAACCCAAGGCACACCTCAATGCCTGTCAGTGGCTGTAAGGTGAGGGGTGGGGGTAGAATTCTGTGAACATTATAGCTGACGAACCCAAGTTATGTCCTCAACACCTGTCAGTCTCTACAGAGTGGGTGTATGGTTGGAAATCTTAATGCCCTGGGTGTATGTTGGTATTTTCACTCCAAATTTTCAACAGTGGCTTTTTGGGACCCCACCTCAGTGGCACTATTATTTCGTTGCTCAGTCCTGAAAGGTGATTTTACACAGTAACTGCGCTATTGGGAGCCACAGGTGTGGAAACACATTTTGGGCAGGATGCAAAAAATGACAGCTGTACTGTTCATGAGGAGGTGTAAAAAATGGCAAAATGTTGAAAATCTGGAGAGAAAATATTAAAAATGTGCAAACTTATGAGCATGCATAGATACTGTGCAATGCACACCTGTAATGCAGTTATTTTTAGGATATTTTTTACCAAATTTTCAACATGGTCATTTTGGGACCTCTCCTCATCAATAGTGGCACTGTGATTTTGTTACTCTGTCCCGAAAGTTGATTTCTCACAGCGACCACGACCATTGTGCACCAGATGTGCGAAAACATGTTTCGGGCAGGCAGGATGTGAAAAATGACAGCTGTACTGTTCATGAGGAGGTGTGCAAAAATGGCAATGTTGAAAATCTGGAGTGAAAATATTGGCAAAGTTACGAGGTTGCATAGAAACTGTGCAATGCACGCTGGTAACGCAGTCATTTTTTGGAATTTTTCCACCAAATTTGCAACATGGGCATTTTGGGACCTCTCCTTATGAACACTGTTACTGTGATTTTCTTAATCTGTCCTGAACGCTGATTTCCCACAGCGACTGTGCCATTGTGCGCCAGATGTGTGAAAACACATTTCAGGCAGGATGTGAAAAATGACAGCTATATTGTTCATAAGGAGGTGTGAAGAAATGTCAGTGTTAAAAATCTGGAATGAATATATTAAAAATTCTCAAAGTTATGAGCGTGCGTGGAAACTACACAACACATGCTTGTAACAGTAATTGGTTTGAATTTTTTCACCAAATTTGCCACATAGGCTTTTTCCGAGCCCATCTCATGAACAGTGGCACTGTCATTTTGTTAATTAGTCCTGAAAGGTTATTCCATGCAGTGACAGAGAAATCACCTTGAGACTGAAAAACAAATTACAGTGACTAATTCATGTTGAGTTCAAAAGCCCAAGTTGAAAATTTGGAGCCAAAGATTGAAAAATGGCCAAGATAGCCACCTAAGTTGACCCTCCATTGTTGCCATTGTACAGCTTACCATGATTTTCTTCATTTACGTGGTCAGCTTTTGAAAAGTTCAGATGTGTTCCCGCTCCACCAAGATCGCGGGCCTCCAGAGGTAAGTAAGGGTGAGGGTGCAGGAGGTGGGTGCACAGAGGTGGGTGCGCATTGGGGAGAGGGGTGTCATGACCACGGGGACTGTTTTCTGTTTTACAGGGCAAAAAAAAAAAAATAGAATGTTGGGGCAGTTTTTTTTACAGGTTTCACAAATACATTTGGGCACACTGGGTGGGCTCCCAGTGTCTACCTGTTCCACAGGGTAACAAACTAACGGGATTGGGCACCCGTCAGCAAAGAAAGCATGTCTGTTGGGGGGCATTATGCCGAGGGGGATTGGGCACCCCGTCGGCAAAAAAATTGAATTGGGGAGGGGGCATGCCGACAGGGTGACTGGGCACCCCCAAAGTCATCTTTCTAGGGATTGTATGAGGTGGATGGCGGGAGCTGCCACCATGTTTATTGAAATGTTTCACCCGGAATGGCACGTAATGGAAGCTTGTCATATCTGCCTCTGCAATGACGAGACTGTCTCTCATAGCAGCGGCAGATTTCTTTCAAGTTGGTGGCACTCTCTGAAACTGCTGTCATCGGCAGCATGCTCACTGCTTGGCGGCTGAGGGACACACCAGCTAAAGCATCCCCTGGATTCGCCACAACACTGACACGCATTTGAAAGTGCTAGTACAGTGCTACTACTGCAAAATTTTGTATGCACATGCGTGCTCAAGCCAACATAAAAATGAAGCAACACAACCAGAAAAAGATGAAGCAACACAAGCAAAGAAAGAAAAGAATGTTGGTGAATCCCCTGATCAAAGTACTGCAGCACTGTCAGCATTGCCAGAAACATCAGATGAAAGTAAAACACAAAAACAGGTAGCCAGAACTCTTAGACCTAGAAAGTCAATGATTAAAGAAAAGGCTCTATCTAGTACCACCAGACATGGTACTCCACGATGTGCCACTCATGCATATCGGGCTGCTTCATCAGAAAGCAGTGCCTATGATGAAGAAGAGGTTGTAAATGTACAAGAACAAAATCACGATGTATCACAATTATGCTCTTCCAAAGATGATGACTCTGAATGTGGTATTAATGAGGTAGAGGACGCTACCTGAGTTCCCACACCCAAAAAGAAAAAACACATACAGCAAGCACCACCGGCAGCCACAGCCAATAGTGGAAAAACATTCAATAAGCCTGGTAGTTCTTCTGGGAACAGCTACAGTGTGCATGAAACAGGGTCAGAACCAACTGCCACCAAAATTGCTGCAGCTCCTGGTATGATGACAAAAAGTCACACCTCAGTTCTCTGCATCTATTTTCATGTAAGTTCCAAAAATGAATGTGTTGCTGTCTGCACCTTTTGTCATTGGAAAGTTAGCAGGGGGAAAGTGCAGAGCCAATTTCGGACAACATCACTAAAAAGGCATTTGCAAAGAGCACATCCAACCATTCCATTGGGCAGCGGTCCTGAACAAGTGACAAATACCTGTGATGAAAATAATTCTACTAGACTTCTGGTGACATCACAGAGCTGCACAGTTGCTAATCCTTAGTGCTCCCAGATCACACATCTCAAAATACCATCAAATTGGTCAAAATAATCAAAAATGGCTGGCAACAACAGGAAAACAGACCTAACAAGCAGAAGCAGACCAAAAAAGGTATCAGAAGATGAAGATGGTAATGGATTGATTCCGAATCCAAAACTCTGAGCCGAAAGCCTGTCCCCAGCTATCATGGCCAACATGGAGGATGAGGCCAAGCAGCAGTCTCAGCCGCGATTTGAGAAACTGTTTACCAAAATTAAAGAAATGTGGGCTGAGAATAAGCCGGAGTTCAAACAACTTAACCAAAAGTTATCTGGACTAGAACGGAGACTTGAGACTGCCAAACAAAAGTTATCAACCACAGAAGACAACAATGTGCAGCTTGGTCTAGCATTACAGGCCGTGCTGCAGCAAACTGTACAATTACAAGAAGTGCACTGATTTAGAAGGGAGATCGAGGAGAGAAAATATATGTCTGTATGGGTTACCTGAGCGTTCAGAAACGGGCCGAATCTTGGATTTTATCTCCTACCTGCTATCGGATGTTCTGCAATTGCCCCAGGCTACCAACTGGGTGTGGCGCTCTAACGCCAAAATCAGTAGACCCAGGCTTGACCCAGATCTGCTGTAGTAAAATTTAATAGTTTTAAAACAAAAGAGGGCATCCTTACCAGAGCATGGTAGATGAAGGAGGTCACTTACCTCACTGCGAGACTCTTTTTCAACCACTATTTTTCCCTGGAGGTTCAAAGGCAGCGGCTCATGTATGAGGACATCACTACAGTTTTGAAGGCTAAGAATATACAGTTCCATACACTGTATCCGGCAAGGCTGCCAGTTTTCTGGCCAGAGGGCACCTAAATATACCAGAATGCGGAAGAGGCCAGGAAAAACCTTACAGTGAGGGGATTAATTCAGGAAGATCAGAGCCAGAAAAACTTCAGATCCCAGAAAGCACCGGGTGAGATGGAAGATTGGCAGGTCACACTGTTGAAAAGGAGCAAAGGAAGTAATGCCCAGCTTACTCCTGCAACTGTGAAGTTAGTGGTGCGCCAACTCCTGCAACAACTACAAAATCTTCCTCAGAAGCAGAACAAGAACACCTGAGGATGATCGGAGGTGCAAGTGGATGAAAGTGGACAGAGGTACACACTTGAAGGTCTGTACTGGCGAAAGTGAAGTCTGAAAATGACTTTTCTTGAATTGTTACTGCCGCCTATAATGAAATTTCTAATCTGGGTACTCCCCCCCACCACCGCCACACGCCTTACATGCGACTAAATGAGAGACTATGTTAAATAATTGTTTCCCAAGTGCTAAACTTCTGAGGATGTATGAGCCTAATCTCTATGTTAACTTGTGCAGTCTAGGACAGTGAGAGAAGATGGATGTTTCTTAAATGCTATGCATCTGCATAGCAGCATGAGGATATGAGTAACCTTGGTGAGGGGGGATGCAGAAAAAGGGAAAGAATGTAAATAAGTGCTTACTTCTTAGTCCTTTATGATGCAGATAAAAAGATGGTGTGGAGGAGAAAATGATTTCAGGACTGGAGAAGTAAAACAGGAAAGGGAGAGTGCACAAATAGCCATATCTATATGGAAATGCAAAAGGGCGATGGGATGGGGGTCTGGGGGGCTGAGTTTGCTGGGTCTTTTTCCTTTTTTGTTTTAGCACAGAGCAACCTAGACAACTGATAACCTGATATAGGTGTGCAGGCAGCAATGTCTAAACCCAAATCTGCCAACTGCAGATCCTGGGGCCAGAGTGATTTTTTAAACCTTGGCTGCAGAGGAGAGTTGCCTTTCTTGGGATGATAACGGATACTCATCTTACCTACCCCTTTATATAAGGAGTGTTGGGTAACAGGGAACTCAGATAGAATAGAGTTCTCCACCAGTGGAAGCACTACTTAAAATTAGATCTATTTTTTCTAACAGTATAAAAAGTTTAATAGTTTATAAAGTTATCTAGTTCAACTATTTCTGAATAGAAGTTGTTAACCTTAAATTGGTTATGTATGACAAAGTCAGAGAAATGCTATACATGTGCAAGTTACTTATACAACTATGGAGTGAAGGAGGGCTAGTATCAACTAGGTCCTAAGAAATTAGAAGACAACGGATAAATCTAAGGTATTAGTACTATCATATAACGTGCATGGACTAACTCAACCAATTAAGAGAAGCCGGATTCTCTTCTATGTACGAAAATCAGGGCAGCATTAATTATGATGCAGAAGACCTATCTGAACCAGGGGAACATGAAAAACTCAAAGAATTCGGGTATGACACGGTTTTGTATTCAACTTATAAAAAAGGGAGGAGATGGGGTACAGCAATATTAATACCAGCTAGAACAGCCTTTAAGATAAAAGATAAGCTGGTGGACAGGGAAGTGAGATATGTGTTTTTGAAGGGGCTGTACAATGGCTAAATGGTAACAATGGTGTCTGTATATGCCCCCCGCCCCCAGTTCGGATTTCTCCTGTTACAAAAAGTTTTTGCTAAAAGTCACAGAGTGGGCAGAGGGCCTCCTAGTGGTGGGAGGCGACTCAAACCTCC
Source organism: Neoceratodus forsteri (assembly GCA_016271365.2). Taxonomy (NCBI): domain Eukaryota; kingdom Metazoa; phylum Chordata; order Ceratodontiformes; family Ceratodontidae; genus Neoceratodus; species Neoceratodus forsteri. The sequence goes on along the minus strand of CM028133.1, from coordinate 146,071,572 downwards.
ACCTAGATCCATCCCTAGACGTGACCTCCACAGTTAGGAAACCAGAAAACATCCTCACACTGGTTGAGACTTGGCTCTCCAAGTCATCCCCAGACTCTTTCATATCCTTCCCAGGTTACTCCCTCCACCGGCTGGACAGAGTCGGTAAGTGGGGCAGGGGATGTGCTATGTACCTGCATCACTCCCTGCTTGCCCAAGCCATACCGCCACCAGCCGTGGACCATGGAGCACAGGCCATGTCTATAAAGATCACCACTGACCCGTCCAAGGCCCCCCTTATAATCACCGTGGCTTACATCCCACCACGCAAGCAGTCCAACGCACTCCTCTCCATCACCGAATACATCACCAGCCTTCAACATAAATCGGAACACATCATCCTGGGGGGACCTCAAACTAAATTAGCTCTCCAACATGACCACTGCCTCCAAGGATGCTCTCGCAGCAGTGGACCGTCATCAGCTGGTGACTCAACCCACTAGACACAACCCCACCACAGGCACACACACCTTGCTGGACATCATAATCTCCAATCAGCCCCATAGATTAAAGGGCATAGCTGTCCTTCCAGACTCCCTAAGTGACTACTCCCATGTTATCTGCACTTGGTCAGGCAAGCAACTGGCCCCCGCCGCTTCAACTACTATGCTCTGGCGCATCCTCCACCCAGGGATCCTCACCAAATTCAAGGAACACCTTGTCCACTGGGACTGGTCTCCGATATACCAGGCCACCAGCGTGGACTCAGCCCTAGACTACTTCCACAGCTCCTTTACCTTAGCCTGTGACACTTTTGCCCTCAAAAAAAGACCCACCTCAAGTGGCAAAACGCACCCTGGATAACTCCATCCCTCATCCAGCAACTAAAAAACAGAGACAATCTGTGGTATAGAACACGCGGGATTCAGGAAAACCTGCTGACAGACAGGCCTATTGAGCGGAATGAAATAAATGTACTTGGGCCATCCGCCAGGCTAAAGCTGAACACATTAGGGTCACACTTACCACCTCCTGGGGGTCCTCCCATACATTTTGGGATGACATAAAAACACTTAATGGCAAGTCACGTTCCCCACCCCCCTCACAGATTGCAATAAACCGCTCAGTCACCACAGACCCGAAGGAAATTGCCAACACTCTCAACACCAGCTTCACTGATCTAAGCACAGTACCCCCCCATAACTTTTTCAACCCCATCCCCACCTCAGATCCCCCACAGATCTCACACCTACCTTTCTAGCTACAGGCAATCACCCCCCAGGAAGCAGATCTGTACCTCACCAAGGCCCTGCAAGGGTCCAGCCTCCTGAATGACCCACTAGAAACAAAACCCCTCCGCATGGCACTGGATGTACTGCTCCACCCCCTTACCGGTCTCCTGAATCACTCCCTTTGCCTCGGCCAGTTCCCAATAAGTGGAAAAATGCAGTTGTGATACCCATCCACAAAGGGGGGACCTCCTATCCCTGGGTAACTACTGACCAATTTCAATCCTCCCCCCCCAAAGCCCTAGAAAAGGTAGTGGCAGACCAGCTGACAGCCTACCTAAATACTCATAACTTGCTCTGCAGTCAACAGCATGGGTTCCGCTCTAGGCACAGTACCACCATGGCCCTCCTGGAATTTTCAACCTATATCCACTCTGCACTTGATAAGGGACAACTAGCAGGAGCTGTGTTTATAGACCTATTCAAGGCCTTCAACACGGTCAATCACTCCCTCCTGTTGGACACTCTCATGCAAATGGATTTCGCCCCAAGGGCCCCTCAACCGGTTCTCCAGCTATCTGTCATCGCAGTCACAGAGTGTCAGGATCAATACCACGCTATCTCTCACCCAGCTGGTACACTCAGGAGTCCCCTAGGACTCCATTCTGGGGCCGTTACTCTTTAGTCTCTTTCTCAATGCCCTCCCCTCCTCCTGCCCTGGGAAAATCTTACTATATGCCGGCAACGCTGTCCTCTGTGCCTCCCACTCAAACCCCACCAGCCTGCAGGCCTCACTCCAGCACTCCTTCTACCTGGCCAAGCATTGGTTCAATAAGAATAGGCTGGTCATTAACCTGAAAAAAACAAAGACTTTACTATTTGCTCACCATCAGAGCAAAATAAAGAATTCACCCCTCCAAATCATCTCCAGCTCGCTCCACTCCCTAGAACAGTTGTACTCCTATAAATATCTAGGGGGTCACCTTCGACCCTACTCTTACTATCCATGCCCACATCACCACACTCGCCACTACTGCTAACACCCACATTGGCCTTCTCTTTTATCACAAGGACTGCCTGCCCCCTGAGGCACTGAGGCTAGTCATCACCTCATCTGTCACGTCCTTGATCAACTATGGGCTACTAGTCTATGGTGCTGCTGACGCCACGGCTATCAAAAAATTAAAATGGTCATTAACAAAGCCTGCAGGCTCATGTCTGGTGCGGGCCATACAATGCACACATATACCCTCTACTCCCTTACCCAGATCCTCAATTACAACAAGAGGCTCCAGTATCAGGTCTGCCTCATGGCAAAAAAATCCCTCCTAGGTCTAACACCTCCTGGTGTCTCGGCATTCCTATACACCAACACGACCACAGTAAACACCTGCAGTGCAAACACTGCCTCTATGATGGTCTCTAGGGTCAGGACAACCCTGGCACAGAGGTTGCTCCTGGTCAGGGCCCCTACCTTTTGCAATGCCCTTCTTCCATCAGTCACCAGCCTCCCCAAACTGGGCCCTTTCAAAGCAGCCCGCAAGAGTCAGGAGCCACCTCCTCTCCTCCCGCTCCTGCACCTGCCCATAACTGCTCTACCCACTGCCTACTAACCTGTGCCAAAGCCACAGTGCACTATTGATAGCTGTTACATATATGTTGGTATGCTTTGACAAAGTCTATTTTTCCCAGACTGCATTTTTTTTCCTTTAACAATAACTTGTCCCTATGTTACAGGGACCTGCTTAGCTAACAATATGTATAGGCCGCATCGTTGAGATATTATACTGTATTACACCTATGTATTTGTGCTTTACCTCTCTCTGTACCCTGCTGTACTGTTTGCACCATGTTTTTATGCATGTGTTTCTTGACGTGGAACATTTGGAAATGAGTCTATGACTCAAAGGTTTGTAATTACGACATCTTCAATAAATAAATAAATAGCTAGGCAGGTGAGGTCACTGATGACAGAAATTGGGTACATAGACATATGGAGACAGCTAAATGGAAGAACTAGACAATATATCTACTACTCCTAGCCACAAAAAATGTACTCTACATTTGACTGTTTCCTGACCCTAAAAGAATCCCAGAGCAAATGTAGCTCAACGTGGATGGGAGACCTGGTGCTGTCAGACCACTCACCAATTTTTCTAAAGTTATTCATAGGACCTATTAGACGTTTCACCTTTTGGAGGCTCAATGGTTCACTCCTACAAGAGGAAAAGATAGTGGAAGACATTTAGGAGACCATTGAACAAACAATACACCATAATGCAAACCTTAATTTGTCAGATACAATACTATGGGACACGGTAAAAGCAGTTATTAGAGCAAAGTTGACTGAAATTTCATCAAGATTAAAAAAACAGAGAGAAGCTAAAAAGTTGACCTTGCAGGAGAGCATCAAGAATTGGAAGCTTTGCAACAGCAAAGGATAAATAGGGAAAGAGGAAAGCAATTATCCAGTTTAAAGAAGGAGCTGTTAAGTATCTTAGATTATCAAATAGAGCAGAAGCTCCTATATATCTGACAAAGACACTATGAGGAGGGCCTGAGTGCTCAAAGATTATTAGCCATCAGATTAAGACAGCAAAGGAACAAGGCCTGCATCCTAAAATAATTCATCCTAAAACTAAACAACAGCACCTGCAGGTTGATAAAATAGCAGATGCATTCAAGGTGTACTATGCAGACTTGTACAGTGGAGGGCCTTCCCACTGCAGTGGACGTCTCAACTTCTTCTCCTTTACATCTCCTAAATTGACAGAAAGTGATAGAAATGCTGTCTTCACCATTTTAAATAGCAGAAGTGCTTGCTGAAATCAAAAGGTTAAGAACAGGAAGTGCTCGGGGTAGATGGGCTACCTAATGAATTTCACAAGACATTTAGAGAGCGGTTGCCCCATTCATGTTAAGGGCATGTAACAGCACCTGGTCTGAAGAAAGGTACTGCTGGGGCTCAAGCAATAAATAAGCTGGCTAAGGGCCCCCTTTGTTCATCATACAGGCCAATTTCTGTACTAATACAGACTATAAAATAATATGAGAATTCTAGCAGAAGATTGGAAAAGATATTGCCCTCTATAATACATTTAAATCAAGCGGGGTTTATTCCTGGCCACCAAGCAATGGATAACATAAGGAGATCAGTGGGTATAATAGACAACCTATCCACAACACCACAATCAGCATACTTAATAGCTCAGGCAGAAAAGGCATTTGACAAAGTATCTTGGTCATTCCTGAAGGGGATTCTGGCCAGCTTTGGATTTCCAGAAGTCTTCATGGACTTTATCTCTAAGTTATATAATTCCCCATACACTTACATCAGGGCTAATGGATACTTATCTGACCCGTTGAGGCTGTATAGGGGAAACAGACAGGGGTGCCCACTCTCCCCCTCTTATTTGCAATGTATATTGAGCCATTAGCCCAGAGTATTAGGTTAAACAACAAGATAAGAGGTGTTGAGCTACAGGGTGCATGCTGCAAACTGGCACTTTACGAGATGATGTGCTGCTTTACTTAATAAACCGGAGGAGTCCCTGAAGGAGGCATTCTCTCAGATGCAAATTTTCTCTAAATTGTCAGGATATATGCTTAATTGGTCTAAAACAGAGGTGCTGACTTTAAATTCTGCAGTCCTTCGGGAAATTAAACAATACCCTATGAATTGGGATCTGGAAGATATAAAATACTTAGAAATACATTTAAGCCGTAGTTCAGCAGACCTATTTAAAAATAATTATACCCCTCTGTTAGGGCAAATTAAGATAGACCTAAAGAGATGGTCCACTGTCTCACTACCACTATAGCCCAGAATACAAGAGATAAAACTAAATGTACTCCCCAGGTTCCTGCACTTGTTCCAGGGGGTCCCATGTCTGATACCCCTAAGAGAGTTTAAAAACTGGCAAAGAATGCTATCGAACTTTGTATGGGCACACCAGAGACCCAGAGTACCATTAAGGGTATTGCAAATACCTAAGGAGAAGGGTGGACGTGCAAGCCCAGACTTGCAGGATTATTGGCTGGCAACTCAAATGAAGATAGCATTGCTATGGGCACATCCCACCTACAAGGCTCAATGGAAACAAATTGAAACATAAAACAGGAAATTATATGCTGATGTCCAAAATCTTTCACCCAAGAAGTAGGGTAAATTGCTACTTAGTCCATATACTAGTATTGAAGTAACATTGATAGGCTGGCAGAGGGGAGCTAGAAAGGGGTACAGGGCCAATAGCATGTGGTATGTGGTAGGCTGTTGGTTAACTAGGATCTGTAGCTTATTCTGTAGGTAGGGAAATGGGCAGACTAAGTGGGCCAAGCGGTCCTTATCTGCCGTCAAAGTCTATGTTTCTATGGAGGTACGCTAAATAGCATATGGACCCTCAATTTAAGCCTGATCAGTACGATCGATGGTATAAAAAGCAAGCAGTTGGCCAGTAGACATTCTCTATCCTCAGGGTTCACTTCTGTCCTCCACTGGATTGTTATCCCATTTGAATCTCTCACAGAAACATATTTTCAAGGTCTTTCAGTTGAGACACCTCGTTGGGCAGCTGTTTGGGACAGTAGTGATACCATCCCAAACAAAGCCTTTCCTAGATCATATTCAAGGCTGTAAGCCCCCATGGTATTGCCAGAATCTATTCTTACTTATTAGATACTAAATTCCCCAATGCTTTATCTGGTTCCAAGATTTGGGCGTCCCTCTTACCCGACTCCCCTTGCCTTGGAACCAGATATGGCGTGACACTTCAGATATCTTACCAAGACAGAAACAGGTTATTACAGTTCCACATTCTGAATAATCTATACTACGTAATCAAGTTGGTCAAATTTGGTAGTCTGACTTCAACTAGCTGTACGAGATGTGGAGCAGGTGAGGAACTTAATTCACATATTTTGGGATTGTGATAAGGTGGTCTCCTATGGAACTCAATACAATCCAATCTTGACCCTATCCTGGGTTTGGGGAGTTATTCACGGCTGAAATATGTATACTAGGGATGTACTCGGATATTAGAGTTAAAAAGCAGGTTTCATATGGCCTTAATTTCCATATGAGTTAAACTCCTGGTCCTCAAACATTGGTTGGACCAAATTGTTATTTCTTATTCGAATGGCTTGATGAAATTTCCTTTGTTTCAAAATAGAAAGGTTGATCGCTAGTTCCCAGAAGAGTATGTCCTCCTTTAACCAGAAATGGGGTATGCTATATGCCTTCTACTTGCATTAAATCCCATGTGAGGATTTACCTCTGACAACCTTTTGTACCTCTGCCTCCCTGTACTGTTTCTAATGTCGGTACCTCTTGCCATTACTTTTTTCTACTTGTGGTTGGAGGTGGCACCCTCCAGGGGTGGGTGGGGGTGGGCAATGAGGGGTTCTAGGGCTGGTCTGATTAAATGGTGCCTCTCTTTGTGGCTGTTTATACTCGGGCACGCACCATTCCCAGCTCTTTGTTGTTACACTGGTTAGTAGCCCTTTGTCTCGCTACAGATTGTGATACTGTTTGTACAATATGCTTTGTTATCTTTAAAACTCAATAAAGTTGTGGAATTTCAAAAAAAAAAATAAAAAGCAAGCAGACAAGGGTTTGAGGGGCCCATGGCAATTATTACAAAATAATATGGTACTTGCATTCGCACAAGTAGCAAATCAATATAAGTGGCCCCCCCCTCGCAGATATTTCACTTTTACCAGCTGAGGGATTATATAAATACTAAATTAAGAAGCCTGATAGACAGTGATGATCCTCGCTGTTACCTAAGAATTTTTGAGTTAGTATGGGCTCACACATGGCAAAGGAGCCATCACAATGTTATACACCAATTACATAGCAGACCAGGCCTACAATAAACAGGCAGTAGAGAAAAATGGTACCAGGAGTTGAATCTGAGACTGAAAGACAAACAGTGGCAAAACATTTGGAAAGTAACATGGCAAACCACATCTTCCCCAATGTGGCAAGAATTTGTGGAAGCTGAAAACTAGTTTTCATCTCTCCGAATAGACAAAAAGAATGGGCCAGAGACCAGGGCTGATTGCTGAAGAGGAGTGCAGGGAGGAGGAAGAATTATGCCCATATATTCTGGACATGTGCAAATATAGTACAGTACTGGAACAAATAACCCACCACCTAAAAACATTGTTAGGGATAACAACAGGGTTGGGCTCACAGCACCTGATTATGGGCCTGCCACTCCCAGAAATAAAAGGCAAGATGGGCAATATTGTTAGTGCAGTACATAAACCATCACCAATACTTGGCTACAGGACACTGTACCAAAGTTATCGTATTGGCTTGGGATTGTAGAGAAGATACAGGCAATGGAAAGAATCACATATAGGATCTTATACAAACAAGCATTTGTCAATGCTGAATGATGACTGCGTTGGTCTGTTGAGCTCACTCAGAGGCCCTCTGTCAGTCGCTCATTGTGTTTCTCCCGGTGCTGCAGGCTGCTGTTTAGTACTGGGCCCCTGCCTGCATTGGCACCCTTTCTGTCCACAAAGAAATCCGCAGCTGTCCCAACAGAGCTCGGTTGAGGTGGGTCACTGCCCCCCTCTGACTCACTCATTCTGTTTCTCCTGGCACTGCAGGATGGCTTTTTGTACTGGACTCCTGCCTCTGTTGGTGGCTTTTTCTGCCCACATAAAAAATCTGCAGTAGTCCCAACATATGTCCATTGAGCTTGCTCAGTCCCCCTCTGTCACTCGCTCATTCTGTTTCTGCTGGCACTGCAGGCTGGCCTTTTGTACTGGGCTCCTGCCTGCATTGCCACTTTTTTCTGGCCACAAAGAAATCCACAGCAGTCACGATAGAACTCCATTGAGTTCACTCACTCTGCCTGTCTCACTCACTCATTGTGTTTCTCCTGGCGCTGCAGACTGATCGTTTTGAACTTGGTTCCTGCCTCCATTGGTGCCTTTTCTGCCCACAAGAAATCTGCAGCAGTCCCGACAGAGCTCCGTTGAGCTCACTCACCCCTCCCCTTCGCTTTCGTTCTGTGTCTCCTTCTGCTGCAAACTGCCCTTTGTACTGGGCTCCTGCCTGCCTTGGTGGCTTTTTCTGCCCACAAAGAAATCTGCAGCAGTCCCGAGACAGCTCGTTGAGATTGCTCCTCCCCTCACTCACTGGCTTGTTCCATTTCTGCTGTGCTGCTGGTGCTGCTGGCAGGCCTTTTGTACTGGGCTCCTGCCTGTGTTGCCGCCTTCTTCTGCCCACAAAGAAATCTGCAGCAGTCACAATAGAGCTCTGTTGAGCTTACTCACTCACTCCCCCCTCTCACTCATTCGTTCTGTTTCTCCTGCTGCTGCCTGTCCTTTGTACTGGGCCCCTGCATGCATTGGCACCTTTTTGCCCACAAAGAAATCTGCAGCTGTCCCGACAGAGCTCCGTTGAGGTCACTCACTCCGCCTGTCTTACTCACTTATTCTGTTTCTCCTGGCGCTGCAGGCTGCCATGGCGCTGCAGGCTGCCATTTTGAACTTGGCTCCTGCCTCTGTAGGCACCTTTTTCTGCCCACAAAAGAAATCTGCAGCAGTCCTGACAGAGTTCAGTTGAGCTTGCTCACTGCCCCTCTCTCACTCGCTTGTTCTGTTTCTGCCAGCACTGCAGGCTGCTCTTTTGTACTGGGCTCCTGCCTGCATTGCCACCTTCTTCTGCCCACAAAGAAATCTGCAGCACTCTCGTTAGAGCTCCGTTGAGCTTGCTGACTCACTCCCCCTCTCTCACTCATTCATTTTGTTTCTCCCGCTGCCGCAGGCTGACCTTTTATACTGGGCCCCTGCATACATTGCTGCCTTCTTCTGCCCACAAAGAAATCCGCAGCAGTCCTAACAGGGCTCCGGTGAGTTCACTAACTCCCCCTCCTTCACTCGCTCATTCTGTGTCTCCCACTGCTGCAAGCTGTCAGTGTCAGTGGCTCAGTAGGTAGCACACTCACCTCTGAGGCCAGGAGATCAAGGCTGTGGATTCAGTTCCCACATCTGGCACTTGGGTTTAATATCAAGTACTGACACTGTAGTGCAGCATGAGAAGGTGCTGCACTTCTGAGTGCCGTCTTTCGATGAGACGTTAAACTGAGGTCCCATCTGCCTGGATTGGTGGTAGTTCAGGTGTATGTTAAAGATCCTATGGCACTTATTGAAAAGAGGTGAGTTTTATTGGAAAAATAAACATAAACAACAATACAGTGAAATCACAGTAAGCAAGAAGAAAATTAAAGTAAATCTGGGTACCAAAAACAAAATCCTATAAACCACAGAGAAAAAATAATAAAACAGGAAATAAAAACTAAATTACTTAAACTTTATAAAGTGTAGAAACCCTTTCCACCACCTCCGGAGTTTAACTGAAGCCAACCTCTTTGCATCCTGAGAATAAATTCTTGAGAGTTCATTTGAAATCAATACACTAACGCAAATATAGGGCATTTTTCTTTGATAGATCACCCATTGGCACCTAGCTTGCCATAAATAGTATCTTAAACAGCAGAAAAATAAAGACAATGTCCCATCATGAAAATGCAAAAGGCTTCCTTAGTAAAGCCCAAGAATCAATACATCATACGTAATAAAGGCCAGCCATATGAAACCCCATAAGGTTGCCAAATAAGCCCACAACCCCTTTGAATAAGAACATTGAAAGAAAAAAATGTTCCATTGTCTCTTCAACATTAATGCAATCTAAATAGGGACAATTTCGCTCCTCTATTGCCTTATATTTGGCATTACCCCTAACATTTAGGCAACCATAGAAAATTAACCACTGTGTTTCCCATTGAAATTGAGGCAATCTGATGCAATTCAACTGTGTTAATACCTTGGGATTGAGGGCAGAAGGACAATTTTTAATGCATGGATCTTGAGGGTACAAATTTACCATTACCAATTGGTAAAAACGCTTTACATTATTATTTAGGATCATCTCTTTCGTGATTTTCCATCTATATAATTTTTGAGCAGCAGACCAGAAATACTGTGGAATATGGATATGAGGATTCAATTTAGGGGCCAAAATGTGCCAATTCAAAATATATTTACCCAATGACATGGAAATCCAACTTATCTCAATCCCTTCCGTTGAACCTAAAACACTTTTAACTGAACTCATAAAAAATAAAGAATATACAAAAACAACAGGATCCGCCATCCTAAGACCCCCTGATTTTGTACCTAAGTAAGTATAGTACCTCTTAACAGGGTTCAAGTGGTTGCCCCAAAGCATTTGAAAACATAAACTATAAATTCTCATTTCTAAATGAGCCGGGAGAGGGAAAACCAAGGCCACATGTTGTAGTCCGGGCAAAATAAACTGTTTAATCACCTGTATGCCTTTTAACTTAGAAAGTTTCCACTGCTTCCATCTAGTTACCTTATTTTCCATCACCTGGAGGGCCATTTCCCAGTTATCCACTGGCATATTTTGGGGACCAAACAGAATACCCAAAATTTTAAGAGGGGTTCGGAAATGTAAATACCTTTGTATGACTTCAACTGGCCCAGCTGCCCCAATAAACAACCCTTTTGTTTTATGCAGATTTAATTTTGCATTGGAAACTTTAGAAACAGTCAAAGGCTTTTAAAAAATAGGAACAGATAACTGATCTGAAAATATAATACTAAATCATTTGCATAAGCCTGTAATACAAGGTGATAATCTTTAGCCAAATTATCCAGAATTCCATTCCAGTGCTGGAACGTAGTTAACTGCTGCAAAAATGGATCCACAGAAAATATATAAAGGAGAGGGCTTAGGGGACAACCCTGACGTACACCTGTAGAAAGGTGGAAACTTTTCACTGTGTGTCCATTCAGAAAAGGAAACACAATATTACTTTTATAAAGTATCTTAATTAGCTTAACCAGTTGCATTGGAACCCCATAATGCTCCAGAGTTAAAAAAAGGAAGGGGAAATGTACCCTATCAAATGCTTTGTCAAAATTTGCAATAACCAACTTAAGATACCTGATAAAGAAAGGTGCTCAATAACATCACGTATAACCATTAATGCTGATTGTATCTGTCTATCTGGAATTCCACAGAATTGGTAGGGAGAAATTACTAATTTAGCATAACATTTTAACCTATTGTTCAATATACTAGTAAAAATCTTATAGTCGGAATTTAGTAGAGTGATTGGCCGCCAATTCTTAATATCTTGTCTATCCCCTGAAATAAATAAGTAGATTAATAATCCATCAGAAAATGAAGGAAAAATAATTGAATTCTGTATAAGGTATCTAAACAAAATAAAAAGACATTGACTCAATTCAACAGGAAAAGCTTTATACAAATTATTAGAAAGACCATCCATTCCTGGAGAGATATTTGGTTTTAATTTCCGAATAACATTTACAATTTCCTCTTGAGAAATGGGTTCAAATAATTTAGAGGTCTCTGCCACCTCAGAATGGGAATGAATCATACTTAAATATGAGGTCAAAATTTTATCTAGAATTGGGAAAGAGGGTTCTAAAGACCGAAAGTGGTCTATAATTAATGCCCTTAACTGTACCGTGGATGTGGCTATAGAGCCATCAGACCTTTTCAAAGAGCCAAGTGTGGAAGAATCCTTTAAAGTTTTACACATCTCGAAGGGATCCCCTGTAGGGGAATTTTTTATACCATTGGTAAGTATAGCCTGTAGGGTCTTAGCCCTATCATACTGGAAAATCTCCATACTCTCCTTAAGTTTGGCAATTTGATCAGAATAATCATATCTAGAGGTATATGCCACTGATGTAAGCCTCTGAAGCTGCTGCCTAAGAGACAGGTATTTCAAAAAATTATGGTTTTTAGCCCTTACCCCTTGTTTTTTAAACCAATTACGGAAATCCTTCTTGGTCTCCAGCCACCAATCCCCTAGATTAAAATAAAGAAAGGCTACTGATAATCTGGCTTTTAAAATATGTTTTACCCCTAGCTGAATATGAGGTAACTCTAAGATAGAGGTATTAAGTTTCTACCTCACCTGCCTAAACTCAGGGGAGCCTGAAGACTTAAAGGAGCAGAATTAAAAAAAATGGTCCGAAAATTCACTGGGAATCATTTCAAAGGAATTTACTTGCATAGAAGGGGAAACTAACATATAATCTATTAAGGAATAAATTTTCCCTTTTACAAAGGAATATTGGGGCCCACGAGAGGAAAAAGAAATGCAATTAATGAGCCCAGCCAACTTGACAATTTTAGCCAGCGTATTTGAGTCACAATAAATTTTTTTATTCTGTTTAGGTGAGTCAATGATTGTGCAATTGAAGTCTCCGCCCCATAACACTTTGACTGTTGTCACCAAAAAAGGTTGAATAGCTTTTAAACAAGCCAGTCTCTCGGCCTTGGTTTGTGGATTATATATGTTAATAAAACGATAGCATATATTATGCCATTTCCCATCTAATATCAAAACTCTACCTGGTATTAGGTCTATCAAATTATGCAATATAAATGCAAAAGAGGTAAATAATATGCCTATGCCATCAGCTCTGTCCATCCCAAAAGACCAAAAAGAAGAACCCCACACCCAATGCCGCTTGAAAGAGTTAAACTGTTCTATCGAGTGCATCCAAGTTTCCTGTAAAAAGCAAACCGAAATCTGCAAACCATGTATGTGATGAAAAAGTGCTTGTCATTTCATGGTATTCAGCAAGCTATGGGTATTAAGAGAACCCCAGGACAACCACATTGCAAGTTATAGAAAATCCAAACCAACCTCTATTTTTTCCTCTTTTTCCTTTTGTTCTCTTTATAATTATCTACTGGTTGTGATAGAGTAGATAAAGAGGATTTTTGGGAGTCCGAGTCCCCCAACTCCATCTCTGTGTCCCCCCATAGGGTAAACAAGGCCGCATAGGAATTACTGGTTTCTAGAGTGGGGACAGAAGGTGGAGTTTTGGGATGTAAATGTCTCGATGATCTGCGTCGAGGCAGAGGAGACCCAGGAACCAAATTCTTGGGAATCTTTCCCAGAAACAGCTGGTGCATTGTCAGTATAGCACACTGGAGGAAATTCCAAGGGGTCAGGTGGGCCCATACAAGATGCCATATCCTTCACCGAACCTGAACCAAGGGTTTGGTCAGTTTTGCCAGGTTCAGTAGAAGGATTCATGGCAGAGGGGTCTACACCAGTAGTCTTATTTTTTGAAAGAGGAGGTGAAGAAAAGGAGGAAGGGGATGTAGGGGGAGGGGGGAAGGAACAAGAGGGGGAGGAGAGCTTGCAGTATCCTGAGCCTTCTGTATTAATAAATCTGGACTAATACAAGATGCTTTATTCTTAGCAGCCCAAGGACATTCTTGGAAAACATGCCCGTATTCCTCACAAAGATCGCACCTAGAGTGATTGGCACATTGCATAGTGATGTGACCCACTTCCCCACAGTTGTCACAGTGTGGCTGGTCACATACACTAGAAAGATGTGTCCAAGATCCACATTTATAGCACACTCTCGGCTGTCCACTATAAAAGCAAACCCCCCTATCCCTGCCTAACAAAAAAGAATTAGGTATGTGTTCTACCCCTGAGTCAGATTGCCTCAGTTTGATTTTATACTTCCAACCCCCAGTCCAGAATTGTTCTGAAACCAAGATGGATTCTGGGGTCACTTAACACCTCACATTTCTGTGACAACCAAAAGGTGATATCTTCCACATGAACCCCCTCATTCCTAAACATAACCGTTACAAATTTTATTAGTGGCTTGGTTAAAGGTATAACCAAAAAGGGGGTCCATGTGGGAGAAAATTTCACCTGCCCGTATCGGTCCAAAAATAAGTCCAATGCATGTGAAGTCCAGAAACTGATATCGAAGTTATCTTCTCCTGAGATGTTGATAAAAGTGAAAACCTCTTGGGGAGTAAAATGAAGTGAGTCTTTTAGCAGAGTTCTCCCCACATAGTATCTGTCCATCCTATTCTCCAAACCCCCTTTGTAGCGTATCCGAACCACATTTCGACGTGGCACTGCTTCCCTCTTTGCAGTGGGAATAAGTTCAGACATAAGAGGTTTCTGTTGGGGGGATTTTGACAAAGAAGAGTCTTTTAATGAGGAAATATTATCCAGGAGAGGAGGGTCTAAGGCTGGTTAGGTGAGGAAGGTGGAAGTACCTGCACCTCAGGAGCCGTGATAAGAGAAGGAGGCTGTGCCAGCCCAGCTATAACTTTATTTCCATGCAAACTGCCAGTCTTAGACTTCTGTTTAAAGACAGGTTTCCACTCAGGGGAATGCTGTGTAAGGGAAAAATCTGAATCCCAAGATGGGTCAGGCTTCCAGACGCCTGTCGGAGCCTGCTTCCAGCCTGCCCCTAGAAGGGCTTTGCCTGGAGACCAGGCTTCCTGAGCTAGTGAAGAAACCCCTGCTACAGCAGGATGTATGGATGTAGAATGTTGTGGTATATCCTTTTTACTTGGGAAAAAGAATTCAGTAGCCTCCTCTTGGGAAACTACAGCAGACTGGTAAATTACTTCAGGCTGTGCTTGAGATCCCTCGATAACTGTTTTTTTTTTCCAAACAAACCCTGTCACTCTATCTAATGGAGCAGTCCCACTTCGAACAAATGCAGGTTTAATTGCTTTTTGTAAACTGTCATGTTGTGAAACAGTGGAAGAAGCCTTTACTTTTGGCCCCAGTAATGAAGTAGCAGGCTGTAGGCACTCGTAAGATTTTACGATTTCACTTCCAGCCTGCGTAGCAACAGCTGAAGCATTGGATGCACCTGATGTAGACTGAATATTCAGTGGTATCTGACCGCACACTTCAGGGCCTTCAGAAGCGTTCACCGCAGCCGGGAGGATGACAGGGGAAGTGTTACTACTGTCAGCCAGTAACTCCCCCCGCTGACATTTGCCAGCCAAATTGTTTTCAACCATTGAGCTCTCCAAACCACTTGCAGGAGAGCGAGTCGCTTGACTTTTCCCTGCTATAGCCACAGCAGGTGCTGGTCGCACCTGAGGTAGACTTCCCGAAAGCCGGAAGCACTCACTACTGAGTGCAATTTCTTCACCAACTGGGGCAATAGTCTTTTGCGATAGGCAAACGTTGAGAATATGCAAAGGAAATGACTCACCGCTGTCCGCGGGCTGTCCTGAATCGTTCGGTACAGCTGTGGAATTGACAGAAGCAGCCGCACTGCTGACAAGAGGTAACTGCAAACATGTCTTGAGGTGTGCTGTTGCTGGTCTTGGTATTAACCCATTCTCTGTTTTACCACAAGCATGTACCTCTGTAGGCTACAATAAATTAGAAAACTGCTTCTCTGAGTTAACAGAAAATGTACTTAAATCATCCAAATCAATGGGTGCATCATGAAATTCGATGTCTGAATCCACTTCCATGATAGTAGATGAAACTGCCTCCTTGTTGCAAGTAGTGGGAGCAGAGACTAGAACTCCCACCACACAGACTTCTTCCTCCTTCGGTGTCCCACACAGAGTGGCCATTCTGACAATGGCCTGTCCCCCTACTGGCAGCAATGCAGTAGGGGAATTTCCCCGGGGGCCTGGCAAAATTTCCCTCATTCACTAAAAATACCACCAACAGCTTAATTTGGTTCAAGGTCAGTTGGCATTCATCTGTATCCCCCTTCCCCGGGTCGTGCCTGAAAATAGGCAGGATTTGTCTAGTGCACTTACCCGGTCAACAAAAATGAAATAAATAAATAAATAAGCTGCCCTTTTGTCACTGGGTTCCTGCCAGCGTTGGAGGCTTTTTCTGCCCACAGAGAGATCTGCAGCAGTCCTGACACAGCTCCGTTGAGCTTGTTTACTCCCCTTCTGTCACTCGCTTGTTCCGTTTCTGCTGGCGCTGTAGGCTGGCCTTTTGTACTGGGCTCCTGCCTGGGTTGCCGCCTTTTCCCACCCACAAAGAAATCCGCAGCAGTCACGATAGACCTCCGTTGAGTTCACTCACTCCCCCTCTCTCACTCGCTCATTCTGTTTCTGCCGGCGCTGCAGGCTGGCCTCTTGTACTGGGCTCCTTCCTGCATTGCCTCCTTTTTTGCCCACAAAGAAATCCACCGCAGTTATGATAGAGCTCCGTTGAGGTCACTCACTCCCCCCCCACCGTCTTACTTGCTCATTCTGTTTCTCCTGGTGCTGTAGGCTGCCCTTTTGTACTGGGCTCCTGCCTCTGTTGGAGCCTTTTTCTGCCCACAAACAAATCTGCAGCAGTCCCAATAGAGCTCCATTGAGCTCACTCATTCCCCGCTCTCACTCGCTTATCCCGTTTCTGCTGCCGCTCCAGGCTGGCCTTTTGTACTGGGCTCCTGCCTGCGATGCACCTTCTTCTGCCCACAAAGAAATCTGCAGCAGTCACGATAGAGCTCCGTTGAGCTCGCTCACTCACTCCTCCTCTCTCACTCGCTCATTCTCTTTCTCCCACTGCTACAGGCTGTCCTTTTGTAATGGGCCCCTGTGTGCATTGCTGCCTTTTTCTGCCCACAAAGAAATCTGCAGCTGTCCTGACACAGCTCTGTTGAGCTCGCTCACTCCCCCCCTCTCTCACTCGCTTATTCCATTTCTGCCGGCGCTGCAGGCTGGCCTTTTGTACTGGGCTTCTGCCTGCATTGCCACCCTTTTCTGCCCACAAAGAAATCTGCAGCAGTCACGATAGAGCTCTGTTGAGCTCGCTCACTCCCCCTCTCTCAGTCGTTCGTTCAGTTTCTTCCACTGCTGCAGGCTGCCCTTTTGTGCTGGGCCTCTGTGTGCATTGCTGCCTTTTTCTGCCCACAAAGAAATCCGCAGCAGTCCCAACAGAGCTCCGTTGAGCTCACTCACTCCCCCTCCCTCACTCGCTCATTCTGTCTCTCCCAGCGCTGCAGGCTGCCCTTTTGTACTGGGCTCCTGCCTGCACTGGTGGCTTTTCCTGCCCACAAAGAAATCCACAGCAGTCCCGACTGAGCTCAGTTGAGCTTGGTCACTCCCCCCACCCACTCACTCGATCCTAATCTGTCCCAAACACTGATTTCTGACAGCTACTGAGGTATTCTGCGCCAGAAGTGTGAAAACACATTTCAGCCAGGATGTGAAAAATGACAGCTGTACTGTTCATAAGGAAGTGTGGAAAAATGCCAGTGTAGAAAATGTGGCGTGAAAATATTACTAATTTGTGAAGTCACAAGGGTGTGTGGAAACTGCACAACGCACGCTTGTAACACAGTCATTTTATGGAGTTTCATCACAAAATTTTCAACATAGGCATTTTAGGACCTCTGTTCATGAACAGTGGCAGTGTGATTTTATTAATGTGTCTCGAACACTGATTTCCCTCAGCAACCGTGCTATTGTGCATCAGAAGAGCGAAAACACATTTTGGTCAAGATGTGAAAAATGACAGCTGCACTGTTAATAAGGAGGTGTGGAAAATGTCAATGTTGAAAATCTTGAGTGAAAATATTGCAAAGTTGTGAAGGTACAAGCGTGCATGGAAACTGCACAATGCACGTTCGTAGCACACTCATTTTATGGACTTTCATCACCAAATTTTCAAAATAGGCATTTTAGGACCTCTGCTAATGAACAGTGTCACTGTCATTTTAATAATGTGTCCCAAATACAGATTTTCCACAGAGACCACGCTATTCTGCGTTAGAAGTGCGAAAACAAATTTCGGCCAGGACCTGAAAAATAACAGTTGTACTGTTCATAAGGAGGTGCAGAACAACGGAAATGTTGAAAATTTGGAGTGAAAATATTATAAATTTGCGAACTTACGAGCGTGTGTGCAAACGGTGCAATGCACGCTCGTAACAGAGTCATTTTATGGAGTATCGGCACCAAATGTTCAACATAGGCATTTTAGGATGTCTGCTCATGAACAGTATCACTGTCATTTTCGTAAACTGTCCTGAACACTGATTTCCCACAGTGACCATGCTATTCTGCTCCGGAAGTGCGAAAACACATTTTGGCCAGGATGTGAAAAATGACAGCTGTACTGTTCACAAGGAGGTGTGAAAAATGGCAATGTTGAAAATCTGGCATCAAAATATAGCAAATTCGCGAAGTTACGAGCATGCGTGGCAACTGCGCAACGCACGC
This sequence comes from Neoceratodus forsteri, assembly GCA_016271365.2. NCBI lineage: Eukaryota > Metazoa > Chordata > Ceratodontiformes > Ceratodontidae > Neoceratodus > Neoceratodus forsteri. The sequence continues at coordinate 146,053,311 of CM028133.1, read as the reverse complement.
TCGTAAAACAGTAATTTTTTTGGATTTTTTTCCACCAAATTTGCAACGTAGGCTTTTTGAGAGCCCACCTCATGAACACTGGCACTGTCATTTTGTTAATCAGTCCTGAAAGGTGATTCCATGCTGTGACCGTGAAATCACTTTTTGGGGCAGATTAACGCCATGACAATGGCAGAATTCATGAGGAGGGGTCCCAAAAACCCCATGTTGAAAATTTGGTGCCAAAATTCCAAAAAATGACTGAGATATGCATCAAAGTAAAAAAAAAATATTTATACCATTATACAGCTTACCGGCATTTCCTCAGTTCGCGGTTGGCTTTGAAGAGTGCAGATATGTTCCCGGTCCACCGAAGATTGTTGCGTCAGGCTATGGAGGTAAGTATGGGGAGAGGGGGGTGTAGGGAGTTGGGGTATGCAGTGGGAGGGCACGGGTTGTGGGAGGGGGGCGCAGACGGCGAGGGACCGTTTTCTTCTTTTTAGGAGTAAAAACAACGACGTTGTGGGACTTTTCCTTTTGCAGGTACTTTTGGCACACTGGGGTGGGCTCCCAGCATGCCACCTGTGTGTTTTGGGGTGGGATGCACTGAAGCTGACGGGATTGGGCACCCCCATCGGCACATACTTGGGGGTGCTCATGAGCCAAGGGGGATTAGGCACCCCCCTCTGCACACAAGAAATGGAGGGGATATGCCAATGGGGATTGGGCACCCTCATCGGCAAACACAGAAAGAGGGGGGACATAAGCCGAGGGGGACTGGACACCCCTCTTGGCACACAAGAAATGGGGGGGCAAGCTGACGGGGACTGGCTTCCCGTCAGCAACAGCCCTGGAATGAGGGGTTGCTTCCTCATTGCAGCGGATGACGCTGCAATGATGAGATGGCCCCTGATTGCAGCGGCTAAAACTTTAGAAGATTGTGGCACGTTGGCTGAACTAGTGTCAGCAGCAGTGTGCCTCACCATTGGGGACAGCAGGCCAAGCCTTTAAAGGCTGTGGGAGCATTGGACAAAACAAAAACAGTGCCACGCCTCCACAATCTGCTTCTTGTAAAAGCTGCCACAATATGTTTCTTGCACTTGTGTGCAATCAGCCTAAAAAGGACCAATATAACAACAGATGGACCAGGTGGGAAATGTACAGGGAATCTATACCATAATAAGTACATCTTTTACAACGTGCCCTTTAAGCTGTTATGCTATTTTACTACTTGCAAGCCGGACATAAGTCTTCAGACTAGGTATAATGGATTGTTGAAGATGTGTCTAGCCTAAAATGAACTCATATAGATGAACCAGATACAAGTATATAGTTTTTTTTGCACACAAAGATGTTTTTTAACTGTTTCTCTCTGACCAATAGTTATTGTATTTATGCCCTTTTTCAGTCTTGAATATTTTTTTCTTAAAGTTTTATATTCAAAAGTGTACAAAATGTAGTTCGTGTACTGAGAACATTGCAGAAAGAAAAAAGTAACTCTATGGCAATTATAGACAAAGTTGATGTTCTGTACTATGGTAAGAAAATTAAATAAATAAACAAGTATAAAAAGAAGAAAACAATCCTACTGACAAAAGTGACAGTGAAGAGACTGAGAGACGGCAGAACAAAAACATGTTCGACTTCACTGACAAAAGAATTTAGACAAGCTACAGCTTCACCACCGCAATCCCATAGTTTTTGGCCCCCTGCACGAATTAAACAGCAGACTATTTCTGTGATGCTTGAGCAAAAAATTGCCTGCAGTAGTTCACATCAAGTCACATTAAAAATTAATCAGTTAATAGCAACCATTTTCTGTGGTAGAGAATGCTGGTTTTAGACCCCTTTTTAAAATATTTAGCTCCACGTTGAACATACCAAGCTGTAAATATTTTGTGACTGTGACTGTTCCCAAAATGTACGAATGTACGCAAAGTAAAATAAAATTGGCTCTTCAAGACAGTGAATGTTGTTCTGTGCACCTGATCACAGACATGTAGACGAGTTCTCAAACCACTGATCATATGTGCATCACAACACATTGGGGGCTAGATTCACAAAACTTTGCCCCATCACAAACCCAGTTTGTACCCCAGTGTGGTATTCACATAAACCTAGTTTGCACCTGCAAATTGGGTTTACAATGGAGCAAAGGTTTGAGGTGTCCCCGTACAAATAAGGGTGAGGGGACCTGCATATCAGTGCAGTCCCATTCATGAAGCATTTTCTCCATGCAAGGGCCTTTTGCGGGGTTCCCTTGTGTGGAGAAAATATCACTGAGGAAAACCTCCTTTTAACTCAGCGCAACCCTGGAGGTTATTAGAGGTAGTGTAAGGTGGCCCCCCCAACCCACAACATCATGTCCCTTATAGTTCAGTGGTCCCTTCCCCCTCCCCAATCGCCAATTACCATCCACTTATAAAAAAAAGGTGTAGCTAGCCCATCTGCAGTGGTTGGATTTCTGCTTGTGATGCCAGCAACCCGGGTTTTGGAATGGACTAGGGTCACTGGAGGGCCAGCAGGGGGAAAAGGCTTGAGCATCTGACGACTGCTCGCCTTCTCCAGGGGAAGGGTGGGGATGTGGTCCAACATCTGCTGACCCCCAGTGGAGACCAAAGATATCGCAGTGCACCAATCAATTAACTGGGGGACATGGATGACATCGGCGTAAGCCTAGACGTCATAGCAGGCTGCACTCCCAGGGATAAAATGGTAAAACTTCCCCCCCACTCAACCAGATGATGACCATACGGTCCCTCCGATGCCACAAGTGCCCTGGTCGGGCCCCCAGAAAGACTACTTCTGCAGCACCCAAGAGGCCAAGTAATTGCGCTGGCTGGCCCTTACTGGAGCCTTTCTCCTTGAAGGGGGAGAACCCATCCAGTGAAGGGTTACACCGGGTTATCCCAAGAGTGGCTGCCATCTGAGGTAGGGATGGGTGGTTGCAATAGGCAGGGGTACAAGCGAGCGATGGGAGGAAACAAGACCATTGATGGCCTGGAGAAGAGGCCAATGAGGGAGATATGGGGAATGAGGAAAAATAGATAATACAAAAAAAAAGAAAAAAAAAGCTATGCCCTGGTAGTCCAGTGGTCCCTCCCCCCTTCCCCAATGTCCAATCACCCTCCTGATATGAACAAAATCATTCCCTGGTGGTCCAGTGGACCTTCCCCTTTCTCCAATTGTCATTCTGATAGAAAAAAAATGATTTCCCCACCTTCCTGTTCTCTGATCACCATCCTGATAGTAAAAAAGCATTATTCCCTGGTAGTCTAGTGGTCCCTTCCCCCTCCCCATTCTCTGATCGCCATTTTGATAGTAAAATAAAATTATTTCCTGGTAGCCCAGTAGTCCCTTCCCTCTCTCCAGTCACCAATCGCCTTAACAAGTCAAAGGAAACAGTTCCTTCTTGGTACTCCAGTGGTCCCTTCCCCACCAGAACATCTGCCCAATAAATATATATAATTTTCATTGTTGTCCATTGTACCTCCCACCACCACATCACTCCCTTGCAACAATGAAAGTATCCCAATTCCCTGGTGGTTTAATGGACCCCCCACACTTACAAGCAGTGACCTACTACCCAACTCCCACCCCATCCCGAAACCCAGCCAGCGACTGGCACAGCCCTCCTCCCACCACCATGGCCGGCCACTGACTGAACTATGACTGAACGAGTACAATACACACTACGTGCTGATTAGTTGACACTGTCAAGTGGTGCCACAAGTCCCTTTTGTACCAAGCTGCTATACCTGGCTGCCTCTGTCTCGGGGAAGGGGGAGCTGGGGATCGCACTGCAGCTGCTGGGACATGGGGAGGAAGGTGTGCACCTTGGATCCTTTAGTCTTCTCAACCCTCTCGCTGGAGAGGAGTTGCTGAAAGGGAAACAGAGAAGGTTATTTAAGTGCAGCACAGAAGTTGGAACTTAACAGACAAGTAGGTATAGAAGAGAATGCCACTGGGAGAGAGAGCAGACATGATAAGACCTCAGCAGACCTGCCCTAGGTGCAATACGCAGACTCTAAACTCTATGTTTTATTAACTCAAATCAGTACAATATGGGGTTCAGGCACATTAAAGTACATTGTAATATTCTCTAGACTGCACTGCCTCAGAGCACTTCCTAAGGCAAGAAACTATCAGTTGCTCTCGGCCAATGTAAAAGAAACCTGCAGTGCAGGTTCAAGTTCATTTGTAAAATGGCACCCCATGCCACTGTACTGTACATTAGCTTCAACCTCCCAGCACATGCCCTATCTCCAACATGCACCACCACACAGTGGCCCCAGTTCTGTGGGACAACACACACAGTGAATGTTGTTCCTCTACATTCAAAGTGTTATTCGAAACATATTATGTGCTCTAGGCAAATGCCAGAAAAATTAACACATTCTCGGCAATTTCCACCCTCATGTTTATTCTTGCTTCATTCCGGCCCTCCCACGCTGCCTTCAGCTTCTCAACTCTCAGCTGTCATTTCCAGCAAGCATTTTGTTTTTTGCATCTTGAATTTGGTTGTCAGAGTCTCAGAGCCTGCCTCCATATTCTAAACATAGAATGTTCAATGATGGCACTCAGCCATCCCAGCTCTAATCCTTGAGTAATTTCCAGCAACTCAAAAAAAAAAAATGCCAGAGTCATTCAGTCTGTCCACTAGAATATATCATTTAGTAAGGCAGCTAACCCTTCATCCAAAAGTAGAGAATTCTAATTGGTACTGAATGGGCCCTTTGGGGTGACAAAGTAAGTACTGGGTACATGCAGAGGTTCACTTATTTTTTTTTTGTGCAAGTCAAAAAATCTACGTCTCTAATTGTCAAAGTTATTCTCATTTTTGCAAGCCAAAATATTAAGGATATCCCAAATTTCAGAAGTCATACTTGTCAAGAGACCAGTGTTTAGAAAAATAATATAAAATGTTATTGGTAAAAGTGTCTCTTTTCCAGTAAAATCACCTATTTTAAATAGTTGTTGTGTGCATGTGCAAAACAAACATACTGGAGTCATTTGGGCAGTGTAGTGCTGTGGAGGCAATGGAGCTGAGCCTACAAATAGCGTGTGTATGAAACCTCAGTGGTGAGAAGGCTGATGATGATGCTGCTTGGCTGGGTAACTTCAAACATATGAAAAGATGCAATCACACTTATCACACTGCAGCTGCATCCTTTCATGAGCATGTGTTCCCAGTGCAGAATGTCTCTCTTCTCCCTCCCCCCACCCAGTCATGGCTCCTGCAGACTCTTTCTCTCAGCCCCAGCCCCCTGTTTGCTGATCAACATTCCAGCAGACTGAGTTTTTCTCTGTTTTTTCTCTGTCTCTCCTCCCTTCCCCTCAGTTTGGTTGCCACTTCTGCTGAGTCTTTCTATCCTTCTCTGGTTTCTCTCTCTCTCTCCTCTTCCTATCTTTACAGATACTGCCAACCCTTTCTGTCAACTGCCCTGACTGGTAACCACTGTTAACAAGTGAGTCTTTCTGTTTTCTGTCTCTCCTCCTTCTCCCGCTGCCCCCAGTTGCCACTCAAGAGGTGCTGCCCACTAACTCCCTTCTGTTTTTTGGTACCAATCACCATTTTGTAGCAGCAGCAGGTTATGATCCATCCAGTGCTCACCATCAACACTGGCAGCAGCAAACCCTAAACAACAGTCTCAGCTCACTGAGTCTCTAACAGACCACTACCATGATCCACATTCCGTGGGGCAGACAGGGGCCACAGGGTGCAGGTCCACAGTGTTGGGCATCAGATGGCTGAAGGTTCAGGTGCTATAGGGGCCTCTATGGATTGGCCACTGAACTCATGAGTAGGACTAAGGGCCCAGGAGAAGAGATCAGAGGATGGTGCTGTGGAGCAATCAGAACCACCAACAGGCTGCAGGGAAGGACCAGACCAACTGTAAAAAAAATTGTGAGAAAGAATCTGTGGTCTGGGCTGGTTGGGCCTCCATGTGAGTAAAAAGAGGGAAGTAGAAGACCTCAGGTGCATGAGGAGTCAGGGCTGCAGCTTCTTGGTGGGCATGCGAGTGTACTGTGTGGGCATTTTGGCACATTGGTGAGGACTGGGACACAGGTCCATCCTCCTGCTGGAACTGAGACAACCATTCCCTCCCAGACCAGAAGTGTGAGGGCCAGCCAGTCAAGAGTGATGCTGAAGAGTGGCAGGGAGATGGTCTATCCTAAGCAGGAGAAGCAGAAGGTAGCCAACAGCAGGCAGCCAGTGACAGGAGCAGCACTGAAGGGGGTCTCTGATCTTCAGCGACATGAATCTACCTCAACATATGTAAGCCATTCTCCTTCTCATAGCTTTGAATGTTTGTTTAAAAAGTGACAAGCCATTTACTTATATTGAGCAAGGAGAATGTGGACAACAAGACCCACATTTGCAGCAGTCTTAGCACTTGCATCAAATAGAGGAGCTGAAGGCTTGCCTCTCAACTAGGTGAGTATGAATACCTTAATCCTAATATTGTTTTTTTTTTTTTTTTTATTTAGTTGTTTAACCAGGTATAACACACTAAGCTGAAAGCTTTTTTACAGGAGCGACCTGGGAGCACAAGGAGGTTAAGTGACTTGCTCAGGGTCACACAGTATGCAAGTGGAAGCTGTGGGATTCAAACCCAGGTCTGGTCTGCTGGATGTCACCAAATTTGCAGCTCAGAGCCTTAGACCACTGCACTATACTGCCATCCATTGTACACTAATATTCTATTCTGGGGCCTAAATGCTTGGCATTCGGTATCTGTGTTTTGTATTCAGAATGCGGGGTTGGTAAAAAAAAGAAAAGGCATCTTCCTCCATAGGTGGTCAGGACTAGTCTTCAGACCACCCTCCCTACTAATTCCAAACATTTTCCGCCCATCTATCACTTCCCTGAAGTCCCACATTAGACAAAAAAGTGATAGCTGACTCCTGTCACCTTGTCATGAGTTGACAGCATCTTTAATTACACCACACTCCCTAGTCTGGCTACCTCAAATGAGAAAAATCAGTTACTCCTGTTCTCATCCTCCCCCAACCCCAAGCTCAGTCTTGGATTGGGGGTAGGCTAATGCCAAATATCCAGTTGGTTTCCCCCTTCCTCTTCCTGCCATACTCCCCTCACTGTTAAGCAGATGATCACTAAAAGAGAGTGTGAGTGAGGCAGGGCATGAACAATCGTGAAGGAGGGGGCATGGCAGTAGCATCAGTAGTGACGCTAGGCAGTCTGGCCAGTTAACTGCCTAGCATCACTACTGATGCTACTGCCCTGCCCACTTCCTCACAACCATTCATACTTGTCCCCTCTTGCACTCACTCTTAGTGATCAGCTGCATAATAGCAAAAGTAGTGGGTTGGGGAGCATGGTGGGTAAGGGTTAACTGGGTGCATTCAGCACTAGTCCCCTCCCTTTCAAGGACTGGGTTCAGTGGGGTGGGCACAGGCAGAGCTGATTTGTTTGATTTAAGATAGTTGTGCTATCAAGGGGGGTGTCATTAAATATGATGTTGGCTCCTGGCAAGGTGCAAGAAGCTGACTGTCATATTTCTATCTTGTGTGGGACTTCATGAAAGAGGTAGGTGGGTGGGAACAGTTTGGAATTGAGATGGATGGTGGCCAGGAAATGAGCCCTGGACATCTGGGGAGGGGGGAAGACTTTATAATTCCCGAATACCCTTAGCCGAATATGAATAGTGACAACTATTCATTACTCAGACACATATTCAGGCAGCCTAATATTCACTGTATTCAGGAATTAATATTTACTGACACATATGCAATCTCAACTGTCCCTGATATCCAGGGAAGTCCCTGGTTTTGTTACAATGTCATTTGTCCCTAAACTTTACGATTTGCTTTCCTTTTACCAAAGAGTAAAGATCTGAAGCACACATATTGCCATGAATGGTTGTTACAGTCTATTTCTCATTTAGAAATTCTTTTCACACTAAGCCACATTAAAGGGGTGTGGTAGCACCCATATAGTTAGGGTTGGTACAGCACTTCAATGTTAAATCCAATTTATGTACCTTAATAACTTTGCCATACTTCAATGAAATGGCCCCAAATTTGGTATGCGTGATCATTCTGCCAGAGTCTCAAGACATGAAAAGTTTTGTGATGGCATCTCGTATGGCTGTTGAGGTGTAAAGTGGTAAAAAACAGAAAAAAAAACACTCTTTTTCCCACTGGTTAAAATAGGATTTTTTGCCATCACCTACAGTCCACATGAAATGAAAAATTTCTCTGTAATCTTTATGGATGATGGGTGTGTGCCAAGGGTGTGCCTTTCGATGGTTTGGTGAAAAAATATATTACCATTTTTTAAATTATAATGATTTTTGTGATAGCTGCAAGACAGGCAGGTAAATGAAAACAGTTTGAACTGTAAATTTTCTGTTTCAACTGTAAATTAACTGCTCGGTTCTCAGACAAATACTGTTTGTGATGTCAGCCATCTTGGATTTTTGTTCTTGTGAAAAATGGTTTCCTAAAGAAATACAGCTTTTCAACCACTGAAGCAGACATGTGTGAAAGTGTGTGAAATATATCTCTCTAGAATCTGCAATTCAATAGTTTAAATTCAGAGGATAAATGTGTGTATTTTTGTCTAAAGGCATTTAATCTGTCTCTTGCTAAGCCAAATGGTTTGATCTGAAAACAGTTTGAACTGTAAATAACGTTTGATCTGTAAAAAAAAGTTTGAGTGGTATTTGGTGAAAACCGTTCAAACATTATAAAGTGTAGAAATTTACCTTTCAATGTGAAAAAAAAGTTCAAACAGTAAATGGGTACTTAGTTGGATGTTCGATTGTAAAACAAATTTGCAGTTCAAAGGTGTGGTAAATACAGTTCGAAATGTCAGACATTTTGTTGTGTGTGCTTACAGTAACAAAATGGATGCCCAAGTAAACAAAGTAATGGTAATAGCAGCCAAAATATACATAGATATGTTCAAATTTGACAGAGTTTGTGGTGCTAATGGATATATCTCATACCTGTGCTACAGGTTGATCAGGTTCCACAGTGTTTTGTGAGGTTGATGATCACTAGGTTGTGGGTTCTAGCCCCATCTCAGCCACTGTTGTTTAAAATATCAACAGCGAGTTCTTGTTTAATTATGGGGTGAATGATGTTGTGGTGTTCTCAGCAGGAGAATTAGTGGCAGTGCATCCCTTTCACTTACACAGTCCAAAACTAGAGCCCACCCCTCAACACATGTAGTGTTTCCCATGACAGCGACACACTCTGTGTAACACCTCCTCATCCCTTCCACCCACCCAGTCCAAGGCCAGATCCCACCCTTGAACACATGTAGTGTTTCTCATCATAGCAATACATTCTGTGTAACAACTCTGCACCCCTTCCACCTACCCAGTACAAAAGTACAGTCCACCCCTCAACACATGTAGTGTCTCTCATGACAGTGATACATGCTATGCAACACCTCTTCACCCCTTCCACCCCCACAGTACAAAACCAGAGCTCACCCTTGAACACATGTAGTGTTTCCTATCACAGTGATACATTCTGTGTAACACCTTTGCACTCATTTCACCCACCTACTCCAAAAGCAGAGCCCACTCCTTAACACATGAAGTGTTTCCAATCACAGTGATACATTCTGTGTAACACCTCTGCCCCCACTTCACCTACCCACTCCAAAAGCAGAGCCCACTCCTGAACACACGTAGTGTTTCCCATCACAAGGATGCATTCCATGTAACATCTCTGCACCCCTTCCACCCCCCATAGTCCAAGATCAGAGCCCACCCCTGAACACATGTAGTGTTTCCCATCACAGTGGCACATTCTGTATAACACCTCTGCATCCCTTCCACTCACCTAATGCAAAAGCACAAATGGTATTATTTAAGCAATAAGGCATGTCGGGGGGGGGAATTATGGTGGAATAATGGCCCGCCTTGGGTGGGTTGAAGCACGAGACAAAGCCAAGTGCTTCCACCACCCAAGAAGGGCTGTTAGCACACCATAATGCCTCCCGAAATGCCTAATTGTGAATATGAAATAGGTCCCTACTAGTACTATTTTAAAAAATAATTACTAAAATCTTTATTTTATTTGCCCCCAAAATATACTAAAATGTTGAGTAAATCTTTAAATAAAATAGTCCCATTTGGTCATTGTGTTATGACCACTTTGCCAGCAGGTGGTGTCAATGTTTAAAGCAGCATTTCTTAGTGCAAGTATTGGGAACTACAGAGCAGTGGCTTCTGGTTCCATCCGGGTAGCGACAGATACTTCCTGCAGTCTACTGCCAGGATCTTTGCATTGTTTCTTTTTGTTTACATTAAAAAAAAAAGGTTTTTTCATTTGTGGATCTGTTTCACATGTGATGTGCGAGACAGAGCTGATGGAAATGAAGGAGAGTAGCATGGTCAAGTAGTACTATGATTGGGAGATCGCATGTCCATTTTTCTTTATTATCTGTACTAAAAAACTGCTATGAGGGCAAGTGAAGAAAAGCCGCACTGGGCGGCACTTTGAAATAAGCCAGATTCAGCAGCAGTTTGTCATGACACAGTCAGCAACAGTTAGAAATGAGTTGTGTTCAAAGTGTGTGTGGTGTGTGGCTCGAGTGAAGCGGACGGGTCTAAAGGTGCGTGCTGGGTCTGTTGGTCTGGGATTAGTTTCAGCCAGGCTGTTATGGTGGGATAATGGCCTAGCTGAAGGTAGCTCTGGACCAATCAGAACTCAGGATTCTTAATACCCATTTCATAATATGTAATGAGAGACAGTGGTTGATTTTTGAAATTGTTTATAGGTTTACTATAAAAATATTCTGATTTTAAGAAAAGAAAACATATAAATAATGGTATCTTATGAAGTCTTGCATTAAATTAAATATATTCTGTTTTGTTTTCTTCTACTTTTGCTTTTATAATCTTTAAACAAAATAAATTAACATTGCTGTGTTACATTTTATGTTGATTCATCATAATGAATAACTATACAAAAAAAAAAAATACAAAAATCAAAAAAATATTCCAATCGTTCTGTTTCGTTTTTGATGGACAGACAGGCAGTCAGGAAGCTGCAGCCTATTCCAGGGCAACTGTGAGTGAGTACCTCGCCAACACCAGAGGTGGAATAGCCAGCAAGAGGATAAAGGTGCAGTTTTGGTTATCACCCACTGGCAGAGTTGTCCTCTTCAGAAACACTGTCCAGTTCTTCTACCTCTGCCAGTGGGTCAATTACAGGCTGTTGCTGCAGTTGGACGAGCATGCTCCCATGCTGGAAGAGGTTCATCAGCGTGCCCAGATTCAGTGGTGGCATCAGTGCTGCTGCTGGTGATGGTGGTTGCACCGGTTGTTCCTGCCCTGCAGATGCTGCTAGATCACTCGCTGCTGATGGAGCAGTTCAGGGAGCAGCCCGCATGCTTTGCTGATGAAGCCAACCAAATCATTGATGCCGTCAGTGATGCGGGTCACCTGCTGATGGACACTCTGGAACTCATTTCAGAGTTCCACAATGTGGGTGTCCATGAGAGTGAGCTGTTCCACAACAATGCTCCCCTCCTGCACATGTCTTGGGGGAGCTAAAGGTTCTGCAATAGCATGAGGGGGAAAAAAGTAAGTAGCTATATGGGCCTAGTACATTATTAAATTAGTTTCCCTTTTATGTGTCCTTTGTACTGTGTATTGTTAAGCCTGAGGATGTATGATTTATGTGATATGTGGTTTTGCACATATGATGTATTACGCTCTTCTGTATTGTAGCTGGAACAATGTGTTGCAGTTGAAGTTATCAGCATATATGATGCAATTCTTCTGTACAGTATGTAAAGAAATGTTAGTCACCTACATTTCTTAGCATAATGGTTTTGAGATGTCAGCATATGAATATATTTCATGTTTGCATGTGCACAGTATATTACAATGTATTATGTATGTTGTCATATCTTACAGTGAGGAATTCCTTAAGAGAACAATCAATGCGAATATAGCAAATGGTATACAAAGTGGTTTGGTATGACAGAATGTATGTTACTGTGTTTTATGGAAAGAGCAAGCTCAGAGCAGTTTTTACTATTATACTGTTTGCCAGAAGTAATTCTTGGGTACACAAAGTGACACACATGCAGTTGGATTCATGCTACACAGACAGCGCGACATAGCCCAAAGCATCATGCTGTAAACTATACATATGGCACAAGCACTACTGAACTACATGCCTATGAATGACTTGTTGAAAGTCATTTGTTAAATAAATGCTAATGCACCTATTTACGCCTGAGCAGACAGATATATATGCATAAAATACCAGGGTGACATTGTGGCAACTTGGCAGGTTGTGATATGTTGCTTTACAGTGTTGACCTGTGTGTTGAAGCAGATATTGTAAGATCGTAAGGTAACAGAATGGATACAAACAGTAATGCTTTGAATTCTTGTTTGCATTCTATTGATTTTCTTCTGCTGTTATAAATTAATGGTACCTTTTAGTGGATGTAACACCTGCACACTGTTTCCAACCACCCAGTCCAAAAGTACAACCCACCCAGGATCACATGTAGTATTTCCCATCACAGTGTTACATTCTGTGTAACACCTCTGCACTCCTTCCACCAAACCAGTCCATACAACCCACCCCTCAACACATGTAGTGGTTCCTATTACAGAGTTACATTCTGTGTAATACCTCTGCACTCCTTCCACCCATCCAGTCCAAATGTACAACCCTCCCCTTAACACATGTAGTGGTTCCCATCATGACACATTCTGCATAACACCTCTATACCCCTTCCATCCACCCGGTCCAAAACCATAGCCCACCCCTGAACACACGTTGTGTTTTCCATCACAGTGACATATTCTGTATAATGCATCTGCACCCCTTCCACCCAGCCATACACCTGTGGTATTGTAAATTCATATGCTAAAATAGATATAACATGTGAATACAAATAAGAGTTGAGCATGTATGCACTGCACAGTTAAGAAATGAGTCTTGCATTTGCTCTGGTAGCGATAGGACAGCATTCCACCATAGCAGAGATGTAGATACTGCTGAATTCACTTTTATACATTTGCATAATCATGTGGTATAGTTACGGTCTGTACATTACATATTCCTGAAGTAATTTGAAGTTGATGTACATTCTGCTATTTATTCGCTCTCAAGGTCAGAGGGAATCAGAAACCCTCTGTGGCAAAACACACTAGCTGTGCATAGCTGACCATCCAGTATTCTCTATGAAGTTCCTGTATGTTCTGATACTTGGACTAACATACACTATATGCAAAAGGAAGTGTTAGAACAATGTTTTTGATACATAGAATCTTGAAAAAATGAAGCCTAGAAGAAATGTATAGTGAAAACATGTGTGCAACATTTCATGAACAGCACCATTAGATGGGTAGACAGAGTGATGGTTCCTGATTGTTCAAAATACTTTCAAGTGGGGCAGCTGTCTCTATTTTAAAAGAAACATGTTGAGAAATTATGTACAATGTTAAGAAACAAAGAATAATTTCCTATTATTAATTCAGTACTCATGCTGCTGTGCAATGGTGCTTTCATGGGCCTTCTTGGGTGGTTGAAGTATTTGCCTGAACATGTGCTTTAAACCATCAAACTGTTGTGACAGAACAGTAACACAGCAATTTTTATGCAGTTACACCACTTAAAGTTGTACAGTACATATACACATTGTATGCTATTCAGTTCACTTATCTGCTACGTTCTTAGCACTTTTCTGCGAGACATGTGCAGTAGCTTCTGGAATTGTAAAGAGAAAGAACAAGGTTAGTAACTGATGACTATCTTTATAATACAGTGTCACAGTGCATAGAGAGGTGAATACATTTGGTAAGCAATAATTTCCCTAAGTGACACTTTAGCATCCTACATAAGATATTGTTATATATTGTATAACCATTCTTATGTATCTAAGGTCTTTGATTCCTGTCATACATAATCAGGCTAAGTGGCAGAATTAGAAAATTGAACTCCATTACAAGAAAAAAACATTCTGACTACATTGATTGCTTAGTTATGATTGTATTAAAAGATATGCAATATATATACAGATTAAGAATAACAAAATCCACATTTATTGTTGGCTTCTGGAGTCTGCTATTAACAAGAGTGATTGCAACTGTCAGATCATAGAACATTACTACAGTGTGTAATATTTGGACATATAATTATACGGTATTTCTGTTATGATTAATGGATCTCTTGATGGGGAGTATCTACCTCACTTTAAATTTAGAAGAACTACTAAACAAACAACATAAACATATTAACAATGTATAACTTGTATTTAGCTTATAATACATCTTTCACATCTTGCAATGTAGATTTTCACAATGCTGTATTTGAAATACTGTATAACAGTCCTTGGTATACTTTTTTCATTTACACCACCTGCTGCCATCAAAAAACAATTGTTAAACACAGTACGTAATCACAGTAAGATACTTAACAGTGTATATTATGATGGGATAACACCACTTCTAGTATTGTTCTTAACTCATAAGTGACTCGAGCTGTACTGTCACCCCAGTACAACACAGTGACCTGACATTTGCGATTGCTGAAATACTATGACTTTTGATGTTTTCCTATAAATTATGAGACACTAAAGCTGTGCTATGTTAATATCACAGTTGGGACTATGTTGCATTACATTACATAGATTATTACTTTGCTGTAATGAAAACTCCATGGCAAGTAAACAACACTATTAGAATTTTCAAACATATTTTCCTGTTGTTCAAAACTACACTTTCTACTGTATGACAATTAAGATGCATGTTAACAAGGCTAAATACTTACATGTTTCTTTAGACAGTGGAGGCCTGTCTGCAGAAGCTTCAACTACCATTGGATCTGGCTGAGAGTTGTCATCAGGTGTGCCCACAGCTGCTGCTGGACTAGCCACAGCTTGTTGTGTGCTAACTTCTGAGACCTCATCAGTAACATCCACTGTGAACTCCTGGACCTCTTCCTCACCTGGAGACTATATTGACAAGCAGCTTCAGAGGCCCATTCAACCACATTGGTGTTGGTGTCCTGTTCCTCTTCCATGGGGTCAGTGATACAGCATTCTTCAAGTTCTGTGAAAGTGTCTCCAGCCACCACCACCACCACCACCTGCCCCATTGCCTCTGTGGGATCATCTCATGCAAGTTAACATACAAAAACAAATATTAAGTCTAAAAATTGTAGTTATGACACTATGTCCTGCAATTTTAAAAATACAAAGTTATTTCCACTATTATGATCACGTGTACTTAGGAAATACTGCACGTGTTTGGTTAGTCATAGTGTGAAAATATGAATACAAACATATGAATTATACATTTGATCATGCTCATAGCAATATAAAATTGTCTTTATCATCTCTGTGAAGTTTCTTTGTAAGAGACATGGACACATTTTTTGTTTTCTATCATAATTCAGGTTTTCAAGCACATGGCTCTTCTCAACTGTATTATACTGTAGCAGTGACTTACAACATAGCAACTTTACTCCTGACAGCTATGAAATGGACATGTCACTTAATATGTAAAACACAAAAATGTTTGAGGTTAATATAACTGTGTTTTGAGACAGTTTTTACTACACTGGATGTATCATATTCAGAACAGGAACACTTGGACTAGCAAATCAAATTCAGTAGCAGATGTCTGTATTAACACTGTGGAATGTATCATGCCACTAGATGATTTCTGAAATACAACATGTTGGTGGACTGCAGCACATATTGATGATTTTAGACACAATATGAATTGATAACAGCATAAGTAACAATGGCAGTAAGCATCAATAGTCAAATTGATGAATAAGCTTGATCAAAATTTATCATAGATGTTATTGTGGGACTGTAACATATTTCTCACCTGGACTATAAATGAAACAGTAGTACTGTTGGATCATGTTTAGAAAGAGAACTGAAACAATAGTAACAGCACTGGTACTGTCATTTCAGATATAATATGCTATTGCATCAAGGACTACATTTTGTAAGTATAAGGTAGTGGCCATATTTTTTAACATACCATCTCTGCTGTTCTCTCCCTCCTCAACCACAGCAACAGCACTCTGTACCTCTTGTGATTCACCCTATGTCACATGGGGGAGCCCAGCTGTCCTACAGATTTACATAGATATATGTCCAGAATCATGACATTCAATTGTAACACAGACAGTGATAATAGTGTCCATTGACTGAACCATATAGTCATACTTTCTTATTACTTTTGCACAGATAAACCCCTAAAACCTATGGCCTGGCAAGCAAAAAAAAAACACAAAAGGAAAACTCCATTTTTGAAATTGAAGACCCCTATGTTAATATACATAATAAATATCCTCTCCTACTATACTGAATGTGGCAGGCTCTACCACCCTCGACCCCTTGGTCATAGCAAACACCTTAAATGAGACCTTCACTGACCTCAGCGGTGTCCTTGCATCTGACCTCTTCGCTTCTACTGACACCCCCATCTCTATATCCCCCTCTGCCTCTCCAAACATTCCACCCTTCCATCTTAAAATAGTTAAAGCACCACAGTTTATAAATACATAAAGAAGGCTATATCTAAATCAAGGGCAAGCAGTGACTCTCTTGACCTTAAAATACTATTCCTTACCCTGGATGAAGTTCTACTCCCCTCACCAGAATCTTCAATCTCTCCCTCTGTTCTATGCAGAATTCCCTATTATATGGAAGGCTGCTATAGTTACCCTATTACAAAAGTGGTGATAAGTCTTTGCCTGGTAACTATAGACCAATTTCAATACTTCCTCCCATATCAAAGGCTCTTGAGCATTATGGTAGCTGACCAGCTTACAGACTACCTGCAGAAATATAACTTTCTTTGTGACCAGCAACATGGTTTCAGACAAAGGCATAGCACCACCACAGCCCTGCTCGAATTCTCAGTAGTAATCCATAAGGCCTTAGACAAAGGACTCCTCACTGGAGCTGTGTTTATTGATCTAACGAAGGCATTTGACACTGTTCACCATGGCCTACTCATCAGTCAACTACAGACTCTTGGGCTCTCCTTGGGCTCTGGTGCCTGGATAAAAAGCTACCTTGCCCAACACACCCAGGTTATAAAAATAGATGGAGTTCTCTCAGACCCTAAGCCTGTCCTCTCAGGAGTTCCACAGGGATCCATCCTAGGCCCACTACTCTTCAGCCTCTTTCTAAACTCCCTCCCTAAATCCTGCCCGGACCAAATCATCCTCTATGCTGATGACGCTGTGATTCTATCCTCACACAAAGACCATAACCCCTTACGCCTCAGCCTACAGCACGCATTTGCCAGTGTTGAGGTGGTTCGTGAACACAAGCTAGTCCTAAACCACAAAAAAAAAACTATGCTCTTCGCTAGTCCCAGAACAAGAAAAGGCAAGCTCCACTTGCTATCAACACTTCCCTGGAATCACCCTTGAACAAGTGGCTACCTTTAAATATCTTAGAATCACATTTGATCAAGGCCTAGTCTTTGCAACACATATTGATGGTATTTCCAAAACTATTAATCAGTGGCTCAGGAATACTCTACCGAAACAGACAACTCTTCACCCATCCAGCACTGAAGCTAGCTATTCAATCCTCAATCATCTCAGTCATCGATACGGCTTAGTATTTATGGGTCCGCCCTCAAAGCGCACTGAAATGGATCACAACCTCCCTAAACAGGGCATGTCGGCTGCTTACAGGTGCACATCGACTCACTCATACCTGTGAACTCTATGCTGATACTGGGTGGTTACAACTATCAAACCGTTTAAAGTTCTTCCCACCTGCCTAATGGCCAAAGAAATCCATCATGGGCCTCACTCCTCCCTGGATTCAAGACCTGCTATGTCAGAACTCAAGTGTACGATCTACCAGAAGATCAGAAACCCAGCTTCTCCAGGTCCCCCACTGTCGGACCACACATGGTCAACGATCATTTGCCTATCATGCCTCCAACTGGCTAAACACTCTCAGCACCTCTATTACCTCCTCTAACTCATTAGGTGCCTTTAAATCTAGACTATTCTCTCACCTAGCCACCTCAAACTCCTGTGACTGCCTTGATTAAATCCTAATCTATTCTTACTTCTCCTCCTTGCCCTCTTACTTGACAAAGGCCTACTAGTGGATCCTCATCTCCTACAATGGTCTGCTCCTCCTCCCACCCCTCTTTCCTCTTTTTATCACTTACACTACCTAACTTACCTCCATTACCTATCTTCCCTCTCCACTTGTTTTCTAAATAGTGAAAGTGCTTAAGTGATTTATCTGCTGTTCATAAATGTCATTAGATTAGATATTTTTTGTCTCTGTCTATTTCCACAATGTTACCTAAATGTGCAACCCTGTACCCCTATTGTTTGTAACTAATTTTTAACGTGGAACCTTTGTAAAAGAGCCTTGGCTCAAAGGTATTAATTCCTAGAATTTACAATAAACAAAAAAAAAAATCAAATAACATAAATGACTGTTTTTTTGAGCTTTACAAAGAGATTTACACCTCTCAGCTAGTTGGGGAAACAGAGACCCCAGATAAATTCTTGGAAAAAATACTGCTCCCAATATTATCAGAAGAGGATATTACCCAACTGGATCAACCCATTATATGAGACGAAATTAGAAAAATAATAAGAGAACTACACAAAGGAAAAGTACCAGGCTCAGATGGTTTGGATGCAGAGCTTTATAAATTTCTTGAGAATCATTTGACAGATATCTTAGAATTATTATTTAATTAATTTAATAAAGAATGTAAGATTCCCAAATCATTTAAACATGCCACAATACATGTCTTCCCAAAAATGGGAAAAGATCTGCTGAACTGTGCATCATACCACCCCATTTCATTATTAAACACAGATTACAAAATTTTTGTGAAAAGCATTGCAACTAGATTAGACCCAATACTACCAAAACATATCGCACAAGACCAGAATGGTTTTATAAGTGATAGAATCCTAAATGAAAACATCAGATGCACTATTGACATCAACTCATTAAATAAATCGATAGATGCCATATTACTGGCTATAGATGCAGAAAAAGCTTTGATAGAAAAGAATGGACATATATATTTGCAACAATTAAGAAAATGGGGAGCTATGCACAGCTCAATGGATGGATAAAACTTCTTTATGATTCCCCGGTAGCCACTATAAAAACTAATAATGTTATATCAAGCTATTCTAATCTATTTAGAGGAACTTGACAGGTCTGCCTCTTATCTCCACTAATTTTTGTGCCAGTCATGGAGCCTTTTGCCATAGCAGTAAGACTGAATGATAAAATACATGGTATTAAAATTCACAAAAAAATTCATAAAATAAGATTATATGCAGATACTGCTATACTGTATATAACACAACCGGAAGAATCCATTAAGGAATTTATAAATTTAGCCACACAATTCAGCGGTGTGTCCGGTTATAAAATAAACTGGTCTAAATCTGTTCTATTAAAATTAAACTCTAACTTCATTGTGAATATTCCAATGCAATGCCAATTATTCAAACTATGTCATATATAAAATATTTAGGGGGTCAATATTTCTGCAAACATTGGAGACTTTTATGAAAAAAAAATTTCTGAACTTTTAACAAATATACAAAAAGATCTAAATAAATGGGATTAACTTTATCTTACTCTGATTAGGAAAATAACTTAATAAAAATTATGATTTTACTCAAAGTCTTATTTCTTTTGCAAGCTCTAGTGATACCAGTTCCAAAAAGGTTCTTCACAGCACTGAATTCTATTATTAATAAATTTATACAGAAAAACTCAAACCCGAGAATCACTTGGTGTACTTTAATTTTGCCCAAGGAAAAGGTGGATTAGCTTTACTGGATTTTTATAGTTACTATCTGGCCACACAAATTATCCAGGTGTGGTTTTGGATGACAGAAGATAAACCGGTATTAATTTCTACTAAGGTGAAAAAAGAAGTTCAGCCCTATAATAGTATGTTAAATTTATTGTATTCAGCATATTTCCAACATGATAAAGTGGCACAATGATGTATAACTATGGAAGCAACATATAATTGTTGAATTAAAGTCCAGAAAATGTTAAAACAAGAAAAGGTTATTACAAAATATTCTCTGATTTATACAAATTATAATTTTAAACCTTCAATAATAGGAGGACATTTTAGGATCTGACAAGAAAAGGGGATTACACAATGGGGCTCGATTTATAACCAAGACAAAATCAAATCATTTGCACAATTACAACAAGAATTTAATCTCCCAAAATAACATTTCCAATACATTCAATTAAAAAACTATACAAGTAAAAACCAGACTCTGATTAAAATTATAGATACCCCTATATTACTAGAAGCATTAGAAAGTAACACACATGGCAAAAAACTCATACCATTAATTTATCACCTTGTTATTCATGAGAAAGAAAACAGTATAAGTAAGTTCATAAATAAATGGGAATCTGATTTAGGCATAACATTAACTGATGAAATGTAGCAACATGTTTTCATGGCTTATAAAGAAAATGTCCACTCTACCAAATTACAACAGATTCAGATGAACACTTCTCACCACACTTAATAAACCCCATCTAAACTGCATAAATTTAACAGCACATTTTTGGATAAATGCCCCAGATGCACACTTACTACAGGAACATTAATTTATCTTTACTTATTTATTTAAAAGTTGATAACCAGGAAAAGCACCAATGAGCCCAGACTCGTTTTCAGGTGCGACCCTGGGTCAAAACAAGTCTGATTCATGCCTGCTCATGTTTATGTAATTGTTGGGGGAAAATTGAAAAAACATTATCGATAACTTTTAACAAAAAAAAGTCCCCTCACCAATAACTACATGCATGTGCTTCTGAAGAAGGACTGGTTGGTCCGAAAGCTAGAGCACTTTGTTCTTGTTGTTACATCTATGTTGGTCCATTAAAAGGTATCAAATCATTTGCTTCTGGATCTATTCTTGCAAGAACTAATACGGCAACTACTAAATCTAGATTTCAATAACTACAGTACTACAAATTCATCCAAGCAAAGACTATTTAGATATCTATGAAAAAGGCTCTTAAACCATGGTTTTATGCATAACAAAAAAATGTATTCTTTTAAAGTGGAAGAACAAGACACCTCTGAGCTAAGAGACATGGGTTAATTTTATGCTAGTTGTTGCTAAATTAGAACAATTTGGATACTTCAGATTGGATAAAGAGAGTAATCTTTAAAAAAATATGGACTCCATTCCAGGTTGCTATACAAAATAAATTAATATAATCAATATGGAAGAGAACAGAATTGAAAAGGAGAATAAGTTATTCATATTTAAATAGGATCATTAGATAAATCCTGGACCCTTGGTAATGATGATATTATACAAAGACACTAATTCCAAGAAAGTTCTGTAAAGAATTAGAAGGTCTTTGATATCTGAACCAAAAAAAAAATGAAAAGAAGTCATACTTTAAGTCATACTTTCTAAGAAGTACATTCTACTCATATGAGTTTTTGGCTACATTAGTTGTTCATATTCAACACCTGTTATAATTCCTGAGTATGCGTATTAACTATCATAACTACATGTTGTAGAATTGACGTTTGGAGCAATATGAATTATACAGTATATGAAAAGAAATTGTAACACTACTTATTTGCTGCACAGTGGATTAACCTGACTACATTCTGCTACATTTTGTTGCAAAGACTGTTTACTGTGTAAAATCAATATACAGTTCTGCACATTATGATTTCTTACAAATGGAATATCACAGAAGTAACTTTTGATTGGCAGTCTTTGGTAAGTGTAAGTATATTACACATACACTAATCAAAAAGGTTTCTATTAGTAACTGTGGTTTGACTGACACTGAAACTGGGAAATAGCTTAAGTCACATCCCAGTACTGTCTTGCTCTAGTTAATATGCACAGATTTTATTATTACAAATATTGCATTGCTTTAGTATACCTACCCCTCACATACCATTCTCCAAGCATGGGCTTCCCCACCGTCTCCCACAGGTGGGTGGCATGAGCTAACCACTCTCTCCCTCTTGCTGACCCACTCCACCTTTTGCAGGTGGAAGAATCTCTGGCAGAGCATTTTGCATTTCTGGCAGCACTCCTTTGGGGTCTTGTTAATTTTTCTCTTGGCTAGGTACTGACTCACATCCCACCACATAGCATCCATGGTCAGGTTGTTTGCCCTGAAATAGACTTTCATGATGCCCTTATACTGCAAGGCATGCACCAACTTCTGGACCTGCCTGTCTGTCCACTTTTTTGTCATTGTCCTGTGTAATTAGAATAAGAGATGGGAGTAATACTATAAGTATACCTACATAAGATTACTGTATATTACAGTGATATAGACAGTAGGTTAATATGCACTATTACATATGGAACTGAAATCATTAGAAATTTGCTTCTTACTTTGCCCCTGTATATTTATTATTTATTTATTTATTAAATTTTGATAACTGGGTAAGCCCGCTGGGCCCCGAAGGTCCCTTTTTCAGGGATCGACCCGGGGTTTACATGGAATAATACATGGGATAGCATACAGCACAAGTACATTACACAAGACAGCGAGGAACATAATGCATAGTAGTTTTTCAACAGTTGAATTTCAGAGGTAAAACATAGTAGCTTTTCAACAGTTAACATTTCCTGGGTAGGCTATGCAGATGGGGTGCAGTGCTATACAGATGGGGTGCATTGATAGTCACTATTTCCATATGAGGGAGAGGGGTGGGCTTCCACTTAGGAGCCTCTAATTTTAGCAGTTGCATTTGGAGGTGACCATCATATGAGCCTTCAGCCTTGTGTGGAAGGTGTGGGCAGAGGTAGCATCCTGAACACCAGAGGCAGCAGGGAGTTGCATAGGGTGGGCACTGTAATGGTGAATGACTTACCCTCCGCCTTGGTTCTAACCCTGGGCACTGTGAGGAGGGTTCTGTCTGTTGTTCTGAGGAGCCTAGGGTTTCTCTTTTGGGCAATGAGTGCAGTGAGACTGGGAGGAGGGGATGGGCTGAGTAATTTATGAGTGAGGCAGAGTAGGGGCTATTGAAGCCAGGCCTCCCAGGAGGGCTAGTTTAGTTGGGACAGAGTGTCACAGTGGTGAGTCTGGGAGATGGATAGGGAGGCGAAGTGAGCCACCTTGTGATAGAGAACTTGTAATCTGTTCCTCTCTTGTTTGGCAGCTCCCTGTATCACCGGGGCCACATAGGAGAGGGTTGGGAGGAGGATGCTTGTGGCGATGGAGGCCCTGGCTGCAGGTATCAACTGGTCTTTCAGCCTGTACAAGGTCCAGAGTTTGGTGTGAATATTTTTGGTTACCTGGTCAACATGATCCTTGAGGGAGAAGCACTGATCCAGGGTGAGGCCAAGGTATTTTATAGATTCAACCACCTCAAGTCTTTTTCCTGATTTGGTCATCAGCCTGAGATGTGGGCTTCTGTCCTGGCCGAGGGTTCTTGGGCCAAACAGCATGGCCTTGGTTTTGTTAGGGTTAATGATCATTCTGTTGGTGATAAGCCATTGCTCAAGGGAACCCAGGTCTTCCTGTAGCCCGGAGCAGAGATCTCCCAGATTAGAGGAGGGGAGGTATATGATTGCGTCATCCGCATACTGTACCACTGAGCTACCCCCACAGTGTTTACTGAGATCATTTGTGAAAAAGAGGAAAGAGAAGGGAGCCAAGGATAGATCCTTGTGGCACCCCATCCATTAGGGGGG
Source organism: Neoceratodus forsteri (assembly GCA_016271365.2). Taxonomy (NCBI): domain Eukaryota; kingdom Metazoa; phylum Chordata; order Ceratodontiformes; family Ceratodontidae; genus Neoceratodus; species Neoceratodus forsteri. The sequence continues at coordinate 146,029,626 of CM028133.1, read as the reverse complement.
AGGCTCCGACAGGGAGTCTTTCCATTTTACCCTCTGTGTCCTCCCTGTGAGGTAGCTGTTGAACCATGATAGGGAGTGGCTGTCTAACCCAACCTGGCTCAATTTTTTAAGGAGCAGGTTGTGGTTTACAAGGTCAAAAGCCTTGGAAAGGTCAATGAAGACTGCCCCAGTGGGGGATCCCTTGTCCAGTTCTCTAAGAACATCAGTGGAGAACTTGATAAGCGCAGTGTCAGTCCCATGATTGGTTCTGAAACCATACTGGGAGGGGGCAAGTAAATGGTGGAGCTCTAGTAGTCACGGAGTTGTCCGTAAATTAGTCGCTCTTGAATCTTACCAAGGCTACATAGCAGGGAGATGGGCCTGTAGTTTTTGGTAATCTCCCTTGAACCACCCTTGTGGATGGGGACTACATGGGCCAATTTCCATTGTTCAGGGATAGCACCTGCAATAAGGGATCAATTGAAGAGCCAGGTGAGGGGCATGGTGAGTGCAGGGGCCCCTTCCCTTAGTATACAGGGGGGATGCCATTGGGTCCCATGGCTCCCGACATTCTGAGGGACTTTAGTAATGGAAGGACTTCGTTTGATCTTACTAGCTGGATGTGGAAAGTTGGGCGGTCCAGACTATGGGAGAGGGGGTCATTCGAGACTGGGAGGAGGGGTGGCAGGTCCGCTTTGAGCAGGTCCAGGTTTGTGAACTGGTGGTTGAGAGCCATGGCGATGCTAGGGTCATCGTTAGTTAATTGGCCATTGACCTCTATGGGGCAGTGAGCGGTCTTCCTGCTCCCCTTTATTAGCCAATTTATGTGTGCCCAAAAGAGTCTAGGGTTGCCTAGGTTCTTTTTCTGTAGGTCTGTGAGGTAGTCTTGTTTGGCCACTTTGATGGCCAGTTTGCACTTATTTCAAAGTGTCTTATAGCGGGTTAGGTCAGCTGATAGGGAGGAGAGCTTGTATTTTTTCCAAGCAGTGTCCCTAATTTTCATCAGTGATTTCACTTGAGGGGTGATCCACTTGTAGCAGCTTCCCTTGGTGCAGAATTTCTTCAAAGAGGCCAAGCAGTCAGCAACCATAGTGATGGCTCCCTGGAAGAAGGCAGTAGCCTCTTCCAGTGTGGGGAGTAGTTTGATTGGGCACCAATCAATCCCATTTAGGCAGCCAATCAAGTGTTCAGGTTGATAGTTTGAGTAGTCCAGTGTCGCGAGTATTTGCGGGGGGACTGTGGAGGGCCTGTTTTTCCAGGTGCAGAAGATTGGGGAGTGATCACTCAGGGCATCTGCTAAGGTGCCCGCTGCCTTTATATTGGAGGGTTTGGTAGTAAGCACCCAATTAAGTGTGGAATGGTTTCCCATTTTGTAGTTCATTCGGGTGGGCCCTGTGATAACCTGTGTAAGGTTAGCTTCCTGAACCAGCCCTATTAGGGAGGGATTGTCTTGAGGGGCCCAATTCAGATTGAAGTCCCCCAGGATGATTAGCTCAGAGGTGACCTCTTCAGAGATGTCCCTTAGGACTGCCTCCAGAGATGAGCGCGCATTAGTTGGGGGGTTGTATATGCATCCAATGTTGAGATGCTTACATGGGCCAAGGGTGATGTGAATGAAGATCGATTCACCTTCCATACTAGGGGACTGTAGCAGGTTGACCTGCACTGAGTTAAGGGTGTCTTTTGTGTAGATTAGGACACCTCCACCCCTTTTCCTCAGTCTATCTTGTCTATGGGAGAGGTATCCTAGGGCTGCAACCTCATGGGAGAGAATGTGAGGCTTGAGCCAGGTTTCTGATACAGCCATGATGTCCAGGTTGTACCGGTCCAGCCAGGCTTGAAGTTCCTGCATCTTAGGTCTCAGGCTACATATACATAGATACATAGATACATAGACAGTGTCAGCAGATAAGGGCCTATGGCCCACCTAGTCTGCCCATTTGAGCTTGTAAGTTCAGTTTGTTTTCCTAGAAGTCTATTTCCCCTTACCCCTGACTTCTAGAATTCCTTTATGTCTATCCATGCATTCTTAAATCCTGTGATTGTTTCAGCCCCACCACTTCCTCTGGCAGGGTGTTCCACTTGTCCACCACCCGTTCTGTGAAGAAATTCTTTCTCATGTTTCCTCTGAATCGTCCTCCCTCCAACTTCATCCCATGCCCTCTAGTCCTGAAACATCTTTTTCGCTTAAAAATAGTGTTTTCCTGCACCCTGTTCCTCCCTGTAAGATACTTGTATGTCTCTATCATATCCCTCTCTCCTCCTCTCTCCTCCAGGAGTACATGTTCAGTTCCTTCAACCTGTCTTCATAGGACTTGTGATGCAACCCATGCACCATCTTTGTTGCCCTCCTCTGAACCTTCTCTACCCTGTCTATGTCCTTACGTAGGGTATGGTCTCCAGAACTGTACACTGTACTCCAGGTGGGGCCTCACTAGTGTCTTGTATGCGGAATTATGACCTCCCTTTTCCTGCTGGTGATGCCCCTGCCTATACATCCCAGCATTCTATTTGCTTTACCTGATGCCTTGTCACACTGTTTCCTACCTTGAGGTCATCAGAGATGACAACCCCAAGATCCCTTTCCTGCTTGGTGCATGCTATATCCTCACCCCCAACTGATATATTGTGCCAGGGTTTTTGTGCCCTATATGCATTATCTTGCACTTCTTTGCATTGAATTTCAACTGCCAAACCCTTGACCATTCTTCAAGTTTCTGCAGGTCCCTTCTCATTCTGTCTACACCCTCTGGTGTGTCTACTCTGTTACAGAGCTTTGTGTCATCAGCGAACAGTGAAATTCTGCCTTCTATATCCTGTGCAATGTCACTGATGAAGATGTTGAATAGGACGGTCCAGCACTGATCCCTGTGGTACCCACTGGTCACTCTTCCCTCTGTGGAGTGACAGCCATTTACCACCACCCTCTGTGTCCTGCCACCCAGCCAGTTACCTACCCACCACACTACTGTCCTGCCCCACCCATATTCCCCAGTTTGTGTAACAGTCTTCTATGTGGCACAGTGTCAAAGGCCTTGCTGAGTCCAGATAGGCCATGTCCACTGCCTCCCTGATCCACCTCCCTAGTCACCCAGTCAAAAATTCAGTGAGGTTGGTCTGACGCGGCCTCCCCTGGTGAAACCATGCTGCCTTGGGTCCTGTAGTCTTGACAACCAGATGTTCCACCAATCTCTCCTTCAGTAGTGCTTCCATGATCTTTCCCACTACCGAGTGAGGCTGACTGGTCTGTAGTTCCCTGCTTCCTCTTTGTTCCCACTTTTGTATAAGGGGACTACATCTGCTGTCCTCCAGTCTTTGGGTACCTCCCTGTTTCCAGTGATTGGCTGAACAGGATAGCCAGAGGTTCAGCCACCACCTCTCTTAGTTCTTTAAGGACCTGGGGTGCACCCATCTGGCCCATTCCTTTATCAGCTCTTATTACTTCCAGTTCCTTCAGGACCCTTTCTCGTGTAAAGGGACTTGTGTCCTTTTCTGCACCATTCTCACCCTTGTACCCCTTCAGACCCATTACCCCTCTTCCTTAGTAAGACTGAGCAGAAATACCTGTTCAATATGTCAGCTTTACTGTTGTCATCCTCCACGAGGCTCCCATCCTCCCCTTCAGTCTCACTATCCCTCCTTTGTCCTTCTTTTTCCTTATGTACCTGTAAAGGTTTTGTCCTTTAACCACTGATTTTGCAATGTGTTCTTCTGTCTGAGCTTTGGCTTCCCTTACTGACTTCCCTGCCTCCCTTTGTTTCTCCTGGTACTTCTCCCTATCCCCTTCTGCCTGTGTCTTTTGTATTGCCTGAATGCAATCTTTTGGCTTTCACTTTCTTTGCTACCTCTTTGGAAAACCATAATGGTCTCCTCTTTCTTTTCCTCTTGCTAACCTGCTTAATGCATAATTCTGTTGTTCTTATAATCCCATTTTAAATACTGCCCACTGTTCCTCAATCCCTGATTCCTGTCCCATTCACCTTAATGCCTCTTTCAAGCATCTCCCCATTTTCCCAAAGTCTGCCCCCTAAATCCAGGATCGTGTTTTTGTGTGGTTTGGTTCTGCTCTTTCTGTGATTTCAAACCACAATGACTGGTGGTCACTGTTACCCAGGTGCTTCCCACTGTTACCCCCATCACACTGTCCCTGTTTGTGAGCACAAGGTCCAGTATTGCCTTCTGCTGAGTTGGTTCCATGACCAGTTGCTTGAGGAAGGCACCCTGAAGGAGTCCAGGATAAATCTGCTCTAGTTGATGCTGCTGCTGGGATGCTCCAGTCCACGTCTGGTATATTGAAGTCTCCAACCAGTACTACCTCACCCTTGTCTGCCATCCTTTGGATGGCTAGCATCAACTCCTATCTGTTTCTTCCTCCTGGGCTGGTGGTCTATAGACCACACCTGTGGGATAGCTGGCCCCATTTTCCTTTCAGCTTAACCCACAGTATCTCTCCCCATTTGTTCCTCCTGGATCTGTGTGGCCCTTATGTCATTTTTCACATATGGTGCCACCTCCTCCCTTCCTGCCTGCTCTGTCTCTTCTGAATATGTTGTAGCCAGGTATGGCCATCTCCCAGTCATGGTTATCATTACACCAGGTTTCAGTGATGGCCACAATGTCCAGGTCTGACTGTATCATGACAGCCTCCAGATCTTCCATCTTGTTGCTAAGGCTCCTGGCATTTGCACACATGGCTTTCCATGATTTGACCTCCCTAGACTGCTTCACTGTTCTACTCCAGCCCCTTCCTTGGTTGTCATTTATCCCTGGTTCTCCTTGCTGTCTGCCTTTCTGCTGAATTTTGCCCCTTTTCTGCTTATCCACCTTATCCACATATTCATGTGTGCAATCCTCAGGCCCTTATTGGCCGCCCAGTGTGGGTCCAGCATGGAGGAGACCAGAAGATCACAAGGAGGGGGTCCAGGATTTGGTTGGATGTCCCCTGCCATGAGCAGGAGGGTAGCAAGGAGGCAAAGAGAAGGTAGCCGACTGAGGGATAAGGACTTAGTCCAGAGCCTCCGTTTAGTGGTGAGTAGTGTTGAGTACAAGATGTCTCTCCTGCAGAATACATGGGCAGTCAGAAGCACCTCCATGTTATTATGAGGGAGGGTGTAGTGGTCCCAAGAATGTCGGGGGGAATGTCCAGTTTGGGGGGACTTCTCGGGTCCTGTTCTCCCATGCTTGTAGTCCTATCTGCCCAGAGTAGGAAGAGGAGGTACAGGACGGCCAGGAGGAGCCCTCTATTTGGGCAGCCAAGAGAGGGGGGGTCCAAGCATGGAGAGCATCATGCTGGTAAGGAGGCCGGGTGGGGAGGAGGGATGGATGGGTGGTGGGGATGGTTGGGCCTCTGGGAAAATGTTCCCCTGAGCCAAACAGGCACAAGTTAAGAGTAATAACCAGCCTCGTGAGGGCACCGAGTCCCTGGCAGATCAGATCAGGGGTGTGGCCAGGATTACTACAGTGTGCCGCTAGTCAGCAATACCCAATCTTATAGGGCCACTGGGTATCAGACATCTTACCCCTGGGATAGATGCATCAGCGTATTGGAGGGAGGTGGTCTTAGTAGCACTTGTTACTATAGGGTCCTCCTGGGGATGAGTTTGAGCGCCGCTACCCTTTAGGTCAGCAGGCGGGTTGGGTGCAGGAACTATCTATGGCCCAAGGCCAGGCACGCTCGTGTACAGCAATGGGGGGGCAATCTAGCTGGAGATACAGTGTTAACTAAGTAATCAGGCAGTTAAGGGTGCACCTATATATGTATTGAAATCCATGCCCCTGAGGTAAAGTTGAATTCACATTTATACAACTCATGGGAAAAACAGAATTACAGGCAGAATTTACAAGACATAACTGAATTACAATAGCACTTAATAATCTCTTAGATGCTGCAGGTACAGCAGAGCTAGTTGCTTTCTGCCTCCCTATACATAAGTCTAGCACAATATTCAGGCGAGAGAGAGTAGACAGTCATTTAGGTAGTGCAAATTAGTACTGAGTATTAGATAGACCCTGTAGTCAGGATGCAGAGAGCTAGGAGAGAGCAATTATGGCCAGTGCCAAGTGGTTATTATCTCCCTGATGACCTGTGATACTCAGCAAGGCAGAGAGAGAGAGGGGGCGTTTCCCTGGGATGAGCTGACCCAGCCCTGATTTGCTCCCTACCAGCAGTGGGATGGCATGGGGGCATTTAATGGGAGGAGGAATGGGGTGGGTGGGGCTGAAAATCACAGCCCCAGTCCACAACCCCAGCAGAGCAGATGAGCATTTGGTGCAGGCAAAGGAAGTTCAGGGTCCCGGTCGTCTGGGGAGGTCCGCGCGGTAAGTCGCTTGCCTACCGGTGCCTCGACCCTGAGGTAGTAGAGCTTGCTGGTAAGTGTTTCATGGATACCGGCTTTTACGATTTGTCCAGGTTCGAGTTTGCGATGCAAGTCCGTGGGGGGGGGAGTCAAGTAGCCACAGTCACCCTCTCCTCCCCCTGCTTCTGTTTGGCCCGAATAAGCTGGCACTCAAGCTCACAGCCTTTTGTCCAGGCTGCTTAAGCATCACCGGCTTGGGCCACCAATAGGCAGGATGCCTTTTTCGAATTCTGTTGGCACCTCCAATCGGACCCAGCAGAGGCACCGCATAGTAAAAAAGAATTGGAAGTCCCAGGTCGCGGAGGTCCCTGAGGGCTGAAAATCACAGCCCCAGTCCACAACCCCAGCACAGCAGATGAGCAGTTGGTGCAGGCAAAGGAAGTTCAGGGTCCCGGTCATCGGGGGAGGTCCGCTCGGTAAGCCGCTTGCCTACCGTGCCTCGACCCTGAGGTAGTAGAGCTTGCCGGTAAGTGTTTCAGGGATACCAGCTTTTATGATTTGTCCAGGTTCGAGTTTGCGCTGCAAGTCCGTGGGGGGGAGTCAAGCAGCCACAGCCACCATCTCCTACCCCTGCTTCTGTTTGGCCCGAATCTATATATGGTTAGAAATACACCCATGATGCAAGAACTAAGACACTGTATTAGACTACCATCAAACCATACAAAAAACAGAGACATATATTGTAAGTATCCTTCAATATAGCCAGTGGATTTGGTGCCCCCCCAAGCCCAACACACACAGATATATGTACACTGTCAGCAGTAACACAGACATAGTGAAACAGCTCTGTGTTACATCCAATACTGTGTACATTGACTATATTCCTAAAAATATGCAACATGTACAGTGACTTACATATGTCATAACCAGCATACTATACTAATACATAGACATGGATTCATAGATAGGTTTATTCCTGACTTTATCAATGTAACATTCCCAAAGCTTCCCACTGTAAATACTGCCTACATAGAGACAGTTGTGAGATGTACATGTAAAATATTGTGTGTGATGAATCTATTTTTGACCAGAGTTATGTGGCTCATAAAACAGCCTTTTGTTTTAGAGTTTTTGGCTTTGGTTAGAGATTTTAGGTATCCAGAAGTGGCTATTGGATTACTCCAGCTGTAACACATCATAATACTGTTTGGATACCACATTTGAGATCCACCAGGAAAATAACATTTCTAGCGTCTGATAGATGCACATCATCTTTTAGGAAAAGCCAATGTTTGTAATGCCTAATGTCTTGGTGCCGAATTGTGTGCATCCCAATGTCTTTTAAAAATGCTGATATCTGTACATTTACCTTATGGTGGGATCTTTCAATGACAGGAGCAAAGTCCTCGCCCATCCAGATCCTGCGCTCTGCAATATCAGAATATATCAGTTTACAGTTAAGTAATGTTGCATGCAACATAGCCAAATCTGTTTTTGCTTTTTCTATGAGGTATATTCCTCTTTGATGGCCCAAACTGTTGCCTCCAACATGGATCAGAAGAATGTCTGATGCAGGCTGACTACGCAACAGGTTGTCAATGGCTGATATAGCTGCTCTTACCTCACGCCACCCATTCCATACCAATGCACATCACAGTCTCCAAGCTGTAAATTACTGCCAAATCCACTCCTACTGGCAAACTGTGCAGCCCTATGCACAAGTGAACTTCTGAGTATCCATACAGTACTCATGTGACTTTCTGCCATGGCTGAATCCTTGTACAGAATCCTGTTACTGCACAAACAGTTCACAAATAAGATATGACTAGCTCCACAAAAGTCTGTCCTCTCTCTCTCAGCCTCCTCTCAGCAAATGTACAGTACTGTGTCTTGAGCAGAGGGAAATCACAAGTTGCTATGGTAATCATCAAGTTTGGGAGGGACATTGACACTACATCATTTCTTGCCATGTATCTATCCTTTATGTCTGGCATTATGATTGGTGGATCACAGAACTGTAACTTCCAGCCACTGTGATAGTTTCTTCCTTTCTTGGCTGGCATCCTAGCAGGTAAGACTATTCTTCAACAACTCATGTATACTATTATTCTGTGGACACTCTCTCTAACTGTCAGTGACACACTGCAGCTGGTGTTTCTAGAACTAAAAATTAATGAACCTATTATATTCTGTGTCACCTAACAGTATTTATTTTTTTAAATGAACCCTGTGGAGCCTAAGATGGGAATCAATAGCCTGAAATGTTATTTCTCTTAATCATAAGGTACAGTAATGTATAGACAGGGTAATAAGTTTGATTTTACTCTGTATGAAAGAGTGATCCACACAATAGTATTCCATATTGTAAAGTCTTGTCATGATTAACTTTGTGAATGTTTGAATGCTGGATACTATTTACTGTTCAAACTTTTATTTGTAGAATTATACTGTTTGAACTACTGTACATATATAGTTTGATTGGTAAATAACAGTTTGATCAATAAATAATGGTTCAAACTTTGAGACATAGATCACACAGGCTATTTGTGAGCAACAGGTGCTCTCGCCTATGTTACTTGTCTAGTGCCACTGTAAATGGCATGCAAGGCTTTTATCAAACTTATGGTGCTTAATTATAATAATGTGTCCAGCTAAACAGCACAACTGCCACCACAGTATGCTTGCTATGCAGTTCAAATTGTTTAAGAACAATTATCGATCAAACTTGAATCCTGCAGTTTGAATGGTTATTAATAAACATCGATTGAACAAACAGTATTTAGTGAGAGATCCATGCTGCACTTTTTCAGCATGGTAAATTAAATCATCTTGCTTATCAAACATTAACTCTCTAGTCTGTGTAACTCTTAAGCATATGAACTTGTTCTCTACTTTGCACACTGATACTGGGCCTGTCTCTTACATGTATTGTAGATGGAATACAGTAACAACAATCTGTTTACATCTGGCCAAATAAAGTTGTAATCTCGACATGTTTTATACCTTAATTGATTGAGAATTAACAAATTACATGACTATTCAAGGATTTACTCACAGTTGTCATGGGCTGAATTCTTGGTTTATCTTACACAGATTAAACTGTGCAATATGGCAGACCTTCCTGCAAATGTCCTTTTAACTGCCCTCTGATTGGCTGAGTGTGGTGGTATCACTGCATACCATGAGACATGCACTGCTCTGGTTACATGTGCTTTTATTAATGGCACTGCTGCTTCTATTGATTCTGTTTCAGATGTTTTTCCTTTGTAGGCTAAACAAAACTCTCTCTGTTTCCTTTTTCAGGTCATCAAATTAAATTCTGACTGTCGCTTCAAGTACACTTTCAAACATGCCATCAGCTGATAGGGAAAATCGAGCATATAGACATAACAGGGACTTTCAGAACACTAGTAATCACCATACACAAAAAAAATCAAACACACATAAATGCACAGTAGCACATAAAGTACAGACTGTCAACAAGGCAAAAAAAATGCACACCAGTTTAGAAGCAACTGATGAAACAAAATACAAAAGTTACTCATGGTGCAATCAAAGTCAGGAGCAATAAGATTACATCTATAGCCACTGCATGCAAGAAATATTTTCAAAACTTGGCATCAAAAGCCAAGATTGAAAGATTAATATCTGCAATTGTGAGACATAATGGTAGACATATCAAAAATAAAGTAGAATTGATGAAGTTATGCCTCAGGGTTAGGCAGTTTGTGTATGTGGCACATAAGTGCAGTACAACATTATGGCAGCTTCATGCTGAAGAAATGCGCAAACTTAGCAGAGCAACACTGCAGCTATGGAACCGATTGGAAGAGGTCATATTTCTGACAAGAGACCATCTCTAACATTTTTGGTGGAGTTTGGATACACAGTAGTTAGTGGGAGGTGTTCTTTTGGGAAGAGACATACTTTTCACATGACAAACACCATTGCTTAAGAGTGGATGAGCATGGCGCTGTTTGCAATGTTCTTCCTGTTTGGACACATGCTGATAGCAATGTTACAAAATATACTGACACATTAGATGCAGAGCCTAGAATGTCCTCTGCCATGACATGGTCATGTGATTCATCCTGCAATGTAAGGCAGGAATCACTTGATAAGATCAAATCCAGAAGCAAATGATTTGATACCTTTTAATGGACCAACACAGATGTAACAACAAGAACAAAGTGCTCTAGCTTTCGGACCAACCAGTCCTTTGTCAGAAGCCTAATGGCAGTTGTTTAGAAAAAACAATACTTACTTCACACATATAGTGAATATTAATTCCTCCTTACTTTTTATCCTTGCCCGGGCATGTGGTTGATTCCGTTACACCATATTTAGATTACCTAGCCTGTTACTGTACATACAGGAGTGTTATCATAGACTGTCACATATATATATATATTTTTAACTCTGTACATATTAGGGTACAAAATCTCATTTGCATGGGGGACCTGGACAGATCTTTATACATTAGGCTAATGTAGTGATTTGAGGAAATGCAGGTATGTTAGACCTCTGGTCTTACACACATACTTTATATTTACTTCTAGTTACCTTATCCTGGGGAGGGTGGCAGGTTTATTTCATTGTAGTTGTATCCAGAATCCTTGGAAATGTGTGTGTGTGTGTATGTGTGCGTGTATGAGAGCAACTCTTTAAAGCTAGTTATTCCCCCCCACACACACACACACATTATGGGGATGTGGGGTGGGGTAGGGTGTATTGTGTGTGTGAAGAGGAGGAGAGAAATTACATTTTTATCTCTTTTTCAGATTCCTTAGACACCTCTGGTACATCAAGTTGTTACATTCTCTGTGTATATTGACATCAGTACATATCAGGCTACATGGACTTAATTCCTTGGTGGTCCACAACTAGAGTTTTTTGTTTGACATAAATACTGTCAATTTATATTTAAATTATCATTTATGAAGTCCTGTCACTACACTAAAGGTTTTTTGAAATTTATGGAACATGATATCTAGCTGGAGAGTACAGCAGGGTGACAGGTCCAACTAAGTTTTACACATCATAGAATGTGCACTGATGTTTTTAAGACAACTTTACTGGTCATTTATTGTCTATAATGCATGCATTGAAACTTTTTAGAGTACTAAGACAATCTCAGTATGTCTTTAATCTGGGTGGGGGTTGCATTTCAGTAATCACATCCTTCTACATGCTGTGACACTCATAGCTTGATTTAGGAGTCATCTGCTCCAGCAGTGTTATCTTATGTCAATTAAATTTATATGCAGTAGGAGTCTTTGTATGTGTGTTCCACCAAGCACCTTTGACCCTGGGACACTGCTGGCTGAAGGTAGTATGGTGCTGTTAAATTACTCTGACATCATTTTCTGTATTTTTTAAATGAATATTTTAAACCAATAGGGATTTTTTCTGTTTTTTCTGCATGATCTAGCTGTTAAAAGTATTGTTTTTTTCTAAATAACTGCCATTAGGCTTCTGATGAAGGGCTGGTTGGTCCAAAAGCTAGAGCACTTTGTTCTTGTTGTTACATCTATGTTGGTCAATTAAAAGGTATCAAATCATTTGCTTCTGGATCTGTTCTTGCAAGGACCAATACGGCAACTACTAAATCTAGATTTTGATAAGATCAAGGACTTTATCAACCTGTTTATTGTTACGCCAAGCAAGAAAAGGCATACATTACTGCAGGATATAGATAGATGTCCAGTAAGGCCATTTAAGGATTTGTTAGGTCATTCCTTGGCCTGTTTAAGTACTGGCATTTGTCAAAGCTCACTACACCAGATCCGGATGATTGCTGTTCATAATAGTGGCATGTGGAGATTTCTTGATCTAATTTACCATACAAAAAAATGCTGTCGACAAATTTGCAAGACTAAAAATATTGCTATCACAGGGTGATTTGCATGATGTTCTTGCATTTATTAAGTCTCTCAGATCAACTAGGTCATGCTTAGACATTAGCCTCATGGCAGAGGATGGCAAGAACATTTCTGGATCAATTCTTGTTACTGAAGAGTATTTGATTAAACACTTCTGAATGGAGATTTCAGCTTTTGAGTTGGCAAAAAAAGAAACATTAGATGCTGAGTGTGCTTCTTGCCAATGGTTGTTTTACAGATCACAAGTGAAATCAATTGATCTGTCAGAAATAACAGACCTACATAACATGTGGGCATGATTCTATGCATACATTCTGACAACAAATGACTGTGTTCCAGTGGATGCAGTCAACTTGTGCATCAACTGTAGCAGAAAAATCAAAGCCAGTATGCTACCTGCATGCTCAGTTCTAAATAACATGGGCACTGATGAAACTCCAATGGAAATTGGGTGTCTTAATTTGTTTGAACTGATTCTTATACAAACAATGAAACCGTTACAGACAATATCATGATTGAACACCAAGACAAAAAAAACACATCCCAAGACGGGAGATGATCAATGCATTAAAAGGGTCCATTAAATATCTACCTCTGCCTTTGAAAGAGAATGTGACAGAAATCACCAAAGACAATATCATTGGCATCTTGGGCAATGGTGTAATCACAAAGACAAAGACAATTTGGCAAGATGTAGTCAATGTAGGCAGAATAAAGACTGCTGTACAATTTCTACATACTGTAGGCATATGAGGACTTACACTATGTGTTAATCAAAACACTGACATTGATGCTGAGTATGGTATACAGGTCACTAGTAAGCCTATACTGCAGAAAATGTCTATGGCAATGCATAAGGATATCTATGAGCAGTATATAGCTCACCCATTACATGGTAAAGATCCTGACTGACAACATTGACCTTTACCAAATGAAGCAAGTAGAAGGTGAGAATGACAGCACATAGGAAAGCACCACAGAAGCACAATGCTTTGTATATCTATTCCCAAGTTACTGGTTCCTGGTGCAGAATATAGAGCATCCAGGATTCTGAATTCCAACAGAAAGTTTAACATATATTACTTGTTCCACCTACTCTGGGAAAGTGAACTGAGTATTCTGTCTCCTGCCATAGCTCACATGCTTAGAATGACAACCACACTTGCTGGTCTTACAGCAGGAGAATTGCTGCAGAGACATCAGAAAAAAATGAGACTCTAGAAGTTAGTCTGAATTCAATTTTGACAAGCATGCATGGCACCAAGGAATGCTGGTATTGCAGACACTCTGAGGTGGTATGCATGCTACATGAGTTTGGTCATGCTGCATGGTTTGTCACATTAAGCTGTGCAGAGTACAGCTGGGAAGAATTGCCGGATATATTGAAGTGGGCTAACAGGGATGTGCATGGCATAGCATCCATTGACAGTTAGTGAAATGTGTTCTCTTTATCCGGTGTCTGTCTCTCAACAGTTCCATCACCAGTTTCATGCACTGTTGCAATTCATTTTGTCCAAAACTAATCCACCACTGGATATTGTAGAACACCACTTTTGGTGGGTTGAATATCAGACCTGTGGTTCGTCACATCTTCACAAATTGCTCTGGATCAAAGATGCACCACATATTCATGACAACACAAAGAATGAGATTCTGAATTTCATTATGAAGTATGTCACATGTCACTTACTTGATAAATTGAACAGTCCAGCTTTACATGAACTTTGTACAAAAGTTCCAACGGCACATCTGTGGTAAGTATTGTCAGAAAAAAGTGAAGAGCTACTCAAACTGGTACACAAGGTGTCGGTTTGGATTTCCACGCAGAGTCAGCAAAGCAGACAAGGTCAATGATTTGTTCTCTGCTATTAGACATCACCTAAAGGCAAAGTCCACAAAAAGAGTCTGTGAACTGTCATGAAAAAGATGAGACATTCATCAATGACTACAGTGCTGTTCTGCTACTCATGTGGTAGGCTACCATTGATGTTCAGTTGTTGCTGACAGTTCAATGCTCTTGTACAATATGTTACATCGTATATAACAAAGAATGAATAGACTTGCTTGCAGGAACTGTGGGAGGAATTACAGTCCAACACCAAGACACTAATATCACGATTGTGGTCATTAGAGTTGAAAACTCACACCATGAATATGGTGCATATGAAGCAAGTGACTGATTGATTGGCACATGTCTATATGGCAAATCTGAAGCATACCGCTATTTGAATGTCAATATTGCACCAAACAGATGCCATGTACTAAAAACACATGCACAGATTGAACATCTTGCTGTAAATGACCCACTTCCAGAAATATCCTAAGGGACAATCTCATCAACACATACTATCCTAAGAGACATGTCCTGTTGGACAAGATTTTGATGTTGCAAAGTGGTACGACTTCAAAGCTGGAGTCAAGCATGATGCTACAAAGAATATTTACAAGGTCACAGGCATTGCAGGATGTCTTGTGAAGAGACACAAACTGTGGCTGATTGATCATTACAAACTCACTCTGAAAACTGCTGAGAAGAGCAATACTATTATGATCTTTGGTATGCCAATAGAACAGCAACATTTCAACAGTGAAGCACATTACAGCACCAATTCAATGTTGCCACTGGTGCTACAATGTACCCGAAGACCCTGGCACTGTTTCTCCAGGTCTTGCACCCCCTCCTCGAGTCAACACTAACTCAGAGTTGATTATATTAAAATATGGGGTGCAGTTTACCTCATGGCTTACCTCACCCAATTAGAAACATAGAAACACGCAGCAGAAAAGGACCCCTTGACCCATCCAGTCTGCCCAAAAATACATCCCATCCTCTGCCTATTTCATCTTGTCCATCTGTACCCTACCCCTCCACTTTTATTTAGCCCCATATAGTTGTCCCAGGTTCTTTTGAATTTGTCCACAGAATCCACCCCCACAACCCATTCTGGTAGCCTGTTCCATGGACCTGCAACTCTCTCTGTAAAGAATGGCAGTTCCAGGCGACAACATTTTTGTTCAAGTGGTGTCATAGACCCATGCTCTTCTACTGCTCTTCAAACCATGGAGAGATGAATGGTTGCTCAATGGGGAACCCTGATACATGTGAAGAGGACTTCAACCTGTCATATGGCACATTTTAATCTGACAATTCCAATTTGTGCATTGAGAGGTTGCAGTTGGAGAAAGAGCAGATAAAAAGCACAAGACAAGCTAGATGAAGACACTCCAATAAACTCACAAGATAACACTGAAATGGAAGCTCAGGAAATATTAGGTGACCCTCTCCAAGTGAATGATACAGCAATACTTATATCTGAGATTGAGACAGCTATGCAGCAAGGAAATGAAGAACTATGTGATGCTGCTACAATAGAGCACCAGTTGAATGAAGAGCAAAAACAGGTGTACAATGCACTGACTGGTGCTGTGTCACATGGGATTCAGCACAATCAAAGTACATGCTCTTGTGATGGTGACAAATCTATTTCTATGATTGTGAGCAGTGCAGCTGGTACAAGTAAGAGCTTTCTTATAGAAGCAATGAGTGCATAAATTAGGCAGATGACCGCAGAAACTTTGTTCTTGTTGCTGCACCTACTGGATTTGCTGCATATACTATAGATGTAATAACTCTTCATCGCTTGTTTATGCTACCAGTTGAATACTTTTTCTGCCCCACATCTGTGGAACTCCCTGCCCCCCATGGCCCAGGCCTGCCCTACATTGGTGTAATTAAAAAAAAAGTCTAAAATCCCTCTTCCGGACTACAGCTCCTTGTAACTGTTTTCATTAATTCTTATGTCCCAGCACCCTCTCCTTCCTGCTACAACTCTGCAGGCACTGGTATCCCAGACTGCTCAAAACTCAGTACTGAATGCCTTTACTCTACTTACTTACTTACTTGCAGTAGCACTTATCACATTATTTTCTTGCTCATATCTAATTACTAGTTCATCTTTTGCGTAGACAATTGTATGTGTATATTCTTAGCCATTAATGACAATTGTATGTGTTGTTCTTTGCCATTACCTGTATGTATGTTTGCTCATGCTATTACCTGTAACTGTTTGGTGTAAGAAGTGTCTGCATATGTATGTATTACCTTGTATATTTTTCTGCTGCTTACCATATGTAACTAATTCCGGGTCAGCCCTGAAAAAGGGATATCTAGTCTCAGAGGGCTTACCCGGTCACCAAAAATCAAATAAATAAATAAATAAAACTGATTATTATCATCAACTATCTTTCAAAATTGCAATCCAGATACAATCCATGTCTCACAAGATGAAACTACTGATTGTAGATGAGATCAGCATAGTGTCTAATATCATGCTTGTCTTTATACATTTGAGACTGCATGAGATTCTGGGAACTGAAGAAGAAACTTCATTTGGAGGTAAACATATTGTTTTTGGGGATCTACTGCAGTGGCAGCTGTAAATGGGAAATATGTGTTTTCACCACTCACTTTTGCAAAAGTCAAGAAAGCAATTGGCTGTATAGGTGGACTGAGCCTCTGAGAATTATTCTCATATGTTAAACTTAAGTAAAATATGTGCTAGAGTGAGGATGTGGTCGATACAAGTTTGCTTGAGGAAGCAAGAATTGGCAGGTTGTCATCTATACAAGTTTGCTTGATGAAGCAAGAATTGGAAGGTTGTCATCTACAAGTCAGGGTATTCTTACTTCCAGAGTTATTGGCAGTGGCCATGTTTCCTTAACAGATGCGGCTAATGTTTTCTCTGACTTGACCTTAGCTGGTACACGTACTGTGTGTCTAATGCCTAGATTGAAACAGTTTGATGAGTTTAACACACTGATGCTTCAGAAGGAAAGCCAGCCTCTTGTCATAGTACCGTCAGTAGATTCAGTTGATGGCTTTTGTCTGTCACGTTCATTGTTGACAAAAATGATGGATCATCTAAAGGAGTTAAATACGGATGTTTCTAGAACTGCTGGCCTTGAGTCTGTGTTGACGTTGTACAAAAACTCACCAGTTATGCTGCGACATAATTTGAATGTGGAATGCGGACTTGTGATCAGTGTTATGGGGAACATTGTTGAATTTCAATACAATATTGAAGGGGCTATTGCTGAAATGTCACCATAAGGTTTGGCAATATTCAGGATCCACAAGTTATTGAACAGTGCGCTGTGAAATTCCAACTTATGAAGGACATATAAGCAACACGTAAACAGTTCCAGCTGTGTCGTACACAGTATCCATTCACAAATCACAAGGTTTGAGTTTGGATGCTGCTATGATAGATATTGGTACATCAGTTTTCAAGGGTGGCATGAGCTGTGTGGTTCTATCATGCATCTGTGCCTTAGCAGGTTTGTACATTATCAATGTTGCATTACAGAAAATATCTGCTGAGAGGAAATGCATCGAGTACAGCAGGTTGCACACTCTGTACCAGCCTGACTTGTCACTGTTCCCATTGCTAACCAGTGTTCTAGTTTGTGATGTCGTGTCAAACAGACATCAACAATTGAAGAGGGAAACAACCTTCTTCCAATGCAAAGGGAGCTGTTTCAACTCAGAAACAGTAGTTGTTCTCTACAGCTTCAACAACACCACCTGCCAAGAAGATTGTACTCTCCACATGCAGAACTGTTTTTGATAATAACACTGGAGTCAACTTCTAGGCCAACTCAGCCATGCATGTACTCCTATGTTTGCCTGCTTTTCTTACAACAGTTACTGCTTCAACCTCAACACCACTCAGTGATGCAGGAAAGCACATCATACCATGTAGTCAACAAGAGCCAAACAGTGTTCAGACTCTAACACCACTTCACTGTACTCTTGCTTCATATGAATGTCAGAGTACATTTGGTGACAGTTTTCAACAGGATGTCTCAGGATTTCTTATGGCTCTATTACACACATTAGATTCTTATGGTATCCCTGTGAGAAGGCTCTTTGAGGCCAACTTTAAGAATATCTATGCATGCAAGATATGCAAAAATGTTGACACAGAACATGTTGGCAATATGTTGTGGATTTCTCTGTTTGTGCTTCATCCTCTGTGAAATTTAAACAGCTTGTTAATAATGCACAGCCTGATTGGCAGTGTGCACAGTGTGGTGCTGAGAGCACAAGGACAGTACTGTTTTGACAGTTCTCAAACTACCTCGTGTTATTGATTCAGCGCTTTGACTGTACAAGAATGCGAGTTACCATGCTCATTCTAGATTTTGTAGCTAACAGGGCTAGTGTTGGAGGATTGCAGTTCAAAACTCAGGCTGTCATATTCCGCAGTGGGGCTTCTGTAAATTCAGGCCATTATACTACCTGGGTTAGGAATGAAAGCATTTAGATTGACTGCAATGATACAGTATGCACCTTGAAAGAGAGGTTCATAAAAAACCTCAAAAATGCATGTGTCAGTCCTTAGAAGCAAACAATTTACATACAAACATATGAAAAAGCCAGCAGAAAAAGGCCATATTATCTATTTAGTCTGCTCATATTGCAGAGTCCACAGCTTGAGCTACAGTCCCTGCCCCCCTCCCCACTCCTCCCATCCTCCCTACCCATGATCTTTACCTTCCCCTATGCCTATCCCAGCCTGTCTTGAAAGTGCCCACTGTCTTCAACAAGACCACCTCTTCTGGCAGTGCATTCCAAGTGTCCACCATCATCTCTATGAAGAAGTGCTTCCTGACCTCGCTCCTAAACCTTCCCCCTCCAGCTTAAGACTGTGCCCTCCTGTGTTATGTTGCCATTCAGCTTACAGTGACCCTCCTTATCTACCCTATTTATCCCTTTCAAGTACTTGAAGGTCTTAGTCATGTCCCTTCTCTTTCTCCTTTCCTCCGGGGATTACATGTTCAGTGCCCTCAATCTCTTCTCATATGCCTCACCCTGCTGGCCCTCTATCATCTATGTAGCCCTTCTCTGGACCTTTTCCAGCAGGCAAATGTCCTTTCTGAGGTGTGGGCACCAGTACTGAACTTCATACTCTAGATGTGGCCTCACCAGTGACCTGTAGAAGGGTAGTATAACCTTCCTCTCTTACTACTGATGCCCCTAGCTATGCATCCCAGCATCTTGTTTGCCCTTGCTGCTGCTTTCTTGCACTGTGTGAAGTGCTTCAGGTCACTAGTATGTAACTAGTGATCATCACTCTCAATTTGCTGAGAACCCAGCAGAATAGATATTTCTTCCCAAAGATAACAAAAACAAATCTTCGCTGACAGTATCAGTTGAGGAATAATATGTATCTGCTACTGTTCATTGCTGTTGACAAACTATTGTGTTGCCTTTGTAGCATCTCCTATGAGTACAGATCTGTGCTTATATAGAGTACATTAGTTCAATTGTGCACAGTAACATAGTGATTTAACTAAAGTACACATAAATATGCAGCAGAATAAAAAGGTTTTGCAGAATCAGTAGCCAGGCTAATCTTAATATTTGTTCAAGTGGGGTCTTCTAATAGGATGCTGCCCAAGTGCATATTCAGTTCATAGATCAGACACCTTTATATGCTGTGGTCCAGATATTCAAAAGAGCTGAGCCATGCGCAATAGGGTTGCACCTGCGCAAGTGTGAAAATGCGCCATTCTGCAATATTCAGCAGGAGGCAGTAGCATCCCCCAAATCACGCTGAGCAACAGTGCAATGATAATGAATGCATGCACAACTGAAGGGGGAGGAACCATGCATAAATGGCGCAGTGCGATATTCAACAACTTGCGCCATGCACAATAGGGGAGCAAGCTGAAGTTGCATCATAGCGGAAATGAGCCAAAATAAAAGGGAGCAAGGGAGAGGCGCAAGAATGCTACAGGGAAGTCACATGAGAGCCAAAGATAGCAGGGAAAACTGGGCAGCAGGGACACAAGGCCAGGCAGGAAAGAGCACCTGGAAGCAACAGGCACAGGGGAAGGTGTGGGGAGACAGTGCAGAAGGGGGAAGTACACCACACAGCAGTGAGGCCAGCACAGGCAGTTGTTCCCAGTGCAGGGAAAGTAGCAGCCAGGACAGTGGGGGGAATACAGAAACAGCTGCCGGGGGGGGTGAACACAAGCCAGGGACACGGCCAGTGCCACCTTCCAGATGGAGGCTGTAATGAGGGGGGTGAGAAGGTGGGCAGCAGGGGGGCATGGCCGTGGAAGGGCCCATCGGCGGTATGCCCCAAACAGGCAGTACCGTATCCACACCAGCTTCAAGCTGTACAGTGATACCGAGATTGTGGGCTGGTTCTGCCTGAATCAGGCAATTCTGAGGCGGCTCTGTGAGCTGTGCAGTGATGTGATGCAGGCACCCACATGATGGAGCCATGCCCTGTCAGTGGAGAAGAAAGTGAAAGCCTGCATGTGCTTGCTCACCACTGGTACCTTCCAGAGACCAACTGGGGACACCACAGGCATAACCCAGTCGGCCACGTCATGTCACCTCACCCAATTTCTCAGCACACTGCTGCCACATGCTGCAGAGTACATCCATTTCCCCAGCACACCGGCGGAGTGCACAGCAAACATATAGGAGTTCCACAGGGTAGCACGTATGCCTGGTGTGCTAGGGGCAATAGACTGCACTGATGTGGCCATCCACACACCACCTGGCCCCAAGGGGGCCGCATATATAAATCGCAAGGGCTATGCCAGCATCAATTGCCAGGTGGTGTGCGATGCCAGGGGGCGCATAATCAATGTCTGTGCCACGCACCCTGGGCAAGCACATGATGCCTTCATCTGGCACTAGTCAGCACTGTGCCACAGATTTGAGAGTGGGGATATCCCCACTGGCCACCTAGTGGGTGAGTATGCAAACCACATGGACAATCATAGGGCCTGGGGGGGACATGGTCAGAGGTGACATGGGTAGTGGCCTACATGGCCTGGGGCAGAGCGATGCTGATCACCAAACTAACCTCCACCCTCTATACACAGGTGACAGTGGATACCCACTCCATCCATGGCTGCTCACACCGTAGCGGCGGCCTGTGACCCCATCGCAGCAATGTTACAATGAGGCACATGCCACCACACGTAATGTCATCGAGCGGGTGTTTGGGATGCTGAAGGCACGTTTCCGTTGCCTGGACACCTCCAGCGGTGCCCTACAGTACAGCCCCTCAAAGGACTGTGGGCTATTCCTGGCCTGTTGCATCCTACACAACATGGCCAACGAATGTGAGATAGCCGTACAGGTTGAAGAGAGGGGACAGCGATGGGGACGATGAGGTCACCAGTGACAATGGTGATGGGCAGCCCCCCCTTGGGTGACGGGACCCCCAACTGCTCCGGCTGGCACAGCTGCACTGGGACACCATCACAGAGGAGCACTTCAGCCAACCCAGGTAAGTCATGGGGCCATGTGCAACCAACAGTGGCTAAGGCACAGCCCACAAACACGCATGGACACACACCAGGGGTGCATTCCGTCAAGGGAAGTGGCCGGGCATGGAACCACACACACAACCAGGGATGGATGAGGTCTAACATGCCACGTGGATGGACACACACACACACACACAATGCACCAGACATGCACAAAGGGTAGGAGGCACACCGACCCAGAATGCCACCCCTAGCCACACACATGTCCACAGACCACCACGGCCCACTGCCTGTCCATGTGCTTGTGTCAGATGCTGAGCACCATTGCACATTGGAGTACAGCGCAAAGCAGGCATGATCATGCACACGCAACTGCAGACAGCAGCCGGGAGGGAGTGCAGATGGACTGTGTCTCTGTGTGCAGGGCCGGGTACCCACCTGTGCAGTGCCCGTTGAAAGACACAATGCACACAGGGCAGCAGCAGACAGTAGCCGTGTTGGGAGACAGGTCAGTCACGCGACAAAGTGCCCCGGCTGCCATGGATGCGTGGGCGGCCCTGCCGAGACCTGCCAGCACTGACAGGCCGACCACTGGCCTCATGGGGTGGCACCGATGGTCCCCCAGGGGTTCCACTGTGTGAACACAACTGTGCTCATGCAGGGGTCTGAAGCACACCAAACATGCCTGCGCCAGGTGTGCTCGGGATGCCCACAGCTGAATTCAGTGTCGACAGGGAGGGTGTCGCATGACGTCGGGAACGGGGGGGTGGACAGTGCACTGCGTGGTGTCTGCGACTCATGGACACATGACGGTGTGCCCATTGTGGCCATGACAGCAGTGAATGCCTGTGTCTGCCTGTCAATGGCAGCAGTCACATCCTCCCGCAACTGGTCCATCCCTGCCAGGATCAGAGCAGTGTTTCTGATGCAATGCTCCTCTGCCCACTCCAGAGCTGCATACAGTGCATCCACCGATGTCGCAAGCCGCGTCTGCTGGTGGACTGATGCTTGCAGTAGGCAGGTGTGCTCGTCCAAGGGGTCATCTGCCTCCTTGGCATCCTGTCCCTCAGGGTGTGCACGGCCCTGATGCTCAGCACCCCTTGAGGGTGGGCGCTGCACACCAAGACCAGGTCTGGGCATGTCCACAGGTGGTGCACAGATGCCACCCCTTGACCCTGTACCACCAAGCCCATTTGCCGACTGCTGATGCTGCCCCTCTGGCTGCCGCTCCCCAGGGCTCACTGGTGCCACCACAGTGGCTGCAACAGTTCCTCTGTCCTGTACACAAACCAGTGCTTCCCCACTAGTGTTGACAGGCACAGGCTGGAACTGTGATGACACGCAGGCCACCACGGGCAGCACCACCCACATCCATGGCTGCGATGTTACCTGCTGTGTGGCCATCCCATTGCACGCATGTGTCACTGCCCATGCCGTTAGCGACATCATCATCGGTGACGGACCCAGCACCAGCCCGAGTCACAGCATGCTGGCATCCGTGGACGCTGGCACGCTGGCATGCTTGGACATGGGCAGGGCTTTCTCTGCACCTGTTCCAACAACATCAGTGTGGAAAGCCAGGTGGGCCCACTGTTGCACTGAGCCACGTATACCTGTGGAGGTGGATGGGCCCTCCTCCATCTCCATCTGACTGTCCGCAGTGGACAGGCCCACCACCACTGACCCATGCAGATGCTCAGGATCTGTAAGGGAAAACAAAGTCACTTACTGCATGTGACCTACCCTGCTGCCCCATAGACAGACCATGACCTACCATGCAGTGATGGGCTACCACCCGTCTGGAATACACCACCAGGAACACCCTCAATGACACAACGCTGCATGCTTCCAGCAACCCTCTCCTCCTGTGGGGTCAGGTGCACCATCTCCGGCTGTCCCCCACCTGTCGCAGCTCATGCTGCCCTGATGGCAGCCACCTTCTCCTTTATCCTGTTCCTGTCTGTGCCCATCTTCTTCTTGCACTCCTGCATGGAGCAATGGTGGCTGCCATGCAGGTTCACTACACGTGCCACCTCCTGCCATGTAGCAGCACGGGCTTGAGGTGTTCCCTGCCATCTGCTGAGAAGCGGCTCCTGATCCAGGTAGGCCTCAAACAGGGCATTGGTCTCGGCCTTGGTGAAATTAGGCCTCCTCCTCCTCCCACCACTGTGTTCCTCCTCTCCCACAACTTGCTCAGTCATTATGTAGCCTGTAAGAATGACAGTTGTTAGCTGTGACTATGCAGTCCCATGCATGTCCCTAAATCCACAGTCCACACTCCCAAACAGCATGCAACTCACCAATAGACTGCAGTAACCGACTATGGCCAGTGCAGCCCAATGTCGCACTTTTATAGCGCAACCCATGCAAATGAGGTGAGGCGCAACTTTAAGTGGATGCAAATTGCAGTGCTGCGCCATTGAATGGCTGATTAGCTGTTTTGCAGATGACAACTGAATATCACGCTGTTGCACTTTGCGCAGTTGTGATGAACATGCTGAGCCAATGGCGCAGTTCTGTGACATGCGCAGTACACACCTCACTGCGCATGCCCGGGTTGCTGACGCAGGCATCTGCCGTGCTGCTGACGTGCTGTGCATGGGAAGCAATGCAGGGCACAGCCACCATTGTGCCAGTAGCACTACAGTGATGTTCACCTACATGGCGCTGTGGCACTGGGCCATCATAGGCGCACTGGGGCAACAGCACGGTAGGCCGCTACTGGAGGTAGCACACAGGCATCCAATCACACTACATGCATTGGGTTCCAATGGCGCTGTGCATGTCCATGCACCAGAGTCCCTTGACCCTGTGTCCGACCTTTGCCCCCTAGGCGCCATGCATCAGGCATGGGTGCACCACTATCGCGCTGTTCGGTGACAGCACGATAGGGAATGGCAGTGCTGTACCGCGCAGCATCTGCACGTGGGGAGCTGTGCTGCAGAGCTCCATTTTGGCTGACTGAGCTAGGAGAATGGTGTGGAGGAGGGCTGCACAGTGAAGCCTGGTAGAACTGGTCAACCTAGTGGCCATAGTGGAGCCACTCCATGGACCACTGTTTGGGGGAGGCACCCCTGGACAGGTCCAGGATCCAGGTGTGGGAGGAGGTGGCCACTGCACTAGAGGAGGCCACAGGAAGGGGCAGACAGCAGAGCAGTGCCGCCACAGGTATGGCGACCTGTGGTGGAGGGAGCCAGACCTGCTTGCCCTCTTGCAGGCACGTGCCAGGAGAGGCACAGTGCCATGGCCAGGTAGATGTTACATCCACACATTTTATCTTCCATATGGGTATCACGGTTGTATGTGTCCAGCACATGGGGGAGGGACTGTCCGGTGTTGGCTGTGGTGGTGTTATCAGGGTGTGGGGTGGATGGGTCTGGCTGGGTGGGAGGGCACATACCTGGGGGCAGGGGGACTTTGCTACAGGATTGTACTGATGTTCCTCTCTCCATGTTTGCACCACAGGGCCGGAGGAGCGGTGCCTAGCCCATGAAATGTGGCACCACCAAGAGGACAGGGACGCAAGGAGGGGCGACGGTCCACAGTGCCCAAGGGGACCGGCCTGATGATGGTGAGTGCCATACCTCCATGATTACTATTGCATGCTGTGTAACAGGGTGGGCAGCGGGCATGGCCACCATCCATTGACACCACTGCCATGCACGCAACTTGTTACAGTCAGCACTGTCCAGTGGCACTGCATGTCTGGGAGTGCATCGATGGTGGTCCATGCGTGCACCGGGTACATGACTGTGCCACTGCCTTCGCACCACATAGTCATGTCACTAAATGGCCATGGTGGTGCTGTGCATGACTTGGCTGGTGGGTGTGTGCAGCATTCTGCATGGCTGTATGCACCTGGGTGGGCAGGTCTTGTGGACGTGATCACTGTGGGTGGTCACATACCATCACAGAGGCATGTCCCATGGCCGTATGCCATGCACAGTGGGCGGGCTGTATAGGGCTGTGCATTCACACCTATTGACTGTGGTTTCCCTTGTCCTAGGTGTCCACCAGCTGATGGAGATCAGGGAGGCATTGAGGGATATCTTGACTGTGGCAAGGGCGTCATTAGCAATCCTACAATGGATCAACCAGCTTGGGGTCCGCAGGAGGCACCGGCGGCAGAGCAGCCAGAGTGGCAGTGGGGCTCCCATTAACAGTCCCTCTGCTCCTGATATCCCCTACCCCCCTGGACCCACCCTCACATCCCTCCTTTCCTGTCCCATTTGTTCACCCCTGCCCCTTACCACCCCACCTTGTTTGTGGCCCTCCCCCCAACTTTGAATATAGTATTGTATATAGTTCAATTTGATATTGTTTTGTAATACGGATCTTTTTGATATGAATACTGTGGTGGTCTCTGATTTGCAGTGGGCTATAGGTGCTCAGCTGCAATGGTGTGCATGGTGTCAGGGGTGGTGCAGTCATGGGTATGTGTGTTTGTCCGTGGGGAGGTGACTATGGTGTGGGGGTAGCTATCAGTCAGTGTCTGTGGTGTGTGTGTTGTGCCCTGTGCACTGGATGACTGTGTGCAGTAGTCCATGGTGCATGCTCTGTGTCCATGGCGCCCCTGTCAGCCCATCCATGGCCTGTGCAGCTGACATCCATGCATGTCTGTGACCTGCACAGTCTGCTGGCATGTCAGTGGTGGCTGTCCATGCAGGGCAGCTACTGTACCCATCACAATGATGGGTTGCCTCCTGTCACTGGTGTGGTGCATGTCTGCCTTGGGTGACACTGTGGCCTCCACATTTGTTGACCCACCTCCATGCTGTGGCTTGTGTGTGTTGCAGGGGATGTGCACCACTTTCTGTGACTTGTGCTCTGGGCAAATGATGGTAGCATACAGGTCCACAGTGCCTGCGCACAGTTTACATGGGCCCACGCTGGGGGCTTGGTTGCTCCGCTACTGCGTCCCTGTGTTGTTGTACCCTTGGGTATGGGTGGGTGTCTGTCCCTGCACTCTGTGGCATCCCGTGTGGTGCATGCTTCCACGCACCACTGTGGGTGTCTGTGCTGGCTGTTGTGGCCAGTGCTGGGTTGGGGTGTGTCCTTGGGAGAGTGTGCAGGGTGCTGTACCACTGGTGGTGATGTCCGGGGCATGCCCTGTCCAGTGTGGGGTACCTCATGTGCCGACGCATGGTTGGTCTCTCAGCTGTACCTCGGGGGGCTCTGCATGGTGGCACTGTGTATGCCATTGTTGCATTGCTGTGTGTTGCCACCCGCTGATGGGTGCTCATGGTGGGGCTGCCTTGCATGGTTCTGTGCTGCACAGGGTTGCATTGTCACAGTGGGGGTGGTGGCATGCATGGGGTTTCCTGCAGTGGTGGACGCTGCTCCTGGGCAGGGTGTCTGGGGGTCACAGTGCAGGGTGTGCTCTGCATTGGGGGGATGGTGTGGCACGGGGTGGTCAGCCCTCCTTGTGTGCCAGTCATAGCTTGCCAGGGGATGTGATGGGGCACCAGGGCCCGGCAGTGGGTTGGTTGCTTGTCTCCATGAGCCAGTGGTTATTCCAGCCCTCCCCCAGTTGTGCAGTGCATGGGGTGTGGGGTGACGATGTCTGTTCTGCTGTGTGTTCCTCTGCCCATCTGTGGCATGGGTGGTGGGCCCCTACCTCCCTGGTTGTGCAGTTGCATTGCTGCACTGCTACTGGGGCACATCCCTGGTTGCGCTATGGCACCTCTGGACTGCTCAGCTGACCATTCCTTGTTGCACTATAGCACATCAGATCTGCTCAGCTTCCCCTCCCTAGTTGCACTATGGCGCAGGTGGTGCGATATTCAGTCGTCAGCTGTAGGCACAGGTTGGCCGGCTCAGTTTTTGAATATCGCACCTCTTGCACATGGGTGCAATGGACTTGTACTTGCTCCTGGTATTGTGCACTTTTTGGGCGCAGTTTGAATATCTGGGCCAATATGTACAGCACTACAACAATTTCCAACTCAATAAACATGTACCTAACACTCACACAGTGTGGAAACACTGCATGTATGTACTGTTAATAGATACATGCCCATTGATTTGGAACTTCTGACACAGGCCAGTGCACTGAAAGTATATATATATATAAAATATATTATGTATATGTAAAAGTTATCACATTCGAAAATTTAAACTAGAGACATTAATAGAATGTAAACATTGTTTCTTATGTGAAGTTCATTACTATTCTGTTAAAATCAAAGTGTTGTGTCAGTATTTTTCTAATGCTAATGATCTCTGCTCATATCCATATGTATCCAGTTACTTACTGGATATGTTATTTGAATATTTATCATTCATATTCTGCTTATGACTTTTTAACAAATGAGATGTACCTTTGTAATACAGTATATGTAGTTATGCCAAGTAACATACTTTTATGCTGTGTATACATAAATGTACACACTGACATCTAATATGTGAGTCTTGGTATGTTTCTGCTAATTCACAGGATCATCTTTATGAAGGGGTCATGTGTTGAATTTCCCCAAGTACAAATTGAAATAGTTACACAGAGTTACAATCATTTCGCTTTTCTAAATGTCAAGCTCATACTCTAACATGAGTTCTTACAACGTAACATAGTCTTTAATTTATTAATGTTTTGTTGAGCTTGTTTTATTTTCACAGTACTTGGTTTTTCATCCACTCTAGGAACATACTCTAATTTGGTCTTGATTCAATTGGCTTTTTATTTACAGTACCATTTTTGGGACAAACACTTATATCATGTCTCCCGTGTCTTATTTCAAACTCTGTACCTTGGTGTTCTATGATTACAAATGAATTGATGTTGCATTGTATAGATTTAGTAGATTCATGACACACACACATACACACACACACACACTTTTTGATTAAAATATCTTTTATTATGAAGAGTCATCTGTGCTGATTGCGTTTATATATACCTGCTGTGCTTTTAAAACTACAGCACTTACACTAATTATTGAAAATGCAAATAACATAAAGGATAATGTATGGGCAGCCATACACAACAATCCTGCATCTTCATCAAGAGGTTTTTGTAATGACCAGGAACCTCAGCAGTGAAGTTTGAGAGGTTCCCTGTTTGACATAGAAAACGCAAGAGGAAGACCCAGGCTTTAATGTGTATGGATGCCCAATCATAATCCTTTAATAGTGTATGGCCATTCATGCCTATTTCAGACACTATGCTTCCTTTCACTGAACTGGGGGGGATTAGGGCTGAGGTATTTGACAGCACGTATTGTGCTGAATTACTGAATTAATGTGCTGCAACTTTTTCTGTAACTTCAACTTTAAAAAAAGAACATTCCAGTTCTATTAGATAGAGTGAACTAGCCATGTGGCAACATTCTAAGTTGTTAAGGTACACTAATGCATGCTGTCTGGGTGGCTGGTGAGAGGTTCAGAATTGCACCCTACAAAACAAGTAAACATAAAAAAAAATTATGTGCATGTTTACATGATATCAACAAACAGATATCACCATGGTACAATGGTGTATTGACCTCACAGCACTCTGATTAGAGGCCTGCTATGGTATGTATACAGACACATTAAGAACAGAATGATAGAAGTAAGTGTGGACATACTTCATTCAGTTTTGTGAAACATATTAATAGCTCCTCAAAAAGGAAGGAAATTCATTACAAAAAACTATGTTAATGCATCAGTTAGGGTTAGTATTAAAACATCTTAACCTGGGAAATTCGATGTTAGGGTTTCCAACCCTAACTCGGCATTTCCCCCACCACACTCAAACAAGCAGCACAAGGGTTTAGGCAACACAAACAACCAGACACAGTCATCATCAGGTAAGACAAACAACATACAACTCTCTGCAGGTAACACAAGAGATCCATCATCATGGTCCACCAGGTGTATGATGTCTGCTGCCATGCCAGTGTGTTGGGGGATAACCGTATACTGCCCACCATGTTGGAGGGCCACTGCGGGTAATGCACCCCAATGTGCTCCCTAGAGACCTATGGAGAGGCTTACGGGAGATGGGGGGGCCATCAGTGTCACTAGAATGCAGAGTAACCACTACCTGCAACACAGATATAAGAGGGACACTAGCTGGGGCCATACAATACAGTGGCAGTAAGGGGATGATGATACTGATGTGGCACTGCCTGTGTCTATGAGGTGGGATGGTTCAATGACAACATTATGTAGAGGTAGGTAGTGACTTACTACTTCTGTAAGATAGAGATTAAGTGGGTGTTATCATTGTGCTAGGGGAAACTTGCACAATAGGTGATCTAGTGTACTGACAGTGCTCTGTTCTTCAGCAAATGTGTATCAGTTGGGTGGCTCTGGATATATTACTTCCATCACACCGTCACACCAAGATAGTGTCCACTGCTATGACAAAGGATGCTGCCAGTAATTCTTCTGCTGAAAAAAAAATGCAACAATATCATATATAGCATGCCAGTAGTGAATAAACTGGGTAACAAAATCGTGCTATTTTCATATACATATTCATTTTCACTTGGAACACTAGGGGCCAGATTCAAAAAACTTTGCCTGTGTGCAACTGGGTTTTGCCCAGAGTTGGTATTCACAAAGCTCAGTTTGCCCCCGTTTGCACCCAGGCAAAGTTGGGAGGAGGGCCACAATGCAAATAAAGGGGAGAGGACCTGCATATCCCCGCAGTCCAATTCACAAAGTTTTTACTCAATGCAAGGGCCATTTGTGAAAGCCCTTGCATGGAGAAATTATCTTTGACAAAAACCTGGCAGTAATCAGCACAACCCTAGTGGTTGATGGAGGTACTGCACCCCTCCCATCCCCGATCACCCACTTGGTATTGATAAAAAAAGTTTCCATAGTGTAGTGGTCCCTCCCCATTCCCGATTGCCCACCTGGTATATCTGAATATTTTTTCCACAATGTAGTGTCCCTCCCCAGTCCATGATCACTCACCCAATCTGCTGAAATAATTTTCCATAGGGTAGTGTCCCTCCTTGGTCCCCAATCGCTCACCTAATCTGTGTAAATAATTTTCCATAGTGTAATGGTCCCTCCCCCCTCCCCGACTGCCAACCCGATAAGTAAAATCCCATTTCCATAGTGAAGTGGTCCCTCCCCCTGCCCAGTCACTGTCCCCAAATGACAAAAAAAAAATCTCTGGTAGTCTGGTGTCTCTCCCCCGATGTTGGATCACCATCCCCTTATGTCCAACATTACTTGGTAGTCTAGTGATCCATCCCAGTTCCCTATCCCCATCCCCTGAAAACACCCCACAATCTCTTGTGGTCTAGTGGCCCCCCCATCTCCTCACTCTCAATTAATCACCCACCACCTCTCTCCATCTCAACTCCCGGTCAGTGAGAGTACAGCTCTCCTCTCACCTCCATAGCTGCCCACCAACTGAGCTATGAATGAGTGCATACCATAGAGTATGCACTCATTCATAGCTCAGTCAGTGGACAGCTGTTGAGGTAAGAGGAGGGCTGTGCTGCTCACCAACTGAGAGTTGTGTTGGTGGGGAGCAGGGTGGTGGGTGATTACCTGAGAGGCTGTTCTATGCCACCCATGGGCCATGCAAATGGTCCCATAATGGGCATGCTAATGGCCAATAGTGCCTTGCATTCCCAATGGGCTCATTTGCATGGCTCTCTTAGTGACTAGGGGCTTAACACATGTGCGCTATTGTTGTCAGCCCATTCTCCTGGCTGGCTGTGGCAGCAGCACTACTGGGGCTCCTGGTGCTTTGCCTAGGTTAGTGCTGCCCCATCTGCTCCTATTCACAGTCAAATAGCACACCGTGCTATCCAACTGTGAATAGCCTGATTGCCCACCAGCAAAACTGCAGGGTGCCACGCAAATCTTTGCACAGCACTTTGCATTTTTTGGTGAATTCTGGCCCATGTATTTTACTTACAACACAATTTATTTAACTTAGTACATGTTACTTCCATGTAGAATCTGGAAATAGAATACAAAGAACAATGGGCAAGATAAATAATTTACCATGGAAAGAAAGGCACTTTTAAGCTAAAACAAGGTACAACACCACAAGAAACATTACAAATTATGTGGTATATATTAATACATAATGCATAGTGGGTTGTACAATACATAATGGGTTGTAGTGGAATAATACATTTATCTCCACACATGAGTGGTAAGACCTCTATAACTTACCTGTGGCTTCGATGCTCATGAGTTATGGGTTTTACCTCTCACTAGTGGAGATGAATGTGTTATTCCACAGCAACCCATCATGTATTCCCTATATATCCTTTATTTAAACAGATGGAACTCAGTATTTATATTTTCGTAATAGTGACTGGTGTGGGAGTAGAACTCACAACCTAGTTTTGTTTTTTTTTTTTTTTGCAAAAAATATTTTTATTGGACGTACATGATCCATATCCATTCATTTCCAAACATTTTTCCAACATATCACTGGTTTGTGCATTTAAAACCATATATAAATACATCTACCAATATAAATAAGCTGTACCTTACCTAATTAATAATTAATTAGGGGGAAAAAATCTACTTGGGACCAGTCCCTTATTTTAGTATTATATATCTTCTATGCAGCTTCATGTTCTGAAAAAAACTGATTGTTATATAAAGTACTTATAAATATTTGTTTCCATTCAAGTTCTGGCAATTTAACTCATACTCATTTTGTTTCCAATATTTTAAAATCAATCATTTAATTGTCATTACATTTGCTTTAAATAACATTCTGTGATTTAAAAAAAATCAAATTAATGTTGAAAGCTTCAATTATTATATTGGTATAATTAACCCTTATGTGCTCCATGGAAGCCTATCTGTTCTAGTATTTTAAAGGACTGGTCCCACCAGAACATATGATACAGATCTGCATCTGGAACCTTGCAAAACCAACACTCTCCTGAATTGATGAGACCCACCTTCTTTAATCTATATGGTGTGAAATACACTCTGTTAAGAATTTTGAACTGGATCAATCTGTCCCTTGTCAATTTGTACATGTGTAATTGTGACATAGTCAATAACCATTGCTGTTCTGTTAATTGATTATTTGTCTCTACCTTCCATTTTTAATAGTATTTTTATAAATTTTTATTGATTTTGTACAGAATGTATCTTTTATCCAAATATACAATTTTGATTTCCCTTCTTTGTGTTTTATTAACCCCTCCAGTTCACTTTCTAATATTTTATTATTTGGCGCTCTTTCCCACCTGTCATAACCTTTTTTATATAAACTACTTATTTGATTAAAATAAAATAAGTGGGATTGGCTTAAATTGAATTTATCCCTAAAATTGTTCCAGGACAGTTTTAACCCTTGATTATATAGATCACTCCATTTTTTTAATCCCCTTCTGCAGCCATAAATTATTTTTAATACTGTTCCCTGACTTAAGAAATTAGGGTTATCCCAAATGTCATTCAGTGGTGATTTGGCTAATTGCCATTCTGTAATTTTCAAGAATTTTTGAAGAACTGTACTTACATTTTTAACTATGCTGCACTTTGACTTTATTCCTATATTTGACAAAAATAGTAAGTTTTTTTTAAAATTTATGTTTTCTTGAACATGTTCTTTCATAATCAAGTTTTCCCATTCTAAATCTGTTCCACTAAATGCCCAGTTTATCAGTAGCTTAACTATATAAGCCTTTTTAGGCAGGGGAAGGGCCCAGCCACCCACCCCCATCCCCAACCACCCCATGCTACACTCCTTTTATAGGGTACCACAGTTGTGACATTTCCTGTGGCAGAGCAGGAAGGGGAGGATCAGTGGGGCCTCCACAAGGTGATCTCATTTACAGGGGCACTAGTAATTTAACTTGTTATAACAAGTTAAACAAAGCACAATTAAACCATTACTTGCATTTTTTTCCTTTTTTTCCTTCTAATTACTCTGACTAGGTTACAAACCCAGCAACTTATTTGGAATGGATTTCATTAACTGCAGGTACTGTGGAACAATTTTCAGAAGGACAGTCTTACAGGATTTAGGACACTGTCCTACATGCTGGGCCTTTGGAGATCTTAGGGCTCAGCTCTGGGCAGCATGGGCAGAGATTGCACGCCTCAAATTTCATATTGAAGAGGAAATACATTATAAGAACCACCCGCCATTTCCCCAGCATCCAACAGAAAAACCTCGACCGCAGAGGGTAGTTGGTCCAGGAGGTTGGCAGGTGGTTAGGAGGAGCAAATCAGGTGCCCCATCACTCTCTGCTGTCCAACACATTACCTCCAAAAACCATATAAACACTACAAACAGGTATCTGCCTCTATCTCTGAAATCAAAGAGGCAGAAGACACTGCAGAGCAGGACAGTGTGGCACAGGAGCTAGCACAACAAAACTCACCCGAATCAGGAACCAAAACAAAACAAGCACAAAGGAAATCCAAAAAACTTCTGATCATAGGAGACTCCATGATTCGGGGAGTTGATACCCATCTCCAGCCAGGGGTGATGGTCAGATGTCTCCCAGGTACATCAGCATGGAGAAACACTGACCGCATTGCTAAAATTGTTCACAAAGCAGGAGAAAACATTGATGTCCTAGTACACATAGGGACTAATGATCTTGCCAGCCGGTCAGTTGTGGAGACCAAGGAACACCTGACTAGGCTGGGTGACAAACTATCATCTATTTCGTCTGGCATCTCCTTCTCTGAGATCCTGCTAGTCTGGGAGAGGGGAGCAGATGGTCGGAAGGTCAGAGAAGGGGAGATAGGGGAGCTAAACATGTGGCTCAAGGGCTGGTGTCAGGAAAAAGGACACAGATTTGTAGGGAACTGGCAACAGTTCTGGGAGTGAAAGTTCTTTAAATTTGATGGACTGCATCTGACTAAAGAGGGAGTCAGTGCATTGGGGCAGAAGTTTGACGTCTTTGCAGAATATTTAAACTAGCAAATGGGGAGAGGGGTGCAGCACCCATACATCGAATGGGAAGAACACCCTCCCCCTCAGCTAGTGGTCAAACAGGAATTCAGCATGTTTGCCATTCATTTGCATCACCAGGTAAGAAAAGGTTTGTCTCCCCATACAACACACAGGGTAAGGCCAAACTTCACCCAACA
The DNA here is from genome assembly GCA_016271365.2 of Neoceratodus forsteri. Classification (NCBI taxonomy): domain Eukaryota; kingdom Metazoa; phylum Chordata; order Ceratodontiformes; family Ceratodontidae; genus Neoceratodus; species Neoceratodus forsteri. The sequence continues at coordinate 145,995,143 of CM028133.1, read as the reverse complement.
ACTAACACACCAAAATCTGGCCAATGGAAAATCATGTACTAAATGCTCACAGCCTGGAAATAAGATCCCAGACCTGCAGGCAATAATGTCAGAGGCTAAACTGGACATAGTAGCAATTAGTGAGATGTGGTTTACCAGTAACCACACTTGGGAGACTTCAGTACCTGGCTATGTATTGTTCAGAAGAGACCGAGGTGCAAAAGGGGGTAGGCCCTGTATGTTAATGAAAATATCAAAGCTACAGAAATTCAGAATACACATAAGGAGCCAGAAGAACTGTGGGTCACCCTGGAAACAGGAAATGGGACAGCCATAAGAACTGGGGTTCTCTACAGGCCCCAGACCAGAGGGAAGACATAGACACATTACTGTTAGAAGATATACAAAACATGACAGCTAAAGGGAGGTTCTGATAATGGGAGACTTCAACATGCTGGATACAGATTGGTCAATACCAGCAGGAACATCTGCCAGAACTAGACTCATAGTGGATTCCCTGCAGGGGAGGGCCTCAAACAACTGGTACAGCAACCCACAAGAGACAGGACTATCCTAGATCTAGTACTGACTAACAAAGAAGGGATCACAGATCTCCAGGTAGAAGGTCACTGGGAGCCAGTGACCATCACATGGTATGGTTCAATTTGGCTACTACATCTAAATCATCCCATTCCAAGGCAAAAATATGGGACTTCAGAGGAGCTGACTTTGATAAGATGGCCAACAGAGTTAAGCTAGCCCTGGCAAAAGCAACACAGGTGAGGGGTACAGGCAAAGTGGGCAAGCATTAAGGATGCAATATTGAAGCAACATCCCATTGTGTTAGACAGAAAAGGAAGTGCAAAAGAAGAAGGAAACCACTTTGGTTCTCAAATACAGTAGCAGAAAAGGTCAGAGCCAAAAGGCTGGCCTTCAGGAAATATAAGGAACACAGCGGGATGAAGATAGGGAGGCATGCCAAACTGCCTAAGGGAAGCAGGTAAGGCAGTAAGGCAGGCAAAGTCTCAAACTGGAGGAAACACTAGCACGAACAGTAAAAAGGTGACAAGACTTTCTATAGATACATTAGTGAAAGGAGAAAGTCTAGAGGGGTATTGCTAAGCTTAATGGAGAAAAGGGAGCATGTGAGGAGGAGGACCCTGTAAAGGCAACTATCCTAAATAGATACTTTTGCTTAGTATTTACTGAAGAGAAGGTAGGGCAGGGCCCACAGCTCAGCATCATGGACACAGGGGGAGGAGGTGAGACACTCCCTTCACAAAAGAAAGGGTCCTACAAGAGCTTGCTAAGCTCCAGGGTGGATAAGGCAATGGGACCTGATGGCATACATCCCAGGGTACTTAGGAGCTAAGGAGGAACTAGCAGAGCCATTAGCAGAATTGTTTAGTGAGTCTCTGAGCACAGGAGAGGTCCCAGAAGACTGGAGAAGGGTTTATGTGATCCCGCTCCACAAGAGTGGTAGCAGGGAGGAGGCGGGAACTACAGACTGGTCAGTCTTACCTCAGTAGTGGGCAAGATTATGGAGGCACTCCTTAAGGAAAGGATAGTGCAACACCTGGAATCCATAGGGGCACAGGATCCAAGACAGCATGGGTTTACAAAAGGAAGGTCCTGTCAAACTAATCTCATAGATTTCTTTGACTGGGTAACCAGAGTGGTGGACCAAGGGGGAGCAGTTGATGTCGCCTACCTTGACTTCAGCAAAGCTTTTGACACTGTTCCACATAGAAGATTGATAAATAAGCTGGCTAGGCTCAGGATGGGTCAGAAGTTGGTCAGCTGGGTGGCAAACTGGTTGACAGGCAGAAAACAGAGAGTGGTGGTAAATGGTATACAGTCAGAAGAGATGCAAGTCACAAGTGGGGTACCTCAGGGATCAGTCCTGGGGCCAGTCCTCTTCAACATCTGCATTAGTGACCTTGCAGATGGACTAGAGGGTAAGGCTTGTCTGTTTGCAGATGACACCAAGATCTGCAACAGAGTAGATGATCCAGATGGGGTGGGCAGAATGAGAAGAGATCTGGATAAACTAGCAGAATGGTCAGAAGAGTGGCAGCTGGGATTTAATGCAAAGAAGTGCAAAATCATGCACATAGGGAAGAGAAACCCGAAGCCACCTATAGGCTGGGAGGAGTTGCTAGCAGTCACAAAGGAAGAAAGAGACTTGGGCATCATCATCACTGATGACCTAAAATCATCCAAGCAGACCTCTAAAGCAGTAGGTAAGGCTAGGGGGTGTTAGGGTGTAGTAGTAGGGGTATCACAAGTCGTAAGAGGAGGTATTAATCCTCTGTACAAGACACTGGTTAGGCCCCATCTGGAGTACTGCATGCAGTATTGGAGGCCACACCTTCACAAGGACATTAACCAAATTGAGGCAGTCCAGAAGGGCAACCAAATGGAGCAGGGACTGCATCAGAAGACATATGAGGACAGATTAATGGAGCTCAATATGTATACCCTTGAGCAAAGGAGGGAGAGAGGTGATATGATCGAGGCATTCAAACACCTTAAGGGCATAAACAAGGTGAAAGAGTCTAACATGTTTAAATATAAGAAAATAGCAGGACAAGAGGACACAGCATGAGATTAGAGGGAGGCCGATTAAGGGGGAATGTGAGGAAATTCTTTTTCACAGAAAGGGTGGTGGATGCATGGAATGGCTTACCACAAGAAGTGGTGGCTATGAATACAGTGCAGGGCTTCAAACAGGCATGGGATAGGCATAAGGGAGCAATACAAATGACTATGAATAGATAGGCCACTGACTGAGCAAAGGCCGATGGCACATTTATAAGGTAGAAAAAGAAATGGGCAGACTGGATGGGCCTTGCGGTCCTTATCTGCCGTCAACTTCTATGTTTCTATGGTAACTAATTTGTATGTCTGGGCAAGTCAGACCTCCCTTTTCTTTTGGTAAACATATTTTTCCCCCCAAGCTATTCATGGTGTTTTACTGTTCCATATAATGTTACTGAACAGTCTGTTTATTTTCTTGAACCAAGGAAGTGGGATTGGGAAAAGTATGGATTGTAATCTATAAAATAAGGTTGGAACTACCACCATCTTTATGAGTTGTGTCTTCCTCCATAATGATAAATAAAATTTGCTCCACCCTTGAAATTTCATTTTCAGGGAGTTGTAAATCACTTCAAAACTTAGATCATACCATTCCTTTAGTTTATTTGTTATCAGGATCCCTAAATATGTCATACCCTTTCCTGGAATTTTTGCATTGATTATTGATTTATAAATTTCTGGGTTTTTTGATGTTGAAAACAACTGTCTCAGATTTAGTTTCATTTATTTTATAACCTGCAATCTCAGCGAAATGTTTAATAACTTTAATTGCTTTCTTTAAACTTTGTTCAGGTTCCTGAATCAAGAGTAGTATATCATCTGCATAAGCGTTATACTTTATCTCTAATGATGCCAGTTTAACTCCCTGAATATTTGAGCTTGCTTGAATTTCTCTTAATAGTAACGCCAGACCTACAATAAACAAAGATGGTGACAGGGGACAACCCTGTCTCACTCCTGATACGCATTAAAGGATTTGGATAGAATACCATTAATTTTTAATTGAGCTGTAGGCTTCTTATAAATAGTTTTAATATAACCTTTAAATTCTTCTGGAAAGTTAAATATTCTCATTGCCTGAAAAAGGTATGACTATTCTAACCTATCGAATGCTTTTGTAGCATCCAAAGAAAGTAAAATTGCTTGTGTCCCTGAATCTATAAGATATTCTGTAATGAACTGTATTTTGCATAACCCCTTTTGTATATTCCTATCCGAAATGAATCCCGTTTTAAATGAACCAAAATTCTATTATTTAGGATTTTTGTATATATTTTATAGTCCATATTCAAAATTGCCACCAGTCTGTAGTGTTCTGTTTTAGCTAGATCTTTCCTAGTTTTGGATATTAGTGAAATATAGATGTTATAGAAGGAATCGGGTAGTTTTGGCTTTGTATTTGCTGAAACAGCATCTGTAACCATGACTCCAATGTGGTTTTATATGTCTCATAAAATTCTACAGTAAGCCCATCTGGGCCTGGATATTTCCCTTTTTTCATATTTTTAATTGTTTCTAAAATTTCTTGAAGTGATATTGGTGCTGCTAACTTTTTCTGGAATTTTTGTTTTACAAAACTTCTTATAATATGCTATCTCTTCTGTTTCCATATTACATTCAGACTTATACAGAGTGGTGTAAAACTCCAAAAATTCATTTTCAGTTTCTTCCTGTGAAATACATATTTGGCCATTTACCTTTTTGATCAATGTTATACCTGCTTTTTTTTTTTCTTGTTCCTGAATCCTTCTTGCTAATGTTTTCCCTATTTGCTCACTGTATTGTTTCCAGTTTCTATTTTTCTTTGCCCAGTCTTGTCTAATTTGGAATATTTCTGTTGTATTAATAAAGTTCCTCAGTTCTGTTAGTTCCATTGTTTTGTCTATGTTCCCTCTTTTGACTTTTAGTTCCAGGGGTCTAAGTTTTTCCATTGCCTGCTGCTGCTTGAGAAGCCTGTTTTTATTTCTCCAGGAGGCTTCTGAAATGAATAATCCCCTTAATGCAGCTTTTAATGCATCCCAGCATCCAATAATATTTTCTTCCTTGATATTATTGTCTAAAATGAAATATCCAATAGCCCTTTCAATTGTTTTATGCAATTCCTTATTTTTTAAGCTATAATTATTTAATCTCCATATATTGGATTTCTTTTTAGTAGAATCTTCCCAACCAATCTCTAAAGTGACCATGTTATGGTCAGTCACTAGCATAGGCTGTATGCAGGCATGTAGCAACAAGCATGTTAGCAGTAGATTCCTAGAAGCAAAGATGTGATCTATGTGTGAGAACATTTTATGCCTTGCTGAATAAAATGTAAAGTCTTTTGTATTAGGGTTTATCTCCCTCCATATATCTACCAAATTACTGGAGACCAAAAATGTACTCAATTGTTTAATTTTATATTTATCTCAATGTGAAAATGATGAAGGTTTATCCAAAGGCTTCCTCAAAGGACAATTGAAGTCTTCGACCAAGATTATGTTAAAACATCTAAAGTCAAAAATGAATTTTGTCAGATCTGCAAGAAATTGAGAAAAGCTTGTAAAAGGTGTATATACTGAGCAGAGTAGTATATTTGAAGTACCAACTTTGATCTTTACCCCTGCTATATGGCCATGCGGGTCTGCTCCACTGTCTACCACTATACCTTTAAATGTCTCTGAAAGAAGTATGAAGACCCCTGCTTTCTTGGTGGAGGGACCAGTAATAAATTCTACCTTTCCATCTTTTCTTCAATTTGTCCATTTCTTTTTCATTTAAATGAACTTCCTGCAGAACAGTTTTGTCCAACTTAAGTTTTCTATTCTGTGTCAAAATTCTGTACCTCTTTATGGGGGAGTTAAACCCATTAATGTTCCATGTAGCTACTTTCATTGCATACACCATACCAAGTATTACTTGTTTTTTCTATTCCCATATGCCGTCCCTAAAAACCCATCCTTTTATATTGTATCATATGCCTCTCATTCCCATTCCTGTTCCCCTTCCGGTAACCAGTATTTTTGAAATTAACCATATGGATCATGTCCTCCTTTCTATTTTTTCCCTTCAAATCTCCCTTCCTCCTCCCCCCCATTCTGCCATAGAACCTCTCTGGCAGACTGCTGCATACACTTATGTGATGTGACTAGATTCCTAGCCCCCCCATCACACCTCATTCTCATAACCAAATAAACGTAATCATTTTCATAAGATTGAATGTGTTCTAGTAGTCTAGATCTATGGTCTTCCAATGCTTCTGCTGCTGAGTCAAAAAATAGAATCTGATTATTTAACAACACTTTGAATCTTGCAGGATAAATTGTATAAGCTTTGAACTCCTTTTTCCATAGTTGTATTTTATTAAAAGTTCTTTTTTCCCATAGTTCTTTTGAATAGTCATTCCTGAAAGAAATCTGTTGTTCTTTATATTTGAAATTGGGGTTCTTATAATAAGATGCCATTATACTATCTTTTTTCCCCTGAAGTAAGCAATTTTACAGTTAAAGGCCTTGGTCCCACCCCACTTCTGCCTTAACCATGCCAGTGAATTCTATCAATTTCTGTGTTCTCCAAGCTAGTGTTACTCCCCAATATATGTTTAAATATTCCTAGAACAATGTCCTTCAGGGACTGTGACATTTCCCAGTCCTGCAAAACTCCAAATATTCTGATATGTTTACATCTTGCTCTGTTTTCTAGTTCGTCTATTTTATTTTGAAGATTTGTTTGAGTATTCTGGAATTATTGTATGTCCTTTACTAGTGGATGGACTGAGTCTTTCTATCTGGGATTGTCTTTGTTCCAGGTCATCAATTTTTTTAGCTTGTTGCTCCATTTGGGTTTCAATATTCTGAACTGAGCTTTTCAAAGTCTCAATAGCTTCCACCACTGGTTGCAACTTTTCAATTGAATCTTGGGATAGATTTAATATTCCCCAGTATTTGTCTTGCCCATTTCGGCAGTAAATCATTCCCTTCCTCCGACCTAGTTTCTTTCTCCCCCCACCTTTAAGTCTTCATTGATAGTTTGTGAAAGATCTTCTTGATTGGGGGGAAGCATCCTCATTTGAGCCTGTTGCCTGCTCATTTTTGTTTGAAAAAATATTATTACTTGTTTGTTTCCCATGTTTTTCTTTTTTCTTTATCCACTTCCTTTCTTGGTGGCATTTTCAAATTAGATGGACCTGCTTGGCTACGACAATTTCTAAAAGGAATCTGAAGAAGTTTATACATTTTTTATGTTGTTTTGCTGCTTGAAAGTCCACTGTTCCTTTCTCATTTACTCCAGAACCTTCCTTTACTTTACTGTTTATACTCTGAAATATCTTAGTCATTTCTTCTCTAGTAGATATTTTTCTGCTGACATATCTGTAGAAAGACTCAGCCTCTGTCGGCTAAGTCCTTTTGTCCTAGATGCTGTAACTCTCCAACCTTGATTTATGCTTAACAACAGAGCCTTTATAAGGGAAACTATTTTAACAGTGTAGTTCTTCTCGGGGACAGGTAATTAATTTGTTCTTATTTATTCAAACCAAAACCAGAAAGTACTTTTTATTATCTGTCCCGGCTTTTTTTTTCACGTTTAACTGCTCAACTTCCAGCACAGATTTCAAAATGGTTATTAGCTTCTTAGGTAGACCAACTTTTTGCTTTATACTCACTGATGACACTGTAGAGCCTTGGCATTATGAAAATTTCCTGCTGAACTAAGGACCTCTGGTTGCTTTTTATTCAATTATCCACTGACATCTTTCTACTGAAGTCTGGTTCAGTAATGAATATTCACCCGATAAAGCTTACAGTAGTGTGGCCATTCCTCAACCTGGTTATTTCAGTTTTGTCCCGCCTTTCTCCAGCAATGTATGTCCTCATACATGCTTCTACCTAATGTGGCATCTTTCAAAAGTTTCACCACCGGTTGCCTTGCAGTTTTTTATTTGCCAACATATTTTTACTGCGTCCCGGTTTGACTTTTGGAAAATCTAGGTCAAGTCGGCTTTCCCGGTACGCTGCAGAATTCAAACCGCAACCGTGACCATAAACAGCAAGTGCTGCAACTTCTATTTGGGTATCAACTTTTATTTTGTTTGTTTGGTTTGCCTTGTAAACTTCCCAAACGCCATCTGCGAGTGCCAAGGTGCTTCCTAGGAGAGGAGTTGGCCGTAAGCCTAGCTGGAGTCTGTGCACATCAAGCTTCCTCCTTCACCCAGCATCAATCTTTGTAGCAGGAAATGCCCAGAACTCACAACCTAGTAAGCATCAACCTCACAAAACCCTCTGGAACCTGCTCAGCCATTAACACGGCTATTAAGTATACTCATTAACTATATATACTGTGTCAGATTTGTACATATGGATGTGTTTGTTTTTCTTTTACCATTAGTTTGTGTACTTGGGTATCCATCTTGTTACACTGGGCTCACACAGCAAAATGGCAGACAGTCCAAACTGTATTTACAATACCTTTGAACTGTAAATACATTTTACGATCGAACATCCAACTAAGAACCCATTTACTGTTCAAACTTTTTTCAGATCGAATAGTAAATTTTGACACTTCCTAAAGTTTAAACTGTTTTCACTGAATACTGTTCAAACATTAATAACGACTGAGCATTTTATACAGTTTGAACGTTTTCTGCTTGAACTATCTTTTGTGACCAATTTATGGCTGAAAGCCTTCCAGCTACAAATACAGCTCTTTAACTTAGCAATTAACACATTTCATGTGCAGATTTGAATAAATATGTCTACACACAATAACAACACCTCAGTATGCAGTGCCTCAGACCCCCCCACAACTCCCATGAGCCTCTTGTTAGGTCTCTAGGGAGCACTTTGGGGTGCACTGCAACACACTGGCATGGCAGTGGACCTCATACACCTGTTGGACTATGATGATGGCTCTATCTACAGAGTTGTTTGTTATTTGTCTTATCTGATGATGGCCGTGTCTGGTTGCTTGTGTTGTCTTGACCCTTCCACTGCTCGTTTGAGCGTGGTGGTGGTCGTGGAATATGGAGTTAGGGTTGTAAACTCTAACATTAAATTTTCCAGCTTTTGATGTTTTAATAACAACCCTAACTTATGCATTAATATAGGTTTTTGCAATGAATTATAAATCAGGCTTCCAGAATGATAGTTCCATTTTGTAAGATGTGTTCTAGATTTTGTTTATTTGTCCCTGTCTTTTTGTACGCCCTGTCACTGACTTGCAAACCAAGAGGTTGAGCAGTATAGCTGAAGGGAGTCTGAACCTCCTGGACATGGGAGGACTCCATCAGTCAGGAGGCAGGACTTCATGTCTTTTGATGTTCTATTCCCAACCCCCCCCCCATTCAAACACTGATAAATATTAATGCCAGTGGTAACAGACAGGACTTGGTTTCACCTTTAATAATGTTTATTTTGTTGGCCTCCTTCTGTTTGTTTCCTTTTGAGCTGCTAGATTTCAACAGCTGCTGGCCAGTGCACCACCCACCCACACATGCATTCACATGACCTGTCCTGAAAAGAAAATGGAGAACAGGCACTGCATGTGAAAAACTGAATGTACTCTGTGTCATTCTGCTGTATTAAATTTATAGACACAAAGTTTCATTTTCATTTTTCAAAATTAAAAGGACAATGCAGTGATGGATGCCATACTAATCTGTCACTTTGAAAACATAGGTACCCCATCTGGCTGTGCTGGTGGGCTGGTATACTGTTGCATCAAGCAATGCAATGCACTACCACCTGGGAGATTTGGGGTTTGCATGTGAGCTTCAGATCCCACACCAGCACTGGCTGAGGGGGCAGAGTATGTGGTGGGAATTGGGCACACAATAAGTTCTAGTCTGGGAAGGCACAGGCCACCCTGTAATTGATGTCCTACATGGCTATGAAGGCAGTCACTTGCCCATCCTCCTGGTCAAAGAACATGTGTAACTATGGCAACCTTGATCATGACGATTGGGGACGGGATAGAGAAATGGAAGAAAGGGGGAAATAACTTAATAAAGATTTTTTTTTAAAATGCTAGTATTAAGCTGTGATGTAGTGCTGATGTGTTTTTTTGTAGTTAATAAAAAATAAATGTCACCTTTATGCAATGCTCATTAGATTCCCCTCCTCACCCCCACTCCCCATGGAGGTGCTCCCACCAAGTTACCTGACCTGTGGATAAATAGGGTTTCAGTCTCCAATTAGTTTCTCAGCTTTCCTGGACAGTGAATCCACCATTGTGTGGTGAAGCCTCCTCTGTACATGACCCCACTGTACATTGTATAGTAGTAGACCGTGACATGATCAGGGCTTGCATTAGCACTAGTATTTATTCCTCTGCTTCAGATGTTGGGGGTCAGCTCAGAAAATGGGGGGCAGAAATGTGCTGGTTTGTCTTGTGCTGCATTAAGTGACACGTTTTCTGCTAATGACACAGGTGTAAACCTTTCAAGATACAGAGTCAGTGCTAATGCACTGCTTTTATTTTTCCCATTTATGACTGATAGTGTTTGAAATGTGGTATTGCTCTGAAAGCAGAGTGCCGCAGACTAACATGCTGGTGTGGTCCTGGAATCAGAGGAATAGATTTGCCAGGTGAGTTGCACTATGTAAACCAATGCTAAGATCAAACCCTGTATTGCAACTAATGACATGCACAAGGGGCATCAGAAGTCCGCTGGAGTCAGATGGAATAGACAGAGTGAAACACAGAAACATAGAAGTTGTCAGTAGATAAGTACATCTTGGCCCTAGTCAGCCTTATTTTCCCTAACTACAGTGCCACCACAGACCATACTCGATCTCTGGTCTTTTCCCCCATTGTCTTATTTTTAAGGTCCCCATGTGTCTATCCCATGCATGCTACTTTACTGTTACTGTTTTACCATACATCACCTCTGCTGGGAGGCTGTTCCAGGTGTCCACCACTCTTTCCATGAAGAAGTATTTCCTCACATGTCCTCTGAGTCTCTCCCCACTCCCTCCAGGTTCATAACATGACCCCTTGTCCTCGAGCAATTTTTCTTTGTAAAATGCTACCCTCATTTACCTTATTAATACCTATGAGGTATTTGAATGTTTCTGTCATGACAGCAGGGCATGCTGCTTAATTGAAAGAAATAAACCCATAGTGAGTGCTGTAACTGCCCTTGCAACAATGGACTAAACTGTACCGGGGTACTCTATGTGGTATTAAACTGCTAGGTACTTAACATGTTCTTAGGGCTCTGAACTGCGGATGTCATACTAAATGTATAAGGCTATATAATCTTTTTTTTCTGTGTGTGGCAGCCTGCCTTGCCTTAGTGAATCTGCTTTGAACTGGAAGTGTATTAGGGAACTGTGGTCTGACCTATTTCTTCTGTACGCTAGCCTCGTAAGTGTCCCTGTACCTGAGTAGTTTGACATCCTTTGTGTGCTTGTTGCTTGTAGGACTGTTAGAATGTATTTGTTAGCTAGTATCACACTGACCTTATGTTTCAGCTCACCTCTGTATATCTCCCCTTCCATGCTGCATCTACAGGTTCACAGATTAATCCCTCCAGGCTGACTATATTTTCTATAACCTTATTGAGCCTAAACAATTATAACTTTGTCCAATCTGGCTTCTGAAATATAGAACAATATAATTAATTAGCCACTTGGTTAAGCGCAGGCTTTGCTGCCCTAAAATCCCTGTGAGATGGCTTACACTGCCATGCCTCTTCTGGCTCTCTTCTCTGCTTAATGATTGTGCTGGTGATATTGAACCAAACCCTGGGCCTGCTACCCCTCAATTTACTGGTTCCCCTACCTGGCTCAATGCTAAATGTCTTAAATTAGCTCACCTAAATATCCATAATCTTCTGCCTAACCATGTTGAACTTACTGCATGGGTAACTCATTATAACTTTGACATTGTGAGTATTTCAGAGACTTCATTTCCTGATTCTGTATGTGCCCTTCCTGGTTTCAGTTTTATTTGACTTGATTGTACTGGCCAGAAATGTGGAGGAGGTCTGTTTTTATACTATACAAGTCTCCTAAATGTGTTCTTTATACCCCACATGTGCCTACCCTCTCCTACCGGTGAATTCCTTCATGCGCTGCTTCTGCTGGTAATTCTAAAACAAATTTACCTAATCTGTGCCTACAACCTTCCTAAAGGTGGAATTCATGGATTAAACTATCTTTTTGATAGTATTAGTCAAAAGGTGAGCTCCAATGACCAATTGATAGTTGATGACTTTGACCTTAACTGGACTGGAAGAAATGCCAAGCAATATGGCCCCTTGCTGGCTGGTCCTGCTCTTAAGCAGCTTATTAATGAACCTACTGGACTCTCTATATCAGGGGGCCAGAATAACCTTCTTGATTGGATCTTGACTAACAGAGCTGGTAGGATCACAGATTGTGGGATACTCCCTGATTCCATCTCTGACCGTATTCCTACATATTGTATCTGGAAAGTCTCATCACCTAAAACAACCCATAAGTTTTCTTATATCGATATGACAGACCTTTCTAAATTAAACCTGGAGTCCTTTCGTATAGATCATGAACTCTCAAACTGGTCCTCTGACCTATCTGCTGAGCATGCCTCTGTTGCCCTAAATAATTTCCTTAAAGAGCAACTGACGCCTTTGGGAAATCTTTGGAAAATGTAACAGGCACAATCCAGTTTGCATTTCATAGCTTTCTCCACTCCATTATTTATTACTGAAAAAACTCCCACAAAAACAATATATTTATCCCTTGTTGCTCATCTGCCTCTATAGGTTATTCTTTACTTGAAATCATGATGCTCTGTTGTGACATAACTGCCTGTTGCTATGGAAAGAACTGTGATGTCACAAGCAAAGTATTATGACATCAGCTTAGGAAGAAGTAAGAAGAGCTGATGAACCCTTAAGGAGCAACTCTTCCATTTTCATGCATATGACCTCAGTAATAAATAAAGAAGATAAGAAATTCAGAGCTAATGATAAATATAAGCTGCTTTATGTCCACATATTATGTTTCTCAAGGTTCTTCTTGAGGTGTCAGTGACTCTTTAATGACTTCTCCTGCCTACAAGATAAGCATGCTCCACTCATAAAGTAGAGTGTAAGGAGTACTGTCACAAAATAGCTTCATAATGATCTGCTATCACTTATGAAGGTTAGGGATAAATGCTGGACAAGGTTTAAGGCTACTCAAGACTTGTCTGACTTTTATGACTACAGATGACTGAAATGCCTGTAAAAAAGCAATACGTGCAGCTAAGAGTGAATTTTGTAAATCTACTCTACTGGCCTCTGCTAGGGATCCTAGGTGCTTCTGGCATAATATAAAACATGTAATAAGTGTCTCCATTAAGTATCAAATTGTAGACATGTTTATTGGAGGAATAAATTGTAACAATGCAATAACAGTTGCTAATGCTTTTAACACTCATTTCTAGAGCTGTGCAAAAAAAAAAATTCCGACAGCGGAATTTCCACAAAAGTCAGATCTTCGCTTCTGCAAAAATTCAGAAATCAAATTAACAATTTTCACAGAAATTCTGACTTAGAGCAGTGGACTAAATGTATGAATTGCGGATTATTATATTAAAGTGCGAAAAAATAATTTCTGCAGAAATGATCACTGTCAGTGGTCAGTTTTCCAGACTTTTTTTTCTGCAATTTAATACATTAATCCACAATTCATACATTCATTCCAGAGTTCAGTGAGTCACTGAACTGCAGAATAAATGTATGAATTGTGAATTAATGTATTAAACTGCTGAAAGAAATTCTGCAGAACTGTTCACTGAACTGCAGAATAATTATGTGTATTGTGGAATAATCCATTAAACTGCAAAATAAAATTCCTCAGAACTGTCATTCTGCAGTTTATGTCTTTTATTCCACAGTTCAGCCAAAAAAATTAGGTGGAACAGGGCGAAAATCTACCAAACACATTTGGAAGATTCTGAAATCTGCCAAACACATTTGGAAGATTCTGATCTCGCCAATGGCAGATGTTCAGAAAATTTCACAAAATATCCAAGATTTTGTGAAAGTTCTGCAAAAGCTGAATTTGCAACATTCACCCAAATCCAAGTTCTCTGACTTGTTGGCCTTCACCTCCTTGTTTTCTACTCCTAACTTACAGGATCAACCTGAGAGATCCCCACCTGCTTTTGTACCTCATCCAATTGTTTACCTCAAAGCTGTGTCAGTAGGTGAAACTAGCAGACTCTTGGATAGCCTTTCCCCCCTTTACTAGTGCGGATTTTGATAATATGGAGCCTAAGCTTTTTTATTTTATTGTTAACTGTCTGTTTACCTGTCAGTGTACCACAACATGGAACCTCTGTAAATGAGTCTCTGGCTCAAAGGTAAATTAAATAAATAAAAATTAAATAAGCTTATCTGGTTGGGTGCCCCATTCTTTGCCTTGCCAATAACCCACATCTTCAACACATCATTAACTACTGGGACTACCCCGACTTATTGAAGATTGCCAAAGTTGTACCAGTATTTTATTTATTTATTTAGCTTTTGTTGACCGGGTAAGTGCACTAGACAAATTCTGCCTATTTTCAGGCATGACCCAGGGGAGGGGGATACAGATGAATTAAACTGACTTTGAACCAGATTAAGCTGTTGGTGGTATTTTTAGTGAATTGGGAAAAATTTGGCCAGGACACCGGGGAAATTCCCCTGCTCTTTTCAATAAGTGCTATGGGATCTTTAACATCCTCCTGAACTACCACCAGAAGAGGCAGATGGGACCTCGCATTAATGTCTCATCTGAAAGACGGCACCTCGGGAGTGCAGCACCCCCCACATGCTGCACTGCAGTGTCAGTATTGGGATATTAACCCAAGTGTCTGATGTGGGGTTAGAACCCACAACCTTCTGATCTCCAAGCCTCAGAGGTGAGTGTGCTACCTGCTGAGCCACTGACACTGAGCCTTTGTAAATGAGTCTCTGGCTCAAAGGTAAATTGAATATTCAAGCAAGGGGACCCAAAATGTCTTGAAAGTTACCGTCCTATAGAAACACTGTCTGCCATTAGAAAATTATTAGAGAAAGTGGTGGCATCCCAGTTGATGGAGTACTGTACATCCAGAAATATGAAGTGCTATCCTTGGAGATGTATGGCATCTGTAAGGGATAGAGTACTTCTACTACCCTCACCAAAGTCACATCAGAGACTAGAGTTGCTATGGATCACAGCATGCTGACTGGGGCAATCTTTTTAAACATTTGTAAGGCTTTTGATCTAGCAGACCATACACTTCTATGATCCAAGCTTCATTCTTTCGGTTTGTCAGCCCCTGCCCTAGACTGGTTTACAAACTATCTACAGGGGAAGGCAGCAGCTTGTCAGATATAATGGGGTGTTCTCTGGGCTTACTTCTGTCAAGGTTGATGTACCACAGGACTCTATCCTGGAACCCCTCTTATTTTCCCTATTTATTAAAGACTTACCCCAGGTGCCAGCCCATAGTAGTTCTACCCTCTATGCTGATGACCTGGTGCTATTAACTAGTTCTCAGGACATCAATATTATAAACTTTCAACTAAAGGCATTTTTGCCAAATACAATCTTGGCCTCTCATCAAACAAGCATTTGTCAATGCCGAATGTTTGCTTGCTGGCATTAGCATTGGAAATGCAGGAGTTAGACAGATGCAGAATAGGAATGGCAGTGAAGTATTGAACTTCACGCCAACCCCACCTCCATCCTGTAGAGATAGACAGACATTGGGGTAAGTGTTTGGGTCATCGCCCATGACGGTCATGCCATGTCACCTCACCCTATTCTGCAGACACCGACATGTGTTGAGGTGTGCCTTGGGGTGTTTGGCTTTACAGTCACCCCATTCCATAAGGGCATACGCTGAAATGGGTGCAGCATAGGAGAACGGGGTGAAGTCTGGGGCTGAAGAGTCCAAGGTACACCTTGATGCCTGTCAGTGGCTGGGGGGGTAAGGGTGAGATGGCATGAGCAGTACATTCAGCAATCCAAAGGCACACCCCGATGCCTGTCAGTCTGTATAGGGTGGGACGTTATGGTTAGAAACCCTAACGCCCTGAGCGTTTGTTGGTATTTGCACTACAAATTTTCAACATGGCCTTTTTGTGACCCCACCTCATGAAAGCATTTGGGACCTCTTCTCATGAAGTGTGGCAGTGTGATTTTGTCAATGTGTCCTGAACTTTGAGTTCCAACACCAACCGTGCCATTCTGTGCCACATGTACGAAAACACAGATCGGGCAGGATGTAAAGAATGACAGTTGGTACAGAGGTGTGAAAAAATGGCAATGTTGAAAATCTGTAGTGGGACTATTAAAATGCTCACACTTTTGAGCATACGTGGAAACTATGCAACACATGCGCATAACAGTCATTTTATGGACTTTCATCACCAGATTTTCAACATAGGCATTTTAGAACCTCTGCTCATGAACAGTGTCACTGTGATTTTCTTAGTGTGTCCCAAACACTGATTTCCCACTGTGACCATGCTATGCGTGGAAACTGCGCAATGCACACTCGTAACACAGTCGTTTTATGGACTTTCATCACTAAATTTTCAACATAGGCATTTTAGGACCTCTGCTCATGAACAGTGTCACTGTGATTTTCTTAATGTGTCCCAAACACTGATTTCTGACAGCGACCGTGCTATTCTGCGCCAGAAGTGCGAAAATACATGTTGGCCAGGATGTGAAAAATGACAGCTGTACTGTTCATAAGGAGGTGTGGAAAAATGGCCATGTTGAAAATCTGGAGTGAAAATATTACAAATTCGCAAAGTTACAAGCATGCGTAGTAACTGCGAAACGCACGCTCATAAAACAGTCATTTCTTGGATTTTTTCCACCAAATTTGCAACATAGACTTTTTGAGAGGTCACATCATGAACACTGGCACTGTCGTTTCATTAATCAGTCCTGAAAGGTGATTCCGCACAGTGACCATGAAATCACCTTTTGGGCCTGAATAACACCATGGCAGTGGCTGAATTCATGAGGAGGGGTCCCAATAACCCAATGTTGAAAATTTGGTCCCAAAATTCCCAAAAATGCCTGAGATATGCACCAAAGTAAAAAAAAACTATTTATGCCATTATACAGCTTACCGGCATTTCTTCAGTTTGCGGTCGGCTTTGAAGAGTGCAGAAGTGTTCCCAGTCCACCAAAGATTGTTGTGCTGGGCTCCGGAGGTAAGTATGGGGTGAGGGGGGGGGGAGGCAGGGTGCACAGAGGGTGGGCATGGGTTGGGGAGCGGGGCCACTGGACTCATCGAGGGACCGTTTTATGATTTACAGGGAAAAACATTTTAAATTAGCAGTACATTTGACGCTGGGGTGGGCTCCAGCATGCCACCTAGTGTTTTTTTGGGCGGCTGTTGCCGGCGAGGGATTGGACACCCCATCGGCACACACGGGGGCAAAGAGCTAAGGGATTTTGGGCAGCCTTCGGCACAAGCCAACTTTTGGGGGACATTATGCTTGACAGGGAGTGGTCTCCTCATTGGCAAATTAAACTGGGACGGGGGACTGAAGCTGATGGGGATTTGGGTCCCAGTCGGCAAACGAAGACTGTTTTGGGGGGCCCATGCTGCCGAGGGGGACTGGGCACCCCCTCGGCAGTGGGGACTTTATAATATTGTTTGTGAACATGGCGATGGCTTGCAACCATGTTCACAAACAATATTACACTAGGTAATGTTCCGCTCTGCAATGATGGGTCACTCCCTCATTGCAGCAGAATAGCTGAGGCTCCAATGAGGAGGATGCCCTATTTGCTGCGGTGAAAATGTTACAAGATGGTGGAACTTTTGGAAGTCAGTGTCATCAGCACACTGTGCCTCCATTGGTCCACCAGTGCCAAGACCCCAAATGCAATGCCTCCGTTGGCTGTCACAGTGCTTCGACTCCACAACCCGCTTCTCTCCTAAGCTGCCATATAATGTTTCTTGCGCATGCGCGCAAGCAAACATAAAAATTAGCCCTTAATCTCAGGAAAATGCACGCTATGATTTTTGGCACTCAGGACAAAATCAGAGTGTAGTCCCGAACCTCTGAATTTCATTAGTGTTGACAGACTCCCTGAGATGGTTGCTGACCATCTGGGAGTCACTCTTGATCCTCAGCGAGACTTCTCCCTGCATATCTGCAATGTATGCAAGGCAATAAACTGCAAGTTGGGCCTGGCCTACAGGGTCAAACACATTCTCACATCATCTGCACATCTTGCCCTGGTGAAAGAAGTACTTTTTCTCACCCTTAGTTATGGATTCCTTACCTTTACCCATACTTTACTGCGTGCAATTCTGGAGACCCCATCTCCGCAAAGACACAGACAGAGTGGAGGCTGTTCAGAGGAAGGCAACCAAAATGGAGCAGGGTCTGCACCAGAAGACATATGATGTGAGTCTAAAGCAGCTTAATATGTATACCCTTGAGGAAAGGAGGAAGAGGGAGGACATAATAGAAACTTTCAAGTATCTCAAGGGGAATTAACAAAGTACAACAGGGTAGCATCTTTCAGAAAAAGAGATGTGCAAGAACAAGGAGGCACAATTTGAAGATAGAGGGGAGACGGCTCAGAGGTAATGTTAGAAAGTATTTTTTCACAGAAAGGGTTATGGATGCATGGAACAGCCTTCTTGAGGAGGTTGTGGAGTCACAAACAGTGGGAGAATTCAAGAATGCATGGGACAGACATAAGGCAATTCTAGTGGGGGTAGGATGAAGTAAGCTGTTGATTAACTAGAATCTGCAGCTCATCCATCAGGTAGGGGAAATGGGCAGACTAGGTGGGCCAAACGGTCCTTATCTGCCATCAAATTCTATGTTTCTATGTTTCTACTACCAAGTTCAATCTATCTAAATGGGACATTTCTTATAACAACGTAGGTCAATCTGCCCTCTCTGCTACTCGACTCACTCATCATTGTGAACTATATAACAAACTAGACTGGTTGTCTCCAGGGAACTATCTTACTTTTACTTTGAGCTGCTTTATTGATTAAGTCATCAGAATCACCACTCCACCAGTCTTGGAGGAGCAACTAAGGACTGTCAATCCAACTTACCCCCTCAGGTCTAATGATTCATCATGTGTCCCTTGTTCCTAAGACCTGTACGATGATGGGTGACCTGGCCTTTGCTGTCTGTGCACCTAGGTTATGGAATTCTCTTCCAGTGCATACTCAGGGCCAGATTAAGGCATAGGCAACATAGGCACAGGCCTAGGGCCCCTGCCTTCAAAGGGGCCCCAAGCAATCCCCAACATATATTTACTATATATCCTTTTCTTTCTGCCTGAGCTGCATGTTTTTGTAAAGGACTGAGCCACTGAGTAAGTCAGAGGCTGAACTGTGACATGACTCTCACCTCCCTGATTAGGTGTTAAGTGCAGCAGACAGCTTCAGGGGCCCCAGCCAGGATGACCTTTAAGGTGTGAACAAGCCCATTTCCCTTGCTTTGTCTCCCACACCCATTTAGAATCCCAGCTTAGAATCTTACTCTTAACTATAAAAGATTAGCAGTGCAATTCAGTGTGTGTGCTTTATATATTTTCTTATGTATCTGTTTTATTGGCTTAGGTAACCTTGTATCATCCTTGAAATGTGAATGTAAGCAATAGCTTTTAATTTGCTTGAAACCTTTGTACCATACGAACATATGAAATTTGCCAGCAGATAAAGACCTAGAGGTCTATCAATTCTGTTCAAATGTGCAGCTAGCACCCCTTATTCTGCAGCTGCCCCTTCCTTCCACCCTTCCCTTTCATTAACCCTCCCCCTTGTCCTGTTCCATCCGCTTTTGAAGCAGTCCACTGCTCTACTGGATACCACTTCTGCAGGTAATGCATTCCACCCAGCCACCACCCTCTCTGTAAAAAAGTGTCTCCTCATCTCCCTCCTGAACCTTTCTCCCTCCAGTCTCATATCATGGCCCCTGGTGTCCCTCCTCCCTTACTTTGAACAGCCCCTCTGTACCTGTCTTGTTTATTCCTTTCATGTATTTAAAGGTTTCAATCATGTCCCCCCTGTCCCTCCTCTCCTCCAGTGAGTACATGTTCAACTCCCTCAACCTCCTCTCGTATGATAAGTCCCCCAGCCCCTTGATCATCTTTTGTCGCCCTGCGCTGCAACCCTCCAGTAACTTAATGTCCCTCTTCAGATACGGGCACCAGTACTGCATGCGGTACTCCAGGTGTGGTCTAACTAATGACCTATACAGTGGCAGAATCACCTCCTCCCTCCTCGAGGATATACCCCTTGCAATACAACCCAGCATTTTGTTGGCCTTTGCAGCTGCCTTTCTACATTGTGCTGAGTTGTTCACTGACCCTGTAATGAGCACCCCCAGATCCTTCTCCTCCTCTGTCAGGGCTAGCTGCATTCTCCCCAGCTGGTAACTCCTCCTTTGTTCTTCATCCCAAAATGCAGCACCTTGCACTTTTTGGCATTAAACTCCAGTTGCCAGGTGTCTGACCAGGTTTCAAGCTTTGCCAGATCATCCTGCAACTGGCCTGCCATCCCCCTAGGTCATCCACTACCGCTCCTCCCTTGGTATCGTCAGCAAACAGACTGGTCTTGCTCTTGATGTCCCATGATATGTCTGCAATGAATATCCCAAACAACACTGGTCCCAACACCGAGACCTGTGGAACACCGCTCGTCACTACCCTTGGTTGTGAGAGCTCCCCACCCACCACCACCCTCTGTTGCCTTCACTGAAGCCAGTTTCCTATCCATCTCACCAGCTTTGCACACGCCCCTGTGCCTACTAACTTACTTCCCAGCCTTCCATGCAGCACCGAATCGAATGCCTTATTGAAGTCCAGATACAGGACATCCACTGCATGGCCTCTGTCCAGTTGCCTAGTTACCCAGTCACAGAACTCCACCAGGTTGGTTTGGCAGGATCTGCCCCATATGAAGCCATGCTGTCTGCTGTCCTGTAGTCCTTTGGCCTCTAGGAGGGCCACCAGCCCCTCCTTCAAGACAGTCTCCATTAGCTTACCCACTATGGATGTGAGGCTCACTGGTCTGTAGTTACCCAGTCCATCCTTGGGGCCACTCTTGTGGAGGGGCACCACATGAGCCATCCTCCAGTCCTGAGGTACACACCCTAAATGTAGTGAGGTATTAAATAGGTCTGCTAAAGGTCCTGCAAGGACCTCTGACAGCTCTTTCAGTACCCTGGGGTGGATGCCATATGGGCCTGGCACCTTGTCCACCCTCAGTGCCTTCAAACCCTCCTGAACTCTGCCTCCATGATTTCCCCATCTGTCATCCCTTCCCACCTGTCTCTGCCATTTCTTCCCCTTGGGTGTCACCCCTCTTCTCTTAGTTAATACTGAGCAGAAGTACTCATTTAGTGCTTCTGCCTTATTGCACCCTGCTTCCACCCACCCTCCTTCCTAATCCTTACTATGTGGTCCTTATAGCTCCTTTTCTCCCTGATGTTCCTAAAGAAGTCCTTCTCCCCTTCTTAATGCCTTGTGCCAGCCTGGAGTTCCATGGATGCTTTGGCTCCCTTACTGTTGTCACCTCCTTTGATTCTGTCAAGTACTCCTTGTCCTCCCCTCCTGTTTTCTTGTACTTCCTAAAGGCAGCTCTTTTCCTCCTTACCTTTCCATTACCTCCTTGCTCAACCAGCCGTCTAGCCTAGCCTTCTTGCTCTGAGCCTTGAGCAGGTTTGGTTGCCTCCACTATCCCCAGCTTTATGAGCTCCCACCTCTGTTAGTGTCCATACTAGATTGAATTCTGGCCAGGTACCCTTTCACCACTTCTCCCATCCTCCCAAAGTCAGCCCTCCTGAAGTCCAGCACTCTTGTGCCCGATTCCACTCCTTCCTTGCCCACATCCAGTGTGAGTCATACTGAGTGGTGGTCACTCCCTGACAGTGGTTCCTCTGCTGTAAGTTCTCTCACAAAGTCCCCATTTGCCAGCACAAGGTCAAGGGTATTCCCTAACCTGGTTGGTTCACTGACCATTTGCAGCAGGAAGCTGTCCTGGAAGGCATCCAGTAGTACCTGCTCCCTTCTGTTCCTGGTTGTTGGGGTACTCCAGTCCACTCCTGGCATGTTGAAGTCCCCCACAATCACCACACTACCCTTTTCACAGATCCTCCTGATCTGTCCCGCTAGTTCCCTGTCTAACTCCTCCGTCTGAGATGGTGGCCTGTACACCACTCCCATTCTAAGAATCCTATTCTTGGAATCCTGGATTTGCATCCAAAGTGACTCTGTACTACCCTTCTCCCTTCCTCCCTTACACACTTTAGTCCTTCCTTCACATATAGTGTCACACACCCTCCTTTCCCAATCACCCTGTCCCTACGAAATAACCTGTACCTCTGTACAGACAGGTCCCAGTCATTGTATTGGGTGGCCCATGTTTCTGTGATGGCTGCAATGTCCACCTCTCCCTCTGCCATGAGAACCTGTAACTCTGCAGTTTTCCTCCCAAGGCTCCTAGCATTAAGGGTAACCACCTTCCACCCTCCCTCCCATCCTGCGCTCCTTCCTAGCATCACCAATAGTACTTGCCATTTGTCCCTTGTCACTGTTATGGCGGGTAAGCTCATATGGTTTCCCAACCTGTGGTCTCTGCATATCTCTTGCCCAATTGCCAACTCCACTCTAGTTTAAATTCCCAACTTCCTCTACTGTACTCCTCCATCCTCTGTTTCAACACTTTCTTTCCTCCTCACTCAAGTGTAGTCTGTCCTTGGCATAGAGACTACTGACCTCCCAGGTCCTCCTCACCCCCAACAGCCCATACTCTTTAGCACAACACCAGGTTCTTAGCCATCCATTAAATTCCTCTATTCTCAGCTTTCTTGTTGTGCTTGCCTTGGGCACTGGAAGTACCTCTGAAAAGGTTACTTATCTTCCTGCCCCCTCACATAATTGTGCTAGTTCCTCAAACCTCTTCTGGACTATATCAACTGTCTTGTCAGCCAGGTCATTTGTCCCAAGATGTATAATTAAATGAGGCTTGTCCCTACCCCTTCTAGCATATTTCAGAACAGATTGTCCCACCCTTTCTGCTGTCATTCCTGGCATGGCCTCCACCCAAATGCGACTATGCCTCTCCTCCTTGCTACCCTACCTGACTCCTCTTAGTATTGAGTCCCCCAGCACTAAGATTCCACCACTCTTACTCCCTTCTTGCCTCCATTCATCTCCCTCTCTCATTTCCAGCTCCTCCTCTTCCTCCTGCACATTATTTCCCCCTTTTGCCCCTGTTGTAATTCTCCCAGCAGAACTTCTCCCTGCTCCAGTTTGGTGCAGGCATTTATCAATTACTCCTCTAATTTCATCATTTCCCTCCTTCACCGTCTTCCTCTCTAGCAGTGCAAAACTATTTTCTGAAGACCCTTCACAAATGCCTGCTCCCTCTCTCTGCATAGTAACCTGTTCTCTCCTTTCCACTCCATGACTTTTGCCACTTCTTCTCCTCCCCTCACAAGTCCCTATCTCCTCCTTCCATTTGTCTTTTGTCTCCTGACTTGGTTTTCCTGGCAATTGTTCTTCCTGGCCTGGTCCCCTTTGTCTCTGCTTCCTTTCTTCTGACCCTCTCCTCACCACTGTTGGCTTAAATCACCCTCCATCATCTCCCCTTCTTCTTCCCTCCAGTATTGTGCTAAACCCACCCCAATCTGCCTTGCCTGTCTTAGTTCCTCCTGCAGACCCTCAATCTCCTTTCTAAGTTTTCTATGTGGTTGCACACTAAACATCCTCCACACTCCAGGCAATTTTAGAAAGATTGGTGCACCACAGTTGTTGCAGCCTACCACCCACCCATTGCTGTTGTTGCCCACCAGCGACCCCCACCCTTCCAGATGCAGGATACCAAACACTCCCCAAGTCTCCCCTCTCCCCCCTCTATCAGTGCAAAACATTATTTTCTTTATTTCCCTTACCCCCTTTGTTTTACATGTTTAGATAGATTGAGCAACTGCTTTTTATATTCCTATCCACACTCAAAAAGATACTTTAATTAGCTATTGCACAACCTTCTTCAAACTCCTACTCCTCCTTTCTCCAATGCAATAGCAATGCAAAGAAGTAACAATGAAAGCTCCTAGATTAGCAGTTACTTCCCTTCCACTGAGAGAGCAGTCACCTCTTCACTTGCTGCTGTTCCTTTCCTGGATGTCTGCTTCTGCTATGACAGGTGCATGTCCTTTGCCCATTTGAGGAAGTGATGTCAGAACCCCTGGTATAAATGAAAATAATGGACCAGGGGTGGTGGGACCAGCCAAGTCTTCCAGAAACAATCAGGTAGCTGAGGCCCTGGTCAGACCATTAGCACCTTCCCCACTCTGCACTAAACTTTGCAGCTAGTGAAGCCTGCAACAATGAATCACAATTCTACTCAAAGCCCCCCAAATAGGTTTGCTACCCAAAGAAACAGGACTCCAATTCAAACAGCTTCACCAACAACACATCAAAATAGGCTTAAATTTAGAAGATATAGGTCTCCAATTCAAAGAAACAGACCCAGTTAAATCACACCAAATAGGTTTTAAATCAGAAGAAACAGGCCTCTACAAATGCAGCCTGCTACACAGTGAAACATCAAACAAATGAGCCCACTTATAGCTACCAAAACAGGTTTCAAAATTCCAGCAGCCCCAAACAATACCCTGCTAGCCCCTTAGAAGTAGTAAGAAAGAAAAGAAATAACTTTCTACCAAGTAGAATCCACAAGAAACAATGTAAAAACAAGAAGATGCTACTGTACTGTAACAGATCTGATCCTGTCCCCCTTCTAGTTCCTTCTACCATGTTTGACTCTGGGTTGTTTTACCCTCTACATGCAGATGAAATACCTTTCAATGTATTGTCATTACCATTGTACTATACTTGACTCTGGGTTGTTTTACCCTTCACATTCATTTGTAATACCTTTCATTGTATTGTCAGTTTCTCTTGTTTTGTACTTCCATGATGTGGAGCCTTTCAAAGGTGTTTCTGACTCAAAGCTTTGTAATTTGATAGCTCAATAAATAAAAAAATATTTAATCTCACTCCTAAAATAAAGACATCTACAATACGTTTCAGTGATACAATTAAAATTATACTCTTTTTTTTTTTTTAATTCTCATCTTGCTCATACTGAAGTTCTGACCTTGATACAGCTCTGTTTTCAGGGTGAAATGAATGCATTCAAGATTTCCATCACTAAATCTTGCCCTTTATGGATCCTGGCATACTTACTGTATCAGTAACAGAACTGTTTCATTTGAAATTCTTCCAGTAATCACTCACTTTGCAGTATAATCTCTAAAGTTCATAAGCCCCCCAAGTAAACCACAAACTTAACTCCTACAACACCCAGGACCTAGCTTGTTTTAGAGATCGGTTCCTACCCAACCCAACAAAACTCCCACATCCTGATTCATACTACCTGACAGGACAGTATGATAATACCCAGACTGCGAGTGCACACAACTGTGTTTCGGGGTGGGGGGCTTTGGAGAAGTTCAGGTCATGACATTTCACAAAGAAAAAAATTTTTTACCAGGCCTATTAGTTATTTTCTGTGAATTATCAAAACTCAGGTTATTATTATTTTTCCATACTGATAGTATTAGTTTCATTAATTTTTTTTTTTTTTACTGTCTCTTTATACTCCTCCTTGCACCGCAACTGGTCCCTCTCTCCAGGCATCCCAGTGCACCCAGTCTGTGCCATGAGGACCGTGAGAATGCTCCCATAGGTGCCCCACTCCTATATAACTCTGGAGACTTAGTTTGACCCCCCAGGTGAGGCTGAAGAGTCCATTCTACCTTCTCCGATCCTCAGTGAAACGTGCAACCAAAGCTACTTCCTGGTTCCTCCACAGTTGCAGCAGTGCAGGAGCCCTTCACCTAGATCAGCCACGGGGTGTTTTTCCTTGTTCTTATCTACCCCCTGCAAACATCAGCACTTGAGAAGGACCAATGAGATGGAGGCATGCTGGGACATGCCTCTGCTCCAGTTCACTGCTGACGTTGGCCCCTCCCTGTCTATCTGCTTTCCCAACCATACCAGCACCACCCGTGGTCACCCAGACGGTGGTGGTATAGTGGCAGGGCCATAATCCCACCCCTCTCTGGAGAAGGATAGCAGCCATTGGGTGCTCAGTCCTTCTCCCCCCATCCACCCGGCCAACCCCTGGTGACCCGAGTCTGTCACCAAACCCGGGACACCGGCATAGTGAGGTGTGGCATCCAGCGCCTCAACCCTCAGTGCCACCAGGCCAGCCAGTTTCATTAATTTTGAAGCATTTTATGCCACTTTTTAGGGATAGTAAGAACATTGTTTTCATGTTTCAGTAACCAATATGCAATAGCCAAGAGGTGGGGTCATGGCGAAGTGGCATGGTTACAGTGAGGGGGGGCCCCAGATTTCTCTTGGGCCTATGGCCCCAGGTTGCCTTAATTTGGCCCTGTGCATACTCATTGTGCCACCTTCCACCACAGTTTTAGAAGGTCCCTATGGGATTACCTGAAATTTAACTCTACCTGTAATTGCACTTAATTCTGGTTTCCTCATCCTCTAATGAGTGGAGAACTTTATTGCTCAGCCTGGTTCTGTTCAGATCTATGTTTGTGTAAAGTTTTATCCTATGTACATACTGCTTAAATTGCTGTGATCTTTATCCATTGTTACCTTTATCTATTATGTCGCTGTCTCCTCACTGTTAAAGTTTTCTGCACTGTTTGCATATCATTGTAACCTTCTGGGTCATACCTGAAAATAGGCATATATTTGTCTAGCGTGCTCACCTGGTTAATAAAAGCTAGACAAATAAATATATAAAAAGTGTTCCACCATCAAAAGAATTTTGCTAATAGTGGCACACTTGTAGTTGTACTGCTTAACAATTACTGTTGGCCACTGTGACTCTCCTCTGCTCCGACACTTGCTACCCTTGTCCCTTCCCACCCAGTCTAGTCACCAAACACATCCTACTAAGTTAAAAATACAAAAATAACCTGCCCCCAGAAGCACATTGATCCTTACCATGTCTGTCTCACCATAAAATCAGCCAAAAACTGTTGGGACGTGAATATACTGCATGGCTGCACCTATTCACAGAGTCACAGGAGACAGTGGCAGGCATTAGCATAATTATAGAGTGGATATTTGAAAGCCTAGGGGACACTGTGGAGAACATCAGGGGTAGCTGGAAGTTGCAGAAGGAGATAATATGGCCATTAAGATGAAGAGAGGTGTGGGAAAGGCCATGGGCCATCACGGGACCATCGGACACCCTACTGCTCCTTAAGCTGCAGGGGATGATTGCCAAAAGAGGGTTGGCTTGGGTAGAGGCATGCTTACAGTTGTGAGATGAGGCAAGCTCTACACCTTCACCTGCAGAACTGCCCGTGGGGACCTTCAAGATAGTAGCTGTGCCAAGCATGTCATTGATGAGTTGACACCAGGGCCATCCCAGCAGGCTAGAAGTCCAACGCCATGAAGGAAGACACGTAGTGATGAGTAGACTAGAGACTAAAAGACTGCAAGCAAGGCAGCACTGCTGTCTGGAAGGGATTGCAGAAAGCAGTGGGTATGGCGCAGAAGGCATCAAACCAGGTAAGCAGCATGGGGTCATTAAGGTTTATCTGACAAAGAGGTGTGGACCCTGGTGCAGCATTTGGTGGTGGCAGGGTGCCATTTGGCAATGTCAGCCCACCTCGCTGCGGGGCCAGCCAGGTAATGTCTCCTCATTTCTCCAGAGACTGCACCACCGCAAGCTGCCAGCATGACAGCGGAGGTGGTAGGGTCACCAGGGGCCAGCACCAGTGGGACATGAACATATTACAAAGTGATTGCTGCTCATTCACCGCTGCACAATCTAATTATGGGTGCAACAGCAGGCAAGAAAACATGTTTGGTATTGATCAATGCTTATTACTTTCATGCCTTCAAAACAGGATGGCATCTAATTTCTTACCTTTCCTTTTTGGAAGTTAAAGCAGCAGTATAATGAAAAATGTTTTACCAGAAAAAGCTACTTTCAGCTACAGTTAAAAAAAAAATATTAGAATACCTATCTAATGTACTTGTCTAGGTACAGCTTATGCGCTCCATGATTCTTTTTTTTTTTTCTTTTAATGTAACCCTTGCCAGGTCTGCAGTGTTATTTCTAGGCAAAATGTGGTGGCCATCTCTTTTTCTTGAGAAAAAAACTAAATGAACAAAAATGTATAAAATGCTCAAATTGTGGTGGAATTAGAACATTGTACCACCACATAAAACTGGAAGATGCCTGGAATCTTTTATAGTGAAAAGGGGGTAGGGTAATTTTTTTGCCCAGTTTAATTGCACTGCTGCTTTAATATGTCCTCTACCTAAATGTAAGAATTATTTCCCATATTTCCCATAACTACTTCCCAAGCTGAGTTTATGAAAGCACTGGAAACATTAGCCATTAACACCCTACTAGCTCATAACATATGAGATTCACTTACGTGGTACCCTGTTCATCAAACAAAACCGAATCCTTGTCATTTCAGGCCACTAAAACAGGGTTACTGTTGTACAATTTGCATTAAACTATCCCACAAATGAGTTGATTTAGCATTGTTTTGTTAAAGAGCTGCTGACGCCTCCAAGATGACTTTGAAAAACATAACAAATACGTACACTTCAGCTTGCATTCCATATATATTCTTCAGATTTCCCCTCCCGTTTATTACTGAGGAAATGTGCATGAATACAAGATCTTTATCCCTTAGAGCTCATCTGCCTCCATAGCTTAGTCCCTACTTCAAGTCATAATTCTCTGTTGTGACATCACAATCTGTTGCCATTGGAGTAACCGTGATGTCACAAACAGTGAATTATGACCTCAGTTAGGGAAAAAGCAACTGGACTAGATGAAAATTTTAGGAGCAAACCTCCTGTTTTCATGCAAATGTCCTCAATAATAAATAATGGGGAGGCGACATGCAGCACTAATGTGAAATACAAGCTGAACTGAGCCTAAACATTATGTTTTGTGAAAGTTCTTTTGAAGGTGTCAGCTGCTCTTTAAACTTAGCAATGCATTGGCAAGTCGCATTGCACTATTTTTCTATACTTTACCAACTCAACAGCAACTGTTATGAAATTTGTTTCAAACTCAGCTGGAATGCATCAGCAAACCTATCACAATGCAATACAGAACTGAGTTGTAGCTCACAGGCAACAACGCATTACAAAAAACCTGATTGGATCATCTTGAAATGCTGTATGGCACGTCTTTCACATCATATGTAAAAATCATACAGTACTGAAGTGGAATGTGAGTTGTGGCTTCCAAATGTGATGTGATAAGCTGCAATAACAGCACCATGTAATGCTTAGGACCTGTAACAGCAGTGCCCTCCAGTTCAGAGAGACCATAGAAAGACAAAAGCCATGTTTATGCACGGCTCAGTAGCACGGCCATAGCTCTACCATCTGCTATGCCGGTGACCTGAGTTTTGGAGTGGACATGACTTGATGGGGATCGGCTGAGGGTGAGAGGATTAAAAGTCCAAGATATTGCTCTCCACTCATGGGGTGGGTGGGTCATGTCTCCCACAGTGCACCTGCACCTGACAGAGGCTTGTTGTCAAAACAGTATGGAGGGCCAGAAGGGTGTGGGATGTAAACGGATGCTCCGCATCATTACAGGTCAACATCCCAGGGGCAGAAAAATGGAGGAAAAAAATCAATCATGAGTAGGATGAAGGCCAGCCCACCACAGGCCTCGAACCACCAACTGGTACCTGAGCTTAATCCTCGGAGGGGCAGGGGAGTATCTCTGACTCTGCCCATGAGGAGTAAGTTATGAGAGTATCTGGAGGTAAGTCTCGGATATAGTGGGTGACTGGGATGGAGTGGTCAACTAGATAGGGAGGAAAGGAGGGATGGGGGATATGATTGAAACCTTCAAGAACATGAAGGGAATGAATAAGAGGGGCATAGAAGAGCTTTTCAAATTAAGGAGGGCAAGGGACACTCGCGTGCACGATCTGAGGCTGAAAGGGGGAAGGTTCAGGAGGGAAATGAGGAAACACTTTTTTACAGATAGGGTGATATCTAGGTAGAACACGTTGCCAAAGGAAGTGGTATCATGTAGAACAGTGGGCTGCTTCAAAAGGGGATGAGACAGGGTAAGGGGGAGGGTCACTGGAGGAGGGGAGGGAGGGAGGGGCATCTGCAGTATAAGGGATGCTAGCTGCACAATCAAGCAGACTTGATAGATCACAAGGCCTTTATCTGCTAGCAATTTCATATGTTCATATAGGGGCCAATGAGGTGACAGGACAAACATAACAAGTAGAAAAAAAAACTATGTTTGTACTTAGCCTTTCTGCACCAGTATGCTTGGTTTGGAGTTGATAATCTGTGTACATTTGTGAGTGTTAAACTGTCCAGCTATTACATTACAGTAGGTATATTTACATTACTGTTGGTATGTAGCATGGGCTCAGCTCCCATGTATGGAGCACAGCACTGCAGTTGTTGCCAGCGCATTCACACAATGGCTCTCAGGAGCACTGTAACCATCTTCACTCCCTTCCCCGCATCTATAATATTTTAAGGGGAATAGTCAACACTAAGAGTCCCACCCCCATGTCTGGGGCTGGTCCCAATTTGCACTTTGTGTGCAAAGCCATTTTTTATGTTTGATGTGCATGTGAACCAAACATTTTGTTACACTGAAAGAGGATTTCAGGGGGTGTCACTGCCCATCCCATTATGGTTCAAAATAGCAGGGGGTCAGCAGTCTAGACCAATGACCTCACACTGTGATTGTGACACCACTTGCTGCTTGCTGGACAGAAACTTCTTGTACTTTAAAGGACAGAGCCACTCCAATCAGAGAGTGCTTTGGTCCTTTGATTTGCATGAAGCCAGTCAGCAAGCTCGGCTTTCAGCATCAGGAGCCTGTTCCGGAGTGACTCATGCATGAATGAGTCCATCATTTTGGGAGGCATATAAGATAAATGCATTTCCAGATACTATGGGCTTGATTCTCATAGAGGGCTTTGATTGGCATAAGCTGTGGCAAACAGCAGCTTCTACTGAAGCCCAGTGCACCAGGGACCCTGCACCAGATTCTGGTACAGGAGGAGTCCTGGCAATTAAGTCCTGACACCTATGGCAACCTCTCCCATGTGCCAAACACAAGGTGCACCAAAGGGGTTTGCTGCAGGCTCCCTGTGGCTGGGGCAAGCGATCCCCAATCCCTGAACATGCAATTAACCATATACTGAAGTTTGCCCCACATCCCTGGTCTAGTGACCCCCTCCCTGAACCCTGATAGTGCTGTTATTGAAATAATATACAATGTCCCACATACCCTAGCATGGTCCTCTCCCCAAACCCTGATCATGCCATTATTTAATTAAATGAATACATCACACATCCCCTGTGGTACAGTAGCCTCCCACCCTCCCCACACCAGCAGGCAGTGTCTACCACCCCAGTCCTCCTCCTCCAACCCGGATTGGAGCCACCAACCAGCACAGCCCACCTCACACCCCCGTGCCTGTCTGCTGACTGAACTGTCAATGACAGTACTGTAAAGTGTACATGAGCACATACACTTTATAGTACTGTCATTGACAGTTCAGTCAGTGGCCAGCTATGGAGGGGTGAGGTGGGTTGTGCTGGTCACTGGCTCCAAGCCAGATTGGGGGGGAGCAGGATGGTGGACACTGCCTGCTGGTGTGTGGAGGGTGGGGGGGCCTCTATACTACATAGGGATATGTGATGTATTCATTTATTTAAATAATGGCATAATCGAGGTTTGGGGAGGGGGTCACACTCTAGGGATGTGGGAAGTATTATATTAATTCAATAACAGCATGATTGGGGTTTGGGGAGGGGGCTACACTATGGCTGCAGGGATATTTATATTATTTCACTGGCAACATGATCAGGGTTTGAGGAGGGGGGCCACTAGTCCACCAGGGTGGAAGCTTACTTTACATTACTCCTGTTGGTGACATGGGGGTATGGGGACTGCAGCACATTGCCGCATGCAGGACAACTCTCCCAGTGGGGAGATTTCTATGTACTTTTAGATCAGCCCTGGCTGGTCTAAGGGTTTTTAAAATTTCTCCCTCTGGGGGAGATCTGTGAATACTATTTTCGGGGATGTGGCAGCTTGCATCTGCCACATGCCCCCTATCACTAGATCGTAATCCATTTTTGGGTGCACGGGAGGTGCAAGCCCTGTTTGGAGCAGTCAGCTGCACTTGACATAGGCTGCCTTTGAGAATAGTTCTGACAGCAGTTTTGAGCGCAAGGTGCCACTTGTGCCATTTTGGTTTGGTGCAGGCACCTTGTGCCATTTCCAGGGCTTTGAGAATCGGGCCCTATGCTGCTACCTGATTTTGCAATATAGCCCTTTTCTCAAAACAAGAGTAAAATCCTATTGATTTTAATGATTAAAAAGTGAAACGGTGACTCCAAGCATGCACATGCCCAGAGTCACAGATTCACTTTTTAATCATTAAAATCAATGGGTTTTAACCATCGTTTTGAGAAAAGAAATATATTGCAAAATCAGTTAATGGTATAGTATCTAGAAATAGCCTGTAAAAAAGAAAAACGTCCATTGATGTCTGTTGCTCATGCTCCAGTAATTGTCCCCACACCTGACCCTCCCTCTCAGGACCCATACCCCCCAAACATAACACTAACAGTGCCAAATCCCCCAGTGTTGCACCTTGTAGGGTATTTTTTTGTATATCTATATATAACCTGTAAAAAGGAAACCGTTGATCGATGTCTGTTCCTGGCACCCCTGTAGCTGTCACCCCACCTGACCCTCCCACTAAGCACCCACCACCCCACATCCCTTCCCCACAAACATAACATGGACATTGGGGGATCCCAATACCCCAGTGTCACCATCTGAAATAAAGAAAACTGTCCCTTGTCATTTTTTTTTAATCCTGTAAAAAAGAAATCAGTCCATCCATGTCTGTTGTGCCATTAGTCCCCCCATCTGACCCTTCCACACAGCACCCACCACCCCACAGTCTCTGAAGCCCTTACCTACCCACTGGGGTTCCAACACTGTAATTCTCTCTGGACAGCAGACATGTCTTCACTCTTCCAAGCCAGACCATGAACTGAGGAAATTAGATATGCAGTTCAATGTATTTCAGTGGGGTTTTAAACTTAGTAGCATAACTTGACAATTTTTGAATATTTTTTCCCCAAATTTTCAACATGCCTTTTTGGGACCCCACCTTATGAACAATGGCACTGAAATTAGGCAAATCTGGTCTGATAGATGATTTTTATGTTGCTGCGCAAAATCACCTTTTGGGCAGGAGCTGAACATTTTCTCCAACCTTGTTTATGAGGTATGGTCATAAGAAGGCTATGCTGAAAATTTGGGGTAAAAATATTATAAAACAACAAAGTTATAAGCCTACATTGAAATTTGTGAATGCTAGTGTGTAACTTTGGTAATTTTCAATATTTTGTCCCCAAGTTTTCAACATAGCCATTTCCTCATAGCACCTCATGAATGTGACAGCTGTCATTTTTTAAATCCTGGCCAAAATTTGTTTTCATACATGTGGCACACAATGACATTTTGGTGGCGGAAATGACGTTTTGGTGTGGACTTGAAAATATTCACCTACCAGGTTCATTGGGTGGGGTAATAAGAAAACTATGCTGAAAATTTGGTGTACAAATACGGTAAAATGCCCAGGTTATGACTGAATGCTATATTATTTCAGCATTCATTCATACGGTAACTTTGCAAATTTTCAATATTTTGACTCCAAACTTTCAACATAGCTATTTTTTTACACCACCTTGTAAACGTGATGTGTTATTTTTTAAATCCTGGACAATTTGCGTTTTCGCAGATCTGGTGCGAACTTACATTTTGGCCAATATACTATAAATGGCACATGTCATGTTTACAAGGCGAATCCTAAAACAAGTATCTTCAAAAGTTGGGGTCAAAATTTAAAAAAAAAGTCTAACAAGCATCAAACATTTGGCATTGACAAATGCTTGTTTACTTACTGTTTACTGTAGTATAGCAGAGTGTATCAGACTGAATCTGATGTCTAGCAAACTGACATTTCTGAAACTATAAATCTCAGAATCCCCTGCAGCTGACATCAGAGGAGGGCTGCAGGTGTGGAAGCTGGAATAGCCTGAAGAGCATGTTATAGCTTCTATGAGCTCCATTCAGATGTTTGTCAGTCCCATTGTTCTCCCATGGCTAAATATAGTCTTCTGTGACTGTGCTTCACCCAGAGAAGACAGTGGGACCAGCACAAAAGATTAAAACTAATACAAACTCCAGCATATCATGAAGGCTATTGAAGCTCTTATTGCTGCACCTTGCTCTGATGTCAGCTGCAGGGGATTCTGGGATTTGTAGTTACAGAAAATGTCAGCTTGTGGTTGTAAATGGGGTTCATTCCAGGGAGAGAAGGGTGACTAGTGGGGTACCCCAGGGGTCAGTACTGGGACTGATACTATTCAATATTTACATAGCTGATATTGTGGATGGACATAATGGGAATGTGTGTCTGTTTACAGACGACGCAAAGATCTTCAATAAAGTGGATACACCTGGGAGGGTGGAGAGCATGAGGGAGGACCTGATGAGGCTGGAGGGGTAGTTTGATACTTGGCAACTGAGATGTAATGCCAAAAAGTGTATAATAATGCACATAGGGCATAGGAACCCAAGGGCATCATGCACACTAGGAGGAGAGGATGTTGTGGTAACGGAGCAGGAGAGGAATCTGGGGATTATTATTTCAGACAACTTTAAGGTGAAAAACCAGTGCAACAAAGCAGTTGGAAAGGCAAG
Organism: Neoceratodus forsteri; assembly: GCA_016271365.2. NCBI lineage: Eukaryota > Metazoa > Chordata > Ceratodontiformes > Ceratodontidae > Neoceratodus > Neoceratodus forsteri. The sequence continues at coordinate 145,960,778 of CM028133.1, read as the reverse complement.
CAGTATGCTGGCATGCATAGGAAGGGGTATCACAAGCAGGAGAAGGGAAGCGATATTGCCCCCACACAAGTCAATGGTCTGTCCCCACCTGGAGTATGGGGTACAGTTCTGGAGACCTCACCTGCAGAGAGATATTGTAAAGTTAGGGAGAGTCCAGAGAAGGGTGACCAAAATGGTGCATAGGTATGCATCTGAGGTCATATGAAGAGAGGATGGAGGAGCTTGACCTATATCCACTGGACACCAGAAGAGAGAGGGGGGGGATATGACAGAGACTTTAAAATATCTGAAGGGAATTAACAAGGTGGGGAAAGGGAGTATATTCAAGAAAAAGAACAATCCAAGAACTAGAGGGCACAGCTTGAAACTGGAGAGCAGTCAGTTCAGAGGTAATAAAAGAGGGCATTACTTCACTGAGAAGGTTTTGGGTCCCTGGAATTGACTACCAGGGTGGGTGGTTGAGGCATCAACACTTGGGGGATTCAAGACTGCATGGGATAAATACATCAGTTTAAATAAGAGGGGGAGGGAAGATACTCGATTGGAATAAAGAGAAGTCGAATCTATGGAGGGGAATGGGGGAAGTCATGGATGTGGGGTGTAAGGTGGTTGAACAAGGGCTAACTATGGGGAGGGTAATTGGATAGACTTGATGGGCCAATGGGGTCCTTTTCTGCTGTCAGATTTCTATGATTCTATGATTCCAACAGAATCTGTCTGATGCATGCTTTTTTGTGCACAATGAGCAAACCGGGGTCAGCCCCATACTTGGGTGTGTGGATCTTAGTGCTGACTGTTCCCCTTTAAGAAAAGAGTCTATGTTTTTGTAAGCCCCCAAATGCAGCTTACATTTATGGGATATGTTCCACAAAAATTAAAAGTTGTCCTAGTCCCATGGCAGGCAGCAGGGCCAGGACAGGAATAAAGTAGCCCTCATGGGATAAAATAAAAGCAGCAGAGGCTGAAACAAAAGAACTGCAGAATATAAGGATACTGGATTACATCCATGCATTTACAAGCCTCTGGCTCCATTAAGACTGCTAGAAAATGAAATGGGCCAGAAGTCACAGATCACCAGGCTGAGAATTTGGGCCAGTTGTCTGTTTGCTGCATACATGATTTGTATGGCCAGGCCGGTACTCCAGAGCTCAGTCAGCCAGGGGATGTTTAGACCAACAAGGCATCAAGTTCAGTAAATATAAAAGGAAATTGATGTCAACAGGCTGGGCTCAGCCAGTTCTGTTAGTGTGACAGAGAGATAGGAGCTGTAAGCTGGTGAGCCTCTGTATGCCAGGCACCACATTCCTGGCAAACTAAAGAAGTCTTGGATCCCAACAACTGACTCTTTTGTAAAGAAAACTGCAGTTTTAATTAAAACTGACAGTTTGAAGGTGAGAAATGGAGTTGCAGTTTTCCTTCACCACCAGTGACTTTCCTCTCTTGGAGACAAGCTCCTTTCAATATCAACCAACTAAGAAGGCCACTGCCTGCTTCAGGGTCCCTGGATCCCCTGAACCTGCAGCCCTAGACTGACCATGTGAGAGAACCAAGACCAGTGAGTGAACATCAAACAACCAGAGGGAAGCCTGCTTTCCAGCTGGAAGCATGTCCCGCTGTCTCATCTCTGTCATCATCAGACACCAGAGGTATCTGTGATGCTATAAAACCATACATAACCATTGGGGTTTCAACCTCACAACTGGGAAATTTGTCATTGTGCCTGGGACTTAGAGAGAAGCCCTGGGTGGGACTTTGCCCCCCGTGATAGGCTCAGGTAGAAGACATGTGGAGGCCATCCAGCCACCCATTTGTATGGATTGCAAATAGGGACCTCTTTTCAACAGTTTAAGTGTACAGCAACAATTTGGGTTTTTAAAGTGTGTTTTACCTGCAACAGTTAAAGTGGGCCACTGAGCTCCTACCCTGCTAGCAGCAACTGCATCCCCAGTAAGGTACCATTTGCAATAAAAGAATGCTGTCACCCATGACATGGGCATTTACATTGGGTGCACTTGCTTGAGGGTAGAAGGACTGCTAGGGGTGGGCAGAATGTGTGGGGAAAATTGTTTTTGTTTGTTGTTACCGCATAGAGTCTAAGAATTTTACTGCTACCCCATTGCTCCCATTCTTCCTACTTTTCCCTTCTTCTTTCCATACTTTGCCCTTTAAATAAGTTATTTGTCTGAACTGCGTTTCTTGGTTTGGGGGTGATATTGCTGTTACATTTTCACTTGTTCTGGATGCAGGACTCTGTGGGCAGGTGATGCACTGTTTCCATGGGGGGGGGGTTGAGAACCTTTTGCAACAACATCCAGGTACCCCATATTGCTGCACCAGGTGAAGGCACCATGCAACCTTTAGACCAGTGTAGCACATCTTTAGGCAACCCAAGCTGGCCTCAATGGAGAGTTTGTAGACATGAACCCTGAGGGCCCTGGGTGGTCCGTAACATTTTGCTTTTTAAACCTTCCTCCTACTCTTCCATCTTTGGGCTACTTCTCTCCAACCTGTCTGATTCCAGCCCATCTACCCGGCAAATGCAATAAATAAAATTGTAAATAGTGTGTTGGCATGCTAAGCTTTCTGCATTCCAAGGACTTGTTAGAATCCTAGGATCCAAGTGCGCTGATGTGCTGAACCTACAGCACTCAGGAGCTAACAGCCTGCACCCTGGTGTCCTAATTTGAAGCTTGACAGTTTTGAAATATTTCAAGAAATCATGAAGCACACAGAAATAAAATTCTTGAATTGGATTTTCACAGAGGTACTCTCAGCATGGGAACATTGGCAAGGGAAATCAGTCTTGTAAACTGACTAGCAATTCTTATTCTGTAATCAATTAATAGCATAAATGCACCAGGGCTGCAGTTTGCAATGGATCAGGAGAACTTCTCAGTTGAAGCAGTAAAATGTAACTCCAACCAGAGTCATTTTGTCCCCCTCTCCGGCATACTTATAGAATGCTACATCAAATAAAAACACTAAAAATGACACGCTCAGAGCTCAAGTCAGAAACGCATGGAGCCTAGTGGAGTTTTGTATGACATTAGAGCTGTGGTCCATTCTCGCAGACATGATTATTATGTCTTATGAAATATTTATCTACCACTTATTTAAATTAAAAGAAACTTGCGAAGAGGGGCTCATCTTAGGATCCCTGCCAAAGCATTTCTGTTACCTCTGCTTGAGTGCTATGCTTCATCCTCAGTCCATTCCTAGGCTGCAAGTATGGGGCTGAGGACAGGACAAGACTGCCAGTTCTTTTTTCAGTTGGTGTGAACTTCATGGCTGGTGCCACTTGCCTTTGTTTCTCCAACCCTACTGACCAGTATTATGGTTGTGAGGAACCTATTGTAGTAATTTCCTCAGTGACTCTCAAAGCAGCACCACACAGCCACTCAGTGTAAAGCCCTATCCCTGTATGGAGAATAAATTCAGGGGCACTCAACAGCAATCTTCTGCCACTTAGACACCCCCTTGACACACCAGACAGTAGAAGGGGCAGGCGGTACCTTAGCAACTGGCCAACAGCCACACCGAGGGACAGAAATATATATTGAAATAACATATAAAGTAAAGGACTACAGGGGCAGCCATGTTTGTGGTTTTTCTAGACTCAGGACTGCTGGGTAGGGGTCTAAGAACAATCATACAACCCTGAAATAGCAGATAAACCTGAGGTTAGTCACAAAAGGGTCATTAAAGAGATGACAATGCTCTCGATAAACAATGACCCATTAATAAAACAGAAACCAAGTAACAATGTCACACTGAAGAAATAAAGACTTCAGGCTGGTCACTTATAGAGAGCTTTAAAGTGTTTTATTTGAATGTTCAGTAGCAGAGTGCATAAAACACACTCGAAAAGAGATGTCCAAGATTTATTGCAGCCACCACACACTTTGTCAAGGGTTTTCAGTCATTTTATACAATATTATTAAAGCAGCAGTGTGCATTTAAGACCTTGGTAATACCACAGTATACCCATCTAGTGCAGACAAGCAAAAAACTTTAAAACAAAATATTCAAACCAGATTATTGGACTCCTTATGCATGAAGTTGTGACAATATAATTACTGGTGACCCCCTTTAATAACCGGTTTTGCTAGATCAATAAAATGCCATAATAACCCGAAATTGACTAAATTCTTGACCAACCTAATCAGGAGAAATGACTGTGCTGAATAGGATGGTGGGGGTTATATGATCATGGGGGTGGGAGGGAGGTGGGTGGAAGGAGGGAGGAGGGGGAACAGTTCCAGTGTATAGTGTATTTCATGGTTTTATGTATATTGCATATTGTTCTTCTGGATCTGTTCTCGTTATTGTTAAAAATTCAATAAACTTTGATTTGAAAAAAAAAACACGAAATCAGGTTATTACAGCATTCTTGGAACCACTTTCACTTTCCGCTAGAAGCAAGATGAGCCATATTCAACTATATTTATTTTAACACAAACTCAAGAGCTTCCACATAATATAGAGACATTGTTTTGACACTACTGGATAACGATACTAATTATGAGAAACTTAGGTCAGATCCCACATCGTTTTTCAAAACGGAATTACAACACCTCCTTTTACATTATGTAAACAAGGGGGACATTACTGAAACTGAGTATCAGTATATTTGGCCAGAATATCCTGTCATCCCTAGTTTTTATATCCTGCCTAAAATACACAAAAATAAAGAGAATCTACCAGGTAGACCTATAGTCTCTGGTATTGACAGCCTAACTCAGAATTTAGGCAAATTCATCGATTTTTTTCTTCAACAAAATGTTTCAGAACTAGATTCTTACATAAAGGACATGAAGGACCTGCTATGTAAGATCAAAGATTTAGGCTGGAATACTGATTTAACATGGCTGGGTGTAGATGTAGAGTCCTTGTACACATCTATTAAACATAATCATGGCCTCAAACAGTACAACATTTTTTGGATAAAACAATTTTGGGTGAAACTACTCCTAGAGAATTTCTGGTGGAAGCTCTTGAGTTTGTGTTAAAACACAATTATTTTAAATTTGAGAACCAGTACTATCTACAGAAATGTGGCACAGCAATGGGTGCAGCAATGGCACCCAGCTATGCCAATCTTTTTCTGGGTTACTGGGAATATATGGTTATTTTCAATCGGGAATTAAATCCATATTTTCCACATATTAAACATTGGTTTTGATTTATTGATGACATATTATGTATCTGGCAAGGCAGCACCGAGATGATACCAGAATTCATGAAGTGGCTGAATGTTAACAATTTTAATCTTCGCTTTACTTTTGAAGCAAATAAGAAAACACTGAACTTTTTAGATCTGAATCTCACAGTAAGCGAAGATTATAAAACCATTAGTACATCAGGTTTTCGAAAACATACAGCCACAAATTCAGTACTGCATGCTGATAGTGCTCATCCTAAAAGTCTCAAGGATTCCATACCATACAGCCAGTTATTAAGAATTCGGAGAAACTGTAGTTCGGAGGTTGTGTTTATTACACAGGCAGAAGAATTAATTAATCATCTCCTTAAAAGAGGGTATGATTTTACCCTCTTAAAAACATTAAAAGAGAAAGTAAGCAAGTTAGAACGAACTAAACTCATTACAGGAGTGAGTCGAGAGACTCCATCAACTAGTCAAACACCTTGCACATTCATTACGGAGTATAATCATAAGGCAGGGAGAATTGGCAATATTATCTAGTGAAATTGGCATATTTTACATTCAGACGAAACAATAGAAATGGCAGTAGGTTTGAGCCCTCGAGTATCTTTCAGCAGGGCAAAAAATCTCAAAGATTTTGTGGTCCACAGTAGACTACAATTCACACGAACAGAAATGACAACCACATGGTTACCTCAAAGACCACTAGGCTTTTTTAAGTGCTGTAGATGTAATATATGCAGATACACTATATCAGGGAAAACATTTCAACACCTGATGGAGCCTAATCCCAGTGTTGACATTAGACAACTGATTACATGTGACACTAGCTATGTGGTCTATGCCCTTTGGTGCACTTGTAAGTTAGTATACAGTGGGAAAACAGTGCGTCCTTTGAAACAGAGGATTCAGGAACATATTAGATCCATACTTAACAAAAGACAGGACACACCAGTTGGTCTGCATTTTTTAACACATCATTTCTCCAAAACTGAAGATGTCAAATGCATGGGTTTGGAATGGATCCCGTCCTTTTACAAGGGGGTAACAGACCACACCGATTACTAGAAAAAGAAAGCTTCTGGATATTTAAACTCAACAGTGTTAGACCCCATGGCCTAAATGAAAGATGGGATCTAAAGCCATTCTTGAATAAATGATTTAAGATTTAAGGTTTATGTTTTCTCATATGAGAGATATAAATATAGAAATAAAAGTAAAAATAAAAACATAGAGATATATGTAACCTCTCCTTTTTCTTTCCCTCCCCTTTTTAGATAACTTTTATCTACCTGAAATGCACAAGAAATTATGGCACTATTCCTGCAAATATAGATAAACATGGATTTTTCTTCACTTACTTGTATAAGCTAATTGTTTCCAGAGAGCACCTGTGGCAGCCTTCAACTAACAAAAATGCATTGCTTATATTAAATTTTGAATTGTAATTGTCTGTAAGTGTAGAGCAATATTGGTAATAAGAATAAGATTCATTTTTTAGTCATTTTTTGATAATACACTGTTTAGTATTTGGGACACTGTTTAAATTATTTTTCTTTAAAACTGAAAGTTGAATGTATCATCTCATGTATTATGCATTAGAAGGTGTATTTAAGGAATGACGTTTTGTATTGTAACCACACCCCTGAGGAAGACTTGTTTGAAGTAGAAGCGCTGGGTGAGGGAGTCCTTTGTTGTTGGTACTTCTTGCGAATAAAAACACACAAGTTATTTACTGGCATGTAATGTCTACAATTCTTTACAAGGAGAGACCAGAGTGACACCTAAATTTGGAAGTTTGGTTATCGTTACGATCTGGCCGCTCGTTCTTGGTGAGCACCGAATCGACCTGGCCCTGTCGCAGCATTTCTTTTGTTATCATTTTCTGTAACTACAAATTCCAGAGTCCCCTGCAGCTGATCTCAGAGCAAGGCTGCAGCAATGGGAGCATCAATTGCCTGCAGTGCATGTTAGAGTTCTTTTAAGCTCTGGGCCCCGATTCACAAAAAATCTCAAAGGCAATGCAACATTTTGCATTGCGTTTAGTGGTTGCCCAGGCATCCAAAACTGCTATTCACAGTCAGATAGTGCATCATGCTATCTGACTGTGAACAGAGGTAGTTCGAGGCAGCTGTAACCCTAGTACTGCCAGCGCTACCCCAGTAGCACCACCCCAATGTACAGCCAGAAGCATGGGCCCACAAGGAATAGCGCAGAGCATTATTTCCAGTTCACAAAGGCAGCCATGCAGATTAGTCCATTGGGCATGCATGACACAAAGTGATCATTTGCATGCCCACTATGGGCCCATTTGCATAGGCTGCAAGGAACATAGCACAACCCCCCCATGCTGCCATTCACTGATCACTGCTCCACTGATGGGTGCCGCAATATATCTACAGATTCCCTGGTGGTCTAGAGGTCCCACCTCACTGATCACTGGTCCAATATGACTAAGGACAGCACTTGCTGGACCAGTGCCCCCAGCTGGTCACTGATCCCAGTCCAGTATCAAACATAAAAGATGTCCCTGGTGTCCAGTGATGACCCTCCCCCACCAGTAGCTGATTGCAATGCGATATCAAAATATAAGATTTCCCTGGTATCCGGTGCCCCCCGCCAATCAGTAGTCACCACCCAATATCACACATTTCCCTGCTGGTCTAGTGAACCCCTCCATCCCCAATCCCCAGTATGTGCATGTTCATGTATTCCCTGGTGGTCTAGTGTATCCCCACCTGGCAGGTTTGGTCCCAGCAGCCTGCTCCCCCATCCCACACTCAAGCCAGTGACCAGCACAGCCCTCTCTCTCAACTATGGCTGATCACCAACTGAGCTATCAATGAGCTTATACTGTATACAGTACATGCTCTTGGAATGACAGCTCACTCTGAGCTGTCAATCAATGTCAATGAGCACATACTGTAAACATTATACACTCATTGACAGCTCAGTAGGTGGCCAGCTGTGGTGGAGAAAGAGAAGGGCTGTGCTGGTCACCAGTTCAGGTTTGGGTTGTGGGGAGTGGGGTGGTGGGGAACTACTAGCCAGGGTGGGGGATGGAGGTGCACCAGATGACCAGGGAATAGATGTACTGCATGCACACACACTCTGGGGATCAGGGATAGTGAGGTGGGTTCACTACACCACCAGGGAAATTTTTATAATGACTAAATGGGGGATCAAGAATGGTGTATTATACTGGTCACCAGGGAATATGATGTCCATGTCGGGCAGGTGATCGGATCAGAGGAGTGACTGCTAGCCACCAGGGAAGATTTTTTTTTAAATATAGGGCAAGTGACCGGGTGGTAGTGGGACCGCTAGCCATCAGGGAATGTTATGTCTATTTCAGGCAGGGCATCGAGTGGGGGGGGGACCACTTGGACACCAGGAAAATTTTATATGCTTGATATCGGGTGGAAATCGCGACCAGCGGGAGGGGAACTATACCACCAGGTACTGACTTTAGTCATATCAGGTCAATGATCAGCAAGGGGAGGGCCACTAGACCACTAGGGAATGGCTGTAGGTATATTGGGCCAGCGATTGGTGAGGGGGGGCACTGCATTAACACCACAATGCACTAGGGTTGCAGGACATTAAAGCAAGGTTTCAGTCAGTGGTATTTGCTCTGTACAAGGGGACCTGCAGAAGGCCCTTGCATGGAACAAATGCTTTGAGAATGGGACAGCACTGATGTGCTGGTCCCCTCTCACTCATTTGCATTGTGGCCCCCTCCACACTTTGCCCCCAGCGCAAACCTGATTTCTGCATATAAAATTGGACTTTTGTAAATACCACCTCAGCACAAAATCTGGTTTGTGCCATGCAAACTGGGTTTACACCAGGGCAAAGTTTTGTGAATCTGGCCCCTGATCTTTTGGTTGCACATCCTCCTGTCACAGAGGACTGTACTTAGCCACAGGAGAACAGTGGGATGGGAAAACATCTGAATGGAGTATATAAAAAGCTCAAACATACACTGCAGGCTATCTAATCTCCCACTGCAGAAGCTCTGCCCTGATGTCAGCTGTAGTGGATTCTGGAATTTGCAGTTACAGAAATGTCAGCTTGGAAGTTAGCAAAATAAGCATGATACCATATATTATACTGTGGTAAAGAGTAGATGAAAAAAATGGCACACAAAGTGCAAATTGGGACCAGCTCCAGACTTGGGTGTGGGGCTCTTAGTACTGATTGTTCAACTTCAGTACGCTCCTGTATTGTCTAATTATTCTAGCTGCCTCTCCTGAATATATACTGTAAGTTAATGGTTGGTCTTGAGACAGTGGATGCTGAGTAGAGAGAGGACTTCTACCACACATGCTGAGCCATTTGGTTTTTGGATTGCAGCAGGAGTTAGCAAAAGCGGCATTTTTTTCAATAACAGGTATGCCACCGTTGCCAGAGTGATGAAAAGGATGCTTGCTAACCTTACCGGACCGACTTTGGTGTGATAGACGGAAATACAAACAGTACCGTGAGATGGAGAAAGGCCTCTGTGCAGCCTCCTGACCAAGGTGTGAGTCTCTAGCAGTGAAGAGAGCCTCTAGGAATCGAGAGATCTGCCAGTAAGACCCATGGGGGTTAACAGCCTCTCCAGCAGTTATACTGTTGTTCCTCTGCAGTTTTTCCTGTTTGCTACTTTTCGCTCACTACTCCAAGCATACATAAAAACATTTCCAGCCCTTTGTAACAACGATTTGTTGAGAATATTGAGAAGTGATATTTTAAGAGCTTTTTTTTTTCTCTCGGACTTTGTGATTTATGTACTCTGAGCCCTAGATGAGTGGGTTGCATGATGTGGCTGTTTATTTAAGAAATTTCATCCTTGGGAGTTTTATGATTTTAATAATATTTTTATTCTTTAAATGTGTTTTTCATGCTTTTTTTTATTGATTATAGTAGTGTAAACACAAGCTAAATAACTTTTAACCACTTAGCCTCTAATCCTGAGGGCTCAGCTTTCATGATCAGTTGCAGGTATGAGCGAGTTGCAAGTAGCTGACAACAGACTTCTGGATCTGTGTATAAAGCTATACAAATAAGTAACCTAATATTAATAGTACTAAACAAAAACGTAAATTCAAACTTAGGAAGTTTGACTTGGCTTCTAGTACACGATTGGTGCTTTTTTTAATGAATGCTTTGATTGGTGCTTAGATGCATGTGATCACTTCCTATAAATCCAGAATGTAGAAACTATCTTAGTGCAAGCCAGTCTCTAGTCATCACAGCACCCTAGAGGACAAGGAGGTTACAAAGCAGAGCAGAGAGACTAGAGCAGAGCAGAGTGTAAAGAGCTGTTGTTGACACTCGATAGATACAGCTTTTTTATACTTATTGTATTTTTAGCGGCTCTTGATTACCTCACTTTACTATCACCCTCTGTTATAATACGGGTATGTTATTTAGCAGCTTGCATGGGTTACGCCTTGGAACTTGCCCCGGAACTTGCTATAAGCCCATTACAACGGGTTAGAAATTGCAGTCAGATAAAAATGGCAGTTCATTACTTTTACTGCATACAACCTAAGTAAGTGAATTGTTTTTAGAGTTAAAAGTCTATAGTAAATTATTTTTTCTTCTGATTTTTTTTTTGTATTTATTTGCTCCAGGTAAAAACAGTGTAAAAAGAAATTAAGGGTGTTAGGTAGTAATAACTGACTAACTGATTTAAGTTCCCATTTATTGGTTTATTTTTTTGTTTCCTCCTAAAAAAACAGTGGACTTGGAGAGAATCCCCAAATATTAAGAGGACATACTTTCAGCCCCACATCTCAGTTGGCTCAGGGACTAGTTGGAGTAAAACGGTCTAATTGGAACAAACAGATTGAACAGAAGACCTTATTGTCTGGCCTTTTCATACCTGCTATAGATCATACAGACTGAGGCATCTGGTTAGGACAACAAAAAATGCTTGATAAGGTACTGTTCTTTTTTGTGAAATGGAAAACCAGCTGACATCAGACTCTGTAAGGAACATTTATATCTGGTTTGGAAAAAAAACATTGTGGGAGTATTCATGCAGAAGAACAACATCTCATAACCATTTTACAGCTTTTACATAACTTTAAATAGAGGAATAATCCAATTTTTGGAATCAAGGATGGAACATTGTTGAATGTGGACTTTTTTTTTGAATACTTGAATGGACTCATGATCTACAGAAGAGTAATTATAATTACTTGTATTTGCACAAACTCTATAAATGTTTAATGTTTTATGTTTAAATTACTATCATTACTTGTTTGCTCAGTTGATCATTGTGCATAAATTGAAATTCAAGGTTGGTTGACTGTCAGGTTTGTTAAATCCAAATTGGATAACAACCTGATTAACAACCTGAGATAACAAGAATTTACATAATCTGGTATCACAGGTGACTAGTTAAGGAGATTAAGGTGATACATTTAACTTGGTAGGTTGGTTAAACCAAATTGGATAACAACCTAATTAACAATCTGAGATAACAAGAATTTACATCATCTGGCATACCAGGTGATTCATTAAGATGATTAAGGAGATACATTTAATTTGGTGAAACATTCGGTAAACAGTGTTCTATTGCTCATATATTTAGAATTAGAAATATGCCAGTTAATACACACAGTGGGAAATTATCATTGAAAGTTAAAAACACATTGGAGAGAAAAATGTCCAAAACAGGGAAAAGAATGATGTTGAAAGAAAATAGTACCCTCAATGAATGTCAGAGAGAAAATGTGTCACTGATTAATGAAGGTGTGGGTTCATTAATGGAAAGTGTTATGACTAAAGAAAAAGAAATATGGTAGAGGTTGGAGAAATGGGCTATAGTGACTCTAGCATGATGAAACCTTCCAAACCAAAAGAGTGGGAGACTATCAATGAACAAAATGGCATGACAGAAGTAGCTAAAGGTAACACTAAGTTAATCCAACCCTTAATATGGGAGATGTGGAGTAAAAAAAAAAGGATTACACACAGAATAAAGATTTTAGTGCCAACGAGGATATAGCACTTGCCAATGTTGATAAGGATAAACACAGTGATTTAAGTGCAACTTTTTCTAAAAACACTCCCAAATTAGAGGATGGAAACAACAAATGGCCAGTATCAGAAAAGGAGAGTTTTTTTGGAACTGGTTAACAATGAAGTTTGTAAAACAATAGAGGACATAAGAGAAACTATCAATACAAATACAAAGATAGAAAAAAGATATTAGATATAAAAAAAATTAAGGTATGGATGTGGATCGTATAGTGATACTAAAGAAGAAATAGGAAATGAGGATTATTCAAACTCCAAGGATCCTAGGGAAAACATACAAATAGATTGGGGCAATTTAAGTGATCTGAGCAAAAATGAGACACAGGACAGGACACAGTGGATGAGTCTATGTGGCTCAAGCACACATATTACTATGGAAACCCTCACAAAAGAATGCATTGAAGCCTTAAAAAATCCATATTGGGCTAATACAATGATATATGAACAGATGGTGCTATTAAGCCAAGACATGTCCTTCGTCAAGGGAGTAGTAATAGAGAATGACATTAGTATAGAATCTATTATGAAAGACAAGCCTCAGTGGAAAATATCTGAGAGAGAGAAGAATAAATTAGTTTGGTTAATTAAAAATCAAGATAAACTAGAAGGAACAGTTAAAAAGAATAGAGCTGCTGATAATCCATTCATAAGCCAAAATACTAAAAACCAAAATACACCAGTTGAGGTAACTAGAGAGGCTAGGAGTTTGGATGATTCATTAAAAGAAAATATAGGAGAGATTTTTCACTCAACATTTAATGAGCAGGACTTTGAAAATGAACATGACTCTGGTAATGTACTAAGTAGTGAACTAATTATGTTACCAGATGGATACAAGGTAGAAGATAGTATAATAAAACAGCTAAGATCAGGAAACCCAGAATTATGGGATAAAGGGGTTATACAAATAGAAAGAACAAAAAAGGATACAACAGAGGGGGAAAACAAAGATCTATAGAGAAAGAAACACCTATAGAGATAGAAGCTACCAAGATAGATCAATACAGCTTAGATTAACAAGCCTTAAACATAAATAATATACAACAGAAGAGAAAAGGAAGAGGGGAAACAAGAAAGATAAAAGAAAAGTCCCCAATTCAGAGGGGAAACTCTTCAAGTGAAAGGAAGTAATGAGGAAAGGAAGAAAGTGAATGGGAAAGATGTTAATAAAATACTAAGACCAAATAATAAAAAATTGTTTACAAAATTTGAAATAATAACAATAGAAAAGAAAACAGGAAAGAAAGATAAAAAGAAAGAGAGTACAAATAAGAAAAAAAAGGGTCAGAGAGAAAGCAACCCAAAATGGGTAGCAAGAAAGAACAATCAGATGAGATACATAAGAAAAAAGAAATAAAGAAAGATTTAATGATAGAGGGAACTGAAGAAACAAATGAAAGAGTACTGGATATAAAAGAAAGGAAGGAACAAATGAACAATAAAAATCACTTGAAGGCAATACTAAAAAGAACTATTGAATCAGATTTTGTTTTACCCTTGTACAGTGTTTCTATAATACCAGAAGAAACAGAAGTAAAACTGAATATGCATTTAAAACAATTTTTGGGTTCAATCCTTTAAGGGAACCTAAGATACACTGACTTATTGAGTAAAATAAGTGTAATAAGACCACTCTTAAATGAAGAATTGATGTTGTTGTTGTCAGATTGGTATTATACACAAAAAGGTATCCAAAATCAAAAAGAACAATTGAAGCAATTGGGATTTGAAATGGACAGTGTAGTTACTATAGGTACTCTGTTTCCAGAATATTATAGAGAAAATGGTGAATGGAAAAATAGAAGTGGGGAACTTCAAATATCAATATTTGGGGTTAATACTTTTTTGGCAGAAAGAAAAAACAATTTAAAAGGGAAAACTATGGATTTATTACAAACTCTCTTCAAAGATAATACCCTACTGAACAGGATTGCAAGGGTTAAGAGATGGGAGAAAGATGGGCAATTGACACTTTGGATGAGGAATGAAACAGATTATAGATATTTATTAACAAAATCAGAGTTAATGGATAAATATGATATAAACATGTATGGTGAGTTTGAAACACTAGACACCCAATGGTCAATGCCAGGAAATAATCAACTGAAAAATCTCTTTAAAACATCTAACAGATTCCAGGTACTACAAGATCTAAATGATTGACAGTGAAATAAAGGAAATAATCGAAACCCAGAATATAGGGATAAAAAGAATGGTGGGAACATATTGTCTCGGAATGTGTCTGGTATCAAAGAAAGGTTGGCAGATCCGTCCACTAGAAAATATCTGACAGTATTTAACTGTATCTGCCTGCAGGAAACTTGGACAAATGAAGAGATAGATTTAGATGGGTATAAAATGTTTCAAATAAAAGCAAAAAAAAAATAAACACTTCAGTAGAATGTCCGGAGGTTTAATAACCTGGTGTAAGATAAATGACCAAGACATATATGAACAGCTTATATTAGACTCTGACTATATTCTAGCTGTGCATTTAACAACTATAAATATGAAATGTATTATCCTCAACATATATTTACCTCCAAGAGGATCTAACAGTGAGAGTAAGAATGTGATGGAAGAACTTATTAAAGTATTAGAAGAAATCAAACATAAAGATCCATCTAGTGGACTGATGCTAACTGGAGATTTTAATGCCAGGGTGGGACTCTGTCTGGACCTCTCTATAGAGGCTAGTAGGGCATGTGCAAGTTCTGGATCATCAAGTGCTAAAAGAACAAAGGAGCTCAAAAGATCTAAAAGAATGCATAAAAGGTAAACAGATTACAAATGAATTAGGGAATAAAGATCCACAGTTAGTAAATGTGAGATCTTGTGGAGACCCTCTGGGTGCATTTACTTATATGGGGCAAGGGGGGGCCTCAATCATAGACCATTGCTGGATTTAATTTGATCTATTGCTGGACTTTAGAGATTTTCTAGTGGGGAAGAGAGCAAAGAGTGAACATAAACCCTTGGAAATAAAAATGGGGTTTTGGTCTATCAATATAATTAACATAAAAGATAAAGTGGATATAATTAGGACAAGAAAAGGCATAAGATGGGAACTAATTGAAAATTTTAGATCAGTTAAATTACTATTAGATTCTGGGATTAGGGAACTAATTGAGGAATTAGTTCAGGGGGATAAGATAAATAATTATATGGAAACATTTGAGAAAATTATGAAAGAAATTTCCTCATTAGTCATTAAAGTAGCCCAGTTTAAAATAAAAGATAAACTAAGTAGATGGTTTGATTCAGATTGTACAAGGTATAAAGCTACAATCAATAAATATGCAAGGAAATTAAATAGTAAAATTGTAAATAAGGGAAGAATGAAACTGAATAAAATGAGGAAAAATTACAAAAAGTTATTAAAATATAAAAGGGATGTTTATAGGAAAAAAATTATGGTAACAATTTGAGAAAATAGTAAAAGAAAATGATGATAAAAAATTCTGGAAATTGGTTTTATATGGATGGGATTATATTCCTGAATAATTAGAAAACCATATAGACCCTCAAACATGGGAATCCCACTATAAAAGATTATTCTACGACAAGAAAATAGAGGCGGATATACAATTAATCAAAGAATGGGAGCCTATACAGGAGTTAATTACAGAAATAGATAATAAGACTGGCTATGGATAAAACAAAAAGACCTAAGGCCCCCAGGCCGGATGGTGTCCCTATGGACATTATTTTAGATGATCCTGATTTATGGATAACAGCTCTTAAAGAATTATTTAATAATGTATTATTGACAGGGAAAGTTCCAAAATCTTGAAGGGAGAACTTAATAGTACCCATTTATAAAAAAGGTGGAAAGAGTGATCTGAATAATTATAGACCAATAAGTTTATTGGATACATCCCTAAAATTATTTACAAAAATTATACTCTCTAGAATAATGACATGGATATTAGATTCTAACATCATAAGTGAAGCTCAAGCTGGATTTCTACCGGAGCATTCAACAGTCGATCAGTGTTTTATATTATCACACCTTGTCCATAAATACATCAATATCAAAAGGCAGAAATTGTATTGTGTATTTGTGGACTTAAGAGCAGCATTTGATAAAATAGATAGGGGTAAGCTGTGGGATGCTCTGGAGAAATACAAAATAGATAAATTACTACTCAATTTATTGAAAATTCTTTATGAAAAGAATTATATTTCGGTTATATACACAAAGAGGGAGATTGCACATCCAAATTCCTAACAAATATGGGTTTGAGACAGGGCTGTGTGCGCTCCCCAATACTTTTCAATGTATTTTTAAGCACTGTGTTGGAAACCTTGAATGATCCAGAACTGCACATGCCAAGAATGGACTCTGGATGGTGCCCTTACCTGGCATACACGGACGATGTGGTCCTGATTGCAACTAGCTACATGGGAATCCAAAGAAGTATCATTAAATTTCATAAAGAATGTTGCAAGGCAAGTTTGGAGATTAATTTTAGTAAAACAAAATTTATGATTTTTAATCACTGCAAGACCAAGAATAGAAAGCTAAGAATATGTCGAAAGTTTTATCTACCTAGGGATGGAATTTGTTTATAATTTAAATTGGCAGAAGCACATTTACTCATTATCTAATAGGATTAATAGATTGGCCTCAGTTATAGAGAAGTTTTCATATAAATATGGGGGACAATCCGTAATGAGTACAATAAAGGTACTCAATGCAAAAGTCAGAAGTCAAATTTTGTATGGGGAAGAAATTTGGGGGCAGGGAATATTAGATTCAATACAGCTATCAATGAATAATATATATAAAAAAACTACTGGGGCTCCCAATAAGTGCCGCCTCTGGTCTTGTAAGACTGGAACTAGGTCAAGCCACAATATAATGTAATGTTGACTCTAGACAAGCTACATACTGGATTAAAGTGTATAATATGCCAGATAAGAGACTTCCAAGAATTTGTCTTGAAGAAACTCTCTCATATACTGAGATTGGTTTTATTATTTCCAAGTTTTCAAATTGTAGAAAAATCATAAAAACATTTGGTTTATTGGAATGTTTATTGGAAATATACACAAATCCAATAATGGATATACATATCAAGATCAAAAGGAGAATTAAAGATCTTTATGGACAAAGAAAAATGAGTGGACTGATTAGCTATAAACTTAGTAATTGGCTAGTTACAAACTTTAAAAGATATTTTGGAATGGAAAATTATCTAAATAAAATAAAAAATCTGGTGCATAGAAAATCTCTCACATGATTTAGATTTGGATATAGAGATAGTCAATATTTAAGGCTAAAGTATGGCACCTCCAAAACAGGAATGTGCGCTTGTCATTTGGAAGAAGATACTCCACTCCACTTACTTCTGTTTTGCCTTAAATGCAATCAGGAGAGAGTAAAGTTTCTGGGGGACATTCTTAAATTATTGGATATGGAGCTCCAATATCAATATAATTATTTAATGAAAACTTCTAATATAAGACATATTGAGGCAATACAGTGGTTTTGTAATATAATTGAGAATAAGAAAAAACATATTGAGAATACTGCTGCTAAAATATAAGGGTTAAAAAACAAAAAGATAGTATAGAACAAGTAAAGTGCAATATTATGGATGTACAGTGAGATATGTACAATACTGAACAATTAAATGTACTTATAGGACTAAGATATTTTTAAATATATTGTAATAAGTGTATTTGATTAAAGAAAGTAAGATTATGGAATATCTATTTTTAATAATAAGTGCAATATATGATGTATTTATAATTGGAATGTATGTATTAAGCTTTGTAAAGGCTTATTGTTAAGCCAAACAATAAACTTGAACTTGAACTATACTGTAAGTTGTCATATACAGTTTAGAGGCTGGCTATTGTTTGATGAGTTCTTATCACGGACAGTTAATTCCTCCATGGTTTTCCTATGTGCCATCTCTCTAGCCCTTGATACTGTGGAATAAGAGTCATTATACAATGGCAAGAAAGAATCCTGTCTTCTGATTGGTCAGTTGGCTGTCAGAGCAGGGATGTTATCCTGGCATAACATCCCTGCTGATAGTTTGGATAGTTTGGATGAGCTCCAGAATGGTGATCTCCTCTTTCTCTTAAAGGGTACCTAAACAAGCAGTTTTTTAAAACTACAAACTCCAAAATCTGGCTTCATATCGAGGTAAAGTAAAGGCTGCTGTTTACATTTATGCTAAAACTGCATTTATGTAAATAACACAAATGCAGTTTCATAGCATTTAAAAATGTAAACAGCAGCCTTTCACTTTCAAAAAACAGCATTGGTTTCTCCCTAAGATGTCTGCCAAGTGTGTTAAGTGATGACTCTTGATGACATCATCAGAGCCAGAGGCAGAGACACACATGTGTTTCTACAGTGCTAACTAGTTCTTCTTTCCCTCTTTATTTTGAATTGTTGTACCAGAATGATCAACACCATGTATTAACTAGTGGATTATTTTGATCAGTACACGTTAGGCTATGATTTTGTTAATTTTGTTTACTTTAACTTGGAGAAAATGTTTTGCAATCCAGCTGACTTTTTCTTTGGCAAACTGCATTACAGAACAACACTTCAAACAGCTGATGATCTAGTGGTTATATGATACACTGAATTTTGTTTTTTTTGTTATCCAGGAGAGACACACTAAGCTGAAAGCTTGTTTACAGGTGTGGCCTAGAAGCACAAGGAAGTTTAGTGACTTGCTCAGTGTCACACAGCAAAGTACCGGTCTTGTTCAGTTCCAAAGCTCATGCTCAATTATCAATCCACAAATAAGGCTTTCTTTTTTTCATGGGAACCCCCTGCACCTAGCCTGCCTTCTGTTGAACACCCCACCATCCAAACCCTGTCCTTAGTACTGCCTTGGGCTGCATATGAGCTTGCGGTCTCATGAAGAGAATTAGCACACCTCAGATTGTAATCTTGTACCTCAGAGAATTGTGCACACCTGTACTGATATGCATCATTAACTGGCACTGTTAAAAAATGCCTCCCAAATCACTCTCCAGTCCACATTCTAAATGTTTGACTTCTGCTCCCATAGTAAACAATGAGTGGATCACCACCCTTCTGCACAGAGAAAGTAGCATGTACAGTTCCTTGTTGTGTTTTTTTCCCACCTCATTAACCAACAACTAGGTCTTCCTGGAGGGCCAAGCAATAAGCATCATGACCCACCAGAAAAACTGCTGTTCATGCCCTCATAAGGGCTACACTTACAATGGATAACAATATTATTAGCAGGAGTGGCATACTAATACCTTGAGCGAATCCACCTGACTTCCAGTGTCAGTCTACTCCTTTACCTGTGATCTGCAGAACCCTGCAGGACAGTTCACAGCAATTCTTCTCCAGTACTTTTCTGTACTCTACTCCACAATGCGAGTTCGCTGGCTACCACCCTTCCAAATCTTGAATGAACTATACACAACTCAATGAATACTGTCCTAACAAATGTCAACATCCCCCCCCAACTTGAGGGTAATCTCCCTACACTGAATTCAAGTAACAGTTTAGGAGCTGCTCTGCCGCTATGAGTATTTGTCATTGCTGGCTACTCTCATTCATAGTCAGGTAGTGATCACGATGTTGGCAGCCCCACATTTCGGATATCACAGTGATCTGCTCAGCGTCTTCCTTCATGTCTTCAACTAACCTGAATATTGCTGTACCCTGGTGGAATGGCCTCTTCAGTCCCTCTCTGGCATTCATTCTTCTCACCTGCTCCCCACACCAAAAACTGGAGAGTTCACTACCCTTCTGCATCATGAATGTGTTTAGTACAGTCTCCCATGTTATATTTACACATTAATAATAAACATGATCTTCTGGTAAGCCAGGCTGATAGCAACATGGCACAAGTGGAAAAATAGGCTTTCCTATCCATATAAGATCTAAGCCACCTATGATTAGGCACCATTAAATGACGTGCATAATGAAGTGCACACCCATCATTTAATAGTGCCTAACTTACTGGAAAGATATGTTTATATTTGACATGTCAAAAAAAAAATTGGGACTGTACTGCTTGCATTCATGATGCAGAAGGGTGATGAGCTCACCAGTTTTCAGTGTGAGGAGGAATAGTGAAGAATGAATACCAGAGGGGGACAGAGAAGGCCACTCTTCCAAGGCACTGCTATATTCAGGGAAGGGGGAAGACAGAAGGAGAGAAATATGAGCAGATTACTGTGAGAAATAAGACGTGGGTCTGCCAGCACATTGATCACTACCTGACCCCATTGTCCTGGCCAACATTCCCCTTCCCATAAAACCAGTTCATGCAACTGTCCAAGGCTGTGTGTGGATATTAATGTATGAAATGGCTGCCACTACACATTCAGTCACTTCATTACCGGTTTAGTATTGCTTGTAAAACATTTTGGGATACAGTGTGTATGAAAACCACTATATAAATGGTGATTCTTATTATTATTATTTTCCATGGAAAAAGAAGACAAGACAAGACAAGCATATATTTGAGTTTCAAGAAAGTATGAACTGTAACACTGGACTGCACAAGAACTTTGCTACAAAAAAGTGGTGGCTCTAGGGGGTGGTGAAGGGTGTGGCTGCAACCCCCCACCCACATAGTAATGTACTTGCTTGCAGCTGCTGCTGCATTTCACTTTGCTGAAGAAATCTGCTTTATTGATTGTACAAATGTTTGCATTCAAACTATGGATTACATTTGTAGGTTCTGTCAAAAACGAACTAGAAAAGAATAATAGCAGAAAATATAAAGGTTTAATAAAAATGTTAAAAAGTACATATTAAGCATGCACACCACCCAAGCACCCCCATTGTAGCATCCTGGATCCACTATAACCACTAGACCACCAGGCTATTCAAGATTTGTACTGCACTGTGGTTTGCCACAGAGAAAGTCATTTGGATTAAAACACATTTTCAGCATGTTAAAGTAAACAAAATGAGCAGAACCATAACTGAACATGTGCATTATACAAAATAATGAACATGGTTTTGACCATTTGGGTGAAAAATTCTATAAAAAGAGAAAAAAGAACTAGTTAGCACTATAGAGAACCATATATCTCTCTGACTTTGACTCCAATGATGTCATCACATAACACATTTGGCGGCCATTTTAAGAAGCAGGTAGGACAGTTTTTTGAAATTGGAAGGCTGATTTTACAATTTTCAAATGCTGTGGAACCACATTTAGGTAAATTATGTAAATGTAGTTTTAGCATTAATGAATACAGCAGCCTTTCCTTTAGTCACTGATGGAGTCAGATTTTTGAATAGTTTGTTGTCAAAATGCTGTTTAGGAATCCTTTAAGAAACAAATATATGTTTACACACTAACAAAAACATCATTTAAAATTTTTTTTTATTATAAAACAATAAGCCATTGTATAATAGGAATAATGCCCTCCAGAGTGAGAGTTATGCTGAGATAACATCCTTTCTTGGGTGTTGGACGCCCTCGGCCGGTGGCCTCGGGCCCAACCAACCAAGGTGGGATGTTATTCCAGCATAACTCCCACCCTGTCAGGCATTATGCCTTTAATAACCCTACATTGCTCTAGTATATCCAGTTCATCCAACTCACTGCTGTTGCATTTCACTCTAAACTGGCTGACAAGGATATTTTACATGAAGTGTTGGGGATGACAGCTAGTGTTCTGAAGCAGCAAAATTGGTTGGTCTATGGAGTTAATATGTTTCCATTCCATTATTGTCAGTTTTGTAAATCCAAACGTCCAAAAATGTAATTTCATTTTCCCTTTATTTAGAAGTGAATTTCATGTTAGGGTTGCTGTCTTCCAGAAACTCCTTAAATGACATCAGATCATCCACTGTGTCCCATCACACCATGTAGATAATGTTGCTATAGCAACAATACAAATCCATCGTATTTAATATACTATTATTAGAATGGATAACCATCTGACTTCAGCGCTGTCTTCTTTTCCTAATGGCTCAGGTAAATATTGACATAATTGGGTACCAGTGCTGTACTCCTGCCATTTCTTTTACCTGTAAGCAGTGTTGTCCCCCCAAAAATGGTTTCTGCATTTTAGCAATGTACCAACCTGTGCTCATAACCAATGTGGTCCCTTTTGTCTGTTGGTTTGATGCTTGCTTGTTTGATGGTGATGTGAGCTTTATTGCTTAGTGACTGATTAGTATTATATTCAGGGCTGGTGCAATTCATTTATAGAGGCTGAGCTTAAAGTCTCCAATTGCTGCTCACATATTCATTCAAAAACTGTCAACAGTCTGATTGGAGGGCAGACAGAATATAGATTCTCTATGAAAATTCTGGTCTGTTGACACTGCCACTGTGTTCTCTGCACTTGAAACAGTAAAGTGTAAAGTATCTGATAATGACACCATAGGCTTTTCTCTAAGACTGTCACCACAAAGGAGAGACGCCTGCTGGGGTTTATAGAAGTCGGGCGGACATGATTGAAGATGGTTGCACTTGACTCGGAGTCGGACCACTGTATACTATTGTAGAAGAGTACTACTGTGGGCTATAGCTGCTACTGGGGTGTTGGCGGCTGACTGGAAGTGGGTGGAACCCTGTGGATTGCCCAGTTGCTACTAGTGTCTGCCAACATTGCCAAAATTGGATGGATGGGTCATCACTTATGGCCTAGGGGCACAAGACCGGGATGCGGTTGGGGAGAGCTTGGTGCTGCAGCTTGCTGGAGAGGTGGCTGACATCACTGTACATTCTTTGGATGGGTAAGGAGGGAGATAAGTCTGCTGATTACCTTGACACTGCTGCCTTCTTCATCCGGTCAAACTCCTCCAAACTGAGTCTACTGTACTGCCTGCAGAATCATGCCATGAATGGGATGGGACCACCTTAGCCAGCAGCTGCATGGGTGACACAAAATGGAAGAGAGAGATTAGGGTGGTAGAGGGTGGAAATGCTATGGCATTCTTGGGAGAGGGGAAGTTTAGTGGGGTTTCCATTCGGAATCAGCTACAGAATCAAAACTTCAGATTCCAACCCCAGTTCTGGTTCTAATGTCTTAGCAGACATCAGAACAGAATCACAGATAGAAATGAATATTCTGATTATCTGATAAATGCATGATGGAATGGAACTGGCAAATTCTGAGCAACCCTAAATTCTAATTCCTTCTGAAAATCATAATCCTATAGCATACATTCCCATGTAAAAACATGTTACATAGATGCCGTCAGCAGATAAGGGCCTTTGGCCCACGTAGTCTGCCATACACCTCATAACTGTACTTCTTTAAGCTCTCCTGGAATTTGGAATGAATGTTTTAGCCTTTAATGTTATAACTAGAATTTTTAGACTAATTCTGACAATCCTAACTCCAAAAATCAGATCAAAATCACATGAATCTGATTCCACAACTCGTAAAAGTAACACTACTCAGTAGTGTGGGTCCTGTACATTGGTCCCCTTATGCACTATATATCCATTATGTCTGTGCATGCATTTACAAGTGTGAGTGTGTGTGTGTGTGTGTGTGTGTGTGTGGTATGTGTTTATGTACAAACTTTTTTTTTCTTCTATCCTTTGTTTATCCACCAGGAGGGCGGCGGCTCATGTCGGCCATCTGACACCAGACTTCTGTGGTTGTTCGACAGCCCTCTCTTCTACCTGATGGAACCATTGCAGCCGATGCGGGGGGCTTCATCCAGCTGCAGCACCTGATTGTCTGTTTTTCTCCCCTTATTCCTGGGACACCAGAACACAGATGCCCATGCACATAGAGGCACACATGAGCACCGCAGCGCCGGCGATGGCCCCTTCCACCCTCCTGGCCTATTGCCAGGTTCCCCCCATGGCGTGGCACTACTACCTAGTCACCACCAGGTGGCAGCCAAGTGCCAGGGAAACCCCATATCCCTCCCTGGGGAGGAGCTCTCCTTGCCAGCTCTTTGATCCATCTCTCACCCTCCCCCCCTGGCTGACCCCCAGTGGCCTGAGCTCACTCCCAAACCTGGGTTGCCAACATGGTGTGAGGTGTGAGGTGTGGCATCCAGCGCTTCAACCCTCAAAGCCGCCGGGCCAGTCCATGTACAAACTTTATGTGTTTATGTATTTTGCTGCTCTGTCGCTTTCTATTGATGCTTTCCATCAGCATGCGTGTTTGTGTTGGCACATGAATACTGCTATGTACACTACTGGGTATGCTACAAAAATGATTCGGTGCCAGCAGGGTCTCTCCTGTAAGCAGTGACTGGAAAATCTAAATAGGTACTTGCTCAAAGAGAGATGAGAATGAGGTGACAGGATAGAGACCTTCAAATACCTTAAAGGTATAAAACAAGGTTAACCCAGAGGATAATTTTAGACTCAGAGAAAACAGGAGCACAATGTGTAATAGTTACAAATTGGTGGGGGTAAATTTAGGAAAGCGGCAATAAGGCATTTCTTCACGGAGAGGATGGCAAATAGGAGGAATAATCTGCTAGATGATGTAGTAAACCTGGCAAATGTGGGTTGGTTTATGGGGGGCAGAATAAAGGAGTGGTTACCAGTGCCAGGGGAGAGTGGAGTGCCATGCAGTATATATGCACAAGCTCCACATCGAGCAGACTTGACAGATCAAGTTGCCCTTTTTTTCTGCTGGCAATCTCATGTTTGTATGTAAGTTTTGCACTAGTGTAACTAGAAAATTAGAAATTAGAATTCCTAAAGCAGTGCCTCGTATTCCACATTAATCACCTAGTACCTCTGCTTTTCACTCAGTGCAGCTCCCATCATCTCTCCCCCTCTGAAATCCAGCAAAGGGAATGTCCAAGAAGAACATTAATAATTCAAGGAAAGATCAATATCATTTTTGGGGCCGGGGATCTTGTTGGGCAGCACAGTCCCCCCCCACATACTGCAGACCTACCACACAGCCAAAAGACAAGTCAGTTCCTGGAGAATGATTCCAGCTGATAGAAGCATACTGCCTATAGCCCACCCTTACCGGTACTAAAGGACTGCTTCTGCTACTTATTATGGTTAGCCTGGGCAAGTTTCTATAGGTTCCTTGCAAGTGTGTTTTCTGAAATGTTATGTTTTACTTCAGCTTGTTAGTATTTATGTGTTATGTCATGAAGATTAGGTTGCGAGACAAACATGATGAGCTCTGATGTAAGAATTAATTTTTTGATGCCACCAATGGATTATCATTTCTAATAATTGCCCCTTTTCTTCTTTTTTTCTGTTCTCTTCCCCTTCCATTCTTTTTATATTTTTAGTTTTACAAAGAGTATCAGTATTGCAGTTTAATTAGGTGAGCACAATAATTCCATGGCCTCCCTACCAGCACAAGATTCTTTTCCACACTTGCTATATATGTTTTTCCAACACTGGATGGTTCACTTAGAAACAATTCAATTTATGATCTTTAGGGCCTTTATAATGGTCTGTCTAGAAAGATGTTCTCCCTGTCCCATATGGTGACCCCTGCTTAATTAGGTTTTTACCTTTTAAACACTAATTGGTCCAGCTGATGGTTACTACTTAGCCATGTACATTTCTAACTGGCAAGACAAGCTCTGCCAAAAGAGGTCTGTGAACCCTGAAGCACTGTCATTAAGCAAGGGTGTCATGCTTGTTTTTTTTTGTTTTGTTTTTGTATCTTAATTCATTTGCTGGATTTGGTGAGCAATATGCCACTACATTAAAGTTTTTATATGTTTGCTATTTTTTAATCAAGCTTTTTCTCATTTCCTGACCTAGCAGCTGCCCCCCCCCCCCCGCTGCAGTCCCACTGTGTTGTTTCAAGCCTCTGCCAGGTGACATATGCACAGCACAATGCTGAGTTCCCCTCTCTGAGGAAGGACAGCTGTCCCTGGGATGCCCAGTCCTCCATCCCCTAGTCACCCCAATCATTCCTGAACCTGGAATGCCAGCATAGTGTGCAGCAGCAGCACCACCTCTGTGCTAAGGGCTGTTACTATTTTGCTATTTTGACTGTGTTTGGAGTGCATCCTTTTTGTTGCTTTTCAGTTCTGATACATGACTGCTCTACCACAGCTCACATTAAATCCCAGTTTAATCTCTTTCCTTGAGCTGCTCAAAGGTGGCATATTGCGCCTCCATGCCAGTGACCCAGATTGGTAGCAGACTTGGTAGCCGGGAATCAGGTGGCCATGCTGGCTATGTCACTGCTCCTGGCAGTGCTCCCCAACCATGGAGGAATGGTGGTGGTGGTCTGACACTGTAGCAACCCTTACTGGAATGCTGTAGGGTTCACTGTTTGCTGTCATGCATCAAACCTGGGGTGGGAATGGTCAAAAGGCAGAATGGGGAACCAGGGGCTGGCTCATTGGTGCTGAGGGTTGAGGTGCTGGATGTCACACCTCACGCCATGCTGGTGACCTGGGTTCAGGAATGGACTCGTGCTATCAGGGGTTGGCAGGGGAGGAAAGGATTGAGCATCTGGAGGACTGCTCTCCTTTCCTGTGAGGGAGGGAGGATGGATATTGATCCCGCTGCCTGGCGACCCCCAGTGAAGACTGGGGGGTTAGGCAACAGGGGATTGGCCACAGCAGAGCTCCTGTGGGCATGTGCAGGAGTGCGCATGAGCAATGCTGGAGTGCTTTGCACTGCCAGACCAGTGGGGGGGAGGCAGAAAAAAGGAAAAAATCACTGTCCATGGGGATAGGCGATGGTTCCTCCCCCCGCCAAGCCACACTCCAACTGCCGGGCTTTCTCCTCACCAGGGCCGCACACCCAGACCAACACATTGGATTCACAAATAAAGCACCCTGGGTGGATAGGGCAGCCCTACCTTGAAGGGTGCAGAGTCAGGGTATCTGTCATGATGGTGTGGGGGTAATGAGAAGCTTCAGGCAAGGAGGTAGAGCTTGCAGCCATGGTGGATGCCTGAGAGAGTTTCCCAAGGTACAGAGCATAAATAAAGTTAAAAAAAATGGCAAACTAGGGAGAAAAATGGGGGCAAGACCTGTACTGCATATATGATGGCCGTCGGCACTCATGGGTCCTGCTCTGCATTGAACCCTATTGGGAAGACAGCGGGACAGTGGCTGATGAGGCTAAGAGGTCACTGGGAGGGGTCCCAGACCTGAAATCCTGCTGGGCAGGTTCATACTTACTTGACAGAGCAGTAGTAGACTGAGTTGCCATCGGTTCTACTTCACACTTCTCAGTGGTTATAAACTGCTGTGTTGACTCATATATGTTTGTCTAAATATGATTTTAAAAAATGCACTTGTTTACAGTTTACTATACATCCTGGGAGATCATTCCATAATCCTAGTTCTCTTTGAGTAAATAAATATTTCCTCCTTCCCATTTTAAAGGATTTACATTGTAACTGCAACCTGCCGTATGTGCCCTGATTTGTAATGGTCTCTCTTATGTTACATGCTCTAGTTTTTTGTCTTTATTCTGCATTTTATCAATTAATAACAGGTCTCCTCTGAGCCTATGTGTCTCTTGTTATGTAAAGTTTAGGAAAGCTTGTGACTCCGCATACAATTTTCCCCCTGCAGACCATAATCATCTTGGTGGCTCTGTGCTGTATGCTCAGTGCACTGCAGTATCCTGTTAGCTCTGTTATATACTGTTTAGTGTTTATTGTGTCTTATGTCAGGAATGGCTATCACAAGGTCATTTTCTTCTGTAGTGTCTCTTATTCTATGTTCATTTTCTAATGCCAATTTTCCTGATTTCTGGGCCCTAAGTTCATCACTGACAAGGGGGCATGGTAAGAAGCTGAAGGGGGTAGATTCAGGAGAGATGTGAGGAAGTACTTCTTCACAGAAAGAGTGGTGGATTTCTGGAACAGTCTTCCAGCAGAGGTAGTAGGGGCAAAACAGTGGTGGGGGTTCAAGAATGCATTGGATGGGCATTAGGGAATCTTAGGGAAAGGGGGGGGTGAATGGGCTGGAGATCAAGCAGGGTCTGCAGTAATACTATAGACAGGTAAAAATGGGCAGAGTAGGTGGTCCAAGAAGTCTTTACTGTGCATGTTCCTATATTTCATTTCATTTCCCATGTGACTACCCAGCTGGAGATTTTATCTAAATCCCTTTGCAGTAGTTCAGATTCATAAGGGATATTAATCAATCTGCCCAGCCTGGTGTCGTCGGTGTATTTTATGGCCCAGCTATCTACTGGACGCCCTTATATAGATTCCTTAGATAAAGCTGGAATAATATTGGTCACAGGACTGATCCCGGAGGGAACCCACTTGTAACATCTCCCAGCTCTGAATGGAATCCCTTTATCGATAACCTTTGGGTTCTACTGTTCAGCCAGGCTTCTTTCCAATTTATTAATTGTTTAGAAAAGTCACATCCATGCATTTTATTGATGATCCCTGGATGAGGCACAAGATCAAAGACTTTGCTAAAAACCTGAATTATCACATTTATCGAGTGCCCTCCATCCATTTCTCCAGTGACCTTCTCATAGAATGTTAATAAATTTGACGTGCATGAGTTATCCTTTTCAAATCTATGCTGTGTATTATCTTCTAGTCCTCTTTCCTATAGTTCTGTTTGTAACATAGAGGATAGTGTATGAACAATCATACACAACAAGGATGTTTTTTACTTGAGAGGTTTCTGTGGTAACAGGAGACCTTGAGAGTGCAGTTCAAGAGGTCTTGTTACCATGGAAACCTCAAGAGTAAAAAACATCCTTGTTGTGTATGATTGCTCATACACTATCTTTTATAGTGCATAGGCAATCATAAGTAAATGAGTTTGCCATTAAATTTTTCCTTTTTTTCTCACCACTGCTCTTTTCCAGGTCTGCTGTCACCACTATGGCAGTTTGATGAGTAAAAGAGGTTTGAGTGACGTGCATGTGCGAACGCATTCTAAGTTCTGCTGCAGTAGCAATGTAGCTAGTGCAACACAACAGCATTGTTCAAGGGATGGATTTCCATCCCCAACAACGTTCCACCATGCAGAGTTTCAGTTTGGAGTTGGAGCCTGAAGGAGGATGAACTTCAGGACAGGGTTTATTCCTGCTGTTTGAGGGAGGAGAAACTAAAAAAAGGAAGTATTTGTTTCTGCTATTTTGGTTTTATTGTCTTAGCTTGTACTGGGAGGGGGTATGTGCCTGGGGGTTTAATCAGTGCCGTTTGGGATTTGAACTGTTTCTGACTGCAATTCTCTTAATTTCACTGTCTTTGTGTTTTATTTCAGTAGCTTCAGGCTGCTGGGCTGACTAGGGGGGGCCTCTGTTTATTTCTACACAGTTGTGGGAGCATCTAGCGACTTCTAAATGGATTTGGCTGAACCAGCCACTGCCTGGAAACTCCTTGGCTGATTGTTTTTGGACACATGCATACATAGATACATAGATACATAGACAGTGTCGGCAGATAAGGGCCTATGGCCCACCCAGTCTGCCCATTTGAGCTTGTAAGTTCAGTTTGTTTTCCTAGAAGTCTGTTGCCCCTTATCCCTGACCTCCAGAATTCCTTTATGTCTATCCCATGCATTCTTAAATCCCTTGATTGTTTCAGCCCCCACCACTTCCTCTGGCAGGGTGTTCCACTTGTCCACCACCCGTTCTGTGAAGAAATTCTTTCTCATGTTTCCTCTGAATCGTCCTCCCTCCAACTTCATCCCAAGCCCTCTAGTCCTGGAACATCTTTTTCGCTTAAAAAATAGTGTTTTCCTGCACCCTGTTCCTCCCTGTAAGATACTTGTATGTCTCTGTCATATCCCCCTCTCTCCCTCCTCTCCTCCAGGGAGTACATGTTCAGTTCCTTCAACCTGTTTTCATAGGACTTGTGATGCAATCCATGCACCATCTTTGTTGCCCTCCTCTGAACCTTCTCTACCCTGTCTATGTCGTTATGTAGGTATGGTCTCCAGAACTGTACACTGTACTCCAGGTGGGGCCTCACTAGTGTCTTGTATGGTGGAATTATGACCTCCCTTTTCCTGCTGGTGATGCCCCTGCCTATACATCCCAGCATCCTATTTGCTTTACCTGCTGCCTTGTCACACTGTTTCCCTACCTTGAGGTCATCAGAGATGATAACCCCAAGATCCCTTTCCTGCTTGGTGCATGCTATATCCTCACCCCCCAACTGATATATTGTGCCAGGGTTTTTGTGCCCCATATGCATTATCTTGCACTTCTTTGCACTGAATTTCAACTGCCAAACCCCTGACCATTCTTCAAGTTTCTGCAGGTCGCTTCTCATTCTGTCTACATTCTGGGGTGATCCCACCCACCCCAAGGCTCAGCCTTCATTTATAGGGCACGTCTCACAGTGCCCTGTAACATTCTGCAACCACACAGGATGTTGCAAGCTAAACAGAACAAACAAGCATTTGTCAATGCCGAATGTTTGCTTGCTGGCATTGGTAGTGTAGAAGTTACAGAGCTGCATAACAGAAATGGCAGTGAAGTATTGAACTGAAGCCAACCCCACCACCTCCCTGCAGAGAGTGACAGGCATTGGGGTGTGCCTTTGGGTTGTCAGGCATAACGGCCACGCCATTTCACCACACCCTACCATGCAGACACTGACAAGTGCCACAGTGTGCCTTGGGGTCTTTGGCCCTTATGCACACCCCATTCCATCAGGAAATACAGTGAGATGGGTGCAGCATAGGAGAATGGGGTGAACTTTGGGGCCGAAGAGTCCAAGGCACACCTCGATGCCTGTCATTCTCTACAGGGTGGGGTGTATGGTTGGAAACCCTAACACCTCAGGCATTCGTTGGTATTTTCACTCCAAATTTTGAACATGGTTTTTGTGACCCCCACCTCATGAACAGTGGCAATATCAGTTTGTTAGCTGAAAGCTGCTTATGCACAGCGACTACGGCATTTAGTACCACAGGTGCAAAAACACATTCTAAACAGGATGTGAAAAATGACAGCTATACTGTTCATGAGGAGGTGCAAAAAATGGCAATGTTGCAAATCTGCAGTAAAAATATTAAAAAAACTGGTGAAGTCACGAGTGTGCATAGAAACTGTGCAACGCACACCCGTAATGTAATTAGTTTGGGGATTTTTACGCAGATTGTCAACACAGGCATTTTGGGACCTCGATCATGAACAGTGTCACTGTGATTTTCTTTATCTGTCCCTAACAATGATTTCCCACAGCGACCACGCATCTCTGCGCTGAAAGTATGAAAACACATTTCGGCCATGTGAAAAATGACAGCTATACTGTTCATAAGGAAGTGTGGAAAAATGCCACTGGTGAAAATCTGGACTGAAAATATTACAAAGTCATGAACGTAACGATGGTGCGTGGAAACTGCGCAACGCTCACTCGTAACATAGTCATTTTATGGACTTTTGTCACCAAATTTTCAACACAGCCATTTTAAGACCCTTTGCTCATGAGCAGTGTAACTGATTTTTCTTAATCTGTCCCAAACATTGCTTTCGCACACCAACAGCACCATTGTGCGCTACATGTGCGAAAACACATTTTGGGCGACATGTGAAAAATGGCAGCTGTACTGTTCATAAGGAAGTATAATAAAATGGCAATGTGGAAAATCTGGAGTGAAAATATAGAAAATTCACAAACTTATGAGCGTGCGTAGGAACTGCGCAACGCACACTCGTAAAACAGTCATTTCTAGGAATTTTTTCACCAAATTTTCAACATAGCCATTTTAAGACCTCTGCTCATGAACAGTGTCACTGTGGTTTTCTTAATGTGTCCCATACATTGATTTCGCACACCGACTGTGCCATTGTGCGCTACATGGGCGGAAACACGTTTTGGGCAAGATGTGAAAATGACAGCTGCACTGCTCATAAGGAAGTGTAATAAAATGGCAGTGTTGAAAATCTGGGTGAAAATATTGAAAATTTGGAACTACGTCGATGAGTAGGAACTGCGCAACGCACATTCGTAAAACAGTCATTTTTAGGAATTTTTCCACCAAATTTTCAACATAGGCTTTTTGAGAGTCCACCTTATGAACAGTGGCAGTGTCATTCCGTTACTCAGTCCCGAAAGGTGATTTCGTGCAGTGACTGCGGAATCACCCTTCGGGGCCATTTAACACCATGACAGTGAGATCATTCATGAGAAGGGGTCCCAAAAAATCCATGTTGAACATTTGGTGCAAAAATTCCAGAAAATGCCTGAGATATGCAGCAAAATTGAAAACCCCCTATCTATCCCATTATACAGCTTACGGCATTTCCTCAGTTCGCGGTCGGCTTTGAAGAGTGCAGGCGTGTTCCCAGTCCACCGAGATCGTCGCGCCCGAAGTCTGGAGGTAAGTATGGGGTGGGGGTGGGGAAGGCAGGGTGCACAGTGGGTGGTAGCGGGTGAGGACAGAGACACTGAGGCACCGTTTTGAGTTTCAGGTGTTTTTTAAATACGACTGACGCTGGACATTTGCCACGCTGGGGTGGGCTCCCAGCATGGCACAAGGATGGCTGGTGGGGGCATGGAGCCAGCGGAGATTGGGCACCCCGTCGGTGATAGCATGTTACCACGTTGGGGTGGGCTCCCAGCGTGGCACCCTGTCTCTTGGGGGACCAGTGGAGCCGGCGGGGTTGGGCACCTCCGTCGGCTATCTGATGTGTAGCCACGCTGGGTGGCAGCGGTATATAGAACTCTGTTTTTGGGGTGCAGCACAGCCAGCGGGATTGGGCACCCCGCCGCCACAGTGTGTGTGGGGGTGAGCATGCAGTATGCGTGCGTGTGTGTGTGTGTGTGTGTGTGTGTGTGTGTAGGGGAGCGCACATGAGCAGGCGATATCTTATCGCTGCTCACTGAAGTGTAGCTCCCCCTTTCAACTGTACGCCACTGCATTTTGGACTGGTTATAGACAGCTCAAGCAGGCATTGGAGAACTGCGGCCGTGCCTGCAAACACACTGCCTGAATTGGAAGAGGGCTGCCACACCTCCGAAAACTCGGATGATGGCACTATGTTTCTTGCACATGCGTGCAAACAAACATAAAAATGAATAGGAGATAGCAGATAGCAATTAGGAGGCATAAGCAGGTGGAAGAATGAGGAGGGTACTGTGATTTCTTCTTTTTTCATCGGCACACAACCTAAGGAGAAAAGGGCTTATATAGATACGATTGAGGGGGTCTTTCTTGCTTTAGGACTTTGGGGGCAGACTGCATTTATTTGGGGGCCAAGCTTTGTTGGTTGGCTAGCTTTTTCATGAGGGTAAAGTATCGGGGAGCTGAGGAAATCATGGGCACAACAGGAAAAGGTGGATGGAAGGGGTCACGGGGTAGTATGGGTATCCTTCTACCAAAAATGAGGGGGGACACAGGTGGGTATACAGTGGTATGGGAAGGGTGGTAGGCTGCAACAACTGTGGAGTGGCAATCTATTTGAATATTACATGGGGAGTTGGAGGGTGTTTGGTGTGCAGGCAAACAAGGCAGCTTAGGAATGAGATCAGCTGTTTACAAATGGAGCTAAGGTGGGGACTGAGGGCTGTGATGGTGGATGCCTCAGTGGCTGGGAAGGGAAGAAGGGTAACTGTGGGGGTAGGACAGATCAAAGAGGGAGGGGGAGGAGTAGGAATATAGGGGCAGATGGGGAAGGAGACAGGATGTCTCAGTTCAGAGGACAAACAAAGACAGGAAAGAGGGGAAAAGGTGGATGGGAGGGAAGGAGAAATCTAACAGTTGCAGAATCAGCAGTAGTAGGGGAGTGAGCAGAAGGACAGAGGAAATAAGTGATAGTGAAGGGACACTGAAAAATCAGTTTGAAGTACTGACAGGATTGGGGGATGTGATAGGGGGAGTGCAGGGCAGAGGAGCTGATCATAGACAAGGATGGAACTGAATGGGATATGGGTGAAGGGGTTGAGGGGTATGGTATAGTGAACTGGTCGAGTAAGGAGGATGGTGGGGAAGGGGGAAACAGGATGCATCAGGGGAAGGAAGCAGGTGGAGCCCAGTGGAGAAGGGAGGTAAAATCAGAGGAAGAAAAGGGGAGAAGAAGAGCAGGGCAGAGGCAGGGGACATTACAACAGGAGTGGAAGGGGGAACAACTGCACTGGAGGAGAAAGAGAAATGGAGGGGACAGGGACAGGATAAAGGAAAGACAAGGTGAGCAGAACATTAAAACAAGGGTGGAATCCTAGTGCTGGGAGATTCGATTCTAAAAGGGATCAGATGGGGAAGCAAGGGGGAGAGGCATAGTCCCATATGGGTGGAGGCTACACCAAGCATGACAGCGGAAAGGGTGGGTCAATCGGTTCTGAAGTATGCTAAGAGGGGTAGGGTGAAACATCATATAGTTCTGCATTTGGGAACAAATGACATGGTGGGAAATATGGTAGATGTAGTCCACAGGAGGTCTGAGGAGCTGGTGCTGATTTGTGAGGAGTATGGAAGATCAGTGACTTTCTTGGAGGTGCTTCCAGTATCCAAGGCGAGCACAGCATGAAAGCTGAGGACAGAGGAATTTAACACATGGCTAAGAGAATGGTGTCAGTCCAAATGGTATGGGATGGTGGGAGGACCTCAGAGGGCAAGGATCTCTATGCTAAGGACAGGCTACACTTGAGTGAGGAGGGAAGGAGGGTATTGAAACAGAAACTGGGGGAATACTTAGCAAACAATGAGAATTCAAACTAGAAGAGGGGGGTGGCAGGTGGGCAGGAGTCCAGCAGGATCCACAGGAAGGAAAGCCAAATGAGCTTACCCCCCATACCAGCAGCAAGTGATTTAGAGAGAGGTCAAGAAAGGATGCTAGAAAGGGAGATCAAGTAGGGAGAGGGGGAAGAAAGCGGGATGGAGGGTGGTAACTTTGAATTCTAGGAGTCTAGGGAACAAAACAGCAGAGTTGCAGGCTCTCATGGCAGATGGGGAGGTAGACATAGCAGCCATCACCGAGACATGGGCCACTCATTACCATGACTGGGACCTGGCAGTACCAGGGTATAGGTTATTTCAGAGGTACAGTGTAAAAGGGAAAGGAGGGAGGTGGCGCTGTATGTGAGGGAAGGACTGAAGTGTGTCAGAAAGGAAGAGGAGGAAGGCAGCACGGCATCATTATGGGTGTAGTTCTAGGACTCCAAAAATAGGATCCTCATGATGGGAGTGGTGTACAGGCCACCCTCTCAGACTGAGGAGTTAGACAGGAAACTAGCAGGGCATATCAGAATGACCTACAGGAGGGGCACCATGGTGACTGTGGGGGACTTCAACCTGCATGGATTGGATTGGGGTACACCAGCCACCATGAATAGGAAGGAGCAGATACTTCTGGATGCCTTCCAGGACAGCTTCCTATTGCAGCTGGTCAATGAGCCAACCAGGTTATGGAACACCCTTGGTCTCATGCTGGTGAATGGTGAGTTTGTGAGGCAGCCGGGGGTGAAAGAACCGCTGGCAAGAAGTGGCCACCACTCAGTGTGGTTCATGATAAACATGGTGAAAGGGGGAGTAGAAATGAGCACAAAGGTGTTAGACTTCAGGAGGGCCAACTTTGGGAGGATGAGGGAAATAGTACAGGGGTATCTGGCCAGGATCCATCCAAATATGGACACTAACCAAAAGTGGGAGGTCATTAAACTGGGAATTGTGGCAGCAACTGCAACATGTACAAGGGTCCAGAGTAAGAAGGCTAGGGCCACAAAGCCTAGCTGAGTAAGCAGGAGGTTATGGAAAAAGTAAGGAAGAAAAGATCCACCTTTAGAAGGTACAAAAAAAAAAAGTGTGAGGGGAAACAGGGAGGAATACCTCAAGGATTTGTGGGAGGTGACAAGGGCAGTCAGAGCAGCCAAGGCATTCTGGGAACACAGGCTAGCACAGGGCATCAAAGAGGGGGAAAAGGACTTCTTCAGGTACATCAAGGAGAAAAGGAGTTGTAAGAACAAGATAGTAAGGATCAAGAGGGATGGGGGTGGGTGGAAACAGGGGCAAAACAGGCAGAAGCATTAAATGAGTACTTCTGCTCAGTATTTACTAAAGAGAAAGGGAGCTATACCCAAAGGGGGTGGGAGGGTGGGCACAGGAGGAGGTGACAGATGGGGAAATCCCAGTGGGCAGGATACTGGAGGGTTTGAGGACACTGAGGGTGGACAAGGCACCTAGGCCAGATGGTATACACCCCAGGGTGCTAAAGGAGCTGGCAGAAGTCCTGACAGAACCCTTGGCAGACCTGTTCAGTGCCTCCCTGGACTCAGGAAGTGTACCTCAGGACTGGAGGATGGCACATGTGGTACCCTTTCACAAGAGTTGCCCCATGGATGAGCCAGGAAACTATGGACTGGTAAGCCTCACATCCATCATGGGAAAGCTGATGGAGACAATCCTGATGGAAAGGCAGGTTTCCCTGCTAGAGGCTAATGGGCTGCAGGATGGCAGACAGCATGGCTTTGCCTCAGGCAGACCTTGTCAAACCAATCTGGTGAAGTACTATGACTGGGTAACCAGGCAATTAGACAAGGGCCTTGCAGTGGATGTCCCGTACCTGGACTTCAGTAAGGCCTTTGATTTGGTGCCAGGGAGGCTAAGAAATAAGCTGTAAGGCACAGGGGTGGGGCAAAGATTGTGGGATGGGTGGTGAACCAGCTGCAAGGGAGACAGCAGAGGGTGGTGGTGGGAGGGGAGCCCCATTTCCAAGGGAGGTAACAAGCAGGGTGCCACAGGGCTCTTTACTGGGACCGGTGTTGTTTGGGATCATCATAGCAGACATCTCAATATGCATCAAGAGCAAGATCAGTCTGTTTGCAAATGACACCAAGATGGGAGCAGTAGTGGATGACTTAGGAGGGTGGCAGGGGTTGCAAGATGATCTGGCAAAATTTGAGGCCTGGTCGGAGACTTGGCAGCTGGAGTTCAATGCCAAGAAATGCAAGGTGCTACATTTCAGTGCAAAAGAACCCAAGGAGAAGCTACCAGCTGGGGGGGTAGATTCAACTAGCCAAGATGGAGGAGAAGGAGAAGGATCTGGGGGTGATTATAATGGGAGCAATGAACAACTCAGCACAGTGTAGAAAGCCAGCTGCAAAGGCCAACAGAATGCTGCGTTGTATTGCCAGAGGCATATCCTCCAGGAGGGGGGAGGTTATCCTGCCTCTATATAGGTCACTGGTTAGACCACATCTAGAGTACTGTATGCAGTTCTGGCGACCGTACCTGATGAAGGACAGTAAGTTACATGTATTCCCTGGAGGAAAGGAGGGATGGGGTGACATGAT
The DNA here is from genome assembly GCA_016271365.2 of Neoceratodus forsteri. NCBI lineage: Eukaryota > Metazoa > Chordata > Ceratodontiformes > Ceratodontidae > Neoceratodus > Neoceratodus forsteri. Next base: position 145,923,466 of record CM028133.1, on the reverse strand, counting down.
TGAAACCTTCATGTACATGAAGGGAATAAATAAGATGGGCATGGAAGGACTTTTCAAATTAAGGAGGGGGAGGGACACTCGTGGGTACAATCAAAGTTTGGAAGGTTTAGGAGGGAAATGAGGAGACACTTTTTTATGGAAATGGTGGTGTCTGGGTGGAATGCATTGCCAAAAGTACTGCTACTCTGTAGAACAGTGGGATGCTTCAAAGGGGGAGGGGGCAGGGTAAGGGAGAGGGTCACTGGATGGAGGGAGGAGAGGGAGGGGCAGTCGTAGTATAAGAGCTGCTAGCTGCACAATCGAGCAGACTTAATAGACCATAAGGTCTTTATTGGCTGGCAATTTCTAACGTTCGTATATGGAATGACAGGCTTTTTTGACAGAAAAGGACCACTTGGCCCACCCAGTATACCAATTGTTCCCTGCCTATTCTTCCTCTGTAGATTCTATCTGGTCTCCGGCGGCCCTCCCCACACCCTGCTTCTTTTCTAATATACCCCTATGTGGGTCTTAATAATGCATTCTTATACTTTTCCCACTACTGAAATTAATCAGATCAGTCTATAGTTGTCTACTTCTGACCTGATCCTTTTTTATGAATCAGGATAACTGACGCTGGTCTCCAGTCTGCTGGTGCTGAATTTTCTGTTCAGGATTTGTTAAAAATTATTTCTAAGGGGCCTGCTAATTTTTCACTAGTCCTTTCTAATAAGTATGGTATAATATTGTCTGGTCCTGCAGATTTATTTTCAGTTACATTATTTAGGCCTTCCCTTACCAACATGACAGGGATGATTATCAATCAGTCTAGTTCTTTTATTGCAGTTTGTACTGTGCCTCCTTCAGGCATTGTCAAAGATTATGTATTTCTGAAAACTGAGAAAAAAATATTGTTAAATTCTACTGCCATTTGATTTGGTGAGTCATGTATTTTTCCATCTATAACCAGTGGGCCTACTGTTCTACTAGATGCCTTGTGACACTTAATATAGCTATAGCATTTCTTGACTTTGCCTCTCCTTGCCCCATACTTGCTAGATAGAAACACAGAAACAGAGGATTTGATGGCAGATAAGGACCACTTGGCCCACCTAGTCTGCCCATTTCCCTACATAACAGATAAGCTGCAGATCCTAGTTAACCAACAGCCTACTTCCTCCTACCCCTACTAGAATTGCCTAATGGCTGTCCCATGCATTCTTGAATTCCTCCACTGTTTTTGACTCTACAACCTCCTCATGAAGGCTGATCCATGCATCTACAACCCTCTCTGTGAAGAAATACTTCATATTACCTCTGAGCCATCCCCCCTCTATCTTCAAATTGTGCCCCCTTGTTTATTTGCTTCACACAAAGGCTTGTTGCCTCTGTGATGGCGGTTTTGATGTTTCCCCATTGTTGCTCCATCCCACCTTCTTGTCTGTTTGCTAGTGCTTTTCTGAGGCACTCTCCCATTTTGACAAAATCAGCCCTCCTGAAGTCCAGCACCTTCACTTTTGTGTGGCTTGACTCTACAGCTAAGTTTATCATGAACTACACTGTTTGATAGTCGCTTGTTCCCAGATGGCTACCCACTTCAGGATCAGAGATCCTCTCTCCATCCCCATTTGAGAGTACCAGGTCTAAGATTGCTCCTTCCCGAGTGGGTTTCAAAACTAGCTGTCTGATGCATGTCCCTGTAGGGCATCGAGAATGGCCCTGCTCTTGGATGTCATTGCAGCAAAGGTCCTCCAGTTAACATCTGGCATATTCAGGTCCCCCATCAGCAATATCTCCCCTTTCTCTGCCATCCCAAGGATGCCTTCTAACATTTTCTTGTCTATTTCCTCCCCCTGAGATGGGGTTCTGTATATAATCCCTGTGTGGATTGTGGAGCCATTTCCAGTCTCCAGGGTGACCCACAGTGCCTCATCTCCTCCCTGTTTACCCTTTAGTTCTTTTGCTTTGATCCATTCCCTTACAGAGAGAGCTACTCCTCCTTCTCCTCTTCTTCTTCCCTCCCTGTCCCTCATATAGATTGTGTGCCCTGGTATGTTGACATCCCAGTCATGGTTCTCTGTGTACCATGTTTCTGTGACTGCTACAATATCCAGGCATCCCTCTTCCATCAAAGCCACCATTTCAGGGAGCTTTTTACCTAAACTAAGGGCATTGGTACTCATTACCCTCCATTTTTTTATGGCTTTATTTCTTTTTGTCCCATCCCTGTCCTTACTGCCTTTGTCTTTTTCTCCATTTACCCCTGCTCTTCTCCCTATCAACTGCTCTATCTTGGTGTTTACCTCACTAGCTACCCTGATTTTTTTGGAGGGGCTAGGATTTCCCTTCACCTTTTCAGTGCCTCCCCCCTTGGCTAGTTTAAATGCTTGCCAATGAAGCATTTAAACCTATGACCTAGGATCCTGGTTCCCCTCCTGGATAGATGCAGACCATCGCCCCTGTATAGGCCTGCATCCCTCCAGGTGGAGCCACAGTCCCCAATGAAGCCAAATCCCTGAGCTCTGCACCAGTTTTTCAACCAGTCATTGAATCCCATGGTGCAAAGTACTCTAGCCTCATCCATGCCATAGACAGGTAGCAGTTCTGAGAAAGTTACCGTGTGTGCTACTTGTCTAAGGCCCCTCCCCAACTCCCCAAACTCCTGTTGCACTGCTCTGATCCCATTCTCAACCAGGTCATTCATCCCTAGGTGTACAATGACATCCAGCTCCCTCCCCCTTGCAGCTGCTCCCATGATCCTGAGGATTCATTTCCTGTCCCTCCAAGCGATGGGAGGGAGATGATTTTCCATTCTGGATTTCTCTCCTCATATAACCTTTTTACTAACCTTTATGGTCTTTCTGTATTTGTAAAATGCTTCTTCTGTCCTTGTTGCGTTCCATTTTTATATAATCTTTCTTTTTTTCTAGTAGTCTTTTTTTTACTCTTATTTCTGCACCCCCAAACAACCCCCATCCTACTGACTCCCCCAGCCCCGTCCCCCAGGATCACAGAGGCTTACCTTATGCCCAGCCCGGGAGCAGCACCTGCGGGGAGTCGGTCATCATCCTGCCACCGGTATTTTCTCCTCCTGTTTTCTCCCGAGGGCCCCTGGAGAAGGGCGCATGTGCGTGGGCGCACATGCACCTTGCAGCTCGGAAATGACACCCTCCACCCACACCATTGGCCTATGCCTGGCACTACGGCCTGTGCTGCCTAGCCTCAACCAGGGGCAGCCGTTAGCAAGGGATGCCACCCCACCATCCCCAGACAGGAGAGTTGCCTGCTGGCAGCTCCATCCAGCTCCTCCCCTCCCCCGTGCCGACCTCCGACAACCCGGGCTCTTTCCCAAACTCAGATTGCCAGTGTGCTACCAGGTGTGGTGTTCAGCGCCTCAACCGTCTGCACCACTGGGCCAGCCCTTTATTAGTCTTTTAATTTGCATATTAAGCCACACTGTATTTTTATCTGTTGAATTATATTTTTCTACTTAGTGATATATTTAGACTGTAGCTCCCATAATTTAGTTTAAAAGTTATTCCTGAGTCATCAGTACATTCTTCATTTAATTCTTCTTTCCAGTTTCATAACTTTAATTCACTTTTAATATCATTATTCTGGCTCTTTACGTACAAACATTTCGGTTATACCCGTTTCCCCTCACTTTAATTTCCTCCAACGTTTATTTGACTATGCCTTGCTTGCTTCCCATCAGTGGCTCCAATACTGTGACATTACTGACCTTTATAGCATCAGGACTCAGTATGATGGTGTCCAAGATGTTATTTTCCCTTGTGGGCAGGGTTACACAGTGTGTTAATTGTAAATTCTGACTCATCAACAGAAATGCACTCCCGTATCGACTCTGATATGTTTTGTTATCCCAGCTTACGGCTGGGATTTTTAGGTCTCTCATTATTAAGCTGTCATATTTATCATTGGCTAATAAGATTTCCTCCATAATTTGATAATCAGTGTCATGATCAGATTCTGGTGGTCTGCAGGAAATTCTCATTACCCCTGGGTTTATCTGGGAATTATTCCAGCCTGATTCAGAGACCTTCTGCTAAAGAGTTTGTGGATTTAATGTCATATGTTACAGTATGTTTGTGGAGTTTATGTCATCAGGCATGTATACTATGAATTCCCATCTTTTTTACCTTCCTTATCATGCCTATATAAATTACACCCAGTGATGTTTTTACTCCAATCATCTGCGGCATTACCCCACATTTCTGTGACTACTCCTTGCTCAGGTTTTTTGTTGTGTATGACAATTTTGAGTTCCTGCTTTTATTGCTCAGTCTCCTAGCACTGATCAATGAGCCCGTCCATAATTTTGGTGTCCCTCTTTTACCTTTAGATCTTCTTATCAACACATGCATTTGGATAGTATCCTCTTGGGCACTGGAGACTGTAGGGTCCATATTCCCCTCTTTCATCTACTCTGTGATTAATTTAAACATTTTGTATTTGCCTATTTTATATGATTGGGCAATATTTTCCCCTCTTCTATTTAAATGTAGCCCGTCCTTTGCAGGTATTATTGAAGAAAAATCTGTATAATAAAATAATCTATTTCTTTCTTACACACTCTATAAAAATATAGAAACATAGACGCTGTTGGGAGAAAAAAAAGCTCTCCGGCCCATTGAGGCTGTACATCACTACCTGTTTAATAATGATTTAGTGAGAGCCCTTTTATGTGGCCCATCACTCCCACATTCCTCCCTCCCTCCCTCCCCTTTTGCTACTGTCTTCACCAGCCCCATATATGCCTATCCCACCCATAGTTGAAGCCCCCCACTGATTTAGCACAGACTACTTTTGTCGGATGCCTATTCTACCCCACCACCAACCTTTTAGTAAAGAAATGTTTTCTCAAGTCCCTCTAAAATTCCCCCAACAACAGTGTCAATGAGTTCTCCCTGCTGCTAGTATTTCCACTAAGTGTAAACAATTCTCTGCTGTCTACTCTGCTAATCCCATGGATGTATTTGTACGTTCTCATATTCCTCCTCTCTCTTTTTGCCTTCAGCATGCACATATTAAGATTGTATAACCCCTCCATGTAAGTTTTATCCTGCTGGTCCTTGATTATTCTGCTAAACCTCTTCTAAACTGCATCAACCCTGGTGCTATCATTCTTCAAGTGTGGATTCCAGAACTGCAAATAGTACTCCAGGTGAGGACAAACCATGGACCTGCACGCTGGCAAAATCACTTCGCTGCTCTGGCTGCTTATCTGCCTTCCTGTTCATCCCAGCATCCTATTTGCACACCCACTGCCCTGTAACACTGTGCTGTTGTCTTCAAATTGTCCAATATTATTACTACCAAGTCCCTTTCTTCTGCTGTATTCTCTACAGCAACCATCCTTTCTATATTAAGTCCTTGGAATTTTTGCCCCATGCCCATTACCTTGCATGTCTTGGGGCTACATTTCAACTGCCAAACCCTTGATCACTTCTTCAGCTTTTCTAGATCTCCTTCATAATTCATATCCCCTCCTCATGGTCCACTCTTCTGCAGATCATTTATCTTTGTAGCATTTGCAAAGAGGCAGACCTTCCCTTGGAGTCACACTCCAATATCACAGATAAAAAAGCTGGAAGGACCGGTCCCTAGACTGATCCCTGCAGTATCCCACTAGTGACCTCCCCAACATCTACATACTCTCTGTTTAGGACTACCCTCTGGCTCTTATAACACCAGTTCTTTATCCACCTTGGGAGTTTACTCCACACCTATGTATCTCTTAATTTCTTATTTAGACATTCATGTGAAATAGTGTTGGGAGATACTAGAGAACTCTGAACTCATGCAAGTAGCATAGCAGTACATCAAAGATTTAGCATACATTGTGCTATAGTACCACTACGCTACCTGCATGACTGAGCAGCTGCGCTACTCAGGGTTAGATGGCTGTGTAGTTTTTTTAATCAATTTATTTGAGTTTATAGGTTCTGTCCCCTACACCCCCTATGTTTTTTTAATTAATGGGGGTGTGGGTGTGAAGCCCCTCAACTCAAATACATGGAATAAAAAAAATACATGGCAACAGTAACTCAGTGTCGTGAGGAAGCATTGTGATGTTGTTTTTCCCTTGATGTGTACGGCAGCATAGCATAGCCAATCCAGAGTCCTCCAGTATCACCCTGCGTTGAAGGCTTTACTGAAATCAAGGTATAGTATGTCCACCTCCTGCCCCCTTGTCACACAATTACAGAAGTCATCTGACACAAGTTTCTCCCTGTGAACACATGCTGTCAGACATCCTGAAGTCCATTCACCTCCATGAAATCCACCAGCCTCACCTTTATTAGGGTTTCTAGTAGCTTTGAAGAAGAAAAAGGAAAGCAGACCTGCAGCAAGTACATCTTTTAAAGTTCAGTATGTTTCCAAAGAGAAGTATGGGTCCAGTGGACTCCAATCTTAGACCAATTTTCCAAAAATGGAACCACAACTCAAACTCAGGTTTTAATTTGTATTCATATCACCATCATATGAACAGGCTAACATTTGATTGGCTATGCCAACGTCTTCAGGCTTATAAAGATGGTGTGAACAGACATATTAAAGTAAATAGCATTATACACTGGCCTGGATATTTAAAGCAGTTGCGCATGGTGCAACAGGGTTGTGCATGCGCAACTGCAGAGATGCACCATAGAGCGATATTCAGTGGGAGCAACTGCGCAGTGCAAGTAGCAGTGCACCAATACACAATAGTAATGTATGCATGCACAAGGGCAGGGGGCGTTCCCATGAATATGCAGCACAGTGCGATATTCAACCCCCGACCAATGGCACAAGTGAGGAGCAACTGCAAGTTGCGTGGAGCAGACTTGAGCCTATAAATACAGAGAGCAAGTAGGAGGAAGGCACTTGCACCAGAGGGGAGCAGGACAGAGGGAGACAGACAGGCAGTCTGAGAGAGGAGAAAGGAGACAGGGAGAGAGGAAGAGAGAGAGAGAGAGAGAGAGATAGAGAGAGAGAGACCAGGACAGAGAGGGAGAGTGTGAGAGAGAGAGAGAGAGACAGCGAGAGAAAGAGTGAAACAGACAGGGAGGCCGGCGAAGGGGGTGAGAAGGAGTGGGTGCCACACAGAGCCACCAGACCCAAGGGGAGTGACACAGACACCCACAAGGGTGGTTGACAGAGCCTGCAGGCATAGCCAGCCAGGGGCAGGGTACACAGGAAGGGGTCCACCCAAGCAACAGGCACTGCCCCACAGAGCCAGGAGGGCGAGTTGAGCCGGATGCCCAGGGGTTGACAGGACAACAGGAGCAATGGCCAGTGTGGCATTCCAGATGGAGGCCATAATGAGGGGTGTGAGGAGGCAGGAGGCAGAGCAACATGGCCGTGGAAGGGCCCATTGGTGGTATGCCTGGAACAGGCGGTGCCGGCCCTGCATCAGCTTTGAGCCCCACACTGACACAGAGATCATGGGCCATTATCACCTGAACTGGGCTATTCTGAGGCAGCTCTGTGAGCTGTGCAGTGATGAGATGCAGGCACCCACTAGATGGAGCCATGCCCTGACAGTGGAGACAAAGGTAACAGCTGTCATGTGCCTGCTCACCATGGGCACCTTTCAGAGACCAACAGGGGACACCACAGGCATAACCCAGTCAGCCATGTCACGGCTCCTCACACAATTCCTCAACGCCCTGCTGCCACATGCTGCGGAACACATCCACTTCCCAGCACACAGGCAGAGAGTACAGCAACCATGCAGGAGTTCCACAGGGTAGCACATATGCCTGACATGCTAGGGGCCATCGACTGCTCCCAAGTGGGCATCTGCATGCCACCTGGTGCAGATGGGGTAGCCTACATCAACAGGAAGGGCTACCCCAGCATCAACTGCCAGGTGGTGTGCGATGCCAGGTGATGCATAACCAATGTCTGTGCCACACACCCTGGGGGAGCACATGATGCCTACATCTGGCACAGCTTGGCACTGTGCCACAGATTTGAGAGTGGGGACATCCCCACAGGACATCTAGTGGGTGAGTATGGTGAGACCATGGGCAGCAGGATACAGCGGGGCATGGAAGGGGGGTGGACTGGTCATGGGAACCACCATGTGCGACTGGGAGGGGCATGGGGCACAGTGACAGGGGTCACCAGGCTAACCATCCCTCTCTCTCCCCATACACAGGTGACAGTGGCTACCCACTCAGGCCCTGGCTGCTCACACCCTAACGGTGCCCGTCACCCCCAGCAGAAGAGCAGTACAATGAGGGACATGCCAGCATGTGGGACATCATTGAGCATGTGTTTGGGATGCTGAAGGCACGGTTCCATTGCCTGGACAGGTCTGGTGGTGCCCTACAATACAGCTCCTCAAAGGCCTGTGACCTATTCCTGGCCTGCTGCATGCTGTACAACATGGCCATTGATGTGGAATAGCTGCCAAGGCCGATGAGGGGAACAGCAGTTGGGACGATGTGTGCATTGGGCTGGGAGGTGGTGGGCAGCCCCCCCTGGGTGGAGGGATCCCCGTCTCATGTGGCTGGCACACCACCGGTGAGACACGATAGCACAGGAGCTCTATGGTGCACGCAGGTAGGTGGACACACACACGTGCACAGAACCAACACAGTGGCAGGGCGCACATGCATGGCACAGTGGCAGGGCAGTGCCACACAGCCACACACAAAACTACACCACACAGCACAATGGCACACACACACACACACACACACAGAGTGGCAGCTGCATGCATGCAACTGGGTGCCAGCACGTGGCATGGATCAGACGCAGGGCACCAGTGCACAGGCACAACCAGTGGTGAGATGGCATCATCACACACTCGCCACACAGGCCAGCGGTCGGGCAATGCACACATGGGCAGCACGTGGTGCACCACAAGGCTGCCATGGACATGCCATGCACACACACACACACAATGCCCACGTGCGCACAGGGCGGTGGTTACAGACAGCTGACTGGGGGGATTGCATATCAGGTCCGCCGCACAGTCACACGGCCACCACGGACATGGGGGTGGCCGCTCCATGGCTGCCCAACAGTCACAGGCTGTGCAACAGCCACAGGAAGGGTCTACAACCACCCCCCAAGGGTGGGACTGCGACCGGGTCCTCACAGGGGTCTGCAGGCTCCCAAACAGGCCCGCACCAGGCGTGCCTGGGATGCCCACAGCAGATCCCGGCGTCGACATGGATAGGGTCACCTGACACCGGGACTGTGGGGTGGACAGTGCACTCCACAGGGTCTGTGGTGGTCGGCCATGCCCTGTGGCAGCCAGTGGAGCAAGGCCAACTGAGATCGCATTGGCAATGCAGTCCAGGGCTGCGGTCATGTCCTCCCGCAGGTGTTGACTGGCCTCCAGGACCTGTGTGGTGCCCCTCTCGTGCTGCTCAGCTGCCTGGCACACCTCTGTGTGGAGTGCCCATACCCCAGCCATGAGCAGCACCTGTAGCTCCATGGAGGTCTGCAGTAATCAGGTGTGCTCGGCAGCCTGGGGGGCATGGGCATGTCGCTGATCTACCAGTGTCATACGACCATGCTGCATAGCCCCCCGCTCAGGTGGGAGCCGCACAGCATGGACCTTATGGGAATGGGCAGTGTCAGGTGCCCCAGCAGTGGACATGGTGCCCAGCTCCCCAACAACTCCAGCCATCCACTGCTGCTGCCCTTCTGGCCCCTGTGTACTGGCCAGTGCCTGTGCGGGTGCCCCGCCACCATGCAACACTGTGCCTATGCACACAGCAGTACCAGGGTCAGTGGCGGGCAGCTGTTCTGCCACCAATAGGCCACCAGCTGCACAGCCAGTGCTGGTGTTTGGTATGGGTGACTCCCCTCCAACAAGACCCCCACCGACCAGGAAAATGGTCTGATCATCATCAGTGTCGGACCCCACCCAATCTGTGTTTCCACACAGAGCACGCCGTGGCTGGCATCTTGTTGGAACACAGCCAGGACCTCATCTGCCACCATGCCCGGGACATCCGGCTGGACGGTGGTGTCGGTCCCCAGCCTATCAGGCCCCCGGATGCCCTTGGAAGTGGATGGGTGGTCCTTCGGGGCTGGGCAGGCTACCATGACAGCTGCAGGTGCCCCAACCACCGCATACTGGTGAGCCGGTGCTGTAAGAACACAGATGTGTTAGAGCTGCTGACCCGACAGACTCCCCCTTCCCCCTTCCCCTGCCTGCCAGACCTACCATGCAGTGATGGGCTCCCTCCAGTCTGGATGCCACCACCTGGCACACCCTCCACCACCATCTCTTCCTGTAGCATGAGTTGTGACACGGTGGCCTGGTCCCCACCTTTGACTGATCTGGTGGCCCAGATGGCTGCCACCTTCTCCTTTATCCGACGCTTGTCGGTGCTCACCTTTTTCTTGCTCTCCTGTGCAGATTGCTGGTGGCTGTCCTGCTGGTTCACGGTCTCCATCACCTCCTCCCATGCCATGGCTCTGGCCTGGGCTATGCCAGTGGTGGTACTCAGCAATTGCTTCCTGTCAAGGTATGCCTCGACCAGAGCATCTGCCTCTGCTCTCGTAAAGTTGGGATTAAGTCTGGGCAGGCCCACGCCCTCACCTTCCTCTTGCTCGGACATGTTGCTACCTGCGGACATGGACGTGTGGTTAGTGGCTGCAGTGGCCCACCCCAGCCATCAACTACCCTGTGACAGCCCTCCCCCGGCAGGTGCATCCTACCTCTGATGGTTGCAATACCGGTCCATGGCCTGTGATGTTGTGCGACGCCTTTATAGTGCATCAAATGCAAATGAGCCGATGCGCAACTATAATGACATGCAAATGTCCTCATTGCACCATGGATAGTCTGATGAGCTAATTTGCATTTGTTGGCTGAATATCATGCTATTGTGCATTGCGCAATTAACTTGCTCCAGTGCATGTCATTGCACGACGCCATGACATGTGCAGTGCATACCCACCATCGCGCATGTGCAACTGTGTTCGCTGCCACATATCATGCAGCATTCACTGAGGTGCACTATAGGGGGCCATCGTGCCCATGTGACATTGGCCCAATGGCACTTGAGCACCATAGGCCCAATGGCGCTCGAGCGCCATAGGGCCTATGGCACTCAGGCACCATAGGGCCTATGGAGCTTGAGCGCCATGGGGCCTATGGTGCTCGTGTGCCATTGGGCCAATGGTGCATGAGCACTATTGGTCCCATGGGGCATGTCACCTTCATAGCCCTATTGTGCATTATGCATCATGTGCCCAATTGCGCTCCCTCACATATTGCGCATGCTGACCCCTGCCCCCACCATGCCCTGTGCCCCCCAGTGTCCTCTGTTCCACATGCTGCAGTGTCCACACCCATGCTGCACATCCCCAGAGATGTGTGATTGCCGCAGACAGCGCATCTCCATGCGAGGTGCGCATCCTGTGCATGTTGTGCACATGTGCTACTGGGCCCCATTTTGGCATTCTGCAGTACGGACTGAACATGCCATGTCGTGCAGCACCCCGTGCCCGCAATTGGAGTCAGGTCGAGCTCGTGAACCTGGTGGCCCAGGTGGAGCTCCATGCTGCCAGTCTGTTTGGCCAGCAGCCCCTCGCAAGACCCAGGACCAATGTGTGGCAGGAGATTGCTGACAGCCTTGTCCAAGCCACTGGTGTGCTTTGCACGAGGGAGCAGTGTCACCACCAGTATGAGGACCTGGTTCGGAGGAACCCTGAGAGGCTGAGGGTGCTGCAGGCACATGTCCGGCGGGGTGCTGTGCCACGGCCAGGTAAGTGGACCCTGACTGCTTCTGTGCATGACCACTGTTCCATGGGGCTGGCAGGGCTGCATGCCATGTGGGGAGGCTGTCGTAGCATGACCTGTGGCATGGCATTGCCGGTCACTGTGTGCACTGCACATATGCCCAGTGGCCCTACCGGGCTGGGGTGCACTCTGTACATGGATGGTGGGGGCAGTGGGCCCATGTTGTGGCTGTGTTCTGATGTGTGCCTGTCTGTGCTCCCGTCCTAGGACCTGAGGACCGGAGGACAGCCAGGGTGGCCGGAGCACCTGGTGGTCCACAGCAGGCAGCTGCGGGCCCATCACCGGCAGGTGGAGGCCCAGCCGGGCGTGTAGTGCTGGGACCAGTGCACAGAGTGCCATGGGGAGCAGGTAGGCACTGTGAAGTTCCACATTGTTGTGCAGGGTGGGCGGCAGGGGTGGGGGTACAGCCTTGGTCCCCTGTGCCTTGTGCCGTGGCAGCTGTGATCAGCACATGGTGCAGTGTCCGAGTTGCCATGGGGTGGTCACTGCACATGTGTGGCAGCTGTTGGTGGGCCAGGTGTGCATCCAGCCACCACCTGTGCTGCTGCAGTTCCACTGCAGCACCATGCCACCTGTCTGCCGTTGTGCGGTCAGGTGGCCCTTGGGCAGTGGGTTCCAGTGCTGTGTGCTGCTGTAGCTTTCCGGGTTGGCAGCAGGCATAGGCCCTCCCACTGCGGGTGGCCGGGGTGCCACTCCAGGGGTGTGTGCACCCACTGTCCGCTGTGCACGGTGGGGGGTCAGGGTGCCTTGGACTTGCACTGATCACCTGTCCCTTCCTGTCATAGGTGACCGGAGAGGTTCCAGGCTCCCACTCTACTGTCGTCTGCTGTGGCAGATTATTTTAATTACCTCACATACCATGGAGATGGCAGACCAGACCTGGCGGATCCTGCTCCGGGACCGGTGCAGAGGGAGGTGCCAGGTGCAGGCCAGCCATGACTGGCCTTGAGGACCACCAGTCCCCTTCACACCTCTGTCCTCCCTTCCCCTACCTTCCCCCATCTACCTGAACAGACCCTGTCCCCTTCTCACCTACACCTACCCTTCCCTTTGTTACTTGTGTTGCGTTCAGCTGTGTTGCTTTCTTCCATTATATTTATTACCTGTTTACCCTTCTGTGTCCATGTCTGCTTTGCAGCTGGTGAGTGGGTCCATGCTGCAGTCGTGTGGTGGGTGGCCATGTGGTGTGCCTGTGTCATTGGGTGGTGCATGCATGGTGTTGGCATGCCCCTCAGTCAGAGGCTGTGCCTTGGCACGGCCCTGGGACGGCTGTTCGGGATGTGAGGCATGTGTGTCTGGTGGGTGCCATGTGTTGGGGTGTGGCTTTTTGTTGGCTGGGCGGCCGCATGCCCACCGGTGTGTGGTGATCTAATGTGCCTGCTCCTGTACATCAGTGATGCCTGTGCCCTGCATCCTCCCGGGGGGGCACCGCTGCATGCTTGCACTCCATGTGCAGTGGTGACCTGTGTGCTGGCTGTGTCCATGCCAGTGTTCCTGGCCTGGTGCTCCTGCCTTCCTGCACTGTTCCACCCCCCCTTCCCCCATGCCTCTCTCTCTGCTGTGCCTCTGGCTGTTCCTGCTGTGCCTTGGCGCATCTTCCTCTGCCCCTTGCACATCCCTGGTTGCACTATGGTGCATTTCTGGTTGCTCCTTGGTGCACCTCTCACTGCGCCATGGTGCAGTGACTGTGATATTCAGCGGTGTTGCGCTGGCACATGTTGTGGTGTGCAACCATTGAATATTGCAGTCACTGCGCCATTGTGCAGTTGACTTGTGCTGCCCCGGGGTTGTGCATGCCTTTGGTGCATTTCTGAATATCCCACCCACTGTCTCAAATTCAGGGGCCATTGCTGAATAACAAATGAAATAATTGTACAAATGTACCTTAAAAGCATAATAACAGATTTATATAGGACAGAAACATCTAGAAACACAATTGTACATCGTCTTAGTTTCCATCAAAGGAGTCTTACTGATAACATTCTGTATGGAGAACCATTAAGGGGCAGAAGAAATTGTACCTTAAACAAGGACTATGAAAAAAGAGACAATGAAATCATCACTCGATTGAAAGAGAGGTTATTAAAGTTCAACATTAAACCCAGCAATAGCTAGGGCCAGACAACTGAAGAGTTATGAACTGTTACAACATACAGAACATGAAAATAGACAAAGCGATGCAGTATTTCACACTCACTACACCAGTGAATTTGGGAGAATTAAGAACTGTATATTAAAACATTAGAACATTGTAATAATAACAAACCACCTTTGGAGAACAGTCATGGATAACATCCAAAACTGAAAATTGAGTTTGAATCCTGGTTGCCTTGTTTCTTGTAGCTTTCCCACTTTGCATGTTAAACAGACAGGTTGAACTGGAGAGCTCAGTGGACTGGTAGTGAGCTAAGGAGCCTTTCACCTCTAGATCACAGGTTCAGATCAGGCTGGTAGTGGTTGAAAGCCATTATCACCTGCGGGCTATTTAGTGGCCAAGTGAAATGAGTTGTGGTAGTCTTAGACCAGCTTCCAGTGAGTAGGTATCCACATACAAAACATCACAAAACCTCCAGTGCAATTGACATTAAATGGCACCCTTGTTGGCAGTCTCACATCAGAGTTCGAGGACTGAATGGGCATGGAGTCTGAACTACTCTCTCACCTATTTGGTGTCCCTTCATGGCAGCACATTGGTGAGGCAGTGTGGGGAAGCTTGCATTGCAATCGCCCATGCTGTACCTGTCATGTGGATAGAGGACTTCAGTTTCCACTGCTGTCAATCCAGCATCTTCCACAAACACTAAAATTACACATAGAAAAAAACCCTTTAAAAAAATAGCAGACAGGTCTGTAGTGCCCAGGATCATCTCTAATTCTGCTCTTGTGTGGGGGAACTAAATTCGTAGTCCTCCAGTCCCTCGGCACCACCCCAGTCTCCAGTGAGCTGATAAAATGCTCAGCAAGTGGTGCAACTGGGACCCACCCCACCTCCTTCAGCACCCAGAGATGAATCCCACCTGAGCCAATAGACGTGTCCAACTTCCGTACATTCAGTCTCTTCATCACTCTTTCCTCTGAGATCAGTATCTCGTTGACACCCCCCCCACACTCCCATCACTCTTGTTGTAACTACACAGTCTGGTAATGACCCTTTTTCCTCCATAATAAATACCACACAAAAAAACTGATCAGTATGTCTGCCTTCCCTTCATCCTCCTTTTCTTTCCATCCTTCCCTCCCATTTCTTCAGTCTGACCATTTCTTCCTTTTTGTGCATTTCTTGTGTGTGTAGCAAATGAATGTTTTCCTCCCCTTCCTCGTCCCTTCTGCTGTTCTCAGCTCAGCATCAGTCTTTGCCTCTACACCCTATTTCCCTCATTGTGGCTGTTTTTCTACTTCCTGAAGGTCTTCTTCTTCTTCCTCCTCATAGTCTCTCCTATGAACTATGTGAACCACAGTGGTTTCCTGCTCTTCTTGTTTTGCTGTACTACACTGACATAGTGATTTGTGACCTCCAATATAACTTCCTATATCATGTCCCTTTTCTTCCCCCCCCGCCACTACCTTTATCACCTCTAGCTTCTCTTTCAACAATTCCCACATCCTGACAAGGTCTGCTTTCCTGAAGCCCAGGACTTTTGTCTAGGACTTCTTTCTCTCTCCTTCTAAAATTACAGTAAACTATGTTGATTGATGGGCACTGGTTCCCAACACATCCTGCATTGCCATCTTCCCTATTATTGCTGTTTGCAAGGACTAAGACAAGAATGGCTCTCTCCTTTGCAGGCTTCTTGACCCTTTGGGCCAGGAATGCTTCCTGGAATACCTCTACCAGCAGCTGATTCCTGCCATTTGTTGCTATGTGGACCTGCAGTGAACCCGGTGACCTGTAGGCAGTGTTGGCATGAGCACACTTGCTCCTGGTAGCAAACACAAAGATATGGACCACACAGTCCCATGACTGGGATTTGACCCATGTCAAAATAAATTTGTATAAAATGTCATAATGCTTCAACCTATATCTTGAAAGCTGTAACTTTTGATCTGTCAGGCTTAAAAATGCAACTTTTTTTTTAAATGAAAGCTTGAAGTTCAATAAATATAAATCGTTCATTATGCTACGGTTCTTATGTGTTAATAAATGTCTATATATGTTGCTATAATACGTAGTTATAAATATTAGGATTTTAAAACATTTTTTGAATCAGTTTGATGTGTATATATATATACATATATATGTATATGATACACAACAGGGATTTGTGGAATACATTATTTATTTTCACGAGTGCCGTTTGACCTTGGGTAACCACATGAGTGGCATGAGCCATGAGTGATTTGCCCAAGGTCAAACAGCACAAGTGAGAAAAAAAATCATGTATTCCACAATGTCCCTGTTCTGTATTTCATTTAAACAATAGGCAGGGACCTCGTGGGCTGGGGTAATTAATTCTAATCAGTTCAGGATTTTTGGAAAAAATTATTAGATCTGTAGTTTTTTTTTTTTTTTACTAAAAGTGCTGTTACACTTTCACTGTTGGTGGTTGCTAGGGCAGTTGCTAGGGACTCATGTATGAGGATGTCGCATCATTGCTGAGATGTCTTTGTTGATTGGTGTCTTTTGTTTCAGTGAGTGGGCATTTATGAAAAAAAATATGGCCGCTTTGGTTCACCGTTACGGAGACAGTTGTTTTAGATGTACTTTCTGTGTATTTGTTTATGTATTTTTTGGGAGGGTTAAATTATCTGCTTAATGCTGCGTTTGGCTACAACATTTAGTTTTTCTCCAGCTTTTGGCATCTTTGGTGGCAATTCTGTCTAGGGGAAGAGTGAGAGGAACATTTGCATGCCCAGAAAGTGAGCGGTGGTGACTATAGGACTGTTGTAAGGAGAAAAAAACAGAATTTCTTTTTTAAGAGGCACTGTTTTGTTTGCTGCAGATGGAGAAATGTTTGAAGGGTTCTGCAAGGTGAAGAAGGGTGTGGCAGTAATGTGGATTTCTGATGGGTGCAAGGGAATGAGTATTTTTAAAGGGGCTGTGACTCTGTAGGCAAAACAGTCTCTTAGAGGATTGGTGCGGAGGGGGCTGTAGTTCCGGCAGGAGAGGGGATGATTGATGGCAGGGTGTTAAATAAATGTGTTTGACTGATGTTAGGATGTTAAATAAATGGTGATTCTGAGATTTATTTAACAACAGTGAGAATAAACACAGTTACAGTATTTAACTGATTTGGGGCTCACTCCTTTTGTGTGTGTGTGTGTGTGTGTGTGTGTGTGTGTGTGTATATTCATTGCAAAAAACTTTGTTAATGCATCAGTTAGGATTAAAGTGACAAAAGTGGGGAATTGAGATGTTAGGGTTGAGACTCTACCCCCCCACTACCCCACCCCATCCTCCACAGACCAACAGATGTAGGGGTGTGCCATGAGGTCACGAGGCCCAACTCTCACCCCATTCCATGTGTAAACAGGTTGACATGCTACAGTAAAGGAAAATGGGGTGAGAGTTAGACCTGACAACCCCATGACACACCCTGACATCTATTGATCTGTGGAGGATGGGGAGGTGGGGTGGTGGGGAGTGGGGCTCAACCCTAACATCTCATTTCTCCACTTTTGTTGCTTTAACCCTAACTGATGCATTAACAAAGTTTTTTGCAATGAATTTCCTTACTTTTTGAAAAAGTGTACTATAACTAGTAAATAGCATGTGTTGGTGGGAGTGCGGGGCCCGAACCAAGCTACCCATTTCTGCATAACAATATGAGTTTGTGGGAGCATGGGCACTCTGGGCTCTGTGTTCCCACTTATACATAACTACGGAGCCATACAGCAGCCCTATAGGGCAAGGAACCCTTGTAACACTAATTTGCTAATATCTCAGCAACTGTAGCAGCTATAAAAAAATTCAAGTGCCATTGCAATCATGACAGTGAAGCCTCTATGGAAGATGGAATTGATAAAATCTGTATCTCGCGTTGTTTCTGAAATGCAGCCAACAAAAAACACTGTGGGTGCCACAATGTTATCCTATGGGAAAAATTTCAAATTGGTCATAGCATATCTATGGAACTGATAAAATATTTTACACCCAAACAGCATAAGTCACATCTCTGGGACACCCCCTTTATACCCTGCAAATTTCAAGCCAAAAGAAAAAACTGTTTATTTACAGTGTAACATACCCACCAAACTGCCCATTTGTGCATAATGATATGCATCTGTGGGAGCAAGGACCCTTCGGCCCTGCACTCCCACTTATACATAACTACAGAGCCATACAGTAGCCCAATAGGCCTGAAAAGGAATCCTTGTAACACTAATTTGCCAATATCTCAGTAACTGTACAACCTAGGAAAAAAATTTCACTACAGGTGTAATGTATGATTTCCAGATTTGTTTTTGTGGTTTAGATCACCAACCCACAAGTAATGAAAAATCCATATCTTGCTTTGTTTTCAAGATACGGGTGCTGAAAGTCGCTATGGGCGCCACAATGTTATCCAATGGGGAAAATCTCAAATTCTTGATGGCATATCTATAGAACCAATTAACTTTTCAAAGCATAAATAGCATAATTCACATATCTGGGGCATCCCCTTTATACTCTGCAAATTTCAAGTCAAAACACCAAACCGTTAATTTACAATGCAGTG
The DNA here is from genome assembly GCA_016271365.2 of Neoceratodus forsteri. Lineage (NCBI taxonomy): Eukaryota > Metazoa > Chordata > Ceratodontiformes > Ceratodontidae > Neoceratodus > Neoceratodus forsteri. Next base: position 145,905,052 of record CM028133.1, on the reverse strand, counting down.
GGAATGTTTTTAAAAGTTAGAAAATTCCTAGTATGTGAGGTAGCAAAATCCCTGATCGTGAGGTGAATCCCCATTTGCAAGCTGTCAAAATCACCATCTGTGAGAAATCCTTGACTGTCAGATTTTGGCCATCTGGTCCCTAAGTGACGGTCAAGGATTTTGTTACCTCGCGAAAGGGGATCGGCTCGACGGTGGGGATTTTGACAGCTTCCGAATGAGGATTTTTCCAGCTCATGAAAGGGGATTTAAAACCTAATTGCTTAGGAGTTGGCAACTCCTATCTGAGCCGATCCCTTTCTTGAGGCAGCAAAACTTGACCGTGAGTCAGTTCTCGTCCACGAGAATGGCCATCTGGTCCCTAAGTGATGGTCAAGGATTTTGCTAGCTCATGAAAGGGGATTGTTTGCAGACAGGGATTTTGTCAGCTCACAGATGGGATTTTATCAGCTCACAAAAGGGGATTCAAAAACACAATTCCCTTTCGCAATGTCACAAAATCCCTGTCTGTGAGCTGATCCTCTTTCACGAGCTAGCAAAATTCTTGACTGTGAGTCAATCCTCATTCACGAGAATCATCTGGTCCCTAAGTCACACTCAAGAATTTTGCTACCTCATGAAAGGGGATCGGCTCGCAGACAGGGATTTTGTCAGCTCGCGAAAGGGGGTCGGAAGCAAGTTGCGGATGAAGAATTTCAAAATTTAGAATGGCCATTTTTTGGCCAAAATGAAGCAAACTAAAGGTATAGATTTGTAGAGGGCATCACCCTGAACAAAACCCATGCCTTATTGCAATAAAAAGTCACCCTTGAAGGAAGGTACGACATTTTGTTTGGGGGAAAAAATGAAAACAAGGTGGTGGCTCACGAACAAGGAATTTTTTCTCACAGACAAGATTTTTTAAATCCCCGTTCACAAACTGACAAAATCCTTGACTGTGAGCCCAATCCCCTTTCGCAAAAAATACATATAAATCTTGGAGTGAATTGAGCATGCTCAGAACCTAAAAATTAAAAAATTAAATAACTTTGAAACAGATTACTATTTTTTCACCATACCAAAGCTGGACTGTTCTGTGACCTAAATTCTTTCTACTCTGTAAGTTTCAGACCAAATGACCAAATGGTGTGGACAAAAAATGTGTCAAAAGTGTTGAACAACACATTTTTCAGTGCTTTGTGGCATAAAAACTGTAAGTCTGACCAAAACATAACTTGGCAAATCAAGAGATCTATAGTATGAGACCATGCATTCCAAATTTCATGAAAATCTGTTGAACATTGCAAATTTTTTAACGTGCAAAATTTGGGGTCCAACATTAAAGTGCCTACTCAACCCTAACTATACTGGTGCGACAGCACCAGCATAATATATATATATATTTTCTACTTCAATTCTCTTTCTCACCCAGGTTATGAGCAGAGTTGTACCCCCTCATCTGTGCCTGGACTGACCACCCTGCATTCCCCCCAGGCTGCCCAGACTGGGAGGCCCACAGCTTACCCCTGCATCAGAGCTCCCTGGAGGGGAGAGGCCGACATATACCAGAGGCCCCAGTGGAGACTTATGACTGGGGTGTCATTTGGGTGGCAATCTAGGGGCTTTACCATGCTACCATGCCTAGGGGTTTTCCCCTTAGGTTCCCCTCCGCCAGGAGGTGCAGACATGCAGTGATGTCAGGTCGGGTGCACTCCCGCACCTGACCTGCAAATGTCCACACATGCTTCTGCCCACTACCTGCTGGTCCTGGTTGCTGCACACTCAGTCTCCAGTGGGTGTCACTGGCATGCCAGGAAGCCAAAACCCTCCCCTCAGAGGAGGAGAGCTGTCCATGGGATGCTCATCCTACCTCCCCACGGCTGACCATCTGCCGCTCCGTGCTTGTTCTCGAACATGGGTTCATCAGCACTGCTGGCAGTACTACTACCGCTGCACCGGTGGGCCAGCTTTGGTTTTACATATTGATATTTAGAAGCTCTAGCAACATCATATACCAACATATCAAGTTTGTTGTTTCTAAACTTTCATTTAAAAAAAATGTCTAACTCTAACAGTTCCAAATTTGTCCCATTTAACTATCTTTTGAAAGATTTAATCTTTGGAACCATTAGGGCTAGAATCTTAATTGTTTTGAAAGGAAAGTTTCAGAGTTTGGCCATTAGGAATGAGTCCTAGTGATGCAACTTTCTGAGTATACTTTGATACATGTTTTTATTTGCCACACAGATAAACAAACATTTATCAACGCCGAATGCTTTCTTGCTTACATTTATTTATTGAGATCTTGGATTAACACCTTTGAGCAGAAAGCTCTTTCATAGGTTCCACGTCAAGTATGACACAAATGAGAATACAGATATGTTCCACAGATACAGATACAGCAAGAAACAATTGAAAACTGTCTCCAGGCATAAATTCTAACAATAGTTACATAAGCTAAGCATGTACAGGGTACAGAGTGAGAACAAAGGTTAACGTTTCACTGAGTAATGGTAACATAACATGAGACGCTTGTTTAAAAATGAGAATTGTACAACTAACAACATAGGCAGATAATTGGATTGTGCCAGAGTCAAATAAAGAAGAAAGAAAGAAAGAAAGATCTTGCACCAGTAGAGAGGGATGGGGAGGGAGGAGGAAAGTGTGGGGAGAGAGAAGACAACCAGAGGAGGGGGGTAGGATGGGCATAGATTGGAGGGAAAGGGAAGAATAATTATGTAGTCAAAGTGGAATAAGGGGGGGGAAGGAGGGGTGGAGAAGAGTAGGGAGGAAGAGGTGGTGCAGGTAGTGGGGTGATGATGAAGATGTATTAAGGTGGCAGGGAGAAAAGAGGTATGAATGATGGAGGGGCCAAAAAGGGAAGAGGAGATGGAGGGAGGTAGGAGGAAAAATAAATAATTTAGGCAGGGGTAGAAAGCCCATGAAAGTGTTAACTTGACTGGGGGCCCAAGAAATGGACATGAAGCATAACATTTTACTAATCAATAGAGATCACAGAGATTGCAAATGGAAGGAGCAAGGTAAAGGCAAATTAGCGTTAGCAGTCACAGGCTGTTTGCTGTGTAGGTAGTTGGCATTCATAGTGCTGAGGTGATAATGAACAAAGTAATAACATGAGTCATAATATTGAAACTGTCATCATTGGGAAATGAAGTGGTTTACACATAACGTTGTTGTTTTCTTAGATTGTGACATAGGATTTTCAAAATAGTAGTTTTTTATTGCCCCAGCATATGAACATGACAGGTGTCACTGCTTTGTGAAATGGCCACAAAAACAGGAGATGGAGGGGATTTGCTAATGACACCTGCCAAGTTCATTTGATAGAGGTAAAAAACATGAGCATGTTGAAAATGTGGGGGAAAAAGTAAAAATATTGCGAAGTTATATGTAGAAGTTGAAAAAATTGAAATGTTTGTTCATATTTTTTTCCAATTTTGAACTCAAAAGTTCAACATAGTATTTTAATAATACCATCTTAGGAACATTACATGTCTCATTTATGGAATCATTTCTAATATTGCATTTTGTAGGCTGGCACTACAGTGACAACTTTACAGCGATGTGGTCAATACCGACAATATCGACACATCACTGTAAAGTCCGCTCGGGACCCCAGCACTCTTTCCCAAGGTCCTGCACCCCCTCCTCAAATCAGCTGTGACTCACAGTTGATTACGTTAGGTTGGGGGAGGTGTGGGGAGGTGCAGCCCCCCCCCCCACAGAACAACACCTTTGTCTTCCTACGGCACAATGCTGACTGCAATTGTGGTCAACGTGGTGTCGGGGAAATGTCACATCAACAAGAAATAGTTGATGCAGCATCATAGATCCAAGGCATTTTGGGGCATAAGTATGAAAAGATGTTTGGGGCAGATGTCATGTTTATGGCATTGTGTGAAAAGAATGGCTGTTGGTCACAACCTGGTAAAATAGCAAAGGTAGGAGTAAACTGACTGGGACCTAAACGTGCAGGGGTACACTATGCTTAGGAAGGATAGAAAGGAGGGCAGAGGGGGTGGAGTGGCTATGTTCATTAGAGATGACATAGAAATTACTACGGTAGAAGAGGCAGAGGGAAACGTGGAGGCCTTATGGGTCACCTTACGATCCCCAGCAGGAGATGAGGTCAAGCTGGGTGTAGTATATAGTATATAGGCCCCCCGGGATGAGTGATGTTCTAGAGGATGGTTTGCTGACAACATCAGCTCCAGTGTGGACCAAAAGGGAAGGAGTGGCATTGATGGGGACCTTAATATGCCAGGTACAAACTGGGGAACCATGTCCTCTAAGGTGGCCAAGGAGCAGAGGCTGCTGGATGGCTTCCAGGATGTGTTCTTAACACAGCATGTGATGGAGCCCACAAGGGAAGAGCATGTCCTGGACATGGTTCTGGCAGATGGGGATCTGGTAAGGGACCTGGTTGTAGAGGACCCCCTGACTGGGAGTGACCACAATACTGTCTGGTTTCAAATAAGCATGGGGGGAATGGGGGTGAGATCTAGGACACTGGTAGGACTTTAGGGGGCAGACTTGTGGGCATGGGAAATATTCTCAAGGATCACTTGAAGGGATTACATCAATGACAAATGTGGAAAGGAGATGGGAGGTCATAAAATGGGGACTTCCATGAGGCAGTCAGGATCTGCGCTGGTTGAAACGAAAGGGAGCAAGGTCACATAAACCATGCTGGTGGTCCAGTGAGGTACAGGTAGCGGTCAGAGAAAAGAAGGCGGCCTACAAAAAATATAAAACAACAAGAGGGGATAGGGATAAGGAAATGTACCATCTTGCATCTAGAAAAGTCACCCGGATGGTGAGGGGAGAAAAGTCCAGTAAAGAGCAATGACTGACACAGGGGATACATGGAGGGGAAAAGAGGTTCTTCCGGTACATTGGGGAGTGGAGAAAAACTAAGGGCCATCTCAGCAGATTGAGATCAGAAGGAGGGTGGGTGGAAGAGGCGAGGGACCAGGCAGAGGTATTTAATGAGTACTTTTACCTCTGTTTCACTAGGGAGGGGGGATGGGATATCTACAAAGCAATGCATTATGGGATAGAAGTGCAGTGAGGGACTAGGGGAGCAACAGAAATGGAGCAAGAAGGAGGAGAGGCACCTCAGGTGTCACATCTGGATAAGGACAAAGGCTTAGTAAGGTGGAGGGGACGGATGATGCTATCTCTGCCAAAGGTGTGGTTAGCCTCAAGGCCCTAAAGAAAGACAAATCTTGGGCCAGATGGCATTCATCCGAGAGTACTATGGGAATTGGCGGACATACTGACTGCACCCCTGGTGGAGCTCAACAGGTCACTTGAGACAGGGAGGGTACCTAGATTGGCAGAGGCACATGGTGCCAATCCATAAAGGGGGTCGAGGAAGTACCAGGATAACTATAGACCCATCAGTTTGACTCGTGGTGGGAAAATTAATGAGGGTATACTAAAGGAAACGATTGGGGTGTACTGGAAGAGGGAGGTCTGGATAGTCGGCAACATGGGTTTGTGCAGGTAGATCATATCAAACCAATCTTGTGGAGTTCTACGAATGGGAAACATCAGAACTGGTCAGGAAAGCCTGTGGATGTATTATTCTGGACTTCAGTACATGCTTGACTCTGTCCCCCACAATGGTCTGGTGGAGAAACTGATGGGGTTAGAGTAGGCCCTTTGACGGTCAGATGGATTGAAAACTGGCTAGCTGGACGCACCCAGAGAGTAGTGGTCTGTGAGGAGCTCTCGAACCCTAGAGAGGTTGGTAGTGGGGTACTGCAGGGCTCGGTCCTGGGTCCGATCCTGTTTAATGCATACATATCGGACATCAGGGAGGGTATAGGGTATGAAATGAGTCTCTTTGCTGATGACTCCAAGATGGGATCAGTAGTTGAGGGAGAAGAGGGAGGTTGGCCCTGCAAGGGACCTGGACACCCTGAAAGCTGGGCTCACATGGAAATTAATTCATCATCACTAGTGCAAGGTGTTGTATCTAGGGCGGGGAAACCCTAAACACAGATACAGCCTGGGAGGGGAGGTGCTGGAGGCCTCAATAGGGGAAAAAGATCTAGGGGTCATGGTGGATGCATGTATGAATAACCCTGAGCAGTGCAGGAGAGCAGCTAGCAAGACAAACGGGTTGTTGGGATGCATCGTAAGGGGGATCACCTCTAGTAGCAAGGAAGTGATTCTGCCACTGTACAATGGACTGGTTAGACCACACCTTGAGTACTGTGTACAGTACTGGAGACCACACTTGAAGAGGGACACAGCTCCCTGAGAGAGTACAGAGGAGGGCAACTAAGATGACATGAGGGCTAGGGATTTGACTGATGAGGGACAGACTTGAGGAGCTCTGTCTGTTTTCATTGGAGGAGAGGAGAGACGGGGACATGATTGAGGTCTTCTAAGCACTCAAGGAATAAATAGGGCAAACATGGAGGGATCTTAGACTAAAGCAGGGAGGTATCACCAGAGGGCATGGTTTGAAGTTGGAATGTGGAAGGGTGAGGGGGGAAAAGAGGAGGAGGTTTTTCACTGAGAGGGTGGTGGACCCTTGGAATCCACTGCCTGGTGAGCTGGTTCAGAGATCCACAGTGGAGGGCTTGAAGAGAAGGTGGGACAGACACAGAAAGTGGATGTATCAGTTGATGGCCTGGCCCAGGGGGGTGGGAATGGATGATAGGGGTTTCTGGAACACAAGGGGGAGGGTCTCGGCACCCAACTAGGGATCTGAGGTTCGAGCAGACTCGATAGACCATAAGGCCTAATCTGCTGGCAAATAGTATGTTAGTATGTTAAACATTGAAGAATTTCAACTTTTCTTCATAAGTTCATCATTTTTGAAATTTTGAGCCCAAATATTCAACATAGTGTTATTATGACCCCACCTTGTGATCAAGACAAGAGGAATTTGGCAATATGGGGATACTTGTTTGAGGGGGATTGAGGGGTGCTGGGCTACATTTATTGACCAGTGACCAAGAATCTTGCAGAACAAAGGGAGGGGCTGTAGCAGGAGAAACACTAGAGGTTGCAGCTAGATTTCCCACCAACAATCCCTGCAAGCTGGACTGGAGGAGCGACTGAGGAAGGGGAATCACCAGGGAAGGAGCAGCATGGCGGAGAAGGGCAGAATTTCAGGGAAGTGTTCTTTCTTTGTTTTTCCTTGTCTTATGCCACTCAGTATAAATTTAAAGCATAATTGTGAGCTGCATTATGTTTTACCCTTTTCAGGGAGAAGTGACAGATATCAGGGCACTGCTTGTCTTGATGAGGGGAATGTTTTATTTCAAAATTGTTTTTGCCTACTTGGAGGATAAACTTTCAAATTAGTTACGAAGGTGCAAAGTGGACTGGCTGAGGTGTGTTTGAAAGAGAGGGGGCTGACTGTCTCTTGAGAGAGATGGAGATCGGTGGATGGGCTAATAGGAGAGGAGTAAATGGGTGTAATTTACAAACAAAGGGAGGGGGCCTTTAAACATTGGGCAAGGTCCCTAGCTGATCAGTCGGATGCCGAGCTGTGAGTGAGGGAGGGGGTGTTGGAAGAAACACCTGCTAGTTACGGGCACAGAGGGCGATTTGGGGATACTTGTTTGAGATGGGGATTAAGGTGTGCTTGACTATATTTTTGACCGGCAACCAAGGTTCCTATGGAACAAGGGGAGCATCTGTAGCAGGAGAAATGCCAGAGGACACAGCTGGATTTCCAGTGACTATCCCTGCAAGTCAGACAGGAGAAGCGACTGAGAAAGAGGAATCACCATGGAAGGAGCAGAGCTGGGAAGGAGGACATAATTTCAGGGCAGTGTTCTTTCTTTGTTTTTCCTTGTCTTTTGCCACTCAGTATAAATTTAAAGCATAATTGTGATTTACAGTATATTTTAACCTTTTCTGGGAGAAGCGGCAGATATCAGGGCACTGCTTGTCTCGACGAGGGGAACATTTTATTTTAAAATTGTTTTTGCCTATGTGGAGGGTAAACTTTCAAATTAGTTACAAAGGTGCAGAGTGGACTGGCAGAGGTGTGTCTGGAAGAGAGGGAGGTGATTGTCTCTCTCTCTCTCTCTCTGATCTTGAGAGAGAGAGAGAGACGGGGATAGTCCCAACTCCCCTTCCCCATCTCACCCTCCCCAGGCTCCTCTTGCTTTAATGGGGGTCACACCCTTAACCTATACACCATTCTTTATTTATTAAATAATATACTTTATTTAGTATTTTCACACCTGAAACAAAGAAAAATACATACACACAATCAACAACCCCCCCAACCCCCACCAAGTGAATTCAGTACATCAGGTGCATGTAAAGAAAGCTGCAACACTGAGTTTGCAAGGCCAGACAAATACAGGAACTATAATGAGCACTGGTACGGCCTTACCAAGTGAAAATAAAACTTATACACCATTCTGACTAGCAGACAGGTCTAAATCACACAACTAAACAAAGAGGGGTATTAAGAGGCTACAGATAACATTCAGGACAGGGCACAAGTGCAGTGGTGAGTAGAGACTGGAAAGGGGAGTCAATGATGAGGATGATTAAGGGTGTGGAGGGCGCAAGGAGATGAATCAGACAGGAACACAGAGGTGAAGGGGGGGAAAAGAATAGGGGAAAGGCAGGTGAGAATGTGGGAAAGGTAACAGGTTGCAGTGGCCGTGGGCCAGCCATCTTCTTAAGGATTGCATGGAGGGTGGGGGGTGCTAGTGAAACAGCTTGACAATTAAGGGTAGAGATTGCAAGGCTGAGAGAACTGTGGGAGGGGCTGGGGGGCCATCTAGGGACAGGGTCCAAAGAGGAGACTACCCAGCCAGTCTGGCAAGCAGGCCCAGGGTAGGGAAGGGGGGGGGCTAAAAAAGCCAGAATCACCAGATCAGCAGGAAACTAGGGAACCAGAGTTGGGGGGGGTGGACACAGGTCATAAATAAGGGGAAAACAATGCCAAGGGCAATGCAGGAAAGAAAGGTGACAAGACATTGGGTCAGGGAAGAACATTAAGGCCACAGGAAAGAGCAATAGATTCTCAGTGCTGGCGAGCCTGGAGGACCAGGTGCAGGGGCAGCTCAGAGGGGAGAGAGGTGAAGGGGTGGGTTAAGAGGAAACAATGGGAATAGCTGTCAGGCAGAACAAAGATGGGGGAAGGGTGTACACAGGAGGGCAGAAGAAAGGATGAGTGAGGAGCCAGAGGGGACAAATCAAGGTGAGGAAGGGCAGAAGACAGGGAAGAAGGGGTGTTGAGGTTGATCCAGGCAGAGAGAGGAGGTTGGGGGAACAGGAAGTTGATGAGCTGGGGCGAGATGGCAGTGGATCAACTGGTGGTGACAGGGGGAGGGGGGAAGGCGGAAGGGAGGAGTGAAGAAGGGAATGGGCATGACAGGAGAAAAAAGGGGGAGAAACAACTAAGACATTGAGGGAGACTGCATCCAGGATGGGGGAAATATACAGGGGGTGAGCATGAAGGAGAAGGCAGAGCCATAGTTGTGGGGGGCTCGATTATAAAAGGAGTGAGATGGGGAGGCAAGAGAACCAGGAGGGGTCACATATTTGTGGAATGCATGCCAGGCATGACAGTGAAGAAGGTGGGGTAATATCTTAACAGTGTGGGGAGGGACCGGGAGAACATTCACTTGGTGGTGCACCTGGGCACAAATGACCTGTCAGGATGCACAGTTGGGGAGGTGCAAGAGAGGTTTAGGGAGGTGGGTAGTTTATGTGAGCAGACATGGTGCTCGGTTGCTTTCTCGGACGTTCTCCAAGTGCCCAGGGCCAGCACAGCCAGGAAGCAGCAGATACAGGAGTTCAACATATGGTTAGAGCAATGATGTTAGTCCTGGGGGTATGGGCTGGTGGGAGGGTGGGGTGAAATATGGAAAAATAAGAACCTGTATGTCCAAGACAGGCTGCACTTGAGTAAGTAAGGCACAGCTGTACTGAAGCAGAGGCTGGGGGAATATATAGCTACCAAGGTACTGTTAAACTAAGTGAGGTGGGAGGCAGAGGACTGGAAGACAAGGAGAGTCTCCAGACTGGCCTCCCACTCCATCCCCCTGAGCCAGTAGCGAGGTGAAAAGAGAGAACTCAATCTCAAGGAAGGAGAGCAGGAAAAGTGATCTAGAAGAGGGCATTGAAGGGGGAAGGACAAACTGGAGGGTGGTCTCCTTGAATGCTTCCTTGAAGGCCTCGGGAACAAGTCTGCTAAACTGCAAGCACTGATGGAGGAAAGGGAGGTGGACATAGCTGCCATCACCGAAACATTGGCCACCCAATACCAGGACTGGAACCTAGTGGTCTCAGGGTACAAGTTGTACTGGAAAGATAGGGGAGGGTGGCTATTTATGTAAGGAAGGAACACTTTTAGCAGAGAGGAGATGAGGAGGGAATGGATGAGGCATTAAGGGTACAGTTGTAAGAGGAGTTTACCATACGCTTGGTCAGTTGCTAGCACCGACATCCCCTGGCAGTGACAGCTACCATGCTGGACTGTCGGCATTGTAGCTTCTGGGATGTCAGTGCTTATCGAGGGGTTGTTCTCTGAACCCCCATGTGTGGGGTTCCACACCACACCCCCAGTCTCTAGGATTCCAACTCCCAATCAGAGTTGGACCGGGGGGATGCGAAACACCCAGCAAGGCAGTCTTGGTCACTGCACAGACTATCACAGCGATGTGCGGGTTTTTGCCCAATTCTTGTTGCTGTGATGGTCTTCGCAGTGTCGGAGTCGCTGCGGTGACAGTATACCTTGCAGGAGACCCAAAAGGGAAGAGGATGAAGCTGGGGGGGGGTGTACAGGTCACTGGCACAAAGCAAGGATATCGATATAGAGCTGGGGGAGCAGATTAGGAGAGTCTGTGCAAAGGGTCACACCATCTTAGTGGGGGACCTCAACCTGCCGAAGGTGGAGTGGAGTACCCTTGCTACCACAAGCATCAGGGAACAGGTCATCCTGGAAGCTTTCCAGGACAGCTTCCTGGTGCAACTGATAAGGGAGCCAGCTACAGAAAGAAATATACTAGACCTAGTGTTGACAAATGGTGAGAGCATCCAGGAGTTGAGAGTGGAGGTCCCCCTGACAGGGAGCAACCACCATACCATGTGGTTTTCACTTAGTATGAGTAAGGTGACAGCCAGGACTAGGACTAGGGTGATTGACTTTAGGAGGGCAGATCTTAGGAGGATGAGTGTCATATTGGAAGGGCACCTCACCAGAATCTAACCACACATGGCTGCTAACCAGAAATGGAAGATTGGGAGATTATAAAGCAGGGGTTAACAGAGGCCACAAACTCATGTTCAAAACTCCAAAACAAGAAAGCTAGGTCAAAGAGGTAAAGCTGGTTATGCAGGGGAGGTGCTAAGAAGAATTAAGGAGAAAAGGACCACCTTCAGACAGAACATGAGATCCAAATGGGAGGAGGACAAGGAAGAGTACAGGAAGAAATCAAGAGAAGTGAGCAGATCGGTCAAGGCAGCCAAGGCAGCAAAAGAGCTTAGGCTGGCACAGGGGATAGGAATAGGGGAGAAGGATTTCTTCAGGTACGTAAGAAAGATAAGGATCTGTAAGGATCAGATTGTTAGGATTTATTTTTGGTTAACTGTTTTTATTTTAGTCTTTGGTAACCGGGTAAGGCCCACTAGGCACAAGTGCCTGTTTTCAGGGGTGACCTGGGAGCACTGGGCGGTTAAGTGACTTTCTCCAGAGTCACACAGTATGCAAGTGGAGGTTGTGAGAATCAAACTCAGGTCTGGTCTGCTGCATGCATCAAGCTCATTCACACCTTGTTCCTCTAACCTCTAGGCTATACTGCCAGCCAAAGGATTTAGGTGGACAGAGGGAGGGTGGATGGAAATTAGAAGGGGGAGGATCAGGCAGATGCACTCAGTGAGTACTTCTGCTCTGTATTTACCAGAGAGAAGCTGAGACCAATGCCTCTGGGGAAGGAATCAGTGGGCACAGGTGGGACACAGCTTGTAGAGGGGGTAATCCCAGATAGCAGAGTACTAGAAGGTCTTAGAGCCCTGAGGGTAGACAAAGCACCAGGTCCAGATGGAATACACCCCAAGGTTCTGAAGGAGATGGCGGAGGTACTGGCAGGACCACTGGCAGACTTATTGAGCACCTCCCTGGAGTCTGGATGCATGCTTCAGAACTGGAGGATGGAACACATGGTGCCCATCCATAAAAGTGGGCCCAAGCGTGGGCCAGGGATCTATGGGCCAGTCAGCATCATCTCAATCATGGGGAAGCTCATGGAGGCTATCCTCAAGGAGAGGTTGGTAGCCTTCCTGGAGAAAAATGGTCTCCAAGACAGCAGGCGGCATGGGTTTGTCACTGGTAGATCCTGCAAGACAAACATGATTGACTTCTACGACAGGGTAACAAGGGCAATTGACAAGGGCCAGGCAGTTGATAACCTGTATTTGGACTTCAGCATGGCCTTTGATTTGGTACCACATGGGAGGTTGGTAAGCAAGCTGGGATACCTAGGGGTGGGGGAGAAGATGGTGGGGTGGGTCAAAAGCTGGTTGGCAGATAGGCAGCAGTGGGTTGTTGTAAGGGAAGGGGGACTCTCATCTCCAAAATCTGTGACAAGTGGGATCCCACAGGGCTCGGTGCTGGGTCCAGTGCTGTTTGGCATATTCATCGCCAACATAACAGATGGGGTTAGCAATAAAATCAGCCTGTTCATGGACAACACAAAGATAGATGCAGTCATGGACAACACAGAGGGGTGGCAAAGACTGCAAGAAGACCTGGTAAAGCTCAAACATGGTCAGACACATGGCAGCTGGGTTTCAATGCAAAAAAGTGCAAAGTTATGCACTTGGGTGCGAAGAACCACAACTTTTGCTATAGACTGGATGGGATACAGTTATCCACTTCAGAGGAAGAAAAGGATCATTGGGTACTAATCACAGGGCAAATGAACCATTCAGCACAGTGCAGGAAGGCAGCAGCAAAGCCAACAAGATGTTGGGGTGTATAGCCAGGGGAATCACCTCAAGGAGGAGGGAGGTTATCCTGCCACTGTACAGGTCACTGGTCAGAGAGAATCTGGAGTACTGTGTACAGTTGTAGAGTCCCTATCTAAAGAGGGATGTCAAGCTGCTGGAGGGAGTCCAGCACAGAATGACCCAGATGATCACAGGCATGGAGAGAAAACCCTACAAAGACAGACTGAGGGAACTCATCATGTACTCCCTGGAAGACAGGAGGGATAGAGGAGATATGATTGAAACCTTCAAATAGATGAGAGGCATAAACAGAGTTAGTACAGAGTGGATTTTAGGTTAAAGGAGGGAGGGAGGGCACTAGAGGAAGCAGTCTGAAACTGGAGGAGGAAGGTTCAAAAGGAAAATGAGAAGACACTACTTCACAGAAAGGGTGGTGGCAGGGTGGAACACACTGCCAGAGGAGGTGATAACATTGAAGTCTGTTGGCAGTTTTGAGAGGGGATGGGACAGGGTCAGAGGGAAGGTCGCTACTGGACTGAGAGGGGAGCAGCAGCAGAGTAAAAGCTGATAACTGCACAATTGAGCAGACTTGATAGACCTTAGGGCCTGTATCTGTTGGTGTTTTTTGTACTGTATGTTCGTAATTTTTTTAAATGCTGTCCAAAAGGTGATTTTGCGGAACAACTGTGAAAACATGATTTGGAGGGGATTTGAGAAATCATGTCTGGCTTGTTCATGAGGTGGTGTAAGAGAAAAGAGTATGTTGAAAATCTGGAGGGAAAATGTACAAAAATAGCAGTTATGAGAAAGCACCGAAGAATTTCAATGTTGCTGCATGACTTTGTTGATTTTTAAGATTGTGATCCCAGATTTTCAACAAAGTGGTTTTGTTATGTTGGCTCACGCTTCCGCGCCAGCCAACATATTGCATTAGTAGCAGATTTGGAGGCACAGTCACTGTTGGGCGAATGCAGGGCATGCATCAGTAGGTGTGTCCCTCATTCTCCAATAAGCCAGTATGTAGGCACCACACCAGGAACACATAATGTGGTGAGCACATCTAAGGAAAGGTTCACTGCAATGAGAGCAAAGCTCGCCATACACTGCAGCACCTCCCAACATGCCTTCCCTGGTGAAACAGAGTAAAAACATGGCAGCACACTGCCTGCCACAATGCCAACTTTGGGGGTTCCCAATCCACCTTTCGGCATGCCCTGACCCAGTTTATGTGCCAACGGGGAGCCCATTACCCATTGGCATAATGCCCCCCATTTGTTATGTGCTGAGGGGTGCCCAATTCCCCAGCTCTTGCCCCTTCGATATGTGCTGACGGGGTGTCCAACTCTGCTGACTAGCCCTCAACATTTCAGGTGGCATACTGGGAGCCCACCCAGCATGCCAAATGCCCCTGTGAAAAAAAGTCCCACAATGTTTTTTTAACCTGTAAAAGAAGAAAATGGTCCCAGTCTGTCCAGCTCCTGCCCCAATCCGCACCCACCCTCTGCGTACCCTGCCTCCCCATACTCCCTCACCCCATACTTACCTCTGGAGTCCAGCACAATGATCTTCTGTGGACCGGGAACACGTCTGCACTCTTCAAAGCCGACCGTGACCTGAAGAAATGCCGGTAAGCTGTATAATAGCATAAATAGGGTTTTTTCAACTTTGGTGCATATCTCGGGCATTTTTTGGAATTTTTGCACCAAATTTTCAACATGGGGTTATTGGGGCCCCTCCTCATGAATTCAGTCACTGTTATGGTGTTATTCGGTACTGAAGGGTGAGTTCACAGTCACTGCATGTAATCACCTGTAGGGACTGAGTAATGAAATGACAGTGTCACTATTCATGAGGGAGCTTTCAAAAAGCCTATGTTGTAAATTTGGTGAAAGAAATCCAAAAAATGGCTGTTTTACTAGAGTGTGTTGCACTGTTTCCACACACGCTTGTAACTTCATGAATTTGCAATATTTTCACTCAAGATTTTCAAAATTGTCATTTTTCCACACCTCCTTATGAACAGTACAGCTGTCATTTTACATATCCTGGCTGAAATGTGTTTTCACACATCCGGCAATGAATTGCGTGGTCGCTTTCGAAATCAGTTTTCGGGACAGTTTGAGAAAATGAAGGTGACACTGTTCATGAGCAGAGGTCCTAAAATGCCCATGTTGAAAATTTGGTGATGGAAGTCCATAAAACGATTGTGTTACAAGCGTGCATTGCACAGTTTCCACGAACCCTTGTAACTTCGCAAATTTGCAATATTTTCATGCCAGATTTTCAACACTGGCATTTTTCCACACCTCCTTATGAACAGTACAGCTGTCATTTTTCACAGCCTGCCCAAAATGTGTTTCCGCACCTGTAGCGCACAATGGCGGTGGCGCTGTGGGAAATCAACTTTTGAGACAGATTAACAAAATCACAGCACCACTGTTCATGAGGGAAGGTCCCAAAATGCCTATGTTGAAAATGTGGCTAAAAAAATCCCAAAAATAATTGGGTTACGGACGTGTGTTGCGCAGTTTCTATGCATGCTGATGACTTCACCAATTTTTCATATTTTCACTCCAGATTTTCAATGTTGCCATTTTTTATGCCTCCTCATGAACAATACAGTTGTCATTTTCCACATCCTGCCCAAAATGTGTTTTCATCCCTGTGTTGCCAAATGGCATAGCCGCTGTTCAAAATCACCTTTCAACTAACAAACTGATTATGCCACTCTTCATGAGGTGGGGTCACAAAAAGCCTATGTTGAAAATTTGGAGTGAAAATACCAACAAACACCTACAATGTTAGGGTTTCCCACCCTGTAGAGACTGCCAGGCTTCAGGGGTGTGACTTGGGATCATTGGCTGTAATGCTCACGCCATTCCACCCCCACCTCCACCCTGCAGCCAGTGACAGGCATCAAGGTGTGCCTTGGAGTGTTCGGCCCCAAAGTTCACCCCATTCTCCTATACTGCACCCATCTTAGCATATTTCCTTATGGAATGCAGGAAGTATAAAGCCCAAAGACCACTAAGCACACCACAACACTTGTCAGTGTCTACAGGGTAGGGTGAGGACCAGTCTCCTATACTGCACCCATCTCAGTGTATTTCCTTATGGAATGGGGTAAGTATAAGGCCCAAAGACCCCAAAGCACACTACGACACTTGTCAGTGTCTACAGGGTAGGGTGTGGTAAAATGGCATGAGCATTATAGCTGATGCCCTAATGGCACACCCCAGCGCCTGTCAGTCTCTGCATGGTGGGGCTGGGGTTGGCATCAGTTCCATGCTTCACTGCCATTTCTATTATGCATCTCTAACTCCTGCACTACCAATGCCAATGCCAGCGAGACAACATCCAGCATTGACAAATGCTTGTTACCCCACCTTATGATCAAGACAAGTGGAATTTTTAAAATCTCATCTTAAAGGTGAATTTGTGGAGTAAGTATGAAAACATCTTTCGGAGGGGCTTGAAAAAATACACCTACCTTGTTTGTGAGGTAGTGAAAACCAAGGTTATGTTGAGTTAAGCCTATTTAAAATGATATGCCAAGCTGATGTAGCTGTCTTTACCACACTGGAAAAACTGTCTTCCCCCTCCAGAAATAATCAAACAAATTTACAGCTTTTAAGGGCTTGACAGATAAAATACAGACACAATCCCGCTTCAACAAGTCAAACATCTGGCCAATGTTTGTCTCAGTTACCCCAGCTGATCAGATTATGGGAAAAAATAGACTTACGACTGCAGTCTGTTTCCATCACTTTGCAAGAGCGTCTTTCTCACATTGCAGTATTGGAGACTTTTTAAAGTTTACTACACCATTGGCTAAGGTCTCAGTCCCCCCACTGATTTTAAAAATACTGCTGGCTTCTGTCTCTGCACCACTTCATCTTCCCAGCACTGCAGAGTTTGACAGGAGCCAAAACATCAGGCTACAAGACTCCCAAATGTGATTTCACTTATCTTCTGGCAGTGGATCAGTTACTGAGCACCACTCACACCGGCGCAGGATTCTCAGTGTAAACAGGCCTACCATTTCTACCAGTGATATTCTGCAGATACTGCATGAGCACAGTATACTCAGATGGCAATTACTCCAATGTGTCAGGCAGGACAGTGTGACATTGTTATCGCAGAGTGCTTCATCTTGGTATGCAGCACTGTACATGGAAGGAGGAAGGTGCAGGAGGAGATTGGAATCCCAAAGACAGGCAAAGGGGGAGAGAATTGAAGGGCGCAAGCCCATGGTTATGTGGGGGAAGAGGTCCTCCCCCACATCCTACTTTAACCTTGCAGCAGACTCCCGCTCTGCTTAGAGCGAGTCACACTCACCCACCATCCTCCCCTGACACCTTCTCTTTCTGAGGCACTCTTATCCCACCAGGGGGGTCTCATAATACTAGACAAAGCTTCCTCCCTACAGGTGGGATACAGAGAAAAGCCAAAACCATCAAATAATAAATGATTCTCAGTTCAAGCATCCAAGCTCATTGCTCATATTATCCGATTCACATGTACTATAATCATTGACTTGATCATGTTCATGCTGAAGTAGCTAAGCACAAATCATTCCATAGTACTAGTACCCTAGTACCTAGCAACCATTGTCTACTTAACAGCTGGCCTCCATATCCTCAACCATCTACATCATTCAGCTATAGTATGTAATATAAGCACTGAGCTATGAACCACACATAACCTATAAACGAGTCATGATGATGTCTAAGATGCTGAATGTATGCTTTACTTTGGTTTTAATTAATGGGCATCCATTCCCAAGGCTTTTAACAAGATGGAGCATACGGAGATGTTTGATCTGGTGTCCTTAGTAGGATGATAGCGTAACAGTCATGTAACATCTGTTACACCGAGAATAAAAAATAGTTAGATTTGGGTACCTTTGGGTGCAGGTCATTAGAACCTGGGTTCAAGCCCTGGGGTAGGAGGGTGCTGTCAGAGAGAGAAAGAGAGAGAAAGTGGCCCTTGTACAGGAGAAGAGTAAACAAATAAATAGAGCTCTGCAAGCACATCAGTATCATTACAAGTGTGTAGTAGCTGGGTGGGGGAGGGGAGGACTGCCTGCCCCGGCACACACACTAACATTTTCACATAGCTTAATGAAGAAGTCATCACATTTTAATAAATGGCAATTCAGAGAAAAAAGGTGACGTTTGTATTGGTGGCCAGTGGGTTAGTATTTATATGCCCTGGCTACTTCAGTTACAGCCCTGGTAGTCTAGTGGTTAAAAGGGGCCAGCCTGGGTCTCCCTGTCAAATATTTTATTTATTTTAAAAATGTTTTGTGCTGGAATTGGAAGAGTGCAGTGCGCCACTTTGAAGAGCAAGAGATGGGGAAAGTGAGAAGCCGATCGTTGGTGCTACCATTGAGTGCGGGTGCACTTGTAAAGGAATCTCAAAGCTGCGCCCAGGCTGGCCGTGCATTAAACTGTGATGGTGGTCACTAAGCAGGCCCCAGCCTGCCACAGTAGTGCCTGTGCAATCATGTGAGAGGAGACGCAAGGCAGGCGTTCCTCTCACAGGCAGGAGAAACCAGATATTTGTTTCATTTAGTTGAGCAGGTGGCAAGCGCCAGGGAGTATTTTTAGGGACTAGCTCACATTAAATAAATAAATGGAGCACAGTCCAGAAATTGAGCTCCAAGAAGCTCCTGGAAGTAAAATCAAGCACAATATTAAAAAGCTCATGCTGGAAGCCATTTTAGAACTGCGGTAAAGCTGCTCGGAAAAAGGCAACCCATGGCATTCACTTGAGGATAAACCCAATAAAATGTATTTTTTTATGTATAAAAAGGCCACAAGGGGCTGAAGAGGAGTTTGAGAACCACATAAAAAGAAAATGGTGCCACAGAGATATTTAGTTTCTAAAACTGAACCATTTTAATGTGTTCTGTGTGCAGGGAAAGGATGTAACGGTTAGTGAAGCTGTAATGAGAAAGCTGTTTTTTCTAACTCATGCTGTTAAGTCTCCTTTTAGTTTACATGCCTCAAACTTGGCAGGAATGTAGCTCTGAGTATTCTTTAATGCAGAAAAAATAGTTTGTGATGGCTAAAGTGCAAGGCAGAGTGGGTCCCAGGAGGCATTATCCATGTAGTTCAGGCATTGAGAAGGTGGAGCTCAATGTGGGAAAAATGAATATTTAGATTTTCAACTGTAAACTGCAGAGGACAGCTTATTTAAAGGAGAAATTACTATTTGTGAGGAAATCTGAAGTAGAAGTCACTCAGAGAATGTTGTTTGAATAATTTGCTGAGAGAAAAGTTTATCTCTTAGCAACTTGGAGTTCCTGTGGAGAAATTTTCATAAAAAATATTCTGGGGAAAGCTTGAATTATGGCTTTTCTAGTCAGGAAGGTTTGGAAGTGCTTGAACCTTAGGAAAATGATTACTGTTATGCAACAAAATACATTGAAATAAATGGGAGTCCAGGCTGACAGGAAAAACAGCCTCGGAATCTTCAGGGAAAGCAGTTAGATTTCAAAAAGCTATTGATTCTATTGTGGCTTATGCTGCTGTAGAAAATGATTTGATTGGTCCTGAGCCTCTGGACTGGTCAGTGTCCATTCAGTGACCGGGATTAGAATATGCAAATGATTTGGGGGGATATAAGGAGCTGCACTGCCAATGTAAGGGGAGTTCAAGAAGGGAGAATGACCAGGAAGGAAGGACCCATGGGAAGAGGGTGTGTAGTCAGAAGAGGCCTGCTGTTGTGATAGGGTCTGGGGGACAGCCCTCAATTTAAGCGTAATGGGGATCACCTGTATCCCATTGCAGGGTCAGATAGAGTAATGAGTGAGAGCAGGGAAAGTATAGTTAGCCTGCTGCTTCAAGTACCTGTTGACTCCAGAAGCTGTCAAGTTGTCTTCACAGAAAAAATGCTACCACAAAAAGAATTCATCGCTCTCCAGGTTTTCCAACTCCACTGCAGCTCATTCCAGAGAGCCCTCAAGAATCTTCTTCAGCAGTCGAAAGGAATGTTTTATTGTAAACAAAAATCTCCTCAACTTTTGGAATTTGTTTTAAAATGAAAAAGACACTGACCTGAACTTAATTTGTCTTAAGTCCTTCTTCATAAAAGGGACTACTGCATAACTAAAGAACTGAATTTTAAAAGACTGGGGGATTGTGTCCTTGAATGTTTAAGTGAAAAAGCTGTCAATTGTATGTTACATGCTAATGTTTTAAAACTGCTTGCTACATGCTGTTGATTATTTGCTAAAGTTAAATGCAAAAGCTAACTGTTAAAGTCTTGGGGTGAGATATTCAAAGCAGTTGCACAGTGTGCAACAGAGATTCACCTGCGCAAGTGCAGAAGTGTGCCAATGAGCGATATTTAGTGAGAGCAGATGCACGGCTCAAATCACAGTGCGCCAATGTGCAACCCTAATGAATGCATGCACAAGTGCAGGGGGCGTAGCCATGAATAAGCGGCGCAGTGCAGTATTCAACAGGAAGCTGATGGCGCAAGTGCAGAGCAAGAGGGACATGCGCAGAGCAAACTTGAGCCCATAAAAAGAGGGAGCAAGCAAGGCACGGAGGCTTGCACCACAGGTGAGCAGGAGAGAGAAAGAGAGAGAGAGACACTGGCCAGGCAGGACAGCAGGAGGGGTACAGGACAGAGGCAGGAAGTGCCACAGAGTGTGGGACAGGGTATGTGACCCTGAAGGAGCCTGCATGTGTGAGCGTGTGTGTGTGAGACAGCAGTGGCTGCAGTAACTGCAGCGTGAGCCTGTGAGCCTGGTCACAGGAGTGGCAGTGAAAGCACCTGGATAGGTGGGAGGTGGAGGCCACAGCCAACAGGCCACCAGCAAGGACCCCAACACAGGTGCGTGCCCAGCACAGAGGCACATGCAGCAGCATACAGCTGGGGGTGCCAGGGGAGATAGCCGCCCGGGGGGGCAGGACATCCCAGGCCATGGCCAGTGCTATCTTCCAGATGGAGGCAGAATGAGAGGTGGAGGAGGCAGGAAGCGAGTGGCGCTGTGGCGAAGGCCCGTCGGCGGTATACCTGGAACAGGTGGTACCGTGCCTGCACCACCTATGAACAGTTCAGTGACACCGAGATAGTGGGCTGGTACCACCTGAACAGGGAAATTCTGAGACAGCTCTGTGAGCTGTGCAGTGATGAGATGCAGGCACCCACAAGACAGAGCCACGCCCTGTCAGTGGAGACCAAGGTCACGGACGTCATGTGCCTGCTCACCACGGGTACCTTCCAGAGACCAACAAGGGACACCACAGGCATAAACCAGTTGGCCGCATCATGGCTCTTCACACAATTCCTCAACGCACTGCTGCCACATGCTGCGGAATATATCAAATTCCCCAGCACACAGGCAGAGTGTACAGTGAACATGCAGGGGTTCCACAGGGTGGCACGTATGACTGGCATGCTAGGGGCCATTGATTGCACCCACGTAGGCATCAGCACTCCACCAGGGCTGGAGGGAGTAGCCTACATCAACAGCAAGGGCTACCCCAGTGTCAACTGCCAGGTGGTGTGCAATGCCAGGGGGCACATAATCAATGTTTATGCCACACGCCCTGGTGGAGCACACAATGCCTTCATCTGGCACCAGTCAGCACTGTGCCACAGGTTTGATAGTGGGGATATCCCGACTGGCCACCTAGTAGGTGAGTATGCAGCTGGAATGGGCAGCCTAGCACAACACGGTGGGGCGTGGGGGGATGCTAGGCCTGGGGCATCAGAGGGTGTGGCAGGGAAGGCGGAGGGCAGCTACACAGACCACCATGCTAACCACACATGTTAACACACAGGTGACAGCGAATACCCACTCCAGCCCTGGCTGCTTACCCCGTACTGGCACCTGTTGACCCCAGTGCAGGAGCGATACAATGAGGCACATGCCAGCACACGGAACATCATCGAGCATGTGTTTGGGCTGCTGAAAGCATGGTTCCATTGCCTGTCCTGGTCTGGCGGTGCCCTACAGTACAGCCCCTCAAAGGCCTGTGGCCTGTTCCTGGCCTGCTGTATGCTACACAACATGGCCACCAACTGTGGGATAGCTTTGGAGGTCGAAGAGGGGAACAGCATTGGGGACGACATGGCCGCCGGTCCAGGTGGTGGTGGGCAGCCCCCCTCTAGGCGACGGGAACCCCAGCTGAACAGGATGGCCCAGCAGCACCGGGACACTATTGCAGGGGAGCACTACAGTGCACGCAGGTAGGTGTACATGACCACACGCAAGACCCAGGGACCATGGCACAGTACACAGGCATGGAAGGCTGAGCCCCATGACAGACATGGCCTGAGGGTAGCGTGGATGGGCATGGAGCTGGACTCCATTGAAGCACCCTGTACAGCACTGTGGACATCACCCACACACCCCCCACAGACACTCACACACACATGCACATGGGCACCCACATGCACATACCCAGAGGCCACCAGTGGACACATGTCAGACGCTGCACACCAGTGCACAGTAGGGCAGGTGTTGTCTTGGCATTATCATACACATGCCACAGTTGCCAGCAGCTGGGTGGGTGTGCACAAGGTGGGTGTGTGGCATGGTCCATGGACAACATGTCCCTGGAATGCACACGCACATGCCACACCAATGTGCACACAGGGCAGGAACAGACAGCGGATGGGGAGGGATGTGGATCAGGACTGCTGCGTGGTCACACGGCCACTGTGGACATGTGGACAGCCCCACTGGGACTGCCCAGCAGACACAGGCTGTGTGGCAGCCACAGGGGTTGTCCCTGATGCTCCCCCAGGTGTGTCACTGTGGGAACTCGACCCGTCCCTCACAGGGGTCTGCAGGCTACCAAACATGCCCACTCCAGGCATGCCCAGAATGCCCATAGTGGATCTCGGCATCGACATTGAGGGGGTTGCATGATGCTGTGACTGACGGGTGGAGAAGGCACTCCGTGGGGTCTGTGACAGATGACTATGCACCAGGGTGGCCAGTGGTGCTAGGCTGGCCGTGACCACAGCAGTAAGCCAATCCAGGGCTGTGGTCATGTCCTCCTGCATGTGTGTGGTCTTGGCCAGGAGCTTCTCATAGTCCCAGTCACACCTCCCTGCAGACTGGAGCAGCTCTGTGTGGAGTGCATGCACCCCTGCCATGACCAGAACCTGTTGCTCCACGGATGCCCGTAACAGACAGGTGTGCTCGGTCAAGGGGTCAGCACCCTGGGGTGCATGGGCATTGCACCGACCCACAGGTGTTGCATGATCCTGCAGCACAGCCCCCCTCTCTGGTGGACGCTGCACTGCAGGGCCCCCTTTGAGCTGATCAGTCTGCTAGGTGATGGTAACGGCCACTGTAACCACCCCCCCTCAACCCCATCCTGCTGCTGCTGCTGCCCTTCCAGCCACTGTGCATGGTACGGCACTGGGGTGGCCGCACCACCTCCGCCACCACCATCAGAATGTGCCATACCATTGTGCCCACAGCCTCGCTGGGTGTGGCGGCCACTGGGTGGACAACTGCCACAAGGGCACTGTCTGTGCTGCCATGGTGGTTGTGTGGTATGGGTGCCTTCCCCTGACTGGCAACACCACTATCCAAAATAACAGTCACGGCATCTTCATCAGTCCTGGACCCCACCCCGATCTGTGTCTCTGCATACTGGAGGGGGAGGGGGGAGCCCTTTCTGTGACGACCGATGCACCAAAAAAACCAAAACTTTTGGATCACTAGGAAATCCCAGAGCTGCCTGCAGCAGTGTGTCAGTGCAGAGCTGGAGTTGAGAGAGTGAATTGCTCGAGTAATTCAAGCAGCTGCACCTGCATGGTAGTGTGGGGATTTGGCAGGAAGACTGTATCTGGCCTGCCTGCTACCATCTTTCAGTGTGAAGAAGACTGCAATCTGATATTGGACTTTATCCAAATTCCTGTTATTGAGACCAGAATCCTGAATTGTGAGAGAGTGAATTTCACCTGGTGTGGACTGAAGACTTACTTCTGGAGCGATCGGCCTGTCAGGACTTGAAGAGAACCACAGAGCGTATGGTTTGTGCAGAGACACTGCTTTATTGCAACCGGACTGCCATCCAAACTGTGATATCTGGCTGTTTTGGTTATAATTTAGCTGAATGTGTAGTGTGGGTCACGATTTGGTTCCCCACACTCCTGAATGTGTTGCACTAGCTGGACGTTGCATCCTTTAATTAATTTAATTGTTTAATTGTTTCATTAGTATTTCAGAAAGACCTTTGAGCGTGAGCTCTTTTACAAAGGTTCCACATCAGGGGAATCCAGCACCTAAAATGGACTGCAATCTGAACTGTTCACCTGGTCTGGCCTCTCCATCTTGGCCTAGACTGCCACTCATGCTGCAGAGATTCATTCGATGAAAGACCTGCTCAGGACTTTGGCTCCCTGCTCAACACCATCAAACAGGATCGACCATCATGCTGCATGGTGTGGGCCCTGCTTCACCTGGCAAACAGCATCCCATCCTGAGGTTTTCATCTTGTCAATCCCGCCTTCTGGTCTGGGTAGCGTGAGTAACCATCAGGGTAGTTCCCTGCAAAAAAGCTCAAGTCTTTGTGGGTCATGGGTAATGGGTGCTCAAAATCTGCAATGGAGGGGATAGGGGAGGGGTTGGAGATCAGCAGAAGTGAAGGGGGAGATCGATAGGGAAAGCCCAATAGGCAGAAGTCAGGCTGGTAAGATGATTAGGGGAGATAAGAGAAGCAGGGCAGAGACAGAGAGTGAGGTGGAAACAGGGGGAGCAGTTGCAGGAGACACAGAGGGTGCAGCTGGAGTGTGTAAGGGGTAGAGCAGTATGTACTCTGGAGTCAAGAAAAGGGTAAAAGAGAGGAAAGGCAGTAAGGGACAGGAATGGGGGTAATCATGCTGGGGGATTCTATACTGAAAAGGGTCAGATGGGGAGGAAGGAGGAAAGGCACAGCCATATTTGGGTTGAAGATATACCTGGGTTAACCGCAGGAAGGGCAGAGCAGGCACTGCTCAAGTGTGCATTGAAGGGGAGGAAAAAATGTCACCTAGTGTTGCACGTGGGTACAAATGACTTGGTGGGGGAGCCTGTAGAAGTGGTGAAGGGGAGGTTCAAGGAGTTGGGCAGGCAGTGTGAGGGGGTTGGGGAGTTGTCGACATTCTCAGAGGTACTTCCCATACCATGTGTGAGCATTGGGAAGAAGGGAAGGATAGAGGAGTTCAACAAGTGGCTGAGAGAATGGTGCCACACCAAGAATTATGGTTTAGTGAAAAACTGGGGTAGGATCTGGGGGAATAGTGACTTGTATGCAGGAGACAGGCTACACTTGAGCGAGGAGGGGAGTACTAAAGGGTGGAATTGAGGGGTATATATCAGCTAAGGTGGATTTAAACTGGGGGGGTGGCAAGAGGACTGAGGACAGTAAAAAAGCCTGGATAGGGGAGCCTAGTGAGCTCACCCTCCTAGATACGGGTAAAGGCAGAGGCGAAGTGACTCAGGGAAGGGGCGTGCAGGGTAGACAGTGCGAAGTGCAGAAGACATCACCACTCTGTAATAACAAGGTGAAAAAAGGGTGTGGACTACTGAGAGGAGGGGAGCAGACCAAGGAGAAGAGGGGAGAGAGGAAGGAGGGGTATGGATGGAAGGTGGTCTCCCTAAATGCAATGAGCCTGGGAAACAAAATTGCGGAACTTCAGGCACTCCTTTCAGAGGGAATGGGCCGTTGCTGCAGTAACAGAGGCGCCCACCATCCACCATGACTTGGATCTAGCAATCCCGGTACAGTATATACAAGCAGGATCGGGAGTTGAAGGGGGTGTTGCACTCTGTGTGAGAGAAGGGATCAAATGCAAGAGGGATGAGGAGGAGGAGGATGGGAGGGTGGAGGCACTTTGGGTGCAGCTTTTGGACTGTAAGGGTAGAAAGCTGAGGCTGGGAGTGGTGTACAGACCACCCAACCCAGTTGGGGGAACTGGATGGGGAGTTGGCAGAGCAGATAAGGAGGGTGTGTAGGAGGGGGAGTGTGGTGATAGTGGGGGATTTCAACCTACCAGGGGTTGAATGGAGCATCCTTGTCACCAACAGTGCCAGGGAGCAGGTGCTCCTGGATGTGATCCAGGATGGCCTCCTGACACAAATGGTAAGTGGGCCTACAAGGCTTGGTAACACACTGGACCTGGTACTGGCAAATGGCGAGGCAGTGGGGGAGGTAAGGGGTGAGGATCCATTAGCTGGTAGAGACCACCAAACAGTGTGGTTCATACTCATGTTGGGCAGGGAGACTGGAGGCATGGGCGTGAAGGTGGTGGAATTTAGGAGGGTGGACTTTGGGAGAATGGGAGAAATACTGCAAGGGAGACTCCAGGATATAAGGCCGGGGATGGATGCAGAGCAAAAGTGGGAAGTCATTAAAGCTGGGCTAATGAAGGCCACTGTAGCCTGCACCAGGGCTAGGAGTAAGGAGGGTAGAGCCAGAAAATCATGCTGGCTGAACAGTGAAGTGCTGCAGGGGGTGAGGGCAAAGAGGGCTGCGTATTGAAAGTACAGGAGAACAAGGAAGGAAGAGGATAAGGAGGCTTATGGGAGTTGGTCCAAGGAGGTGGCCAGGTGGGTGAAAAAAGCCAAGGCCTCCAGGGAATTAAGGTTAGCACAGGGCCTAAAGGGAGGGGAGAAGGACTTTTTAAGATATGCCATGGAAAAGAGAAAGTGCAAAGAACATATAGTGAGGATAAAGTGGGGAAGGAAATGGGTGGAAGAGAGAGAGGATCAAGCCAAAATACTGAATGAGTACTTCTGCTCTGCTTTCACTAAGGAGAGAGATGGACCACTACGATTATGGACTGAGGGTGAAAGAAGGGGGGAGAAGGTGACAGACAAAATGATCATAGGGAATAAAGTGCTAGATGGGCTGAGGGCATTATGGGTGGACAAGGCATCAGGTCCTGATGGCATCCACCCCACGGTGCTGAGGGAGATGGCAGAGGTGTTGGCGGTGCCGCTGGCAGATCTGTTCAACACCTCCCTTGAAACGGGGTGTATGTCCCCGGACTGGAGGGTGGCCCACGTGGTGCCTATACACAGGAATGGGCCTAGGGAAGAGACAGGAAACTATCGGCTGGTCAGTCTCACTTCCATAATGGGGAAGCTTATGGAGACTATACTGAAGGAGAGGCTGATGGCATTTCTTGAGGGTAATGGCCTCCAGGTATGGGCGGCAACATGGGTTTGTCTTGGTGAGGTCTTGCCAAACAAACCTAATAGAGAATTACAACTGGGTAACAAGGGAAATAGGTAGGGGTCATGTGGTAAATGTCCTGTACTTGGACTTCAGCAAGACCTTTGATACAGTGCCTCATGGGAGTCTGGGGGGGAAGCTGACTGCTGTGGAGTGGGGAAAAAGCTAACAAACTGGATAGAGAACTGGTTACAGGGGAGGGTGCGGAGGGTGGCTGTGGGAGGGTTCTCGAACCCAGAGCAGTGACAAGCTGGGTGCCGCACGGTTTAGTGCAGGGCCCGGTGCTATTTGGGCTCTTTATCATCATTATAGCCACATGGAGTTGGGAGCAGGGTTAGTCTGTTCGCAGATGATACCAAAATGGGGGCTGTGTTGGACGATGAAGATGGATGGAAACAATTGCACAGGGACCTCACCGAACTAGAGACATGGTCAGAGAAGGGCAGCTAGGATTCAACGTGAAAAAGTGTAAGGTGATGCACTTCAGGATAAAAAACTTACTGGTTGGAGTGGTGAGGCTAGGATTACTGAGGAGGAGAATGACCTTGGGGTGTTGGTATAGTGAGCATGAAACAACTCTGTCCAATGCAAGAGAGCAGTGGCTAAGGCAAACAGGATGCTGGGTTGTATCAGAAGGGGTTTCTCATCCAGGCATAGGGATGAGATCCTGTCTCTCTACAGATCCTTGGTCAGACCACATTTGGAGTACTGTATGCAATACTGGAGGCCATACCTGAAGAGAGATATAAAATTACTAGAGGGGGTACAAAGGAGGGCAACAAAAATGTTAAAGGGGATGGAAGGAAAGGACAATGAAGTCAGGCTGCAGGAGCTGAATATGTACACACTGGAGGAGAGGAGGGATGGAGGGATATGATTGAAATGTTCAAATACTTGAGGGGGGTAAATAAACCTAGCACCGAGAGAGTGTTTGAGGAAAGGTAAGAAGACTAGGGAGCAAGGACTAAGGTTGGAGGGGGGACGATTTAAGAGGGAGATGAGGAGGCACTACTTCACTGCGAGGGTGGTGTCTAACTGGAATGCACTACCATCAGGGGTGGTAACATGTATGACAGCTGGAAGCTTTAAGAAGGAGTGGGACAAAGCAAGAGGAAGGGTATGGGGGGCAGGGGCTATGACAGGTATGGGAGGGACAGTGGGGGAGGAGGCTGGGGCAGCTGCAATCTAGGGTGCTAGCTGCACATTTGGGTAGACTTTGATAGACCAGTTGGTCTGTTCTGCTGGCAGATTTGTATGTTTGTATGTACTGTGTGTCTGATTTTTTTGGTTGATCATTATGAACTGAGCCATCCGGCTCCGGAATACAAATCGTGGGTTAAAGTGCATGTTGCTTGTTTCTTTTCTAAGGGCCCCAACAACAGCTGCAATGCCGGTTTACCCCATGCAATGCTTCTAGCCTGAGTAACCACTGGGTACCCAGGATGTGTGTGACTGTGCTAGAGGGACTGTTAGTGCATACATGTTTAACCTGACTAAATAAGATAGGAAATCAAATGCCAGATTGCTGCCCCACTCTTGTTCACGTCCCCTGAATTAACCAGATTCTGTTCTTTCTGCATTTAACTTGGCTAACGTGTACCTTTGAGGAGGGGATACTGTATTGCAATTGCACTGTTCTATCGCAGGACCTGTTTTACATGGGGTCTCCAGGTCCAGTGCAGTTGAACCAGCCCTGGTGGTAAGTGTGCCAAGAGTGGGTTCAACATTGTATTCTGACATTAACGGTGATTGTTTATCTGCTGACCAGTGCAAGCCGTTAGAGGGGGTTATCAGTGTCCCGGAAGGCTATACCCAGAGCAGCTATGCTACCCCTAAACCAATCCTTCCAGTGCAGGCACCCATTTACAGAGCTCAGGCCCCTCAGCCTGCACCTAGTCATGCAGGCAGGGGTGGTATCCCATGGGATAGCACCACCTAGTGGTTACACTTGTGTCTCACAGAACTTGAAAGAAAGAAAGACTGGTCAGGAAGAATTGCAGTGTTAGACTTCCAAGAACTCTAAGACAGGTAAGGAAGCATTGCAGCGTTGGACTTCCGGTTCAGTAGCCCATGAAACACAGAACTCAAAAGAATGTGGTAATGACTGGTGAAAATAGGAGGACGTACGGGACATAGAGCACTGGTTTAACACAAAAAATCAACCTCAAGGAGTTACACAAGGAGTGACCAGAATGAGTGGAAATAAACAAGCAGAAATGACATCAAGCTTTATGTAGGTGAGTAAAGCAGGAAGGGAGCAGTGCAGACTGTAATCCTGATGTATGGCTGCACATCAAATTATGGTGAGAGTACCGTGTGTTCCCTCATGTAATAGGGAATTTAATGCAGGCCATTGACAGCTGGTGTTTAGATGAACCCTCCCCTTCCTTGGACCTCTGCTTTTTTTTTTTTTCTAACCACCTACTGTGATTCTCCCTCTCCACTTTTACCATAGGCCTCAGAGCCATCCCTCATCCCATGCTGGGGACTCTGCGCACTGCCCACTACACATGGATATTAATGTGGTCATTTCTGGCTCTGACAGTTACAAGAAGTTGGCTCAGCATTCATCAGTGTTCATCAAACACAAAGGACACTGCTGTGTTGCAGGACAGTAATTACATTTACTAGATTCAACATACACAGCAGTGTGTATAAGCTCCAACACGCACTGCAGAGCTTCTGACGTCCTAGCAGTCCCAAGACCCCCAACATTTATATAAACTATTTCCTCCAGAAAATCTCCTGAAAATTTGCTAAAATAATCTAGCAAAGCTTCAGACCTCCCTTGGAAGATATGCAGTATTACAATGAGTTGGAATTAGTACTTCAGTAATGCTGGAAAACAATTGCTAATAAATTCAAAGGTGATGCTGGACGCTTGTGTAAACAGGCAGCAAAATGCTCACATGCCTTTCCAATTTAACCACTAAAAATGAAATTCAAAGGTGATCAGTTCATTCACTCAGTGCTGATGTATGGAAACAGATTATTAAATATGCAAGTCTGTGACATGTGTTTTGGAGGAAAAATACAGGTATGTGACCCAATCAGTACTGAAAGTGGCAATACCTTGGGATTGAGGTACAATGGATTCCATGCACTGACATTCTAAATAAAAACTAAATAACAGACCCTCCAACATCTGACAGATCAAAATAGGTACACTTCTGTATTGGGTCAGTGGGGGGGGGGGCCGAATAAAGAACTAAATACTGATGTTGGGTGGTGGGAAGTTTGCCAAAGAACTGCTCTTCACAACTGCACATGGATCTGGGCCCAATAAATTAGAACCAAACAAAAAATATGAGAGTCACTATGCACAATGACAAAACTATTATGCATAGGGCCACCTGGCAGCCACAGTGTCATGAAAAAAACCTCATACACAGACTTGCACAAAACACTGCTCTGTAAGCTGCAGGTGGTTGATTTAGCTTCTCTTCAAGCTGCAAATAGAATCAGTGTCAAGCCTGAGCCACTAATTTAGCACTGCCATTCAACGAGAACTTGAAGAATAATCATGAGGCATTTGATTTTTTTGCTGTACCTTAGCTGCCTTGAGCTTAGTCTTTCCCATCCCGACCTGGTCACACACACTGTCCTGCGAGTAGTCTGGCTGGTACCGGGGATCACACACACTCCCGCGAGTCAGTCTCCGGCACCGCGGACCTGCTGCACCCTCTCAGACTCAAAGCATGCCAGAAGGGGAGATTGGTGGTCCCGTCCGAGGTGGACAACAAAGCAGTGCACTCTACTCATGTCTTCCAGACCTACATGCGTGCCGAAATATTAAAATATAGTGCCACGGCACAATCCAGTTGCACTCCGGTTTGGGGAAGATGGCTGGAACAAGATAATGCCACATTCACAGATCCAGAGCGATAAATCTCCACATAACCTGACACTCAGACTGCTGTCACTCCCACCAGTTGCACCTCAGCTGCTTCCGGGGTCAAGTGTTGTAAGACAGTAGCGTCAAGCCCTGCCCCCTGCCATTGGTGCCACCAGCAATGCGAACCACCTTAGTGGCTACCATGGGGACCGCGAACGTTCCTCTAAGTGTGCTGGCACACACGGCAACCTGACTTTGTCAGCAGACAGATATTCAATGGGGGAAAATTATATTAAAGCAGGGCTGCGACTGAAAATTTGGTACACGGTACAAAGTTGACAGGACTCAGTACCAGTGTTTAAAATGAGGTACTGTACTGGCAAAAACGGTACAATTGGAGGGTCTGAAATAAGGAAGTACATGCTTGTGATACAGAAGGAGATGAAAAACTGAACACAACACAGATCATTTGTTTACAGTATTTATTCATTTAAACATTCTCTGTGTTAAGCATATGCTGTCATTAACAACTGTTCAGACACTTCAGAGCAGCACTCTGACACACTGCACTACACACTGGGATGAATGTGCACCACTTATTTCTGTCCCCCATTTAATGACAGGTGGAACCAAATGTTAGCAGTAGTTGTGCAATGTGGGACATTGTTCAGTGTGACACTGTAGGGGACTGTTGCTGTGATGCCACTATGAAAAGGACCTCTTCAAGCTCAAATGGATGGCAGACTGCATATTTATTTTATTAATAAAAAGTTTACCAATCAACTTATTTTTAAAAAATAAACACAGTATATAACAAGTGAGACCTCCAGGAACAATCACAGCTGATCAGTGAGGAAACAAACCTCCTAGAGTGTAAAGAGTCTTCTCCTTTACAAAAAGTATGCCGGGCCCACTGCAACCATGCTTTGCCATACCTGTCTGCAACACTGCACTAGAGTTATCACTCTGTCCTGATATTCAGGACAGTCCTGATTTTGGCAGCTGTGTCCTGCAAAAACACGTGAAAAAAATACTACATGTCCTGACCATTCAGTAGAAAAATATTGTCTAATTTTCCTCAGAATGTTGCAGAAAACAATAATACCCTAAACTAAAATATCTGAAAAGAATAAGAAACAGTAGAAACAACTAAAAAACTACAATGCTTAGTCTTGATTCTGATTATTAGAGAAAACAAGTCTGTTGCACTGGCTGAGGTCACAGATTGTCCTGCTAAAAATCATGTTTCAATAAGAAATGTCCCACTTTGGGCTTCTGAAAAGGTGGTAACCCTACTGCAGACACACATTAAAGGTAGATCATTCTCATTTACTGCAGTTTTCCTTTTAAAACCTGTGCCAGTTTGAACTTTAAAAAAATGGGAAGCACACCGTTTGTCTACTGGTCATGTTGTGGCATTGGGGGGGGGAGGCAGGGGGGATGACCGGGGTAAGACTTGTGATGCTGCGTACAAAGTGGAAACAAATCTTGCAGGGGTATTTTTTTTGAGTCACATCTGCAGTATGGCCCTGGACATAAAGCTGCAAACAAATACTTAAAAAAGAAAGCCTACAGCAGTTTTGTTTGCCAGGGCTGTCTATATAATATATATTATATTGTGTTGTATTGTGAAGTGTGGGGGGGGTAAGAAATTCATCTTGCCCATTTGTTTATATTTGTGTTGGATGTCGGCTTGCTGGGGCTATGATTCTGTGATTGCTGCCAGCCATAGTGTAACACATTTTTTATCTTGTGTCTTCCAGCATATTTTACCTGTATATTGGGCAGGATCTAACGGGTGAGGAACTTTGGGGGAGATCACTGCCTGCCTACAATACCCAGCTGCACAGGCAGGTGTTCCAGAATGTAAGACAAAAAGTTCTATGACGTGTTAGATTTACCACCAGTGTTATGCTCTTGATGGTGGTAGTTGGGGGGGGGGTAATGTACAGCAAGGTGATTCACTATGGTTGGTGGTACAGCTGATTTGGACACGGATACATGTGACTGATTTTGGGTGGGGACTGCTAGATTATTATTCTGGTGGTGGGGGTTTGGTCTATGCTTGGAGTGGAGCTGGTTGAATGGTGTTGATCTTGTGCAGTGTACCAGTAAGGAGCGCTCTGCTAATGGAAGGGTTTGGACTCTGGATATGTGGTCAGTAAGGTGGTCCCGGTGGTGTTGTGGGGGTGCAGTCCATATTTGAAGAGAAGGTCAGCCAGATGTGAGGATGGATGGATGTTGTTCATGGAGGTGACCATGTGTAGTGACCTGGGCAAGCACATGTATAGGAAAAAGGGAGTGTAATGTGGGTCAGAAGGGGGCTGGCCATGTGGTTGGGTAGCTGGCTGTGCTGGTGAAAGGGGAGGTATTGTTGGGAGGGAGAATGTGGGGTTAAGGGAAGCTGGCTGTTAGTTTTATTTAGAGGAGAGGGAGGCTGACCATGCTGATAGGATGGTGAACTACTCATGTTGGTACGATGGAAGAGTCTGCTGTTTTTCGCTTGGGTGTAGTGAATAGAATGCCCATGTTGGTGAAAGTGGTGGGGAAGCTGGCACTTCTAATTTTTTCTGGTGGTGGACTGATAGAGTTCAAAAATACATGGATCTGCGTGCATGGTGAGGTCTGACAAAACTATGCACTGTCGCATGAAGTGGGCCAGCATGAAAATTGGAGAAAAATAGCAGCTGCCAGCATGAAACCCCAGTCAGAGCAGGCCCTGCACCATGGAAAAGTGCCACACTGCCACCAGCCACCTAGCTACATCACCCACCATCCCATGGACTAAATTTGGACCTTCGGTACTACCACTCCCTCTGTGGGGTGAAGGCAGAGGGGCAAGGGTCATTCCTCTCATTAGCCATGGCAACCCATCCCAAGGTACTTTAGCAGTTTGGCAGTCCAGAGCCCCGCCAATGGTGCAAGAAGGAAGGATAACAGCTGGTGTCTTCATCCTGCCCTGTGTCAGTCTGTTGCTGAAGTACAATGCCCCCCCCACCCCCAAGAGAAAATCAGTTCTAGGGGCACTGCCTTTCCTTCATGATGGCCCCTGCATGGCAGAATCCATTCTAAAACCTAGGTCGATGATGAGGTACCAGTCTGTATTCCCCCCCCCAATACACAACTCACTTTTTTTAACCATTATAAGTCCTTCCCAACTGACCCAGCTGATCAGTATTTTTATTCTTCATATTGACCCATTTTCCCTTATATGTCCACAAGTCTGACAGGATGCTGACTGGGTGAAGGAGGACACTGACCACATGCACCAGATAAGTATTGTTTTTTGTTTATCCTACATTGTTTGTCATTGTTAGTTCATAAAAAGCTGCAGATCCTTTGTGACCCCATTGCTGTTTTTGTTTTACAGGTACAACTGGATAGTCTTCTGAGACCCCATTATCCCAGGCTCCACAGCAACCCAGTAAGAGATCTTGTATCTGTGCTAGAATGGTAACCATAATGGTGCTAAATGTAGGCTTTCACGTGCTAGGTGGTTGGTGATGCCAGGTTTGACATCTCTAAACTGTTCTTTTACTGTTCCACCATCATGAAAGGAAGGAAATTTATTGCAGTTCACGGGTGGCTGGAGAGCATTCAGACTTTGCCCTCATGCCTCACAGTGCACCCAGGGCATGCATTAATGCCCCAATCCTCCATTTTGGGCAAGCTCCTGAAGATCATACTAAAGGAAGGGTTGGCAGAATATCTAGAGGAGCATGGTCTCCAGGATGAGAGGCAGCATGGGTTCATGGGGGGGAGATTGTGTCTAACAAATCTGATTGACTTCTTTGACGTCACTAAGACAGTAGACAGGGGCCAAGCGATAGACATCCTCTATCTTGATTTCAGCAAGGTCTGTGACTCTGTGCCCCACTAAAGGTTGATCAGGAAGTTGTTGGATCTTGCAGTTGGGGCAAAGATGGCTAGATGGGTGGAAAACTGGCTGAGGGACAGAACCCTTGATTGATTGCAGGTGATTGTGGGGGGAGAGTTATATGGCACTGGAGAGGTAACCAGTGTGGTCCCACAAGACTCGGTGCTGGGGCCAGTGTTGTTCAATATCTTCATCAGTGACATTGGGGATAGCATTAAGGGCCAAATGTGCCTGTTCACAAATGACATCAAGCTCTGTGGGAGTGTGGACAAAGCTGAAGGGATACCGGACCTCCAGGATGATCTGGAAAAGCTGGGGAGATAGTCCAGGATCTCGCGGCTTAGCTTTAATGCCAATAAATGCAAAGTTATGCATCTTGGAGCCAAGAATCCAAGGACAGAGTATTTCCTGGGTGGAGTCCGAGTATCTGCATCTGAGTAGGAGAAGGACTTGGGAGTGATGATCACTAGTGACCTGAAGCACTCCACACAGTTCAAGGAAGCAGCAGCAAAGGCAAACAAGATGCTGGGATGCATAGCTAGGGGGATCAATAGTAGGAAATAGGAGGTTGTACTGTCCTTGTACAGGTCACTGGTAAGGCCGCATCTAGAGTATGGAGTTCAGTACTGGTGCCCACACCTCAAAAAGGACATTAACCTGCTGAAGAAGGTCCAGAGAAGGGCTACAAAGATGATAGCTGGTCAGTAGGGCAAAGCATACAAGGAAAGGTTAAGGGCACTGAACATGTATGCCCTGGAAGACAGGCGAGAGAGTGGGGGACATGACTGGGACCTTCAAGTACTTGAAAGGGATAAATAAGGTTGATAAAGAGAGTTTCTTTAATCTGAGTGGCAACCATAATACGAGGGGGCACAGACTTAAGCTGGAGGATGGGAGGTTTAGGAGGGAGGTCAGGAAGCACTTCTTCACAGAGAGGGTGGTGGACACTTGGAATGCAGTGCTGGAAGAGATCATCTCGTTGAAGACAGTGGGCAGCTTTAAGAGAGGCTGGGATAGGCATAGGGGAAAGGTAAGGATCATGGGTAGGGGGATGGGAGGAATGAGGAGAGAGGGCAGGGACATCAGCTCAAGCTGTGGACTCTGTAATACGAGCAGACTTGACAGACCAAATGACTTTCTTTTGCTGGCTTCTTTGTATGTTGGTATGTAATTCACCCAAGGTCTGTTGTGCGTTATTGCTTACTTTAAGTTTGGCTATCTCCTATTGGCCACTGCTTTTCAACTCAAAAAAATGGAAAAGGAGAGCCTGGGAACCATAAAAAATACTGGAATTTTGTTTTTTTATTTGTTACCTTTTAAAGAGCAGCTGATGCCTTCAGTAGAACTTAAAAAAGTACAGTTACATAAGAACTTACCGTAACAGTAGATCTTCGAGAGAGGCTCTTGCAGTAGGTAATTACATATAGGACTGACGGCAGGCGTCAGGACCCCATGGAAAAATTTTTAGCTAGCAGTCCCTGGCGAGGGACCGCCCCCACGTCAGGTGACTGGTATCAGGAGACGTTGGTATAAAGGGGCAGTCCCTGACGCCCGCCTTCCAGTTCTTTCCTGCCTCAGGCCAAAAGAGGCCGGACGAGAGAGGAGTGGATATTTTCCTCAATGGAAAAGGAGCTGAAAAAGCTTAGGGGGATGGAGGGCAGGAAAGTATTACCTACTGCAAGAGCCTCTCAAGATCTACTGTTATGGGTTCTATGTAACTGTACCATCTACCGAGAGGGCTCTTGCAGTAGGTACATATAGGACTGAGACCCAAGCAGTCTGGAACAAGGAGAAGCACACGGGAGGAGGAAATCTACTCCAAGTAGAACCTCTAGCTGTGCAATCCTTAAGATAGGAGGCCTTGCAGGACAGCCAGCCCGAAGCCTGCTCTACGGCGAGAGACAATATCCAAACTGTAGTGTTTCGTAAAGGTATGGACGGAGGTCCAGGTGGCAGCAGCACAGATGTCCACCGCTGACACATTCTTGAAACAAGCCGCTGAGGCAGCGATTCCCCTGGTGGAGTGGCCTCTTACTTGACCCGGCAGGGTCTTCTTGTACTTGTCATAACAGAAAGTGATACAATGAGCCAACCATTTAGATAGGCATTGTTTTGAAACAGCATGGTCTTCCCTTTTGGGAGCAAAAGAGGCAAACAATTGATCGGTCTTCCTGAGATCTTTTGTCCTGTTAGTGTAGTATCTCAGAATCCGGTGAACATCCATAGTATGGAGTAAATACTCCCCTTGATTGGAGTACTGTGTAAAGAAGGTGGGTAACTCTATGGACTGGTTCAGAGTAAACTCCGCTACCACCTTAGGGAGAAACTTAGGGTTAGTGCGCAGAGCCACACGTTCCTTGTAAAAATCAAGTATGGAATGTTACACATCAGGGCCTGGAGCGCGGAAATTCTCTGAGCGGAAGTAATGGCCACAAGGAAGAGAGTCTTCCATGAAAGAACTTCACATCTGCGGAAGCTGCCGGTTTGAAATGAGGCAGAGTAAGTTTCTCGAGAACAAAGTTCAAATCCCAAGGAGGGGCAGGAGTACGTATAGGAGGTTTCAGATGGAGGACCCCTCTAAGGAAAGTCTTAGAGACCTCCAGCTGAGCAAATATCTTGTCTGCAAAGGGAACATTATGGGCTGAGATGGCCACCATGTGGACTTTCAGGGAAGAGTGACTAAGACCCAGGTCAAAGAGATGGCGTAGGTACTCCAGCAGTAGCCCAGCCGAACAGGAAAACAGTTCCACGTCTTTTGAAGCAGCCCAGATAGTGAATCTTTTCCACTTCATTGCGTAAGTAGATCTAGTAGAGGGTTTTCTAGCTCCACCAAAATCTCCGCCACTTGGGGAGAAACCCAAAGCGAGTTTGAGCTGTCTGCAGGAGCCATGCATGAAGCTGAAGTGACTTGAGACCTGATGGACCAGAGCCCCTGATCCTGGGCAGAAAACCTCGTGATAGAGGAAGAGGAAGAGGATGATCCTCCGAGAATTGTTGTAGAAGAGAGACCAAACTTGCCTGGCCAGAAAGGAGCAATGGAATCATTCGGCTCCTTCTGAAACTAGTTTCGCAAGACTCGTGGGATGAGAGAAATTGGGGAAAGGCATAGACAACTCTGTCCTCCAGTCTAGAGACAGAGCTGCCTCCAGAAAACAGCCCTCTGGAATGAGTGAGCAGTAGTCGAAGCTTGCATTTAGAGGAGAAGTTTAACAGGTTGACCTGTGGTGTTCCCCAGTGTTGGAAGATACCTTCTAGGACCCCCTGGTCCAGTTCCCACTCGTGAGCCAGAGCAGACGAGCGACTTAGCTTGTCAACCAAGGTGTTGTCGATTCCCGGAACATGAATTGCTGTGAAATTAAGGTCATGTTGTGTTGCCCAATCCCAAACCCTCATTGCTTCCCTGCAAAGAGGGTAGGACCGAGTCCCCCCTGTTTATTGATGTACCAAACCACACACATATTGTCCATCTGGACGGCTAGGTGGCCGGGAAGAATGTAGAGGTGAAGGGCTTGGAGAGCATATAAAACTGCCCGAAGCTTGGGCACATTGATGTGGAGTGTCTGTTCAAGCTTGGACCAAGAGCCCTGGGTCCAATGGGGACCGAGATGGGCTCCCCAACCTTCGCTGGAGGCATCTGTGGTTAGAGTCTGGGAGGGGGGAGGGAGAAAGAAAGGAAGGAACTCCCCGAAGCAGGTTCTCTCAAACCATCCACCATTGCAAGTCTCGGAGCATCGGTGAGGAGACTAGAACTGGGTGATCTAAGTCATCCACCAACTGATCCCATTGGGAGAGGAGTGTCCACTGAGAAACTCTCATGTGGAGTCGAGCAAGAGGGACTGTCGGGATAGCAGCCACCATAAGCCCAAGAAGGTGAAGGACCGATCTTGCACTGACCCGCCTACGTCCGGACAGCAGACTTATTTGAGTCTGGAGGGTGGACGCCCAGTCCAGTGGCAGGAAGGCCCTGCTAATGGTCATGTCTAAAATCACCCCTATAAACTGTAATCTCTGAGATGGGATCAAGTGAGACTTGGAATGGTTGATGGTAATACCCAGGCGGGCAAAAAGCTGCTGGGTAAGAGCGAGGCAGTGCAGGAGTTCCTCCCTGGATGAGGCCGCCAGGAGCCAATCTTCCAGGTACAGGAAAACCTGCACCCCCCGAGTATGCAGGTAGGCCGCCAACACCGCAAGGCATTTGGTAAATACTTGGGGAGCTGAGGATAGGCCAAAAGGAAGTGCCTTGAACTGGTAGTGGTCCCCCTGGAACACAAAATGAAGAAATGTGCGGTGAGACGGGCGAATGGAAATGTGCAGGTAAGCATCCTGCATATCCAGTGCACATAGCCACTGTCCTGAATGGAGATGGGGTAGAAGGCTCTGCAAAGAGAGCATTCTGAACCTTTTGTATTCCACAAAAAGATTCAGGGAACTGAGATCTAGAGTGGGTCTTAGATCTCCTGTCTTCTTTGGGACCAGGAAGAAGTGGGAATAGTAACCCATCCCTTGAAGATGAAGAGGGACAGGTTCTATCACTTCTTTCAGTAACAGAGCTGAAATCTCTTCCTGGACCAAGAGAAGATGTTCCCGTGAATACGACAACTTTTGGGGGGGGTGGCAAGGCGGTTTTTGTAGAAACTCTATTGTGTGTCCTGCGATCAGCTGAGTACCCAAGAATCTGATGTTATCCTCCCAGCCTGGAAGATGGAGGAAAACCTCCTCCTACCGTTCCTCTGGGAAGTCCGGAGGCTGTGGGAGGAGAGGAGTCAGGTGGTGGGCAGCGCTGCAGTTGAAGCACCTGCTGCTTTTTGGGGGGGAGGAGCTGGGGGCCTGACATTTTGTGGCCTGCTTCCAAGGTTTCGCTTTGGACGATTCCGCTCATGGAAGGGACGGCGCTGCAGCTGGGGTGGGGATGGCATGGAGTCAACGGACTTTAGTGCCATCCCCTTCTCCTGCAAATCAGTGATGATGTCCTTGACACTGCCACCGAGAAGCACCAACCCCCAGAAGGGCGGTCCTGGATAGCGGACAGCACTTCCGGGACCAACCCTGACACACGGAGCCAAGCTTGACGACGTAAGCCTACGGCGAAAGCTGAGCTCCGTCCAGCAGTGTCCACTGCATCGTAGATCACACGAAGCATGTGTCGACTGGCCGAACGTGCAGAGCAGACAAGATTAGCCAACTCCTGCTTGACCTGAGAGTCTGGCAGAGAGTCCAATTTGGCTTCCACCTGAGTAAGAATGGCCTTCTGGCAATCCCCCATATGACCGACATAGTTCAGGGCCCTGATCCCCAGCGTGAAAGAAGCAAAAATCTTATTACCATACTGGTCCAGTAGGTGGGATTCTTTGTCAGGTGGCAATGAGCTAAGGTGTTTTGGGTTAGCCAACCGGCTGTGAGCGGCGCTAATCACTACTGAGTCAGCACGAGGGTGAGAATCTAAAAAATCAACACCCTCGGGAGCCTGGTATAGCCTGTTCGACTTCCGTGGAAGTGGGGCTAGAGCCGATGGCTGTTTCCAAATGGTGGTAACAAGGTCGGCATGAGGCTCGATCCAGGGTGGCATGAAGGTAGGAGCTGTCACGGGCAGATCCAGATGCTTGGCAAGTTTCATCCGCTGAGGGACTGGTTCCAAAGATTGCCACTGATGTACCTCCTGGATTTTGCGTAGCAACTCTGTAAAGGAAGGATCTTCTTGAGGTGACTTCAGAGGAGTCCTTGGCCTGGGCTTTGATGGAGAGCATGGCTCGTCGTCCCTTTTGGAGCAGCCATCGGAAGAGTCTGAGGAGTCTGAGGGGGAAGAGGAGGAAGAAGAAGAAAAAGACTCCCTTTCCCAACCCAGGGGAGGAACAGACCCCTTGGGAAGCCCTCTAGAAAGTGTGTCCTGCCCTTCTCTGGACCCAGAAGGATTAGCCCTGGTGTACGGAGGTGGTGAGGGAGTGTGCCGCCGTGGACGAACAGGAACCAGGACCGGCACTGTCGTTGGCAGGTAGCTCTCCACCTCTCTGGTGAGCTGAGCCTTGGCCTCAGCCCACCAGGAGGCCAGAGACTCCTGCAAATCCACTGGTGGCTGAGGGGGCAGGGGAGGAGGAGGAGGAGGAGGAGGGAGCTAAGGGTATGGACTATATCCATACAGAGAGTATCTGAAACCTGGCGATGGAAAACCAGGCGTCCGGTATTGTGATGCAGGATACGATGGCGTCAGTTAGGACGGAGGGTACCTGGGAGCCGGAGGAGCTGCTGAAGCAGACGACCTTGCCGGAGGCCTCATGGGCGGGTTTAGGTTGGAAGGCCCGGAGGGCGGAGGGCCCGGCATCAGGGCGACATCCGGGAGCGGGATGATGGCCGGAATCAGTAAAACCGGCGTTGGGCCCGGCGTCCGAGGTCTCAGCGTCGGAGCCGGCGTCCGGGGAACCGACGTCGGATCCAGCGGATCCGCAGGTGGGCAGTCTGATGGAGGCGGAACCCCAGCATCACCCGGGGATGGAGGGGAAAATCCCCAGGGTTGGGCTGGGGAGACTGAGGGTCCCCAGAGGGCAGTGAAGTCTGTGGGGAGCCAGGACGATGGACATGGAGGTAGTCCGATGCTAGGTTTTCATTAACGGACATCAGATGAACCGACGCGGTGTTTTTAGTGAGATCCGGCGGGCCTCAAGAAGAGGAGCCGGCGTCCGACTTACAGGACCCAGCGCCGGAGGCAGACCATGATGGAGGAGCAGTCTGGTCCGGACGGAAGAGGGGTCACGGCCCAAGGGTTGTGCGACTTACCAGCCTTTCCACGAGGACGCCGGAGGAACCGAAGTCCGGCTTACCGAGCCGCCTCATGCCTGTAGGGGCGTCATGAAGCTACGGCCGCACTGGGCAGAGGCCTCTGATAGCCTGTGGGCGCTCAAGGGCCCAAGCGTGAGCCAGACGGGCGTGTGGGTCAATGCCACCAGTAGTTTTTGAGGCGGCTATTGAGGAGTGGTCCCCTGGAGGACGTTACCTGAAGCAACGGCGACTCAAGGAGTCACGGTGGAGGAGCCCTTGTCCCAGTGCCTCTCCTTGTCTTTTTTCTTCTGATGGCCTTCCGGGGAAGTGGATGCCTGCTGCAGTTTTTTGAGTTCCTTCTCCATGGAGCTCATCTTTTTCTTCAGAATGTGGGCTTCCAGGGACTGCTGCCACCTTTTCCGTGTAGCCGCGTTAAAACTGAGGCAGTGCTGGCACTTCTCAACCGGGTGACCGGGGCCTAGACAGAACAGGCACAGGGAATGGCCGTCCTTGTGCAGGAGTTGGGCGCCGCACGAGTCACTCTTATTTTTGTGCTCGGAGGGTGTGGGGGGCAACATACACCGATGGATGTACTGACGATTGATAGCAAAAAAGCGAAAATATTTGGTCAAACTGACGAAGGATGGCTGATGAGCGAGGAACTTTTCCGCGAGGAGCTGCACAAGCTAACGGCAGGAAAGAACTGGAAGGCGGGCATCAGGGACTGCCCCTTTATACCGTCTCCTGACTCTGGTCACCCAATGTGGGGGCGGTCCCTCGCCAGGGACTGCTAGCTAGAAATTTTTCCGTGGGGTCCTGCCGCCTGCCGACATCAGTCCTATATGTAATTACCTACTGCAAGAGCCCTCTCGAAGTAAGATCAATATTTAGACACAGATCAGATTGTATTTCACATTCATTCTGTATTTTTCCTCCTCATTATTTATTACTGAGGTCAGCTGCATGACAACAGGATCTTTGCTCCTGAAGAGTTCATCTATCCCTGCTGCTTTCTCCCTACCCGAGCTCATAATGCACTGATTTGACATCACAGTTTTTCCCATGAAAACAGTTTGTGTCACTGTCACAACAGAGGATTATGAGTTGA
This sequence comes from Neoceratodus forsteri, assembly GCA_016271365.2. Taxonomy (NCBI): domain Eukaryota; kingdom Metazoa; phylum Chordata; order Ceratodontiformes; family Ceratodontidae; genus Neoceratodus; species Neoceratodus forsteri. The sequence continues at coordinate 145,862,345 of CM028133.1, read as the reverse complement.
AGTAGGGAGTCAGCTGTAGAGGTAGATGAACTCTAAGAAATAAAGATCACATATTCATGCAAAAGTTCTCAATAATAAACAATGGACAGGAGAATTCTATAGAATATATACAGAATGCAAGCTGAATTGTACCCAAACAGTATGTTTTTCTAAGTTTTGAGGCGTCAGCAGTTCTTTAAGCCCCCCTTCCCCAAAGCTTTGTTTACATTTGCACTGCTGTCGCTGGTGGAGAACTGTTGTCTGGGGCAGCCAAGGCCTCACAATGCAGCGGTGCACTTCCTTAGAAAGATACTTTGGCCCCACCTCATTGTGAGCTCTCAGCTGCCCAAAAAACATCAGTTCCCCACTGGTACTAGTGCTGCAGCTGTAAACTACACTGCGGGTGAGGGAACATTTAAAAGATAAAAAAATAAAAATTACAGCATATATTTAAACTAAGCATGGTTCACAGACTTTCATTTCCATTTCTTTAATTGGAAAGCAATACCCAATAGGACATAGTCACTTCCTTAGAAATATTGGGCAGGCCATGCATTTATTGGGGACAGGAATTGGCGGGGGCTACGTAGCCTCTGAAGTTTAAAACAAAAGGCCAAAGGCAAAGTGCTTTCAACAACCAAAGAGGTGAAATAATCCTCATCATATACCTAGAGCATCGAGCTGAATGTCTTGGTGCACTAACTGGCTACTCAAGAAGGCAACTTCACAGAAGGAGTCTGCTAATGTAAACAAATAGTCTAAGCATGCACTTCAGCCACTCACACTGTTTAAAATGCACCAAAAGGTGAGTTTCCAAAAATATTTACAATAGCAATATTACCTTGTGAAGTGTAGGGCATCTTCTGGAGTTATTGACCTTGGAAAAGAGTAGGGTCTGTGCTTCACCTCATGTCCTTTGACAGCTTCCAAGTCAATAACAGACCAGGAGAAGCTTACTTCATCAGGTAATATTGCTTAAATTGTGTGGCAGTTTCTAGAGTTTCAAAGTTGTAACTGTGCTCCATGTACTTCGCTATAAAATATTGCCATGTTGTACACCCAGAATAAATAGTAAGCAAAATTATGTGAATTACAATTAACTTATTTAAATAACAAAATGACAAATTAAGTCTTTGTTTTTTTTATCTGAGTGAGAATTTTCTTAAAGGGAAACTCCTGTTCCTCCCCTAAGGGCAGCAGCTGCTGTAGAAATGCCCGATTAGGGTTTTTAGCATAAAACAAATTATTTTTTTTACCTGCTGTCTGGTGATTTTAATTAGAAAGACCCGCTCCATATATAATGACTGCACAGCCCTTGGTGGACATTTCACACACCCCGGATGGCTTCCACCACAGAGGTTATGCGAATCAGGGCTACCAACAAATGGCAGAGTTGGCAGCCCTCGTTAGCATAACCTTCATGGTGGAAGCCACCCAGAGTGTGCGAGATGTCCATCTGGAGCTCTGCAGCCATTATAGATAAGGCGGGTCTTTCTAATTTCATAGGAGTTTCCCTTTGAGTCTTTTACTCGGATGCATACTAGTTGGTATTTATCTTGCGTTAGGCATGTACTTTTAATTATTGTACATTTTGAAGCAGGAGTACTATCTAACCATAAAGTGATCCGTTACGACCGTTCTAGCGCCACAGAAAATATGGCGGCTGCTGTCTACTACTACTACTGCTGTGAATGCAGCAGGCAGCAGAAATGTAAACAAAAACATACTGTAGGATAACTGAACAAATTACAGGGTGATAGTACAATGCTGGTGGGTAAGAGTACCAGGTACATGCTCAGCAGAGCACAGGGAATAAACTGTCAAAAAGTGCACTTTTTTCACATTGTACTACTGCTTTAAATTCAAAGAAACGTATCATAAATGCAAATTTTAGTTTTTATTTTTTTTATTGTAAGGTATTATATGCATCATATACAAATTCAGGAAGCCAAAAACTTAAATGTCACAACAAGGGCAAAAGTGTCCCCCAAATATAGATTATCAATTCCAGGGGATGCATGTCGGGCAGGGGCAAAATTCCATATCACACAAAAATTAAGTGCCACAGGCAGCAGCAGAGTTTCTGCACACCCGGTCCAGAACCCCGTACCTGCTGCACCAGAGTTATCCACCCACACCACCACACCACAAGGCTAGCTCTGTGGCAGCAGGCACACCCATCCCTCAAAACCCCTTCATTGTCCCTCCCCTTCCCCTCACTATTCCCCCCCTTCCTGACACCATCCACTACCCTCACGTTTGTGTACAGTTGCTACATTTGCAGGGTAGCCCAAGAGTATAGCGCCCAAAATGAGTCGCTGTTTTTACCTGGTGCCCATATTCTGTTGCTGTACTTATGGTACACCCTTCTTTTCTCCAGTGAGTACATATCGAGGTCTCTTAGTCTCTCCTCCTATGTTTTGTGATGCAAGTCATGCACCATCTTTGTCACCCTTCTCTAGATAGCCTCCACCTTGTTAATGTCCTTATGCATATGTGGTCTCCAGTACTGCATGCAGTTCTCCAGGTGAAGCCTTACCAATGTTTTATACAATGGCATCACCCCACGTCCTACTAGTAATACCTCCTGCCTATGCATCCCAGCATGCCACTGGCCCTCCTTGCAGGCTTTGTACACTGTTTTGGTACCTTAAGGGCATTAAATATGATAACCCCTGGGTCCCTTTCCTCTTTGGTGACAGCACCTCCCACCATCCTGTAGCGCTCCCTAGGGTTCCCCCTACTCAGGTGCATTATCTTGCACTTTTTTGCACTGAACCTCAGTTGCCACACCTCCGACCATCTTTCAAGCTTCTCCAGGCCCCTCTTCATTTTCTAGAGTATCCACCCTGTTGCAGATCTTGATGTCATCTGCAGATAGGCAGACCTTTCCTTCCAGCCCCTCTGCAATGTCACTAATGAAGACATTGAACATGGCTGGCCCCAAAATTGATCCTTGTGGTACCCCGCTGGTCACCCCTCTCTCCCCAGATTGGATCTAATTTATCACCACCCTCTGCCTTCTGTTTGTCAGTCAGTTTCTAACCCAGTGTATCACCTTATGCCCCATGCTCAGACTACTCATCTTGTTAACCAACTTTCTGTGTTGGGACGGTATTGAAGGCTTTGCTGAAATCTAGGTAGGTGATGTCTATGGCCCCTCCCTGATTCAATTTCCTAGTCAACCAGTAAAAAAAAAAATCTATCAGATTCATTTGACAAGGCCTTCCTGATGTGAACCCATGCTGCCTTAGATCCTAGGCACCAATGAATTCCAGGTGTGTCACTGTCCTTTCTTTCAGCAGTGCCTCCATGATCTTCCCCACCAGTGAAGTGATGCTGACTCACTTGTAGTGCCCTGCTTCCACTCTACTGCCACTTTTGTGCAGTGAGACTTCATACACTCTCCTCCAGTCCTCTGGAACCACACCTGTGTTGAGTGACTCTGTGAAAAGGGTGGCCAGAGGTGCTGCTAGTTCCCTGTGCAGCTCCCTAATATCTTCAGGTGTATGTCATCTGACCCCATGGCTTTATCCACCTTCAGCTTTGTGAGTTCCTCCAGAACTCTCTCTCCACTGTGAATGGACTGGTGTCCACTTCTCCCCCCAATTGCCTCTGCTCCCCATCTGTGGTCCTTGGCCCTCTCCCTCCACAGTGAATACTGAACAGAAGTATTTGTTTAGTATTTCTGCCTTGTCTAATTCCTCCCCCTTACACTCTCCCTCCTCTCCTTTGAGCCCACAACCCTCCCTCGTTTTGTTTATGTACCTGTGGAATGTCTTGTCCCCTTTTTTCACAGTCTGTGCTAAACCCTCCTCTGTGCCTTGGCTTTCCTTACAGCCTTCCCTACTTCTCTTAGACATTCAAGGTGCACCTCCCTGTACTCCTCCTCCCTTTGGATTCCCTTATGCTTCCTGAAACTTGCTCTTTTAGCCCTTACTTAGTCTCCCATCTCTTTAGAGAACCATAGTGGTTTCTTTCTTCTTTTTCCTTTGGCCACTATCCTAATGCATTGGTTAGTTACCTCCATAATGACTCCTTTTAGTCTCCCCCACTGTTTATCCACCCTCTCTGTTACCAGGGCTGCTATTAAACATCTACACATTTTATTGAAAGATGCCCTCCTGATATCTAATACATTTGCCCTTGTGTGGCTTAACTGAGTCCCTGTCTCCATGCCAGACCATACCACAGTGTATAGATCTCCATACACAATGACGCTCCACCATGCACTATAGTGTTTATCATAGAGATGGAGGGTGGGGCCACCGGACACCAGGGAATGACACAATATTGAGAAAGCTAGACAAATGCCACTAGACAACAGAAAACTTTGCATGGGATGGGAAGAAGGTGCCACTAGAAACCAGGGAGTGGTCCATATAGGATGAGTGGAAAGAGGGTGCCACTGTACAGCAGGGAATGCCTGTTACAGGATGGGGAGAAGGAGGCATCAGTCTTGTGCACGGAAAGACTGCCTGAACTGGGAGGGGGGGTTGAGGTGATGGCCATGCCAAAATTCCACAACAAAGCTCTTCCCAGCTTGCTAGTGGTTTGAAGATGATGCCCAAAACAAAACTGGCATATTGATATGCAATCAAAACTGGGTAACTGTCAGCATATAGAAAATACTGAATGGATAACTATGCACAGTCAGTGCGTTCTGCCACAGAGGGCATGTGATTCTCTCTGACCTCAAGGATGAAGCTCGAGTGGTCCATGGGACTCAGAACCCTGAGGTGGCACAACACACTGGTTATACATAAAGTTGCTCATTCTATGTTTTTATAGTGTATATTATTATGTGAAATATGTGCATTGTTGTTTTTATATTTACTGGTTAGTGGTTATAAACCACTGCCAGTGAGTGCCCCAACAGCTTCATAAACCACATGTGTTGTTTATGGTGCTCCATAAACCATGGGCAGAACAGTACTGCAGCATCACCTGAAAAAACCACCGAACAAGCTGTCCTTGTGCTGGACGTTCACGAGCACTACACAATCCGTCACTCAGTTTGAGACAAGCTTATCGGTGGTAACAGTTACCCATGCAAAGTGTCAAAGACAATTTAAACCAAAAAATAGTAAATGAAAAAATAAAACATGGAGAAGTGTGGTTCTGTGGGGATTTTATGCATCATCTCGGTGTGTGATGCCCATACAAACCCCTCGGGCTTCATGGGACATCACATATCTCGGGGTGCATAAAATCCCCATAAACCACACTTCTCCATGTATTATTTTATATTTCTCTTTCACAGTGAAATTAACTTGTGCATGTCTCTAGAGGTTTTAGAATGCTGTTCTACCACAGAAGGGTACAATCATGTTCCATGATGTTTGAACTGTGGTTCAACAGCATTTTGAAAACTATGGATTTATATGTAGAACAGTACTTTACTATACACTGTATCACTGCTGCTGTATGTTTAGCCTTGCTTTTAGTCCACCTGTGACCAGGCCTGTCGAACTCCATATGGTATCCAACCAAGAAGCTGCTTCTATTGCAGCTTCATCTGCATGTTCCAGCTTACTGTTTTCCACATGGAAATGGAAATGCCTGCATTTTTAGGAGCAACTGACACGATTGCTAGTTCCAGGCAGGCAACTCATAACATGATGGTGCCTACCGCAGAAGCTACTTTAGCCATATATCACATTTTTTGGCTTGCATAAAGAGTTTAGTCTATAAAGCCTGGCTTATAATTTCCTTCTGTGAGTCAAGTGGCCACCGAGCACTGCAGCCCTAACCATAAAACAGCTTAGAAAATGGCCAGAATGGATTCTAGTTCCTGATTGGCTGAAACAGCCTCTTAGCTGGGCATTTATTTCTTAATAGATGCCCACCTAAAAGTAAGTACCAGTCCAAGTGCCACCTCACCACATACCCTTGTACAAGAGTGCTCAGCCTAATTTGTCATTGGCTGAAAGTACTTCATTAAATTACAAATCCCCGCCAAGTTTTCCTGTCACTTAGCGAGAGCTACTGGACCCCCCCCCCCAGACACTTGCTCCTTCAGGATTCGCTCGCTCCCTCTTCATAAAAAAAAAAAAAAAACACTGCACTTATTCTGCGGTCGGAAAGAGTAACAACAGTTTTTTTTTTCTCACAGCTGCAGTCTCCCAACCACACTGTCGCAGTAAGGAGCTTAACCGTAATTAAAATGAAGCCGTTGCTCCAAACAGCTTCTCGGTGAGAAGCAGGTTTTTTAAAGTACCATGCTACCTCCACATACACCAGAAGTCCCTTAAAACACAATGCTACCTCAGTTATTCGATCCAGTTTAAAAGAAAGACATCATTTACCTCGCGTCTGTTCCTCATCCACAGGTCGCGTGCTCAACAGGCGTAACATGCAACTGCAGACCAATTTAAAAAAAAAAAGTTACAAAAATACAACAAAACTTAAAAACAATGTCCACGAGATCACGTGATGTCTTCAGCCTGAGCAGATGTTCTCCGACTCGACTCTCCCCTGAACTCTCCAAAAACTATAAAGTTAGTGAGATATTTAAACATTGCTAACACCAGTTTGAAGTGAAAAGGATTTGAGAGAAGTAAACTGAAGCAGTTTTTAATATCTAAGGGGCTGAAAATGGACACGGAAATGTGGCAGGCTCTCCTGGCCCAGACACCGCTGCAGACACCAGACAAATCGGCGAAGAGAACCAAAACACAGACCGCAACCCCCAATAGGGCAGCGGCATCAGCTAGCAACTCTGTTCCTCTGTCGGAGGACACATTTTTAGCAGAAATGGCTGGCATTAAAGATTCTTTCATAGAATTTTCTCTGGACCTGAAGAACATTCAGGCGGAATTGAGAGAAGCGAACAAGAACATTTTGGATGTTTCTGCCCATCGTCCTCACTAGAAAATTGGCAGACAAGGTTGGAGCCAGAAGTGGTAACATTAAGGCAGAGGCTGAATAAAGTTGAGAGTAAACTGGAAGACCTGGAGGGGTGGAATAGGAGGAATAATATTGTTGTGTTTGGGCTGTCTGAAGAAGCTGAAGGATCAGCCATAATTCAGTTCACACAGAAGCTTCTAGCCAAGATAGCAGGTCCTCCTCCACAATCTACAGTGTACCAGGTAGAGCGGGCCCACTGCTCGTTGAAACCTTGACCTCCCCCAAGGGCTAAGCCTAGGCCATTCATTATTTGGCTCTTAAGCTACATTGACCAACAGCACATCCTAGGGAGAGTTAAAGAGCTGCAAGAGATTAAATGGGAAGATGCCCAGCTTAGATTTTCTCAAGATCTGCCAGTCAGTGTTAGACAGAAATGAGCAGCCTATCATAGCTGCATTAAAAAGCTGATAGCGTCTGGTATTCGATTTCGGATGACTTACCCAGCTAAATTGATGGTGCAGCATCAGGGTAACTGGAGAAGCTTCGAAGATGCAAACCTGGCAGCTGAAGAACTACCCACTATGTACCCTGACTTGTTTACTCATCATTGAGTATATGAAGGAAGGATCACCAGTCTGGTTACTTTGCATAGTGGTATTTGCTTGAAGAGAGAGTTTTCATAATTCGCTCATATTATGTACACCTCTTCTTCGGACCCCTTGTTTATTTATGGTCCTGCAGCTGAAAGCCCCTTCCCTTCCCCTTCCCCTTTCCTTCCCCCATTTTTATTTTTTTTTTATTATTCTGTGTGGATCCACGATGCCTGGAAGTTCATTAACGAACCATAAAGATTAGCCCAAATATAGTATTATGGCCTTGCTCCCGGTTAAATTGAGACTGGTTCTTCTTTAAGTTGAAACATGGGTGAACATTATGGCCGATCGCGCCAGTTACTGCAAGGCTCTTTTTTTTTCTTTCTTTCTGCTCAAGTCCTGTGTGGCATCTTTTTTTTGGTTACCTTTTGCATCTCAATGGTGGGACAACATCTGGACATTGGGAGAGGGAAAACTTAATAGTTTATTACTCAATTGCGGGACTTTATAAAGATCTTCATACCAATTGCCAGTATATAAATCGGAGATGCAATGGCCTGTATTATACTTCACTGAAGATACAAAAGATTTTCTATTGGCTGTATAACTGTCAGGGTTTAATGAGCTGAGGGTTAAGCTCTGAATATGATGGGAATAGCTGTTGGAGTTAACTAAGGGGGACTGGAAAAGTGGGTGATAAGGAAGAAGTTACTTTGATTATCAAAGCCTCAAAAGACTGATAAACAAACAAATAAATTCATAGATTGGGGCCTTCTGTTGGAAGGGTTGTCACAACTTTGAATTTAGAAGCTGATAGGAATATGGGGTATTACATAGGCCTATTCATTATGAAAGGTGGAGCAGGGGAAGAAGAACATTCCTTAACTAAACTGTTCAATGCTTATGTTTTTTTTGGGGAGGGGGGATGAGTCGGGATGCATTAATCTGGGTGGAACATCGCATCTTGGCAAAGGGGGACTGAGCATTCACAATTAATGGGGTATTTTGGGAACAAGATAGCTATTTTATTGGTTTGTTTATGTGAAGCTCAATAGGGTACGCTGTGGGGGGTATTTCTTCAAGATGGTAGGGGGAGGGAGGATGGGATTAAAAATAATTCTTGGGAGGGAGGGAGAGTACTGCCACAAATATTATAAGGGAAGTGGTAACATCATTCAATGGTGTCATTTGCCTTCACAAATGTGAGATATAGCATTATTACAGACAGTTAAAAATGTCAGGGTGTCTTTTTTGTGGATGGAATATTAAAGGGGCACAAACCCCAGCGAAACGTATGCAAATACTGATACCTGTACATCTCCGAAATATACAAGCAGATGTGGTTTTCTTGGAAGAAACACATCTTCTATCCACTCAAGTACATTACTTTCGTAGGCTTTGGGTGGGACAAGTCTTTGGGTCTGGTTTTAATTCACGTAAAAGGGGAACTGCAATTTTAATTGCTCGCAGAATCCCATTTCGGTTGTTACAAGAGATCTCAAACTTGGAAGGCCACTATGCTATTTTACGGACGGTATTAGGTCATTCTGAGTTCATTCTTGGCTCTATTTATGGCCCAAATTCTGATGAACCAAAATGTTTTATAGATCTTATGTCTATGTTGGCTCCATGGTCCACGATTCCAATAATTGTGGAAGGGGATTGGAGCCAAGTGTTGTCAAATAGTCTGGATAGAACGGGACCCCCTAAAATATCATTTTCTCTAGGTCAAAAAGCTCAGATGGAACTAATGCACTCAGTAGGGTTAGCAGACCCCTGGCGAATCATGTATCCAACCAGGAAAGAATATTCATTCCATTCACCTACTCACAATACATTTTCTCGTATTGACTATTTTCTGGTCAGTAGTGACTGTCTTCCTAGCATCACATCAGTTTTCTACTCCTCGAAAACTATAACGGATCACCAAATGGTTCAATTATTTATAGATTTCACCCCAAATATTCAGCGAGATAAACTTTGGAGGGTTAATAACCAGATTATAAAATCAGAAGTTTAAATACAACATATACACTCTTTAATTTCTAACTTTATGGCAGATAACTCCCCATCCATGCCCAAAAGGGATATCTTATGGTGCACACTAAAATGCGCTCTAAGGGGTGAACTAATACGCTTGGCAGTCAAACGCAGAAAGCGAAGAGATCAGGCTCTTTCTTCCCTAATCGACCAGATCACACTGGCAGAAACAAATCTTTCAGCCTTGTCCCCTGATGTGGATTGAGAAAAAGCTGAATCCCTTCGAGCCCAGTACAATCACTTGCTGGCTGAAAAGGCAGAATTTCTCATGCTTAAATCTAAAATAACATATTTTGATCACGGGGAAAGAGCAGGAAAACTATTAGCACTTAGAATAAGAGCCCAGGTTTCTGACAGGATAGTGACCTCCCTCCAATCACCTACTGGTACAGTTTTGACCTCACCCAAAGATATTTGTGAAAATGTTAAACTTTATTTTGAGAGTTTATACACTCCCACTAACTTCTCCTTTACCCAACAAATGTTAGACTTATACGTCACTGATGTTAAATTGCCAACACTTACGGAGGCACAATCCTCTATATTAAAGGCCCCAATTGAAATAAAAGAAGTACTAGAAGCTATTGACTCACTTACACTAGACAAATCTCCTGGCCCAAATGGGTTTTCATCTAATTTTTATAAGGCCCTAAAAAATATACTAGCACCTATTCTTTTAAATACCTTGCAATATTTTTATGAAAATAGTATTTCAGATAAATCCTTAACTCAAGCCATTATTGTAGTATTGCCCAAACCTGGGAAGGACCCCTCAGTTGTACATAATTATAGGCCTATTTCACTCATTCATGTGGATCTAAAAATTTTGGCCAAGATTCTGGCGTTAAGATTGGGCCGGGTCTGGGACTCTCTAATTAGTGCAGAACAAGTAGGATTTGTTAAGGGACGACTTTCATCAGACCATCTCAGGAAGTTGGCTTATTTATTTTCTGTGTCCAAGGATTCTCTCACACCAGCAGCTTTAGTTTCCTTGGATGCAGAAAAAGCTTTTGATAAAGTATCCTGGGAATACTTGTTTTCTCTACTTCCCAGATATGGTATTCCGCCAGAGTTTCTCACTTGGGTTAAAATATTGTATTCCTCTCCTTCTGCATGAGTCCACTGTAATGGAATACTCTCCACACCCTTTAATTTGAGACAAGGTACTCATCAAGGATGTCCCCTCTCACCGTATTTATTTAATTTATTTCTTGAACCCCTTATCAGGAAACTTAATTCTTCACCCTTAATATCAGGGATTGCAATAGGGAAATCAGAATATAAACTTTCCGTATACGCGGATGATATCTTACTACAAATCTCATCCCCTTTGCAATCCCTTCCAGCTGCATTTGCATTAATATTGCAGTTTAGTTTGATTTCTAATTACAAATTGAATTTGGATAAATCGGAAGTATTCCCTCTTAATCAGTATTTTCAGAAAGCAGAAATAATTAGATTGGGCCAACAGTGGAAACCAGATAAACTTAAATATTTGGGTATCTTCCTTCATCCTTCCCCTAAAATAATGAAAAAGCTTAACCTTGATGCTACCCTAAATCACATACAGGAGGATATTAAGCGTTGGTCCTTATTACCATTATCGCTTTGGGGTCGTATGAGTATAAAAAAAATGAATGTGTTACCCCATTTATTATACCCGTTGCAAATGTACAATTGGGACTTATCCAAATCTTGGTTCACGCAGGTACATAAAATTATTATGGCTTTTTTGTGGGCTGGTAAAAAATCAAGAAGAGGCTATTGTAAGCTTACACGGGCTAAAAATGATGGTGGTCTTCAAGCCCCCAATCTATATTTATATTACCTTGCAATACACTTAACTAGAGTGAGGTACTGGATACTCCCGTCAGAGCACTCACTTGATTCTATGTACTTCCCTCTCTGGCTTGGAATTGAGAAATCTTTGTTTGCATTACGTGATATGGTTCCAGAAGTCCTTCCCTTTCTGAATAAGAAAAATCTTCCAAATAAATTGAGAGGATCCCTGCTTGATGCTCTTTTGGCTACACATTATCAACTTAACACCTTACTAAGTACTAATGAGTATAAAGATGTAACACAACCCCTTTTCAATAATCCTAATTTGCTAATCTCTGGTAAAACAATAAAATTTAACACTTTCTGGCCCAATATGGGGATTGAAAGAGTAGAGGAGTTAATTATTAAACAGAAACTGATGCGATTCCAGAAAGCCAATAGCCAGTATCATTGGACCACCACTTATGTTTTTAAGTATTTGCAGATTAGTCATATGTTAATACAGTATTTTGGTACTGGGAGGTGGACTACCCCCTTCTAACTGTATTAACCCCATATCTTAAATCAGTTCCGTCTACTCACTTAATTTCATACACTTACAAGTTCCTACAGACCATGATTGCTGGGATAGAAGGACAGAGAACTTTCTGGTGGGATCAATTTCTTCCATCTTCTGACCCCCCTAGATGTTGGTTAAGAACTTGGAAACACCTATATAGATACATCAAGTGGGACAGGTACAGATACATGCAATTTCAAATTGTACATAACACATACTATACTCCAGTTAAATTATTTAAGATGGGTTTCCTGCAGTCTAACCTTTGTACCAAGTGTTCTCAAGCTCAAGGAGATTTGCTGCATATGTTATGGTCATGTGATAAAGTCTCTCCATTATGGAATTGTATTAGATCCCGACTGGACCCACTACTAGCTCTTTCAGATAAATTTACCCCTGAAATTTGTATTTTAGGGGATTACACGACTCTCCAGGGCAAAACCCAAAGAGCATATATGGCGCTGATATCTGTTTCTGCCAAAAAAGTATTACTTAGACACTGGGTAGATGTCCTAATACCAACTTAGACCGAATGGTATAAAGAAATTATGTTTGCTATACAGGCGGAATGGGTTATTGAGGGATTAACCCAAAGAATGGGAAAATACAAAAAACTTTGGGATCCCTTTTACAATTTGTTATTAATCCAACCCAATACAGTAACGGTTAATACTAATGCCCCTCTATGAGCTAACCTGCACTTTTAATAGGATTTCCTATTGATATGTATTCATAATTGTCAAAGATAATATTTGTGGCAGTGGGGGATAGGGAAGGAGGGGGGATGGGGGATGGTAAGGGTGGATGGGGGGCAAAGGGAGGGGGTTACAGACACCAAATGTGATAACGCAATATCGTATGGGGATCAGAATATCTGTTCAACAAACATATATATAATATTGTATGGTCTCCTGTATGTAAGATGTCTGTACCTAGGAAAAACCAATAAAGTATATTTAATAAAAAAAAAAAGATGTCCACAAACTGCTACTGGATTTGTTCTTCAGGTGAATGTGTGTGTGTGCTTTGGGGGGGGGGAGGTTCATAACTGTGGGGAGCAGCATCAGGACCTGGGACAGCCTTAAAGAAACATGGACTACTTTTTCAATACTTTTGTTTCTGCTAATGGTATTCATTTTTTTACAATCATTTTCTCTCTTCTTTTGCCACTTCATTAAAACTTAGAAAGAAAGCCATTTTCTAAGCACAATAATACCCTCCAGGGTGGGCATTATTGGGAAATACTGGACCTTCCAGGGGCTAGAAGGCCCTCCGCCTGCTGCATCAGGCCTCATTACACCCCTGGGCGGTCCGGTATTTCCCAATAATGTCCACTCTGTCGGGTATTATTGCTTACATAATGATTATGCTAGGCAAATAGCCCCATACATGTATACCTGCCAGCAAAGATGATCCAAGTATTTTTAGGTGTCCCCCTCCCCGATCCCACTGCAATGCCCACAGAGTGCCTGCAGCCCCATCCCTTACCAAATGTCATCATTATGGTGTTTTTAGGGGTTATGTAATAACTGGGAGGGTTCTTGGGCAATAACTACCAGTTTGCAAAAATGCACCAGATAGGATCTGGGGCTGCAGCAGTGAGTAGGGAAATGGGCAGACTAGGTGGGCCATATGGTCCTTGTCTGCTGACAGATTCTATGTTTACTAGGCAGAAGTAGCCACAAAAATAAGATGACAGGACCTACTACACACATGTGGATGTGCAGACCAATTACATTTCACAGATCTTAGATTTTTGCAGGCCCACCATTGCAGTGATGGTGCTGTACTTCTAGTGCCGAAGACCCAAGTTTCAAGTGTTATCTTGGGAGTTGGAGGGGCAGCAAGAGGGAGGAAGATTGAGTTCTTGCTGGATTGCTCATCTCAGGATGGGGTGAGCAGAGTTTGGTGCTTGCCAGATACTATCAGTGGCTGAGGATAAGCAGGCTGAAACCACCAGAGTTGGGAAAAGAAGAGGAGAGGCAGATGTCAGGTGTACAGTGCATGAGGACATGCTGCACTTTAGGGGGAGTACTAGGAAAATCTGTGCACCGGTTGCAGAATGACTCCAGCTGCCTACATACCCTGTACCTGACAACCCAGACCATGCTGCCTCTGAGGGATAGCAAGCCCTGGGGGGTGTTGACTGGGGAGATGGGGCTGGGTTGGCTGGTACAATGGAGGCTGCCAGTGCATGGGGGAGAAATAAGGCTAACTGGAAAAAAAACTGTTGTTTACAGTAAAATTACTTTTAAAAAGTTTTGTTGTTTGACCATCACATACACATTTTGGTATAGAGTTGGTGTTAAAGGGACACTTGTCAATCCTTTTTGCATTATATTATTTATAACTGAAAAAATATGTTTAATGATTGCTTACCTTCTCTACAATTCATTCAAGTTGTTGGTTGTTTTAACCACTGTGCTTTTTTTAGCTTAACTGAAATGCATGCAAATAGTGTATTTATTCCCAACATTTTGTTTCAAATCCTTGATCTACTCTTGTTGCGTGCTTCTTGAACATTAGGAACACCCCCAAAGAGTGCATTTACTCATGATACAATAGTCTCCTCTCCTCCCACTGCACCGTGAGTGTCTATGCTGTATTGGGGGTATTCACAATTTCTAGAAAGACGTAAAAAGGGTTCAGGACGGTGTCCATTGAACTTCATGATAGAATAATGTGGTCTAGTATGGGCTTCAGTTTAATTTCTAAACAGTGTATATGAACTTTACCTTTCTTTTCTGAGCACATTCAGAATTTAACTCCCAAGAAATTATGAAAAATTGTTTAATGTTTGAGAAAGATGAAGACTTCACTGTGTTTAATTCAATGAGCAGAAACAAAAGAATACTAGTGGCCTCCTGAAGAAAGCTCCACCACCAGTAAGTAAATGTCCTAAGATATGGAAGGGGGGGTGTAGTGTTGAATTGTGGTTAGTTGGACCTTCTTTCCATCATAATATTGTCTCTGAAACTGTGAAGCAGTATATCAGCATTCAAGTCTAGCCACAGCCTCTGACTCACTGTGTGTCCCTGAGAAAGTGACCTTGATCTCCACTGAGCTTCTGCTCCAAGTTGTAAAATTATATGAAGATGGACCCCACTGAAATATTACATGTCTAGGGGTTTCTTGGTCATTATGTGATAAAGCACTATCTGACTCCATGCTGCTGACTGGGGGGGAAGGGGGGTCAACTGAAAAGGAATATGAATAGTGAGTAATGAGTGCAAAAGTATTTGGCAGTAAAATTTGAAAAAGGTACATGTACACCCCTATGCGATGGCTTCCAGGACTCCCTAACCTTCATTTAAAAAAAATAAAATGCATACCCCATCCCCTTTCTTAGTCCTGCTCTGCCTGTAGATTTGTGTGGCTAGTCAGGTCAGAGGCTGAGAAACTGACATGAGGGCAAGAGCATGTTCTGAGTACCAGATTTGCCTAGTTCAGTTTTCTGGGAGGGTACTGAAGTTACACGAGGATGGGCCCACCACCCCATCGTGGCACACGGGCTCTTCCGGAAGTTTTAATTTACAATTGTGCCCTGTGAGGATATTTTACACTGAAAGATTGAAGTTTACTCAAGAAGATACTTAAATTGCATTTTAGGTGCATTTGCAGAGTACGGGTACCCAATTTGAAGTGTATATACTATAGTTCCAAGGCACTTTAGTAACATTTTTGAAACACACTGTAAAGGTGCTTTTCTGGAGTAATACAGGAGTGTCCCAGCTGAGAAGGTACTCCATTGGAGGTGTATCAGGAATAACTATAAGGCACTTAATTAGCATTTTTGCAACACACTCCCAGTTTACTCAGCACTTATAAGTCGATTGCTTGATAGTTACCATAAAGTTGCTTGAATTTTTAGTGGCACATTTGGAGCATGTACCCAGTCTATGTGCTAGTAGGTGACTACAAAATTACAAACAAGTGACTCCAGTTGGGTAAGGGAGTCTTTTCTTGCATAAATGCAGTTTATTTCAGATAGTCATTTGGCATTTACCTCTGTCTCCTGTTTAACACTCAGGCCAGCCCCCAGGGCTGTACCGGCGGGATGGAGCCTACCCCAGACAGAGATTAGTTTCTGGTTTTAGGGGGGTGGAGGGGTACCTTAGGGTGCCTCAGTCAGATGTGTGGCACCTTGAGTGAGGAGTGGATGTGCTTCTGCAGCTTACCTAGACTCCCAGCTGGGTAGTTTCTAGCAGCACTGCACAAATGAGCTGGTTAAGAATTAGTTATGCAAGTAATAATACCTGACAGGGTGGGCGGTATTGGGCAATACCGGACCGCCCAGGGGCATAATGAGGCCCGACGCTGCAGGCGGAGGGCCTTATAGCCCCTGGAAGGTCCGGTATTGCCCATACCGCCCACCCTGGAGGGTATTATTATGCTTAGAAAATGGGTACTGTATTTTAGATGCTGAAATAAACAAGTCTGCATGGTAACACTTTTACTATCTTAAGTATTTTATTTGTATTGTTAAAAAAATAGTTCCTCAGCCTGCTTTTTAACATTTTTTAAACTAAGTTGTTGGTTGTCATGGCTACCTCCTGACACAGAAAAAAAAACCTTTTTTGTCCAAATTTTTATTTCTGTTTGCAGCCTGCTTCTTTTTCTTTACTTGTTGTTTAGTTAAGTAGTTTATCTGGGGAGATGAGCCGTTACCATGGGCGTCAGTATGCCCCCCCTTCCGCCGGCATACAGGGTTTGCGTCTGAAAGTATTTATTTTTGTCCATTTTTGTTTTAAAGTGTTTGCAGCCTGTTTCTTTTCGTTTTGGTCTTCTTTACTGTAGCGGTGGAGCCGTTACCTTGGGAAGATCAGCCGTTACGTCAGGTGTGCGTACAACCGGAAGTACATCAAAAAGTGATACCACAGAATTGTTTTATTTCCCTAAATACAGGCAAGGTTTGCCTTTTTTAATTAATTTGTTTGCAGGTGGTGGGTGCTGTATGCGAGCAGGGATTAGCAGCAGCAGCGACGAGGAGGACTTCAACACCACGCCGAGCGGGACTTGACTGAGGGGAACTTGAACAACGGGACTTTCAGTGTCTACCAGACCTCAGAGCTGCGAGAAGAAAGTTCACGTTGGAGCAGTGCGATCGGGCTGCAGTGACTTATTTGTGCAATGGAGCTACCTAGTAGCATAAGGTATGAGGGACAGTAGAAATTATGGGTTTTTGTGAGGTTTTCTTCTGGATTCATGATCATGGGTACAATGCTGGGGTGCTGACATGAATCTCGCTTGGCGAGACAAAAAAACATGGTGGACATTAGAAAACAAATGAGGGGGCCTTATCCAATTAGAGGCCAGGCTGGGCAACAAGATTCTGGTAATGGGGTTGGCTGGGCTGGGACTTTTAATAGCCGGGCATCTATTGTCTGATAGATGCCCAGCTAGAGAAGTCCCTCAGCCAATCAGAAGGCTGAAATAGGTTTACCCATTTTCTAATCTTAACTAATAACTATGCTTACTATATGGTGTACAGATACTTATCAGCTAATGCTTGACAAGTTGAGTATTGATCGTAAATTATTTATTACATGCCCTCAACTAGTAATGAATGCCAAACTAATACTCAATTCATGGGGATTAGTTAATTCTTACTTAGGAAATAGGTCAATGACTAACTGGTGAAACTGTTAAGAATTAGTTAGCAGTAGGTTGAGCTAGGAGGAGTTAGCCACTAACTCATTTGCATGTGAAAAAATCAACTAAAGCAAAACTGAAGAATAATTGAATATTAACTAATTATTAGTGATTTGAAGCAGTTGAGCATTTGGCCTATTTTTTGTATAAGTTCAACTAGTAATTAACGAATGCCAAACTAATACTAAATTCATGGGAATTAGCTAATTCTTAATTAGTAAACCGGTCAATGACTAACTGCTGAAACTGTTAAGAATTTGTTAGCAGTAGGTTGAACTAGAAGGAGTTAGCCACTAACTCATTTGCATGTGAAAAAATCAACCAAAGCAAAACTGAGGAATAATTAAACATTAACTGATTATTAGTGATTTGAGTTAGTTGAGCATTAGGCCTATTTTTTTGCATAGGCGTATCTTTGTAAAAAAAAAAAAAATCCTCTCCCCTATCCCTGGTGTCTAGTGGACCCCCCACCCCCCCGCCTTAAGTCAGAGCCCACCCCTCTCCCCCTGTACCCCCAGATTGGGCCACTGGCACAGCCCTCCACTCACCTCCATGGCTGGCAGCCCATCTGAGTGCTCAATGAATGAAGCATGCGCTCATTCATTGACAGATTGAGACAGTGCTCTCACTACTACTGGTAGTGTAGTGAGAGCACTGGCTGTCTGAATCTGTCAATGAATGAGCGCGTGCTTGCACAAGCATGCACTCATTCGCTGACCACTCAGACAGGCTGCCGGGCCATGGAGGTGAGTGGAGGGCTGTGCCAGTGGCCCAATCAGGGTACGGGGGGGAGCAGGGTGGGCTGTGACTTAAGACAGGGTGTGGGATGGGGGCCCCACTAGACACCAGAGACAGGGGAGGGGAATTTTTTTTTTACAAAGATACGCCCATGCAAAAAAATAGGCCTAATGCTCAACTACCTCAAATCACTAATAATTAGTTCATGTTTAATTATTACTCAGTTTTGCTTGGGTTGATTTTTTTTTACATGCAAATGTGTTAGTGGCTAACTCCTTCTAGTTCAACTGACTGCTAACAAATTCTTAACAGTTTCAGCAGTTAGTCATTGACCAGTTTACTAATTAAGAATTAGCTGATTCCCATGAATTTAGTATTAGTTTGGCATTCGTTAATTACTAGTTGAGCTTATACAAAAAATAGGCCAAATGCTCAACTGTTTCAAATCACTAATAATTAGTTAATATTCAATTATTCTTCTTCAGTTTTGCTTTAGTTGATTTTTTCACATGCAAATGAGTTAGTGGCTAACTCCTCCTAGCTCAACCTACTGCTAACTAATTCTTAACAGTTTCAGCAGTTAGTCATTGACCTATTTCCTAATTAAGAATTAACTAATCCCCATGAATTGAGTCTTTTGTGCCCTTTAGATCGCTGCTTAGCTTAAACATTTTTGTTCAGTCCCTGGCTTATCGCTGCTGCCAATATCAAGTGCCCCCAGACAGCAGACAGACAGATATTCTGGGTCGCATAGTTTAACAATCTGGTGCAGCCAGCAATTATTTTATTTTAATTACCTTCCCCTTTCCTTCAGTATCCCCTTTAGTGTCCTTTTAGTTTTCGCCCTCTCTTAACTTTTATTTCGGCCCCACAACCCGTCAGTAGTGCCAATATTTATCCAGCTCTTGCGCTAGGACAGGCACCCTAATTAATATTCATAAGGGATTGGGCTTCCCTCATTAATATTCATGAGTTCCGATATCTAGCACCTCATGGTGCTCCTTAATTAAATTAAGAAGAGAGCTCTCCTGGCCTTGCTGAGGTCACTTTTCCCCACACTGCCCAAAGCAGGGACCAGGACTGCAGAGACATCTCCCGCAGGACTGCAAAGTTAGCAGCCAGAAGATCAAAGGTGTGGTCCGCACATGCATGATCTTCACTAGCACTGGAGTGCTAAGCGATCAGCGGGGACCACGGTTAAACTCCTTCAACCCCCACCAAAACCAGCAAATATGCAGGGGCTAGACAGAGGTGTTTGACATCCTTGGGGCTCATTCTGAACACGCCCTATGGCAGTGCACGTGGGGACAAGATCAGGGAACCACCCACAGGCACAGGAGGCGTGCTGTAGTGGGAGCAGAAATGGGAGAAGAGGGCAACAAGGTAAGACTCCATTTTATTTATTTATTTGTTTTGTTTTTATTTACTGGGTGAGTGTGATAGCCATAGGAATGACTATTTTCAGACACGACACGGGAGGTTACAGGCAAGGCAGTACAGCAACAAAATACAGGGTGGGATTACAATAGCGGGATACAGCTTTTGACAGTGAAACACGGTACAAAAATGGACAAGGCAGACAACCATGTAATCAAAACAGTCAGGAAATAGTACAAGTTCAAGGTAAGTGCCAAAGGTAAAAACAACTGATAGTATAAGAGCTAGCAGCAAACAACTAATTCCAATTTACAGTTTCATTGGACCAAGTTGTGGTTGTCAGATGGCATAGGGATAGGTCACAGAGAGAGAGAGGTAGTAACAGTGAGGGAAAACTTGGGGCTACAAATAATTGTATGAAATGCTTTCATGCTGCACACATAAAACTACTCATGTGACATGCATGCTGCAAGTGTGATTTGAATGTTAAATTGGAACTGACTGCATGCATGTGGCATGCGAGCAGCAAGCAAGTGTGGAAAGCATAATTTTTATGTTAAATTGAAACACTTCATGCTTGTGGCATGCTTGCAAAAAGCAAGTGGTCACTGATGACTGCACATAAAAAAGTTAAGTGACTTGCTCAAGATCACATCATATACAAGTGTGGATTGATGAGATTCAAATCCAAGTCTCCTGGTTTGCAGTTCAGTGCCTTTAACCACTAAGCTATACTGCCTGCACCCATATGGCTTGCTTGTACTTCAATACAAATCTGCATACATCTGCACGCATGTGGCATACTTATAGCCACTGTTATATTTTAATTTTCTTGTCCTCCCTCATCTCAGCTGCACAACTGAACTGCAGCACACATACTAATGGAAACACATGTGATTCTTCCCACTCCCAATACACACACTCCAGAGCCCCTGTAATTCTTACTGTCACATATGTCCCCCCAAGAAACCAAGCTCCTGCTATACAATCCCTTGCTAACTATGTCTCCAGCTTCCCCCCAAAATGGAACACATCATAGTTGGAGACTTTAATGTGAACTGGCTTGCTAGTTCAGCTTCCCACACCAAGGACACCTTCGCTGCACTGGATCTGACCCAGCTGGTTAGCCAACCTACCATGGTGAACCCCACTAATGGCTCTAGTACCTTGATCGACCTTCTCCTCACCAACTGTCCCCACAGAATCTCTGACCTGGTGGTCCTTTCAGACTCAATAAGCGATAGCTCACCCATCCTCTTTTCCTGGTCATGTCAGCAGAAACCCAAACCAAACTATATTGCCCAGCGGCATCTCTGACCCGGAGGCTTCACAAAACTAAGAAAATACTTATCTCAATGGGACTGGTCCCCCATCTCCTGGGCCCCTACTATAGATGAAGCCCTTAATTATTTCATCTGTTCTTTTAATAAAGCATGTGACATCTATGCCCCATTAGCAAAAGTGCAACCCAAGAAACGTAATGCCCCCTTGGTCACGCCTGCACTGCTCCAACAGTTTAAGCACAGAGATGATCTCTGGCATAAAGCAGTTGCATCCAGCACACAGGCCGACAGGCAAGCCTATAAAGCGACTCATAACAGATGCACTTGGGCCATAAAACAGGCCAAATCAGGCTACTACAAAATGACCCTTGCCTCTTCCTGGGGGAATGCTCCGTTGTTCTGGGACCATATCAAGGAACTCAATGGCAAATCCTGCCCCCCCCCACTAACTGTCAACAATGTCCCTACCATCGACCTGCTGTCCATCGCCAACTGCATCAACTCATCATTCTCTGACCTTAGTGCAGTACTCCCAAACAACTTCTTCGACCCCACTCCTGAAACCCCGCCCCCTAACACCCAGCATCCCCCCTTCCATCTCAGGGTGATCTCTATGAATGAGGCAAGGCCTTATCTCATTAAAGCACTCAGTGGCTCTTGCTATTGCAAAGATTCTTTTAATATGAGAATCCTACATCTAGTACTAGATATAGTCTTCTCCCCACTGACTAACCTCACTAACCACTCCCTAAGTCTGGGGCAGTTCCCTGCAGCCTGGAAGACTGCCACAGTCACCCCAATACTGAAGAGTGGTGACAGCACCTCCCCCAATAACTACCATCCCATATCCATTCTCCCACCACTCCCAAAAGCCCTTGAAAAAATGATAGCCACCCAACTCACTGAGTACCTGCTTGCTTATTACCTACTTTGCAGGGAGCAGCATGGCTACAGATCTGGGCACAGTACAACTATGGCTCTCACTGAGTTCTCTAATTTTATTCACTCTGCCCTGGATAGAAAACACCTAGCTGGAGCTGTCTTCATTGATCTGTCAAAGGCCTTTGATACAGTCTCCCACCCCTTACTCTTAAGCACACTCCATCACATAGGTCTGTCCCAAGGACCCATCTCCTGGTTTACCAGTTACCTCACAGCTAGATCACAATGTGTCAAAATAAACAACACCCTCTCAACCACCCTGCCAGTCCACACTGGGGTACCCCAGGGCTCCATCCTCGGTCTTCTATTATTCAGCATCTACCTAAACACCTTCCCAATTCCTGCTCAGGCAGCCTACTACTCTATGTGGAGGACGCGGTTCTTTTTGCCTCGCACCCAGATCCCACAGTATTGCAGTCCTCCCTCCATCAAGCATTTAACCAGATTGAAAACTGGTTCATAGACCAAAGACTTGTGGTCAATGTAAAAAAGACAAAGATCATGCTCTTTGCCCACCGACAGAATAAGGCCAAGAATGCACAGCTAACAATCCTCTCCCACTCTCTCCTTCCTCTAGAACAGGCCATACGTATAAATACTTGGACCTTACATTTGATTCCAGCCTCTCCTTCTACTCACACATTGACACTCTATCATCAGCCATAAATGTCCGTATAGGCCTATTGTATCGGCACAAGGATTGCCTCTCTCCAGAAGCCCTTAATCTGGTTGTCACCTCCTCAGTCCTCTCCCTAGTCAATTATGGGCTCACTATCTACTTGGCTGCTGACCACACAGCCCTTAACAAAATACACCTGGCCATAAACAAAGTGTGCAGACTCCTCTGTGGGGCAGACAAGCATACCCATATTTGTACCCTATATGCCCTGACAAATCTCTGCACCCTGGATGAAAGGCTAGTTTGTCAAACATGTCTTCTCACAAAGCAGATACACCTGGGGCTTACCCCTTGGGGATTTCTGCCTGTCTTCTGACCTCCCACACCTTGGTGAACACCTGCACTGCCAACTGACAGATGTGGTCCATCCCGAGGGTTAGAACCTCCTTAGCCCAAGTGTCATTCCCACATAGGGCCCCAGCCTGGTACAATGAACTCCCATCCAACGTCTCCTCCATCTCCAAATTAGGACCTTTCAAGTCAGCCCTCAAAGAGCACATTTTCACTTCATGGTGTTGCCAATGTACCAGCTAGTGCTGGATCATCTATCTATCATCTTACGGAACCACCCCGCCACTGAGATCCTACCAATAGGGCTACCAAACATTGCCTATTAACAAAGCCTCCTTTGGCTGCACTTACAAGATATCTGTCTAATTCTCTGCTTCTCTGTAAATATCAAACCTGTTACTCCCTCGCTCTATCAGCAAACTTATTGTTCTCTTGAAAACTGTAAAATACAGCTGTCAGTAATACGTTCAATGCAATGTATAGCTGATCTTGATTCTGCAATATTGTATAACTGAAAAAACTGTAACCTTTAGCTGCCATTCTATGTCTATATGTATTAAGTGTTTATGTTTGTTTTTTTTTCTGATGCAGAGCCTTTGTAAATGAGTCCCTGACTCAAAGGTTGTAATCCTAAAGTCTGTTAAATAAATAAATAAAACATTTACCCAAACAACTATGTAATTACTTCTGTCTTACCTGTACTCCTACTATTTTATATCCATAGTTTTGAATGATTAAACACAAACAGACTTTAAGGGGCAAGCACAAAAGTAGCAATAACTCAACACCCACCCACATGGCCAGTCCCTCCCCCCACCATGCACACACTCTAGTGGGTGCATCCATGTTGCTACAGACAACCTACCAAGCATAGATATAAGTTGAAAGTCTCTTACCTGAGTACTAGGTAGCAAGAGGCAGGAGTCTTTAAGAGATGATGTCCATGGATCAGAGTGCTGGAGCATACCCCCTTGAACTAAATGGAGTTATTTTTTATTACTATTTTATACATTATGATGGCTAGTTGGAGAATAATGAAGGCAACTGTTCTACTAATAAGGCCCTTGTTAGTCACCTTCATTACTCTCCAACTCTCCATCAATAATGTATAAAATAATAATAAAAAAATACCCCCATCCATTTCAATGGTGCACACCCCTGCAGTCCCCCTTGCCTTATGTCATAGTGTGCCTAAGCATGGGGATGTGGTGGTCAGCTTCACTGCGGGGGGGGGGGCAATAAGCCTGACTATAATTGGGCTCCAATAATCTGTGCGTACCATACCACTCAACTGTCCCTGAATGCAAGGGATAGCCCTCATTTTACCCCTGAAAACTGCTCAGCTCCTCATCTATCCCTCATGAAAAACATGCTGCTCACACAGAGGATGTCCTATAAATTTAGACTTTATGGCAAGGGTGCCATTTCAGATTTCAGCAGGGGGAGTCAACAACCAGTGGAGGCCAGGTGCTAGTTAGATCCTAAGTGGCAAGCTCTAGAATGTCTGGATCATCTCTAAAAGGTAAAGCTCATTTGTTGTGACTGAAAAGTGACATACAAATCAGGAGAAATTAAAATGTGTAAGATTCATCTGTCTATACCCCAGAGCAGTGCATCAGATTTGGGTTTAAATCCACCTTGTTACTAACCATTTTTTTTGCTGGATGAAGTTCTGACCCCCCCCCAAAAAAAACTTTGTCCTGATTTCTCTCCCTAACTCCATTCCATTCAGTACCCATCCCACATGGGTTGTGAAGCCACCCAAAAGCACAGAAACATGAACAAAAACATCAGTATTTCAGTCCTTCCTCCTTCCTTAATCCTCCTGTAAAAAAAAATATTTGCTGTTACTTACCTGGCCATCTGGCCAGAACCAGTGATCTGGCCAAGTGTGCCACCAACCCAGTTTTCAGTCTGCTCCTTCTGTGTCCTTCCACCAGAAGCTGGATGCTAGAACTGACCATCCCAGGTCCCCAACGTGGTCTGCAATGAAGTCACCTCACCAACTGAACCCACCCAGCCTGTGTTGTTTGCTTCTTGCTTGGCAGCTGCCACACTGCACTGATCAAGGCCTATGAAGGCAGCCCACACTGCTGTCAATGCTGCTGTTAGGACTGGTTTGCTGCTGCAGGGGGCCTGTGCTGTTTTTTTTTTTTGTGAGGCAAGCCTAGAAGAGTAAGTAGATAGTCTAATCTCCAGTTAGCTTCTAGTTCACCCTCTACTGCTTCAGCCACCAAAGGAGATGGAGACTCACTAAGAATAGACTAACAAAAATATGCCACCACAACACTGCTATTGAGAGTTCAGTGCTCACTGACTCCTCCAAGCTGTAGTGTACAGCCTGTCTACTCTGTGGCCGGAAAGATAATGTTGCATTTGCATGACTCATGCTCTGGCTTGGCTGGAGCTCCTCCATGTCACATGTGATGGCACCGCCACTATTAGAGATAGTGGACAATGCTATACAGACACAGTCAAGTCAGGAGTGCACCTGCAGCATAAGCACACACAGGCCAGGGGGGCATTTATTGTGCAAAAGATTAAATCCAAATTTAATGTCATTATTGCCATACCATAAGAACAACCTAGGCATAAATGTGTGTGTGGGGGGAGGGAACTGCTCCCCTCTGCTCTACCTAAAAGGCACCCCTGATTTATGGTATGAATTCATTCTCCGGTGCTAATATTGGTACAAGTAAATACAATGGTTTCCATTGTGTTCTGATGTACCGTATCTCTATGTTTTAGGATGTGTCCTGATCATCGTGAGGGTTAGTGTCCCTCACTGCCCCTCATTTTGACTGTCCGTTTTCATTTCATTGACAAAATGTGAGGTATGGTGTATGCTTCTAAGACCCTACTCAACACAAAGAGTGCTGATCATGGCCATAGCGTATATGCTCCATACAGAATGACAAAGGGAAAGTAAGTGAGCTGAAACAGTCATGGAGAAACACATTTGTAGCACTAAATATGTACAAGGGAATTTGCATGGACCAAAACAAAAAGATCAGCCTTCACAACACAGAGGCCTCTCTTTGCACATCTGGAATGGGAGAATAGTTTATAAATGAATGGCAATTTGATAACAAAAATCAAAAGCCATTAAACAACTTGCAAAAGAATCAGAATTATTTGAGTTTACCTAATTTTAATGGGAAATCAATGAAAAGGGCATTTTAATGGTTCTAATTGCAAGCAGTAGTATGTGAAATAGAAACTAATGTGTTTTTTTAGCTCAAATTCACACCAGCTTAGTTGCTGCACATGTGGCAAGTTTGCAACATGTGAACCTGATGTGATTTTTAAATGATGTTCACACCAGTTTAACTTCTACACTCAAGTCAAGCATGCAACATGCAAACCTGATGTGAATTTTAGATGTTCACACCAGCGTACCTGCTGCACACATGTCAAGCTTGCAGCATGCAAACCTGATTTGCTTTTTAGGCCTGGTTCACTCATGTTCACTTTGAGTATGCCAACTGCATGCAAACATTGCACAGTTACACTTGTGGCATGCTTTCTACATATATACAGCACACTTATATTTCTGTAAGGGTAGGGAGAGGTATCACCAGCAGAAAAAGGAAGGTGGCTATGCCACTATATAGATCACTAATGAGACCTCGTCTGGTTTACTATGTCCAGTTCTGGAGGCCACATCTCCGGAAGGACATAGACAAAATAGAGGCAGTCTAGAGAACGGCAACAAAAATGGTACAAGGACTGCACCAAAAGTCATATGAGGAAAGTCTAGAACCTCAATATGTATTCCCTGAAGGGAAGGAGAGGAGAGGAGAGGTGGGGGGATATGATAGAGACATTCAAGTACCTCAGGGGTATAAACAAGGTACAGGAGGGTAGCACCTTGCAGAAAAGAAGGTGTACAAGAACAAGGGGCATGATATGAGGCTAAAGGGAGTAGGCTCAGGGGCAACATGAGGAAGTACTTTTTCACAGAAAGAGTAGTGGATGCTTGATACAGCCTCCCTGTGGAGGGGGTGGGGTCAAAAACAGTAGGGGAATTCAAGAATGCATGAGATAGACATAAGAGTACTCTTGCAATAGGGAAAATAGGATAAGCCGCAGATCAACTAGGGACTGCAATATTGCATTAGATAGGGAAAAGGGGCAGTCTAGGTGGGCCACATGGTCCATATGTGCAGTCACCTTCTATGTATGTTTCTATGTTTCTGCTGAGAAACAAAAAATTGTGATGTATAATCAAATGTCATACTGAGAAATCAGTTTTCTGCTGTGAAATGAAAAATCATGATGTGCAATCAAATTTCATGCTGAGAAACCAATTTACTGCTGCAAAATGAGAAATTCTGATGTGCAATCAAATTTCATGCTGAGAAACCAATGTTCTGCAGTGCAACAAAAATTCTAATATGCAACCAAATTTTTTGCAGAGAAGTCAACTTTCTGCTGTGAAATGAAAAATTATGGAATGCAATCAAATTTCATGATAAGAAACCAGTTTTCTGCTGCAAAACAAATAATCATGGTGTAAAATTAAATTTCATGCTGAGAAATCAATTTTCTGCCGTGAAACAAAAATTATGCTGGGCAATCAAAAGGTGTTTCCAACTGATTTTTTTGAATTGCATTTAAAAAACATTTTTACACCACCTTAAAGGTGCGACACGAAAAAGCAAGTCATGATTAAAGAAATGGGTAAGACATTAATATGGCCAGGAGAATAAGATATTTATAATCATGATTGACTGAAACAAACCTTAGAATGTGAACCAGTGTGTTTTAATGAAGGAGGTTCATGTTTTTTTGTTTTTTTTTTATTATGGCTGCTGTAGCAAGACGGAGAAAGCAGCAGGGCCTGATAAATTACATCCCAGAGTGTGGAAGGAACTGGCGGATGTCCTGGAGAAACCCCTGGTGGAGCTCTTCAGCATTTCTCTGAGGACAGGGTAGGTGCCCCAGGACTGGAAGGTGGAACATACAGTGCCTATCCACAAGGGGGGATCAAGGGAGGTGGCAGGGAACTACAGGCCCATCAGCCTGACATCGGTGGTGGGCAGGGTGATGGAGGACATTGTCAAGGAGAGACTAGAGAGGGACCTGGAAAATTTGGGGTGCCTGACCGATAGACAGCGTGGATTCATCCCAGGAAAATTGTGTCAGGCAAACCTTGTGGAGTTCTATGACTGGGTGACGAGTGCCTTGGACCTGGGTAGACCAGTGGACGTCCTCTTTCTTGTCTTCAGCAAGGTGTTTAACTCTGTTCCTCATGGGGGCCTGTTGGATAATCTCAGAGAAATGGGGGTGGGGAACCAGATGATCAGATGGATAGGAAATTGGCTCCAGAACTGGACCCAGAGGGTTGTGGTTGGTGGGATATTCTCATCCCCAAGGAGGGTCATTAGTGGAGTCCCTCAGGGATTGGTCCTTGGGCCCTCCTATTCAACGCCTACATCTCTGACATAAGGAAGGGTATTAGGAGTGAGATGAGTCTCTTTGCAGACGACTCAAAACTGGGGTGGTGGTGGATGGGGAGATGGGGAGGGTGGCCCTACAGGGGGACCTGAAGGCTCTGGAAAGGTGGTCTAGAAAATGGAAGCTGAGGTTCAAGTGCAGGAAAATGCAAGGTACTGCACCTGAGAGCCAGAAACCCTGGCCAAGTGTACACCCTGGGGGGGAATGCTACAAGTCTCGATGGCTGAGAGGGACCTGGGGGTGGTGGTGGTGGATGTCAAGATGAACAACTCAGAGACTTGTTGGAGGACAGAAGCAAAGGCCAACAGTATGCTTGGATGCATCGCTAAGGGGCTCACCTCCAGAAGGAGGGAAGTGATACTCCCACTGTATAACTGCTTGGTGAGGCCGCACCTCGAGTACTGCATGCAGTTTTGGAGGCTACATTTAAAGAAGGACATTGAACTCCAGAAGAGGGTCCAGAGGAGGGCATCCAAAATGATTTGGGGCTTGGGGGATAGGACCTATGGAGATAGGCTCGAAGAGCTAAATATGTACACATTGGAAGAGAGAAGGGACCGGGGGACATGACAGAGGTTTTCAGTTACATGAAGGGGGTAAATAGGGGAGGAGCAGTCAGGGTGCTCCGAAGGAGGGAGGCAACTAGAGGGCATGGGTGGAAGCTGGAGGGGGGAGATTCAGGGGAGAAAGGAGGAGGTGCTACTTCACTGACAGGGTGGTGGAGCCATGGAATGCGCTGCCCAGGGGGCTGGTGGAGGCAGCTATGGTGGAGGGGTTCAAGAGGGGGTGGGACAGGTACAGGGGAAGGGTTCTGGAAGCAAAAACCAGTGCAGCGAGAATATCTGGGACTGGGAAGAGAGAAGCCAGAGAGAGAGAGAGAGCAGGCAGCAACGTCAGCTCCCAGGGTGGGGGCTGACCAAACGAGCAGACACAAAAGACCGTTAGGCCTATTCTGCTGGCATTTTAGTATGTTAGTAAAAATTTGAATTAGTGGTTTGTTAGTGAGGTGAGAAGCAAGATGGGAGCTGTCACAAAACCCCTCAAAAAAATGTTGGTACCATGAGCACAGCATCTCATGAAATCAAAAATGGCCCTGCAACACTAAATCTTTGATGTGACATCAGAACATTATCCCAGAAACCCCACTGAGCATGCTCAGAACAGAAAAAAGCACAAAACTTTAAATCCTTATAACTCTGGAACCGTTTATTATTTTGTCACAAAACCTTTCAAAGGTACTACCTAAATGCACAATGCTTCTAACCAGAACGTTTCAGGAACAAATTTCATGCTGTGTAAGTTATAGGCAAGAACAAAAAAAATCCCATGTTTAGTATACGAAAAAAATAGACATCTACAGGAAAATTACATATGAGGATCTCAGAAACTGCACAACTGCTATCAAAAAACTTTCCACAGATCTAGATCTTGCCTACTAGACAACACTTGCAATATTTCAGCTAATTTCATCAAATGCTGTCAAAGCTATTAATGTGCAAATTTAGGGGTTAAACATTGAGCACCCTACTAGTGGTGGGCGAAGTGGGCTTAATCCGCGAAGCATTTCACAGAGCACAGGTGGATTCGTGGAGTGCTCCGCAATGTGAAGCGGAGTACTTTGCATTATAATGAGGAATGCGAAGTGCATTAGAAACAGCTACTTCGCGTTACTCTGCCTCTACTGGTCATTTCTCTTTCAATTGTTAAGGTGAAGTACATTGGTGGCAGTTCACTTCGCCTTGTTTTTGAGCTCTGAAGGCGGATTTTGCAGTGATTCATGGGAGTTCAGGTCACATGGGCTCTATATTGATCTGCACAGCCTTAGTTCGGGGTATTATGAGTAGGAAGGAGTAGGAGACAGTGTGCTCTGATAGCTGTCTGTAGGAATCTTTTAAAAGCTGTTCAGAAAGCATTTTTACTTTATTTGGGGGGATCCAACTGTAGTTCATCGATTGTAAGAAACCCTCCTGTGCTCACATCATCGAGCATTTTTGTTTGTGTGTGGAGTTTGAATGTTAATTTATAACATTGAGTGTGTGTGGTGAAAGACAGTGAAGTGTGCTGTGTGGGGGAAGGGCGTATCTGTGTGCAGGTAGATTTAAGTTGGAGAACTAGTGATTTCTTTGTGTTTTGGTTATATTTTTGTTAAATAACTGACTGCAACACTGTACACATAGTAAAATTGTCAGTAATAGTACAAATTTTCTTGCTGTTTGTTGTGTGAATGTGGTGCAGCATTTCATAAGGTCAGGTTGTTTAAATTACAAATTTACATTATGTGGCAATACACTGAACACTTGCATTTGCATCGCATTCCGCTCAGCATTGTACACAAACTGTTCTGTGTTGTGTGTGCAGTGTTGCATGCATCAAGTATAATACACCTTTTAAAATTTGTGACACAGACTAGTGTAAGTGCAACTAAGCGCAGCAGCGTGAACCTGCTATCCACTGCAGTTGCCTGATTTTGTACTGCGATCGTGTTCTCTGTTCTCAGTTTTGCTGCTTGTAGTGCCGTAAAAATCAACACTGTCTGTATTCGGTTCTCCCCCCCTCTCCCCATATTGAAAAGGTATTTTTACCAGACTGGATTGTTTTTGTGACCCTATCAGCACCACTGATTACTGAAGTTGTTTTAATTCCTTGACAGTGTCACAACACAGTAGTCTCTTATCTGTTGCTGAAGCCACAGTTGTTTATTTTGCTTCACATCCAGCCAGCGTCCCTCCAGTCAGAAAGTGAACATATCAAAATCTGAATTTGGTAATAATATTTGTGGTTGATCCCCCAAAAAGCCTGCAAAGAGACATGCAAGTAAAGCTGTTTCCGGTCATGGCAATGTTGGCAGTAAGAGGGTCTGTGGGAGTGGTAGTAGTACGCGGACGGAGAAGTGCATTGCTGAAATGAGGAAAGGTATTTCTCCTGCAATGTTTTTTATAGCCCAATCAGTAGCTTCACTCATAGTTGGAGGAGATGATGTTTTCCCTGCCGGTGGTGTTAGTGGTGGTGGCGGTAGTATTAGCATTGTTCCATTAAGTTCTAATTCCGACCAGTGTACCGTATCCAAACATATTGAGCGTGAAGCAGTGCAAGTGAGCGACAGTGTAGATGATGTCATACTTCCCAGTAATATCCCATTAACTGAACCTGATTCTGATGATGATGTCAACGATAGCATACCATGTGATATTCCATCCACCGTGGCACTTAACGTCACTCATTTTCCATGCAACAGTGATTCACAGTGTGGTGAAATAATATCAAGTGATGGTGGTGTAGATGCTGATGACGAATGTGATGATGCTGATGATGATGATGTTGCTGTTGTTATAACATGCAGTCCACATGTTAGTGTCCAAGCAGAAGATGTGGATGTGTGTGACAGTGACGTTGATGAATATGATGATGATGTAATTGACCCCAGTTGGGAACCGGAGAAAAATAAATTAAAAGTGGCTGTGTCTGAGTCTGTTTGCAGGAATCCCCTTCCTGTAAAAACTTGTGATTTACCATTTTAGTTGATGATGATGATGACGACCCAGTAATCAATATGATAGGTAGTCGTGGTGGTCAGCTGGAGTCCAGGTGTGCAGTGCCAGAAACATCACATGCCCTCCCCACTTCAGTGTTTAAAATAACAGACTTAAATAAGCCACATCATCATGGACATGTTAAAGGCAGAGCATCACACTCCCTCGTTTGGGATTTTTTTGTTCAAGATGCAAATGATGATTCAGTTGCAATCTGCCAGGTTTGCCATGTGTGTGTGAGTGTCGAGGTAAAAAGAGGAGCCATCTTGAGACAGAAGGACAGCATACGCATCTTAAGAATAGGCACTTGGCTCTGTGAACCCAGCACAAGCTGGCAGCTAATACCAGACTGGGGTGTTCACCCGTATCACCGGTAACCATAGCCAGCATGTTATCCCCTTCCATGACTGTTAAGCCCAGTAGGAAATTAAATGTGTGCAGTAGTGTGGTAACGAGCAGAGGATTACTACAGGCATGATGAGGCGGAGGACCATAATGACTTTGAAATGTTGTCCAGTGCTGGTCAGAGTAGCATTTTTTGTGGTGGTGGTGGTGAATGCAGTATGTCTAGTGCAAGTGGTACATCAACCCCGGTTGGCAAATCTGGAAAAATAACATCATTTCTGGGTTTGTCATCATCACCTGTGCAGCCATCTTCATCATATGCCCACACTCCACCCCCTGTCAATGCCATTCATCACAGAGCACAACCATTTGTGACCAACAACACACCCTGTGTAAAATGTTTGTCAGCCCACCTTACAGAGTGTTTTTGCACATAAGCTGAAGTACCCATCCAATCATACAGTGTCACGTGAACTTAATGCTGCTGTAGCTGAAATGCTGGCAATTGATCTTTTGCCCTTCTCCTTCATGGAGAATTCTGGGTTCTGGCGGTTTGCTGCACGTGCCTGTCCAAAATGGAAAGTCCCATCCAGGACATACTTTTCTACCCGTGCTGTTCCCGAGTTCTGCACTGTCTTAGACTCAGTAAGACATGCCCTTCAACATTCCTCCTCTCCATTCATCCATTTAAGTATGGATATGTGAACAAGTGGCAAAACAGTGGGGAGTTCACATCTGTGTGTAACTGCACATTGGGCGCAGGTGCTGGGGGTTGTTTGTGATGTTGGTAGTGTGAATAATCAGTGCAGTAAGGTGGACTGTCATGGTAGCAATCTTCCTGGAATTCGCTGGCATGCAACAATTGCTATGCGCAGTGTGGCATGTTCACACACTGGTGAGAACATGTTGGACATGGTACTGACTGAAATTGACAGATGCTAAACCCTCTGTCTCTGAGAGCTGGGTTCATAGCAAGTGACAATGGGTCAAATGTGGTGAAATGCATCACAAATGGTGTTTTTTTCGTGTTCCATGCATGGCCCACTGTTTAAATCTTGTGATTCAGGAGTTTCTGCAGCACCCTGACACAAAGGAAATGCTGACCATTGCACAACGTATCTGCTCTCACTTTTCAAGATCTGGAAAGGCCCGTGACCAACTGCGGCAACTGCAGATACAAAACAGCCTGCCTCAGCACCACTTGAAGCTGGAAGTTGCCACCCAATGGAACTCCATGTTATACATGGCAGAGAGGTTGTATGAACAATACAAAGCCATCTCAGAATATATTGTTATGCACACTAGCCGTGACAGTTCTGGGGCCTCCATGTCTATGACGACTGAACAGTGGCGCCTCATGGATTCTGTAATAACAATTTTGCGGCCTTTTGAACATGCCACACAGGCAGTGAGTGGTGAGTCTGCCTCCATTAGCCAATCAATTCCACTGTTGCGGGTGCTGAGGCAGAAATTGGTGAATGTACAACATAGCCTTGATGTTGCCGGAAACGGTAGTATCAGTATATTGCTGCAACACATGCTGACAGTATTCAACCAGAATCATTACATTGTGAGCATGCAGCGTAGTGACAACTTTGCCATGGCAACAATGCTGGACCCACGATACAAATGTGGAATTGCATCAGTACTGGAGGGAGGGCCTGAACAGGTTAAAAATATCAGTGGTCAACTGGTTCGCTTGGTTCATGGGGCACAGAAGTCACGTGCCAAGGTGTGCAAACCTCAGCAGCATAATCCAGCTGAAGGTGTAGCTGGAGGACCAGCAAGCATATCATGCAAGAGTAAGGGGACTGTAGTTCCTGGTGGTCTGTCATCCAAAGTGGGTCAGGGTGGCGTCAACCCGCTTTGGGAGGCTTTGTCCCAAATGGGTATTTGTGAAATAAATGATTCCGGAGAACAGACTGATGCATCAACAATTGGACTTAGTGCAGCACAGAGAATGGTTGAGCCATATTTGCTTGAAAACAGGCATCTGACAGTAAGTGAAGATCTTCTTTTGTACTGGAGAGGAAAGGTCAGTGAATGGCCAGTGCTGACTGCAGTGGCACTGAAGTACCTCACATGCCCACCCTCCAGTGTAAGTGTTGAGAAGGTATTCAGCTCAGCAGGTGCAATAGTCAGGTATCGTCGGAGAAACCTGTCTCCTGAAAATGTTAGTTTGCTAACATTCATTAAAATGAATGAGAGGCACATACCAGCACAGACTGCAACCTCGGTATTCATACCCCGGCCTAGTCATGGTGGTCTTGCTGATGTGGAAATGGAGCATCCTAGTGGCACTGGCAGTGGCTGCCTGAAACGGCCCACCACTAACATAGATGATGACAATGGAGAAAGAATTTCCCAGTGGTCAGACTACAGACATCGATGACTGTGAGGGCAGTTTTCTTTATGAGGATGATGATGTGGCTAATGTTGGCAGGTTTTAACTGCAGTATTTAAAAGGTGGTGTGCCCCCCCACCCCGGACCACCACCACCACCACCAGGACTGATGTTATGCAAGTCTGCCACCACCATGAGTCTGTCTGCCCCCCATGAACCACCACCACCACCACCAGGACTGATGTTATGCAAGTCTGCCACCATGAGTCTGTCTGCCCCCCATGGACCACCACCACTGAGACTGATGTTATGCAAGTCTGCCACCATGAGTCTGTCTGCCTCCCATGGACCACCACCAGGACTGATATTATGCAAGTCTGCCACCATGAGTCTGTCGGCCCACATGAACCACCACCACCACCGGGATTGATGTTATGCAAGCCTGCCACCATGAGTCTGTCTGCCCCCCACGGACCACCTACAGGACTGATGTTATGCGAGTCTGCCACCATGAGTCTGTCTGCCCCCCACGGACCACCTACAGGACTGATGTTATGCAAGTCTGCCACCATCATGAGTCTGTCTGCCCCCCACGGACCACCACCACTGGGACTGATGTTATGCAAGTCTGCCACTATGAGTCTGTCTGTCCCCCATGTACCACCACCACCACCAGGACTGATGTTATGCAAATCTGCCACCATGAGTCTGTCTACCCCCCACAGACCACCACCACTAGGACTGATGTTATGCAAGTCTGCCACCATGAGTCTGTCTGCCCCCCATGGACCACTGCCACCACCAGGACTGATGTTTTGCAAGTCTGCCACCACCATGAGTCTGTCTGCCCCCCACGGACCACCACCACCACCACCAGGACTGATGTTATGCAAGTCTGCCACCATGAGTCTATGTGCCCCCCACGGACCACCACCACCAGGACTGAGGTTATGCAAGTCTGCCATCATGAGTCTGTCTGCCCCCCATGGACCACCACCACCACCGGGACTGATGTTATGCAAGTCTGCCACCATGAATCTGTCTGCCTCCCCACAGACCACCACCACCACCACCGGGACTGATGTTATGCAAGTTTGCCACCATGAGTCTGTCTGCCCCCCACGGACCACCAGTCCACCAGTGCACCACCACCACCAGTTTCTTAATATTTAAACCATAAAGTGATTATGTGCACTCATGTTTGTTATGCTGCCTCACTTCCTTAAGTTGTATGTTTTATCTTCTGTAGCTTTTCAGAGCCACAGTGGCAAAACACATACAGTACACTTCTTTTGTTTCTTTTACAGGAGAACAAAAACAGGCTCCATCGCTAATACTCGTTGGGAAAGATGCTGTAGCTATACTGTACAGAGAGGAACCGATGTAATGTCCATGTGAAATCCATTCTGGTAAGTATGAAGATTTTATTTCATCCATTTCATTGCTTTGTAAAGACTGCTGCAAATATTGCACACAACAGGTTGTCTTAGTAGTTGACAACATGCATCTCTGAAATGTAACTTGACAATAGGGATTGAGATTTGAGAACCAGGGAAGGACACATAACAATGAAGTTGTAACTTGTAAGAAGTCATTCATTTCTTTTTTTAGGAAACTTTGAGATGCTTTGTTGTTCTGTCAAAGTGGCTTTATCCAACAAAGTTCTCCAACATCAGGTACATTCCTCCCCCAAGCTTGGGCACACATGCAACATGCAGAAGTCATTTCATTAGATGACCATGACCATCATTAACAACCAGACTCCAAAAGGATGCTGATGAAATCTGTGAAGAAGTAAAAAAATAAGAAACCATTACAGACAAAACTGAAAATATGATTCCCCCCACCACCCCCCAAAAAAAAGAAATACTTACCTTCATGTGCTTGAGAGTTATCCGTTTCCATTTAAGTGCAAAAAATTTTCATTGATCACTGGAATGTGTACGCCAATAGTTTATGAGTCACCTGTGTGATGCAGAACAATAGCATGAGTACATGTCCAGTTCAAGTTCAACCCCCCTCATCATCACCTACAAAATACACAACCATATATCTATCTACTCACCAAGGCTACTATTAGTGTACATCCAAAGGGCACCTTTCAATCCAGTTGAGATGATCACATTTCATTTGGTGGAATCATCTAGCTCAACACATTGGACCAGCAACACGAACCTCACAGTCATCATTTTATACTGGGGTATGTGCTGAAACAGTAACTGAGTGTGCCATTAATTCTGGGGTACTTTGTATATGCTGAAACAGTCTCTTTTCACTTCGTTACCACTTGTCAATTTTCTGCACACAAGGAGGATGCATTGTGGGCCTGCAGAAAAAATCTAGTGACTCTGTGCCACCGCTGTGCACATAACTGAGTACGCCATTAATTCTGGGGGACTTTGTATGTGCTGAAACAGTCTCTTTTCACTTCATTGCCACTTGTCAATTTTCTGCACACAAGGAGGATGCACTGTGGGCCTGCAGAAAAAATCTTGGGACTCTGTGCCACCACTGCACACGTGACTGAGTGCGCCATTAATTCTGGGGGACTTTCTATGTGCTGAAACAGTCTCTTTTCACTTCATTACCACTTGTCAATTTTCTGCACATAAGGAGGATGCATTGTGGGCCTGCAGAAAAAATCTGGGGACTCTGTGCCACTTTTGTGGGTTCTGTGATTGTTGCTGTGAGCTCATAGTCATGATGTCATAGTGAAATTTTTACAATTAAAGCAGCATTGCAAGAATGTCCTCACAGTTCTGAACTGTACTTTTTTATGCTACTTTAAATTGCCACAGCAACCACTACTTACAGCCCCGTCGTCAGTGATTTGAATGATACGATTCTTCTCGCAATTTATGTCTGCTTCTCTTACTCCTTCTTTTTTCATGTATGAAAACAAAATGAACACATCTTCCAATACTGTTCTGACCAGCTTTGTATTTATTTGCAGCTGCTTTTCAATAACTATTGTTCTGTGATGTCTTATAAAACACTGACTGATGCATACCTGTTCGTTAACAACAGAAGTGATATATGACAACTACTTGAAGTGATGGAGAAAAGCAGAGGAAAACAATGACAAAAACCTGGTCAGCACCAATTTAAAAGGAACGCTCCTTTCATTATTTCACACATGAAAAAAGGTAGTACAGCAGACTCAACTACTGCAAATTATTGTATCATTCCAGTCAGTCAGGATGTAAGTAAAGGAAGTTTTAACATAGCACTAAAAAATATTGGTCAGAGTTATCAACAGATTGTTGCGCTGCTGCTTTACAGACAGTCACCACATTACATAGTTATGGGGATGCACATAAACTAATATGTGGGGTCATTACTACCACTGGAATATTTCTTGCTCCACAGAGTGCAATATATGTCTGTGAAAACTACCCATAATTTCATTACAGTGAGTTACATGATGGAGGAATTAACAATCTGAAAAGCAACCCACATTGTGCCACACTTTCTCAGCAACATTAAGACGTGATGGCAGGGGGAGCGCAGGTGCATGCTCCACTATACTGAATGTCCAGCAGCTATCCCAAGCAATGTTTCCTAATGTTATAAGGTTCATATTGTGGTGAAATGTGGGGTGTTTCCACTAACAATTCTCTTCTTACTGGAAACGTGGCCACACATTTCACAACAAACTGACCTTTAACATAAAGAAACATTTGCAAACCTGCACAATCGGATATTCACTGTAAGGAGCACGCACACGCACTCTTCCTGCCATCACGTCCTAATGATGCTGAGAAGGGAGGCAGAATGTGGGCAGATTTTCAGAATGGGAATGCCTCCATCACTTGACTCACTGTAATGCATTTATGCCTGGTTTTCAAAAAATGTATTGCACTATGTGGTACAAGAAAGATTCCCCTTGAAGGGAAAATGTATATGATTTAATAATAACAAACAAAAAACACACAACAAAAGTACAACACGGTAGTGGGGTGGGGTCAGTGGTGGGGGTGGGTGTGGGGAGGCAAAAAACAATACCCGGACTTACTATGGCCGTGGAATGCTGTGGTGGTCCAGCAGCAGGTGAAGCACTGAATGTATTTGCTGCTGATGTGCTTCTACTCTGGTAACCTGCTGCTCCAAAGAACTGAAACGTTTGTTGTTTTCCTCCAGTGCTGCTCCCACCAGGAAGAGGTCAGACTGACTTACAGGGACTGTGCTGGGGTCCACTGCAGTGGGTAATCCAGGTAGTGGGGTTGGTGGTGGACAGGGTGGTGCTGGTGGCTGTGGTGTTGGTGGTGGTAGTGGAGCACCTGATGTAGCCCTCCTTCTCCTGCTGCGGTGGTGACTGCTGTGAGGCACATTTCCCACCCCAGCAGCACCCTCATCGGCCACTGCCACGGAAAGGCCAGCAGGTGGACGCCTGGCCCCTTCTGTGGCAGCCTGCCACTCTGCCCTGTGGTGATTCATCATGTGGGTGCACTGGCCACCGGTCCCCAAATGTGTCCCAGGGGGCCCACAGTGCACCAGCACACCACACACACAGCACTCCACCACTGTGCTGTCTCCCCCCACACACAATTAAAAAACTCCCACACTGGGAAGCTACTGGGGGGACCAGACACAGTACGCACTTGTCGGGCACGAGTCCCACCACCACCCACAATTGCCAGTACCACCTTCTGTGGCTGTGGAGGTCATATACGGGGTGCTGCTGGAGTCCCAACAGCTTCTGCTAGTGGTGGTGGCGGAGAAGGTAGACAAGCAACAGCCACCGATGGCATTGGTGCTGCTGCTGCTCCTGTTGCTTCTGTGGGTTAAGCAACACTGGCCAGGATTCTGGAGTGGTCCAACATAACACAACTGCCCTGCCCCCCACGGGTCCACACTCCTCCCCTCCTAACACTCCCATGTGCCAGCGACTCACCTTCTCTGACTCCAACGTGACCCTCCATCCTCCTGGGTCCATGGGACGACACACACACACACACACACACACACACACAGAGTCAGTCACACACACAAAACAAAAACAAAACTTATACAAAAAAATTCACTAACCAAAAAAACACTAAGACAATACAAACACTAAATAAAATAGCTTTTAAAAAAGCTGTTTGATAGTTATGGCAGTAAGAAACGACTCCGAGAGCCAAGCAAACTCCACTCCTCTCACAGTTTTGCTTTCTCACTGTACAAATGCAAAGGAGAAAGTGAAACTGCTTCTCTGACTCACTTCCTTCCTGTCTGGCTAAAGCATGTGACTTACAGTACTGCAAGCCATGTGAATTGTCTATTTTCTTCTCACTTCGCCTTACTTCGCGTTAAGGCATAATGAGAACGTGAAGTGGTAATGATAAAGCAAAGTGAGCAC
Organism: Neoceratodus forsteri; assembly: GCA_016271365.2. Classification (NCBI taxonomy): domain Eukaryota; kingdom Metazoa; phylum Chordata; order Ceratodontiformes; family Ceratodontidae; genus Neoceratodus; species Neoceratodus forsteri. The sequence goes on along the minus strand of CM028133.1, from coordinate 145,822,561 downwards.
TTTACAGGGTCCACTTCACGTTGTGTTCCATGGATGCGGGCGTCCACTCTAATGCACATTCGCTGGCAGATTTATAGTTCGCTGCATCTCTACACCCTACTCAACCCTCTCTATAGAGATCCTACCGCTCCCCATATTTAGACACTTATATGTGCAGAGATTAAAGTGCTGTGCAGTACAGTAAGAAATGCCTAGCAAGTTGATATCCAGAAGCAGCAACAACACTTGTTGAGACAACCAGTATATAGAAACCGATTATTCACCTGGAGGGTGAAATAATTGCCCATCCTTGTAATGCAGAGACTGTAGTGGTGCAGATGTTTACTCAAGGCAGAAGTGGAGACCTAGCCGGCTGCTTATTCTGGTGGTGACAGCCCAGCTGTGGTTGTGTCATAAAGAATAGTAACAGGAACAGGTGGGGAACTGATTGGAGTTTCAGCTGGTGTCTGAGGCAAAGAGGTGGAGGGAGATGGGGAGTTGGTTCCAGAATGAAGGAAACTGATAGGATAAGGCAGACTGCCTAGCAGGGGGATTGGGGGTATGGCATAGCAAAAGTGTGATGGCCCCTGAAACTGAGGGAACAGGCAGCAGGGGGAGATGAGAGAAAAAAGAAGAGAGGAAAGAGGGAAGGGAGACAAACCAGTATTCGGAATATGAAGGAAGTGCGGTGAGCCTGGTGACGAGATGGCAGGGTCAATGAACAACTCGGCACAATGTAGAAAGGCATCTGCAAAGGCCAACAAAATGCTGGGTTGTATTGCAAGGGGTATATCCTTGAGGAAGGAGGGGGGTGATTTTGCCACTGTATAGGTCATTAGTTAGACCACACCTGGAGTACTGCGTGCAGTACTGGTGCCTGTATCTGAAGAGGGACATGAAGTTACTGGAGGGGGTGCAGCACAGGGTGACAAAGATGATCAAGGGGCTGGGGAACTTATCATACGAGAGGAGGTTGAAGGAGTTGAACATGTACTCATTGGAGGAGAGAAGAGATGGGGTAATATGATTGAGACCTTTAAATACATGAAAGGAATGAACAAGATGGGTACAGAGGGGCTGTTCAAAGTAACGGAGGGGAGGGCCACCAGGGGCCATGATATGAGACTGGAGGGAGGAAGGTTCAGGAGGGAGATGAGGAGACACTTTTTTACAGAGAGGGTGGTGGCTGGGTGGAATGCGTTACCTGCAGAGGTGGTATCCAGTAGAACAGTGGACTGCTTTAAAAGGGGATGGGACAGGACAAGGGGGAGGGTTAATGAAGGGGAAGGGTGGAAGGGAGGGGCAGCTGCAGAATAAGGGGTGCTAGCTGCACATTCAAGCAGACTTGATAGGCCTCTAGGCCTTTATCTGCTGGCAAATTTTGTATGTTCGTATGACTACAGCTGAGTACAATGAGCAATGGTAAGTGTAAGAGGGGAGAAGTTTATAGTTAAACAGCAGAATGGCTGCAGAGGGTGTCCAATCAGCCTAGGGAAGTGGACGGGGTGGAGCCATAGACTATATACACATAGCTGAAAACAGGGAGAATCGTTTTGGCAACAAACTCCTTGCAGACATAAATAGTCTTTATTGCAATACAGGGCACAGAGCTTAGGAAGGAGTTCTGCATGGATGGTATCGATATAGGCTGAGAAGTCAAGTTTACTGTCAAGCCACAATCCAAGGTACTTGAAGAACTAAACTGCTTCAAGGGTTGTGGCATCCAGAATGGTGAAGACAGTGGAGGTAGTGAGTCTGGGCAGTTTTTGCTTAGTACCAAAGATCAGAGACACCATTTTTTAGTGCTGCCTCTGAATTAGTTGAATTGGAACCAGTGCAGAGCATTGCTGAGATCCCACTGAAGTAGATCTTCCACAGCTGTGGTACAGGGGCCAAAGGTGAAGATGCATATGTGTGGATATGAGAGTTGGCACAGGCAGAGGGAAGTCATTCAGGAAGATGCAGAAAAGAATGGGGCCAAGGATGAAACCCTGTGGAACCCCAGCCTGGACAGGAAGGGGAGGTGACAAGGCGACATCGATTGGTACTGATTGTTGATGGCCCATTAGATAGGAACAGAACCAAGCAACAGTGGGTGATGAAAGACCAGCTGAACTCAGCTTGTCCAGGAGGAGAACATGGGACCCTTAGTCAAAAGCTTTGGCTAGATCAATGAAAATAGTGCCTGCAATGTGCCCCATATCCATCCTGGAGAAGATACAATTTTTGATATGCAGCAGGGAGGAGACAGTGGAATGGTGATTCCAGAAACCAGGCTGGAAAGGTGAGTGAAAGTTGGAGGATGAGAGGAAGTCAAGGAATCTAGAATAGAACACTTTCTCTTACAGGTTGGAGAGGAGAGGGAGGATGACGATGGGACAGAAGTTGCCAGGAGAGGAGGGATTACCCCCTTTGTGAAGTGGAATAACATAGGCCAACTTTCAGGATTGAGGAACATCACTGATGGAGAAAGAAAGATTGAGTAGATAACTGAGGGGAGCTGCAATGGCAGGAGCTGAGAGGTGGAGAAGCTTGGGGTCCAGATAGTTAGGGCTGGACATTAATGGGTTGGGGGATGAAAGGGTAAGTAGGGTTTCATGAACTGTGATGGGTGCATGTGAAATTACTCTAGTGTGGTTGACAAAAACTACAACTAAACTGTTATTAGAGCAGCAATTTTTTTAAGTGACCATATAATGTTTTCAGCAATAAGGTTTGCCTGGCAAAAATATCAAGATACATACTTTACAATGTTCTTTTCTTTCCTGAACCATGTGAAGATATTTTTTTTTCCATTTTCTTTCTTTCCTGAACCAAGATACAGAATTTTGAAGTATTTAAAAGTTCCCACTCCCATGCCATGCCTACCGTAAAAAAATAAAATATCTTGGGGCAGTATTGTGCTGTTTACCATCAGAAACATGTGGTAGCACCATTCTCCTAATACATCCACATTATGAATCTAGCATGTATATTCAACAGGTAACCTCACTGAAAGAGATTTTTAAAAATTGTGAGTAGCAGCCATCTTTAATGACAAGTCATTAATTAGAAAACGAACTGTAGAAGCTGTTTTAACAATTTCTAATAAAACTTAAAATGCATTGTGCATGAATCTCAGGATGTCAGAAATACATATTTGTTAAAAGACTAAATGATGAAATTGTTTGCCAACTAACAATTAATGCTGTTTTCATGAATAAACCACAGCACTCTAGATAAGTTGCTCCATTTGAAGGGTTTACTGTAGTGTTAATATAGAGGATAATGTATGGGCATCGGTGGTTAACTGCACTGTGCTAGCATCGAGTGATTCCTTTGGCAACCTAGGTAAACCCCAGAGCGTACCGAGAGGTCAACCGAAGTTGCCAAGGAATCACAAGATGCTAGAACAGTGCAGTTGACCACCAATGCCCACATACTGTCTTTATAGTGTATGGGCAAGGTGTGGATCACAGCCTGGAAGTGAACAGATAATTTGCCTACCTTGCGCAGAAGATTATGGGACGCTGTTTCAGTGCCATAAATGAAAACGCTTAACATTCCGTAACTCAAACACTTTTTATTTTAATTCAGAGTATTACCAAGCAATTTAAACTGCTACGGAAAGAAAAAAATGGCCAAAAGATGCATGTCAAGGGTCAGTGACTGCCATGTGACTGCTGCTATCCAATAGTTACTTCAGTAGGTTAAAAGTCACGTAGGTCAAAAGTCACGCATTTTTGTGCTGTGAAATGGTGGAGATCTTCGGCCCGTTCAGCTAGATTCTTAGGCGGTTTTATGATTTTATGATTCAATAACTGCAGGACTGTGAGTCTGTTTTTAATCGCGTGCTGCCTGGCGTCCCTTAGAAACAGTCGCGAGGCTGAATTGTTTGTTATGCCATCGATGTGACGTGTGAACGATGGGTTAACAACAGTCACACGTCACATCGAAGGTATAACAACATGAGTAAATGATGATTTTCTGGGGTTAACTGCGTTCTACCATACACTATATCATAGTTATCTGGGTTTACAAGGTGATAATCAGACAAGGGTAATAAACACCGTGGCTGAAGGCCGAGGTGTTTATAACATTTTGATCTGGTTATTAGCAAGGAAACCCTGATCACTATTGGTATTATCATTTTTATACTGGAAAACTAAACATATAGTATATATATATATATATATATATATATATATATGTGTAAAACTGCCAAATCTACACACTACAGTACAGTTGTGAGATACAAGAAAGTAGGATGTTTCTCAAAGAAGCATTGTAGTTTGCTAAATGTCTCTGTCTGCTGCATGTTGAAGTAGGAGGGCACATTGGGCTTGCAGTCTGATTAGCAAAGTACACATGCAACATCCAATCAGAATATAGACCACTGTCCCATTATGACTCTTAGCCAGTCAGAATGCAGAGCTACTGCCCCATTATTCAGTCTACTGTTCGGTTATCGTGGAATAATTAGATAGTAACCCTGAATTCTGATTGGCTAAGAAGGATCTTTTCTAGTAAAGTATGAAATAATCACACATATAAGTTGGTTTGTGTTTTATTTAGTACACAAAAAACAGGGCTAACAGATGCTAGTTAGGCAAAGTAACAAACCTATAACTTGGTTTGTGGATAATCAAAATAGTTTTTATTTCATAAAGCAGTACACTCGCCCCACGGCAGCAGCACATACCCCATTGGTGGTAGTTTTGCTTAACCAAAAACCAAGCTACAGATTTGTCATTTTGCTTAATTACTGTCCTTTTATTTGCCTACTAGAGTTGCCATTTTATGTGGGCTCCAGACTTGGATCCCTTTAGTTGCCTTTCAATTCAAATTTGTTTTTTATTGATTTATTTTATCTTCATATATGTTATAAGTTATTATAGTGCATTACATGAAATTACTCCAGCATGATTTCCCATTGTCCGTTTAAGTCATTAACTGAATATATGGTTATGTATCCTGTTTGTATTTTTGATTTGAATAATAAAATTCAATAAACAGAATATGAAAAAAGTCAAGAGATGTCAAATTTATTTCAGTGGGAAAGTAAAATCAAGAGAATTCAAATTCATTTCAATGGCCATGTAACAAAACTCAGTCTCCCCAATCTAATTTTGATGTCCTGACCATGGCAGCTATGCAATCTACAATCCAATCTCAGCTCAGCTGATCAAACTGTCCCTCACTGCACTGCCACTTATACAGTACCTAGTGCCCTCTGCTATGCAGCTGCTTAGCCCTCACCCCTAGTTGCCAATAGAAGTGCAGCTCATACCTCTCAAGTATCTCACATTATAACTGGGATTTCCCATGTTAAAATTGCTCCATCCAACCGGTCCAGTGGCACAGCGGTAACACGTCCCCCACTCCAGCCATGCTGAAAGATGGCAAACTCTGGCAGTACAGCACCCCCCCTTGTGGTACACTACTGTGCATGGGCTAGTGGTTGGGGTTTGTCAAGTTCAAGTCTTAGTGAGGGGCTAGAACTCACAACCCTGTGACCCAAAGGAAGATGTGCTGACAATTTACCACTGGCTACGGTGGCACGCTGCCAGCTTGATTTAGTCAGCTCCGAAGAAGAGACCTGATGAAGCTACAAAGGAACCCTTACACAAAATGCTAGTGTTCAAACCAGATTCAGACCTCAACAGTGAGACAGCAAGCTCTTTGATAATCTGTACACATACAGGAAACAAAACAGTTTCAGTATAGTCCAAGCAAGTCAGGGTTAAGGTGAAGTGGTAAAGCACAACAGAAAGGCTAGCAGGATAAACAGACAAAAGCAGTTTTGTTCCAGTGTAAATTTACCAGCCATTTATGAGTGGATGCATAACCTACAGTACTACAAGAATAATTTAAAACAAGAAAGTATTGAGAGTAGTATTAGCAGTCACATCTGGGATGTGCAATATATTTCTTTTTTATTTCTCATGGTGTGGGGAAGAGTATTATCATGCCTTTAAAAATATTTTGCGTTCCTCTGATTTTTAGAAATCCTAGGGCCAGATATTCAAAACTTTGCGCCGGGCCAAAACCGTTTGCACAGGTTTAGCGTGGGATTAGTACAGGTCTGCTATATTCAAAAGCCCAGATAGCACGGGCAAACTGCATTAGCACCGGGCAAAGTCATTATGTATGCAAGGGGCAAACTGACATGAATACAGGCAGAATGCTATATTCAGCGACTAGCACCATGCAAAGAGGTTTTGTGAGACTTAGCGCAACACTTAGCGTGATGCACATTACCACCCTGAAAAAGCTTGTCTAAACCCTGGGCAACAGCTGTGCGTGACACTATGGCTTTGCACGGTGTTTGTGCAGGTTTTGGCAGGTTTTGCGCAACCCTAACAAATAAATATGACACATAGACAAAGCTAAACATAGAGGAAGCATGCTGCTAACTGATGGCATCAAATTGATGCCATCATCTGCCACCAGTCCCAGCCATGCCAGCCAGTAAGTGGTGACCCTGCTGCCAGTGGACAGCATGACAGTGTGGCCATACAACACACCTGTGGACCACACTTCTGTGGACACCAACAGATGCCAGCATACACATGCAGCACTGTGGGCATGGAGGATGTTGAGAGGAGAGTGTATGGGTGGCCAGGCTGTGCCACAGACCAGGTGTAGCCACAAGGTTGGGACACATCATGCAGTGCACATGGGCCAGTATTGGGAATATCCCAACACCAGTGTGCCTTTCGGATAATACATGCCCCCCCAGCCACATACCGCACAGCTGTACAACTGCCACAGCACACAAAGCCGGACATTTACATGTCACTGTGAGCATCCCATGCCAGAGGTGCAGCATCTGTTGCTCACACTACAGCGTAACAGTAATGTCCAGTGTCAGTAAACACCTGCAGGTTGGGCCTCTCACTGTGTATAGTGCAGTCATCATCACTGCCCTACACACCATAGGCATTGCTCTGTCCACACACTACTGGCCCCCTTGCTACTATAGTGTCTGCTGTGCACTGTAGCATGACCTACAGTGTGACAGTTGCATGCAGCACCACCACCATCTGTGCCTATGCTGTGTTGTCCTAGTACAGCTGCAGGCAGCAGTGCATGTGAAAGTACAGTGTTCAAAACTGTATAATATTCCCTGAACTGTTTGCGCAGCGCTAACACGTTTGCATGGGTTTAGCGCAGGGCTAAACAGTTAGCCTGGCGCAAACTGCATGCAAATCAGGGCATAATGAGATGCTAATCTGGATGTTTGCCCACAGACTACCTAAGTAGGCTAATTTGCATGTCACTTTTAAATATGGCAAAGTTCAGTGCCGGGCAAATGTGTTTGCACCGAGCTAACGGATTAGCCCTGTGCTAAACCCGCGCAAACGTGTTAGCACTGCACAAACAGTTTGGGGAATATTATACAGTTTTGAACACTTTCACATATGCTGCTGCCTGCAGCTGTATTGGGTCCACACATATGCTGGCACACACATTGGCCACATAGTTCACCTCTACCTACCTTCACATCGCTGTGCACTGTGTTGCTGTTGTGGTTTGCACTTCCTGGTTGCCATATTCAGAGCTGTCTTATTCCAGGGCTAAGTTTGCCCTGCACTCCCAGCCCAGTTTGCCTGGCCTCATTCCCATGCCATATTCAGAAACTGTTTGCCCTGGGCTATTCCTTTTGAGTATGGCTTGCTTTGTGCTCCGGACTAAGTTTGCCCACTGGGCAGTACTAATTTAGCCCCGGGGCAAAGTTTTGAATATCTGGCCCTTAGTGTTCTGAATTGCACTCAGTAAATATCCATTCTCAAAACCTAACCTTTGACTTTGTAGCAAGCCTGCCACCCATATGCCCACAGCGAGTTGACTGGCCACACTTTCTGTAAACATTCACTCTAATCCCTGAATTTAACTTAATAGTGGCAGATCTCACCAAATATAAATGATTAATCTTACTGTATAAAAATGATAGACGGTAAATATGGACAGGGCATCAATAGGTAATATGTAGAGGGTATCTTACCTGGGTACTAGAGAGCAAGTGGTAGGAGTCTTGAAGGGACGACATCCATCAGACCTGTAAAATAAAATATAGGAAAGGGGTCACAGAGGATCTGTAGTTCTTAGGGAGTAAATAGGTAGGATAGGACAGGTTCAACATAGAGTAATACTTATTTGACAGGGAAGGAGTCAGCATCCTGTCAGACCCGTCAAAGTAAAGAGAAAAACAGATTTATACAGAGAAGATCCCACAGTGAGAACAGAGACAGAGAGTGGAGAGATACAAAAGGGGTATAGGACAGCACAGTAGTAAAGCATAAGGGAGAGTTATATAAAAAGTTACAGTTAGGGTGAACTAGGAAGATAGAGATATAGAGAAAGAAATCAAATTAATAAAAAGATAGGAAAAGAGAAAAGAAAGTGTTGGGGGGGCTCTCAGCAAAACTTATTGTCCCTAGATAGCTTAGTAGCCACTAATTAAAAGTAGTAGCCTGGGAGTGCTAGTGTGGACTTTTTTGGTCTAGTGGCCTAGCATTATTAAAATAATTTAGCACTGATGGTCCGGGGGGCTAGAGTTGTTCCAGGGTGGTTAGTAATTTATGTAATACCGCTGGCAAGCTAGTCTGGAAGGTATGTGTTATCCTGTCAAAAAAATAAAGATTTTTACTAGTACTATTACTACAGACATCATCTGCTTGTCTCGTTCTAACATCTCAATCCTCAGAGTGGGACATTCATTTCCACAGCAACACAGTACAATGTAATAAACAGAGAATTATAGTGTCAGGTATAGAGAGGCAGCCAGTGCTGATGAAGTCTAGCAGACAGTGATCCTCCTTTCATATAAAAGTACAGAGATATGATAAAAATGTGGGGTAGCTAAGCAAAGAAATTACATTATCAGCTGAAATGTACCAAATATGGTGTTTTTCCTACAGAAACAGTGGCTCTTTAATTGTTATTCCAGCTTTGAGGGTTCCTGAGCCAGTGTGCTTCCCAATGCTTTTCAGGTAATCCTTTTGCATAGATACACACTATTCACAGTCAGAAAAGGTGGCACTAAATGGTCACTGCAGTCATGTAGTGTCACTGCACATTGCAAGTCTGTCATGGCCAATCTGTGTTTATTACAGGATCCAAATTCACCCACCTTCTTCATTAGTCTCAAGTCAGGAAAGGTGACAGGGCCACCACATAAATAGCCCACTGGGCCATTTTCAAAGGCATGGCAAACTTTGCAAGACCATTCTCAGTTTTCACTGCCTCCTTCAGCTGACTGGCTGGGAAAACATGTGGTTTGGGTTAGGAGCACAGCTCTGTGACCAGGCACAGAACTCTATCAGATAAATTAAGTTTTGGAAGGGAGGGACAGCTATAATGCAATTCTGGGATTATGGAGGGAAGGACACTAGACCATTAGGAAATGTGCCATTTTGGGAGCATGGGAAACACTGGACTGCCAATCTGACTGGGAACTGGGGGAGGGGACCACAAGACCACCAGGGCCCTTCGCTATATAGACGGTTTAAGGAGAGGGGTTCTTCTGGCTGGAATGCCTAGGTGTGCATCACAGCGTTATGCACTGTGCTGGGGCACTGCGGCATACTGCAACCAGGTAATAAGCGCAAGCCAGCTAATAGCAGGTACAAACAGCATTTGTACCCACTAACAGCTAGATTTAAAGTCTGCATCATACTCTTGCCACAGACCCCCCCCCATCCCCTTTGGAATGCTCCAGTGTTTGTGACTAGTGCTATTGGGGGGCTGTGCAATAGTGTGATAAAAATCCACCCATTTTGCATAACCACTTATAACAGTAGACTGGGGCTACAAGGCAATCTCTAACAGGGGTCCAGTGTAGAGTAGGAGTCTAATAAACTGAACCTTAAATACCAGTCCAAGAAGCTTATTACACTACATAAACATATTTACTACATACAGCATAGAGGAAACAAGTCTCTTAGTAAGCCATTGTTTTCTACAGAATGTTGCAGTGCTGCCAAATACACTACAGAAATCATAGGGTGAGCAATAAGACATGATGGGATCTGCTTTGAACAGATATCACCGCACACCCAGAGGTTGTGCTTATAAAATGAGTAATTTAAATTTAAATTAGTTTAGAAGTTAAAATGCATATGCTGGAGTATTAAAAATTAACTATTTATTGTAATTGTGTGATATAACAGTTCTTCCACCTAGAAGACATTGCCAGCTATTTCCAGATATTTCGCGAAATTTATGAAGAGGTTCTCTCGGCTGCCCCTACTGTTTTAAATGCAAAAAGCATCAGATATTTCTGGAAATATCACAGAAATTTTGGGAAATTGCTGGCAGTGTCTGTGGCTACTACTGTAGTTTTAGTTTTGCTTTTTCAGAGATTTGTCCTGCAGTGGTATCTGTAGTTGTAGTTTCCCATCCCCCACACGCAGTGATGTTTTGAATCAGAGTGGAACAATGTATGGTTGCAAAGAAGTGGTAGTTTTTGTTATACTGCTGCTGTTATACTGCTGGAAATTTTGTTAACGTGTGGCACTGAGCTAATGACAGAGGCACTTCAGTGAGCAAGATGGCCCTTGCATGGTAAAGCATGGAGAAAGATGGAGCTAGATAGCAGTGGCATGAGGTAATGTGTAAGAGAACTGGCTAACAAGAATACCACTTCTATGTGATCACGTTTGAATTTATGGTGTCGGGAGAGAAGCTGCTGCAGAGTATGGGAGCAGGTGGTTATGGTTCTGCATAACCGCTTGAGAAGCAATGCTTTTTTTTCAGTTTAAAATATTCTTTTTGGATGAGAGCAGGAGTGAAGCAGTGCCATTTTATGTCCGTTTGAAATACTCTTTTCAGCTGAGGGCAGGAGTGCAATTTTAAACACTGATGGTGGGAGCGGGCATGCTGCATGAGCCATACCGACTGACAGCAGTTACTGGCAGGTCAAAGAACAGGAGCAACTATACACAGTATAGCAGCTTTAATTTAAATGATTGTCTATGCCATGGTACTTTGTTTTTTAAAATGGGCAGTGAAATTCCTGAATGTTTCTCCTGCTAGTATAGGAGAACAAAAATGATGGCATTTCAAAACTCAGTGTTCTAACGACACCCTGATTTTTTGGTTTTATACTTTGGTCCTGGTTTTAGAACTTGATTTTACCTGTGTATTGAATTAATTCAATGCACAGGTAACAACCATTCAGGATTTTGTCTGCCCATTTTATAAAACGGGGAGAGAAAATCCTGCTTGCTGATTGTTTCGTACCTGTGTATAGCCCCCCTACAAATGGGGGTTCCCAAAAAGTCTTCCTTGAGCTTGCCTAAATGCTCACTGCTAGGCTGGTGTCCTGCATTTTAGCAGTTTAAATGTGATTACCAGAGCTTGTATAGCCTCTGTACTGTCTCTTTAAGACCTGCCTAATTGCAGCTTAAGTAATCTGAGAGGGAGTTCTGTTGAAAGATGTAACTATTTACTGAAAATCATTTAGAGTGATAATGATAATGTAGTTTGTCTAGCCTGCTTTCTTTGTAGCAAGGACTATTTTGTTTATCTCCACTTTCTTGGACCTGCACTGCAAATTAGACGAAACAGTACTGATGGGACCTAAAATGTAGCCAGACTACATAGAAACATAGACTTTGACGGCAGATAAGGACCACTTGGCCCACCTAGTCTACCCATTTCCCTACCTAGAGGATAAGCTGTAGATCCTATTTAACCAACAGCCTATTTCTTCCACCCCACACTCACACACACACACGCGGTCTGAATTCAAAATCTGTAGGAACTTTAGTTTGGAGCTTTTTTGCACCTTATTTGCAACTGAAGGGGGTGCTCTTGCTTTGACTGACAGCCAAATTAGCCAACCATATCTTTTGGATCTTGGGGAAGTCCCGGGCTGCTTGCAGTTTTCAGTTAGAACTAAGCTGGAAGCTGAGCAAGAAGTGATTCTGAAGTGATTCTGAGAGCAATCCTGAGTGAATTCGCATGGGAGAACTATGAAAAGGCTGAGAGTTTGGCCTCCATGTCTGCCTGCTGCTCCTGAGAGGGAGAGAAGAGAATTATTGTGGACTAAATCCAAGTTTGTGTGACTAAAGTAAGCTACTGAAGTGGGCCAAGCTCAACCTAAAGAAGTCCGAAGAGTTTGCTGAATGCAGTCGGCCTGTCAGGAGTTCCAGCTACCCCTAAGCTCCCAGTGTGTGCAGAGATTTGCGATTGTGACCGAGGAGCGCTTTGCCTGGTACAGTAGAATTCCCATACATGTAAATGTGCTATGAGCTGCTAGAGGGTTGTGAGTTAGTTCCCCACTGTGTGAACTATGTTCTGCTTGCTGGAAGCTGTATGGGATCGCTTTGCCTGTTACAGTAGAATTCCAGTACATGTAAATGTGTCATGGGCTGCTAGTGGGTTGTGAGTTAGTTCCCCACTGTGTGAACTGTGTTCCGCTTGCTGGAAGCTGTATCTAGCCCAAAACGGACTGCTTCCAAACTTGTCTCCATGCGGTCTGGGCTTTGCCAGACTGGCTCATCCAGACTACCCACTGCACAGAGAAGCCATCGATGAGAGACCTGCCTGGGGATCAGCCCCCTGCTCCACGCCTGAATAGGAACAACTCCTCTGTGACTTGTGTGGGCCCTGCTTCTCCTGGTATTCCAGATCAACCACCTGCAGTCTCGATTTTCGTCCAGCCTCTGTCCAGTCTTTGGTATCGTGAGTAAATACCAGTGTAGCTCCCTACAACAACAGTTTAATCTGAGTGTGTCATCTGATTGTCTTGTTGTTTCATTTCCTTTATGAACTGAGCTCTCTGGCTCCAGATTACAAATATTGTGCACTGTGCATGTTGTGTTTTCCATCACAGGGCCCCAACCAGCTGCAACTCCAAGCAACTGCCCTGGCTAGCCCATCTCTTCTCTACCTGGGTACCCAGAGGTGGACTGTGTGGGGGGGACTCAAAGCACATGCATAACTGCTTGATTGATATAACCTTAAAGCTAATTAACCTGATTTTGCCCCCCCCCCGCTCAAGTCCCCTGAATAAATCAGATCCAATGTTTTCTGCATGTATTCTGACTGTGGTTCCAGTTTGTGCTCAAAGTACTGTACTGTTGCTATTTACTGTGCTTAACCTTGTTTTACAGGGGGTCCCCAGGGTTGAGCCAGAGGAACCAGCCCTCGTGGTAAGTGCAAACATTGTGGGTACTTGTGTAGTGTACCAGGGGTATTGTGAAAGTGATTATTGTACAGTGTGCAGGCAACTAGAGGGGAAAGAGAGGGGTTACAGCTTGCAGTTTTCAGTTAGAACTAAGCTGGAAGCTGAGCAAGAAGTGATTCTGAAGTGATTCTGAGAGCAATCCTGAGTGGATTCACATGGAAGAACTATGAAAAGGCTGAGAGTTTGGCCTCCATGTCTGCCTGCTGCTCCTGAGAGGGAGAGAAGAGAATTATTTTGGACTAAATCCATGTTTGTGTGACTAAAGTAATGCTACTGAAGTGGGCCAGGCTCAACCTGAAGAAGACCGAAGATTTTGCTGGCATTGGCATTGGTAGTGTAGGAGTTGCAGTGCTGCATAACAGGAATGGCAGTGAAGTATTGAACTGAAGCCAACCCCACCACCACCCTGCAGATACTGACAGGCATTGTGGTGTGCCTATGGGTCGTCAGGCATAATGGCCAAGCCATTTCACTACACCCTAACCTGCAGACACTGACAAATGTCACGGTGTGCCTTGGGGTCTTTGGCCCTTATAAATATGCCCCCATTCCATCAGGAAATACGGTGAGATGGGTGCTGTATAGGAGAATGGGTGAACTTTGGGGCCGAAGAGTCCAAGGCACACCTTGATGCCTCTGACTGACTGCAGGGTCTGGGTGGGGGTGGAATGGTGTGAGCATTACAAGCTACAATCACAAGTCACACCACTGATGCATGTCAGTTTCTACAGGGTGGGGCGGTATGGTTGGAAACCCTAACACCTCAGGCGTTCATTGGTATTTTCACTCTAGATTTTCAACATGTTTTTTTTTGTGACCCCCCACTCATGAATAGTGGCAATATCAGATTGTTAGCCGAAAGCTGCTTTTGCACAGCCATTTGGCACCACAGGTGTGAAAACACATTTTGAACAGGATGTGAAAAATGACAGCTGTACTGTTCATGGGGAGATGTAAAAAATGGCAATGTTGAAAATCTGCAGTGAAAATATAAAAAAACTGTTGAAGTCACAAGCGTGTGTAGAAACTGTGCAATGCACACCCGTAATGTAATTCGTTTGGGGATTTTTTTAAAGGCATTTTGGGACCTCCGGTCATGAACAGTGTCACTGTGATTTTCTTAATCTGTCCCGAACAGTGATTTCCCACAGCGACCACACATTTCTGCACTGGAAGTGGGAATACACATTTCGGCCATGGTGTGAAAACTGACAGCTGTACTGTTCATAAGGAAGTATGGAAAATGTCAGTGTTGAAAATCTGGACTGAAAATATTACAAATTCATGAACTTACGAGGGTGCATGGAAACTGCGCAATGCTCACTCATAACATAGTCATTTTATGGACTTTTGTCACCAAATTTTTAACATAGCCATTTTAAGACCTCTGCTCATGAACAGTGTCACTGAGATTTTCTTACTCTGTCCCAAACATTGATTTCGCACACCGACTGTGCTACTGTATGCTATATGCTCGAAAACACATTTTGGGTGAGATGTGAAAAATGACAGCTGTACTGCTCATAAGGAGGTGTGGTAAAATGGCAATGTTGAAAATCTGGAGTGAAAATATTGAAAATTCATGAACTTATGAGCGTGTGTAGGAACTGCATAACGCGCACTCGTAAATCAGTCATTTTTGGGAATTTTTTCACCAAAATTTTCAACATAGGGTTTTTGGGGGCCTAACTCATGCACTGTGACACTGTTGTTTCATAAATCGGTCCCAAAAGGTGGTTCTGCACAGTGACCACGAAATCACCTTTTGGGGCCGATTAACACCATGACAGTGCCAGAATTCATGAGGCGAGGTCCCAAAAACCCCATGTTGAAAATTTGGTGCTAAATTTCCAAAAAATGCTTGAGATATGCATCAACGTTGAAAAAACCCTATTTATTCCATTATACAGCGTACCGGCATTTCTTCAGTTCACAGTCGGCTTTGTAAAGTGCAGACGTCTGCCCGATCAACCGAAGATCATCTCGCCGGCCTCCTGAGGTTAGTATGGTGTGAGGTGGGGGTATGGGGAGGTGGATGCACAGAGGGTGGTGTGGGTTGGGGGCAAAACAATCAACAAGGGACCATTTTTTTTCTTTTCAGGTGTTTGTTTTCTTTTTAGGAAGATGACACAGAACTTGTGCCATGCTGGGGTGGGCTCCCAGTGTGGCAGCTGGAAGATTTTTTTGGGGGGGTTCAGTGGAACCAACAGGGGATTGGGCACTCCCACCAAGCATACAGATGTGTTCCATGTTGGAGTGGGCTCCCAGCATGGCAACTGGAAGTCTATTTCTTTTGGAGGCGTTTAATTGAGCCAACGGGGGATTGGACACCCCTGTCACCATTCTCACTTATGCCACGCTGGGGTGGGCTCCCAGCATGGCACTTAGAACTCTGGGGGTGGGCGCAGAGCTGATGGGGGATTGAGCACCCTGTCAGCCATACTTTGTGTGGCTGGCAGGGGGAACGCTATTTAGAGACACTCAGAGGGTTGGGGAATATTATTACAATACTAATCAGGTGTGCTAACAGACGACAACTGCGTCTACTTTTTCACTCTCTTTGGAGTTCTGTTTTCCTGCTTTTGTCAATGCTGCTCCTACCCTGAACTCTGACTCAACATTCCAAGGATGGCAATTAGATCTTTTTTGGAAACATTCCAAGGATGTCATTTTAGTCACTTGCCTAGGAAAAATTCACTTCAAACTGAATTTATGTTCCAGAAAGAGAAAGAAGAGACATACTGTATACAAGCAGGATTGCTGGCAATATGCTAATCAACACTGTCTTATCGCAGCTCACTGAAGCGGTCTCTCCCTTTCAACTGTACGCCTCTGCATTTTCAACTGCTGTCATAGACAGCTGCAGCATTCATTAGTGAACTGTGACTGCGCCTGCAAACACACTGACTGAATTGGAAGACAGGGTGCCACACCTACAAAAACTCGAATGATGGTACTATGTTCCTTGCACATGCATGCAAGCAAACATAAAAACACTTTACCAAACCTGTTTCTCCTGTCATTTTGCTGCCACGTCTCCAAGTCCCTGCTCACGCATCTGTTGCAGTTCCCACTTGTACTGTGCTGACATCTATCGCAGTTCATTTTAAATAAATAAAAAACACAGTTCTTTCTCTCTTCTGTCGTGTCTGTCCCAGTCAAATAAAAAAAATGCACATCAATACACAGTGGGGGGGGGGTAACAAAATGAAAATGATAAAATGATACAAAAATGAAACCATTACTACCGATGCCACTAAAGGACAAACTTTATGCAGCACAAGCAAATTGACATCATTGCTTAATAGGTGGAAGAACTATTTTATCACAAATTCACACAAGCAAATCTGTTTATTCTACTTAAAAACATGATTCTTCTGAATGTAAAAAGTAAAAAAAAACTGCAGCCCATTTTATAAGTGCAATAAGACACTGAGGATCCTTATTGTACATGTGGTAATATCTGTTCAATGCACACTCTGGGGTCTCACTGTGCATGTGATAATATCTGTTCAATGCACACCCCATTGTGTCTACTGTATTAGCTACAATAGCCAAAGTAAACAGTGGAGACACCTTTGGTCAGACAATACTGAGGGTTGCACTGAAGCGAATGCCACAATACAATGCTGTACTACATCAGATCCTACTAATGTGGCAGCAGCAAAGCCTCAGTTATCTCAGACAGCTGTATGAGGGTGGGCACATTAGAGACTTTGAAGCCTCCCCTCCCCCGGAGGTATCTTTGCGTACCTGAGGATCAGGCATATGCTTAATGCTGGAGCTCTGGATGGGGATAGGGATGGGGACTTGGTTGGTTTAATAGTACCTACAGTATGTCCCCACTGTAAGAGGTACTTTACTCACCTCATCCTCTCCAGAAGCCACTCTCTGTCTATTACAGCATTCTAAGAGGGGTGCCCCTCCACCCACCCCTAACATCTGCAGTAAATAGTAGGAGGATCTGGAGCCACCCACCTCTGATGACACATGGACCAGGGCAATGAATCATTTGGTTAATTGCTCAAGAATCAATAGACTCAGACAGATACAACTAAATTACCTGTGTCAGGCTTAATTCATCCTAGTCAGACGTCATAAACATGGCCCAGAAAAGTCTCCCCTGTGCCACAAATGCAAAGTAGAAAAATGGAACCTTTTTGCACATGAATCTGACCTGTCTCCAACTCACTCGGTTGTGGCATGGCATGCCTGACATTATGAAATGAGTAACATAAGTTAAACTTTCAAAATCCCCATTAGAATTACTGTTAAGGGCAGACCGGTCGCATGGGAGATTGGTAGAGGCAGCTCCATTGTGGTCAATAGCACTCATAAATGCAAGGAAAACTACTGCCCAACAATGCTTATCCCACCCCCCAACTATATCACAATGGGCTAATTACATTTGCAGCTACCTAAAATTAGAGAGGAAACAGCTAGCAGCTAATTGGCGACAGAACCTTTTTCATAAAATCTGGGATCTCTTAGTGGCCATTATGGAGGATGGCACTTGGTCCCTGAAAGGTGCTCATTCATTTCATTGCACTTGTCACCTCCATTTTATCCCTAGCCCACATTCATTAACTCGCTACCTCGATATGTATCTTAGCATTTCCACTTCCTGGTTGGGGTAAGAATGAAATCTATAGTGAGTGGAACATGGTTAAATGTCAGTGTAGCTTAAAGACATCAGGGGAATAGGGGAGGACCCTAGAAAACATGATTGGGAATTGGTCAATAGTACTGTTACCAAGTGGTGGCCAGTCTTGTTCAGGCTTGTTCAATCCAGGTGCGTGTTAAACCACTTTATATAAATAATTTGTATACTGAATTCAGTAAACATATGCTCTTCTTCAGTGTGATTGCAATCACAGAAGGCATGAACTTTCAAATGTATTATGTATGTATAACACGCCTGTTATTATCAATGCATAAATTATGTTACTAACTTTGCTTAATAAAATGTTTAAAAAAATAAGATCATTAACCATTTGTATCAAAGATGAACATTTCAGATACCCACATAATTCATGCGTATACCCACAATAGCAATACAAGAATATTAAAAATAACTTAAAAACAAGTAAACAAAAAGAATTTAGACCATCAGCAGCACACTGGTAATAGCCCCTTTACTGCAATAGTGGGGAAAATTATGGAATCACTACTTAAAGAAAGGACTGTGGAACACCTTAAATCCAGTAAAGCATAGGATCAGAGACAGCATGGATTCACAGTGGGATGGTAACGTCAAATAAATCCAATTAATTTCTTTGACTGGATGATGAAGGATGTGGATCAGGAGGGATTGGTGGATGTGGCCTACCTGGATTTCAGTAAGACCTTCAATTCTGTTCCACACAGAAGACTTGTGAATGAGCTGGGCAGCCTAGGAGTGTGTCACAAGGAGGTAAATCGGATTAGTACCTGGTTACATAGAAACATAGAATTTGACAGCAGATAAGGAACGCTTGGCTTACCTAGTCCGCCCATTTCCCTACCTAACAGATAAGCTGCAGATCCTAATTAGCCAACAGCCTACTTCCTCCTACCCCCCGACTAGAATTGCCTTATGTCTGTCCCATGCATTCTTGAATTCCCCCACTGTTTGTGACTCTATGACCTCAGGAAGGCTGTTCCCTGTATCCACGACTCTCTCTGTGAAGAAATACTTCCTCACATTACCTCTGAGCCATCCCCCCTCTATCTTCAAATTGTGCTCCCTTGTTTTTGCACCTCTCTGTTTCTGAAAGATGCTACCCTCTTGGACTTTGTTGATTCCCTTGAGGTATTTGAAAGTTTCTATCATGTCCCTCCTCTCCCTCCTTTCCTCGAGGCTATACATCTTTAGTTCCTTTAGTCTTACTTCATATGTCTTCTGATGCAGACCCTGCATTATTTTGGTTACCCTCCTCTGGACAGCCTCCACCCTGTCTATGTCTTTGCAGAGATGGGGTCTCCAGAACTATACACAGTACTCCAGATGTGGTCTTACCAACTGTCTGTACAGAGGGCCAACAACTTCATGTTTTCTACTGGTGATGCTTCTCCCTATGCATCCCAGTATCCTCCCAGCCCTCCTTACTGCCTTCTCACATTGCTGGCCCACCTTTAGGTCATCTGATATGACTACCCCCCAGGTCCCTTTCCATTTTTGTTGTTGTCAGTATTCAACCCCATTGTGTACTCTTCCCCTGGGTTTTTGTTTCCGAGGTACATTACTTTGCACTTCTTTGCACTGAATCTACGCTGCCATACATTTGACCATTCCTCCAACCTTGCCAAGTCCTTTTTCATCCTTTCCATCCCAGCTTGTGTATCAACCCTGATAAAGATATTTGTGTTGTCTGCAAAGAGACATACTTTCCCTTCCAGTCCCTCTGCAATGTCACTTATAAAGACATTAAAAAGGACCAGCCCCAGTACTGAACCCTGCGGTACCCCACTAGTAACCCTCCTTTCTTCACCGTGGACTCCATTTACTATTACCCACTGTGTCCTGTTGTTCAACCAGTGTTTTACCCAGGCTACCACCCTGGGACTCACTCTCAGGCTGGCTAATTTGTTTATTAATCTTTTGTGCGGGACTGTGTCAAATGCCTTGCTAAAGTCTAGGTAGGTCATGTCCACAGCCCCTCCCTGGTCTACTGCTTTGGTCACTCAGTCAAATAAATCAATTAAATTTGTCTGACATGACCTTCCCACTGTGAATCCATGCTGCCTTAGGTCCTGTGCCCCACTGGCCTCTAGGTACTCTACAGTTCTTTCCTTCAGAAGTGATTCCATCATTTTCCCTACCACTGAGGTCAAACAGACAGGTCTGTGGTTTCCTGCCTCTGTCTTGCTCCCACTTTTGTGAAGGGGAATGACATTCGCCCTCCTCCAGTCCTCAAGTACCACACCATCCTCCCATGATTTATTAAAAAGGGTAGTCAGTGGTGTTACTAGTTCTTCTCTTTGTTCTTTTAGAATTCTGGGGTGAATTCCATCAGACCCCATTGCTTTATCCACTTTCAGTTTTAAGAGCTCTTTCAGAACCCTTTCTTCTGTGAGAGGACTAATATCAACCCCCTTATCCAGAGTGCTTCTATTGACCGGATTAGGTATTTTCCCCTGCTTTTCCATCATGAATACTGAGCAGAAGTATTCATTCAGTATCCCTGCTTTTTCACTGTCGCTCTCTGCCCAACCACCTTCCTCTTTGTTCAGCCTCAGTATCCCTGCTTTACTCTTTCTTTGATCCCTAATGTACCTGTAAAACGTTTTATCCCCCTTCTTAACCGAGTTGGCTATCTTTTCCTCGGTTTGGGCCTTTGCTATTCTGATTGTCTTACCCGCTTCCTTCTGCTTTAACTGGTACAGTTCTCTGTCCTGCTCCTTCTGTGTTACCTTATACTTCCTGAATGCTATCTTTTTCTCCCTTACCTTGCCCACCACTTCTTTTGAGAACCAAAGTGTTTTTTTCTTTCATTTTTGCTTTGTTTATTTGCTTCACACAAAAGCTTGTTGCCTCTGTGATGGCGGTTTTGATGTTTCCCCATTGTTGCTCTACCCCACCTTCTTGCTTGTTTGGTAGTGCTTTTCTGAGGCACTCTCCCATTTTGACAAAATCAGCCATCCTGAAGTCCAGTACCTTCACTTTTGTGTGGCTTGACTCTACAGCTAAGTTTATTGTGAACCACACTGTTTGGTGGTCGCTTGTTCCCAGATGGCTACCCACTTCAAGATCAGAGATCCTCTCTCCAACCCCATTTGAGAGTACCAGGTCTAAGATTGCTCTCTCCCGAGTAGGTTCCAATACTAGCTGTCTGAGGCATGCCCCTGTAGGGCATCGAGAATGGCCCTGCTCTTGGATGTGGCTGCAGCAAGGTGCTCCAGTGAACATCTGGCATATTCAGGTCTCCCATCAGCAATATCTCCCCTTTCTCTGCCATCCCAAGGATGCCTTCTATCATTTCCTTGTCCATTTCTTCCCCTTGAGACAGAGGTCTGTATACAACCCCTGTGCAGATTGTGGAGCCATTTCCAGTATCCAGGGTGACCCACAGTGCCTCCTCTCCTCCCTGTTTACCCTTTAGTTCTGTTGCTTTGATCCCTTCTCTTACATAGAGAGCTACTCCTCCTCCTCCTCCTCTTCTTCCCTCCCTGTCCCTCCTGTAGATTGTGTCCCCTGGTATGTTTCTGTGACTGCCACAATATCGAGGTATCCCTCTTCCATCAAAGCCACCATTTCAGGGAGCTTTTTACCTAGACTACAGGCATTGGTACTCATTAACCTCCATTTTGTATGACTATTTCTTTTTGCCCCATCCCTGTCCCTACGGCCTTTGTCTTTTTCTTCATTTACCCCCTTCTTCTCCCTATTGACTGCTCTAGCTTGGTGTTTACCTCACTAATTACCCTGATTTTTTTTTGGGGCTAGGATTTCCCTTCTCCTCTTCAGTGCCTCCCCCTTGGCTAGTTTAAATGCTTGCCATTGAAGCATTAAACCTATCACCTAGGATCCTGGTTCCCCTCCAGGACAGATGCAGACCATCGTGCCAGTATAGGCTTGCATCCCTCCAGGTGGAGCCCCAGTCACCAATGAAGCCAAATCCCTGAGCTCTGCATCAGCTTTTCAGCCAGTCATTGAATCCCATGGTGCAGAGTACCCTAGCCTCATCCATGCCATAGACAGGTAGCACTTCCAAGAAAGTTACCATGTGTGCTACTTGTCTAAGACATTTCAAGGAGGTGGAGGGGAAGGTGTGACTCTTTGCAGATGACAGTAAGATCTGCAACAGGGTGGACTGTCCAGGAAGGGTGGAAAAAATGAGGAGGGACCTAGGTAAACTGAAGGAATGGTCTACAGTGTGGCAGCTGAAATATAGTGCAAAAAACTGCAAAATCAAGCATTTGGGGGCACAAGAACCAGGTAAGGATTACATGATTGGGGGAGGGAGATACTGACGGTCAACAAACAGGAAAGGCATTTGGTGGTAATCATATCTGATGACCTAAATGTGGCCAAATAATGTGACAAGGCTGTGGGGAGAGCCAATGAGATGCTGGGATGCATAGGCAGAGGTATCACCAGCAGAAGAAAAGAGGTGGTGATGCCACTGTGCAGATCATTGGTGAGGCATTATTTGGAGTACTTTGTTCAGTTCTGGAGGCTGCATCTCCATAAGGACATAGACAGGGTGGAGGCAGTTTAAAGAAGGGCAACAAAGATGGTGCAGGGCCTGCATTAGAAGTTATGTGAAGAGAACTGGGAGACCTCAATATGTATACCTGGGAGGAGACAAGAGACAGGAAAGACATGATAGAAACCTACAAATATCTAAAGGGCATAAATAGGGAACCAGATGGTAGCATCTTTAAGAAAAGGAGATGTTCAGAAACGCGGGGGCATGACATGAGGTTGGAAGGGGTAACATGAGGAAGTATTTCTTCACAGAAAGGGTGGTAGATGAATAGACTATCATCAGAGGTTGTGGTGTGCAAATACAGTGGGGGAATTTAGAAATGCATGGAGCAGGCATAGGGGAACCCTAACAATAGGAATGAGAAGGTAAAGCCAGAGATCAAGTAGGGTCTGCGTCTTTTGCTGTAAGTAGGAAAAATGGGCAGACTGGATGTGCCAAGTGGTCCTCACCTGCCATCAGTTTCTATGTTACTATAAAGCCATAGGCAATAGCAGTAGCCGACAGACAGAATGGTCATGTGACACTGCTCAATGATATAAATACTGCTGAACTGAGGACAGAGATGGAGACAGGATAGAAGAGAGTGTGAGGAAAGGCCAGCAACTAAAGAAACTGGAAACCTACTAAAAATAATCCCTTTGCCCTCCTATCCTCCTCCCTCTTTCCTCTCCCCCTCCTTGGCTCCTATCCTGCTCTTCCCTCTCACCTGCTGCACTGTATGACCCTCGCACCCCTTCCCCACCTCATATCCTTTTTCTTCTGACAAACGGAATCTAGAGTCCTAGCGCTCCCTGACTTGTCCTGTGTTTATTTGTGGTCCCTGCCTTAATATTTCTGTATCCCTCTCCCTACAGTCTATCCCCCCACCCAGGCCCTGCCATTACCGCCTCCCCTGTAGCATCTCAGCTTCTCCCTGCAGTTCTACCTGTTTGCCCATAATTTCAGTTCATCCATTGTATCCTACTGTGTTAGCTGCTATCAACAATCCCAGCTGTCATTCCTTTAGTTAACTGTGTAAATTGCTTAGACATTTCTTGCTGTACGCCCCCTCTATTGTTGTATAACTGATGAGCATGTTTGTCCTGATGTTTGAAACATTTCTGTACTGTCCACTTATGTCACTATGTGTTTATCTGATGTGGAACCTTTGCAAATGAGCTATCGGCTCCAAGGTTGTAATCCTAGCTGGAAATAAATAAATAAAAGGAAACAACAACAGGGGTTCTGGATGGCTGCTGAGAGGAATAATAGAAGAGATAGAGAGAGGATACAGCGTCATGGGCAGGAGGGTCAGGTTACAGAAAAAAAACAAGAAAGGCTACTTAGTTGCAGTTTGAAAAGTAGATTCTTTTAGCTGCTGAGAATGGAGCTGGAGAAAGAGAAAGACAGACAGAAGAGCAGATTGTAATGGGGGAGAGAGCCAGGGGGAACAAAAAGCAATCAAATAAAAGTTATCATTTTTATTACAAAATAACCCTTAATATAATAACAAGACAATATGCCATTTTACAATGAAAAAAACAACAACTTATCATAAGAACAAAAAAAAAATACCATTTTACTAGAAAACACATACCCCTTCTCATAAGAACAAAAAGGTTGACCATTTTTCAAGAAAACAAATACACCTTAACAAAATAATACTATTTACATCGATTATGGGTACAGCTAATGTCTGTACTTTGAATGTAAAGGGTATCAATAACATTATAAAACAGACCAAGATTTTGCAAGAACTTCAAAGGTTTGGCTGTGAGATGGGTTGTTTGCAGGAAACTAAATTATCAATCAAGGAACAGGGGAAATTACGTTGCATGTGGGTAGGGGCAGTGTATGCAGATTACCACCCTACATCAACTAGAGCAGGTACTGCAATTTTAATCAAGAGGGGTCTTCACTTTAAGGTTAATGGAATACAAACAGAGGGTATGGGTAGATGGGTTATACTTTCAGGGGAGCTCACAATGAAACCCCTCAATGTTGTTTCAGTGTATGCACCCACCCCTTCTTCTGGAGCTTTCTTTACTGCTTTATTTGATCGTATTGCATTACTGCCCCCTGCGTATCTATGCCTGTTAGGAGATTGGAATGTGGTGGATAACTCAAGGATGGATAAGGACCCAACGGGACATGGGGGAGAGGGGGATGTAGGCACCTCCAGATACCTCCACACCCTGATAGAGGAGCGGGGGTTACAGGGTGTGTGGAGATGGCTGCATCCTAGTACCCGAGATTATGCCTTCTACTCTCCGGCAACACAGTCATATTCCAGATTGGATCGCATCTACACCTGGAAAACTGGTGCCCATTACTTCACATTGTTGGCCATTAGACCAGTTACCTTTTCAGACCATTCCATGGTTCAGGCACAGATCCGATGGGACCACGAGATTGGGGGGGGGGATGGAGATATGATCCAGGCTTGGTGGGGGAGGAGTCCTTCCGACAGAAAATAAAAGATGATATAAAACATTATGTCCAGCAGGACAGGGATACTGACACAGTCCTCAAATACATTTGGGATGGCCTGAAGGCTGTACTTCGGGGGAGGTTTATTAGTTACTTGGTCTACCGAAATAAGCAGCATAAGGCCAAACTAGCCAAAAATATTGAAGAAATTACAGCCCTCGAGATGCAGCATAAGGTATCCTGAAATGCAAAAGTTCTAGCTGAACTGAACATAGATAGACATGCGTTAGACCAACTTCTTACTCATACAGCTTTGGATTCTCTGAGATTTACAAACCAGAGATATTATGAGGTAGGGGAGTGAGCGGGCAAATTACTTGCATTAAGGCTTCAGAAACAGCAAGCAGATAGATATATCACAAAGATTAATTCAGTTCTTAACCCCCCAAACCTATCTACCAAGCCAAAAGACATAGTAAGGGAATTTGCCACTTATTATACTACTTTATATAAGGCATAACGAAGTAGGGATCTTACCCAGAAGGTAACCAGATTTCTCGAACGAGTAAATCTGCCCACCCTTACCGACGAACAGAGTAAAGACCTGGAACACCTTTTCACAGAAGCTGAAGTACTAATGGTGATACAATCTCTCTCAACAGGGAAATCCCTGGGACCCGATGGCTTCTTGTCTGAGTTTTATAAACATTTTGCCTCAGAGATTACATCTCCGCTGACTAAGGTCTGTAACATTGTACATAAACATGGTGCTGCCCCAGACACCTGGAGTGAAGCCTTTATCTCATTGGTACCCAAGGAGGGAAAGGATCCAGCAGATTGTGGAGGATACCATCTGATATCCCTCCTCAACCAAGATTCAAACATTTTCACTAAATTGATTAGTAATAGATTGCAGACCACTATCCCAGCACTGGTCCATCCTGATCAGGCCAGCTTCATTCCAGGACTTCATATACAGAACAACATTCGGCTTCTTCTTAACACTATCTCCATAGCAGGTCACCTCCCCCCAGGCATATTGAATGTAGTCATTGCCTTGGATGCAGAAACAGCCTTTGACAGGCTAGACTGGCTTTATAAACTGTTCTTCAAATATTTGGGTTTGGGACTAAATGTATGGATTGGATAACAAATATACAGTATATAGTTGCCCAAAAGCAAGGGTAAAGGTTAACAGGGTGATGTCAAACTTTTTTAGTGTCAAGAGAGGGACTAGGCAGGGATGCCCACTCTCTCCCCTTCTTTTTGCTTTAAGTATGGAGCCATTTGCAGCCTTAATTTGGCAGTCACCAGATTATAATGGGATAAAGATGTTGTGGACAGAGGTACAGATTTCTATGTATGCGGATGATACTCTCTTTTATATCTCAGACCTGGGTCATACCATCCCCTTATTGGAGAATATGCTCAGAGACTTTGGGGACATCTCGGGGTTTAAAATAAATGATTCCAAGACTGAGATGTATCCTGTTTGATCGAGGGACTCCTCTGTCCCCCTTCCTAGGTTGGGTAATTATAAATGGGTTAAGGACAGTTTCCGATATCTTGGCATTCACATACCAAGGGACATCTCCAAATTTTATAAGCTAAATCATGGTCATCTTTTACAAAAGGTACAAGAAGATTATCATAGATGGAACCTGCTTCCTTTCTGTCTTTTGGGCAGAATAGAATGCATTCACATGAATGTGCTCCCAAGATTTCTTTTTCTGTTTTCCTCTCTTTCCCTGGGGCCCCGACCTCCCTTCTGGAAAGACCTAAAAGCATCTCTAGTATGTTTTGTGTGGCAATACCACCCACCACAGATGAAATAGTCCACTCTGTTGAGAACAACGCTGATGGGGGGTTTGAGTGTCCCAGATTTTCAAAGATATTACTGGGCTGCCCAATTGGGGGTGATAGCAGAATTTCACAACACAGAGGACCCACCATTGTGGACCCTAATGGAGGGTACCCTGAACCCCCAGTTGGCAATCCCTGACTTGTTGTACATGGATAAGGTGGGATTATCCAGAGTTTCTTTTAATAACCCCTGGTCGGAGGTAACCAAGCAGGTCTGGTTGGCCATCTCCAATAAATTGAAGGTACCCTTACAAATTGGACCCTCCACACCCCTAATAGCTTGTCTGGATTTTGCCCTCCTGCGTATGAATCTGGGGTTCACCAGATGGTTTTGATGAAGTATTAGTAGAGTGGAACACTTACTGGCTGGTGATACTTTAAAGTCCTTTGGACAATTATGTGAAGGGTATACCCTTCCCCAGCAAAATGTTTTTAGATTTTTGCAAATCTGACATTATTTACTTAGAAGGGGGTGGGTAGTCAGAGTTCCAGAGGAGTGAATACACAATTGGACTCACTTCACTCTCTGTTGAAGTAGGGAGGGGAGAGAGGATTAATATCTAGGCTGGTACAAGGTCTGGAGAAATTGGACGCCACCTGTCCTCCAGATTTGGCTGTGAAATGGGGAAAAAAAAGCTAATATTATATTACAGGAGGGGGACTGGTCTGGGATTTGGGCAGGGGTACACTCTACCTCAGCTGCACTGTGGCCAAGAGAATTTCGTTGGAAGATAATTTCTAGATTTTTCCTCACTCCCATGATTACACAATACCTCAAGACATCCAACACTAATTTATGTTGGAGACAGTGTGCAGAAATAGGATCACATGTGCATATATTCTGGAATTGTGTCAAGATATAACCTTATTGGGATCAGATGTGTCTAAAGTTTAATCAGAACTTCGATTCACAATTCCTGGAAATACCAGAGCTATGGTTATTTGGTTTTGTTCCTAAAGCTATGTTGACTAAGTCCCAGACCTTGTTGTTTTACATGTTGTTAGCAGCTGCTCTGAAGGCCATTACCAAATGCTGGCTTATCCCAGTAGCCCCCATAGAACAACTATGGTACTCCATTTTCTTAAAGATCCTTATGATGGAATATCTTACAGCAAAATTGAGGACATGTTTAGACAGGTTCAAAGCAAGATGGATGCTCTTCCTGCACTTCAAAGCCTAAAGGGAACACAAGGACATTTTGCAAATTCTTGCAGAATTAACTTAATTTAAGTATTCAAGCTTAGGAGTGGCCCCCCGGTTGACCAGGCTTCCCACCCTTGCCCTCTCACTCAGGCACCCCACCTAACACTATCTCTTTTACTACTTTTTTCACTTCTTTTCTCTATTTTTTTCTAATTGCGATGCACAAAGTTTAATTAAGCTGGAGTCAAACCTTATCAGGTTACACAGATAGGGCACCGATGTGCATTACAAATGTGGACAGTTTAAGAATATTGTGTATTCTATAAAATTAATTTTGACTCATGTCTGGATTAGTTTTGGTAACCATTGTCTTAAAATGTCATGTAAGATGTTTAAAAATTGAGTCTTCTTCTAGATCAATTGTGAATTAATATATGGAGCTGTCTCTCTGTCTAAATGGAAAATCAATAAAAAAAATATTTAAAAAAATACACCTTAACAAAAAAAGTTGTCATTAAAAAAAAAAGCATACCCCAGTGACTTCTGGCTGCTGAGTGAGGACAGAGTTGGAGAAAGGAAGGAAGGAAGCAAGGAAGGAAGGAAGGAAGGAAGGAATATATTGTGCTGGGGGTTACAAAAAGGAAAAATAAAATACCCCCTCTCCAAGACACCAAAAGTGACTTCTGGCTACTGAATGAGGATGGAGTTGAACAGAGAGAGAGAGAGATAGAGATAGGAGATTGTGCTGGTGGTTACAAAAATATAAATTACCAATCTCCAAGATCCCAATGTAAAAGTGGTTTCTGGCTCCTGAGATAGGACAGAGTTGGTGAGAGAGAGAGAGACAGAGGAGACTGTGCAGGGGGTCACAAAAAATGTAAAACCCATTGAGACAACCCACCTCTCCCTCTGGGCTGAAACAGCTTTTAGAGAGGTGTGTGTCCTTGGGTATTCGATGCCACCAGCCGGACTTTCCTTCCGGCACCTCTTTCAAGTGTACAAACTTGAATAATCACACGTGCAATTGCACAAGTTAAAGTCTGGTAGTGTGTCTCTTTCAGGTGGCGGATGCTACACAGAGTTTACCTTAGCCAGTGGAAAACCAAATCTTACCTTAGAAAAATGACATCAGAGACACAACTGTTGAGCAAATAAATAGCTTTTACTTAACAGAAAGTGCAATGAGCATTTACAGGAAATGTATTTACAACACAAGAGAATAACACTTATACAGGAAAAGTAAACAAATGTTTTAAACAACAGATGGCAAAAGAAGAAGGTTATTACTGAAATATACTATCACTAAACTTACCCTTCCCTGTCCTTACAAGAGACACTGGACCCTGTTCTAACTGCCAGCTCCCACGGACATACCAGGTAGGCTCCAAGCTTATGTTTCCTCACAGCTTCCAGGGCAAGAGAGCTCTCTGTCTTACAGAAGCTTATATAGTCTATGGAGACTAGGTCATTCCTATTCTCCCTTAAATGCACCAGCCAACTAACATGTATGTATTTAATTGTCCCAATCAGAGGAACACCTATTGGTGACCAATTATATTCCCTTTTCACCTTAAGTTTATATTTGAATGATCCAATCCATTCAAACTGCCCTGTGTCCGTGTCTGCAAGGTCTGTGTGTGTCTGGAGATGTCCACTGAGATTTATGACCCAGCTCTTATCTAGCAGCTCTAGGAATTCCACAAGCTGGTTGCTGCTGGAGGATTTCAGCCTCAGTGTATTTTTTCCACACTGCTAAAAAAATAAGGCATCTACAGAATCCAAACCATTAACTCTTTCCTTCCCATTTCTGTCACACCCATTCCCAAGACCACAACCTAAAAGTGAAATTAAAAAAGAAGGAAATTAGACAGAGAGTCTGAGAGAGAGAGAGAGAGATCAGTGACTTAACATACTCATACTGTCTTGACCTGACCTGTAGCAGACTATTATTTTATTTTATTTTGTTAAAGCAAAGAATGAAGAAACAATAAGCCTGGTGTTTCTGACATTTGTTAATTTATTGAGTTGGGAGTGGACTTCTGCAGCTGTTGACAACACCATCAATCGTCATCCCAGTTTTCTATCCTTATTTTCATCATCACCACCCTACCAGTGTGTCCCACATAAAATCACAAATTAAACATCTACATCACCAATTTAATTTCCAAGGCCATTGGTAGCATTACATTGTTGTGCTGAATACAGTCCCTGAACAGTAACACTAGGAGTCACTTTTCTTCGTCTTCTAAAAAAGGAAGTATTGACGGTCATCATTTCTGTGTGGCTGGCTGTGTGTTGTATACATTGGGCCCTGTAGGGATTGGAGCGGGGGTAAAGACACCAGGGATTTGGGAGGGATATGTTTAGAAAATACAAAAAAAAAAAAACCACTCAAAATGTTCAGAGTCAGAATTTTTCTGAGCCTTGAGAAGATGCTGCGACTTCAGGCAGCCAAAAGGGAATGTCAAGGGCCAAGCTAAGAAACTGCCTTCCTACACAGGGCAAACAATATCAAACTCAAAAAAGCAATTTTTGGTAAATCTAAAGCCTCATCTTGCAAGCAAATGCTTGAATCCAATAAAGGGGCATTTGTCAGATTAGCCCCCTTAAAAGAGGTCCTTTAGTTAAAACAAAAGGGTTGTGCGTACCACCCACAGAGGTACTCCCAGATATGGAACAGTTGCATACTATGCTAATGTTAGTCCCCCATAGACTATATCTGACTCCTCTCAGGCTGAGTGTGACAAGGATAAAGACAGTGATCGGGAACAAGGTGTACAGGCAGAGGATAAGGTGATGGAAATTGCAAATGACAAGGAAGTGGAAGCAGATGTTTCTATGGTGGTGGCGGAGGAGGATAATGGGTTAGAGGAAGGGAATAAAACACATCAGAAATGGCCCATGAAAAATTCTGAAAAAAGAAAATTAATAAAAAGGAGACTGAGTTGCAGTGCCCATGGCAAACAAATGAAAAAATAACATCTTATGTTTGGTCATAACTTTCATTTAATGTCCTTAATGAGCTGGTGGCAACATGCTCTATTGGTAAACAGGCAATCAGCAGGGGTAAAAAGAAAGAAGCATTGGGAATGTCAACACTGTAACGGTACATAGATGTTATAATGTTAATGAGAAATCCATTTTTGAGAATAGAAGAGAAAGTGGCAGTGATGATACTAGCTCACTACACTCAGGGGTATACTGTATCTGATAGATTATAATCACTGCAATAATCACTGATATATGGAAGCAGTGGTTGCCTCTGTAGCAATCCTGAAACACCTCCAGCACTTCCTTCCATTTGACTGATGCCTAGTGTTTCTAATACTGATAGTGGCCATGTGTCCAGAAGCACCCCTCCTTCAAGGAACAGCTTACCATCTCTGAAACATATGAATCTAAAGCAAAATAGCTATTGACCCACCATGTTGCTGTTATCACAACAGAGAAAATTTCAGAGGTGATAGCCATTGACTTGCTTCCATATAACATGGTAGAACTTGTAGGATTCAGATGGCTGCTAGAGTACCATGAACCTCGACATAATATACCTTTTTTTTACTAATTTATTTAACTTTTTATGAAATGGCTCAGAGCGTGGTTGCTTCAGTCATCGTTACCACTCATGAAGACTTTTATTGCATCATTGCCACATCATCTATAAGTCAAATTATTAAGGAGTCTGATTAGCCATATTGGACAATAATGGGGACTAAATAGACTTATATTTATCACAATCCTCTTTTAGCAGGTAAATTACTTTGTGAATTCTTCCATGATCCAATATTTTCTCTATCCATTCAGAATATGTCGGAGCCTCTATATCTTTCCAGTGTTGTAAAATTATCTTACTGGCCACTAAAATACCAGTGTTCCAGAGAACCTTTTGGCTTCCCAGAGGATCCAATAGGTCCACCAAGGAGCCACAAATTGGAATTCCCAGATCAAATGGGAAATTATACTTACCGTAATATTTTACATAATGTGGTGCAGACATTTACTCAAGGCAGAGGTGGAGACCTAGCCAGCTGCTTACTCTCATGGTGACAGCCCAGCTATGGTTGTGTCATAAAGAATAGTAACAGGAACAGGTGGGGAATGGTTGGAGTTTCAGCTGGTGTCTGAGGCAGAGAGGTGGAGGAAGATGGGGAGTTGGTTCCAGCATGAAGGAAACCGATAGGAGAAGGCAGACTACCCAGCGAAGGATTGGGGGTATGGAGTAACAAAAGTGTGCTGGCCCTAAAACTGAGGGAACAGAAAGCAGGGGGAGTTGGGAGAAGAGAGAAGGGAGGTAGGAGGGAAGGGAGCCAAACCAGTATTCAGATATGAAGGAAGTGCAGTAAGCCTGGTGACAAGACGGCAACGGGAGGATGGATACAGCTGAGTACAATAGGCAATGGTAAGTGCAAGGGGGGATGTTTATAATAAAACAGCAGAATGGCTGCAGAGGGTGTCCAATCTGGCTAGGAAGTGGAGGGGGTGGAGCCATAGACTACATCAACATAGTTGAAAACAGAGAGAACCATTTTGGTAACAAACTTCCTGCAGACATGCAGACGTAAATGGTCTTTATTGCAATACAGGGCACAGAGCTTGGGATGGAGTTTTGTATGGATGGCATTGATGTAGGCTGAGAAGTCTGTCAAGCTGCAATCCAAGGTACTTGAAGGACTGAACTGCTTCAAGGGTTGTACCATCCAGAGTGGTGAAGAAAGTGGGGGCAGTGAGTCTGGACAGTTTTTGCTTAATACCAAAGATCAGAGACACCATTTTTCAGTGCTGACTCTGAATTAGTTGAATTGGAACCAGTGCAAAACATTGTTGAAATCCCACTGGAGTAGATCTTCCACAGCTGTGGTACAGGGACTGGAGTTGAAGATGCATACAGTATATGTGGTTATGCGAGTTGGCTTGTAGAGCAGAAAGCAGCTAACTAAAAAAGCTACATTTTCTTATTAATTTAAAACTTATATCTCAGCAGGAGTCATTGTCTGTTGAGATTAAGTAGATAGATACTTTATTAGAAGTAGAAAGGGTCTTATTTAGGGTTAAAAAAAGGAAAAAGGTCAGTGTGTGTTCTGTTCTGGGAAGGGTATTGTATCAGCTGACTTTGCTAAACCAGTAGGAGGAAAGAGAGCTTAATTGGGGGTGTGGCTTAGACACTATAAAAGCAGGTGACTCAAATTACAACTTCCTGTTGCTAGCCTTGCTTGTAGAGCAGAAAGCAGCTAACTAAAAAAGCTACATTTTCCTATTAATTTAAAACTTATATCTCAGCAGGAGTCAGTGCCTGTTGAGATTAAGTAGACAGATACTTTATTAGAAGTAGAAGGGTTCTTATTTAGGGTTAAAACAAAGAAAGAAAGTCAGTGTGTGTAATGCCCCAGAGTTGGTCATTCCAGAAAATTAAAATAAAAATAAATGGACGCAGAGTACACAGGTGCTCAGGGTACCTGCTGTAGGGGTAGGCAGCAGGGTACTGTACTAAGGGGCCCCTAGACATGAAGAGTCAACCTCCTGACACACAGAAAATACTGTAAATAATAGAAAAGTGACTTGTGCACTTATAGCTGGTAAAAAGAAAGATTGTACAAGCAATACATGTCATAATGGTCTGGATGGAATGTTGTGCTGAGTGGCTCATGCACAGCATTCCAATCCAGCCATTCTAGAACCCAGGCAGGTTTAACTTTAAAATTTAATTCTTCAGTTAGTCAGTTGGTCAGTTCCTGGGCAGCTGTTGAGGAGAGAGGACACAGTAAGTCAAAGGGATAAGGAAAGGGCTTACCTGTGGGTTGAAGCCATCCCTGAGGACTTAGCTGTGTACCTGCTCTACCTCCACTGCCTGAAGAAGCCTGCTGTGTGGTGCGGTCATCGGTGGTGCCATCGGGGCACCACGAAGATGCCAACACCATTTCCCCCCGTGTTTTAAAGGCTTTTATGCCCTCTGTTTTCTTATTTTAGCCCCCAATTGTTTTTTTAAATTTTATTTTCGGTCCCACGTCGGCAGCAAGCAAGCCGCATTGTCTTCAGCCATTGGAGGCCCGCCTGAGCCATCCCTCTTGCTGCCTGATCATTTCCCTCCCACTGCCAGTTCACCTCCCGCCTCCCAGTTGCAGCAACGAACCCCGGAGACCGCAGAGCGGTGAGTCGGAGGCAGCACATGCTGTTCTGACCGCCTGTTGTAAAAAGAGGACTGAGGTTGTTTGAAAAAGTGCATTAGGTGCTCTCAGAAGGCGGCCGAGCACCGCAGGGGCATCAGGTCATTAGGACCCTCGATTTTAATATTTAAAAGGGAGGCAGGGCTAGCGACGCCCCCGGGGAGGGGCCAAAGAGCAAGGCCAGCATAGTGGCCTTATGAATATTTAACAGGGGCAGATTTAGAGGCAGGGTTCCGTGATATGAGTGACAGCAGCTCTCAGTGAGCTGAAAGATTTAAATGGGCAACAGAATTTAAAAGGGCGATTCCAGCCCAGATATAAAGTAGGGCATTAGGCCCAGTATAAAGTGGGGCACCAGGCCCAAAGTTTAGAAGGGCATTAGCCCCATTATAAATTGGGGCACCAGACCCAGTATTTGGTGGGGCACCAGGCCCAAAGCAACGTGGGGTACCAGGCCCATTATAAAGAGGGGTACCAAGCCCAGTACAAAGTGGGGCACCAGGCCCAATGTAACAAGGGGCACCAGGCCCATTGTAAAGTGGGGCACCAGGCCCAATCTAAAGTGGGGCACCAGGCCCAAGATAACATAGGGCATCAGGCCCGAGGTAAAGGTAGGGCATTAGGCCCGAGGTAAGGCTTGGTCTATACGGAGGCCCCGGCCTAGCGGAATAGGGCAAGTCAGCCTAGTGGCACTAAAGGGAGGCCCCGGCCTAGTGGAATAGGGCAAGCCAGCCTAGTGGTACTAAAGGGAGGCTCTAGCCACAACACACAGAAAGGGATCCTATTCCAGAATACCCTACCTATAGAAACAGGGGTTCATTTGAGAGTGTTTGATTTGCCTATACTGTGAAACTACTGTAATTATTGTACTGCTTATGCTGAACTATTGCCCTAAGTACCTGAACTATTGTCCGAAGTACCTGAACTATTGTCCTAAGTACCTGAACTATTGGTCCAAGTACCTGAACTATTGCCCTAAGTACCTGAACTATTGTCCTAAGTACCTGAACTATTGGTCCAAGTACCTGGACATTGGCCCTTATCAGTAATAATTACCCCTGAAGTTATAATTTGCCCTCCTCCGGCAAATTATTGTACCATTCCACAGTTCTTTGGGCATTCTTCAGTTATATGTTTACTACTGTACGAAGACAGTCTCAATCTTCTACCACACTGCAGTCTCATAGTGTGGTCTGCAACACCATGTACGCAGAATCAGTCTCTACTCAGAAGAAGACATCCTTCCAACATTCTTCACTTCTAGGAGATCATCCATCAGCTCATCCCATCCGTTTGTGTCGTGCTCCGAAGTCGAGTCCATCGTCAGTCGTACAAGTCGTACCCGCCGTTTTCTTGTTTTCACAGCTTGAAAGTACGTCCGCCGAAATGCATCATGATAGCTGTGCCAGTGTCATTCTGTATGGTTCCTGTTCCAGATGTCCCGAAATTGGTCACCCTCTACAGAAGAGAGAGCTCATCCTGGAGAACCTGTTCTGTGCCCCCACCTGGTCGTTCGCCGGAAGGTGAGTCTGTCGAAGCCCAGTCCGGGACGCGTCCGCCATTTCTTTGTTTTGTGTTAGTTCCTGATACTAGGATTGCAGAGTTAACCATCATCTCTTCAGATTCTTATGGTTCCTGGTCCTGTCAGAGTTCCTTCTGAGTCCAGCTGGCCCTTGGAGTGCCGCAGCATCAGTCAGGTCATGGTAGTCCTCCATTGGATTCATCGCCACGCAGATCTTGATCTTTCTTCATCCTTGGCAACCATGGAAGTGGGTTTTGGCCGAGGAACCTCTTGTTTCAGTGTGTTATCTCAAGAACCAGTTGCTTTGGTTCTACATTCCGGCAGCCTTGGAGAGAGTGGGCTTTTGCCGAAGATATATGGTCTGTTTACCAAACCTCTCACCACCCCAGTGGCCTTATCTAGGTCCTTGCTGGGAATTGAGATTAGGGTTCTACAGTTCTGTTTTACTTCCCTTGTAGCTACCAATGAAGAACGACGGTGTACACGAAGATGCCAGATCTCTGGACTCCTGTAATATCTGGACTCTTGTGGAAATGTGTGATGCTGATCACCCTAATGCAGTGCTGAGTAGCCTATGTAACTGGATTCTCATTTAGAGTATAGAAGTACAGTATAACCTAGTATCAGAATAAGAGTGGCAGTAGGCCTAGAGTTTATTCTTGTAGTAATAACCGTAAAAGTGGTAGATAAAAAGTATTTCACTGTTTTATTGCCCTGTTGTTGTCGGGCAACCCCTCCTCCTTCTTGTGACTGTGTCTGTCTACCCCTGGTACCAAATAAACACCCTTCGGGCATCGAAATACTAAGTTGACTCCTGCCTCTCCTTGTCCGGATAGCAGTTATCCTATCCACATTAATTCGGACCTTGGTGCGTCATAACACCTTCAACAGAGCACCGCTTTAGACCATCACAAATTAAATTGGCGTAGTCGGCAGGATAGAGATAAGTTATCCGAGGAGTCTAAAGTTGGAGTGGCTTAGTAAGAATATTTTAGAGATTTTAAGAGTGTTTTATTAACATAAGACTTCATAGAGTATTAAGTAAGATTTTAGAGGTTGTTAAGAGGATACATTTTATAAAATGTTAAGGGAAGACAGGGGGACATGTATTTTTAGGCGGGCCCGAATCTGTAATGCCCCAGAGTTGGTCATTCCAGAAAATTAAAATAAAAATAAATGAACGCAGAGTACACAGGTGCTCAGGGTACCTGCTGCAGGGGTAGGCAGCAGGGTACTGTACTAAGGGGCCCCTAGACATGAAGAGTCAACCTCCTGACACACAGAAAATACTGTAAATAATAGAAAAGTGCCTTGTGCACTTATAGCTGGTAAAAAGAAAGATTGTACAAGCAATACATGTCATAATGGTCTGGATGGAATGTTGTGCTGAGTGGCTCATGCACAGCATTCCAATCCAGCCATTCTAGAACCCAGGCAGGTTTAACTTTAAAATTTAATTCTTCAGTTAGTCAGTTGGTCAGTTCCTGGGCAGCTGTTGAGGAGAGAGGACACAGTAAGTCAAAGGGATAAGGAAAGGGGCTTATCTGTGGATTGAAGCCATCCCCAAGGACTTAGCTGTGTGCCTTGCTCTGCCTCCACTGCCTGAAGAAGCCTGCTGTGTGGTGCAGTCATCGGTGGTGCCATCGGGGCACCATGAAGAAGTCAACGCCATTTCCCCCGCGCTTTAAGGACTTTTATGCCCTCCGTTTTCTTATTTTAGCCCCCGGTTGTTTTTTTAAAGTTTATTTTTGGTCCCCCGTCAGCAGCAAGCAAGCTGCATCGTCTTTGGCCATCAGAGGCCTGCCTGAGCCATCCCCCTCTCTGCCTGATCGTTTCCCTCCCACTGCCAGCTCACCTCCCACCTCCCAGTTGCAGCAACGAACCCCAGAGACTGCAGAGCGGTGAGTCGGTGGCAGCACACGCTGTTCTGACCACCTGTTGTAAAAAGGGGACTGAGGTTGTTTGAAAAAGCGCATTAGGCGCTCTCAGAAGGCAGCTGAGTGCCGAAGGGGCATTGGGTCATTAGGACCCGTGATTTTAATATTTAAAAGGGAGGCGGGGCTAGCGACGCCCACAGGGAGGGGCCGAAGAGCAAGACCAGCATAGCGGCCTTATGAATATGTAACAGGGGCGGATTTAGAGGCGGGGTTCCACGATGTGAATGACAGCAGCTCTCAGTGAGCTGAAAGATTTAAAAGGGCAACAGAATTTAAAAGGGCGATTCTGGCCCAGATATAAAGTAGGGCATTAGGCCCAGTATAAAGTGAGGCACCAGGCCCAAAGTTTAGAGGGGCATTAGGCCCATTATAAATTGAGGCACCAGGCCCAGTATTTGGTTGGGCACCAGGCCCAAAGCAACGTGGGGCACTAGGCCCATTATAAAGTGGGGCACCAGGCCCAGTACAAAGTGGGGCACCAGGCCCAATGTAACAAGGGGCACCAGGCCCATTGTAAAGTGGGGCACCAGGCCCAAGCTAACATAGGACATCAGGCCCAAGGTAAAGGTATGGCATTAGGCCCGAGGTAAAGCCTGATCTATAGGGAGGCACCGGCCTAGTGGAATAGGGCAAGCCAGCCTAGTGGTACTAAAGGGAGGCTCTAGCCACAACGTATAGAAAGGGATCCTATTCCAGAATACCCTACCTATAGAAACAGGGGTTCATTTGAGAGTGTTTGATTTGCCTATACTGTGAAACTACTGCAATTACTGTACTGCTTATGCTGAACTATTGCCCTAAGTACCTGAACTATTGCCTGAAGTACCTCAACTATTACCCTAAGTACCTGAACTATTGTCCTAAGTACCTGAACTATTGGTCCAAGTACCTGAACTATTGTCCTAAATACCTGAACTATTGGTCCAAGTACCTGAACTATTGCTCTAAGCACCTGGACATTGGCCCTTATCAGTAATAATTACCCCTGAAGTTATAATTTGCCCTCCTCCGGCAAATTATTGTACCATTCCACAGTTCTTTGGGCATTCTTCAGTTATATGTTTACTACTGTACGAAGACAGTCTCACTCTTCTACCACACTGCAGTCTCTTAATGTGGTCTGCAACACCACGTACGCAGAATCAGTCTCTACTCAGAAGAAGACATCCTTCCAGCATTCTTCACTTCTAGGAGATCATCCATCAGCTCATCCCGTCCGTTTGTGTTGTCTGCTGAAGTCGAGTCTGTCGTCAGTTGTACAAGTCGTACCCACCATTTTCTTGTTTTCACAGCTTGAAAGTACGTCCGCCGAAATGCATCACGACAGCCGTGCCAGTGTCGTTCCATATGGTTCCTGTTCCAGATGTCCCGAAGTTGGTCACCCTCTACAGAAGAGAGAGCTCATCCTGGAGAACCTGTTCTGCGCCCCCACCTGGTCGTTCGCCGGAAGTCGAGTCCATCAAAGCCCAGTCTGGGATGCGTTCCCCGTTTCTTTGTTTTGTGTTAGTTCCTGATCCTAGGATTGCAGAGTCAACCATTATCTCTTCAGATTCTTATGGTTCCTGGTCCTGTCAGAGTTCCTTCTGAGTCCAACTGGCCCTTGGAGTGCCGCGGCATCAGTCAGGTCATGGTAATCCTCCATTGGATTCATCGGCATGCAGATCTTGATCTTTCTTCATCGTTGGCAACCCTGGAAGTGGGTTTTGGCTGAGGAACCTCTTGTTTCAGTGTGTTATTTCAAGAACCAGTTGCTTTGGTTCTACATTCCGGCAGCCTTGGAGAGAGTGGGCTTTTGCCGAAGATATATGGTCTGTTTACCAAACCCCTCACCACCCCAGTAGCCTTATCTAGGTCCTTGCTGGGAATTGAGATTAGGGTTCTACAGTTCTGTTTTACTTCCCTTGTAGCTACCAATGAATAACGACGGTGTACACGAAGATGCCGGATCTCTGGACTCCTGTAATATCTGGACTCTTGTGGAAATGTGTGATGCGGATCACCTTAATGCAGTGCTGAGTAGCCTATGTAACTGGATTCTCATTTAGAGTATAGAAGTACAGTATAACCTAGTATCAGAATAAAAGTGGCAGTAGGCCTAGAGTTTATTCTTGTAGTAATAACCGTAAAAGTGGTAGATAAAAAGTATTTCCCTGTTTTATTGCCCTATTGTTCTCGGGCAACCCCTCCTCCTTCTTGTGACTATGTCTGTCTACCCCGGTACCAAATAAACACCCTGCGGGCATCAAAATACTAAGTTGACTCCTGCCTCTCCTTGTCTGGATAGCAGTTATCCTATCCACATTAATTCGGACCTTGGTGCCTCATAACACCTTCAACAGAGCACTGCTTTAGACCATCACAGTGTGTGTTCTGTGCTGGGAAGGGTGTTGTATCAGCTGACTTTGCTAAACCAGTAGGAGGAAAGAGAGCTTAATTGGGGTGTGGCTTAGACACTATAAAAGCAGGTGACTCAAATTACAACTTCCTGTTGCTAGCCTTGCTTGTAGAGCAGAAAGCAGCTAACTAAAAAAGCTACATTTTCTTATTAATTTAAAACTTATGTCTCAGCAGGAGTCAGTGTCTGTTGAGATTAAGTAGACGGATACTTTATTAGAAGTAGAAGGGGTCTTATTAAATGGAGTCCACTCTGAAGAAAGGGAGGTTACTAGTGGGGTACCGCAGGGTTCAGTACTGGGTCCAGTCCTTTTTAATGTCTTCATCAGTGACATTGCAGAGGGACTGGAAGGAAAAGTATGCCTTTTTGCAGATGACACAAAGATTTGCAACAGGGTTGATACACAAGGAGGTGGAAAGGATGAAAAGGACTTGGCACTGTTGGAGGAATGGTCAGAAGTATGGCAGCTAGGATTCAATGCAAAGAAGTGCAAATAATGCACCTGGGAAACAAGAACCCAGGGAAGAATACACAATGGGTGGGAGGTAGTAACAACAACAAAAAAGGAAAGGGACCTGGGGGTAATCGTATCAGATGAACTTAAGGTTAGCAAGCAATGTGAGAAGGCAGTAGGGAGGGCTGGGGGTATACTGGGATGTATAGGGAGAGGCATCATCAGCAGAAAACAGGAAGTTGTTATCCCTCTGTAAAGACAGTTGGTGAGACCCCATCTGGAGTACTGTGTCAAGTTCTGGAGACCCCATCTCCACAAGGACATAGACAGGATAGAGGCAGTCCAGAGGAGGGCAACTAAAATTGTGCAGGGTCTGCAAGAGAAGC
Organism: Neoceratodus forsteri; assembly: GCA_016271365.2. Classification (NCBI taxonomy): domain Eukaryota; kingdom Metazoa; phylum Chordata; order Ceratodontiformes; family Ceratodontidae; genus Neoceratodus; species Neoceratodus forsteri. The sequence goes on along the minus strand of CM028133.1, from coordinate 145,781,943 downwards.
CATATGAGGAGAGACTAAAGGAGCTTAATATGTATACTGTTGAGGAAAGAAGGAGAGGGGGGACATGATAGAAACTTTTAAGTACCTCAGTGGAATCAACAAAATCCAAGAGGGTAGCATCTTTCAGAAAAGAGACTTGCAAGAACAAGGGACACAATTTAAAGATAGAAGGAGGGCAGTTCAGGGCAATGTGAGGAAGTATTATTTCACAGAGAGGGTAGTGGATGCATGGAACAGCCTTCCTGAGGAGGTTGTGGGGTCTAAAACTGTGGGAGAATTCAAGAATGCATGGGACAGACATAAGGCAATTCTTGTGGGGGGTAGGAAGAAATAGGCTGTTGGTTAACTAGGATCTGCGGCCTATCCTGTAGGTAGGGAAATTGGCAGACTAGATGGGCCTAGTGGTCCTTATCTGCCATCAAAGTCTATGTTTCTATGTTTCTATTAAGGGTTAAAAAAAGAAAGAAAGTCAGTGTGTGTTCTGTGCTGGGAAGGATATAGTATCAGTTGACTTTGCTAAACCAGTAGGAGGAAAGAGATCTTAATTGGGGGTGTTGCTTAGACACTATAAAAGCAGGTGACTCAAATTACAACTTCCTGTTGCTAGGCTTTTTTCTTATTAATTGCCCTTCATCCCACCCTAAGCCAGTTCTACTTTTATAGCCACTGGATCTGACTGTCAACAGGAACTTCCCATTTGGCAGTAGGCAGGGAAGGATCATAGAGAAACATTGGTGTTGTCAACCCTAAAGGAAAAAAGTAGCTCACTCTCCCCCCCAGCTGCTGGTGGTCTGACATTGAGCAAGGAAGAAGGAGGCTACTAAAGAAGATAGGAAGTTGCTGTCCCAGAACAGGAAGGGTAAGAGTTGTAAGGAGAGGAGAAAGTAAGCATACAGAGAAACAGGAGAGGGGACACAAAATAAGACATGATAGGAGTGGTGCAGTGCAATGGCTATGGGGCGGCAGTGTTCTGGGAGACATTCTGGAGCCTGTGATGCTGCCCTATTTGCAGGCACCTCTCTGGTCTGAGAGAGGAGGTTGCCCATCTCCAGGCTGACCTGGCTAGGATTTGTGAAACCTCCTCCCCCACCCAGGGACCACCAGAGCCAATGCCACTACCTCAGAGGTTGCCAAGAAAGAGGAGAGGCTGGACCAGGGTGGGCTCAGGGAGGGAGAGGGTGGTGGAACAGAGTTGCATCCCTCCAGCTGTACTTCTCCACAATTCATTCGCTCTTCTGGTGTATAGTGGTTCCTCTATGGAGGCAACTGTAGTGGAGGCCAAGGAGGATGCTGGAAACCTTCACAAAGGAGACCCACATGAGGGTGGCATGGGACCCCACAGGGGAAAGAAACAACACCTTGTGAGGGATTCAATCATTGGGGGGTAGAAATGGGGGAGGAAGAGGAGAGGGAGGTAAGGTGCCTTCCTGGTGCCACGGCTTGGAGGGACAGGAAGTGAATCCTCAGGATTGTAGGAGGAGCTGCATGAGGGAGCTGGATATCATTGTCCATCTAGGGACAAATGACCTGGCTAGGAATGGGATCAGAGCAGTGCAAGAGGAATTTGTAGAGTTGGGGAGGGGCCTTAGACATTGCAGAGGGACTGGAAGGAAAAGTATGCCTTTTTGCAGATGACACAAAGATCTGCAACAGGGTTGATACACAAGATGGAGTGGAAAGGATGAGAAGGGACTTGGCAAGGTTGGAGGAATGGCCAAATGTATGGCAGCTCAGTTCGATACAAGAAGTGCAAGGTAATGCACATGGGAAACAAAAACCCAAGGGAAGAGTACACAGTGGGGGGTGAGATACTGACAACAGTAAAAATGGAAAGGGGCCTGGGGGTAATTATATCAGATGACCTAAAGGTGGGCAAGCAATGTGAGAAGGCAGTAAGGAAGGCTGGAGGGATACTGGGATGCATAGGAAGAGGCATCAATAGTAGAAAACAGGAAGTTGTTATCCCTCTGTACAGACAGTTGGCGAGACCCCATCTGGAGTACTGTGTGCAGTTCTGGAGACCCCTTCTCTGCAAAGACATAGACAGAGTGGAGGCTGTCCAGAGGAGGGCAACCAAAATGGTGCAGGGTCTGCACCAGAAGACATACGAAGAAAGACTAAAGGAGCTTAATATGTATACCGTTAAGGAAAGAAGGGAGAGAGGGGACATGATAGAAACGTTCAAGTACCTCAAGGGAATCAACAAAGTCCAAGAGGGTAGCATCTTTCAGAAAAAGAGATGTGCAAGAACAAGGGGGTACAATTTGAAGATAGAGGGAGGATGGCTCAGAGGTAATGTGAGGAAGTATTTTTTCATGGAGAGGGTTGTGGATGCATGAAACAGCCTCCCTGAGGAGGTCATGGAGTCAAGAACAGTGGGGAATTCAAGAATGCATGGGACAGACATAAGGCAGTCCTAGTGGGGGGAAGGAGGAAGTAAGCTGTTGGTTAACTAGGATTTGCAGTTTATCTGTTAGGTAGGAAAATGGGCAGACTAGGTGGGCCAAGCAGTCCTTATCTGCCATCTAATTCTATGTTCTATGTTTCAAATTCTTTGAAAAGAATGGGACCGACAATGGAGCCCTGTGGAACCCCAGCATGGAAAGGAAGGGGAGGTGACAAGGTGACACTGATTGGTACTGATGGTTGATGGCCCATTAGATAGGAACAGAACCAAGCAACAGTGGGTGCTGAGAGACCAGCTGAACTCAGCTTGTCCAGGAGGACAGCATGGGACCCTTATTCGAAAGCTTTGGCTAGATCAATGAAAATAGTGGCTGCAATGTGCCCCTGATCCATGCTGGAGAAGATACAATTATTGACATGCAGCAGGGAAGAGACAGTGGAATGGTGCTTCCAGATACTGGGCTGGAAAGGTGAGAGGAAGTTGGAGGATGAGAGGAAGTCAAGGAGTCCAGAATGGACCACTTTCTCTTGCAGGTTAGAGAGGTAAGGGAGGATGAAGATGGGACAGAAGTTGCCTGGAAAGGAGGGATTACCCCCTTGTGAAGTGGAATAACATTGGTCAACTTCCAGGATTGAGGAACATCACTGATGGAGAAAGAAAAATTGAGTAGATAACTGAGGAGGAGCTGCAATGGCAGGAGCTGAGAGGTGGAGAAGCTTGGGGTCCAGATAGTCAGGGCTGGACATTTATGGGTTGAGAGGTGAAAGGGTAAGCAGGATTTCATGGACTGTGATGGGTGCAAGTGAAATTACTCTAGTGTGGTTGACAAAAACTATAACTAAACTGTTATTAAAGCAGCAGTGTTTATAAGTGACCATATTATGTTTTCAACAAAAATGTTTGTCTGGCATAAATATCAAGATACATACTTTAAAATGTTCTTTCTTTCCTGAACCATGTGAAGATATTTTTTTTTCCATTTTCTTTCTTTCCTGAACCAAGATACAGAATTTTGAAGTATTTAAAAGTTCCCACTCCCATGCCATGCCTACCGTAAAAAAATAAAATATCTTGGGGCAGTATTGTGCTGTTTACCATCAGAAACATGCGGTAGCACCATCCTCCTAATACATCCACATTATGATTCTAGCATGAATATTCAACAGGTAACCTCACTGAAAGAGATTTTTAAAAAGTGTGAGTAGCAGCCATCTTTAATAACCAGTCATTAATTAGAAATCGAGCTGTAGAAGCTGTTTTAACAATTTCTAATAAAACTTAAAATGCATTGTGCACGAATCTCAGGATGTCAGAAATACATATTTGTTAAAAGACTAAATGATGAAATTGTTTGCCAACTAACAATTAATGCTGTTTTCATGAATAAACCACAGCACTCTAGATAAATTGTTCCATTTGAAGGGTTTCCTGTAGTCATAATATCACAGTGATCTGGGTTTACAAGGTGATAACCAGACATGGGGTAATAAACACCGAGGCTGAAGGCTGAGGTGTTTGTAACCTTTTGATCCAGCTATTAACAAGGAAACCCTGACCACAATTGGTATTATCACTTTTATCCTGGAAAACTAAAAAAAAGCAAAAAAAAAAAAATACACAGTTACTATGTCACAAATCTCTAGAATTCATTTAGAATGTTCGGCCTCAGAAACAGTACTAACCATATTCAAATGGAAATAACTTTAAAACGAAAAAGGTTAGCATGGTACTATGAGCACAAAAACTGTTCAGCACAAAATTATCTACAAAATGAGTGGTGTTTCATTTATGGATACCTTTTAGTTTTTTTATAATTAGCAAATAAACAGCAAAACATTATATATTTTTTTCCATTTTTTGACAAACAAATGTGAATAACTTTAAAATGAAAAAGGTAGTATGGTACTGTGAGCATGATATTTGTTCAGCAAGAAGTTTTCTACAAAATGACTGATGTTTCATTTAATAGCAATCACTGTGCTAGGCAGACATATTCTAGGAAAGTTAACCAAAACTCCTGGAAATTATCATTTTAAAAAAAGCTAAACAGTCAAAACCAAATGTTCCTGCAGTGATAGAAAGCATCCCTATTGCATAAATGAAATATACAATGGTGAGTTTTCAGATAAATTATTTATCTACACTTGTGCTGTTTGACCTCGGACATCTCAATCATGGCTTGCACCACTCGTGAGGTTACCTGAGGTCAAACAGCACTTGTGTAGATAAATCATTTATCCGACAGCTCACCATTGTATATCCCATATTATACCACATAGAAAAATCAACAGCCAATCACACAGGCAGACTGGCACCTCAACCCTATTGTAAATCCTACGATAATCACTGGCAAAGGTGCCAGCCTGCCACATCCTCGCGCCACCGTAACTGAATCATTCCGAGCCCCCGAACGTCGCAAAACCGGCGCTTTTCCTCTCGCTAACAGTACCTACTACGGCTGACATAGTAAAACAGTTTTTTTTAAAAAAAGGGTTAAATTGAGAACTGATTTGACTCTTCATGTAACGAAGAAGTTTGAATACATAATGCACTGAATTCTGAAACGACATATATATGTAGTGCTAATATGGGTATCAGGTCAATAGCTCGCATCAGTTACAGCGTGAGCATTAACGGCAGTGATATAATGCCGCAAAGCAATTACAGCAATCAGACATTATCAGCGTAAACAATTTCAGTGCTGCAGCTGCCGCAGTATAACATTATTATTTACATATTACAAACCATAACAAAACGTATACAGCAGTGCAGTGACTTTCAGTCTAGTATCCAAACACTGTTTACTTCTGGTTTGGATTTGTGGCGAGGCGGGGTAATTTTCAGCCTTACCTGCAGAGCCTGCCAACACGCTTACCTTTTCTCTGTGCTTGCTTGCTAGTTAATTAGCAAATATAACATTAGTGCAGTTTACTGAGCATACCAAGCAGCATATAAAGCATCTTAGTGCTGCTTACTTCAGTGTAGCGGACGAGGGGTTAAGTTTCAACCAATCTGCATTAAATGTTTACCTTTTCGGTGTAGTTAGGTCCGTCATAGTCCTGCTTTAAACGATCAAATCCAGTGTCACAGATAAGTAATATATCATTCATTCATATTAACTTCAACTTTATTTATATAAGTTAAAAATCCATGAAAGGTAGTAACAAATTCTGTAGACTTGGGGTGTGGAGTGGGCGTGTGAGTTTCAACCAAACCGACCAGCATCATAAATAAAGAAGCTGTTTACTTGGGCGGGGGAGCAGATGTAGTGTAGCCTGAAAAGCATGTAATCTGGGCTGGCAAGTGCTGCAGAGGGCTATAGAAGTGCTGGGAGGTTAGGGAATGCTACAAGGGTTGACAAAAGAGAAGGAATTCAAGAATAAAGAAATGCATTAAAAACATGGACTATTTTTTTTCATGGAAGGATATCTCTTAATAAAATCATTTTTTTCCACAGGAAAAAGAAAATTAAACAATTTAAACTTTCATCCATGACAAAATGTGTTGGTATAATCATAATAAGCCACTCTGGGTGTGGTTATCGGATTCTACTGCTGGCGAGTTTGCCCACTGGCCATGCTCGCGGGCAAACCACGCCAGCCGTGGTAAACTCTCGATAACCCACACCCCTCGTGGCTTATTAGCTTAATTATGGTAGCAAGGTAGTGCTACCATAGTTAGGGTTGATGAACAATTTACATGTTAAACCTACAATTTTTCACCTTAATAACTTTGTAACCATTCAACGGAGTTGCCTGAAATTTGGAACACATGATCAAGAACTGTACGTCTTGGGATCTGCCAACTTTCATACTGTTCAGATATACGGCTGTGGAGTTATTAAGTGTGATCTGTGTGCGTGTTTATGCTTTTTTGGAATTCTTTGATAATCTCTACAGGTCGCACAGTTTGCGCGACTGGTTCAGAATCTTCAGGGAACATGCAGCAGGGGTCCCCGATGTGCCTATTGAAGATTTTGTGAAAAAATATTAAACGGTTCAAAAGTTATTCAAAAAACAGTTTCCCATTATAAGTCAATGGGAAAAGTTAACAAAAAGTTCAACACTTTCACAAATGCAGTTTTTACTTTCACAAGTGGCCCTTTTACTTTCGAAAATCCACCATTTTGTTTTCAGTTGGTGATCAGAAAAATGCTTGGCATTTAAATTTGGAACCCTCTAGCAACACAATTATTTTTGTGTTTACCCAGTTGGAACCTGAGGATGCTAGACATGTCTTTATTTTGAGGTTAAACACCCTAGAAATATGTTTTTCAAATTTCTGGAAAAAGCACTTTTGGAAAATAGTGTCGCACTCACGAAAGTGTCACAAATTTTTGTGAAAGCTTTTGCAAATTGCGACATTACTTTTCCAGGCTATGGCAAAATGACAGCAATTATTTCCACCCTGCTGCAAAAGAACGGTTTGGTCTTTTGGGCTAAAATTTGGGTGGAATGCAGCCAACATCGCACAGATGTGCCTTTCAGTGTTTCATTAAAAAATATTACAGGGTGGCAAAGTTATGGCACTACAAAGTTGACACTTTTTCCCATAGGGTAGCATTACACCACATTACAGGAATCCTTTACCACCTTGCTGCAAAATAACGGTTTAGTCTTTTGAGCTGAAATTTGGAGGGAAGAAAGCCAACATCCCACAGATGTGCCATTCAGTGGTTTGGTGAAAAAATATTACAGGGAGCCAAAGTTATCACAAATCGAACTTCTCTTTTCCCATAGGATAACATTACGGCGTCGCTGCACCTTTCAGGCCGTGATCAGAACGGTGTTAGTCATATATCATATGACTTTTAAATTTTTTTATCGCAGATGGCTCCTGAGATATAAGCAATTTAGTATTGATCTCATTTTCTGCTCGAAGTCCATTATTGTCCACAGCCTTTCAGAAATACCGCTTACGCAGTTTGAGGAAACCAGCCCATGCTTACATTGTGCCAGCCAGCCCTCATTGCTTTCTCCGCCAGGTTCCGCATTACCACTTTCATCGCCCGTCTGGCGGCACCGCCGTGCGTTAGAATTATGTTATTTGGCGCCTGCATTAGTTATTTTAACTGATGAGCCCACAGTACTGTTTATCTTTCTGCTTTGCTTTGTATCACCATGCTCATTACCATGTGTGTTTTAGGGCACTCATGTTACAAGACATCATGTGGCTGGAGCACGGGGCCTTCTGCCGCGCGTATACATTCACTATTTTCATTATCATTCTCAAAGGAAGGGAAATTAGAGGCAAAAACTCTATTTAATGCATTAGTTAGGGTTTTCCACAGCAACAAAAGTGAGAAATTCGATGTTAGGTTGAAAGCCGCTTGCTGACCCCGCCCACACCCAACTGGCATCGGGGTGCAAGTTAGGGGTTGTCAATCCTAACTCTCACACCATTCTCCTATACCGCTGCTTCTTTACACATGTGATGGGGTGAGAATTATGGCTGGCAACCCTAATGCGCACCCTAATGCTGGTTGGGGTGTGTGGGGTCCAAGGGAGGGCTTTCAACCCTAACACCGAATTTCCTCACTTTTGTCACTGTGGAACAACCTTAACTAATGCATTAAACAAAGTTTTTGGCTCTAATTTCCTTCTTTTGAGAATGATAACGAGAAATAGTGAAAGTATGCAGTGGCGGGAGTGCGGGACCTAAAGGCCCCACGCCCCGCCACATGATGTCTTGTCACATAGTAACACGGTGCCCACAAATGCAAATGGTAATGTGCATGGTGATGCAACGAAACAGAAATAGAAACAGTACTGTAGACTCAAATGGTAAAATAACGCAAACGCAAGCACAAATGAAAATGCAAAGGGTAGTACACATTGTATGACGGAACGGTAAGTGAAATGGGTACTGAACCACAGGTGGAAGCAGTAACGGTAATAGTAATGTAAACGCACAGGCTGGTTTTCTCCAAAAGCTGCATAGAGAAAGACAGTGAGTACAAAGAATGTGTGCATAATAATGGGTCTCTGAGCAGAAAATGAGGAGTTGGAATACTGAATTGCTTATATCTCTGGAACCGCATTATGTAGAAAAATTAAAAAGTCATATGATTTATGACTTTCCTGGCTAGTTTTGTACTTTGCTCACATTAGGGGCTAAGAATTTTTCAACAAAAGTCCGTATCTCACAAACGCTGTAATGTTATCCTATGGGGAAAAAAGAGAAGTTCGGAGTGCCATAACTTTAGCTGCCTGTAATATTTTTTCACAAAATCAATGAAAGGCACATCTGTGGGATGTTGGCTTTCTTCTTACCAAATTTCAGCCCAAAAGACCAAACCATTGTTTTGCAGCAGGGCACCAAAGGATTCCTGTAATGCGGCGGATGCCGTAAAGTTATCCTATGGGAAAAAGTGTCAAATTTGGAGTGCCGTAACTTTTCCTCTCTGTAATATTTTTTCACCAAAATACTGAAAGGCACATCTGTGAGATGTTGGCTGCGTTCCCTCTAAATTTCAGCCCAAAAGACCAAACCGTTCTTTTGCAGCAGGATGCCAAAGAATTGCTGTCATTTTCCCACAGCCTGGTAAAGTACTGTCGAACTTTGCAAAAGCTGCAAATTCATTCGACAGTGTGGTGCGGTGAAAGTACTTTATAAATAACTTTTTCCAGAAATTTGAAAAACATATTTCTGGGGTGTTTTACCCCAAAATAAAGACATGCCTAGCATCCTCAGGGTCTGACTAGGTGAATACAAAAATAATTAGGTTGCTAGAGGGTCCCCAATTTAAATGCCAAGCATTTTCTGATGACCAACTGAAAACAAAATGGTGGATTTGCAACAGTAAAAGGGCCATTTGCAAAAGCAAAAACTGCATTTGCGACACTGTCGAACTTTTTTTTAACTTTTCCCTTTGACTTATAATGGGAACTTGTTTTTTGAATAACTTTTGAACCGTTTAATATTTTTTCACGAAATCTTCAAAAGGCACATCAGGGACCCTGGCTGCACATTCCCTGAAGATTTCAGACTGATCGTGGAAACCGTGCAACCTGTAGAGACAACCACAGAATTCCAAAAGCATAAACATGCGCACAGATCATGCTTAATAACTCTGAAGCTGTATATCCAAACAGTACGAAAGCTGGCAGATCCCAAGATCTATGGTTCTTGATTGTGTATTCCAAATTTCAGGCAAATTCATTGAACGGTTGCAAAGTTATTAAGGTGCAAAATTTTAGGTTTAACATGTAAATGGCTCTTCTACCATAATATATATATGGGTGTAATAGATAAACCACTCTGAGGTGTGTGGTCACACTCTAATATACGCATGCCTTGGTGTGTGTTGTACGCACGAGGTCGCAGGCTGAGTGCATCAACCACCCAAGGCGTGCATATATCAGAGTGTGACCGCACACCTCACAGTGGTTTACCTATCTTATATAATGGCAAAATTGTTCTGGAGGGGGGTAAAAGTGGAGGTGTGTGGTCGCGCTCTGATATACACACGGTCATGTGATGTGTTTTATGCAATCAGAACACTGGATTTTGAGGCTGAGGTCCTCCCATTATATATATATATATATATATATATATATATATATATATATATATAACAAAAACATTGTTAATGCATCAGTTAGGGTTCTTCTACAGTGACAAAAGTGAGAGAAATTCGACATTAGGTTCCCACCCTGCACCCCACCCCACCCTACACCCACCAACAGGCATCGGGTGTGCATTGGGGTCATCGGTTCTAATTTCATCCCATCCCATGTGTAAACAAGCTGAGGTGGTGCAGTGTAGGACAATGGGGTGAGAGTTAGACCCATGACCCCAACGCACACCCTGATGCCTGTTGGTGGGGGAGGGAGGGTGGGGTAAAGGGTGGAACCCCAATGTCGAATTTCATCACTTTTGTCACTGTAGAAGAACCCTAACTGATGTATTAACAAAGTTTTTTGCATGCAATTTCCATACTTTTTAAGAAAGAATAGAAAAGTAGAAAGTTGCACAAGTTGGTGCGAGCACAGGGCCCACCACGTGATTTTGTGTGACTTTAGTAACAGTAAGTGCAACATAAATGCAAGCACAAAGGCTTATGCACATGGTGATGCAAATGTAAATGGTAACACAAAGAGTAATAGAAATGCAAGCAGAAAGTGACAAAAATCGAAAAGTTACGTAAATGGAGACATCAAACAGAAGTGCATACAGAACACAACTGGTAACACACACATTCATGGTACCACAATTGTAAATGCAAATGGTAACTGTAACAGCAACAATAACGCTAAAGTAAACAGGAACACAAGCGCTGCATGAAACGCAAACTGTAATGCACACACTCATGGAACCACAATTGTAAATGCAAATTGTTACAGTAACAGCAACAATAAAATAACAGAAACAGAAACACAAGCATGTACGGAAATGCAAACCATTACATGCAAGGTCATGGTACCGCAATTGTAAACGTAAATGGTAACAGTAACAGCAACAATAAAGCCAACAGAAACAGAAACGCAAGCGCATATGAAAACGTAAACCATAACGTGCACAGGCATGGTACCACAATTGCAAATGCAAATGGTAACAGTAACAGCAACAGTACCGTGAAACAAAATGGAAATGCAAGTGCAAGCGAAAATGCAAACTGTAATGCATACGGTGGCATAGATGGGAACGGTGATGCAAACAGTAATGGAAACGCTAACTTGACACAGTAAAGAAAGGGCACATCCTTCTTTTCCCCCAAAACTGCATTGAAAAAACAGATTGAAAAAAAGAATGTATGCATTACAATTGACTTTGGAGCAGAAAATTACGACTTGGAATACTAAATTGCTTCTATCTCAGGAACCATATGTTGTAGAAAACATTTCTTAATTTTGTATGAATTATTACTTTCCTGGCTACCTTTATGCTTAGCTCTTGTTTAGGAGTCAAAGCAATTTTTTGACAAAAAGTCCGTATCTCACACCATTTCTGAGATACGAGCCCTGAAAGACGCAACGGATGCCATAATGTTATCCTATGGCAAAAAGCGTCAACTTCGGAGTGCCATCACTTTGGTGCCCTGTAATATTGTTTCATCAAACCACCAAAAGGCACATCTGTGGGATGTTGGCTTTCTTCCCCCCAAATTTCAGCCCAAACAACCAAACCATCATTTTGCAGCAGTGCGCAAAGAATTCCTGTAATGAGGCAAACGCCCCAATGTTATCCTATGGGAAAAATGTCAACTTTGTAGTGCTGTAACTTTGCTGCCCTGTACTATTTCTTGACCAAACCACCAAAAGCCACATCTGTGGGATATTGCCTTTCTCCTCCAAATTTCAAGTCAAAAGACCAAATCGTTCCCAAGATATTCAATATGAAAGATTACTAAAATTTCCTATCTATTCCATTGTAAAAAATCTGGCCATCTTGTCCCTCCCTCACAATCAAAGATGGCGATCAAGGAATCTCACGATCAAAGAATTTTCAGGCTCACGATCAAAGAATTTGTAGGCTCATGAACAAAGATTTAAAAACCTTATAAATCAAAAAACTGAAGGAACTGCAGTAAACCACCACCATGGTTAGACAGAACGAAGCCTCCTGAGTAAAACCCACCATCATTTGACTTCCTACGACACTCCTGGGCTGAGAAAATTGATTTTTTAATTGGGCCATCTCATCCCTCTCTCACAATGCACTATTGCGATCAAAGAATCTCGCGATCAAAGAATTTGCAGGCTCGCGATCAAAGAATTTGTAGGGTCACGATCAAAGAATTTAAACTGTTCAAATTCAAAAATAAACAGAATTGTGGTAAATCACCACAATGGTTCATCAGAACAAAGCCCCTTGAGTAAAACCCACCCTCACTTCTCTTTGTAGCACACCCTAGACTCAGTAAATTGATTTTTCATCTGACCAATTGGTTCCTCGCTCGTGATGAATGATCATGATCAAAGAATCTCCTGTCAAAGTATTTGCATGCTCACGATCAAAGAAATTGCTCACTCACAAATAAAGAGTGAGGGATGAGATGGCCAGATTTCTAAATTAATTTGTGTAGCCCAGGGGTGCCCTACAGTGTTAAATAATGGTGGTTTTGCTCAGGGGCTTCACAGCCCCATCTGCATAAGAAAATAATGTAATAACTATCCTGGTAGTCTAGTGACCCCCATCACAATAAAATATTAACATCCCTTGTAGTCTAGTGGCCCCTAATAAAATATATAACCCTATGTAGTGCCCTGGCAGTCTAGTGCTCCCACCCCTGATTTTTTCACATCCCGGTAGTCTAGTGGCTCCACCGAGATGTATAGTATTATTATAAATAAATGTTTATATCCCTGGTAGTCTAGCACCCTCCCAGCATAAATAAATAAATAATGATTTCTATTACCTGGTAGTCCAGTGGCCCCCACCCATCCATGCCAGCCCACCCAGCCTCCCCACCTTCGCCAGCCCGCGACTGGCACAGCCCACCTCACTTCCATGGCCAGCCGCCGACTGTCTTCGCATTACAAGTGGTAATGCAAAGAGGTGCTCAGAAACATTTTCAGAGTAAGAGAATCTGGCCACGTTGTTCCTCACTGTGATGCACGATCGCTATCAAAGATTCTGGCGATCAAAGAATTTGTCGGCTCGTGATCAAAGATCATTAGCCAGCCGTGAATGAAGAATTTAAAAGCTAATAACTCAATTTTTGACCCATTTCGATGGAACCAAAGCCATAGCTTGATGATCGGGGTCCACTGAGTAAAACCCATCAAAGTTTTACTTCAGAAGTGACCCTGAGCCAAGATATTTGTGTTTGTGAGATCAGAAAACTGAAAACAAGATGGCGGACCTCCCGGTCAAAGAATTTTTGAAATTCCTCAGGAACAAAGATTCTTGAACTGTGAGGCTGCAAATTCTTTGACCGCCAGGTGGGACGAGATGGTCAAAACCCCCATTCTTTGATCGCAAGATATACATATAAATGTTCCCATTGACTTATAATGGGAACTTAAAAGTGCCATGAGTTTTGAATGCCTTAATATCCTTTCATAGACAAAAGCGCATGTTCAGCCACCAAAGTTCTTATCAAATGAGCTATCTCACAGAGCAGCACACCACAATGATCGTCGCAGACCACATTAAGAATGCCAAAAGGTGCCTCCAAAATGGATAATTTTCAATTTTCAGTGCTTTTCTTCACAAAGACCAGCATTCTGACTGAAATACAATTTGGCAAATCAAGAGATCTAGTGTGCCCTAACACGTGTACCAAATTTCAAGCAAATCCATTGAACAGGTCCAAAGTTATTAACGTCCAAACTTTTGACTTTAGTATGTAATTGACCGCTGAACCCTAACTATAGTGGTGCGACCACGCCACTATATATATATATATATAGGAAAAATCTATTTAATGCATCAGTTAGGGTTGTTCCACCGCTGGCTCTTGCACCTCTCTCCAGTTCACTTTCAATCGGGTATCGGGTAAAGATTGGGTCGCCGGCCCCTATCTCTCACCCTATCACATGTGGGAAAGAAGTTAAGGAATAAGAGAATGGGGTGGAGAATTAGACTGACGACCCCAGCGCTGCACCCTGATGCTGGTTGGGGGGGGCTGAGAGGTGCAAGGGGGTTTCTACCCTAACATCGAATTCCTCACTTTTGTCGCTGTGGAACAACCTAACTGATGCATTAAACAGAGTTTTTGCCTCAATTTCCTTCTTGAGAATGATAACAGAAATAGTGAATGTATGTGGTTGCGGGAGCAGCGGGTCTTTCGGCCCCACACTCCCACCACATAATTCTTGTCACATAGTAATATGGGTGCCCACAAACACAAATGGTAATCGGCATGGTAGACGCAGTTAAACAGAAAAGAAACAGTACTGTAGACACAAATGGTTAAATAACGAAACGCAAGCGCAAATAAAATGCAAAGGGTAAAGCACATGGTGCGAGACGGAACGTAAGTGAAACGGGTATAGAACCACAAGCGGAAGCGTGAGATAGCAGTACGTAAGAGCACAGGCTGGTTTTTCCCCAAACTACACACACAGAGAAAGACAGGAGTACAAAGAATGTATGCATAATAATGGGTCTCAGAGCAGAAAATGAGGAGTTGCAATACTAAATTGCTTATATCTCAGCAACTGCACGACGTGAAAAAATTTAAAAGTCATATGATTTATGACTTTCCTGGCTAGTTTTGTACTTTGCTCACATTAGGAGGCTAAGCAGTTTTCTGACGAAAAGTCCGTGTCTTACCGTTCTGAGATCACGGGCCCTGAAAGAAGCGTAATGACAGCTGTAAGAACATACGAAATTTGCCAGCAGATAAAGGCCTAGAGGTCTATCAAGTATGCTCGAATGTGCAGCTAGCACCCCTTATTCTGCAGCTGCCCCTTCCTTCCACCCTTCCCCTTCATTAACCCTCCCCCTTGTCCTGTCCCATCCTCATTTGAAGCAGTCCACTGTTCTACTGCATACCACTTCAGCAGGTAACGCATTCCACCCAGCCACCACCCTCTCTGTAAAAAAGTGTCTCCTATCTCCCTCCTGAACCTTCCTCGCTCCAGTCTCATATCATGGCCCCTGGTGGCCCTCCCCTCCCTTACTTTGAACAGCCCCTCTGTATCCATCTTGTTTATTCCTTTCATGTATTTAAAGGTTTCAATCATGTCACCCTGTCTCTCCTCTCCTCCAGTGAGTACATGTTCAACTCCTTCAACCTCCTCTCGTATGATAAGTCCCCACCCCTGATCATCTTTGTGCTTGCGCTGCACCCTTCCAGTAACTTACTGTCCCTCTTCAGATACGACGCCAGTACTGCACGCAGTACTCCAGGTGTGGTCTAACTAATGACCCATACAGTGGCAGAATCACCTCCTCCCTCCTCAAGGATATACCCCTTGCAATACAACCCAGCATTTTGTTGGCCTTTGTAGCTGCCTTCCTACATTGTGCCGAGTTGTTCATTGACCCTGTAATGAGCACATCCAGATCCTTCTCCTCCTCTGTCTGGGCTAGCTGCACTCCCCCTAGCTGGTAACTCCTCCTTGGGTTCTTCATCCCAAAATGCAGTACGTTGCACTTTTTGGCATTAAAGCCCAGTTGCCAGGTGTCTGACCAAGTTTCAAGCTTTGTCAGATCATCCTGCAACCCCTGCCATCCCCCTAGGTCATCCACCACCGCGCCTACCTTGGTATCATCAGTAAACAGACTGGTCTTGCTCTTGATATCCCATGATATGTCTACAATGATTGTCCCAAACAACACTGGTCCCAACACTGAGCCCTGTGGAACACCGCTCATCACTGCCCTTGGGTGTGAGAGCTCCCCACCCACAACCACCCTCTGTTGCCTTCCCTGCAGCCAGTTTCCTACCCATCTCACCAGCTTTGCACCTGCCCCTGTGCCTACTTTCTTCCTTCCCAGCCTTCCATGTGGCACTGAGTCAGATGCCTTATTGAAGTCCAGATACAGGACATCCACTGCATGGCCCTGTCCAGTTGCCTAGTTACCCAGTCATAGAACTCGACAAGGTTGGTTTGGCAAGATCTGCCACGATGAAGCCATGCTATCTGCTGTCCTGTGGCCTTGGCCTCTAGGGAGGGCCACCAGCCTCCTTCAGGATAGTCTCCATTAGCTTACCCATGATGGATGTGAGGCTCACTGGTCTGTAGTTTCCCGGTTCATCCTTGGGGCCACTCTTGTGGAGGGGCACCACATGAGCCATCCTCCAGTCCTGAGGTACACACCCTGAATAGTGAGGCATTAAATAGGTCTGCCAAAGGTCCTGAAAGGACCTCTGCCAGCTCCTTCAGTACCCTGGGGTGGATGCCATCTGGGCCTGGCGCCTTGTCCACCCTCAGTGCCTTCAAACCCTCTCGAACTCTGCTCTCCATGATTTCCCCATCTGTCACCACTTCCCCCTGCTTCTGCCATTTCTCCCACCTTGGGTGTCACCCCCCTCTTCTCTTTAGTAAATACTGAGCAGAAGTACTCATTTAGTGCTTCGCCTTATCGCACCCTGCTTCCACCCAACCCCCTCCTTCCTAATCCTTACTATGTGGTCCTTACAGCTCCTTTTCTCCCTGATGTACTTAAAGAAGTCCTTCTCCCCTTCTTAATGCCTTGTGCCAGCCTGAGTCTCAGGGGATGCTTTGGCTCCCCTCACTGCCATTGTCACCCCTTGATTCTGTCAAGTACCTCCCTGTCCTCCCCTCCCTGTTTTCTTGTACTTCCTAAAGGCAGCTCTTTTCCTCCTTACCTTTTCCATGACCTCCTTGCTCAACCAGATCAGTTTCTTAGCCCTAGCCTTCTTTGCTCTGGGCTTTGCAGCAGGTTTTGGTTGCCTCCACTATCCCTAGCTTTATGAGCTCCCACCTCTGGTTAGTGTCCATACTAGATTGAATTCTGCCAGGTACCTTATCACTTCCCCAATCCTCCCAAAGTCAGCCCTCCTGAAGTCCAGCACTATTGTGCCAGATTCCACTCCTTCCTTGCCCATATCCAATGTGAGCCATACTGAGCGGTGGTCACTCCCTGACAGCGGTTCCTCCACTGTAAGTTCTCTCACAAAGTCCCCATTTGCCAGCACAAGGTCAAGGGTATTTTCTAACCTGGTTGGTTCACTGACCATTTGCAACAGGAAGCTGTCCTGGAAGGCACCCAGCAGTACCTGCTCCCTTCTGTTCCTGGTTGTTGGGGTGCTCCAGTCCACTCCTGGCATGTTGAAGTCCCCCACAATCACCACACTACCCTTCTCACAGGTCCTCCTGATCTGTCCCGCTAGTTCCCTGTCTAACTCCTCCATCTGAGATGGTGGCCTGTACACCACTCCCATTCTAAGAATCCTATTCTTGGAATCCTGGATTTGCATCCAAAGTGACTCTGTACTACCCCCCTTCCCTTCCTCCCTTACACACTTTTCAGTCCTTCCTTCACATATAGTGCCACCCCCCCTCCTTTCCCAATCACCCTGTCCCTACGAAATAACCTGTACCCTGGTACAGACAGGTCCCAGTTATTGTATTGGGTGGCCCATGTTTCCGTGATGGCTGCAATGTCCACCTCTCCCTCTGCCATGAGAACCTGTAATTCTGCAGTTTTCCTCCCAAGGCTCCTAGCATTAAGGGTAACCACCTTCCACCCTTTCCCCCCTCCCATCCTGCCCTCCTTTCCTAGCATCACCAACAGTACTTGCCATTGTCCTTTGTCACTGTTATGGGGAGTAAGCTCATATGGTTTCCCAACCTGTGGTCTCTGCATATCTCTTCCCCAACTGCCACCCCCCACTCCTAGTTTAAATTCCCAACTTCCTCTGTACTCCTCCATCTTCTGTTTCAACACTTTCTTTCCCTCCTTACTCAAGTGTAGTCTGTCCTTGGCATAGAGACTACTGTCCTCCCAGGTCCCTCCCACCCCCAACAGCCCATACCCTTTAGCACAACACCAGGTTCTTAGCCATCCGTAATTCCTCTATTCTCAGCTTTCTTGTTGTGCTTGCCTTTGGCACCAGAAGTATCTCTGAAAAAGTTACTGATCTTCCTGCCCTCACATAATTGTGCTAGTTCCTCAAACCTCCTCTGGACTGTATCTACTGTCTTGTCAGCCAGGTCATTTGTCCCAAGATGTATAATTAAATGAGGCTTGTCCTACCTTCTAGCATATTTCAGAACAGACTGTCCCACCCTTTCCGCTGTCATTCCTGGCATGGCCTCCACCCAAATGCGACTATGCCTCTCCCCTTGCTACCCCACCTAACTCTCTTTAGTATTGAGTCCCCAGCACTAAGATTCCACCCTCTTACTCCTGATTGCTTCCATTCATCTCCCTCTCTCATTTCCAGCTCCTCTTCTTCCTCCTGCACATTATTTCCCCCTTTTACCCCTGTTGCAATTCTCCCAGAAGAACTTCCCCCAGCTCCAGTTTGGTCCAGACATTTATCAATTACTCCTCTAATTTCATCATTTCCCTGCTCCACCTTCTTCCTCTCTAGCAGTGCACAACTATTTTCTGAAGGCCTTCACAAATGCCCGCTCCCTCTCTCTTCATAGTAACCTGTTCTCTCCTAATATTAATGTAATCCTATGGGAAAAAAAGAGAAGTTCGGAGTGCTATAACTTTGCCGCCCTGTAATATTTTTTCACCAAAACACCAGAAGGCACATCTGTGGGATGTTGGCTTTCCTCCAAATTTCAGTGTAAAACCAAACTGTTATTTTGCAGCAGGATGGCAAAGAATTCTGTCATGCAGCGGACACTGCAATGTTATTCTGTGGGAAAAGTGTCAACTTCATAGTACCATAACTTTTCATCCATTCAATATTTTGTCACCAAGCAGATGTTCACTGTCTTCCTCCAAATTTCAGCCCAAAAGACCAAACTGTTCATTTGCAGCAGGATGGCAAAGAATCCCTGTTATTTTGAGCATAGTGTCGCAGTAGTGTAGTGATTTCTAAGCTTCGCAAAAATTCCAGACACTTTCATGAGTGTGACACTACTTTGTGACACTACTTTTTCCAGAAATTGGGAAAACATATTTCTAGGGTGTTTAACCTCAAAATAAAGACTTGCCTAGCATCCTCAGTGTCCGACTAGGTAAACACAAAAAGAACTGTGTTGCTACAGGGTCCCAATTTTAAATGCCAAGCATTTTTCTGATCACTAACTGAAAACAAATGATGGATTTACAAACTACTATTATGGCCATTTGCACATTAAAAGTACATTTATGGTGACACTGTAGAACTTTTGTTAACTTTTCCATTGACTTATAATGAGAAATTGTTTTTGAATAACTTTTGAACCATTTAATATTTTTTCATGACATCTTCAAAAGGCACATTGGGGACCCTGACGACGTTCCCTGAAGTTCTTGGACTGGTCACGCAACACTGCAACCTGTGAGATGAGCAAAGAATTAAAAAGCATAAATGAGCACACAGATCGCGCTTAATAACTCCGCAGCCATAAATCCAAACAGTACGTAAAGTTGGCAGATCCCCAAGATGTATAGTTCTTGATTGTGTATTCCAAATTTCAGGCAAATCCGTTGAATGGTTGCAAAGTTATTAAAGTGCAAATTTTAGATTTAACATGTAAATGGCTCCTCATCCTAACTATGGTACCACTCACCGTATACCATAATATATTAAACTGCCAAATCTTCACACTATAGTACAGTTGTGAGACACAAGAAAGTAAGATGTTTCTCACAGAAGCATTGTAGTTTTCTAGATGTCTCTGGCTGCTGCATGTTGAAGTAGGAGGGCACATTGGGCTTGCTGTCTGATTAGCAAAGCTACACATGCAACATCCAATCAGAATATAGACCACTGTCCCATTATTACGCTTAGCCAGTCAGAATCCAGAGCAACTGTCCCTGCTATTCAGTCTACTGTCTGGTTATCGAGAATAACTGGATAGTAACCTTGAATTCTGACTGGCTAAGAAGGATCTTTTCCAGTAAAGTATGAAATAATGACACCTATAAGTTGGTTTGTTTTTATTTGGAAGACAAAAAAACAGGCCAATAGATGCTAATTAGGCAAAGTAACAAACCCATAGCTTCTTTTGTGGATAATCAAAATAGTTTTATTTCATAAAGCAGTACACACCCCATCAGTGGTGGTTTTGTTTAACCACAAACCAAGCTACAGATTTGTCATTTTGCCTAATTACTGTCCCTTTATTTGTTTGCTAAGGTTGCCATTTTATGTGGGCTCCACACTGGATCCCTTTAGTTGCCTTTCAATTCAAATTTGTTTTTTTTATTGATTTATTTTATCCTCATATATAAGTAATTATACTGCATTATATGAAATTACTCCAGTATGATTTCTCATTGTCAGTTTAAATCATTAACTGAACGTATGGTTGTTACGTATCCTGTTTGTATTTTTGATCTGAAAAAAAATTCAATAAACAGAATATTAAAAAAAAATCAAGAGATGTCAGATTTATTTCAGTGGGAAAGTAAAATCAAGAGAATTCAAATTTATTTCAATGGTCAAGTAACAAAACTCAATCTCCCCAATCTAATTTTGATGCCCTGACCATGGCAGCTGTGCAATCTATAATTCGATCTCAGCTCAGCTGATCAAACTGCTCCTCACTGCACTGCTACTTATACAGTACCTAGTACCCTCTCCTATGCAGCAGCTGAGCCTCACCCCTCACTGCCAGTAGAAGTGCAGCCTCATACCTCTGAAGTATCTCACATTATAACTGGGGTTTCCAATGCTAGCACTTACAAATTCTCCATCCAACCAGTCCAGTGGCATGGCGGTAACACATCCCCACTCCAACTATGTTGAAAGATGATAAACTCTGACAGTACAGCACGCCCTTCTGCTAGACAACTGTGCATGGCCAACGGTTGGGGTTTCTCGTTCAAAGTCTTAGTGAGGGCTAGAACTCACAACCTTGTGACCCTAAGGAAGAAGTGCTGCTAGTTTGTCGATGGCTACGGTGCACGGCTGCCAACTTGATTTAGCCAGCTCTGAAGAAGAGACCTGATTAGCTACAAAGAAACTTACACAAAATGTTGGTATTCAAACCAGATTCAGACCTGAACAGTGAGACAGCAAGCTCTTTGATAATCTGTACACATACAGGAAACAAAGCAGTTTCAGTATAGTCTAAGCAAGTCAGGGTTAAGGTGAAGTGGTGAAGCACAACAGAAGGGCCAGCAGGATAAACAGACAAAAGCAGTCTTGTTCCCGTGCAAATTCCCCGGCCATTTATGAGTGGATGCATAACCTACAGTACTACAAGAACAATTTAAAACAAGAAAGTATGGAAAGTAGTATTAGCAGTCACATCTGGGATGTGCAATATATTTATTTTTTATTTCCCATGGTGTGGGGAAGAGTATTATCATTCCTTTAAAAATATTTTACCTTCCTCTGCTTTTTAGAAATCCTAGTGTTCTGATTTGCACGCAGTAAATATCCATTCTCAAAACCTAACCTTTGACTTTGTAGCAAGCCAGCCACCCATATTCCCGCAGTGAGTTGACTGGCCACACTTTCTGTAAACATTCACTCTAATCCCTGAATTTTACTTAATAGTGGCAGCTCTCAACAAATTTAAATGATTAATCTTACTGTATAAAAATGATAGACAGTAAATATGGCCAGGGCATCAATAGGTATGTAGAGGGTCTCTTACCTGGGTACTAGAGAGCCAGCGGTGGAGTCTTGAAGGGATGACATCTGTTAGACCTGTAAAATAAAATATAGGAAAGAGGTCACAGAGGATCTGTAGTTCTTCAGGAGTAAATAGGAAGGATAGGACAGGTTCAACAGAGGAAATACTTATCTGACAGGGAAGGAATAAGCATCCTGTCAGACCTGTTAAAGTAAAGAGAGAAACAGATTAATACAGAGAAGATCCCCAGTGAGAGCAGAGACAGAGAATGGAGACATACAAAAGGGGTATAGGACAGCATAGTAGTAAAGAAAAAGGGAGAATTAAATAAAAGTTAAAGTTAGGCCAAAGAAGGAAGATAGATAGAAAAGAAATCAAATTAATAAACACATAGGAAAAGAGAAGTGAAAGTGTTGGGAAGGGAGCGAGGAAAACTGCTTGTTGTCCCTAGATAGCTTAGTGGCCACTAATTAAAAGTAGTAGCCCGGAGGGTAAATGTGGCCTAGCATTATTAAAATAATTTCACACTGATGGTCCGGAGAGCTAGAGTTGTCCCAGGGAGGTTAGTAATTTATACAATACTTGGCGGGCTAGTCTGGAAGGTATGTGTTATCTTACCAAAATAGAGATTTTTACTAGTAATACTACTGCAGACATCATCTGCTTGTCTGGTTCTAACATCTCAATCCTCAGATTGGGACATTCATTTCCACAACAACACAGTACAATGTAATAAACGGTTTTATAGTGTCAGGTGTAGAGAGACAGCCAGTGCTGATGAAGTCTAGTGGACAGTGATCCTCCTTTCATGTAAAAGTACAGAGATATGATAAAAATGTAGGGTAGCTAAACAAAGAAATTAGGTTATCAGTGGATATGTGTCAAATATGGTGTTTTTCCTACAGAAACAGTGGCTCTTTAATTGTTATTATACCTTGAGGCTTCCTGAGCCAGTGTGTTTTCCATTACAATTTCAGGTAATCCTTTGCATAGATACACACTATTCACAGTCAGAAAAGGTGGCTCTAAATGGTCACTGCAGTCATGTAGTTTCACGGCACATTGCAAGTCTGTCATGGCCAAACTGTTTTTATTACAGGATCTAAGTTCACCCACCTTCTTCATTAGTCTCAAGTCAGGAAAGGTGACAGGGCCACCACACAAACAGCCCACTGGGCCATTTTCAGAGGCATGGCAAACTTTGTAAGACCATTCTCAGCTTTCACGGCCTATTCCAGCTCCCTGGCTGGGAAAACATGTGTGTGGGTAGGGCACAGCTCTATGACCAGGTGCAAGAAGCCCATCAGATAAATTAAGTTTTGGAAGGGAGGCAACTAAAATGCAATTCTGGGAATATGGGGGGACACTAGACCACCAGGAAAAGTACCATTTTGATAGCATGGGAAATCTGGACTGCCAATCTGACTGGGAACTGGGGAGGGGACCACAAGTCTACCAGGGCCCTTCACTATATGAAGGGTTTAAGGAGAGGGCTCATCTGGCTGGAATGCTTAGGTGTGCATCACGGTGTTATGCACTGTGCTGGGGCACTGCGCATGCTGCAACCAGGTAATAAAGAAGCTAGTTGGATAGCAGGTACAACTGCATTTGTACCCACTAACAGCTAGATTTAAAGTCTGCATCGTACTTTGCCACAGACCCCACCCCCATCCCCTTTGGAATGCTCCAGTGTTTGTGACTAGTGCTATTGGGAGGCTGTGCAGCAATGTGATAAAAATCCACCCATTTTGCATAACCACTTATAACAGTAGACTGGGGCTACAAGGCAATCTCTAACAGGGGTCCAGTGCAGAGTAGGAGTTTAATAAACTGAACCTTAAATACCAGTCCAAGAAGGTTATTACACCACAGAAACACATCTACTACATACAGCATAGAGGAAACAAGTTTCTTTGTAAGCCATTGTTTTCCGTAGACCGTTACAGTGCTGCCAAACACAATACAGAAATCATAGCGTGAGCAATAAGACATGATGGGATCTGCATTGAACAGATATCACCACATACCCAGAGGTTGTGCTTATAAAAAGGGTAATTTAAATTTAAATTAGTTTAAAAGTTAAAATGCATATGCTGGAGTATTAAAAATTAACTATTTATTGTGATTGTATGATACAATTGTTCTTCCACCTAGTAGTTTTGGTTTTGCTTTTTCAGAGATTTGTCCAGCAGTGGTATCTGTAGTTGTAGTCTCCCATCCCCAACATGCAGTGATGCTTTGAATCAGAGTAGAGCAATGTATGGTTGCAAAGAAGTAATAGTTTTATTATACTGCTGAAAATTGTGTTAACGTGGTGGCACTGAGCAAGTAAGTGAGACACTCAGTGAGCAAGATGGCTCTTGCATGGTACAGCATAGAGAAAGATGGAGCAAAGAAAGCGTAGTATGAGGTAATGTAAGGGAGCCAACTAACAAGAATGCCACTTCTATGTGATGAGTTTCATTCATAACAGACTGTTGGGGGGGGGGGCTGCTGTGGTTTAAGATGATCACGTTTGAATTTATGACAGCGGGAGAGAAGCTGCTGCAGAGTATGGGAGCAGGTGGTTGTGGTTCAGCATAAACGCTTGTGAAGCATTGCTTTTTTTACAGTTTAAAATACTCTTTCTGGAGGACAGCCGGAATGAAGCAGTGCCATTTTATGTCAGTTTGAAATACTCTTTCAGCTCTGGGCAGGAGCGTTATTTTAAACACTGACGGTGGGAGTGGACATGCTGCATGAGCCATACCAGTTGACAGCAGTTATTGGCAGGTCAAAAAACAGTAGCAATTCATAGCTTTAATTTAAATTATTGTCTATGTCATGGTACTTTGTTTTATAAAATAGACAGTGCAATTTCTGAATGTTTCTCCGCTAGTATAGGAGAAAAAACAAGCATTTGTCAAAGCTGAATGCTGCCGCTCCATTGGCTTTGGTAGTGCAGTGTGGAAAACATTTTGGGCAGGATTTGAAAAATGACAGCTGTACAGTTCATAAGGAGGTGTGAAAATGCCAGTAGTAAAAATGTGGCATGTAAATATTGCAAATTTTCAAGTTACAAGGATGCATGGAAATGCACAACGCATGCTTGTAACACAAGTCATTTTATGGACGTTCGGCACAAAATTTTCAACATAGGCATTTTAGCACCTCTGCTCATGTACCGTGTCACTGTCATTTCCTCAAACTGTCCTAAAAAGTGATTTCGCACAGTGACCACGCAATTCTGTGCCGGACGTGCGAAAACACATTTTGGGTGGGATATGTGAAATGGCAGCTGTACTGTTCATCAAGAGGTGTGGAAAAATGCCAATGGTGAAAATCCAGAGTGAAAATATTACAAATGCACAACGTTATGAGCATTTGTAATCTTTTTACGAACATATGAACATACGAAATTTGCCAGCAGATAAAGGCCTAGAGGTCTAGCAAGTCTGCTCAAATGTGCAGCTAGCACCCCTTATTCTGCAGCTGCCCCTTCCTTCCACCCTTCCCCTTCATTAACTCTCCCCCTTGTCCTGTCCCATCCTCATTTGAAGCAGTCCACTGTTCTACTGCATACCACTTCAGCAGGTAATGCATTCCACCCAGCCACCACCTCTCTGTAAAAAGTGTCGCTCATCTCCCTCCTGAACCTTCCTCTCTCCAGTCTCATATCATGGTCCCTGGTGTCCCTCCCTCCTTACTTTGAACAGCCCCTCTGTACCTGTCTTGTTTATTCCTTTCATGTATTTAAAGGTTTCAATCATGTCACCCCTGTCTCTCCTCTCCTCCAGTGAGTACATGTTCAACTCCTTCAACCTCCTCTCATATGATAAGTCCCCCAGCCCCTTGATCATTTTTGTCGCTCTGCGCTGCACCCCCTCCAGTAACTTAATGTCCCTCTTCAGATTTTTGGGATAGTTTGAAGAAATAACAGTGACACGGTACATGAGTAGAGGTGCTAAAATGCTTATGTTGAAAATTTTGTGCCGAACGTCCATAAAATGACTGTGTTACAAGCGTGCGTTGCACATTTCCCACGCACCCTTGTAACTTCACAAATTTGCACAATGCTATGAGCGTGCGAGCAATCTGCCAATGCACGCTCATAACACAGTCATTTTATGGAGTATCGTCACTAAATTTTCAACATAGGCATTTTAGGACCTCTGCTCATGAACAGCGCTACCGTCATTTTCATAATCTGGCCAGAACACTGATTTCCCACAGCACCCGGTGCTATTGTGCACCGGAAGTGCAGAAACACATTTCAGCCAGGATGTGAAAATGACAGCTATACTGTTCACAAGGAGGTTTACAAAAATGACAGTGTTGAAAATCTGGCATGAAACTATTGTGAATTCACAAAGTTACGAGCCTGCATAGCAGCTGCACAACATACACTCGTAAAACAGCCATTTTGTGGATTTTTTCCACCAAATTTACAACATAGGCTTTTTGAGAGCCCACCTCATGAACAGTGGCACTGTCATCTCATTAATTGGTCCCAAAAGGTGATTCCACACAGTGACTGCAAAATCACCTTTTTGGGACCGATTACTAGATGACAGTGCCAAATTCATGAGGACGGGTACCAAAACCTCATGTTGAAAATTTGGTGTAAAATTCCAAAATGTCCGAGATACATTAAAGTTGAAAAACCCTATTTATTCTGTTATACAGCTTACTGACATTTCTCAGTTCACGGTCGGCTTTGAAGAGTGCAGACGGTTCCTGGTCCACCAAAGATCATTGTACTGGACTCCGGAGGTGGGTATGGAGTGGGGGTGGGAGGCAGGGTGTGCAGTGGGTTGGTGTTGATTGTGGTAGGGGTGTTGGAAGAGTAGGAGGGACCATTTTTGCTATATAGGTAAAAAACAAAAGACATTGGGGACCGTTTCATTTTAATAGGCTTTGGCATGCTGGGGTGGGCTCCCAGCATGCCACCTGAGTGTGTGTGTGTGTGTGTGTGTGTGTGTGGGTGGGTGCTTTAGCCAATGGGGGATTGGGCATCCTCGTCAGCAAACAAGGAAAGGGGGGACCTCAGGAGCTGAGGGGGATTGGGCATCCTCCATCAAGCAAAAAAGGGGGACACATTATGCCAATGAGGAGTGGACTCCTCGTAGGCAAAATTCAGGGAAAGGGAGGGAGGGATACATGCCGATGGGGATTGGGGACCCCATCAGCAAAGAAAAACTATTAGGGTACATGATTCCGAGGGGATTGGGCATCCCTCAGCAACCAAAAAGGGAAACATAATGCCGATGGGGGAATAGCACCCCATCGGCACACAATAAACAGGGTGTTGACAGGCAACAGTGGCAGTCACTGCCACCATGTTGCCTGCAAGTAGGAAGGAGGCGTGTTGTGGTCATGCTGCATGCAAGCTTAGCTCTCATTGCAGCGGACCTGTTGCCTGATGTCTTCGCCTCATTAGCTAGGCAGGGTGTCGGCCCCTGCTGCTAGCTGACTGGGGAATGCCGGACGCACCTACTGCATTCACCCTACAGTAATCGCGCCTCCAAATCTGCACTACCGCAAGATGTTGGCTGCGCAAGCGTGCCAACATAAAAATGATGGCATTTCAAAACTCAGTGTTCTAATTACACCCTGATTTTTTGGTTTTATACTGTGGTCCTGGTTTTAGAACTTGATTTTACCTATGCATTGAATTAATTCAATGCACAGGTATGAACCAATCAGAATTCAGGATTTTGTCTGCCCATTTTATAAACTGGGGAGAAAAAATCCTGCTTTCTGATTGTTTCTTATCTGTGCATCAAACCTTTCAATGCACAGGTAAAAAATTACTCAAAAGCAGGACCGCATTGAAAGAAAAGAGAAATCAGTATGCTATTAGAACAATGTTTTTAAATACTAGCATACTAAAATACCAGCAGAATCAGCCTAACAGTCTTCGTGTCTGCTCATTTGGTCAGCCCCAACCCTGGGAGCTGACCTTGCTCCCCTCTACCTCTCTGGCTTCTCCTTCCCAGTCCCAGATATTCTTGCTGCACTGGTTTTTGCTTCCAGAACCCTTCCCTGTACCTGTCCCACCCTCTTGAACCCTCCACTGTTTCTGCCTCCACCAGCCCACTGGGTAGCGATTTCATGGCTCCACCACACTCTCAGTGAAGTAGCACCTCCTCCTTTCTCCACTGAATATCCCCCTCCAGCTTCCACCCATGCCTTCAAGTTGCCCCTCCTTCCTTCAGAGCACCCTGACTGCTCCTTCCCAATTTATCCCTTCATGTACCTGAAGACCTCTATCATGTCCCCCGGTCCCTTCTCTTCCAATGTGTACATATTTAGCTCTTCGAGCCTCCCCATATGTCCTATCCCCAAGCCCCAAATCATTTTGGTTGCCTTCCTCTGGACCCTCTCTAGGAGTTCAATGTCCCTCTTTAAATGTGGCCTCCAAAACTGCCTCACGGTACTCGAGGGTGCGGCCTCACCAAGCAGTTATACAGTGGGAGTATCACTTCCTCCTTCTAGAGGTGAGCCCACTAGCGATGCTTCCAAGCATCCTGTTGACCTTGCGCTGCCTCCACAAATCTCAGAGTTGTTCATCTTGACATCCACCACCACCCCAGGTCCTCTCTCTGCATTGAGACTTGCAACATTTGTAGCAATGCAGTCATTTTTCTCCTCACTAACAAGACTCATCCCAGACTTGCAGCTGAAACTCTGGATTTTCTCTCCCCATTTTATATGTAAATAATAAAGAGTAGCATGACACATCTACCTGTTAAATAAAAACTCATGACTTGTCCCAATGCAACAATTCTGGTGCCGCTCCACAGTATGCCTGCTCCCGCTGTCTCCATATCAAACCCTGCTCCCAACCTGTATTTTTATTTTACATGTTGATGCTGACAGGCTCTGTTCTCTTGGCAAGCCATGGTCTGGGAGACAAAAGCACTTCCTCCTGGTCACTAACCCAGCTCACTCAGTCACAGGAAGAGGAGGGATGCTTCTTCCTGTACGTCTCCTAGCAGTGCTCTTAAAATCTCTGTGAAGGAAAAACACTTTGTCAAACCTATTTCTCCTGTCATTTTGCTGCCACTTCTCCAAGTCCCTGCTCATGCTCCTGCTGCAGTTCCCACCACACTGTGCTGCCATCTACCATGGTTCATTTTAAATAAATAAATAAAAAACACAGTTTCTGTCTCTGTCTCTGTCTCTCTCTTCTGTCCTGTCCATCCCAGTCAAATAAAAAAATGCATGTCAATACACAGTGGGTGGGAGAGATAAAATGAAAATGATAAAATGATACAACAATGAAACCATTACTACTGCTGCCACTAAAGGGCAAACTTTGTACAGCACAGGCAAAATGACATCATTACTTAATAGGTGGAAGAACTATTTTATCACAGATTCACATAAGCAAATCTATTTATTCTACTTAAAAACATGATTCTTCTGACTGTAAAAGTGAAAAAAATGTAACCCATTTTATAAGCTCAATAAGACACTTCAGGGCCTCACTGTGCATGTGATAATATCTGTTCAATGCACACTTTGGGGCCTCATTGTACATGTGGTAAAATCTGTTCAATGCACACCCATTGTGTCTCATTGTTTACTTACTGTATTAGCTACAATAGCCAAAGTAAACAGTGCAGGCACCTTTAAATCAGACAACACTCTGGATGGGGATAGGGATGGGGACTCGGTTGGTTTAATAGTACCTACAGTATGTCCCCACTGTAAGAGGTACTTCGCTCAGCTCATCTTCTCCAGAAGCCACTCTCTGTCTATTACAGCATTCTAAGAGGGGTGCCACTCCACCCACCTAACATCTGCAGTAAATAGTAGGAGAATCTGGGGCCACCATCTCTGATAACACATGGACCAGGGCAATGAATCATTGGTTAATTGTTCAAGAATCAATAGACTCAGACAGATACAACTAAATTACCTGTGTCAGGCTTAATTCATCCTAGTCAGACTTCATAAATGTGGCCCAGAAAAGTCTCCCCTGTACCACAAATGCAAAGTAGAAAATGGAACCTTTTTCGCTCCTGACTCTGACCTGCCTCCAAATCAGTCAATTTTGGCATGGCATGCATGACATTATGGAATGAGTAACATAATCTAAACTTCCAAAATCCCCATTGGAATTACTGCTAAGGGAAGACCAGTTGCATGGGAGATTGGGAGGGGCAGCTCCATTGTGGTCAATAGCACTCGTAAATGCAAGGAAAACTACTACCCAACAATGCTTATCCTCTCCCCCCCAACTATATCACAATGGGCTAATTACGTAGGCAGCTACCTAAAATTAGAGAGGATACAGCTAGCAGCTAATAGGTGACAGAACCTTTTTCATAAAGTCTGGGATCGCTTAGTGGCCATTATGGAGGATGGCACTTGGTCCCTGAAAGGTGCTCATTCATTTCATTGCACCTGTCACCTCCATTTTATCCCTAGCCCACATTCACTAACTCGCTACCTCGATATGTATCTTAGCATTTCCACTTCGTGGTAAGAATGAAATCTATAGTGAGGGGACATGGTTAAAGGTCAATGTAGCTTAAAGACATCAGCGGAATCAGGGGAGGACCCTAGAATAGGTGATTGGGAAATGGGAATTGGTCAATAGTACTGTTACCATGCGGTGGGCAGTCTTGTTCAGGTTTGTTCAATCCAGGTGCATGTTAAGCCACTTTGTATAAATAATTTGTATTCTGAATTCAGTAAACATATGCCCTTCTTCAGTGTGATTGCAATCACAGAAGGCATGAACTTCCAAATGTATTCCAAACGTATTATGAATGTATAACACGCCTGTCATTAGCATGCATAAATTGTTATGTTACTAACCTTGCTTAATAAAATGTTTCAAAAAACAAGATCATTAACCATTTGTATCAAAGACGAACATTTCAGATACCCACATAATTCATGCTTATACCATATAGCAATACAAGAATATTAAAAATAATTTAAAACAAGTAAACAAAAGATAAAAAACAACCTGAATGACTTCATTAGTACAGAATTTACCCAGTATAATCCCGCTAACATGCAGAATCTCGTGCTCAGTATGGTTCTGGCATTGTACCTAATGTTACAATATGGGGAGATCACTTGGCTTGCTCAAGGTCACATACTGTGAATAAGTGGTTCTAGTGGGTTTTGAAATGGGCATTAGGGCACAACTGACTGTTCTTTTGGAAATTGGAACCCCCTAGATCCAGCACTTACCCACAGACTCAGGTAAATATGGACTTGGTCAATGGAGTCTGGTTCTGAGTTTGTGGGTAAAGCAGGGAGCAGCAGTACGAGGTGAGGAAGAGATGCAGTGAGCAAAGGAGAAAAGCATTGAGCAGAGGAGAGACACAGTAAACAGAGAAGGGGACTCAGTGAGTCAGGCCAGCATGAGGAGGAGAAGGGGTATGGTGCTTGGTGCAACATGGGTGGGGGAGGATGGGGAGAAACAATGAAGGGGATAAGTGAGTGGGTCTGCTGCCATCATGGTTGCAAGTGGGAGGAGGTGACTGGGTGAGTCAGGGCAATGTAGTGGGGACAGAAGGAGAAGGGAAGGGATGTGAGTCCATTAATATTGGGGAGGGGCAGAGAACTTGGGAGGAGTGGTACTGGGCAATGCAGGGAAAGGACTTGCTGCTGACTCAGACCGTCGACAGCACACTGGTAGTACCCTCTCACCGCAATAGTGGGGAAAATTATGGAATCACTACTTAAAGAAAGGATCAGGAACACCTTGAATCCAGTGAAACGAGGATCCAAGACAGCATGGATTCACATGTGGAAGGTCACGTCAAATAAATCTACTTAATTTCTTTGACTGGATGATGAGAGATGAATCGGGGAAATCGGTGGATGTAGCCTCCTGATTTCAGTAAGGCCTTCGATTCTGTTCCACACAGAAGACTTGTGAATAAGCTGGGCAGCATAGGAGTGTGTCACAAGGTGGTAAACTGGGTTAGTAACTGGTTGAGGAAAGTGACATTAAAAGGAGCTGGAGGGGAAGGTGTGCCTCTTTTCAGATGACAGTAAGATCTGCAAAAGGTGGACTGTCTAGGAGGGGTGGAAAAAATGAGAAGGGACCTAGGTAAACTGGAGGAATGATCGAGAGTGTGACAGCTGAAATTCAATGCAAAAAAATGCAAAATCAAGCATTTGGGGCACAAGAACCCAGATAAGGATTAGATGATTGGGGAAGGGAGATACTGACAGTCACCAAACAGGAAAGGGATTTGGCGGTAATCATATTTGATGACCTACAATGTGGCCAAACAATGTGACAAGGCTGTGTGAGCCAATGAGATGCTGGGGTGCATAGGCAGAAGTATCACCAGCAGAAGAAAAAGATGGTGATGCCACTGTGCAGATCACTGGTGAGGCATTATTTGGAGTACTCTGTTCAGTTCTGGAGGCTGCATCTCCATTAGGACATAGACAGGGTGGAGGCAGTTTAAAGAAGGGCAATAAAGATGGTGCAGGGCCTGCATTAGAAGTTATATGAACAGAGACTGGGAGACCTCAATATCTATACCTGGGAGGAGACGAGAGACAGAAGAGACATGATAGAAACCTACAAATCTCTAAAGAGCATAAATAGGAACTGGATGGTAGCATCTTTAAGAAAAGGAGATGTCCAGAAATGCGGAGGCATGACTTGAGGTTGGAAAGGGGTAGACTAAGGGGTAACATGAGGAAGTATTTCTTTACAGAAAGGGTGGTGGATGAATGGAATAGACTCTTACCATTCAGTCTTACCTCAGTAGTAGGCAAGGTTATGGAGGCATCCTTAAGGAAAAGATTGTGAAACACCTGGAATCCATAGGAACACAGAATCCAAAACAGCATGGGTTTACAAAGGGAAGGTCCTGTCAAACTAATCTCATAGATTTCTCTGACTGGGTAACCAGAGCAGTTGATGTTGCCTACCTTGACTTCAGCAAAGCTTTTGATACTATTACACACAGAAGATTGATTAATAACCTAGGTAGGCTCTGGGTGGGTCAGAAGCTGGGCAACTGGGTAACAAACTGGTTGAAGGAGCAGAAAACAGAGACTGGTGGTAAATGGTATACAGTCAGAAGGAAATGAAAGCCACAAGTGGGGTACCTCAGGGATCAGTTCTGGGAGCAGTCCTCTTCAATATCTTCATCAGTGACATTGCAGATTGACTGAGAATATGGTTTGTCTGTTTGCAGATGACACCAAGATCTGCAACAGAGTAAATGATCCAGATGGGATGGGCAGAATGAGAAGAGATCTGGATAAACTAGCAAAATGGTTGGAAGAGTGGCAACTGGAGTTTAATGCAAAGAAATGCAAGATCATGCACATAGGGAAGAGACATCCTGAAGCCACCTATAGGCTGGGAAGGGAGTTGCTGGCAGTCAGAAGGGAAGAAAGAGACTTGGGCATCATCATTACCGATGACCTGAAATCATCCAAGCAGACCACTAAAGCAAATGTAAGGCTAGAGGGGTGATGGGGTGTATTAGTAGAGGTATCACAAGTCAGAAGAGGAGATAATAATCCTCTTTACAAGACACTAGTTGAGGCCCATCTGGAGTATTGCATGCAGTACTGGTGGCCACACCTTCACAGGACATTAACTTAAATTGGCAGTCCAGAGAAGGGCAACCAAAATGGTGCAGGGACTGCATCAGAAAACATATGAGGACAGATTAACAGAGCTCAATATGTATAACCCTAGAGCAAAGGAGGAGAGAGGTGATATGATCGAAACATTCAAACACCTTAAGGGCATTAACAAGGTGAAAGAGTCTAACATGTTTCAATATAAGAAAAATAGCAGGATAAGAGGATGCAGCATGATATCAGAGGCAGGCCAATTAAGAGGTGTGACAGATATCTCCATATACCAGGCAAATCTAATTGTTTTTTTAAGTCTGTTGCAACAGCCCTTTTTACTCTCCTCCTTTCTTGCTGTAACTCCTCATCTTTCTTTCCACGTTATATAGGCAGGCCACCTGTATAACATTCTTTCTATCCCTTAAGTATTCTTGCCTAGTATATGAAGATCTACATACAGCTTTCTTTTGCTCCCCCCGTTTTAGAACCTTCCCTACGTAGGTATGCAGAAATACAATAGTTGTTTAAAAGGAGTATTTCATTTAATTTGGATGTGGGAATTGTAAGCGCTTATTTATATCCATGGTGTGGGTCCTGTAATGACCCCTTTATGTATGAAACCCTCGTATGTTCTTGGTTTCGTTCCCGCTTAACGTTAGGTACCCCTTCTGGTCCAGGGATTTATTTAACTCTAAAATTGATTAGCGCTTGCTCATTAAAGTGCTAAATCTTTGTGAAAATGCATAACTCTTGCCTCACTGTGTTTAACAAACACGGCACGTCTAGAAAATCTATATAAATACGTTCTGTATAGTTAGCATAGTCCCAAGAAAAAAACTGCTAATCAATTATTTAAAACCCTGCGGTCCCCTGCTTATAAATATGTGGAGTAAGTCAGAGCTGCTTTTACAGGCTAGTTGTTTTGTGGAAATGTAAATTCAGCCCCAAAATGTTTGCAAAGCATCTACGAGGTAGAACTAGCCTGGATAAGTTAGAGTGGCGGCTTCTCGATCTTGCGAGTAGCCCATGCGGCAGAAACCGCCCTTTTTACCTGGTCAAATACTTTGAACGCCGCTTTAGAAGTGTTCCTGCCTCCCGAGTTTCCCAAACGCTGAATATCTCGGTTTTGTGCATATAAAACCCCTTTAAAGTCCCTTTCAACCTGTTTGCAGTTCAGAAGAGGTCTTTCTGGTTTGGAACTCATTCTAAATGGCAGCAGTAACGCGCAAAGCGCTTCATATTGAGTAAATAAATAAACGGCCTGCATTTTACTCTATTTGCAGCATACAAAAAGGAATTCATTTAGTAGAGACTACAAAACGACTATTTCATGACCTAAACAAGCTACAAAAATGAAAGAAGGCCTATAAAAATGAGTTGTACAACACTGTGGTTTGCTTGGCCTTAACCCCCCCCCATTCTCTGTTAGACAAAGTTAAACAAAAGTGTTTCTTTTGTTTTTACTTTAGTTAAAATGCTTCTAAAAAGTGGCTTGAATGCTTTTAAGCCATTCTTTTGGAATAATTTATAAAACAAACAAATATTTCCCTCATAGAAGGTTACCTGCTTCTCTTTGTGGAGTCTCACTTCCTATTCTGTACTACAGAGCTGGCCGGCTGGTCACCTCCCATATTTAAAGGCACAGTACTAGGAGGTGGAGTTACTCCTGCATTGTCTGAAACTAAACTTTTATTAAACGGTTGTTGTTTCTATATAGTGATGTTGACAACATGGCAACTTAAAAGGAAATGTTATTCTGTGCTCAGAAATTAAAATAGACTTATTCTGTTGTTTAAAGATAATTTTGAAAAGCATAGGCTGGAGTTAAACAAGTCACAAGTTCCCCTTTTGGTATATAAGCCTTGCTTCATTCAGTTCTGGAGATAGCCTGGTGGGGTACAGAAGCACTCTGACCCCAGTAAGATGTTCACTAGTCTCTTCTAGTGTCCAAGATGCTGCTTGAAACTTATGTTTATTTTGAAGAAGTTTTATGTTATTTATTTTTGTCATCTGAAGTTCGCAGTAATTGTCCAGCTTCAATAACATTTTTGCTTCTGAGTATCTACAACTGTGGAAAAGCATTCTCTGTAAAAAACCCACACCTCACATATGGTGGCAGTGGTGGGATTATTCCAGTAATAATGCTCAGAGTATTGGAGGAGGATGTGGATGTCCCTGGATGAAATACCAGTGGATGTGCTAACTCGGACCATGGCAGAGAAGTTGGGACAGCCCTTGATGACCAGCATACCAGATGTTAGATGGAAAACTGCGAAGCCTGAAGAGAATGGTGTGGTTGGTGTACCCATGGAAGATGGTGAGAAGGAGGAATTGAGAGAGAAACCCTATTGGGATGCCCAGATCTGCTGCAATGGCTATGCATCCAACAAATTGCCTTGGAGAAACAGAGGGAAAGGGACATGCAGCGCAATGAGGCAAGGTGGGCAGATACTTTGAGAGCCATACAAGCTATTGGCATTGGTAGACCACCCCTCCACCAAGTGATAATCCTAAGGACATAAAACTTACTAAGGTAAGTGCCACAGATAATATAGAAACATATCTGACTACATTTGAACGCATAGCACGAGCCTGTCAATGGTCTAGAGGACAGTGAGTGATACATCTTGCACCTTATCTTACTGGAAAAGCTCAATTAGCCTATGGCAATGTGGACAGTGCAATGAGTGAAGATTATGATGCTGTAAAGGAAGCTATTTTAAAGCGTGCTATGACATATGTTTAGAGACGATAGGCAAAGATTTCGGACTTTAAGATTCCAGTCCTCAGATACCCCACAGGAGGCCTTCACCAGATTAAGGGACTTATGTACCAAGTGGTTGCAACCTTCCACCAATACTAAAGAACAAATGTTGGAGATTGTTGTTTTGGAACAATTTTACGTAATCCTACCCCAAGACGCTCAGATGTGGGTTCGAGAACATCGACCAGAGACAGCTAAGAAGGCGGTTCAGTTAGCAGAAGACTACTTGACTGCAAGGCCAAATAGGAACAAGGGGTATCCTGGAACCAGTACAGTCCATCCTTCGGTAAGGCCCTCCTCGGCTACTACTTCTATATCTAGTGAAACTGCTAAAAGTGTAAATGTTGCCAAGTCTTCTATTGCTGAGACAACATGTCATTCCTGTCAAGGGAAAGGGCACATTGCAAGGTTCTGCCCGAAGAAGAAAACCAGCCCTACTCATTTGGTGCTGGCCAATTGGGGACAGTATATTATACCTGTTCAGTCAATGGAAAGGACATTTGGGTTATTAGATTCTGGTAGCAGACAAACCCTGATCAGAGCTAAAATGTTACCTGCAGTTCCTGACTTCAAACACAAACACAAGTAACCTGCATTCATGGTGACACACATAAGTATCCAATACTACGGGTAGAGATTCAAGTCCAATCTGTTACCCGTAAAATGGAGGTTGGTGTGGTTTCCCATCTCCCTGTGCCAGTTATCATTGGGCATGATCATCCGGACTTTTCCCAATTACTTGCCACTACTACAAATATGGGAGCAATGACTACCCGAGCTCAAGAAAAAAGTGACACAATCTTACAACACTCATTTACCTTTGAAGAAGATTTATTTGAGCTTCCTGCCAAGACAAGAAAAACCAAAAGGGAAAAACGTCAAGACAAACAGATGTGGCAGCAGTCCCATAGAGACTCTAAAGATACTGTTGATTTGAAGGACTTAAAGAGACAAACAGATTATGGACTAGCCCAATTGAATGATAGTACACTAAAACCTTTTTTTTACAGGTGGGCAAGAACAAGAAACACACAGTATGGTGCTGCATAAGGACTCCTGTATAGAAAGTGTATTAATCCAAAACTGAGGACATAGTTTTACAATTAATGGTGCCTACTGTTTATAGGGATCAACTGTTAGGGCTTGCACATGACATTCCTATAGCGGGCCACCTAGGAAAGGAATGTACATTACAGAGATTATTATACAGATTTTACTGGCCAGGTATACACGATCATGTAGCTGAGTATTGTAGATCATGTGAACGGTGTCAGAAAGTAAGACCCGTCTAAAAGATAAAGTGCCCTTCAGCCTTTACCTCTGTAGACTCATTCACCCATATAGCCATGGATATAGTAGGTCCTTGCCTAAAAGTGCAAAAGAAACCGCTTTATTCTGGTTATTTGTGACTACTTTTCAAAATATCCGGAGGCTATACCTATGTGTACAGTTACAGCTGAAACGGTTGCTGAGGAGTTGGTAGAAGTATTTTCTAGAATGGGTATACCT
This sequence comes from Neoceratodus forsteri, assembly GCA_016271365.2. NCBI lineage: Eukaryota > Metazoa > Chordata > Ceratodontiformes > Ceratodontidae > Neoceratodus > Neoceratodus forsteri. Next base: position 145,744,589 of record CM028133.1, on the reverse strand, counting down.
CTAGAAATACTGACAGACAGGGGCAACAACTTCTGTTCCCAAGTATTACAGTGTCTTTACCAGACCTTGGGGGTACACTCTATTTTTACGTCCCCCTACCAACCTCAGTCTGATAGACTGGTGGAATGTTTTAATAAAACATTAAAACAAATGTTAAGAAAATTCATAGAAACATAGAATATGACAGCAGATAAGGACCACTTGGCCCACCTAGTCTGCTCATTTTCCTACCTAACAGATAAGCTGCAGATCCTAGTTAACCAACAGCTTACTTCCTCCTACCCCCCACTAGGACTGCCTTATGTCTGTCCCATGCATTCTTGAATTCCCCCACTGTTCTTGACACAGAGAAGGAAGGCAAATCCTGGGATACGTATTTACCATTTTTAATGTTTGCCTACCGTGAGGTCCCCCAGGCCTCCACAGGGTATTCCCCTTTTGAGCTACTATTTGGTAAAAATCCCAGGTGGGTGTTGGACATAATAAAAGAGAGTTGGGAAGGAACAAAGCCTGATACTTTACCCATGTTCACATTAGACTATATTACTTCATTGCATACAAACTAGCAAAGTATGCTTAGAAGGACCAACGAAGTAATATAGGCCATCAAATATCTCAAAAACAGTACTATAACAAAGGGGTTGGGTTTAAAACTTTCCAACCCGGTGATAAGGTGCTCCTTTTGTTGCCATGTACGGAGAATAAATTATTAATGAAATGGCAGGGGCCCTATACAGTCCATAGACAAACTGGACTGGTGAACTATGAAATTATCTGCCGAGACAAAAGGCAAAAATATAAGATCTAGCATGCTAATCTTTTAAAACTCTGGCATGACAGAAAGCAAACATCTTTATTTGTGTACCCAGGAAAGGATGAAAATGAATTGGAGTTAGCTTATGGGCACCTAGATGGTTTAGGAGAAATGAAGGATGTGACCATTAATAACAGAGTAAGCCCTAAGCAAATAAAGGAACTACAGAATATCTTTACTAAGTTCCAGACCATTTTTACTTCAACACCTGAGAAAGTTGAAGGAGTTGAACATCACATAGAAGTAAATACTGATAAGCCTATTAGGCACAAACCCTACAGGTTACCTGAAAATCTGAGGGAGGAAGTTATTAAAGAAATCAGAAAAATGCAACATTTAGGAGTAATTATACCTTCAATGAGTCCATGGAGTTTTCCTATGGTGGTGGTTAAGAAAAAAGAGGGAGGTGTAAGGGTTTGCCTAGATTTTCATAAACTAAATGCAATATCTCGATTTGATGGGTATCCTATGCCCCAAATCGATGATATTATTGATAGACTGGGTAATGCTCAATACATAAGCACTCTGGACCTATCAAAGGGATATTGGCAAATACCCTTAGATGTGGTCTCACAAGATAAAACAGCTTTCAGTACTCCCTTAGGCTTATTTCAGTTCACAAAAATGCCATTTGGTTTGCATGGTGCTCCAGCAACTTTCCAGAGATGCATGGATTATCTGTTACATCCCCACATGGACTATAGAGCAGCCTATTTGGATGGCGTATTATTTTAGTCCATCTTGGGAAGAACATATGATACACCTTCAAACTGTATCAGTTATACAGAAGGCTGGACTGACTATAAATCCAACTAAGTGTTCATTAACCATGCAAGAGACCAAATACTTAGGCTTTATTATTGGGAATGGTGAAGTGAAGCCTGAAATAGGTAAAGTGGACGCTATTGCCAACAATCCCCAACCTCAAACAAAAAAACAAGTGAGAGCCTTTTTAGGACTAGCTGGTTACTATCAATGTTTTGTGGCCAATTTTGCAGACATAGCCAGTCCATTAATTGAACTTACAAAAAGAATAAACCAGAAAAGATTGAGTGGAATGTATAGTCGAGCAAGCATTCACCCTTTGAAGGCAAAATTGTGTTCTCATCCCATTTATATAGTCAAACTTCCAGAAACCATTCATAGTACAAACAGACGCATCCAATCAGGGTATTGGGGCTGTCTTGTCCCAACTCGATGGGAAAGAAGAACACCCCATCATATTTATCAGTAGAAAATTACATTTAAGAGAGACTAAATATTGCACGATAGAAAAGGAATGCTTGGCTATTCGTTGGGCCATAAATGCTCTTAAATTTTACTTATGGGGCAGAAAATTGTTGGTAATTACTGATCACAACCTGTTATGTTGGCTACACATAATGAAGGATAAAAACCCTTGCATCATGTGTTGGTATGTGGCCCTGCAACCCTACAATTTTGAAATATAACACCAAGCAGGAAAGAAACACCTTAACGCTGATTATCTATCACGTTATGGTGCAGATGATAATCTGGTAATAACAGACTCCGGAGTTAAAGTAAGTAAGTAATGAAAGTAATGAATAAGAGATACTTTTAATTTGGTATCTCTTGAAGAGTATTTTTGTTTAAGGGATTCTGGAGTGGAACTTTGGGAGAGGGAGGGCTAAAGCTCCATCTCCCTTTCAAAACGTAATTGAGATCTATTCCATCACAGAAATTGTAAAAGAAACGAATGATGATGTTATTGAAAGAATCCATTGGCTTCTTCTTGAGTGGGGAGGAATGTGACAGATAACTCCATATACCAGGCAAATCTAATTTTTTTTTTAAGTCTGTTGCAACAGCCCTTTTTATTCTCCTCCTTTCTTGCTGTAACTCCTCATCTTTCTTTCCACATTATATAGGCAGGCCACCTATATAACGTTCTTTCTATCCCTTAAGTATTCTTGCCCTGGTACATGAAGCTCTGCACAGTGCTTTCTTTTGTCCCCCTCTTCAGAACCTTCCTAATGTGAGGTATACAGAAATACAATAGTTATTTAAAATGAGTATTTCTATTTCATTTGGATATGGGAATTGTAAGCACTTATTTATATCCATGGTGTGCATCCTGTAATGACCCTTTATGTATGCAAACCCTTGTATGGTCTTGGTTTGCATGCCATTTAGCATTAGGTACCCCCATCAGCATAATGTCCTCAGAGTTGTATTTGTCTGCTGAAGGGGTGCCCAGTCCCCTCGGCATCATTCCCCTCCAACACAGACAGGCTTTCTTTGCCAATGGGGTGCCCAATCCCAGTTGGCTCTAGCCCCCCCCAAGAAAACCCCAGGTGGCACACTGGGAGCCTACCCCAGTGTGGCAAAATGTACTTGTGTGCCCTGAAAATAGAAAACCTTCCCCCAAAGTTTTTTATTTTATTTGTACCTGCAAAACAAGAAAACACTCCCTCATTCGCGGCACCACCTTCCCCAAACCCACACCCACTCTCTGCACACCCCACCTCCCTACATCCACCCTCACCCAATACGTACCACCAGAGGTTGGCGCAGCAATCTTTGGTGGAGCGGAACATGTCTGCACTCTTTAAAGCTGACCACAAACTGAAGAAATGCCGGTAAGCTGTATAATGCCATCAATGGTTTTTTTCAACTTAGGTGGATATTCGCCATTTTTTGACTTTTGGCCCCAGATTTTCAACATGGGGTTATTAGGACCCTTCTTCATGAAATCAGTCACTGTCATTTCTTTATTCGGTCCCAAAAGATGATTTTGCAGTCACTCTGTGGAATCACCTTCGGGACTGATTAACAAATAACAGTGCCAACTGTTCATGAGGTAGGCTCCCAGAAAGCCTATGTTGCAGATTTGGTGAAAAAATTCCAAAAATGACTGTGTTATTAGAGTGCATTGTGCAGTTTCAATGCATACGTAACTTCAAGAATTTTAGTATTTTCACTCCAGATTTTCAACATTGCCATTTTTCACACCTCCTTATGAACAGTACAGCTGTCATTTTTCATATCCTGAAATGTATTTTCAGCATCTGGCACACGATGGCATGGTCACTGTGGGAAACCAACATTTGGGACAGATTAAGAAAATCACAGTTTCACTGTTTCATGAGTGGGGGTCCCAAAATGCCTATGTTGAAACTCCGGTGAAAAAATTCTAACAAATGACTGTGTTATGAGCGTGCATTGCGCAGTTTCTACTCACACTTGTAAGTCGAGAATTTTTAATATTTTTAGTCCAGATTTTCAATATTACCATTTTTTCACACCTCCTTATGAACAGTACAGCTGTCATTTTTCACATTCGGTCCAAAATGTGTTTTCGCACATCTGGTACACAATGGCGCATTCGTCGATAGTGCCACTGTTCATGAGGTTGGGTCACAAAAAGCCCATGTTCAAAATTTGCAGTGAAAATAACCAACAAATTCCTGGGGCATTAGGGTTTTGAACTGTATTGCCCCACCCTGTAGAGACTGACAGGCACCAGGGGTGTGACTTGGGATTATCAGCTGTAATGTTCATGCCAGCCACTGACAGTCATCGAGGTGTACCTTGGACTCTTCAGCCCTGAAGTTCACTCCATTACCCTATAGTGCACCCCTCTCAGGGTATTTCCTTATGAAATGGGGTGAGCGTAAGGCCCGAAGACCCCATTGCACACCGCAACACTTGTCGGTGTCTGCAGGGTAGGGTGAGGTGAAATGGTGCGAGTGTTATGGCTGATGACCCAAAGGCACACCTCAATGCCTGTCAGTCTCTGCAGGGTGGGTGTGGGTTACGTCAGTTCAGTACTTCACTGCCATTCCTATTATGCATCTCTAACCTCTGCAATACCAATGCCAATGCCAGTAAGAGAACATTCGGCAGTGACAAATGCTTGTTTGTAATTGCTGGTGTGGAGGTTTAGATTATATTTCTGGCAGCTTGAAAGACAAAGGCATTTTTTAGCCAGAGTGCATTTTTTTTTTTGAAGAAATTGAACTGTACATGAATAAAACACAGTTGAAAATACTGCAGTTGAAATATTTTTTGTGAAACAACGCAATGCAACAGTTTCTTTGGGGAATTTCATATCAGCTGGATTTCGGGTTATTATGAATTGTCATATCAACCAGATTTCAGGTTATTATTGCATTTGGAGCATAATAACCCAAAATCCAGTTGATATGCATTTTTAACAAAACAGTAATCTGGCTGATATTTATGGTCACCAGTAATTATACAGTTTTACAGAACCTGACTCCACTGACCTACAGTAACCTAACCAGACCTAAGTAGGCAGCTTTAGAAAATCTAAAGTCAAATGATTCTATCATCATCAAAGCCGCAGATCAAGGCAGTTGCATGGTAGTCATGAACATAAATGACTTCACCAAAGAGGCTCTAAGATAGTTACAAGACATTAGATTCTATCACAGTTTAAGAACAGACCCTACAAATGAATTTAAACTACTATTGGTGACACTATTGTTACAGCTTATTAAAGGGTCTATGAAAATAAAAAAAGAAACTTTTAACCAATAAAGATCCAGTTCAAGCAACTCTTTACTTACTTCCAAAGTTCACAAATCTCTTATACAGCATCCAGGATGCCTGATAGTCAGTGACATTGGGTCACTGATGGAGCCCTTGTTGCAGTTCCTGGATGCAAATTTGAGACCCTTTGTCCACAGCCTTCCTGCTTTTATACAAGACAATACATGTGTCCTGTTAAAACTCAAGAGGTCAATACTACAAAACTACCATTCTGGTCACTTAGATATAGAGGTGCTCTATACAAGTGTTCCCATGATGGTACCCTAGATGCTGCAGCTTTACCTTAACCAGAGAGAACCAAATGTTTTGCCTCCTACAGATTTTTTTAGTAAAACTACTAGACTATGTACTTACTGACATTGGGCCCTATGTACTGTTGGTGCAGAGTAGCTACACATGTGAATGGGGGAGAGTAGCCACTCTGCACCTACTGCGCTTACCATGCGGCATGCACGAGGGGGGTGCGCAGACCCACCACACCTGATCTCCTACATCTGTGGACAGCTCCACACTGGGCGTGTTCTGGGGGTGTGCCAGCACTATACAGTATTCACTAACCCATGTAGTGCTGGCCACATGGGTGCAGAGAGTGGTGCAGGGTACACCAGGGAGACCCTGCTGTAACCCATTGTGTGCCCCCATGGACAGAGGCATCTGGTCACCGGGGACTAGGACAGGGCACATCATTCCTGGGCAGCAGGAGGCAGCAGGAGCAGCTGGAAGGGCAAGCACATGGAATTAACAGGAGTAGAAGCACTGGGAGCAGAGGGTGCTGCGCGGTCTGGGTGTGTGCAATCAGCATGCACAGCCCCGGACTCATGCCACCCATGCATGGGATCCACTTGGCCCTGGGGAGCATCCCATTGGATGCCCACCTGGGATGACAACTCCTCCCATGGCTGCCCTGCGGAGTCCTGCTTGCTGAGGGGAGGAGCCACGGACAGGTGGCTGGGATTGGCGAATGCTGGTATGGGCACACCTGTCCATGGGTTGCAGGGGCGTGGGCAGGGTATGCACATTTCACACATACCTACAGTATGCTGCATTCATGCATAGGGGCCAATGTTTTTATGTTTAGCAAGGAAATGTACCAACAGATTAAAGGGATTGCAATGGGGGCTACTTGTTCCCTTCTTGCAAACTTGTATGTAGGGGAATGGGAGGAGATGTTTGTACTTAATCCTGGAACTAACCCATTGTTTACTAAAATAAGGTTCAAAAGGTTTACTGATGATATCTTGTCATTATGGGATGGTAATTCGCAAGAACTACAGTGGTTTGTTGATTTTTTACATAATATCAATGAGCATTTGAAATTCACTAATTCATATAGGAATTCTTTTATACATTTCTTGGACATCACTCTGTACAAAGGACCAGATGGTATGATTCAGACAAAACTGTTTAGAAAAGATTTTGCAAGAAATACCTCACTGTTGGCAAATAGTTGCCACCCCCACCATGCGATAAGACATCCCCAAGAGACAATTCATGTGCATTAAGCGCAATTGTAGCCCCACAGAAACAGAGGATTTAAATGAAAGATTAAAAGAAAGGCTACAAGATGTCAGACATATAGTTTTCTCCAAAGAGATTGTTACTAACATGAATAGAGATACACTGAGAAACAGTCACATGAAAAAATAACAGTAATAGACTTAATTTGGTAACTACTTACTCAGCACAGTCAAATATAGTACACAATATTATTTTTAAACCCTGTCTTTAGAGATATCACCTCACAGCCCCTTAGGATAGCCTTTAGGAGGCTACAATAATAGGAGATACATTCCACACAGCCACTACAGGGAACCATTGAAAGATACCTGGCTCACACAAGGTGCACAGGGTTGTCATCAATGCAAAAGGTGTACATTTGTAAACATGTTCAAACTGAAAAAGTTTTACCAGTAAAAACTGAAAAAGAGTTTGATGTTAGATAATAACCTGTGACACCAGTGGAGTGATTTACTTGGCTACCTGTAGCTGTATGGCCTTTTACGTTGGTAAAGCCACAAGGCATTTTAAAGTGAGAGAGAGTGAGCATATGAGGGCCATAGAGAGGAAAGATGTTACATATACCGCTGCCAATCACATTAAATCAAACAGAGATGGCAGAGCTCGTACCTTCTCTTTTATGGCAACTGATAAAGTAAATTCCCACTTCCCGGGAGGCAACTACAATGATTTAGTGCTACAAAGAGAAGCATTTTGGAGCATTAATCTGAAAGCAACATACTACCCAGGCCTCCATACTGGCTTTGATCTAAAACCCTTTCTAAGAAAGAGAAAATGATGACCCCATAAATAAATGTTTTCTCGCTATGTTTTTTTAATAATGTATTGATGTATTTATTATATGACATATTATGTGATGGTTATTTATTATATTTTTCTATTCTATTCACACTATTTTACCCTCACTTTCCCTTCCCTCCTTTCTTCACTCCATCTTCTTCTTCTTTCCCCTCTCTACTTTCTCCCTCTTGTTTTAACCACATAGTATGGCTGTAATTTACATGTGATATTTATCATCCAGTCATAAGAGTTTCTATCAAATGACATCATCATGACATCAGCACTTCTTTACTTTTAAGCTAATATGTGTTAATCTGCATCAGCTTTTGATAAAATAATATTGTCTGAAATGTGTCAAGTGAGCAGACCATGTGTATCTTGGAATCAACTATTTCTTTATGGAACTTTGGAGCCACTGTGATTTCTACAGTGGTCGTTGAGTCCCATTTTTACCAAATGACTTTCATGATTTGGCTAGAGCACCACCTCTCCTTGTGCAGCCTTTGTGTGTTTCTATATACTGATATTGCCATTTGCAGCAATTGTTTCTCAGAACTATTATGTATGCGGTTAGGTGCACACAGCAGTGGCAGCTGTTTGTTATTGACTGTGTGTGACTTATGTGATGGCCTGTGTGATGGCCAGTAAGATTTCTGTCAGTTCTTATTTAAAAGCGCTGCTGAATAGAAGACATAGTAGAAAACAGCACCACCTGTTGGACCAGATAGTGTACCATACCACAGTACACTGGGACATGCAATGCAGCTGCACTCATGGCTAGGGTGGGTGAGCTCTTTCTGATGCTCATTTGATCATTTGCTGTTTGTTTTGTTTGCCTCATCTCCACTGGAACATCCAATAAAAGAATATACCTAGCATTAATAAAAAAATATCTTTGCTGCTTGGTATTGGTAGGTAGTGGGGGTATCACATCACAGCAGTGATGGGAATACAATGAAGACCATCACAGTGACATTTCCAAAAGTTCACTGTGATGGTCCGCTGGGTTCCCAACACTGCTGCCTCTGAGGTGTTTGGCCCCTCCCGAACCAACTCTGACTCGGAGTTGGTTATTTTAAGCCCATGGAATGCGGGGGGGGGGCAGAGCCCCCTGCATTGGAGAGTGTGGGGGGCAAAGCCCCTAACAGGAAACACAGTTTACTCCAGCAATGGCACAACACCAATTGGCGGTGTTGTGCAGTCGCTGTACTGACAGTTGCTGTGTTCCATGTTGCTGCGGCCTGGTGAAACTGGTAGTGGGTACCTGCCATCTCTTTCACTCTCTCTCTCTCCATCTCTGTCTGTCTCTCTATCTCCCAACACTCATGGACCAAGGCCGGTATGCCACCAAATGTGACCATGAAGGAGTTACTGATTGCTTTGCTTTAGCAGTTTTTAGTTTATTTCTCATACAAAAAATGAATTAAATTATTCATGTTGGGCCTCTGCATTAAATATTGCAGAGTTTGGCCCCTTTTAGTGCATTTTATTACAATTATTCAAATATTTATAAATAATCAGAACTAATCAGGACTAGTCAGAATCCCACTGCGTTCCAGTTCTAATTTAATAAGGTTCAGATCTGCATTAAGTTCTTCCAGCCCTGGTGGGCATGATTTGTTTCACAAGCCTGTGTTCTTACTAGACACCGGGCCAGATATTCAGAAATGCACCAAAGGCCAGCGCAAGTCTGGCGCAGTGCAAATCTGATGTGCACAGGTGCAACAGGAGCAATATTCAGAGATTGCATATGTTGTAGTGAGCCAGCGCAACCTGGCTGAATATGGCAGCACAACTGTGAATGCACCATGGCGTAACTAGAGGTGCGCCATGGCATGCACACACACACACACACACACACACACACACACACACACACACACACACACACACACACACAGTTGTACCACAGCAGCAGAGCAATGGGGGGCACAGCACAGAAAAGTGACCCAGGGACTGAACCAGGGAGGCACAGTGACAGGCCATAGGAGGCCACCCCTAGCTGGGCACAGCAGGGTGTTAACAGGCACCCACACCCCCGCCCCAGTATACAATAGTGGCACTGAAGGTAGGCAACAGGAGGTGCCAATGGCCAACAGAGGGCCACCAAGGGGGGGACAAACCACAGCACACAGCAGTGAACTACAGAAGCACAACATGCACCCTGACACATGCACACCACACGGACAGGCACAGGGCCATTGCAGCATGGCTCCGCATGCCACCTGCAAAACAGACACTGACACAGGCAGGTAAATCAAAATATTGTAATATAGAAATATGAACAGCAAATTATGTACAGAACAAAGGGGTGGGAAAGGGTAAGAATGTGAGGGATGCAATTCTTTGGCACTGTGCTGCAAAAGAATGGTTTGGTGTTTTGATTGAAATTTGAGGAACGAGCAAGATGTCACAAATGTGCCATTCACTGGTTTGGTAAAAAATATTACTGATAGCACTCTAAAGTTGACACTTTTCCCATAGGAAAAGATTACTGCGCCTGTTGCTTTACAAGAATTGTTTGGCACAGTGCTGCAAAATAACAGTTTGCTCTTTTGGGCTGAAATTTTGAGGGAAGAAAGTCAACATCCAAGAAATGTGCCTTTCCATGGTTTGGTGAAATAATAGTGCAGGGAGCCAGAGTTATGCCACTCCGAAGTTCTCTTTTTTCCCCATAGGATAACATTATGGAGTTCGCCACGCCTTTCAGGGCCCGTATCTCGGAAACGGTGTGAGATATGGACTTTTTGTCTGAAAAATACTTGGCCCCTATAAAACTAGCCAGGAAAGTCATAAATCATATGACTTTTAAATTTTTTTTCCACGTCGTACGGTTCCTGAGATACAAGCAGTTTAGTATTCCAACTCCTAATTTTGTGCTCCGAGACCCATTATTATTCATACATTCTTTGTACTCACTCTCTTTCTATATGCAGATTTTGGGAAAAATTATTGTGTGTTTTTGTATAAGTGTTATGTTTTGTGCTTCTCTTTGTGGTTCTGTACCTGCTTCAGTAAGTTTTTTGTGTCTATGCCATCTTGTGTCTTGCCGTTTTGCTTTCATTTGTGCTTGTGTTTATATAATGTTATTTATTTGTCTCTACAGTAGTATTTATCTTTGTGTTTTGATTTGTGGTACCATGCGCATTAACATTTGTGTTTGCTGGCACTGTGTTACAATGTGTGAAGACATCATGTGGCAGGAGCACCCACGCTCCTGCTGCTGTGTCACATTTAGTGTATTTCAGTACTGTTCATGTTTGTGTTTTGTATGGTGGGAGTGCGGGCTATGAAGGGCCCTGTGCTATTTTCACTGTATTACATTCAGTATTTCACAGTACTGTTTATGTTTGTATTCTGTGTGATGGGACTGCAGGGGCCGAAGGACTCTGCACTCCTGCTGTTGTATGACATTCAGTGTGTTTTGGTGCTGTTTATGTTTGTGTTTTGTGTGGTGGGAGTGCGGGGCCCAAAGGTCCCCGTGCTTCCGCTGCTGTATCACATTTAGTATATTTCAGTACTGTTTATGTTTGTATTTTGTGTGGCAGGAGCGTGGGGCCTAAAGGGCTCCGCGCTTCTGCCACTAGCACATTTTGTATTTTACACAGAGAGACAGACACACCTGGAAGTAGTGGGGAGAGAAAGGTGACAGTAACAATCACAGACTTGCTGCATGTTAAGTGAAGAGCCACAGGCAAAGAAGGAAGATGCAGAACAGTTGTACACCTCCCTGATTACAGGTAAAGTGTAGTTATCATAGTTGTCACTTGAATGGACTCAGTCAGGGACTGTCTCTTCAAACTGCAACAGCAGGTACTGGATCCTAAGTACAGACCCACAGCAGAGCTGAGGGTATGAACATCATTCGTAGACATCAGTGATTGCAGGGACACTCAAGTTAGCACAGTTAGTGTTTGTGTTGGCTCAGAGAGGTTATGCCCTCACCAAAATTTGTACTGCATCATGAGTACTGATGCACAGTAAGACTGAAGCAATTGATATGAATGGTACACCTCTGTAATTGTTGGTACACACACGTTAGCACAGTTAGAATTTCTATATCCACACACAGGCAGTTTTACCACACATACCAGTTACTGATCCTGAGTGTACAGCCACAAATGCATGTCCTTAGGTACAATGTCACACAGCTGTCTACACCAGGTACTGCACTCTGACTGTTGACTGACAGTAAATGTAAGCATGGTACATGATAGTTAACTTAGTTAGGAATTACAGGAGATCTGTAACTCAGTGTCTGAACACCTAGCCCACATATTGCACACTGAGTTGACAGTGCAGAAAAAAAATCATGGAGGTGTAGAGTGTGATGGGGGAATTGCACTTCCACACCTCTTGCTGCATCCTAAGTAAACAGCCACAGGAAAAAATAGGCAATGTACATCAGCTGTACAGCTCTCTGATTACAGGAATAATCCAGTTAGCATAGTTGTCACTTGAATGGGTTCGGACAGGCAATGTGTCTCCAAATGTGACAGCATCTAGTACATTGTAAGTGGAGATACACAACACAGGTGAGGGAATGAACATCTTAGTGGAAATACAGAACACAGGTGAGGGTTTGTTCATCAATGGTACACATCAGCGATTGCAGGGATGCTGAAGTTACCTCAGTTAGGATTTGCATGGATTTAGGCAGCTAGAGATGTTGCGCCTTTTAAAATTTGTAGTGCATTATTATTGTTTATCTATAGGAACAATAGGGGACTGGAGATCTATGGCACACCTCTGTAATTGTAGGTACAGTGAAGTTACCACAGTTAGCAGTTGCATGAGCTCAGCCAGGGAATTGCAGTAGACATAGCAGTTACTGCATCCTAACTGTTTAGCCACAGCTGCATAGTGTTAGGTAGTGATGTGCGACACCTTGCTACAGTAATTATTGTATGCTGAGTGGAGAGGCACAGGGAAAAGTAAGTGTGTTGCTGACTTCTTAACACTGTTAGGAATTATGGGAAGTGTGACATGCAATGTGCCACATCATAGCCTATGTTGTGGATACTGAGTGGACAGCATAGCAACAAAAATAGTACATGGACATGTAGTTGTGGTACTATTTGTTGCAGTTGATTTGCATGCTTACTAGAAACAATAGTTACGCTCTAATGTTATTATGCTATGTTTCAGTAAAGACTCAACACAGGTGGTTATGTTTTAAAAAGATTTATTGCCAATTGGTGAAAATGAAAAAGGTCCAATTAAGATTGTATTTTCTTTACAAACTCAGTCTCACAATACAATCCTTGCATGTGTGTAATCATTGCTTGGAATCTATCTAAATGTGTCATATTTATAGCAACTAGGTTCGATGAATTGGAACAAGTATGTACATATTGTAATACAGCATATAAATAAGGTAGCATAAGAAGGTTATTTGGTCAATTAAGTGTGATTGTGTTGCAGGGTTCACATCTTTAGGTAAAGTGTTGACTATCCCTGCAGTGTTTTCCCATGTTCTGTTGCCATGGTTGTTATCTTCCTTCTATGCATATACCTGATTCTTTAATAATGGGTCACTGTCTTTAATGAGGTGACCTGTTTTAGCACTGAACTTTAAGCGTTCACTACTGTTTGTGGGAAGAAGTGCTTTCTGACATTCCTGTTGAACTTGTGACACTCAAGCTGAACCTGTGGCTCTTCATTATATTTTTGCTACTGAGGTTGAAGAGATTTTAGTTAACAATATTATTCATATGTATTAAGTTGATGACTTTTCTAATTACGTGTCATCCATTAGTTGTGTCCTATATTAATAAAGGTATGTCGGAGCTTCTAAGTAGTGATTACACAATTAAACAGTAATGTTCAGTTGTTATTGTGTGACTGATAATGTATGCTCCTGGGGTGGGCGAAAAACCAGATGCTAAGTGTTCAAGTAATAGAATATAAAAATCTGATTTCAGTGACATTAGATAACTGGTGTGTTCAGTTAAATATTTAATGATATGTCACTGACTAGGGGCATATGGAAAATTCCCACCGACCCCTCAATAGAGGTGATAATAAATATTGTCAGAAACAGGTATGAAGTGCTTTGTGATCAGTAACAGTGTCTGATTTACAACTGTCAGTATTTTACCATAGGTTAGAATTACTTGTATGACAAGTACAAAAGATTTCATATTATTACAGACACAAAAAATTTCTTTCAATTGTTACATTGGTTTCTATGTTAGCTCTGAACTAGTATGTAAAAGAATGTGCATGGTATGCTGTTTTTATCAAAGATATGGTTCATTGAACTTAATCAGTATAGTATTGTATTATATGTTAAGCATTCATTTGTACTTTATTCTTATAGTAATAGTTTTACTAGAACAATAAAAGTAGTTAGCAACAATGGTAACGTGGAATAAGAATGTAAATATAATTTACATGTAATTATAAAGGCATGTCAAAGTCAGTTAATAAGATGCAATCATTAAGTATTTACTCTTGCTTCATTTAACTTGTTGCATTATGACTAAAGACTGTTATTTTTACATATGTACAGTTTCAGTATAACAAATAAAGCAGGCATAGTTCAACACTGTTGTGTGGTGAACAAATTATGCTGTTGTCTACATGTCAACAGCTAATAGACAAAAACAACTGGTGATAGACAACTTCTGACAGACTGTACCGTTTGGTGAAGGAGAGATGTGTTGCACAGTTATTTACGATAGTAAGTGAGAACTATTGTTTCTCTGCAGAGAGAAAAAGTTAGAAACTGGCAGCAACTTTTTGTTATGTATGGGTATGATACAGCTACAAGAAAATATATGTACAGAAGAGAAGAGGCAGTAAGGCCTCTGTTTTGAGATGTACAGTCTTTGATAGACATGTAAGCATGGTTTCTATAGTGACTGTGAATACTGTTGGCGTCAATTGAAGCCACTACAACAATTTCCGTGTTGTCACTGATCCACACAAGATCTTAGATGTCATAGTGCATGAAATGTGTCTGCCAGTATAGCATTTTGTTGACATGCTATGGTTTCTTGAGAGTCGTAGATTGGAAACAATTGTACTGACCTACGACTGTTTCTGTCACAAAGTAGCCATTTAAAAAATGCAACGTGTTCTGTCCTATTCTTCTGAAATATGAAGGTCATCATAATTCTTCAATATTAGAAGATATGCATTTTTTTAAGTGTCGTGGCAGTCTCTGTTTAAAACTGCTTGTAGAGTTGTCACACTCTACCCATCCACTTCTGTACCTTAGTAAACAGGTGTAATGGCCAGAATGCATGGATTGACCATGGTGATAGATTATACTGTGAGTGGCAAACACTGATTGGTTAAAAACTATTCTACCAGCTGTGTAATCTGTGGTAGGAGTGTCAACTCTGAGCCCGTTGGAGTCAAACCTGTGCAACATAAGCAACAGATATTGAGATGAACTCCTGATACATATGGACTGAGTGCATCTGCTTCCACACCTTTTACAGGAGTGACCACATTGAGCATTGGTGAATAGCTGTCGAAATTTGACACTTTTGGCTTGAGGGGCAAAAAGAGTAATCCACAGCATGTCTTCTGTGGTTTCACACTGTGAATGGCCACATGAAACACATACATATTTGGTTACATATGACACTGTGAAGTAGTGTCGCATTGGGGTGCCGTTTTCATCCAAGTTGTTTATGATAGCCATCATAAACTCACTAGTGTCTTGTTGTATGTCAGCAGCAAATGTACTACAGCCACCATATGTACCTAATGCCTGTTGTAGTGGTGTTAGTGACTGTACATTGTTAGACTGGTCAGAAGTCATGTTGACAATCTGCTTCAAAGTGTTTGATAGGGGATTGTCTTGTGAAGCAGATGTTGCCTGCGCAAAGTGTGGCATGTGAAGAAAAACTTGCATAGCTGAGTTAGCATAGCAGTTCACTCTAGTGCTGTTGTCAAAGACTGGTACAGCAGCTACACCAACTGATTTCTGATGAATTGCTTGCCTGGATGTTTAGTTGAAGTTGTGACCTTTGTTGAACTCTTTTTGAGTTGAATTACCTCTGGAAGCTTGTGGCTGTTTGGTGACACCTGTAGATTTGACTGAACGATGTGAGACAGCCAGATATCTAGGCAGTGGTATTAAAGACATTTGTGGCTGATGCAGAGTACGTAACCTGTTGTACTCAAGAATACGCGCTTGTCAGCTCATATCGTCTGAGGTGCTAGCGTTATAATGTGCAACCCAGAAAGACTTCGAACATGTGAAAGTGCCACATAGCTCATGCCATCCTTGAAAATGTCTGTACCTATGTCCACCATTGCTGAATCCAAGCTCAAACCCTGAGATTTGTGAATAGAAACAGCATATGCAAACATAATGGAAACTGTTTCCTGTTTATATAGATATCCTTAAATACCTGGAATTTTACCCATTCTATGTGTACAGGCTGTTCCATATTGTCAAAGTGAACCACAAGTGTCTCAATGTATGTCTTCTGGACATTGTAGACAAAGTCAGTGATGTTTCTCATGGCACCATTTACCATGCCTCATTCAACATCTAGATTATGTCGTAGCATGATACGTGCATTCCTACAAAGTGTAAGAACAGCTTCTAGGCCAACTGTGCGTGAAACATCTGACTTGAGTTCACTGAGTTGTTCAGTCATCTTTGCTACTAGGTTGTGACTAAGAATGACACCATCAACTGGGTCAACAGCATGGAGAGTTACAATTTCTTGGCTTTCTCTCTGCAGCATAACATTGTTGAATTCAGTGCATTTCTTTAGTTGTGGCATTAAGCACACTATCTGTCTTCCTGTAGAGTATACATCACTGAAAACATTACATGCTGTTTCTATAGATGCAGTATCTACTGTGATTCTCTGATCGTTTAACATAGCAACATGTTCTGGTGATAGAGAACCTGTTGACTTCATCTAAAAGTGATTTGTAAGCCAGTTCACCACTTTGTCGCATGTTCTCATACAACTCAACATAGGTAAATAACTCCTCAAATGTTATACCCTGCAATGCAACCAAGAATATTCTCAGCTTGCTTGGCAGTTAGAGTTGTAAACACATGCTCTGCATTAACTGGTGCAAGCTGTAAAGATCTCCCAAAACAACTATACTTTTGCCACCAAATGGTATTCCATCATCAGTACCTAAGATCTCCTACAGACGTAGATGAATACAGGCAAGCATTGGAGACCATGCTGATTTCATCAATGATGAGTAACTTCATCTTTGTGAACATGGAATGGAGCTGAGATGCAACCTCAAATGACAGCTTACGATATTCTCCAGTTTTGCCATATTCCACTGGCAACGTAAAGAGACAGTGTAATGTAACTCCACCAATGTTGTATGCAGCTAGTCCTGTGGGAGTAGTAACAGCAACAGACATTGATGACCCTGTCAGGCTCCATATTTCAGCAGTGATGACTTCAATAAGGAAACTCTTTCCTGTGCCAGCTGAACCACTAACAAAGATTAGTAGTGGCTTATAGTCACAACAGTCATGTTTTTTTGTTTCATATAGCAGGCCATGATGAACAGTGTCAACTACTTGAGAATGAACTGCATGCTGCTGCTGATTTAGTCTTTCTCTCAAGTCAGTTGGGTTGACAGTGAGTGTGTTCCATGTTGCATGGCTGTCTCAGTTTCTGAGATTAACACTTCTGGGGCATTTAAAGGCAGAGGTTCACCTAGAACAGCTTGTCCTTCTGGATCAAGGTTGTCTTGTGAACTAACAGGAGTGTCTTCCTGAAGCTGCTTCTCTGCCTTCTCAAGCTGTTCTTTCTTAGCCTCTAGTCTCTGTATGTATGTCTCTGAGTATTCTGTTTTTAAAGTCTCGTAACTGAGATTGAATTCTTCCTCGAATGTATCACAGTTACCTTTTAATCCAGACTCACTCCTCCAGGGTCTAAATAGGAATAGGAGAGCAAAGTAGTAATGTTCTCTGCTCTCTGATGTGTCTAGATGCAGCTTACAGTGGTCTATGAGCCATGGCTTGTGTCTCGTTATGAGACAGCGATCCACTCCCTTCATCTTGTAAATCTGGCATATTGAGTCAGGTGATATATCTGCCTTGTAGTCATACCACTTAGCCACCTGAAAGAGACACATGTCATCTATGTTGTTGTGTCTACATGGGTAGTATGTGTCTATCAGGTTATTCTTCAAGATATGTTTTGAAGAAGATCTATTGGCAGCGAGCTCCTCAATTTCAGCATGGGGAATTAGTACATGTTTGCATTTCTCTTTGTAGTTTGCACTGAGAAACTGGACAGCATCAGACTTCCGGTACAGATGTGTACCCATTAAATGGTCACTGGCTTCATAAGCTCCACATTCTCTGTGTGAAAGAGTCTCTGCCAATGACCAGATCTGAGATGTCAGGCTTCTGCTTGAACTGGCAATATCTTTTCAAAGATCTTGCAAGCTAGTCTGCTCATGTTTGGTTATGTATGAAGTGATGTACCACACCAGGGCCAATGAGTTATCAACCACAAACTGAACATCTATGTTTGCTTGCCACATTAGGAGAAGAGTTGGGTTGTAGTCATTGATGTACACCTCTTTCTCATCTCTGGGTAACTCATATACCCTCTTGGTTGATTTTGCCTTCAAGTGGTGTCTCATTGCTGAGAAAAGCTCATTCATGGAACCATCCTGACAAACTCATCTAGGAAATCCGAATCGACATCGTGTGTACCAATTAGATTTGTTCTTTACTACTTGCCAGCAGTATTTTGCACAAATATGTCACTGGAACTTTTGAACCAACTTCCATAGTGTAGGACTGTCATACTTGTCTGGAATGTGACAAGTGATATATTTTTTGATGAATGATAGCACTTGTGCTGCTTCATGTTCACCTATGCATGGTGCATCCTTGATCCACAACAACATATGGATGTGAGGGGCACCCTGTGCTTGATACTCCATCCTCCAAAAGTAATGCTCTACAATACCAAGAGGTGGATTGTCCTTTGACAATATGAAAGTCAGAATGTCATGAAACCACTTGTGAAAATGCCTTGTGACAGACACAGCATCAAGTGAACACATTTCTCCTACAGTCATTGATGAGGCGCCATCGACATCAAAATTTGCCCACTTAACAGTTCAGTGAGCTCATCCCAGGCATATTCAGCACAACTAAGTGTGACAAACCATGTGGCTGCACCATACTCGCAGCATTGTTTGTCATCACTTCAGAGTGTCTGCGATACCAATATTCTTTGGTGCCTTGAAGACTTGAAAGAATGGAAGACAGATTCACTTGCATATTTTCATCTTTCTGCTTTAATTTCTCTAGAAATTGAGCAGCTGTTATTCCATCTAGTGGAGTTGTGAGATGAATAGTATGTGCAATAGATGCAGACAGACTGCTAAGTTCACTCTCCCAGAGGAGATGAAACAGGTACTGTATATTACGTCTGAATTTTCCATCTTTACTGAGCACATGGGTAGTGCGGTACTCAGCACCCTGTACACGCACTTCTCTTTCATCTAGATGTCACCTGACCCTTTTGGGAATAAGTCTGGGAAACAAGGTGCTTCTAGTGTTGCCTCCCAAATGCTGACAGGCTCAGCTTCCACCTGTTTAATTTGATAGAGATCAATGTTGTCTCCTACTGGATCCCTGCCATGCAGTGGGTGAATTGTGTACTGTTCATACACATTATAACTTGTCTGTCCACTGACCTTCTCAATCATTGGTTTACTTGTTTCTTAGAGATCATGTTGAACAGAGAAACTAGTCATGTGATCTGTGTCAAGGACTATATAGAAGGGATTGTTACTCTTTAAATAAGTAAGAGCAAGCTTTACCTTCTGTACATTGACATCTTGCCAGATGACCTTGGACTTTGTTGGAACACCATTTACAAGAATCACCAAACTATTTTCCGCAGAGATTGCTTCCACATTTTCCTGTAGAGGAAGTGGGAGATACATTATGGAACCCTTTAGAGACCTAACAAGTTCATTCTGTGGAATGTTCTGTGTGTCTTTGTGTTCAGACGTAGAATGGTTTGGAATGGTTTCATTGTCTGAATTAGAATGCGTTCAAACACATTCAATGTTGAAATCTCACTTGGTGTGACATGTGCCTCCATATTATTCAGCAGTGACCTTGGTGGCAAAATGTTAGACTTCAGTTTGGAGAAACAGTGCTTGCATAGCAGAATGGTGTTTTCTAACTGAAAGTCAGATTTCAGCAGCAAAAATGCTGAGAGACAGAACTATATGTCATTGTATGGTGACAAGGTTGGAGTTAACTGTGACTGTTTGTTTACTGTAGCACAAACAGTCACATGACATACATACAGAGTCAAACTTCTGAGACTTTGCTAGCTCAAGTTTGCTATTTATTGTCGCATTGTCTCAATATGTCAGTTTCAACACTGAAACAGATGTTTAGCAGAACTTGTTGACTGATAAATTGTTGTGTCTGGTACAGAAGTTACATGTTCAGATTGTTTGATAAATGTGATGGCACCCTGCATGTCACTGACTACAATAAGTAATTTAAACTAAACAAATTGTACTGATTTACAACTCATCGTACTTCATATACTCTGTACACAGTTTAGCATGCCTGTTTGATGCACTCCACGCATCTGCATGTTGTGAAAGACACTGTCACAAACACCACTATCGAGGTATGCTAGTGGGGACCCATAAGTCCAGTATGTGGAAGGATTTCACAATGGTCAATCTTGTTAAACAGTTTATATTTTCTTTGCGATCTGTAATCACAAATAGGTTGACAAACTGTTCAACTTTTTCAAATGACGATTGCCTACGGTTGCAGGTGTCATCACATGCCCATGACAGACAGTGCTGTTTATGGGACACAGTGGTTGCATCACAGTCATCATCTGTATCCATTGCTGTGTCATCACAGACACTGAGGACATTGACCAGCTTACCAGACTCATCGATGATGAACTTGGTTTCCTTTTTCTGTGAATAATAAGTTTCTTTCCAGAAATATGCCTCTGGGTGCTGTGTGTGCATCCAGTGACCTGTGAATACATCACATAAATTGTGCACAGTCAAAGAAGGATACTGTTGTAGCTTTTTTTGATGTCATACACAACTTTTCTGAATAGTTCAAGCACGAGACATCTTACACCATAAACACTGCAGTGCAAACACTGTTCTGTTAACAAATGTGAGTACTTTGAGATGCAGTTTCATCAAGGATAGATGACTCTTTGTCTTTTTGCGCTCATGTCTCATCACAGCAGCAATAAGTCTGTTAATCTTAGCTTTGCTTGCTAGTGATCAAAAATACTTTTGCTTTCTCAGATGGAAGTCACCAGGTGTGAGTTTACGTCGTTGTTTAGGAGGTCTGTTGATGGTTGCTGTTGCAATAGTTGTGTTTCGTCTGAGAAATCTACACAATTGTTTCAGAGGTAAGCATTTTTTACTTGCTCTTGAGGAAGTATGTGCTTTTGATGTGGAGTGAGTTGTTGTAGAGCTCGCTGTTGCAGTAGAACTCTGTTTTCTTTTATGTTCTGAACTCACATAAGTGTTTTCTTTATCACCCTTAGGCAACAGTGAAGTACTATGATACCTGTCTCATTTCCCTATACATCTACATCTGCATTTAGTAGGCATCTTTTGACATGTTAGTTCACAGTGGCAGTCAGCAATCTTACAGAAGTATCAGGCACCTGTATAAAAGACAGAGAGAAAGACAAAATTAGTATATGCATGTGTTTGTGCATTCTAACATTGTACATTGAGACATATGATTTAAATATTACATCTATTTAAAAAAATGTAAATATTTGAATAGCATTAGTTACTAACATTAACAGTTTTATTTTATTTGTATTACATTGTCTTGTATATCATTATCACTATAGCATATAGATTTTGTTCCGTATGATTTCACTGTTCAGTAATGAACAATTAGTATTATTCAGAATAATTTTTTTAGCTAATGCTGTCACACTGCTGGTTACACAATTACTATATTAACAATCTTTCTGCTAATGAGTAACACATTAATAAGTCAACTTTACACACTTAGCTTAAGTTAGTACATTTGCAATATTTTCATGTCACATTCTTAACATTGGCATTTTACTACATCTTCGTGTAAATTATACAGCTGTCAATTTTCACATCCTTGCTAAAATGTTTTTATACAGTTACAGTGTCCAGTGCTGCAGGTGGTGTGGGAAACCACTGTTCAGATCACACTGTGATAATGACAGTGACACTGGTCATGAGCAGAGGTATGGAAATGAGTACATATAAAATTTGGTGATAATACTCTGGTATATGACTGTGTTATGAGTGTGTGTACGAAGTGTACAACACACACTTGTACGTTAGTGCATTTGCACTATTTTCATGGCAGGTTGTCAACATTGTATTTCACCAACTCTTCTTGTGAACCATACAGCTGTCATTTTTCACATGCTGTCAGAGATGTGTTTTCGCACTTTGCCATAGAATAGCACAGCTGCTATGCAAAATGAGTGTCCATAGCAAATTACAAAAGTGACAGTGACACAGTCCATGAACAGAGGTCCTAAAATTACTATTTTGAAATTTTGGTGTGGATAGTCCATTAAATGACTGTTTTACAAGTGTGTGTAGGAACTGTGTAATACACACTGGTTAGTTAGCATATTTGTACTATTTTAATGGCAGATATCCAACATTGACATTTAGGCACACTTTGTTGTGAACTGTACAGCTGTCATGTTTCAAATTCTGCCCGAAATGTTTTTTTGCACTGAGCAACAGAATGACGCAGTTGCTATGTAAAATCAGTGTTTGGAGCAAATGACAAACATGACAGTGACAG
Organism: Neoceratodus forsteri; assembly: GCA_016271365.2. Lineage (NCBI taxonomy): Eukaryota > Metazoa > Chordata > Ceratodontiformes > Ceratodontidae > Neoceratodus > Neoceratodus forsteri. The sequence goes on along the minus strand of CM028133.1, from coordinate 145,722,144 downwards.
TCTTCAAGAGCAGAGGTCGTAAAAGTACTATGTAAAAATGTTGGTGTGAATAGTACATAAAATGACTGTTTTACGAGTTGCATAGGAACTGTGCAATGCACACTTGTAAATTAGTGTATTCGCTGTGTTTTAATGCCAGGTTCTCAACATCGACATTTTCCCATAGTTTGTTGTTAACTGTACAGGTGTCATTTTTGGTATCATTCCCAAGATGTGTTTTTGTACTTTGACAAAGAATGGTGCAGTCGCTATGCAAAATAGTGCTTGTAGCAAATTACAAAAGTGACAGTGACACTGTTCATGAACAGAGGTCATAAAATTACTGTTCTGAAATTTTGGTGTGACTAGTCCATTAAATGACTGTTTTATGAGTGCATGTAGGAACTACGAATGCACCCTTGTAAGTTAGTGTATTTGTACTATTTTTATGTCAGGTTGTCAATACTGACATTTTTCCACACTTTGTTGTGAACTGTACAGCTGTCATTTTTCATATCCTGCCCGAAATGTATTTTTGCACTTTGGCGCAGAATAGCACAGTCGCTATGCAAAATCAGTGTTGTGAGCAAATAACGAAAATGACAGTGACACTGTTCATGAACAGAGGTCCTAAAAGTACTATGTTAAAATTTTGGTGTGAATAGTCCATAAAAGCACTGTTTTATGAGTGTGCATGGGAACTGCACAACGCACACTCGTAAGTTAGTGTATTCATAGGATTTTAATGCCAGGTTCTCAACATTGACATTTTGCCACAGTTTGTTGCGAACTGTGCAGGTGTGATTTTTCTTATCCTGCCCTAAATGTGTTTTCGCAATTCTGCTGCAGGATGGTGTGGTCTCTCTGTGAAATCACTGTTCGGAGTACATAACTAAAATGACAGTTGCACTGTTGTTGAGCAAAGGTCCTAAAATGACTGTGTTGAAAATTTGATGACAATACTCCATGAAATGACTGTTTTGTGAGTGTGGTTAACAACTGCCAAACAATGCATTCCTGCAAGTCTGTTGCACGGTGCCGTACTCAATGAACAAAATCACCTTTTGTGGGTACATTTACAAAATCACAACACTATACGTCTCCACTTGTGACACTGGTAATGCAGTGTGACAATGTTCAGCATTGAAAAATTGCTTGTTTTTGCCATAAATCATCAAATTCTGTTGAAAATTGAACATTTTGGAAAAGTAGTGTTGTGTGCACGAAAGTGTCGCAAAAAGTAGTGTTGTGCATTTGACAGTGTCGCAAATAGTACTGTCGTGCGTTTGACAGTATTTCAAAAGTACTGTCAAACATTTGACAGTGTTGCAAAAAGTACTGTTGTGCATTCGAAAATGTCGCAAAAGTACTTTTGTGTGTTCAACAGTGTCGCAAAAGTAGTGTCGTGCGTGCGAAAGTGTCACAAATTTTAAACTAGGGAGTGGAAAGTGCATTCATTATCGAGTCAGATCTGATTGTATTTGAGTGACAGCTCATTCTGCCAATGTTATGCTAGATTTGTCAGGCCGTGTGAGCCAACCAATCAGAGATGGACAACACTGAAGAAGAAATCAACAGCAGCCATCTTAGTTGATACTGAGAGACAGCATTTTGAAAACTGTAAGTACATTATATTTTATTAAGCATTTTCCTAGTATGATAAAAAGTGTTAGTGACATGTAAATACTATTAATCAAAATGTTTTTTGGTGCTGTATTTGATTATGTTGCTTGTTATAACCTAAGATGCAGTATTCTTTGGGTAAAACTATTTAAAGTCAGATAGTAGTTTAGTACTTACTTGTACAGATACAGCTACAAATAGAGGGAGATATGAAGCTGCACGTGGACCCATAACAGAAGAGGGAACCAATCAGACATGTTTCTGTAGTTGTAATTGTTTAAAACTGCCTATGGAAAGGATGCATTTTTCCCACCTCTTAATGTTTGCACATTTTAGCTGTAGCAGAAGTGTAGTAATAGTCAGTGCATAGCCTGCATTGGTTAATGAAGGCAGATTACTAGCCAATGTTTTTTTTTTTATTTGTGTGTTATGAATCAGCCCAGTGAAGCTGGCTTGAAGTTAGGAAGGAAAATATCAGTTTTACTTTCACTACTGCCTAGGAACTGCAGGGTGAACACTGACTTTTTTGGTAGCTCTCTGTCCACTTCTGAGTTTGAAACCTGAGAATGGCAGAAAATAGCAAAAGGACTTTGTGGATAGTTGGAAGTAGTATTGTGAGACAAGCGTCTGAGTATGCTCAAAATAGTGATTTTGGGAGAAACCTGCCACTCCCAAATTGCTCTGTAAAGTGGTTTGGTAGGGGTGGAATGAGGTGGGAGTGCCTCATACCAACCATGCACAGACTTTTGAGTACTCCGCCTCATCAAGACAAATTGCTGATACATCTCGGAGGCAATGATTTGGGCACCAAACGCTGGGTATATTTAGTAACAGAAGCAAAATTGGACCTTGTTTCTATTATGAGTATGTTGCCTACCTGTAAAATCATTTTTTCAGTTATTACAGATCTTAGGGTTTGGCAAGCAGAACACCATATGTACCAGATTGAAAGAGCCTGAAGAAAAGTCAACATTCAAATATCTGCATTTCTACTTATGTCTGGAATGTACACCATACGTCACCCAGAAATTAAGTATTGTTATGAATGGCTATTCCTACTAGATGGTGTACATTTCTCGCATGCTGGCAATTGCCATTTCCTGGGAGACCTTCGAGATGCAATCCTCAAAGTCCTCTAAGAATGTCAGACTGTTTGATCAAATCTCAAAATGCTAACAAAGGTTCTTTTCAGAACCAAAAAAAAGTTGGTCAAAAAATATAACAGCTGCATACATCACTCACACACATGTAACACATGGGTTGGGAATATTCAGATCGTGCCATGCTGTGTAACAACACTGGGGGAAAGTGCAATAGCAATGCAGCAGATTGTTGTTAGTACAATGTTTAACACTGTTGTGGTGTGGTTAGAATTGTAAAATATTTCAGTCTGTAAGGTGCATTGTACATATTACTCTGGCACTGCACTAGTGTAAGTGGGCAGAGAGGAGTTGGGGTGTTACAACACTGAAGTGCAGTGGTGATAGCTTAAAGGACTATTTAGTAGTATACATGCAAAATCATACTTGGTGAGGCACGGGTGATGACAACACATGGTACAGTGGACTTTGGTTCTCAACACAAAGCTGTTTACTGCATATTGTGGAGTGCAATACTGCAGCTATATTGTGGTTCTCATTAGTAACATTTTTTGGGGGGAGCTTCAACTGTGTGGAGCAGAAGTACAGGTCATGGTTGGAGATAATCATGCCATTACAGGGTCAATACCTGGATGTCTTAAGTGTGCATAATAGTTATATTGTTCCACAAAACAAAGCATGTGAAAAGTTATTTCTGTGTGAAGGGCTTTGGTAGGGTTGTGAAATGTGTTCTTGTCATGTCCTAACCATAAAACTTCATACAATACATAGAAATACATAGAGTATGAGACATGACAGTAATGGAAATTTTTTTGTATGTTTCTATTGCAGAAGCGAAAACAAAACATGAGGTAGTGGACCTTGTGAGAGGTGTGCTTGCTGCTTGAGGCAGTCCAAGCCAGGGGGAGTGCCCGCATCTTAATGCAGAGCACAAACTGTAAGCTGGACTCAATTTGGAGGCACATAAATAGTTTCCTACATGCTATCTTAAAAGTAAAGAATAAGATCATGCTCCAGCTCAAGAGGAAGTGGAAGCTGTTGAGCCAGCGCTTCTATGTATTAAAGCAGTGGGAGGAGATACCGGACAGCGATAGGTGCTGGTACTACGTCACATATGAGTTGTGGGAGGCTGCAGGCAAGCCAGCTGCGGGTGAGCGCCTCACTCATCATAAGTTACTCAACAGAACTTTGTACAATGCATGTGTGTTGATATTGATTTAGGTAAAAATTATGAAATATGCTATGACAGTTAGTGGTATATTGCTGATTTGCCATGCCTGGTGTGGTTCAGCTGTGAGGTTCAGCTGAGTGACTGAGCAACAGCACAAGTAGTAAATATACCTGTATACGCACTCCCTGTCATGGCATTTTGCTACAATACAATGCTGAACTTGTGTTGTGTTAATACAGATATGAAACTTTAATAGTGGGTATACTGGAGGATTTAGCACTGTTATGTGATGTGTTTTTAACAATTAGGTTACTTAATTTTCATAACCCATTGTATTACATGTCTTTCATGATGATTTTAAATACTCAGCAAATGATAGTGTTGCAGTTACTATGCAGAATCTGTTTTGTCTATGCAGAACTGTACTTCATGTAAAGTTCTATATGACTAGCAAGTGTTGTGTACTGAGTGAGTTTATGATGTTTTCTTTTATGCAATTTTATTATGTATGGCTAGTGTGTATTAACTGCCATAATAAGCAGTCATGCAACTTAGTGATGCACAGTTTGGGTTTTCACAAGTTGTTAAACGGAGTTTGAAACTTTTAAATACTGGCCTAACAAAACAGAATGTACCTGAGTTGCAGTATTCTGACACACAGAATGCAAATAGTGTTTTTTGACCATGCAGTATGACAGATGATGTCTGGGTATCTCATGTAAAATATGGTAAGATCACCTTTTGTAGTTACTAGGTAACAGTTCATCTCTCGAGTTGTAGTCCCAAAGTTGTCCATGTTACCCAAACAACCATTTAAGGTGATTAAAGCATTGTTGTGTCCTGCTCTTCAAGCACTAATCTTGATATTTGCAGTACTTGTTATTTAATATGTGCCTGCAATGCTTGTGGTGTTCCTGATGAGAGGCTATGTTAGCTACCTGAAACGTGTTTAATGGTTACATAAAGTGGAGTTATAATGTGATGAAATTTACATGCAAGACTTAGTGGATCTATTTTTTATCTTCTTTCACAGGCCAACATAGGGCTCCCCCGCCTGCGAGCAAGGTAGTGCCAGCAGAGTCTGAAGCTGTGGATGCTGGTCACTCTGACACTGACAGTGTCATTGTTGTCGAGTCAGATGGTAAGATACTGATAGAAATAATTGTAATATGTAATTGGGTGGTATGAGGGTATCATGTAAGGAGTAAGCTGCACTGCTTAACTCAATTATTTTTAGGAAATACTGTTTAGTAAGTTAGTATTACTTGAAGCATCTATGTAATATTTGTATTAATACAATGTACAGCAGTGAGATCTATAGAATTCTGAGTCTTGATTGTGTACCTGGAACGTTTTTAGTGCTGTAGATAATACTGTGTACTTGTTGTGAAAAATGGCAGTCACCAGTCAGCCACATCAGGAATTCTGTGGCAAATATATATGTTAATTGCAAAAAGAGCACGGGAAAGCTAATGGTTGCATGTCACAGAAATGAGAAGTAAGTTTGAAACCAAATGGATGTATAAAATTAATTTATTTGTTAAAAAAAATGATTTAACACTTTGGCTCAGATATTCAAAAGGCTTGTGCATGCTGCAACAGTGTTGCAAGATGCGCAATCCACTGATGCACCCTGGTGTGATATTCAAACAGGAATTGTGCATGTTACAAATCCTGATACGCTGGAACGCATCAGCAATGTATGCACGCACACATGGGGGAGTGTGCTCATGTATATTCTGCATAGCCCGAGATTCAGCCTGAGATGTGATCAACCCTGCATGCGCAACCCCTACTTGCGCCGCATAAACTTGATCCCCCCAAAAAAGGATACACAGCTGGTCAGGTACAGGTAAGCTGTTGTATTGCAGGGTGCAAGATGGCAGCTGCCATCTCTGGGTAGCTACCCGAGCTCCGGCTGAACCTCAGCGGTGGCGCCCACAAACCCATGCCCAACCATGGGCTAAGTAAGTAAATTTATTTGTCCTACATTCTTGATAGTACAGTGGAACACTACCTGCTCGACCACAGGCTAAGTATAGTAAAATATTTGTCCTACATCCCTGGTGGTCCAGTGCAACACTGCCTGCCTGATTGCAGGCTAACTATAATAAAATAGTTGTTCTATATCCCTGATGGTCCAGTGGATGGCTGCACACCTGATCATAGGCTAAGTTAATATTAAATTAACCACTGTCCCTAGTGGTCTAGTGGAGGTGTCTGACTGATCGCGGGCAAAATTAACATAAAATTAACCTATTAGCCCTGGTAGTCCAGTTGACCTGTGTGCTCAATCGTGGAGTGAAGTACAAAAAACAGAAAGCTGTTATCCATGGTGTTCCAGTGGACCTCCCTCCTCAAATGCCCACTGATACCCACTGACCCACTTCACCCCCTCGGTCAGCGACAGTTGGCAGCACTCCACCCACCTGCCAGCCCACCGCCCGATGACTGACACCTTCGGAAGGGCTGTATGCCCATTGGTCCATAGCGTGAGGCAATGGTTGTGCAGAACATATTGCTCTACACATTGCAGATATGTGAATTGATCCATTCACATATCTGGAATGTATAGTATGGTATGGGCTGCATGTCCATTGGATCATGCTGTGGGACAATGGGTGCACAGCCCTACCAATGGTGTTAGCTGGCAGGTGGCGGGGTGGGTGGGTGCTGCTGCCCGCTGCTAACCGGGGAGGGCCGGTAGGGATTACTGGTGGTGGGGAGGGGTGTCCACTGTACACCAGGTATAGTAGGTGTCTTTTATTTTTTTGACCCTGTGATTGGGCAGACATGTCCACTGGGCCACCAGGGATAGTGGTTCATTTTATGTTTATTCAGGACAGAATTGGATGGACAGGTCCACTGGACCACCAGGGATATAGCTTTATGTTATTTTACTTCAGCCTGCAATTGGGCTGTGGGGCACATTGATGCACTGCAGGTGATTTGTTCCCCAGTGGCTGCTGACTGGCAGGGTGCCAGGTGCAAGTTGGGGGGATTGGTGCATCTGCATGGAAATGGGGCCATAATTACATGAAAATTGCCCCATTTGTGCCATGCATACATTATGGCACCACTTGCATGTCGACTTTCAAATATCGTGGTTGTTGCACCTAGCACAATGGAACTAGTGCTGCTGCATCCCCATGGTCCACTATGGCCACTGGTGTTGGTGCAGTGCCACAGTGCCATGCGCAATGATGGTGACCAGGGTGCGACATTCAACAATGCTGAGCCATGGTGCAGCTCAGTTGAATATCGGCCAGTCCATGCCACTGCACAGCCAAATTGAGCTGCACCCAGGCTTGTGCCACAGACTGGTGCAGCTTGAATATCTGGGCTTTTGTATAATTGAAATATACTGCTAAGGGGAGTGGGTATACTGTAGGATGTGCCATGTGTGGCATGGTTAAGTCTCTAACCTGTACTTTGTGACTGAACTACAGCAGTCATGAGACATCTCCAGTAAACAAACACCCTGCTGGAGTATGTTGCTTGAGAATTGTAAAAAAAGGCATGGTATTTCATTATATAAATGGTGATTGAAAAGAAACAGATATTATAGACAGACGTACGTCAGTTATACACATCTCAGTTTGGTTTAACAGAACATGATCCACAAATGCCCATGACATTTGTAGACAAGAATGACATATGAAATATAGTAGTGCTATGAATTTCTTTTCAGTTGTTTAATAAGTGAATGTTGTGTTCATTCCAGTGTAAGAAGATATTTGTATAGATTAGAATTGTATTGTTGTGTCATGTAATCTTACAAATGAGTAATAGAGGTACTCACTCCAATATATCTGTTATCTAGAGCTTGTATAGTATATGAAAAGAGTTATTACATATTGCTATACTACTCACTTATGTGAGATGTACTGATGTCACCAGATACAATATACACAAGAGAATTTTCTGTTATGCACATAGTGATATGAGAAGGTAATAATAGTTGTTTTTGTTTATGAGGTTGGGTGATATGACCCGTGTATATGTTACAGAGTATGATTTTGCACCTGTTATGTCCTTATTACATATTACCAGAATGTGTGAATGACTGAATGGACAGTATTCTATGTCTATGGTAACACTGGCGTACTAGCTGAAAATGGGGTGGGTGTCACTGAACAGCTCAATGGCCATGTGCAGTAGTGTACAGACAGAGTTTCAGAATTACAGTGGGGTGTACAGTGATGATGTGGTCACAAGCTGTAGGAATTTTTCTGTAACATTATCTGTGACATTGCTGTTGCTGTTCATGTAAGTCACTTTCTTACTGTACAGATGAAAATAGTTGATGTGTGCATGTCACTGTTGTTTAATGACAGAACATCATAGAAACACAGAAGTGTCATTGCAAAGAGAAATGTGTCTACATGGTTTCATTACACAATGACAGTATAAAACAATGGATTTCACAGCAAAAGTATGGTGCAACCTTAATATATTGTGGTATATGTAATCATATTTTTTACTTGTATATTTTATAGAGCCCAGGGAAGCTGTGGTTGTGAGACCTGTGGAGGTGAAGCAGGAGCCAGGCACCAGCTCTCCACGTAAGTACCATCACAACAGATATTCATACAACATATAGTGTCACAGTATCCTGAACCCAGAATGTATGTTATGTGTATTGTCTGCTTGGTAGGCTGTTGTGTACTGACTGACTTCATACAGTAGAACTGTACAGCATTGTTTCATAACCTAAACAATGATTGTGAAGGCTGTATAGTACTATATTGTACAGAAGTGCAAATGAATCCAGTCATAAACCTCTGTTGCATAGTACGGTACAAGGTTTATGCTCATTTGCTTCTGTTGTGGCCAATGGGTGTACAGCTCTGTTCCATAGAGTCAGTGATTGTGCATCAGGCTTGCAAGTTGGCAAGCAGCTACTTACTGCCACTGACAGGAATGGGGGGGAGTGGATGTGTTGTGGCTTAGTGGTTGGGAGAGGAGGGGTGTAGCACTACTTAACCAAGGATATGTTGCTTTGATATAATATTTCAGGGATTCAAGTGGGGGGAGGACCAAGGCAACATGGCCAATGACAGACAACTAGCAGCAGGTGACAGAAATAAAAAACAGTTGTCTAAATGTACTACAAGACATCCCCACCCACCTGACCAGGTACTGCATGCTCAGTGGAGATCAACAGCAAAACTGAGGCCATGTACACCAAACGTACACATCCCTGATTGCAGGTGCACACAACATACCACACTTAGTAGTTGCATGGCATTACCTAGTGGAGCCCCACACCCCACCACACCTGGTACTGCACCGTGACTGGACATCAATGATGCAGGTGTCTGATTGCAGCAATACAAATGTTTTTACATTTATGAGTAAACAGAAATAGGCCTGTGAGTGTTGCACTGGAACTCCAGGGACATAGGACCATTATTACTATAGTAATACCCACAGTCAGCATGGTGCCAGGATGAAGGTCCTGCTATAGCTTGGGTGGTCACTCAGTGCTGTCAGCTGTTATGTTGCAAGGTGTGATGTGGCAGCTCAGCTGTTAGCGGTAGCTGTTGACCATTTTAATGAGGTAATCAACTCTGTGAAGTGCAACTAGTACTTGTGACTGTTGTGAGTGCATGTGTTACTACATCCTGGGCTGAATATTGGGTTGTATGTAACATGGAATGGGAATGAACCTGCTAATTGTGTTGCATATATTACTGTAATGTTTAGATGTTCAGAAAGTAAAGCCATCAAAAAATGGAAAGCAATGAGTACCAATGCACGTAGTCTGAGTAACAAGCTTCCTGAATTAGTGGCCTTGATGGAGGAGGAACATCTAGATATCGTGGCAGTCACAGAAACATGGTTCGCACAAAACCATGACTGGGACATAAACATACCAGGATACACTATCTACAGGAGAGACAGAGAGGGTAAAAGAGGAGGAGGAGTAGCTCTTTACATAAGGGAAGGAATCAAAGTAACAGAACAAAAGAGAAAACAGGGAGGAGAAGAAGCACTGTGGGTAAATTTGGAGACCGGCAATGGCACCACAATCCGCACAGGGGTTGTATACAGACCCCCTTCTCAGGGGGAGGAAATGGACAAGGAAATGATAGAAAGTATACTTAGTATGGCAAAAAAGGGGAGATATTGCTGATGGGTGATCTGAATATGCCATATGTTAACTGGAGGGCAGTTGCCGCAGCCACTTCGAAGAGTGGGGTTATTCTAGATGCCTTACAGGGGGCATGCCTTAGACAACTAGTATTGGAGCCCACTTGAGAGGGAGCAATCTTAGACCTGGTTCTCTCAAATGGAGATGAAGAGAGGATCACAGATGTAGAAGTGGGTAGCCTTCTGGGAACTAGCGACCATCGAACAGTATGGTTCACAATAAACACAGCAATAGAGTCAAGCCATACAAAGGCAAAAGTACTGGACTTTAGGAGGGCTGACTTTGCACAAAATGGGTGAGTGCCTAAGGAATGCACTAGCAAATGGGCAGAAGAAGGGTGGAAGAACAATGGAATAATAAAAACTACCATCACAGAGGCAACAAGCCTTTGTGTGAAGCAAATAAACAAAACTAAATGATGTAAGAAACCACTATGGTTCTCAAAGGAAGTGGCAGTGAAGGTTCAAGAGAAAAGAAAGCTTCAGGAAGTACAAGGAATCACAGAAGGAGCAGGACAGAGAACTGTATCAGTTAAAGCAAAAGGAAGCTGGGAAGGCAGTCAGAACAGCAAAGGCCCAAACCGAGGAAAAGATAGCCAACTCAGTTAAGAAGGGATAAAACCTTTATAGGTACATCAGGAGTGAAGGAAGACCAAGGAGGGATAGTGAGGCTTAATAAAGGGGGTGGGCAGAGGAGACTGTGAAAAGGCAGAGATACTAAACAAATATTTTGCTCAGTATTTACAAAGGAAGGGGGGGTACCTAGAACAAACAGTAGAAACACACTGGATACAGAAGTTGATACCAGCTCATTTACAGAAGAAAGGGTTCTAAAAGAACTTTTAAAACTGAAGGTGGACAAAGCAATGGGGCCTGATGGGATTCATCCCAGAATTCTAAAAGAACTAAGGGTATAATTAGTGACACTACTGTCTACCCTCTTTAACAAATCATGGGAGGATGGGGTGGTACCCGAGGACTGGAGGAGGGCAGATGTGATTCTCCTTCACAAAAGTGGGAGCAAGGCAGAAGCAGGAAACTACAGACCTGTTAGTTTAACCTCAGTGGTAGGGAAAATGATGGAATCACTTCTGAAGGAAAGAATTGTCAAGTATCTAGAGGCCAGAGGGGCACAGGACCCAAGGCAGCATGGATTCACAGCGGGAAGGTCATGCCAGACAATTCTGATAGATTTCTTTGACTGGGTGACCAAAGTAGTAGATCAGGGAAGGGCTGTGGACATAGAAACATAGAAACATAGAAGTTGACGGCAGATAAGGACCGCAAGGCCCATCCAGTCTGCCCATTTCTTTTTCTACCTTATAAATGTGCCATCGGCCTTTGCTCTGTCAGTGACCTATCTATTCATAGTCATTTGTATTGCTCCCTTATGCCTATCCCATGCCTGTTTGAAGCCTGCACTGTATTCATAGCCACCACTTCTTGTGGTAAGCTATTCCATGCATCTACCACCCTTTCTGTGAAAGAATTTCTCACATTCCCCTTAAGCGGCCTCCTCTAATCTCATGCTGTGTCCTCTTGTCCTGCAATTTTCTTATATTTAAACATGTTAGACTCTTTCACCTTGTTTATGCCCTTAAGGTGTTTAAATGTCTCGATCATATCACCTCTCTCCTCCTTTGCTCAAGGGTATACATATTGAGCTCCGTTAATCTGTCCTCATATGTCTTCTGATGCAGTCCCTGCACCATTTTGGTTGCCCTTCTCTGGACTGCCTCAATTTGGTTAATGTCCTTGTGAAGGTGTGGCCTCCAATACTGCACGCAGTACTCAGATGGGGCCTAACTAATGTCTTGTACAGAGGGATTATTACCTCCTCTTACGACTTGTGATACCCCTACTAATACACCCTAACACCCCTAGCCTTACCTACTGCTTTAGAGGTCTGCTTGGATGATTTTAGGTCATCAGTGATGATGATGCCCAAGTCTCTTTCTTCCTTTGTGACTGCTAGCAACTCCCCTCCCAGCCTATAAGTGGCTTCAGGGTTTCTCTTCCCTATGTGCATGATTTTGCACTTCTTTGCATTAAATCCCAGTTGTTACTCTTCTGACCATTTTGCTAGTTTATCCAGATCTCTTCTCATTCTGCCCACCCCATCTGGATCATCTACTCTGTTGCAGATCTTGGTGTCATCTGCAAACAGACAAGCCTTACCCTCTAGTCCATCTGCGAGGTCACTAATGAAGATGTTGAATAGGACTGGCCCCAGGACTGATCCCTGAGGTACCCCACTTGTGACTTGCATCTCTTCTGACTGTATACCATTTACCACCACTCTGTTTTCTGCCAGTCAACCAGTTTGCCACCCAGTTGACCAACTTGACCCACCCAGGCCTACCTAGCTTATTTATCAATCTTCTATGTGGAACAGTGTCAAAAGCTTTGCTGAAGTCAAGGTAGGCGACATCAACTGCTCCCTTGGTCCACCACTCTGGTTACCCAGTCAAAGAAATCTATGAGATTAGTTTGACAGGACCTTCCTTTTGTAAACCCATGCTGTCTTGGATCCTGTGCCCCTATGGATTCCAGGTGTTGCACTATCCTTTCCTTAAGGAGTGCCTCCATAATCTTGCCCACTACTGAGGTAAGACTGACTGGTCTGTAGTTCCCTGCCTCCTCCCTGCTACCACTCTTGTGGAGCGGGATCATATGAGCCCTTCTCCAGTCTTCTGGGACCTCTCCTGTGCTCAGAGACTCACTAAACAATCTGCTAATGGCTCTGCTAGTTCCTCCTTTAGCTCTCTAAGTACCCTGGGATGTATGCCATCAGGTCCCATTGCCTTATCCACCCTGAGCTTAGCAAGCTCTTGTAGGACCCTTTCTTTTGTGAAGGGAGTAGTGCTCACCTCCTCCCCTGTGTCCATGATGCTGAGCTGTGGGCCCTGCCCTACCTTCTCTTCAGTAAATACTGAGCAAAAGTATCTATTTAGGATAGATGCCTTTACAGGGTCCTCCTCCTCACATGCTCCTTTTCTCCATTAAGCTTAGCAATACCCTCTGGACTTTCTCTTTCACTAATGTATCTATAGAAAGTCTTGTCACCTTCTTTTACTGTTCATGCTAGTGTTTCCTCAGTTTGGGACTTTGCCTGCCTTACTGCCTTACCTGCTTCCCTTAGGGCAGTTTGGTATGCCTCCCTATCTTCATCCCGCTGTGTTCCCTTATATTTTCTGAAGGCCAGCCTTTTGGCTCTGACCTTTTCTGCTACTGTATTTGAGAACCAAAGTGGTTTCCTTCTTCTTTTGCACTTCCTTTTCTGTCTAACACAATGGGATGTTGCTTCAAGTATTGTATCCTTGATGCTTGCCCACTTTGCCTGTACCTCCTCACCTGTGTTTCTTTGCCAGGGCTAGCTTAACTCTGTTGGCCATCTTATCAAAGTCAGCTCCTCTGAAGTCCCATATTTTTGCCTTGGAATGGGATGATTTAGATGTAGTAGCCAAATTGAACCATACCATGTGATGGTCACTGGACCCCAGGTGACCTTCTACCTGGAGATCTGTGATCCCTTCTTTGTTAGTCAGTACTAGATCAAGGATAGCCCTGTCTCTTGTGGGTTGCTGTACGAGTTGTTTGAGGCCCTCCCCCTGCAGGGAATCCACTATGAGTCTAGTTCTGGCAGATGTTCCTGCTGGTATTGACCAATCTATATCTGGCATGTTGAAGTCTCCCATTATCAGAACCTCCCCTTTAGCTGTCATGTTTTGTATATCTTCTAACAGTAATGTGTCTATGTCCTCCCTCTGGTCTGGGGCCTGTAGACAACCCCAGTTCTTATGGCTGTCCCATTTCCTGTTTCCAGGGTGACCCACAGTTCTTCTGGCTCCTTGTGTGTATTCTGAATTTCTGTAGCTTTGATATTTTCATTAACATACAGGGCCTCCTCCCCCCTTTTTGCACCTCGGTCTCTTCTGAACAATACGCCAGGTACTGAAGTCTCCCAAGTGTGGTTACTGGTAAACCACGTCCTCACTAATTGCTACTATGTCCAGTTTAGCTCTGACATTATTGCCTGCAGGTCTGGGATCTTATTTCCCAGGCTGTGAGCATTGTGTACATGATTTTCCATTGGCCAGATTTTGGTGTGTTAGTTGTTGGGTGAAGTTTGGCATTACCCCTGTGCATCGTATGGGGAGACAAACCTTTTTTCTTACCTGGTGATGCAAATGAATGGCAAACACGCTGAATTCCTGTTTGACCACTAGCTGAGGGGGGAAGGGTGTTCTTCCCATTCGACATGGCCTACCTAGACTTTAGCAAGGCATTTGACACAGTCCCACACAAAAGATTAATATACAAGTTAGCCAGCCTGGGAGTGGGTCTCAAGATGACAGCCTGGGTGAAAAATTGGCTGGAAAATAGGACACAGAGAGTAACAGTAAATGGAGTCCACTCTGATGAAAGGGGAGTTACTAGTGGGGTACCGCAGGGTTCAGTATTAGGACCAGTCCTCTTCAATGTCTTTATAAGCGACATTGCAGAGGGACTGGAAGGAAAAGTATGTCTCTTTGCAGATGACACAAAGATCTGCAACAGAGTTGATGCACAAGGTGGGGTGGAAAGGATGAAAAGGACTTGGCAAGGTTAGAGGAATGGTCAAATGTATGGCAGCTTAGATTCAATGCTAAGAAGTGCAAGGTAATGCACCTGGGAAACAAAAACCCAGGGAAGAGTACAATGGGGGTGAGATACTAACGACAACAAAATGGAAAGGGACCTGGGGGTAGTCATATCAGATGACCTAAAGGTGGGCAAGCAATGTGAGAGGGCAGCAATGAGGGCTGGGGGGATATTGGGATGCATAGGGAGAGGCATCACCAGTAGAAAACAGGAAGTTATTATCCCTCTGTACAGACAGCTGGTCAGACCCCATCTGGAGTACTGCATGCAGTTCTGGAGACCCAGTCTTCGCAAAGACATAGACAGGATGGAAGCTGTCCAGAGGAGGGCAACTAAAATGGTGCAGGGTCTGCACTGGAAGACATATGAAGAGAGACTAAAGGAGCTTAATATGTATAGCCTCGAGGAAAGGAGGGAATGGGGACATGATAGAAACTTTCAAGTACCTCAAGGGAATCAACAAAGTCCAAGAGGGTAGCATCTTTCAAAAAAAGAGGTGTGCAAGAACAAGGGGCACAATCTGAAGATAGAGGGGGTGTTCAGAGGTAATTTAAGAAGTATTTTTCACAGAGAGGGTTGTGGATGCATGGAATGGCCTTCCAGAAGAGGTCGTGGAGTCAAAAACAGTGGTGGAATTCAAGCATGCATGGGACAGTCATAAGGCAATTCTAGGGGATGGGGGTAGGAAGAAGTAGGCTGCTGGTTAACTAGGATCTGCAGCTTATCCAGTAGGCAGGGAAATGGGCAGACTGGGTGGGCCAAGCGGTCCTTATCTGCCGTCAAATTCTATGTTTCTATGTTAGATTGATCGGTATTTATGCCAGGCCCATATCACTTTTGAATATCACACAGGCATGCATCAGTGCATGGTGTCACTGTTGTGCCTCTTCCACAACACTTTTGAATATGTCTCCCACTCTTTATTTACATGATGTGTAAAGAATGCATGAGATAAAGTAGTTACTAAAGTAACTCAGCTCTTACTTAGTAAATCTGTAAGGTAATTTCAAGTATTATTAAAACTGTGTGACAAATAGAGTTTTCTAAATCTCTGTAAACATTCTAACTGTTTATGTACATCTTTCAAGAACATTAATGTAAAAAATGATCATATGGTAAAGAAGGTTTAAGAGTGTTATTAAGTTGTTTTATTATAATACAAATAAGATACTCACAGAGATTGTGTCAGTGGTCAGTTAATCACCATCTATGACATTTTGGTATTTGGTTACACTTTCTTCCACACTACAGCCATGCAGGGGATCAAGAGAACATGAACATAACACTTGGTCATACTTTACTGCTCAATTAATGTTACAGCAGTAAAAGATGATTTGTATAAATTGAAATATGTACACAGAGGCCCAGATATTCAAAACGGTTGCGCATGGTGCAACAGTGTTGCGCCATGTACAGCCCACTGATGCGCCCTGGCATGATATTCAAATGGGGAAAGTGCACGGCACAAATCCTGATGCACCGGAGTGCATCAGTAATGTGTGTAAGAGCATACTCTGCACAGCCTGATATTCAGCCCGGGATGTGCGGAGCCATGTACGCGCAACACCTTCCTGCGCTCGCACAAAGTTGATCCAAAAAAAAGGAACAATGGGTTGCCACCCACAGGTGAGCGTCTGCAGGGCGCAACACGGCAGCTGCCACCTGTGGGTGGCCATCCAAGCTCCGGCTGCACCTCCGTGGTGATGCTCACCCCCCCATGCCCAATCGTGGGCTGAGTAAATAAAAGATACATCCTACATCCCTGGTGGTCCAGTGGACCACTGCCTGCCTGATCGTGGGCTTCAATAAATAAAATATAAATCCTATATCCCTGGTGGTCCAGTGGACCGCTGCCTGCCCAATCACGGGCTGAGTAAATAAAAGATAAATCCTATATCCCAGGTGGTCTAGTGGACTGCTGCCCACCCGATCATGGGCTGAATGAAAATAATAAAAAGAACACTATTATCCCTGGTGGACCAGTGGACCTGTCCACCCGATCATGGGCTGAATTAATAAAATAAAAACAGTATTATCCCTGGTGGTCCAGTGGACCCCCTCCCCACCTCACCACTGATCCCCAGCACCCCACTCCCCCCCCATCAGCGGTGGGCAGCAGCACCCCATGTGCCTGCTGCCCCACTGCCCTCTGACTGACACCGTCGGTAGGGCTGTACGCCCATTGGTCCACAGCATGAGCCAATGGGCGTGCAGCTCATACCGTACTACAGATTCCAGATATGTGAATGGATCCACTGGACCACAGGGATAATAGTGTTCTTATTTTATTAATTCAGCCCCGCGATCGGGTGGACAGGTCCACTGGATCACCAGGGATAATAGTGTTCTTTTCATTTTCATTTAGCCTGCGATCAGGTGGGCAGTGGTCCACTGGACCACCAGGGATATGGGATTTATCTTTTATTTACTCAGCCTGCAATCGCAGTGGTGCTAGGGGGGTGAATTCGGAGATAGGGTTTTCAACCCTAACACCGAATTTCCTCACTTTTATTGCTGTGGAACAACCCTAACTGATGCAGTGTGTATGTGTGTGTGTGTGTGTGTGTGTGTGTGTGTGTATATCTATATGTCTATATTGCTCTGTAGACCATTCCAACCAACAGGGGATGTTTGGGCATGCCTTGGCCTGCAATGTCCAGCCTGTACTTCCATTCTAGACACATGGCGGATTCCCTGCAAGGGGAGGGCCTCAAACAACTGGAACAACAACCCACAAGAGACAGGGCTATCCTAGATCTAGTACTGACTAACAGGGAAGGAATCACAGATCTCCAGGTAGAAGGTCACCTGGGGGCCAGTGACCATCACATGTTATGGTTCAATTTGGCCACTACAACTAAATCATCCCATTCCAAGGCAAAAATATGGGACTTCAGAGGAGCTGACTTTGATAAGATGGCCAACAGAGTTAAGCTAGCCCTGGCAAAAGAGAACACAGGTGAGAGGGTACAGGCAAGTGGTGCCATTAGATGCAATACTTGAAGCAATATCCCATTGTGTTAGACAGAAAAGAAAGAGCAAAAGAAGAAGGAAACCACTTTGGTTCTCAAATACAGTAGCAGAAAAGGTTAGAGCCAAAAGGTTGGCCTTCAGGAAATATAAGGGAATACAGTGGGATGAAGATAGGGAGGCATACCAAACTGCCCTAAGTGAAGCAGGGAAGGCAGTAAGGCAGGCAAAGTCCCAACCTGAGGAAACACTAGCAAAAACAGTAAAAGAAGGTGACAAGACTTTCTATAGATACATTAGTGAAAGGAAAAAGTCCAAAGAGGGTATTACTAAGCTCAAAGGAGAAAAGGGGGCATGTGAGGAGGAGGACCCTGTAAAAGCAGCTATCCTAAACAGATATTTTTGCTCAGTATTTTTGGAAGAGAAGGTCGGGCAGGGCCCACAGCTCAGCACCATGGACA
Source organism: Neoceratodus forsteri (assembly GCA_016271365.2). Taxonomy (NCBI): domain Eukaryota; kingdom Metazoa; phylum Chordata; order Ceratodontiformes; family Ceratodontidae; genus Neoceratodus; species Neoceratodus forsteri. Next base: position 145,704,040 of record CM028133.1, on the reverse strand, counting down.
CAGGGGGGAGAGAGGTGAGCACTACTCCCTTCAGAAAAGAAAGGGTCCTACAAGAGCTCACTAAGCTCAGGGTGGACAAGGCAATGGGACCTGATGGCATACTTCCCAAGGTACTAAAGGAGCTAAGGGTGGAACTAGCAGAGCCATTAGCAGAACTGTTTAATGAGTCTCTGAGCATAGGAGAGGTCCCAGAAGACTGGAGAAGGGCTCATGTGATCCCACTCCACAAGATTGGTAGCAGGGAGGAGGCAGGGACTACAGACCAGTCAGTCTTACCTCAGTAGTGGGCAAGATTATGGAGGTACTCCTTAAGGAAAGGATAGTGTAACACCTGGAATCCATAGGCACAGGATCCAAGACAGCATGGGTTTACAAAAGAAAGGTCCTGTCAAACTAATCTCATAGATTTCTTTGACTGGGTAACCAGAGTGGTGAACCAAGGGGGCAGTTGGCGTCCACCTGCCTTGACTTGACGAAAGGTTTTGACACTGTTCCACATAGAAGACTGATAAACAAGCTGGGTAGGCTCAGGGTGGGTCAGAAATTGGTCAACTGGGTGGCAAACTGGTTGACGGGCAGAAAACAGAGAGTGGTGGTAAATAGTATGCAGTCAGAAGAGATGCAAGTCACAAGTGGAGTACCTCAGGGATCAGTCCTGGGGCCAGTCCTCTTCAATATCTTCATCAGTGACATTGCAGATGGACTAGATGGTAATGTTTGTCTGTTTGCAGATGACATCAAGACATGCAACAGAATAGATGATCCAGATGTGGTGGGCAGAATGAGAAGAGAGCTGGATAAACTAGCAAAATGGTCGAAAGAGTGGCAACTGGGATTTAAAGCAAAGAAGTGCAAGATCATGCACATAGGGAAGAGAAACCCTGAAGCCACCTATAGGATGGGAGGAGAGTTGCTGGCAGTCACAAAGGAAGAAAGAGACTTGGGCATCATCATTACCGATGACCTGAAATCATACAAACAGACCTCTAAAGCAGTAGGTATGGCTAGAGGGATGCTAGGGTGTATTAGTAGGGGTATCACAAGACGGAAGAGGGAGGTAATAATCCCACTTTACAAGATACTGGTTAGGCTCCATCTGGAGTACTGCATGCAATATTGGAGGCCACACCTTCACAAGGACATTAACCAAATTGAGGCAGTCCAGAGAAGGGCAACCAAAATGGTGCAGGGACTGCATCAGAAAACATATGAGAACAGATTAACGGAGCTCAATATGTATACCCTAGAGCGAAGGAGGGAGAGAGGTGATATGAGTGAAGCATTCAAACACCTTAAGGGCATTAATAAGGTGAAAGAGTCTAACATGTTTCAATATAAGACAAATAGCAGGACATGAGGACACAGCATGAGATTAGAGGGATGCTGATTAAGGGATAATGTGAGGAAGTTCTTTTTCACAGAAAGAGTAGTGGATGCATGGAATGGCCTACCTCAGGAAGTGGTGGCTATGAATACAGTGTAGGGCTTCAAACAGGCATGGGATATGCATAAGGGAGCAATACAGATGAGTATGAATAGATAGACCACTGACAGCAAAGGACAATGGCACATTTATAAGGTAGGAAAAAAAATGAGCAGACTGGATGGGCCTTGCAGTCCTTATCTGCCATCAACTTCTATGTTTCTATGTTTCTATTCCAACCAACAGGTGGAGCTGTGTGCACCATGCAGTAGTACCAGGCATTGTGTGCTGAGCAGCCCTTAATGAGATGCAAATGTATCTGTTTGCCCACTGATTACCTAAGTAGGCTCATTTGCATGGGAGCTTTGAATATAGCTCCCGTTTGCCCTAAGTTAACCAGTCTGCACCAGGCTAATGAGTTAGCACTGTGCAGTCGGGTTAGCCCCGGGCAAACCTCAGCTCAGCATAGCACAGTTATGCAGTGTGTGGCTTACATTGTTGCTTGCAATCATACCTTTCAACTGTCCCTGATTTTACCTAAAAATTTTACTCTGTCCCTCCTAAATATTGTGTTTCTGTGACCAAACAGTGGGGGTTGTAAGCATAAAATAATGTCAAACATTAATGTTAGACATGTTCTTCCTTAGAAAATACATTTTACACTAAACCACTTATTCTACCAGCATCCTGAGTGGATATCACCCATTTTTAAGGTGTGTCCCTGATTTTAAACCTTTTCTCCTGATTGTGTTAAGCTTTGTCCCTGATTTATGAGGCAGGAGGTTGAGAGGTGTGTTTGCAATAGCTGTGAGACATCTCTGTGCAATCACACACAATGTTGTCCACCTGCAGCACTGGCTTGCTACAGAGTCTAATGAGGTGCAGTTGCAGTTTGCACTTCTCTGTTGCTATATTCAGTGCTGTCTTATTCCCGGGCTACTTTTGCCCTGAACTCCCAGACCGGTTTGCCCGGCATCCTTAGACTGCTATATTCTGCAGGATTAGCACCGGGCTATTTCCTTTTGAATACAGCTTGCTTTGTGTTCTTAGGCTAAGTTTGCCCACCAGGCAGTGCTAATTTAGCCCTGGGGCAAAGTTTTGAATATCTGGCCCCTAATCTGCAAAAAAAGAACATGTAGCAAAAATAAACAAAATTGGTAATACTAATTGTTGACATGAATGCTTTAAAAAGGGAAATTAATGTACTGTTTATGGGAATGCCCAAAAATTTACCCCTTTGTGGATTCAAACAAAAAATGTATTAAAGATCATGTGCAACGGTTTTTACATATTTTTGGAAAAAGCTTGAAAAGCTGAAATTCAAGTTCCTGTGTCATGATTAGAGTTTCCTGAAAATTTCATGCTGTTTGGTTTTGTGGTTTTCTTTAAATCAGCGTTTGTTAATTTGCTCTACAGTGGCTGAAAACAGTGCAGTTATTTCTGCCCTCTCAGTCAAACTTAGAGAGCAATAACATCATTTTGGAGTAGCTTGCTGTTTCAGATTTCCAGTCAGGGCAGCACTCTGTAGAGTTAATGGTTTGCTGAGCTCTCCTGGTTTCTTACAACCCCACACTCTGGTTTGTGTTTAGATAGAGCAGCTTAAAATCTATCATTATCTTCTTATAAAAAGCTGATCATTTCAGTTTCAGTCCTGAACTGAAGTAGCAGAAATCTTTCTCTGTGAGAAATCAGCTTGTCTATATCACAGCTCTCAGTTCTTTCTAATCAAACTCTTGATTTTTTCTAACTATGTAACACATGGCTGTTTAATGAATAGAAAGTAAATCTAAATTTTGTTCATTCACAGAAAAAGTTTCTTTTTGATGTAGCCTTCATAAATACATTCATGTAAGAACATGTTTTTATTTCTGACCAACAAACAGATGCCTGTCACACTCTGCTACAGTATTTCAAGCACATGTACTGTCTGAAGTCACAAATTTCAGTTCTTTGGTTGTTTCTGTGTGAAAATACATCATGTATGTGCATAACTAGAAACACTATATGTCACCATGATGCACCATGTCTTTACCCCACAGCTGAGGCAGCTACAGTCTACTGCCATCTGTCCATTGCCCCACAAGCCCCCTGCCTTCTGCTCCACATTTGAGGCTGCTGCACCCTGCTCTCCACTGTCTTCTCCCACACAGTCAGGGATTGTGCACCCTGCTGTCTCCATCACCTGTCTAAAGAATCAGGGCTGCTGCCCCCCTGACCAAACAGTTGAGGTTGCTGCACCCTGCTGCCTTCTCTCCCCCCCACCATCACAATTAGGGACTCTGTGCCTGTTGCCCCTGTTTTGTCTCCACAGTCAGGACTGCTGTGCTGTGCTAAGCCCTAGAGTGCCAGGTTCCCTGCCTCCACAGCTGGGGCTACTGTATCATGCTGCCCTAGCCACAAGAGGTGGGGCTTTTGCTGCACCCTGCTACCATCTTCCATTGCCCCAAATGGGCAGGGTTGTTGCACCATGTGTACTCCACCTCAGTCAGTGCTGCTGTACCCTGATGCCCCCGTGTCCTGCCCTACAGTCAAGGCTTCTGCATCATGCCATCCTCTATACCCTGTCAACACAGACATGAATACTGCACCCTGCTCCTTTTGCTGTGGCCTGCTGTGCCCTAGAGCCCCATGCCTCTGCAGTTAGGGCTGCTACACCATGCTGTCACTTGCCACAAGATTCTGGGCATTTGCTGCACCCTATTGCATGAGTCTACAGTTGATGCAGTTGAACCCTGCTGTCCCCCTGCCACCAGAGTCAGATCCCTTGGTACACCCTGCTGAGACAGGAATGGGGGCAACAGGTGCGGTGGCCCTGACTGTGAGGGTGGGAGATAAAGGGCAGCAGAGTGCAGCAACTCTAACTGTTCTGGAAGGGTGCAGGACAAGAGTAAGGGCATTTGCTGTACCCTGTCTCCTGCTTGTGGAGGCAAGGGAATCTGTGGTGCAGCAGGACACAGTAGTGGCAGGGGACAGAGGACAGCATGGTGTAGAAGCCTTGACTTTGGGTCAGGATACAGGTGGGCATCAGGGTACAGCAGCCCTGACAATGGCACAGGGTTCACTTGGTACAGTAGCCCAGATCATTAGGGGGTAATTTAAGTGTGTAGCAGGGTTCAGCAGCCCCAACTGTGCAGGCAGGAGGCATGAGACTTTAGGGTATAGCACAGTACAGTGGCCTTAACTGTAGAGAAAAGAACAGAGAGCAAAAGGGTGCCATGGCCCCGACTGTGGGGATTGGGACAGAGGGCAGCAGGGTGCAGCAGCCCTGAATGTTTGAGCAGGAAATAGGGGTGGCATCAGGATACAGAAGCCCAAACTGTGGCACAGGATGCAGCAGCCATGCCTGTTTGGGACAAGGGACATGGGCAGCAGGGTGTAGCAAAGGATCTGACTCTGGTGAAAGAGGGATAGCAGGGTGCAGCTACCATAACTGTGGAGGCAACAGGGTGCAGCAAATGCCCTGAATCTTGTGGCAAGTGGCAGCATGATGCAGCAGCCCAAACTGCAGAGGCATGTAGCTCTAGGGCACAGTAGACCACAGCAACTCCAACTGTGTAGAAAGGAGTAGGGTGCAGCAACCTTGTCTGTGGTCACAGGGGATAGAGGACAGCATGGTGCAGAAGTCCCAACGGTGGTGCAGAACACTGAGGCAACAGAGTACAGCAGCCCTGACTGTGAGATGGGGTACATGTGGTGCATCAGCCCATGAGTAATGGAAGTGGGTAGCAGGGTGCAACAAAAGCCCCACCTTTGGTGGCTAGGGTAGCATGGTGCAGCAGCCCCAGCTGTAGAGGCAGGGAATTTGGCACTCTAGGGCTTAGCACAGCACAGCACAGTAGCCCTGACTGTAGAGGCAAGAACATGGGACAACAGGTGCAGCATCCCTAACTGTGATGGTGGGGGAGAGAGGGCAGCAGAGTGCAGCAACCCCAACTGTCTGGGCAGGGGGCAACAAGGTGCAGCAGCCCTGATTCTTTAGGCAGGGGATGGAGGCAGCAGGTTGCACAATCTCTGACTGTGTGGGAGAAGACAGAGGGCAAGTAGGGGCTGTGGGATTCAAACTCAGAGCCTTAAACCAATGCGTTATACTGCCTCCCCAATACATGTACTTGAAATACGGTAGCAGAGTGTGACAGGCACCTGTTTGTCAATCTGATATGAAAAAATTTTCTTACATGGATGTATTTAAGAATGCTACATCAAAGACAAACAGTTTCTGTTAATGAACAACATTGAGATTTATTTTATATTCACTAAACAGCCCTGTGTTCTATAGTTAGAAAAAAATCAGAGTTTTGAGTAGAAAGAACTGAGAGCTGTGGTACAGACAAGTTGATTTCTCACAGAGAAAGACTTCCACTACTTCAGTTTAGTACTGAAACTGAAATGATCAGCTTTTCATAAGGTATTGATGTATAAAAAGGGTAGTGTGGTGATTGTGGGGGACTTCAACATGCCAGGAGTGGACTGGAGCACCCCAACAACCAGGAACAGAAGGGAGCAGGTACTGCTGGATGCCTTCCAGGACAGCTTCCTGCTGCAAATGGTCAGTGAACCAACCAGGTTAGGGAATACCCTTGACCTTGTGCTGGCAAATGGGGACTTTGTGAGAGAACTTATAGTGGAGGAACGCTGTCAGGGAGTGACCACCACTCAGTATAGCTCACATTGGATATGGGCAAGGAAGGAGTGGAATCTGACACAATAGTGCTGGACTTCAGGAGGCTGACTTTGGGAGGATGGGGAAGTGGTAAAAGGGTACCTGGCCAGAATTCAATCTAGTATGGACACTAACCAGGGTGGGAGCTCATAAAGCTGGGGATAGTGGAGGCAACCAAAACCTGCTGCGAAGCCCAGAGCAAGAAGGCTAGGGCTAAGAAACCGATCTGGTTGAGCAAGGAGGTCATGGAAAGGTAAGGAGAAAAACATCTGCCTTTAGGAAGTACAAGAAAACAGGGAGGGGGGAGGACAGGGAGGAGTACTTGACAGAATTGAAGGAGGTGACAAGGGCAGTAAGGGGAGCCAAAGCATCAACGGAACTCAAGCTTGCACAAGGCATTAAGAAGGGGAAGAAGGACTTCTTTAAGTACATCAAGGAGAAAAGGAGCTATAAGGACCACATAGTAAGGATTAGGAAGGAGGGGGGTTGGGTGGAAGCAGGGTGCGATAAGGCAGAAGCACTAAATGAGTACTTCTGCTCAGTATTTACTAAAGAGAAGAGGGGGTGACACCCAAGGTGGGAGAAATGGCAGAAGCAGGGTGGGAAGTGGTGACAGATGGGGAAATCATGGAGAGCAGAGTTCGAGAGGGTTTGAAGGCACTGAGGGTGGACAAGGTGCCAGGCCCAGATGGCATCCACCCCAGGGTACTGAAGGAGCTGGCAGAGGTCCTTGCAGGACCTTTGGCAGACCTATTTAATGCCTCACTACATTCGGGGTGTGTACCTCAGGGCTAGAGGATGGCTCATGTGGTGCCTCTCCACAAGAGTGGCCCCAAGGATGAACCGGGAAACTACAGACCAGTGAGACTCACATCCATCATGGGTAAGCTAATGGAGACTATCCTGAAGGAGAGGCTGGTGGCCCTCCCTAGAGGCCAAGGACTACAGGACAGCAGACAGCATGGCTTCTCATGGCAGATCTGCCAAACCAACCTGGTCGAGTTCTATGACTGGGTAACTAGGCAACTGGACAGGGGCCATGCAGTGGATGTCCTGTCATCTGACTTCAGTAAGGCATTCAACTCAGTGCCACATAGAAGGCTGGGAAGGAAGTTAGTAGGCACAGGGGCGGGTGCAAAGCTGGTGAGATGGGTAGGAAACTGGATGCAGGGAAGGCAGCAGAGGGTGGTGGTGGGTGGGGAGCTCTCACACCCAAGGGCAGTGATGAGTGGTGTTCCACAGAGCTCGGTGTTGGGACCAGTGTTGTTTGGGATATTCATTGCAGACATATCATGGGATGTCAAGAGCAAGATCAGTCTGTTTGCTGATGATACCAAGGTAGGCGGTGGTGGATGACCTAGGGGATGGCAGGGGTTGCAGGATGATCAAAAGCTTGAAACCTGGTCAGACACCTGGCAACTGGGCTTTAATGCCAAAAAGTGCAAGGTGCTGCATTTTGGGATGAGGAACCCAAGGAGGAGTTACAGCTGAGGAGTGCAGCTAGCCCAGACAGAGGAGGAGGAGAAGGATCTGGGTGTGCTCATTACAGGATCAATGAACAACTCGGCACAATGTAGGAAGGCAGCTGCAAAGGCCAACAAAATGCTGGGTTGTATTGCAAGGGGTATATCCTCGAGAAGGAGGAGGTGATTATGCCACTGTATAGGTCATTAGTTAGACCACACCTGGAGTACTGCGTGCAGTACTGGCGTCCGTATCTGAAGAGGGACATTAAGTTACTGGAGGGGGTGCAGCGCAGAGCGACAAAGATGATCAAGGGGCTGGGGGACTTATCATACGGAGGAGGTTGAAGAGTTGAACATGTACTCACTGGAGGAGAGGAGAGACAGGGTGACATGATTGAAACCTTTAAATACATGAAAGGAATAAACAAGACAAGTACAGAGGGCTGTTCAAAGTAAGGAGGGAGGGACACCAGGGGCCATGATATGAGACTGGAGCGAGGAAGGTTCAGAAGGGAGATGAGGAGACACTTTTTTACAGATAGGGTGGTGGCTGGGTGGAATGCGTTACCTCCTGAAGTGGTATGCAGTAGAACAGTGGACTGCTTCAAATGAAGATGGGACAGGACAAGGGGAAGGGTTAATGAAGGGGAAGGGTGGAAGGGAGGGGCAGCTGCAGAATAAGGGGTGCTAGCTGCACATTCGAGCAGACTTGATAGACCTCTAGGCCTTTATCTGCTGGCAAATTTCATATGTTTGTATTTTAAGCTGAGCTATCTAAACACAAACCAGAGACTATGTTTGTAAGAAACTTGGAGAGCTCAGCAAACCATTAACTCAACAGAGTGTTGCTCTGACTGGAAATCTGAAACAGCAAGCTACTCCAAAATGATGTCATCACTCTCTAAGCTTGGCTGAGAGGGCAGAAATAACTACACTGTTTTCAGCCACTGTAGAGCAATTTAAAAATGCTGATTTAAAGAAAATCACAAAACCAAACAGCATGAAATTTTCAGGAAACCTTAATCATGACACAAGGACTTAAATTTCAGCTTTTCAAGCTTTTTTAAAAAATATGTAAAAATCGTTGCACATGATCTTTAAATAGCATTTTGGAAATTTAGATATCTTTGCAGCTTAATAGTTTTCTTTTTGATAATTTGACAATTTCAATCTTACCAGTAACCTAATTCAAAAGAAAAGTTTTGCCCTAGGAACCATTGATACAGTATACACCACTTATATCGCCCACCAATAACCGGGGCAGTTAGTTATAATGAGCATTACGTGTTTTCCATCACCCATTTCATATATTTGCAATGTTAATCCAATTGTTTAAAACAAACATTATAAGACTGCTATAATGTCCATTTAAAATGTAAGTCTACATGCATTAACATGACCTGAAAATTAAAGTTTATCCTGCAGTATGCTAAAATTTGATGTGATCGCCTGGTGTTAGTGTCAGTACTCAAGTGCCAGTTGTAAGGGTGTAATCATGTGCGATAATCCATTTGTGATGACTCTGCTACTGCTAGTGTACTGCGTCTGTATCCACAATGGCAAGGTCTGCATCAGGTTCTGGTACAAAAGTGAAGGCTGTATCACTGAATGAGAAGGTGGAGCTGCTCAATAAAATTGACAACCTTCCAACTTCCTGTACTAAAAGGCTTATACTGGAAAAGTGGAACTCCTCTTCAGTTCCTAAGTTGTTTTTTGTTTAACTTTTTCCTCCAGTCACCTGGACCTCTCTCTGTTGTCTCCCAGCCTGATCTCATCCTGCTTGAGATCCTCCCAATTTGTGACCTCAGCCCTCCAATCCACCCGTGACACACCTGTATGGGCAACCCAACCCCCAGCTTGTACCCCCCCAAGGTGAGGCCAACTTCATCACCTTCCTTACATCAATCCAATGGTCCCACAGGTGGAGGTTAACATCAGACTGAAGTCAGAACCAGGAAGGCAGGATCCAGCAATGGATGTGGGGGCTGCAGACCAACATTGCCCATCCAGCCCGTGGTTTTTTCCTGTGTTCTGTTCATTCCCCAATGGGAGTGTATGTGCAATGAAAGCCAGTGGAAGCATGCACACTCCCATGCATGCCTTGCTAATGTCTGCCATCTCCCAGCATTCTCCTTCACTTGACCTTATACACAGTAGAAATCATGGGCCGGATTTTCAAAGGCCTTAGATTGATGTAAGGTGCTTGTTTCAAACAGGTCTGACGCAAGGACACCTTGCACCAAGGGCTGCACCAAGTGGGAATTTTAAAGGCAGCCTGCGTCACCTAGCAGGCTGCCTGCACCAAAGTGTGCTAGCACCATCCTTGCACCACAAAAGTGACTGTGGCATGGCGCTGGAGGCTTGCGGCACACCCAGACTGCCACAGCCCTCTGATCCAGAATTTGAAAGAACCCCCCCAGGAATCAAGTGCCAAGTACCCTTAGACCAGTGAGGGGCAGGTCTAAGGGGACTTAGATGGCTCCTGGGGGGTCATCCTGTAGGTGTCACCATGTGGCCCACCCCATCCATCCCCAGTGGGTGATCCCTGGTGGTCTGGTGGTCCCCTCTCACTCCCATCATGTTCTCCGACATCCATGTCCATACGTCCTGCCAAACCACTATACCCATCTCAGCACTCCCAACCCCCCATACCCCGAACCAGTGACTGGCACTGCCCTCCACACGCCACCATGACTGGCAGCTGAATGAGCTGTTGGTGCGTGTACTGTATACAGTACACGCATGGACTGCCCATTCGGCGGCTGGCCAGGGTGGCATGAGGAGGGCAGTGCCGGTCACTGGATTGGGGTACGGGAGGGGGCTTGGAGTGCTGAGATGGGTACAGGGGGCCACTAGCCCAACAGGGTACCAGGGAGTGTTGCAGCACTGATGCCATTGGTGCAGTGGTATTGGGGGGCAGTGCCCCGTTGCCAGCCCCTGTCCATGAGTGCTGCGGACTCCCTGCAGCCATTGCGGCATTCCAGGTGGGTGTGCCATACATCGGACACAGCACCCCCTTTGCCACACACCACTGGACTTAGGCACCAGGACCCTGTTCAATAGAAATTTGGGTGCAGGGTCCCGGGTGCACCGCATTCAGTGCAAGCTGCCATTGTCGCAGCTTGCGCCTGGGTGTTTTGAAATTCCGGTCCGTACATTCCTAGTATACTACATCATATTAAACAGCATTATGCTATGGTCTTGAAAGGTTTTGTGAATCAGACAATTATGCTGCTGCTTTCTTGCAGACCATCTCTGTGGTAGTAACAGAGCCTAAACAACAACTGCTGCAAGCATTTATTTAGTTTTTGCCAAGAAAAAACAAGCATTTTTTTTTAAACTTTTGTCATGTGTTTGTTTTCATTTTATTTCTTTTTATACCTTGAATTTCTTATTTCTTATTTAAAAAAAACACAGGTCTCTAATTATGGGTATAGTAACTGTCGCCTCTTACTATTTAACAAGTGTTTCTCATGCTGGTTGGTTGAGAGAACTATAAAGCAAAGCTGAGCAGTTCTGTCTGCCCAACCATTTCGAGAACCACTTGTTAAACAGTAAACAGCAACAGTTACTAACCCATAATCATATTATATGGCAATGGAGCATCCTAATATGATCATGGGTTTAATTTAAACATCTGTTATTTCTGGATTTATACTTTGTTGCTTTCTGAACTCCCACATGGCGTCATAGTGGATTGGCAACAATGAGACACCCTGTGATGTTGGCTGTTGTGGATGCACACTGTGTTGTGAGGCATCCACTGGAGCTGGAGACCACAATTAGCTCTCATATAAGCTGCAGAACTGGTGCCCCATTTACATTTATAATGGAATTATTTACTGTTGGTCTGAGTCATCCAGTGGTCTCAACGCAAATTCAGCTGGCAGTATGACTCCGTGGTCTGCTAGGTGGAAAGACAATGATAGTGAACATGTTTCCACTTCAGTGCTTAAGACCACGAAGTCAGGAACAAACATGTTGGATGACTAATGTGAGGAGATGGCTATATGCAGGATAAGATATATAGCCATTCTTTTCCCTGATTGACTGGGCGATCCATTGCCATATAATATGCATTATAATTATCTGTAATTTTTAAATGATCTAAGATCCCATTCTTGCCACATTTTTTACTTTTTTACTATATATTTTAATTGTGATTTAATATAAATGAGAAAGACATTTTAATAGACCGATGTAATTACAAATACTTACATGTCAAGGTTTAGAGCTTATAAATGAACTGTTTGTAAAGTGAGTGATTCACTTCATAAGAAGCAGTGGACATGGCCTATCTGGACTTCAGCAAGGCCTTTGACACTGTGCCACATAGAAGACTATTACACAAACTGGGGAATATGGGTGTGGGCAGGACAGTAGTGTGGTGGGTAGGTAACTGGCTGGGTGGCAGGACACAGAGGGTGGTGGTAAATGGCTGTCACTCCACAGAGGAAGAGTGACCAGTGGGTACCACAGGATCAGTGCTGGGACCGGTCCTATTCAACATCTTCATCAGTGACATTCGCAGGACCTAGAAGGCAGAATTTCACTGTTAGCTGATGACACAAAGCTCTGTAACAGAGTAGACACACAGAGGTGTAGACAGAATGAGAAGCGACCTGCAGAAACTTGAAGAATGGTCAGGGTTTGGCAGTTTGAAATTCAATGCAAAGAAGTGCAAGATAATGCATATGGGGCACAAAACCCTGGCACAATATATCAGTTGGGGGTGAGGATATAGCATGCACCAAGCAGGAAAGGGATCTTGGGGTTGTCATCTCTGATGACCTCAAGGTGGGAAACAGTGTGACAAGGCAGCAGGTAAAGCAAATAGGATGCTGGGATGTATAGGCAGGGGCATCACCAGCAGGAAAAGGAGGTCATAATTCCGCTATACAAGACACTAGTGAGGCCCCACCTGGAGTACAGTGTACAGTTCTGGAGACCATACCTACGTAAGGACATAGACAGGGTAGAGAAGGTTCAGAGGAGGGCAACAAAGATGGTGCATGGATTGCATCACAAGTCCTATGAAGACAGGTTGAAGGAACTGAACATGTACTCCTGGAGGAGAGGAGGGTGAGAGGGATATGATAGAGACATACAAGTATCTTACAGGGAGGAACAGGGTGCAGGAAAACACTATTTTTAAGCGAAAAAGATGTTCCAGGACTAGAGGGCATGGGATGAAGTTGGAGGGAGGATGATTCAGAGGAAACATGAGGAAGAATTTCTTCACAGAACAGGTGGTGGACAAGTGGAACACCCTGCCAGAGGAAGTGGTGGGGGCTGAAACAATCACAGGATTTAAGAATGCATGGGATAGACATAAAGGAATTCTGGAGGTCAGGGGTAAGGGGCAACAGACTTCTAGGAAAACAAACTGAACTTACAAGCTCAAATGGGCAGACTAGGTGGGCCATAGGCCCTTATCTGCCGACACTGTCTATGTATCTATGTAACTGAAAGAACTGTGCTAAAGTAAGTATGTAATATGTATGTCATATCAGTATGTGTGTGGTATGTGTATTAATATGATAAATAAAATGTATCTAAAAAGATGGACCATTTTCTGGATACTGAGAAGTTAACTGTGCAAAAATGAGGCTAAGAATTTTTTATAGTGCAGTATCTTTAAGGACATGACAAATTTCTGCCAGACTTGTCTGCAATGTCATGGGGTAGGAAAGGTTGGGAACAAGACTAAGGTGGTTTTTATGCACCTGCCGATAATTAAAGAGACATTTTTTGTGAGTTGCTGTAAACATTGTTGGGCCATTCAGTGCCCAAAATTGCACAAGCAAGAATTATATTTTGGTGGTTGTGGATTATGCCACAAAGTACCTAGAGGTCATGACCTTGTCCTCCACTAACTCATTGCCTCCAAAGGAGCTCTCTGACACTTGTGTCCTGTATACTGTTACCAGTGAATCCTGGGTTTTTCTAAGCAAAATCAAGCTAAAGTCAGCATGCCACAAACAAATCCTAATAGCTCAAGAACCGTAAGTGCTAGACACAAAGTATGAGTGGCAAAGTTATTCAGCACAAAATTACCTTTCCAATAGTGGTATGCAAATAATAATATGTAATTTCATTTTTTTTCTATGCTGGTTGAAACAGCAACCAACATTTTTTTTTCTCTAAAATAGGCAACATAAGCCATACATGCCATACCATAAACAAATGCGAATAACTCCTAAAGTATACATGATATACACAAAATATCAGTGGCAAAGTTGTTCAGCACAAAATTACCTTTCCAATGGTGCCATGCAGTCAAATATATATTATATTCTGTTATATTATATATTAAAATATATAAGTGACATCTCCAGACATTGCAAGGGCACACAGGAAGTCAGTAGCTGACTTCTGTAGGCATACTCAGGACACATCAGATTATTTTACTGACAACTACAGGCGTCTGCTAGGAGACAATGAGTTAAGGCAGAAAAAGTGGGTAATAAACTACTGGGGATATTCAGCCAGATTGGATATCCCCAGGAGATTCTGTTGGACCTGGACACCAATTATATGTCTGTCCTAATGGTTAGTCTTTGGGAGCAGTGAAGGGTTTGGCAGCTCAGGGCCTCCCAATGCCACCCCCAGACTAATGGTCTGGTCAAGTGTTTTATTGCATTGGTTAAATCCATTTTAAAGACATTCATCTACCAGCATGCAAAAGAGTGGGACAAGCAGTTACCCTATCTCTTATTCTAATATAGGGAAGTCCCTCAAAAGTCCACAGGATTCTTACCCTTTGAACTCTTTTATTTATTTCTTGATTGATTGATTGATTGACTGATTTATTTGAAAATTGGTAACTGGGAGTGGCACACTAAGCCAAGTCTCATTTACAGGTGTGAGCTGGGGAGGGGAACAGTGGATGAACAGCAGCACAATACATAGTAGCAAAGCATTTGCACACCATTTGGTAAAAAAAAATGGCAAAAAATTATAACAAATACTAAATAATTATATGTGCAGAGAATGAAGTGCAGTGCAGCTCAATAAGAGGTCCCAGTTGGGGGGGGGGGGCGTGGCTAGCTGCTCAGCTGCCTAGATGCACTTTTAGAGAGCTCCCCAATCTGTTTAACTAAAATGTAAAAAAACAGACATATAGCATATTTGGTGGAGGAAAACAAAACTCACTCTACCAGCTAGGGTTTGTGTATTGCCAGAGTTGATCTTTATTAAAATGGGGTGAAAAAGCTCTGAATAAAAAGCTAACTTCTTTGCACCATGCAGTGGGGCTGTGAAGGTGCCGACAGCATCCTCGGAGTTAACATTGGACAAGCCTAACAAGGAGGACTCCTGACTGGCATCGCTTGACTCCCTCCAACAGACCCTCTCAATCCTTACAAAAATGGTCCAGCAAATGGACAGGAAGATGGATTAGTTTCACATAAGTATGATAGCCGTGGAGCAGCGTATGGAAGGCTTAGCGGGAGCAGCAGTAAAGGCTGAAAAAACATCAGAGAAAGCCTTGGCTTCTGCAGCAACTTGAGTGAAGGAGCACTCTCTTGTGTTCACTAGATTGAGACCTCTTGAAACTACTGTGAGAGCTTCCCATGTTCGTGTGCTCAGGATCCCAAAGAATACTGAGGGCGACAACTTATGCGCTTTTATCATTACATGGCTAGAGGAAACCTATGGTCTAGATCTTCATGAGACAATTCTCAAAGCATACCGGATTACACCATGGAGAGCAAGCAGACAGAATTCAGAGCCCCAAACTATCTTGGTGGTCACAGTGTCATCAGTGATCCAGGATCGTATCCTGCAAGCTGTCAGAGCCAAGAGAAATTGTGTATATAGATGGGTCCCGAGTAATGCTGTTCCCAGATTTATCGTATGCCACCCGAATAAAAAGAAAAAGTTTTGATGCAGTGAGGTGCCAATTTAGGGACCTAGAGATTCCAACAAGCATGTTCATGCCTGCACGACTCCATGTAAACATTGGGTGGAAAACATACATTTACACTGATCCTAAAGAGGCTGGGAAGATGGCCAAAAAGATTGAGGTCGAAAAGGCAGCCAGAGATGGGGAGATGTCCTCAGACCCAGAAGAAGAGGAATAGACTTGAATACGGACTTTTGTATCAGGTTTTTTGTTTAATAGTTAAGCTGAAAGGTAAAATCTAAATTTCTATAGACTAATTTTGGTTTTTATGATGAATGCTACCAATGATGTTACAGGACTTCGTCACAGAAACCTGGGGCAATGTGACTTATTTTTAAGCCCAAGACTACATGACTTGGGGATACATTATTTTATAGTAACCGGGGCGCTTTTCCTTTGGTATATTATTTCACCAAAAAGCCATCGGATTAAGCTGTACACATCAGTAAAATGATAGACCTGACCTACATTGTTCTCCTTCGAGACTGACTTTTTCTCACTGCTTGTTTATTGTTGCCTACTCAGGAGACCATTTTATATTTATATCTTCTAAAAGGTGGGTTTCCTCCTTTTTACGTTGGCGCACTTGATCAGCCAACATCTTGGGGTAGTGCAGATTTGGAGGTGCAGTCACTGTTGGGCGAATGCAGGGCACGCACCAGTAGGTGCGTTCCCTCATTCCCCAATCAGCCTACATACCCGTGCCACACCACCTGGGTGAGCACGTCTAAGGAAAGGTAGGCTGCAATGCGAGCAAAGCTCGTCACAAGCAGCGGAACCTTCCTACATGCTCGCCAGCTGGAAACATGGCGGCACAGTGGCTGCTAAACTGCCGACTTCGGGGTTGCCCAATCCACCGGTCGGCTTACCCTGCCCAAGTATGTGCTGATGGGGAGCCCACTCCCCGTCATCAGTATGTGTCTCCCCCCCCACTTTCGTTGTTTGCCGACGGGGGTGCCCAATCCCCGTCGGCATCCATCGTCCCTTTCCCGGTTTAATGTGCCGACGGGGGAGCCCACTCCCCATCGGCTTGATGTCCCCCCTTCTTCTGTGCCAATGGGGTGCCCAATCCCCCATCGGCTACTGTACCCCCAAAAAAAGAAACCACCTGTAAAAAAGGAAACCATCCATGATGTGTTTTTAGTACCTGTAAGCAGAAAATGGTCCTTCGTAGTCTCCTACCCACCACCCATGCCCACCCACTGTGCACCTGCCTCCCCCACCCCTCACCCCATACCTACCTCCGGAGCTTGCCATGATGATCTTCGGTGGACTGGGAACAGGTCTTCACTCTTCAAAGCTGATTACGAACTGAGGAAATGCCGGTAAGCTGCATAATGGAATAAATAGGGTTTTTTCAACTTTGATGCATATCTCAGGCATTTTGTGGAATTTTTGCATCAAATTTTCAACATGGGATTTTTGGGACCCCTCCTCATGAATTCTGTCACAGTTATGACGTTACTCAGTCCAGAAAGGTGATTTCACAGTCACTGCACAGAATCACCTTTTGGGACTGATTAACACAAGGACAGTGGCAGTGTTCATGAGGTGGGATCTCAAAAAGCCTATGTTACAAATTTGGTGGAAAAAATCCAAAAATGGCTGTTTTACATGCGTGCATCGTGCAGTTGCTATGCACGCTCGTAACTTCACAAATTCGCAATATTTTTAAGTCAGATTTTCAAAATTGTCATTTTTCTACACCTCCTTGTGAACAGTACAGCTGACATTTTCCACATCCTGGCCGAAATGTGTTTCTGCACTTCCAGTGCACAATACCAAAAGTCGCTGCGGGAAATCAGTGTTCAGGGCAGATTACAACAATGACAGTGTCACTGTTCATGAGCAGAGGTCCTAAAATGTCTATATTGAAAATTTGGTGACGATACTCCATAAAATGACTGTGTTATGAACGTGTGTTGCGCAGTTTGCACGCACGCTCGTAACGTTGCGCATTTGTAATATTTTCAGTCTGGATTTTTACCATTGGCATTTTCCTACACCTCTTGATGAACAGCACAGCTGTCATTTTACGTATCCTGCCCAAAATGTGTTTTCGCACATCCTGCACAGAATAGCACAGTCGCTGTGCGAAATCACTTTTTGGGACAGTTTGAGGAAATGACAGTGACACTGTACATGAGCAGAGGTGCTAAAATGCCTATGTTGAAAATTTGGTGCTGGAACTCCATAAAATGACTGTGTTACAAGTGTGCGTTGCACATTTCCCACGCACCCTTGTAACTTCGCAAATTTGCAATACTTACATGCCACATTTTCACATCTGACATTTTTTTACACCTCCTTATGAACAGTACAGCTGTGATTTTTCACATCCTGTCAAAAATGTGTTTCTGCACTGCACCGCCAAAGCCAATGCTAGCGTGACAACATTCGGCTTTGACAAATGCTTGTTCTTTCTTCTTCCATTGTTAGGGAAGAATTGCTCCTAGTGAGTAATGAAAATATGTCTGGCTGTGTACCTCTTGGATAGAGTTTAATTATTTATACAAATTCATGTAACCACTATTATATAGGCTGAAAGGAGCACACTGAGAGTGGAAGTTCCTGCTACCTCACTTAATTGTTCTTAAACAAAGGCCTAATTGGCCGTTTTTGGTTTTTACGGTATAAAAATTATGAAGTTTATAATAGTTTAAGGCATTAGCAGCAATTAGCCATTCTGAACAACTCCTGTGAATATATGATAATCCCCCTTATCTTGTAACTAAGGTAACACTGACTCACATCTCCTATTATCACAACTATCTGGAATACATGATGTATGGTTTGTTCCAAGTGTAATTTACGTACTGTGTGGTATAAAATTATAAATAAAAAGTTTAATAAAAAAAAGAAGCCCCAGTTGGCCTATTTGCTGTAGCGTAGGGGGTCCCCTTGATTTGGTAAAGGATGAATAGGGCAGTAAGCTTGCTCCCCAAGGGGAATCTGTTGTAGAATACATCCTGTATTTTAGGTCACTACTCAAGGAGCTCATGGGATTTGCCCAAGAGCACCTAGCTGCCACACAACAGAGACAGAAGATGTGCTATAACTGTGGGGCCAGAGCTCAGGAATAAGAAGTTGGGTGATTGGTGATGGTACTCATCCTCATCCAACAGAATAAATTGCAGGTGGCTTGGGAGGGTCCTTACTTGGTGGTCAGAAAGGTAAATTATGTTAGTTACATGGGGTATCTATCTGACAGAAGGCGCTCTTCCTCCCCAGAAGAGGAGAGCATCTGCTGGGATGCATGATGCTCCTCCCCCCAGCTGACTCTCAAGCTGCTCAGGTTCACCCCTGAGCCCAAGTTGCCGTTATGGCGGCAGGTGAGGCATGAATACCTCTGCCCTCTGTGCCACCAGGACAGTTAGGGGTCACAAGATTCTGCATTGATTAGCACATGCTCAACAGCTGTAAGAGTCGGGTGCATACCCCATGCCCAGAATGCATAAGGCCTAGAGAGTGTGGGGGGAGCCATGTACCTGATCACCATAGACCTGACAAAGGGCTATAAGCAGGTACCTTTGACTCCTGAAGTCAGTAAGAGGTTGGTCTGCATCACTCTATCTGGCATATGGCATATTTGAGTAATGCCATTCAGGATGAGGAATGTGCCAGCCACCTTTCAATGGCTTGTGGACTGCATTCTGTATGGGGCAAGAGACTTTTTGCTCTGGTGTACATGGATGACATTATCATCTAGAGCTAGATAGGGAAGGATCATGTCAGGCACATGACCAAGGTGCTCCATTGACTGAAGACTGCAGGGCTGACGGTCAAGGCGGAGAAGTGCCAAATGGGAATGGCAGAGGTGTCATGCCTTGGGTGCATGGTAGGAAGGTGGTACCTCCATCCTGAGCCAGTAAAAACTGAGACCATATAAAGATGATCCATGCCCACCACAAAGAGGAAAATATGGGCCTTTCTAGAGATTGCAGGGCACTATCAAAAGTTTGTTCCAAACTTCAGTAGTATGGTCAAACCTCGGCCTGCTCTCACTAGGAATAAACACACGCCATGTCAAGTGTTATCCCTTACATTATAAGGATATATGTATGAACATTTCACAGTTTGTTCTTTATAGTTCAGTTTGTCTTGATGCTATTCAGGAAAACAGAAACTGACAATAAGGCGTACACAGTGATGGGAGTGTTTACCATTGAGAGAGAGAGAGAGAGAGAGAGAGAGAGAGAGAGAGAGAGAGAGAGAGAGAGAAAAGCAAAGAGAGCAGGGATGAGTGGAGGGAGGGCAGTAAAGGGTAAAGTGACAGCATGGCCAGGGTGGATTTGTGGGCAGCACCACATCCCCATTTCCAAATGTTGGGGAAAACAACCATCTAGCAGTCATGCTCATTCACATGCCCGGAGTCCTGGCTTCAGATTTCAGATCAGTACTTCTTCATGTTGCAGTACTCATTTTTACTTTAAAGAGAGTTTAGTAAGTTTAGGTGACTGACAGCTTTTTAAGAATATTACCATTTCACCTTGCATTAAAACTGACATACTCCTGGATGCATGCATTTACAGGGTATACCATCAAGACAGCATTCAAATATAAGCACAGTGAAATGCGCACTGAGACATACAGTGCGAGGGAAAACAGCTACATGAAAAGTAGCAGTGGGGAATTTTGTAGCACTGTACATATAGCTATTTTCAGTCAGGCCAAGTCCTTTAAGTCTGCTGGTGCGTGCTGCCTACTCCTGCTGGCATTGTAGCGAGAAGGTTAAGGATACATGCTATGATTGGACTTGGTACATCCAGAAAACCTGGGCTCAAGCCTGAGACACTCTGTTTTTTGGCGGGCTGTCACACCATTACATCGGGTCCCCCCAAGTTGCATCCCCCAAGTTAGAATAGTAAATCTACCCTCCTTCCCACATTCTCCCCCACGCAGAGTTGCGCCCCCCATGGTACAGTAGTGTCCTTGGTACAGGGCGGTCTTCAGTGGGGTGGATTTTGCACTGCATGTACTTTGGGGCTTACTTCCATGCTGCAATTTTGTAGTTTGTTGTAGTCCTTGTGCAGTTTTTGACTGCGTAGAAATTATTTTACTAATCTTGTGGGTAATCTCATTTACGGGCAACTCAGTGCCATATTGATAACATGAATGAGAATCTGGATCTGGCAGCAGCTAAACAGACAGGTCGCTCTTATTAGGACTTTTTATAAAAAAAAACAAGAAAAATGTGCAATTTATCATAATCGGGGCACGATACACTGATTATCAGACCACTAATGGCAGCAGGCAGCATCATAAGGCAGTGCTTAAAGAATCACATAAAAAGCTGACAGGGTCCCTTTAAAGAGGGAGATTTCCACAAAATAGATGACATCCTAAGAACTATCCATAGAGGAAGCTGAGGAGAGCTTTGCAATACAGTGTATGTAATACAGGACAGTATTTAAAAAAACCACTAAAGATGAAGAAGAGGACAAGACCGCTTTCCCGGTCAAGGCTAAAAATAAGTTGGTTAATCAAACATAACAACAAATGTAAAAAGCGTGTGGAATTGTTTCTATTGAAATGGCTGGTGCTGCTATATTGAAACAGTTATACGCCAGAGAAATGGGAGATGCAAGGTTGATGTACCCAGATGATATCAGTTAAAAATGTTTCATGTGGAAGATAAATTGGAACTTAGTTAAAATGAGTTTGTGTACTATACAGAGTTTGAAGAATCGGTTTAAAATCACAAGACATTTGAGGTAGACATACAGTAATACCTTTATTATTGTAATGGATGCAAGCTTTCAAGACTGTAACGTGGGAGGCAGAGTAGCATAATGACTATATTACTGAGCTGTGACTCTCGAGCCCCAGGTTTAAAACTCACTGCCATCATTTACTCACTGTGTGAGTTATCAAAATTCCATCCCCTCACTTAGAAATACAGAGTATTTATTTAGTGGCTACACTTTTCACAGCCATTTATTTATCAGGTTGCATATATCTCAACCACAGTTCACAGCATGAGATTGTTTAGAACCAATAAGAGCAGTTTTCTCTATGCTGATGACATCACTAAATCCCTGCCCTGCCTTGAACCCAGCTGTTGAACTCAGATATAAACAATTAAAGTGCTAGTGCCCTACCTAAACATAGTTAACAGGTATTTTTTATTTAAATACTTTTATTTCCCTTTTGCTAATTAGAAGATATCTCTACCCGATGGTACTAGGTGTTACATAAAAAAGAAGGGCAACCAAAATGGTGCAGGGCCTGCATCAAAAGCCCTGCAAAGAAAGGCTTAAGGAATTAAATATGAACTCCCAAGAGGAAAGGAGGGAAAGCAGGATAGGACAGAAACGTTCAAAGACCTCACAGGTAAAAACAAGGCACAGAAAGGTAGTATTTTCCAAAGAAAAGATGCTCGGGGACAAGGGGTCACATTATGAGGCTGGAAGGGGGAGGCTCAGAGGAAATGTGAGGAAATACTCCTTCACAGAGAGGGTGGTGAACACAAGGAACAGCCTCCCAGCAGAGGTGGTGGGGGTATAATGGTTACAGGATTCAAGAATGCATGAGATAATAATAATAATAATACTTTATTTATTATGAGCCTTTCAAGTATCAAGGTGCAGTACAATAAAACAATTAACACAATAAAAACAGAATCATCATCATAAAATGTACAGTACAGATCAGAAATCATCACTACCATATGCTTAAACCAAGAGAAAAGATTTTAGGGCCTGTTTAAAGCTCCCCACAGTCATGCACTCCCTAATCCGACGGGGTAGAGAATTCCAGAGGGACGGGGCAGCGAACATAAAAGCATGGGCCCCGGCAGATTTTAAAGTCACCCTCAGAATCTCTAGCAACCCCTCATTGACCGAGCAGAGCGGTCTCACAGGTTGATAATAAGAATCAGAAGCTCTTTCAGGTAGTCAGGGCCCAGTTCGTGTAGGGCTTTATAAGTCAGTAATCCAACTTTGAAGGTGATCTGCCACTGTACTGGCAGCTAGGGCATTTCCCACAGCACTGGTGTGATATGGGAAGATCTAGGAGTCCCCATCAACAACTGGGCTGCAGAATTCTGCACCAGCTGCAGGCAGTGGATATCAACCCCCAGAAGCCCAAAGTAAAGTGAGTTGCAGTAATCTAAACGCGAGATCACAAAGGCATGGATTAGTATAGGCAGATCCCCGGACGGAACAAGGTACTTGATCCTAGTGATGTTTCTCAGGTGGTAGAAAGATGACTTAACAACAGCTGACACCTGAGTCTGAAGTGTCAACCCCACATCCAACATCACCCCTAGGTCTCACACCTGTTCAGAAACCTGAAGCTCAGCACCCCAAGAAACAATCCTAAAGGGGAGCCTGCCTCAAGTCCCCCTATCCGCCGATCAGGATCCAAGACCATCACCTCCGTCTTCCCAGAATTCAACTTCAACCAACTGGACCTCATCCAGTCCTGGATTTCCTTGAGGCAGTTATTAAATACCGGAACTGCTCCTCCCTGGTCGGGAGCAAAAGACAGAGGTATAGCTGGGTATCATCAGCATAACAACAAAACCTCAGCCTATACCATCTCACAATGTCTCCAAGGGGAAGCATATACACCGCAAACAACATGGAGGACAATACTGAGCCCTGAGGAACCCCACAAGACAGGGAGATAGGATTAGAGGAGAAAAACCCTGAAACTACCCTCTGAGTTCTTCCAGTGAGGTAAGAAGTAAACCATCTGTGGACCAGGCCAGAAAGACCACAGATAAATCTCAGGCCCTCAAGCAGAACCCCATGGTCAATGGTGTCAAAAGCTGATGACAGATCTAAAAGTACCAAAATGGACCATTTTCTCTGGTATCTCGCCATCAGGAGATTATTGAGCACCCGAACCAGTGCAGTCTCGGTATCAAAAACCTGATTGGAGAGGTTTGTAGATGCTATGGATGGTAAAATGGTTCTCCAGTTGGGCCGCCACTACTATCTCGATCAACTTCCCCATAAAGGTGAGATTCGAGATAGGCCTGCAGTTTGCAAGACAGTCTGAGTCCAGAGAAGCTTTCTTCAACAAAGGTGTCACCACTGCCTGTTTCAAGGAGCAGGGATATTCACCCGAGTCGATGGAACACCAGACTATCTGTGCCAGAATCGGGCTGATAGAATCACCACAACCCATAATCAGGGATGTAGGGCCCATATCTAAACTACAGCATGTAGGGCACATCCCCTGGACAATCCGCATAACATCCACGATTTCCGGATGGTCGAAGGTACTCCAGGAAAACAGGGATAGTGACCAAGCCCTGATCCCTAGCAACTGGCATAGAATGTGTCAAGTGGATCTCCGACCTAATGTCGGCCACCTTATCAGCAAAGAACCGAGCAAGCTCGTCACACTGTAATTGTGAAAAGGCTCTTCGGAGCTGTAGACAGGCTGGGTTGCACAACCTGTCCACCATTCTGAAAAGCTGAGCTGGTTGGTTCTGAGTGGCAGAAATTTCCCTGGACAGAAACTCTGCCTTCTTACGAGAGATTTCTGACTGATAGAACTGGTAATGTTCTAATAGTCTAAGATGGTCGGCATGTAAGCCAGATTTCCACCAACGATGTTCTAACCTGCGTCCTAGTCACCACAACTCCCTCAAGATTCTATCAAACCATGGAGCCCGAGGTCGAAGGGAGACAGGACACACACATACTGGAGCAATAGAATCCAGGGCTGAGGTAATGGCATTATTATAAGCCAAAACCAAGGCCTCCAGATCCTTGCAATGCACAGGAAATTGTGATAGATCAAGTACCGCAGCGAGGCCATCAGAAGTAATATTCCGTAAAGGCCAGTACTTGACCATCTCCACAAGGGTCGACCTACAAGGGGGGGTGCCAAAATTGAATCTCACAGTATAGTGATCAGACCAACTGACTGGTTCCACCCCCATGTCAGAGGCCTCAATCCCCAGGAGGAAGACCAGATCAAGAGAATGGCCACACTTATGAGTAGCAGTGGTAACCACCTGTGTCAGGCCCAGTGAATTCATCAACTGGAGGAAGTGTTGTCCAAATTGCGAGAGTTCGTCATCAATCCAGGCATTAAAGTCACCCAGGACCATCAGCCTGGGCGACTCAAATGCCATATCGACGACGAAATCCACCACTTCCTTAAGGAATTGCTTCCCATCTCCGGGTGGACAGTAGATGAGAGCAATTCAATAGCCCACACCTGCTACTACAGCACATTGAAATGAACTGGCCTCCTCAACTGGAACACTAATGAGTTCCAATTCAGTCCTGAAACAGACCGCAACCCCTCCCTCCCCCCGCCACAGTCCAACCTCGGGTGGTGTATCACCGTATACCCGGCTGGAATTGCAGCCTCAAGTATTGGACCCGCATTATCATCCAGCCAGGTTTTGGTGATACAAGCCAGATCTGTCAACCCAACAAGATCAGAAATCACTGCAGTCTTGTTCCAGACAGATCTGGCATTGCACAACAATGCCCAGTTTGGACAAAACTCCTGGGCTGCCCCGACCACGTGCCCATCACCAATGATGGTGCCTTTGGGTGTGGGGACCAAACAAGATGGCCCATGATCCAAGCTCCACTTCACCCCAAGGTGTCTTCTGGGCTTAACCACCCTAATGAGAGAATTCTGCTCTTCCGCCACCACTGTTCATTCCCCCACCCCCCACCTCCTACAGGCAATACCCAAGGCCCAACAACATTGATAGTTGGAAAAAAACAAGGGGGGGGCAAAAAGGGCGGACGGCATGGAGATCGGAGGCTGAATAGCACACAACCAGGGGGATAACAGACTGACACATATCCCAGGTCCACAACCTAACAATACAAGGGGGTCTTAACAGTAAGGTGGGAGGTGAAGACTGGAACCAAGTAGGGTCTGTGGTGAGTAGGGAAAATACCACAGACTAGGTGGGCCACGAGGTTCTTATCTGCTGAAAACTTCAATGTTTCTATATGAAGAACAGCACTTAACTTGGAGACTGACATATCTACAGTAGCTTTGTATCGAAAGGTGAAATCCTGACAAGTGATCTAAATATGTCTGATGGGGGCACTGCTGAGCAGCATCGTGGAAGCAGCAAGATTTTTTCAGCTCCATGTAATTTTGCTAATTATTTGCTGATTTAAAGTCATTTTGGCATATTTACCTCACCCAACCTCTTCTGGTTATAATTTTCACCCTTCGCATGCCGAATATGGGGAAGACAAGGGATCTACTGCTGCACCGTAAGATTTCTTTCACCCAAAGAGTAAAAGAGGTGATGGGTCCTCCCAGAGCAGCACGCTGGGGGCCACAGGTACAGCCAACTCGGAAGAAGTACCTCTAGGGAAGGTGCATTCTACCCCGCAGCAGCTGGTCCATACAATTCAGGACTTAGATCAAAAAATTCGATCAAGTGACCCCGAGAGTAGCGGCACTAGAATCCAAAACTGAGCTCACCCATCAAATGGTGACCAAGTTGGAATGGAACCTTAATACAATGATGGATGTATCCTCTAAGCTGATTGGGGAAACTGCGGGAATGCAGCGCCGCATTGAGGCCTTGGAGAACCGGGCGCGGGAACGCAATATCAGAATCTTGGGGCCCCGGAGTTGGCTGAGGGGAGGACCCCCTTGACTTGGTGAAGATTTTCCTACCTGGATTGCTGAGTATAGGAAAAGAAGAGCAGCCGCTCAGTCTGGACAGAGCTTTTTGACTGACTCCCTCGCAGAGTGTTGCAGGGACAGGGCGGCCCTCAGACACTGGTGGTGGCATGTTTGGGAGTAGGAGACTGGGATAGGATTTTAGCTGCAGCAAGAAGAAGGAGATCTTTTAAATATGGAGACTCGATTTTGTATATATACCCAGACCGTTCATATGAAACCCGACAACGTCGCAAATCATTTGATGGCATACGGAGCCGTCTTCGCCATCTTAAAATTATGCACCAATTACTGCTTCCAGCTAGGCTCCGGGTGGAATGGCAAGATAAGGTTTATATGTTTCATGACCCCTCAGAGGTTGAAAAACTGATGGACTCTATGGAGCAGGAGACAACTATGGGCTCAGGAGACAATGGCTCAAAGGAAGGGTAATTTTGCAAGACATTAGCACCACAATTGGATAAACTGATTTCCCCTCTAGAAGTATGGTTATGCATGGACTAAGTGGCGGGCAAGGTATTGTTGAAGCAGTACACTGAAGGAGTGATATGAGACTTCATTTGAAGGGTTTAAAAATGGCAAAGTTTAATTATTCTTTTTTCTTGTTCTGACTGCAGACCTCGTTGGGACTTATCTTTTATTTTATATAAAACGGAATGGAATAATTTAGACATGGGGTAGAGAATGAGAACCTAATCTGTATACATTTGCCCTTGACTGTTTATAAATGTTGCCTATTTTTTCTTCCTAGTAAATGGCTTAGGGGGTCTGCTGAGGGTATGCTTTAGAGCTTACTTTATCTTTGGCCTGAGAGATGACAAGAGAGTCCTCTCTGATTCACCAGCGATATTAAGGAAGCTGTAAGCATGAAGAAAAGAGCCTTCAGGGCATATAAGAAGGATCTGATGAAGGAGAGCAGGTCAGTCTACCAGTGCAGCCAGAGGCAAACAGGAGCAGCAGTGAGGAGAGCCAAAGCTGAGATGGAGCTAACAACTGCACGGGGTGGGGGGGTCAAACAGAATAACAAAGCTTTCTTCAGATACATTAGGGAGAAGAGGGAAATGAAAGAGGGCATTAAAAGATTGTGGAAAGAGGAGGAGGTGGGATGCCACCTGGGGACCAGTGCTGATCATACAGTGTTGTTTAACATAACGACATTAGCAGAGACAAACCACACAAGAACTAAGGTCCTGGACTTCAGGAAGGCTGATTTAAAAAAAAATGGGTGAATGCCTTAGAAGCAGGGGAAGATTGCCTGGGTGGAATGAAGGAACAGTGGACCAAATTAAGGGATGGTATAGTGAAGGCAAAAAACCTCTGCACAGAAGATGTAAACAAAAACAGGAGGAAAAACAGACCACCATGGTTCTCGAGGGAAGTGGCTGTGATGGTAAAGGCTAAAGGGGTGGTTGCAGGATGTACATGGAAATGCAGAGGGAAGAGGACAGGGAGTTGTACCAGGAAAAGCAAAGGGAAGTAGGGAAGATGATGAGGAACGCAATGGCACAAACAGAGGAAAGGATAGCTAAAAGTGTAGATAAAGGGAACACACCTTTTTCAGATACATAAGTGAAAAAAGGAAGAAAAGAGAAGGGATTGTAAGATTAAGAAGGGGAGAACTGTATAGAAGAGAATAAGGAAAAAAAAAACAGATATCCTGAACAGATACTTCTGCTCTGTCTTCATAGTGGAGGGAGAGGGGGGCAGACCCTATAGGAGCAGCAAGAATACTGGGGGGGAGGAGGGGGACACAAGTCCCAAAAGTCTTAAGGGGAAATGTGAATCTAAATGTGCATAAGGCTATGGGGCTAGACAGGTTACATCCAAGAATGCTAAAGGAGCTCAGGGTGGTAATAGCTGCACTTCTGACAGCCCTATTCACCAACTCAGTGGAAACAGGAGTTGTTCCAGAGGACTGAAGAAGGAGCAGATGTAGTCCTGCTTCATAAAGTGGCCACAGGGAGGAAGCTGGCAACTATAGGTTGGTGTGTCTAACATCACTAGTGGGGAAATTAATGGGGACACTATTAAACTCATTGGGTCCAGTGGCCACCATGGCATCAGAACCATACATTGCTGAATCTGTGGCCACCCGGACCCAATGAATTAAAAGAAAAGCTAGTGGAGTATCTTGAATCCAGTGTTACAAGACAAACCAGATCGATTTCTTCTACAGGTGAACCAGGGAAACAGATAAGGGTTGGAAGAGGTGGTCGTGACATACTTAGATTTCAGCATGGCCTTTGACACCATACCACATCTGAGGCTTATAAGTAAACTAGGCAGTTTGGTGGTTGGACCCAAGGTGTTAAGCTGGGTATGGAACTGGTTGATAGATAGGCAACAAAAAGTGGTGGTAAATGGCACTCACTCTAATGAGGGGAGACAGACCACTGATGTATCTCTGGCTCAGTACTGGGACCAGCCCTCTTCAATGCCATCATAAGCAACATTGCAAAAGAGCTGGAAGAAAAGGTATGCCTCTTTGCAGATAACACCAAAATCTGCAATTGTGTAAATACTTCAGAGGGGGTGGAGAGAATGAGTAGAGACCTGAGAAAACTCGAGGAGTTGTCAAAGGTATGGCACCTGGGTTTCAAAGCAAAAAAGTCCAGACTTCTGCAGCTAGGACACAGAAAACCAGAGGTGGTGTATAAAATAAGGGAAGAAGTATGGACAGTCAGTAAACAGGAAAGAGACCTCAGAGATATCATATCTGATGACCTCAATGTTGCAGGGCAGTGCAACAAGGTAGTAGGTAGGTCCAGCGTTGTACAGAGGTGAATAGAGAGGGCAGTAACCAGCAAAAGAAGAGAGGTAATGTTACCTCTGTATCACTCATTGGTGAGACCCCACCTGGAGTACTGTGTCCAGTTCTGGAGACCACATCTCTGGAAGGATATCGACACTGGTAGAGGGAGTACAGAGGAGGGCAACTAAAATGGTGCAGGGGGGCTACTGGGTCAATATAGCACTGTCAAAACAGTGCATGGATTATCGCACTGCAGAAAGTGTTAAAGGCAGTACAGCAATAGGGGTCTTACAGCGATTGGGAATAACTGCTACCACTGTCACTGTATGGTCAAATGAGGAAGTGTCAAGGAGGCTGCCAGGGCAGTGACTGATCAAGCCGCTCCTGTGGTGGAGTGGCTAGAGCACCAGCATCTGGCAATTTAGAGGACCTGGGGCTGTGGTTTGATTCCTTCCAGGTCCTGTAGTGTTGTGGCTTGGGGACATTTATGAGGGATGTGAGGAAGTACTTTTTCTCTGAAAGAGTTGTAGACTCCTGGAACAGTCTTCAAGCAGAGGTGGTGGGGGTGAAAACAGTGCTGAGCATCAAGCATGCATGGGATAGACACAAAGAACCTTGGTAGGAAAGCATGAGGAGGGAATGTAGACGGAGACCAGTTAGGGTTTACGATGACAGTACATGCAGGGATAAAATGGGCACACTGGGTGGGCCAAGGGGTGCTTATCTTCCAACAAATTCTATGATATTATGTTTCTATGAGGAATGGGTGACTGAGGATGCTGGAAAGGCAGATCTACTAAATGAGTATGTTGCCTCAGTATCCACTGTCAAAAATGGGATTCCTCTTGGAATGTTTAGCCTGGCCAGCAAGAGAGGCAGAGTAAGGAGGAGAGAAACTGGACATAAACCCAACCACTAAAAGTAGGTTGCTCAAGGTCCTATGAGGACTGAAAAAGTACAAGGCACTGGGACTTGATGGACTCCACCCTAGACTACTTTGTGAGGTTGTAAAGGCTCTGATGGGTCCACTAGCCAGGCAACAAAAGTAATTCTGAGAGTCTGGAGGGTGGCATATGTGATTCTACTACACAAGGCTGGGGATAAGAATTATCTGGGTAACTGCAGACCTATCAGTCTGACCTCAACAGAAAGGGACAATATAATGGGAGAAAGCACAGCTTTGTAAGGGGAAGGTCATGCCACACAAACCTCTCTGACTTTTTTAATACGGTAACTCAGACAATGCATTAGGGTCAGGACGTGGATGCCCTGTACTTGGACTTCAGCAAGGTGCCACATGGGAGGCTGGTGAAAAACTGAAACGCCCGATAGTAGGAGAGAGAGCTTAGTTAAATGGATTGGGTCAGTGATAGGATAGAGAAGGTTTTATGAATGGGAGTCATTCAGGGATCAAAAGGTGACAAGCTACAGGTCAGTCCTTGGACAAGTACTCTTCGTCATATTAATCAGTGACATAGGAATGGGAATTCAGAGTAAGAGTTGTCCATTTGCTGATGATGCCAAGATATGTGGCAGGGCTGACATAGAGGAGGGAATCAGGGAACGGGAGCAATCTGGAAAAACTGGAGAAACGGTTTGGGATCTGGCAACTCAAATTCAATCCAAAGAAATGCAAGGTCATGCACACCAGAAAGAACCCTAAAATGGAGTACTCGATAAGGGGTGTCTGTGTTAACTGGACTTTGGAAAGAGAGGGACCTGAGGTTAATTATTAGTGACTGTCTGAAGCAATCAGCTCAGTGCTAAAAGGCATATGCAAAGGCCAACGTGATACTGTGCTGTATCAGTAAAGACATGACCACCAGGAGGCATAAGGTGATCATGCAACTGTACAGGTCCCTGGGTAGACCATACCTGGAGTACTGTGCACAGTTTTGGAAACCTCACTCTCCTCAGGAAGGACCACATCTACTTGGAAATAGTGCAGAGAAGGGCTATTAAAATGGTATGGAGTATGTAGGGAAAGTCATCTGAGGAATGGCTGGGCAGCCTGTACATGGACTCGTTCAAGGCAAGACAGGAAGGGGCAATATGATAAAAACTTACAAATATATCCATGTAGTCAGTAGAGCACACTGTTCAGGGATAGCATGGGCTCAGGTTCCAGGAAGAAAAGGTATGCCTATGAGTACAAGCTGATGTGTGGGAAGTGCATTTGGGAGGAATAAAGAAAGTACTACTTCACAGAAAGAGTGATGGACTATTGGAATAGCTGCCAAATGCATTGGTAAGATTCAAAAACATTTAGCGGTTTGAGGTGGTTTGACGTGGGAATCTGAGATAGGTACAGAGGCATGGCAAATTCAGGGGGTTGGGAAAGGGATAGAAACATAGAAACATAGAATTTGACGGCAGATAAGGACTGCTTGGCCCACCCAGTCTGCCCATTTTGCTACCTAATGGATAAGCTGCTGATCCTAGTTAACCAGCAGCCTACTTCTTTCTACCCCCAGCCCCTAGAATTGCCTTATGACTGTCCCATGCATGCTTGAATTCAACCACCATTTTTGACTCCACAACCTCCTCCGGAAGGCCGTTCCATGCATCCACAACCCTCTCTGTGAAAAAATACTTCCTTACATTACCTCTGAGCCACCCCACCGTCTTCAAATTGTGCCCCCTTGTTCTTGTACACCTCTTTTTTTGAAAGATGCTACCCTCTTGGACTTTGTTGATTCCCTTGAGGTACTTGAAAGTTTCTATCAAGTCCCCCCTCTCCCTCCTTTCCTCGAGGCTATACATATTAAGCTCCTTTAGTCTCTTTTCATATGTCTTCCGATGCTGACCCTGTACCATTTTAGTTGCCCTCCTCTGGACAGCTTCCATCCTGTCTATGTCCTTGCAGAGACTGGGTCTCCAGAATTGCACACAGTACTCCAGATGGGGTCTCAGCAGCTGTCTGTACAGAGGGATAACAACTTCCTGTTTTCTACTGGTGATGCCTCTCCCTATGCGTCCCAGTATCCCCTCAGCCCTCCTTACTTCCCTCTCACATTGCTTGCCCACCTTTAAGTCATCTGATATGACTACCTCCGGGTCCCTTACTATTTTTTGTTGTTGTTAGTATCTCACCCCCCACTGTGTACTCTTCCCCTGGGTTTTTGTTTCCCAGGTGCATTACCTTGCACTTCTTAGCATTGAATCTAAGCCGCCATACATTTGACCATTCCTCTAACCTTGACAATTCCCTTCTCATCCTTTCTACCCCATCTTGTGCATCAACTCTGTTGCAGATCTTTGTGTTAGATACAAAGAGACATACTTTTCCTTCCAGTCCCTCTGCAATGTCGCTTATAAAGACATTGAAGAGGACCGATCTAATACTGAACCCTCACGGTACCCACTAGTAACCCCCTTTCTTGAAGTGGACTCCATTTACTATTACCCTCTGTGCCCTATTCTCCAGCCAATTCTTTACCCAGGCTGTCATCTTGAGACCCACTCCCAGGCTGGCTAACTTATATTAATCTTTGTGTGGGACTGTGTCAAATGCCTTGCTAAAGTCTAGGTAGGCCATGTCCACAGCCCCTCCCTGATCTACTACTTTGGTCACCCAGTCAAAGAACTCTATTAGATTCATCTGGCATGACCTTCCCATTGTGAATCCATGCTGCCTTGGGTCCTGTGCCCCTCTGGCCTCTAGGTACTCGACAATTCTTTCCTTCAGAAGTGATTCCATCATTTTCCCTATCACTGAGGATAAACTAACAGGTCTGTAGTTTCCTGCTTCTGCCCTGCTCTCACTCTTGTGAAGGGGAATCACATCTGCCCTCCTCCAGTCCTCAGGTACCACCCCATCCCCCTATGATTTGTTAAAGAGGGTAGTCAGTGGTGTCACTAGTTCTACCCTTAGTTCTTTTAGAATTCTGGGATGAATCCCATCAGGCCCCATTACTTTGTCCACCTTCAGTTTTAAGAGTTATTTCAGAACCCTTTCTTCTGTAAATGGGCTGGTATCAACCCCTGTATCTAGAGTGTTTCTATTGCTTGTTTTAGGTACCTCACCCTCTTCATTTGTAAATACTGAGCAAAAATATTTGTTTAGTATCTCTGCCTTTTCACCGTCACCCTCTGCCCACCCCCCTCCCCTTTATTAAGCCTCACTATCCCTCCCTTGGTCTTCCTTTGCTCACTGATGTACCTAAAAAAGGTTTTATCCCCCTTCTTAACTGAGTTGGCTATACTTGGGATGACTTCACAAGAAGGACAGAGCTTACATCTGTGAGCTCAGCCTCCAGGAAAACACAGCAGTAATCTGTAGAGGGTGTAAGAAGATTCAATGGACTTTCAAGTCCTTTTCTGCATGCAACATTTCTACATTTCTATGTTTCCCTTCATGCCTCATCAGCATTACGGCTTCTTTGATCATTACATCATAACAGACCAAGAAGAGTACATAACCTTCTGCCAGGTTGGTCACCTGTGATGTCACAATGACTGAGATCACAATGCAGCTGAGGTATGGTATGAAAGAGAATATAACTGGATGTGTCAGCCTCCAGATAATATACTGCTCTTTGTATCATGCATAATAGTACCAAACAGAATATCTAATGAGACAAGGAAAAATACCTCAGATATAAAATGTAACTATTGAAATCACTGAATTGGTAGCTCCCACGAGTGAATGTGTGCTTTAACCTACAATGCAGCTATACGTATATCACTGGACTTGCTTTACTCAGTGGAGGACGGTCAGCACCGTAAAAACAACAGAGAGTAGGAACTGTCTTCCTAGTGCAAACTGACAATTCAGACTTCAGCTAATGTGCTGACAATGACAGCAGCTCCACACTACCGTTCCACTCACAGTTCAGCATTTTAAAGACCATTTTAGGAGCTGGTCTTTAAAATGCTGAACCATGAGCTGGATGCTAGTTTGATGCTGCTGTTATGAGCACGTGAGTATGGCTACAAGTAGGGATACTGCTTTCCCCCCCTCTTCCTTGCCTGCAAACCTGGATATGCCTGTCTGATGAGCTGAAGTCTGAATTGTCATTTTGCACAACTAGTACATGTTGCACAACTGGAAGAATACTACACTGCACTGGTAAGTCTCTCTTTAGTCTGTATTATTTTTATGGTGCTGATCCTCCTTTACTGAGCAGAGCAAGTCTTGTGTGAATGTAATTATTCGCTCCTTTTAAAAATTAATAATATTTCCTGTCTGCTTGTTTTGGTACTACTAGCTGAAATTAGAAACATCTGTTACACACACTTTCGCAAAATAGCACTGAATTTGTGGAATTTCACACATTTTCTCAAACTAAAATAGTGTTTAAAATGGACAGTTTTGGTTGAAATTGCATATTTAAAAAAAACTGAATTTTTACAAATGTGCAGTTTGGGAAAATGGTGCTATTTGAACATAAAAGTATTGGCAGAATTATGCACAATTTTGGTGCAGTTTTGCAAAAATTACGTGAATGCAAAATCAGGAAGTTTGAGCAATTTCACAAGCAAAACTATTGCCCAGCACTAATAAATACAATGTCACTGATGTGTCACATATTTTCCTCCCTCAAATACTTCATTATTACTTATGAAATTGCAGCAACTACTATCACTATTGCAACTCCGCCTTCATTAAGCACTTAGTATACAAGTTATTTAATTGTGATGCACTTACTATTGCAAACCTCCTTTCATTTGTTTCTTGAGATGCTTAGCTCACTTAGTTAACTACAATTGCCTCTTGAAAAGTTGGTTATCCTGTACTGCTACCAGAGGTGTTGCTAGCATGAGTTATCATTGGGGGCCTGTGCCCCAATCAAAACACCAGGGGTCTGGGGGCCACCTAGTCCAACAGAAGCTGTAGAAATGTTGGTGCTCTCTTATGCAAAATAACACATTTTCTGCTACTTTAGCCTTGTTTTTCCCCCATTCCTTTTTCAATATGTTATGTCTCTTTTTTAGTTGGCTTGTCAGTTGACAGGTAAAATCTTCATGTTGCAGATTAAATGTCATAGAATCAGTAGCGTACTTCATAAATATCTGTAGATCTGGGCTAAATCTACTATTTAAGAAGTATGCTGGACACAGAGGAGGGCTGGTCATCCGGTGCCGGCAGGTGGCCTCCCGGAGTGTGATTGTGACCCTTATGAAATTATTGTCCACACACTCACACAGCTCCATACAGGGCCGCAGTAATGGGGGGGAAGTGGGGAAGTTGTCCAGGGCCCTGAGCTCAGGAGGGGCCCACCTGAGGAGCTGGCATTACCCCTGGCAATAGCTGGTTTGGGAAACGTGGGCCCATTTCAAATGACTTGTCCGGGGCCCAAAAATTCATAGCTGCAGCCCTGGCTCCATATATGAGCAAAATGTGATGGAATTTAAAGAACCACTGACACCTTGAGAATAATTTAAAAAAATAATAATATTTGGACACAAAGCAGATATATGTTTCTTATTAGTTCTGTATTCTTATCCTTATTGTTTATTATTCAGGTCATATGCATTGCAAAAACAGGATAGCTGCTGCTTTCAGAAGGTTCATCAGCTCCTATTGCTTCTTCCCAATTTGCTGTCATCATACTGTGCTTGTGACATCACAGTGATTCCCAAGGCAATAAAATGTGATGTCACAACAGAGCACATGAATTTCAAGTAGGGAAGTGAATAGCTATAGAGGCAATCAATAATACATAATGTACAGAAGAAATCTATAGAAGATATATGAAAAAAATATGAGGTGAGTGGTGTCCAACTTTAAAATGTTTTTTTACTGTTTTTTCGAAGTGTTCACAAAAGAAAGATGTCAGCTGAGCTGCTGTTTAATGTTTATGTAACTATGCAACAAAACTATATATCTATCCTACCAATGCCATCTAACCACGGTGGCATGGTGCTAACTAAAATTAGAAAATGTGAAGTACAGGCATATGAAGGTAGCATGACATTACTGACATCACATGGGCCCTTTAATAAAATATTTTGTTTTCATTTTTCTGCTCAGACTGGCAAGTCCACATTCAAAAATACAGCTGTTAAGTACACAATAACAACAAAGAACATCAAATTATACTGCATAATCATTTTTATTTTTGTGCGTTCTCTTGTCCTCCTCCTTGCTGTTTGCTTTCTTTCTCTGGTAATAACAACCGATGACTTCTGTTGCTTTGCTTTGTAATCCGTGTCATTACCTGATCAGATGATAACACAGAACACATTTCCTTCTCAACTGCTAGAATTGCAAGATCATTTAATCTGTTTTGAGTCATGGTGCCTCTAAGCCATGTATGTACCCTTTGCAGCACGCTAAAGGAGTTCTCACAGCTACAGCATGTCACTGGAATAGTTAGTGCAACCTTGACTAACTGCTTGAGTTTTGAAAACATAAGAGGGTCTAGTAGCCTATAAACATCATTTGTATTAATTTGTTTTTCTTCCATTTTTTGTATCAGGTAATTTTTTGCAACAAACAAGTCCTCCTTTGGTAATTCAATCCCATAGTGATGAGCTAGAGGACAGGAATTTTGCAGAGGATGGGTTGCACACACGAATGCCATTTATTACGTTTGCTTGCACGCATGTGCAAGAAACATAGTGCCATCATCGGAGATTTCGGAGGGGTGTCACCTCCTCCTCCAATTCAGGCAGCGAGCTGGCAGGCGCGGCCCCTGTAAGCCAATGCATTTTTTGGAGCTGTCTGTGACCGTTCAAAATGCAGTAACAATTGAAAGGGGAGCTACGCTTGAGTGAGCAGCGATAAGAAGTTGCTCAGCCGCAGCTCCCCCAGCCGCAGACGGCGCGCCCCCCCCGCACGCAGCGATAGCCGACGGGTGCCCAACCCCGCCAGCTGCGCTCGTCTCCCTCCCCTTCCCAGTATTTGGTGCCACGCGGAGCCAACCCCAACATGCCAATCAATGATTTGCCGATGGGGTGCCCAATCCCCCATCGGCTGAACCCAAGGTCCTTGTGCCGCGCTGGGGCCCACCCCAGCGTGGCAAGCGTACCAATAGTTTTTTGCCGGCGAGGTGCCCATTCCCTGTCGGCTGAACACCCCCAAAGTCATTGTGCCACACTGGGAGCCCACCCCAGCATGGCAAGCGGTCCCAGCGACGTCTTTTTCCTGTAAAACAAAACTGTCCCACAGCGCGTCTCGAGCCCCCTCCCATCCGCACCCACCACTGCGCACTAGCCTCCCCACCCCCTCACCCCATACTTACCTCCGGACTCCGGCGCGATGATCTTGGGTGGACGGGAACACGTCTGCACTCTTCAAAGCGACCGCGAACTAGAAAATGCGGTAAGCTGTATAAT
Source organism: Neoceratodus forsteri (assembly GCA_016271365.2). Lineage (NCBI taxonomy): Eukaryota > Metazoa > Chordata > Ceratodontiformes > Ceratodontidae > Neoceratodus > Neoceratodus forsteri. The sequence continues at coordinate 145,666,921 of CM028133.1, read as the reverse complement.
GGGCAAGATAGGAGGGTTCAACTTGTGCATATCTCAGGCATTTTGGGAATATTTGCACCAAATTTTTAACATGGGGTTTTTGGGACCCCTTCTCATGAATGATGTCACTGTCATGGCGTTATTCGGGCTCAAAGGGTGATTTCGCGCAGTGACTGCACAGTGACTGTGAAATCACCCTTCAGGACTGAATACTGCCATGACAGTGACATCATACATGAGAAGGGGCCCAAAACCCCCATGTTGAAAATTTGGTGCAAAATTCAAAAAATGACTGTTTAACGAGCGTGCATTGCGCAGTTCCTACTCAGGCTCGTAAGTTCGCGAAATTTCAATATTTTCACTCCAGATTTTCAACATTGCCATTTCACCACACTGTCTTATGAGTAGTATAGCTGTCATTTTTCACATCTCACCCAAAATGTGTTTCCGCCCTTGTAGCGCAGAATGGTGCAGTTGGTGTGCGAAATCAATGTACGGGACAAATTAAGAAAATCACAGTGACACTGTTCATGAGCAGAGGTCTTGAAATGGCTATGTTGAAAATTTGGTGAAAAATCCTAAAAATGACTGTTTTACGAGCGTGCATTGCGCAGTTCCTACGCACGCTCATAGGTTTGCGAATTTTCAATATTTCCACTCCAGATTTTCAACATTGCCATTTTTCCACACCTTCTTATGAGTAGTATAGCTGTCATTTTTCACATCTCACCCAAAATGTGTTTCTGCCCATGTAGCGCACAATGGCGCAGTCGTGCGAACTCAGTGTATGGGACACATTAGGAAATCACAGTGTCACTGTTCATGAGCAGAGATCTTAAAATGGCAATGTTGAAAATTTGGTGACAGAATTCCTAAAAATGACTGTTTTACGAGTGTGCGTTGCACAGTTCCCACGCACGCTTGTAGGTTTGCAAATTTTCAATATTTCCACTCCAGATTTCCAACATTGCCATTTTTCCACACCTCCTTATGAGCAGTACAGCTGTCATTTTTCACATCCTGCCCAAAACGTGTTTCCGCCCATGTAGCACACAATGGCGCAAGTCGGTGTGCAAGCTCAATGTATGGGACACATTAACAAAACCACAGTGACACTGTTCATGAGCAGAGGTCTTAAAATGGCTATGTTGAAAACTTGGTGGAAAAATGCCTAGAAATGACTTTTACGAGCGTGCATTGCACAGTTCCTATGCATGCTCGTAAGTTTGCAAATTTAATATTTTCACTCTAGATTTTCAACATGTCCATTTTATTAAACTTCCTTATGAACAATGTACAGCTGCAATTTTTCATATGTCACCCAAAATGTGTTATCGCACATGTAGCGCACAATGGTGCTGTTGGTGTGCGAAAGCAATGTTTAGGACAGATTAAGAAAATCACAGTTACATTGTTCATGAGCAGAGGTCTTAAAATGGCTATGTTGAAAATTTGGTGACAAAAGTCCATAAAATGACTGTGTTACAAGTGAGCATTGTGCAGTTTCCATGCATCCTCGTTAGTTCATGACTTTGTAATATTTTCAGTCCAGATTTTCACTAGTGGCATTTTTCAACACTTCCTTATGAACAGTACAGCTGCCATTTTTCACAACATGGCCGAAATGTGTTTTCACACTTTCAGTGCAGAGATGCGTGGTCGCTGTCGGAAATCATTGTTCGGCACAGATAAAGAAAATCACAGTGACACTGTTCATGATCGGAGGCACCAAAATGCCTGAGTTGACAATCTGCTATAAAATATCCCCAACCTACTTATATAACGGGTGTGCGTTGCACAGTTTCTATGTACGCTCGTGACTTCACCATTTTTTTAAATATTTTTACTACACATTTGCAACATAGCCATTTTTACACCTCCCATGAAAGAGTACAGCTGTCATTTTTCAACCTGTTCAGAATATTTTTGCACCTGTGGTGCTAAATCCCGTAGTCACTGTGCATAAGCAGCTTGCCACTCAAACTGATATTCCCCTGTTCATGAGGTGGGGTCACAAAACAAACATGTTGAAAATTTGGAGTTAAAATACCAACAATGCCTGAGGTATTAGGCTTTTCAACTAAATCGCCCAACCCTATAGAGAATGGCGGAATCAGGGTGTGACTTGGGATTCTTGCCTGTGATGCTCATACCATTCCACACCCTGCAGTCACTGAGAGGCATCGAGGTATGCCTTGGACTCTTTGGCCCCAAACTTCACCCCCATTCTCCTATATTGCACCCATCTCACTGTATTTCCCTAATGAAATGGGGTGCGCATAAGACCAAAGACCCCAAGGAACACGTGACACTTGTCAGTCTCTGCAGAGTGGGGTGTGGTGAAATGGCGTGGCCGCTATGCCTGACGACCCAAATGCACACCCCAATGCCTGTCAGTCTCTGCAGGGTGGTGGTGGGGTTGGCTTCAGTTCAATACTTCACTGCCATTCCTATTACGCAGCTCTGTAACTTCTACACTACCACTGCCAATGCCAGTAAGCAAACATTCGGCATTGACAAATGCTTGTTATCTCAACTGCAACACTAGAAAATCTTTGCTTTAGTTCAGCAGACATTCTGTCAAGGCACGGATAATAAAGCTTGTTCCAAAAGTCCACTTGAGAAGAAGTTTAGTCCCTCACTCCCACTGATGCCTCAACAATAAAATTATCCATATGTTTCTGTTTTTTTCTTCTGTTCCTGTCACTTTTTACCACATTATTCTTGTTACAAAAATCTACAGCTTCCTTAAACAATTCATTGCTAGTGTCCTCACTCCGCATCTCTTCAAGAGTGTGATGAACCAAATCCACAAAATCTACTACAGTAGAGATCTATATCTTCCTTTTGTAAAACTTTGTGGATGCCTTCTGTTACCTTCAGAAGAAAATGAAAAATTATCAGGCAGTAAATTGTGGTTGAGTTTTGCAAGGATGCTAACAGTCCAATGTCTTTTGAAGTGTGAATATTAGCAAGACACTGAAGTACAGCTGCACAGCAGTTCATCAAGGCCTTAATCGATTGGATCTGGCAAGACCAGCGAGTATCTGACAACTGGAACAACTCTGATGGGCTCAAGCCTATCTGACACTGCGTATTGACAAAATCATAATGATGAACAAGAGAAGTGCTAAAAAAGTCATATGCACTTTCCATAATGCAGAAAAGTTATTTTGCTTCAGTAATACATTTGCATGTATGGCAAGGTACCAGATTCAGTTCATGTGCATAGCAGTGCACATACACAGCCTCTGTATAATGCTGGCAGAACTTAGCTTGAACTCCCCCTACTGCCCCACTCATAAGAGAAGCATCATCATATGCCTGTGCCACACATTTTGTGCCTGTAATTCTACTGTCCTAGAGACATTTTAGCAGTGATTCCACAATGGAGTTAGCATTAAAAGATTCCAGTTCTGTGAATCCTATAAAACGCTCTGTAATGCTTCCAGTTCCAGGTACAGTATACCTCACGCAAACTGCCAGCTGCTCTTTATGTTCGTCTCTTGCTTCATCTGCCATAACAGCAAACATTCCTGAGCTGTTAAGTTCGCCAACTATCTTTGAAATTACCTCTTCTGTGCAACATGCTATCACCACATTTTGAGTTTGTGGAGAAATATAAGTGGCATTTGAAGGTGCCTTATATATTTGTAGAAAAGGATCAAATTGTTTTAATAGATCCAAGCATTCCAGAAAATTTCCTTTATTTAAACTGCCATCTGTTTGATCATGACCCCTGAAAAAAGTCCTTGCCTACCCAGAAATAATGTGACAGTAAAGATACGCTCAAGATAGCACCGCCTGTCATTTACTTCTTTGATGTTTGCCGCTTGTAATTTGTGGACAATATCACCAGTATTCTTTGTCTCTTTAAATCCAGCCCATAAGGTGTTTGTGATTGCATGATATGAAGTCTTCTCATGCTCTCTAAATGAGTCAAGTGCCCTTTTCCAATTAACAAAACCTTTGCTTAACAAAGAATCTTTATTAGGGCGAGTGGCTCCATATTTCAGTCCAAAGCATCTACAAGGATAGCAAAAGGCTGCATCCAGAGTAACAGAATATTTTAACCAGTTGTAATTTTCAAACCCATGAAACTGGAATGACCTTTTTTCCTTCCAAATATACATTGTGGGTAATGAGGTAACTTACTCTGAATAGGCTCTGTCTCAAGCGTTCCCAAGTCTGTTATATTTTGAGCATTTACAAGTTCACTATTAGTTTTATTTATACTTTCTGTGTCAGCATCAATATGTAGAATAGTGGATGGGTGAACATCCACAACAAGGCTGTGTTTCCATCGAGGAAGTTGATGACATCACAGAGACCTCGAGAGCGAAGCTCGAGAGGTCTAGCTGATGTCATCAACTGCCTGAGATGGGAACTCAGCCTTAGTTGTGGATGTTCACCCATCCACTGTTTTATATAGTATATGGGGTTTTTTTTTGTTTTACATTGTTTTTTTTTTCGTTACTTGTTGTATGCACGCGTTGCTCCTGTTCCGTCTGGTCTCCTGCTCACTCATGTTCCCGCTCCGTCCGACTTGTCAGTTTCTCCTCTGCACAATTTTAAAATCGTGGAGAAAAAAAGTGTGTTCAGAAAGGGAGCCATGTATGGTTCTCCGTGTCGTGACTCCCAACTTCAAAGTCGATGACTTGGCTGCTCGGCGCTCGCTAAATCGCGCCGCCATGTTTTTTTTTTTTTTTCTTGAGAGCCATGTCTGAGCCAATCAGGCGGAAGGTCAAGGGTAAAAAGTTGTTGTACTATCGATGTGACATCACATCGATAGTACAACAACTTGTTTGACCTTTGAACTGTACTACAACAAGATTTCGGCAGTTGCTGAAATCCATGGGCAATAGGCAGTACCCATATACTATATTACTGTGACTGTTCTGGTCACTTGTGTTTGGTTCAGTGTCCTCCTCAAGCACAGTGGTACATGATGCATGAGAATGAGGAACTGCAGCATTATCACTACTTTTCTGAATTGGTAATTACTCTCACTTCTTCGTGTGTATTCTTTTCTTTGGACTTAAAGAAATGTCAGATATCCATTTTTATGAAACAGTGGAAACCAGCAAGTTCTGATACAATGATGTATTGCAATATTCACAGCTCATGGCAAGGCAATGGCACAGACACACTGAGGTTTACTGTCACTCACTGCTATGGACTACAGCAATAGAGACACAAGTTAAATTATTTTCCTTTTTGTGTGTGTGTGTATATGTGTGAATACTGACTGAGCTGCATGCTGCACTCCCCCCGAAAGGAACTGGCTTGCACTACAATGGCAACTAAGATTTCAGTGCATCACCACTGTGAATCATAGTCTGGCCTAAAACTCTTCAACCACCACTATGATAATATTTTCAGAAGAATTCTGAGATGCACACTGCCAGTGCTGCCACCCTCAAAGCAAGAAGCTTTAGTCTGAGGTACTCTGGGTCACTTATGCGGTGGATCAAACAGAGGCTGCTGAGATTTAAGCTACAATAACTACACTTTTTTTTTATTAGTAGAGTACAGCGACACAGACTGCTTCCCTCAGCCCTCCCACAACAAGCCCAGTACTGGCAAAAAACAAAATCTCACATACTCTGGGTCACTGATGAGGTGGATCAGAGGCTGCTGAGATTTAAACTGCAATAACTACACTTTTTTTTTATTATTAGAGTATGGTGACACGTGCTACTGCCCTCAGCCCTCCCACAGCAAGCCCGGTACGGGCTGGCAAAAAAAAAGATTTCAGGTACTCTGGGTCACTGATGAGGTGGACAGGCTACTGTGATTTAAACTGCAACAACAACTACAATTTTTTTTAACAAAATTTCCTCCCTGCCCTTCCAGTGCCCACCTAGATTAGTTGATGACTGTGATGAGGCTCACTCAGTTTTCAGTCACACAAGTTACAATTACAACTCAAGTTTTGTTTCTCTGTGGCCTACTAGCCTAGTATACATTACTAATGTATATACACCTAATGTAAAGTGATTGGTGTTCTCAACCCCGGGTCACCCCTGAAAAAGGGATCTCTGGTCTCAATGGGCTTACCTTGGTCAACAAAATCAAAATAAATAAATAGTAAGCCTAGAATGAAAAATTGCCTTTCTACCCTTGCCTTACAGAAAGAAGTGTGGTAAAAAAAGGCAAGAACTACAGCACTGCAGCAATTGCTGAAAGACAGAAAATTACTGTTTTTATGCCAAAATATACACTTTTTGTTCTCAAATTCCACTCAACAACAGACAAACTGTGCACTGACTGAACTGCAGTGCTTTTGCTTTCACTCTCTCCGGTCTGTCTCTGACTGAAATGGCCACACCTACATCCATATTCACATGTCACTCACTGGCCACTCACAAGGCTCTATGGCTTTGATGACACTCTGTAGTCCATGCTGCTTAATAGTCATGTGACTATCAAGAAGCAAAAACTACAAATTGGTATCCCACAATGCACATGGCCCACACATGCAAGAGTGAATGTCATCATGTGACAGCAGCTGGCTGGTGGCAGCTGCTCCTTGCTGGCTTTTGCCAGGCTTTGCCAGCACTCGTCTCAGACGCCAGCAGGCAGCAGTCAGTCAGCAGCATGCCACCACACAGTACACTGGTGCAGTATAAGTGCACACACACACACACACACAAACACAGTTATTTTATCTCCTCTCTCAGTCAGTCTTTCCCGGGTGTTCCTATCCGTGATCCGATCTCCCTCTCCCAGCTGCTCCCCCTTTGCAATAAATGCAGTGCAGTGCCACTGAGTTCAAACTTTTCACTTAATTCACATCTGTATTATACAGCTCTTGTGAAGTGAAAAGTATTTACATAATAATATAACGAGTACAGTCACTGATGATGACAGAAGATGACTCACTCACCCAACCTCACCACCACCACCACCACCAGGGCAGTCTCAAGCAGGCATCCCATCCATCCAATTTGACAGACAGTTAAGTTATGTAACTCTGTCTCTCCAGTCTTCTCCATGAGTGTGTGTGTGAATCTCTGAGTAGTGAGTCGCTCACGACCGCAACGCAGCAGCAGCAGCCAGGCAGTAGCATGCATAAATAAAAATAAATTATTTTTTATTTTTTAAGGGGTATCCTTCACGTTCATCATCCATGATCCGGTGTGGGGTGGTGAGTGCTGGAGATGATGGAAGTCCCTGCTCTTTCTCTCTCTCTCTCTCTCTCTCTGTTAGTCTGAATTTTTCCTAATTCCTCCACTCCGCCTTCTCCAAGTCTGCCATCGAGCATCGCAGTATCGCCAGGGCAACCAGAACTCCACTCCAGTCCTCACCAATCACAAACACTGTGTGAGGAGCCTTGTGTTGATGGTTGCCATGGCATTGGCAATGATGACAAGTGAGTGATGGGCCCCGGCGTATTGCCTTTTTAACTGGAGCGGGTCAGGAGATGGAGGTGAGATGAGTGGGCCATGGCTCAGGGAGAAGCACCAAGCTGGGGGTGGGGCTTGCAGAGGGAAAGCCAGACAGGACAGCAGGTCGGAGGGCACTCAGACAGGTCAGGCTGGCAACAGTGAAGGGGTTTTGGGCATGCCTAGCTACTGCCTGCCATTTGCTACTGGTGGCAAATTAATTGAGTGCATTTGTAGCCTGGGGGGCTCACTGACTTGGTCAGTGTGGAGACTGAGCTGAGGGCAGGCAGGCAGGCAGTGCAAAAACGGGAACCAGAACTGCACCATGGCCAGCAACAGAAAAACAAAAAAAATGAGGACAGCACAAGAAAGGTTTGGGGCCTCAGACAAAACAATCGAGGCTGTAGCACCAGCGGCCCAGCCCTAGCAATGCCCCTGACTGCTACTCTACTTGTTGTAGCAAAATCATGCTGTATCTTCAGTTTATATTGTCTCATACATTTTTGTAACCCCTTCCCCAGGTTGCACCTGGAATCAAGCTTTGACTCAGTGTGCCTTTCCAGGTTACCAAATGTTTAAATAAAAATAAATTAATAAAAGAAATATCCTTGAAAACAGGATCTCTGTCCTTGGATAATCATCTGATCTGGCTGCTTATCTCCATGTGGCATCACCAACAAATAACAAGTAGGGGGTACCACAGGGTTCTGTTCGAGGCCCGATATTGTTTGACATTTATGTGGACAATCTAAGCAATAAAATAGAAACTATGGCAGGATTTTGAAAGCATCCCAAGTTGCACAAGCCCCAGGTGCACCAAACAAATGATGCACGAAGCTTGCAACATTCACCCGGCTGGCAATCGGGACTTTCCATCCCATGCACCAACTGCTGCAAGTTAGACCACATTTTTCTGATTTTGCTTACATCAGTTCTGGGCACCCTTTTTTATGGGGCTTGCACCAAATATTTGATGCAAGCTGCCATGAATCGGGTAAAGTGTCGCAACAGCTCTTGGCCTACTAAAATCAGATGCAGCTGCGGCAAAGGTGTTTGATGCAACCATGCCAAAAAACAGGTTTGACAGAGGGAATGACACAAGCCCCGCATCGCCCTTTGAAAATCCGTCCCTAGGTGATCAAACCTGCAGATGATGCAAAGCAGGGTGGGATAACAGATAACCAGAAGGAGGTAAATGGGCTCTAAATGATCTAGACAGGGTAGCTAGTTTGGCCAAGAAGTGGAATATAAAATTCAGTGTGGGAGAGGGCTCAGTTTTTCACCTGTGTAGGAGAAATTGGGGAGCTAGTATTACCTGAATGGAGAATTAATGAGGGAAATGGAGAAGTAAAAGGATATAGAACTATTAATAACAAATGATCTGAAACAGATTTTTCTCACCATGTTGCTAGCTGTTGACAACTGCACCTCATAATCTGATACATTTTGAAGCTTATTACCCTACCCCACTGACCACTCACCATAAATAGTGTTGCCATAAAGTAAATGTAATGTACATCAAATTGCAAATCATTAATCATAACAACAAACAAAGTGGCTCCCAATTTCATTAATCTTTTCCAATCACATATTGTATCATCAACCAATTGCCTATGATTGACCAGGAAATTTGTAACCCTCCCGGAAAGCGATACTGGAACTATCAGCACCAGAATTTTGCTCAACAAAATTTTACAATCAGTGTGATCAAAAACATTCCTGTAGTAAGTCAGAATCACTTTACACATATCAGCACAATAAGTGGCCAAGTAGCAATCATGCATAAACATTAATACAACATGTGTGGTAGAGGTACCTTTAACATACAAACTGGTTCCTGTCCCGTTCTGTTGGAAAAGCTTTAAGAATATAGCAGAGAAGAAGAAGAAGAATTGTTTACTGTATATCATGCTTGCCATTCACATTTTATTCCAAAGTGCTTCAACAGCAATAAGAGACTTCATAGTTTCATAGTTACGTACAGGTTCATAAGGCCGAGGGCCCATAACAAACCCGCCATCACTAATTTTAATGGTGGAAGTTATATATTTTTTTTATGCATATAATGATCCAGATTTAATTTAAACTGTTCAATTGATTTACTCAGAACTACACTACTAGGTAGTGTGTTCCAGATAGCTGGAGCTCTTTGTGTGAAAAAAATGTTCTGCCTGGTTGTCTTACTTACAGATGTTTTTAGCTGCAGTTTATGAGACTAGTATTATTTTGTGTTGTTTGGCAGTGAAGTGACTGTAAATGTGTAGTGTCAGCCATTTTGCACATCAACAACCACACACAGCTTTGGACAATTGCATGACATTGTCTTATTGGAAGGGGAATGCTGGCCAGGGCACTGGGAAAATACCCTGCTCTTGCCTAATGTGCCTTGGGTTGTCTTACTTTAACCTGGACACCACCAGGACAACACCAGAGCTGAGAGGAGGGACCTGGGTTTAATGTCTCATTCTAAGGATGGCACACCCTACCTGCACAGCACTCCCCTAGTACTGCACTCAGGTGCCAGCATTTTGGATATGAGCCCAATCCCAGTGTGGGACTAGAACTCATGACCTTTTGGCCCGGAGGCAGATGTGCTACCAACTAAGCACCACTGACACCTATATATGCAAATACAAAAGCCCCACACATTTTGATGATCACCATTCGCTAAGGTTAGGGAAATGGGTCTCAAATTATTTTTCATAGAAAGTGGAGAAGGAGCTTTGGATATGGGGACAATGACAGTGTTTGTGCTTCAACTTGACACTGGCAAGAAATGCTATGAAAAGGAGTTATCATAACCATCAGTCACCACCATTAGTCTCCACCTCTTTATAGCTTACAGTACTTTAATGTATGTTAATACTGCCACCAAGACCACTCTTGCTGTTGTAAGAGTGGTCTCACGCACAGTCTTAGAGTATGGGAACCATAAACTGAAGGTGAGCATTTCTGATACCCTAAAAAACTGTAAGCATGGTCTCAGTGGCAGTATTAATATTTAATTGAATGAGCTTGGTCAATAATATATACATTCAAAAACTAATTAAAAAACCTTATCCAAATGTGCCTGTTCCCAGGGCAGCTGCAGCATGTCTCATGCACAGGGGCAACAAGCACTCCAATTGGTTGGGTGCACTCTTAGTTCTGTAATGAGGACAGTAGTAACTATACACCAATTATAACTCAGTCAAATGTATTCTTCACTCTGATGAGATTGGACCACCTCCTCTCATGCACAAGCACCATTGTATGAAATGTTAAGATGGTTTTGGTGCCCATTGTGATTTGCTAAAGGAATAATGCAAAACAGGGTGTGTGCTGTACGGGGATAACGCCATGCCTGGGGGTTTGGACATGAGGCCGCAGGTTGAGTGCATCCAATATCCCAGGCATGGCATTATCCCAGCATGACACACACCCTGGAGTGCATTATTCCTATCATGCAATTGCTTGTTGTTATACAGAATAAAAAAAACATAATTTTAAAGAATGTTTTTGTTAGTGTGGAAAATTATATTTGGTTCTTAAGAGAGAAGATGTAATAATGGTCTAAATCCAACAAATCCAATGCAGTCAGTCAGGAGGTTCACAGTGCTGAGACTAGACCCATGGTGTTATGCTGGGATAATGCCATGGGTCCAGCCCCAGACTGACCAATCACAGTCCATGATTCTTTCTTGCCATTGTATAATAATAAATTATTTTAACTGGTGACAGTAACTAAGTGATGTCCACTTCCTTTGGCTTTTGGAATTTGTTGTGTGAATTCATGCTCTCACAGCAGAAACTCTGTAGAATCATTCAAGATAGGACATTGGATCATCTTGGCTATTCCAACATATGGTAGTGTAGCATCCATCTGTTCACTTGGAATGGGTCCATAAATGAAAGAATTATTAAAAGAGAACCAATTTTAGATGCCAAGACAGCAGCACCATCTTTGAAAGGCCTGTTATGAATACCATCTGGGTCCACATGCTGTCTGCACTTTAAACACTAGACAAAGACTTAAAGAACTTAGTCTGGATTTGCAACCCAGGCAGCTGTAAATGTTTTAATTTAATTTTCAAAAATATTTGTAGCACATAAATGCTATGTTATGGATAGTTCTCAGAGGATTTGAATATATAGAAATTACAATTATATAGACAAGCTGGTGTATTATATTATATGATTAGGTAATAATTGTTTGGATGTCGAATGAAAAAGAAAGGAGTACAATATTTGCCATTGTCATCATTGTTTATGCTCAGGATAACCAAAGTGGTGAGACTAGACAGACTCTTCAGTCTTAGGCGGGTATATTTTTACCCTAAGTTGTGAATTATGAAAGAATCCATTTTCCTTAAGTCACTTTTAGTTAAAGTGGGCCTAGTAGAATTTCATTGGATTTGTCTGCTCATTTAGCTATCTGAACAAATAATTTGTACTTAATATATAATTCATTTACTGTGATATGGTCATTCATTAGTTGATTTATCTGCTAATATTTTCCAATATTATCTTGCAAACATCTTGTAAATATTTCTAATTAGGTGATCTGAAGCAGGCCCTGAGGAAGTGGAATTTATTTCCGTAAAACACTGGCCAGCTACTAACTAGGAGGTTATGTCTCCTTGAGTTTGAATGAAACAATAAAAACACTAAACATTTGAGCTGGCTTGGTGGCGAAGACGGCTAAGGCGCTCTGTGCCTTATATTTTCCCATGCCAACAACTTGAGTTCGGGAACGAGTTAGGGTCACCGAGGATCGACTGTGGAGGGAGGGGACTGAGCATCCAGAGGACATGTCACCTCTCTTAGGGTGGGGTAACTTGCCATTTTGGCCCTTGGCTGCCCCCAGGTGGAGGTCTGGGGGTAGCATCAGCAGTTTTGAGTGACACGAAGGGAGGGATCATGGTTCCATAGGGGTGCGCATCTCCACGTACATGTCTACATGTCACCGCAGCACGGGAACAAAGTGGAGAAAAGCAGAAAATTATTGATGTGGGCTATATGAAACCCTGCCAACTTACCTTTGCCTTGCACCATCAACCGGTCACCTGTCCCATCTGAATGTGTGTCATCTAGTGGAGGGAGGATGGCGCTCCCCTTCCCAGCCCCACCACGGTGGAGGGGAATCTGTGGGGGATCTTGGTCATGGCAGTCCAGTATGGTGGGTGATGGGTGAGAGGAGATGGGAACAGGGCTAACAGCCTTCCCCCACAGACCCTAGTGACAAAAACCTCTATGGCAAAAAAAAAATAAAAAAAACACAAAACTTTTTTTACCATGCTGGACCAGTGGCGTGGTGGGCTGCAACACTTGCTGCCACACTGCCTACCACATCAGTGACCTGGGTTCGGGACTGGACACAGGATGCTGAAACATTGACCAGAGGGAGGGAGAATTGAGCATCCCAAGAACAGCTCTCCTCCCTTGCAGGAGGGGTGGGGGGCACAGGTCCTGCTCGGTGGTTGCCACATGGAGAAATCTATAAGGCAGTACAGTGAGACACAAAGTGAAAGGAATCCAACCCATCTGATGCCAGGGGAGCATCTTCACAATGGTTGAATATGCACAGTGCATTATTACATGCACTGTGGGCCCTAGGGGAGACAAAAATGGCAGGAAAAACCTGACTGTAACTGGATGATGGCCCGATCCCCCACAGGCCCCTCACCAGCGACTAGCCACCTCCAAAGGTCGTGTTGCAAGGGACAACCAGAGCATGACAGTTAGTCCCAGGGAAGCCAGGTGATTGAGTTGGGGGGACCAGAACAATGAGGGCAAGTCAGGTAAAACATGAGATAAACTATTAAATAAAACAAAAAAAAATATTTTCTGGTGAGTGGGTCTTTTTACTCTACAGTTGGGTTTCGACTTGCATGTGGCATATGGGGCAGACTCCTCCCTGTGGTTTCCACTTATTCTGTAGGACCCTGGACATCACATGGGTTTCAGCCTGATTAGTTTCAACAGCTCTATCTGCATCTGACTCTGCCCAGTTGTGTCCGGCCTCCCCCGCAGTTATTTTTAAATGATCCACAAATTATTTGGGGTGAAAAGTCATTATATATGATAATCTGTGATGAAGTTTATGCCAATTCAGTTTTGGTAATTTATTTTTTTTTTTGTACACAAATGTGGTCAGAATTTAGAGAGCAGAAACAGTTTGGCAATCTACAAGATTATCTAACAGTTGTAACGGATACGCCAGCTCAGTGGCGCAGAGGTGCTTAGCGCCTTATCTCTCCCATGCCTGTAGTCTGGGATCTGGACTGAACTTGGGCTGCAAGCAGTCAGCTGGGGAGGGGGGGAGGTTTGAGCATCCCTGTGGATGCTCTCCTTCTCTGGAGAGGGAAGGAGGACATCCAGCTCCGTAGCTCTACTGCGACCTGGGTGACCACCAGTGGCAGTGCAGCTCAAGTGGCTAGTGGGATGGAGGACATCAGCAGGTGCTGTATGCCACATGCTTGTGTGGGGAAGTGTTTGGTGCACCCTTGATGCCAGTGTCCCAGGAGACTCACAGACGAACAAGGAAAGTACTCCCATTTGGCAGGATGAAGCTGCCAGGTCCGCAGGCCCCTCACCTGGCTACTGAGGCATAGAAACATAGAGACATAGAATTTGATGGCAGATAAGGACCGCTTGGCCCACCCAGTCTGCCCATTTCCCCTACCTAATGGATAAGCTGCAGATCCTAGTTAACCAACAGCCTACTTCTTCCTATTCCCACCCCCTAGAATTGCCTTATGACTGCCCCATGCATGCTTGAATTCCACCACTGTTTTTGACTCCACAGCCTCCTCTGGAAGGCCGTTCCCTGCATCCACAACCCTCTCTGTGAAAAAATACTTCCTTATATTACCTCTGAGCTTCCCCCCACCATCTTCAAATTGTGCTCCCTTGTTCTTGCACACCTCTTTTTCTGAAAGATGCAACCCTTTTGGACTGTGTTGATTCCCTTGAGGTACTTGAAAGTTTCTATCATGTCCCCCTCCTCCCTCCTTTCCTCGAGGCTATACATATTAAGCTCCTTAAATCTCTCTTCATATGTCTTCCGGTGCAGACCCTGCACCATTTTAATTGCCCTCCTCTGGACTGCCTCCATCCTGTTTATGTCTTTGCGGAGATTGGGTCTCCAGAACTGCACACAGTATTCCAGATGGGGTCTCACCAGCTGTCTGTACAGAGGGATAACAACTTCCTATTTTCTACTGGTGATGCCTCTCCCTGTGCATCCCAGTAGTCCCCCAGCCCTCCTTACTGCCCTCTCACATTGCTTGCCCACCTTTAGGTCATCTGATATGACTGTCCCCAGGTCCCTTTCCATTTTTGTTGTTGTTAGTGTCTCACCCCCATTGTGTACTCTTCCCCTGGGTTTTTGTTTCCCAGGTGCATTACCTTGCACTTCATAGCACTGAATCTAAGTTTATTTATTTATTTATTTTTTGTTGACTGGGTAAGTGCACTAGACAAATCCTGCCTATTTTCAGGCACGACCCGGGGGAGGGGGATACAGATGAATGCCAACTGACCTTGAACCAGATTAAGCTGTTGCCATACATTTGGCCATTCCTCCAACCTCACCAAGTCCCTTCTCATCCTTTCCACCCCACCTTGTGTATCAACTCTGTTGCAGATCTTTGTGTCGTCTGCAAAGAGACATAGTTTTCCTTCCAGTCCCTCTGCAATGTCACTTATGAAGACATTGAAGAGGACCGGTCCTAGTACTGAACCCTGCGGTACCCCACTAGTAACCCCCCCCCTTTCTTCAGAGTGGACTCCATTTACTATTACCCTCTGTGTCCTGTTCTCCAGCCAATTCTTTACCCGGGCTACCATCTTGGGACCCACTCCCAGGCTGGCTAACTTGTATATTAATCTTTTGTGTGGGACTGTGCCTAATGCCTTGCTAAAGTCTAGGTAGGCCATGTCCCTTCCCAACCAGATCCTGGTTGCAACAGCAGGTAAGGGGGGGCCTCCATTGCCCCCACCAGAGAAGAAAAGCTCTGGGGGAAGAAGGAGGGAACCACGATAGTCCTGTAGGATGCCAGGGTTACAGGGCTGGGACCAGCAGGCCGTCAGAGTAGCGGGGGGGGGGGGACAGTTGTAACAGATAGTTGAAAGTCTGCTATTGAAATTAGCAGTGGGTGGATTCCCTCCCCATCATCAGTACTCAAATATTTGTCTATAATTACTGGTTACACTTAATGTCAACCTGAGAGCAAACACTGTCATTTAATGATTTATATGGGTTGGTAGTGTGGAGCAGAATTTTCAGTTTCCGACAGAACAAAATTCTGCAGAATTCTGGGAATTTGGCATAATTCTAGTGCCTTTCTTTGGTACGAAAATATGGACATTTGAAAGCAGAATGCTCACATAAAAGGCAGATTGCTTTTCTAAAATTGCAGTTTATTTAATCCACAGAAAGTTATTCCATGGTTCACATAGAAATGCTTTTCAGAATTCCTCAGAATTAAAAGACATTTTGGACACAGCCTTGCCAGTCTGTGCAACTTCTGCCAGCAGATTTCCACATTCCTCACGTCTCTAAGGGTTAAACATTGCACCCATGTAATACAATCCATGTGATATGTCACAGCAGTCAATCAAACCAGCTGTTACTGTGGCGCCCTCGAGACAAGCTATTGATACTGTCAGATAAAGCCATACCAGTTTTGACAGCATCTTAAGCATATTCTCATGGCCATTAATCCTTCATTGTTTTAACTTTCTTACTTATCTTGTCACTGCCATTTATATGAAGTTGTTCATTTGAAAAACAAATATAGATTGTCAACCACCTTCATTTCTGCCAGCCCATGTTTGCTCAGTCAGTGGAAATGAAGTATGGTAGCAGTACACATTTGTTTTCCAAATGAATAACTTCAGCTAAATGACAGGATCAACAAGATAATGTAAATAAGAAAATAATAGACAATTAAAAAAATAGTGGTTGTGGGATGAGTGAGGAGGTAGGAAGAGAGCTTATTTGAAACAGTATGTCAAAGTATATAGTAAAGGTTTATTGTTTGACCACAATTCACACCTTGAACCCAGAACAAGTAGAGTAGAGGCTGGCAGATAGGAGGATGGAGAATCAGCACAGACAATCTCCTACTGGAACAGATCCAAGCAGTATCTGCTATTGGGTGGGCTCCTGGCAGTTGGCATGAGGTAGTGTGCACAATGTAGATGACTAAACATTAAGTGCACTCCCACTCCAGAGAGCCTTGGGGGGCATCTTGGGGAGGTGGACACAGCCACAGAACACAGGAAAAAGGATGACTGGGCTGTTCTGTATGATGGCCACCCATGCCCAACCCCCCATATCACTAGACTCTATTCAGCAGTGCACATGCTCCCCAGACTTTATCTCAAGGACCCACTGTGTGTCTCCCAAATCTCCAGCAACCACAGGGGTGTACTGGCCCCTTGAGAAGGGACAGAGCTGGAACCCATTGACCAAGGATAACACTGGGAGTCAGGTGGCATATATCAACATCAACAGTGAGTCCAACAGGTAGAGGTATGGACCACTATATGGGCCAGAAGGAGAGAAGCCCCAGAGGCTATTTGAAAGAAGTGGAACTTTGAGTCCCCTTGCTTGTCCCAGCCATGTTTGAGCTAAATAACAGAACCTGTCCCAACACTTCTGTTGGTAATCTGTTACAGGGCTCAGCCTCCCTCTCAGTGAAGTTAGACTTCCTCACATCCCTCCTGAATTTGTCCTCTACCAACCTTCATTCATTTCCCAGCATGAAAGTATCTTTTGGCAGTGTTGGACCTATCGGGAATCCCATTGGCAAGCGAAGGTCCAGAGAATCTCCTCCAAGCTTTTAACCGAGCAATGAAGGAGGCCCTGGACTCACTTGCTTCATTCTGTGTTCATCCACTTACTCTCCACCCTTGGTCCCCATGGTTTGATGGGATTTTGAGGGGGCTGAAGCAGGTAGGGGGAAGGCTAGAGCATACCTGGCGAAACGCTGCCTTAGATGCCAATAGACGTAGACTGATGGAGCATTATAGGCTCTATCAGTCAGCAATCTCCCATAAGAAGGCAGAATTCCTGTCCAGGGAGATTGCTGCAGCATGGAACCAACCAGCTCAGCTGTTCCGGATGGTGTACAGAATGTACAATCCAGCCTGTCTAAGTGTCCGGAGGGTTTGTCGCAAATAGAGTGCGGTAAGTTTGCTCGCTTCTTTGCTGATAAGGTTGCCGACATCAGGATGGAGGTTCACCAGTCACACTCTATGGGGGTTACTGGTGGATGAAGTGGGGTCACGGCACCTTCGTTCTGTTGGGTCGACTTTGACCGTCTGACAATCAGTGATATCATGCGGCTTCTCTGGAGTGTGCGCCCAACCTACTATAGTTTAGACCCAGGCCCTACCCGCCTTTTAATGGGGTGTGTGGATGTGATTGGCCCGGTTCTAGCAGAATTAATCTGGTGTTCATTGGAGTTGGGGGAGTTTCCTAGCTACCTGAAGGTGGCTGTGGTTACCCCCCTTCTCAAGAAGCCATCTCTTGACCCAGCTTCTCCCGCAAACAACAGGCCAATCTGTAACCTTCCCTTTTTAGGGAAGGTTATTGAGAAGGTTGTCGCACAACAATTGGAGAACCACCTTACCATCCATGTTATCTATGATCCTCTCCAGTCTGGTTTTCGTAAGAGACATAGTACTGAGACTGTTCTGGTTCAGGTACTAAATGATCTCCTGATGGCTAGAGAACAGAAGCGCAACTCTATCTTGGTCCTTCTGGATCTCTCTTCAGCTTTTGACACCATGGACCATGGGGTATTTCTTGATCACCTGCAGTTTATCTGTGTCCTGTCTGGTACAGTCCTCAGATGGTTCCATTCTTTCCTCACTGGTAGGTCACAAAGGGTTGAATCTGGGAATTTTTCCTCTGACTCTTACCTCCTGCCATGTGGGGTTCCGCAGGGCTCAGCGTTGTCCCCCATGTTGTTCGCGGTGTACATGCTTCCATTAGAAGACATTATAAGGTGGTATGGACTGAGTTTTCACTGTTATGCAGATGACACTCAGCTGTACCTGTCCTTTGTGCCCGACCAGGATAGTGCACTCTCAGTCTTTTCCAACTGTCTTGCTGAAATCCAAGACTGGATGAATTCCAGCTGGCTTAGATTGAACCCTGACAAGACAGAGGTATTGGTTGTTGAACCAGGTCACCGGTCTGAGATGTTGGTTGCTGGGAAGCCCTCCGGGCTTTGACTTGGGGGCTCTCAGCTCCTGACCTCTGAATGGGTGCGGAATCTGGGGGTGTTATTTGACAAGGGGCTGACACTGCATTCGCAGGTATCAGCTGTCGTCAAATCATCCTTTTACCATCTGAGGAACATCTCCCAGATTAAGCATCTTGTTCCGTCTGGTGACCTGCCAACTTTGGATCACGCCTTCGTGACCTCATGTCTTGACTACTGTAACTCCCTATACCTAGGGCTTTCTGGGGTTGATATTCACTGCTTGCTGCTAGTGCAGAACGCTGCGGCTAGGTTGTTGTCTGGATCTGCTCGATCCAGCCACAATTCGCCTGTCCTACGCGTTCTGCATTGGCTGCCAGTTCAGCGGCAGATTGCTTTTAAAGTTGGCTTGCTAACTTTTAAGGCCCTATACAGTATGGGTCCAAGCTACCTACAAGAGCTTCTGTGTCCCTACTGCCCTGTCAGACCGCTCCGCTAAACCGACTAGAGATTGCTGGAGATTCCCAGCATGCATTTGAAATCTTCTGGAGCTTGGGCTTTTGTTTTTGCTGCCCCCACCCTGTGGAATTCTCTACCTCATCGGGTGAGAGAATGCCAGACAGTGGAGAGCTTCAAAACTACTTTAAAAACATACTTATTTGTAAGCGCCTTCCCTGACGATTAGAATTTATTTGTCTTTTAGTATATATAATTTTATTATGTAATTTTATATATTTAATAATGTTTAGGGTTTGCTTATCTATTTATTTGTTTATATTTGTTTTAGAATGTGATTGTACAGCACTTTGATACATGATACTGCGCTTTATAAATAAATCTTACTTACTCTATTCCTGCTAAGTAGATCTTTGCTGTTCACTCTATTTTCCTTAGGAACCTCTACATCTTTATCATATCACCTTTTTTCCCTTCTAGCCTCCAGTGAGTACATGTGTAAGGCCTTCTGACATGCTTGACAGGATCTTCCCTGCTGGTCCTGGATCATCTCGGTGACCCTTCACTGCACAAACTCCAGCCTAGCCCTGTCACTTCTCTGGTGTGAACTCCACAACGATGTTGCCACTAAGCTGTACAAAGGAATTTTTACTCCCTTTCTCCTCCTGTCAAAATGACCCAGTACACCCCAGCATCCTTGTTGCAGGCCTTGCGGCACCAGCTGGTTTGTCTGAAGCAGCTCACATATGAATTTATGAAGTATTTTTTATTGTCGTAGTGAGTGGAAAAGCAAAACAAAAACATGTGCAAAGCATCATGGGTATATAAATAGTTTTGGTGGGGGAGTTTATCTGTATAAGAAACAAGTCACTACCTTCTGCTGATCATGACCCAACCACAGCTGACTCACGCACACTAAACGTAACAATAATTCTTGAAATCTGCTGAAAAGAGTTTGCATGACATGAGGCATTACAGGCATAGTTTGCCTCCTAAAGACTGCACAAAGCAGAAAGCAGATGCTTTCCAGTTTGTGTAGTTTCTGTAAACACAGATATAAATCAGAATAAAGGCCACTGGTTTTCATTTTTTACCAGAAAACCTGATAAAATTACAGAATTCGAACTGCTTGCACACCAGTAAAAACAGAATTTCACAGAATTTGGCATTTTATACCAGATCAGTACATCTACAGAACTTGCATTTTTCATATAATTGCTTCCTGTACTTTTTTCAATTTGCTTCATTTAATACTCTGTATATTTAGGCCTAGACATTCAAAGCAGATGTGCTGCACAACCCGAGATGCACCAGCGCAAATCAGAAGATGCGCCATGGTGCAATATTGAAAGGACAGGGTTGCACAGTGCAAAACCGGATAAGCCCGAGCACAAATATAATGTAAGCAGCACATGTGGAGGGAGCATTCTCATGAATGTGCCACGCAGCCTCATATTCAGCAAAGTTGTGCTGTACATCCGCGGAGCAACCTGCAGATTTGCTGCGCAAAGATAGGCATATAAAAAGCATGCCTAAGTCCAGTCCACCCACAGGCAGAGAGCAGCAAAGCATCCAAGGATGTGACAGCTTACCTGATGGCAGCAGTTATGAGGGGAGGGAGGAGATGACATGAACAACAGCATGGACATGGAAGGGCCCATAGAAGGTATACCCAGCAGAGAAGGTACCACGCTCATGTCACATTCGTTTACCTGAGTGACATGGAGATTGTGGGCTGGTATAGACTCAATAGGGCACTGCTGAGACAGTTGTGAGCTGCTCCATGATGACCTGCAGGCAACAACACACAGGAGTCATGCCATGATGGTGGAAACAAAGGTGACAGCAGCAATGTGCCTGCTCACCACAGGCATCTTCCAGATACCGGTGGGTGACACCACTGGCATCACACAGTCCGCCATGTCCTGTCTCCTCACACAATTCCTCACCACTCTGCTGCCACATGCTTAGGAGTGCATCAAATTCTCAAGCACACAGGCAGAGCGGACAGAAACCATGCAGCACTTCCACAGGGTGGAATGCATGCTAGGCATGCTAGGGGCCATAGACTGCACCCATGTGGCCATACGTGCACCACCTGGCCCAGAGGGAGAAGCATACTGTGCATCAACAGAAAGGGCTACCAGTCTGTAAACTGCCAGGTGGTATGCAATGCCATGGGACACATTACCAATGTGTGTGCCACTCACCCTGGAAGTGCACATGATGCCAAAATCTGGCACCAGTTGGCCCTGTACCACCTGTTTGAGAGTGGGGATACCAGTGGCCACCTTGTAGGTGAGTGGGGCATGACAATGGGCCCACACAGCACACTGTGTGGGAAACAGACAGGGGCTCACCATGCCAAACAGGCATGCAGTGCCATGGCCCATTTGTGCCCACTGCACTGTCAACTACATGTAGCAAGTGTGTGCTGGGCTGGGAGTGCATGTCTGGGGACACATACAGCAGCCACATGCGTACAGGCATGCTGTGGCACAGGGCATGGGCCCGACACAGGTGCTGCAGTGCTACAGAGAACTATGTCAGGACAGGACAGTGGCTGTGTGCCAGCAGGGGCAGGGCATGTGAACAGCAGGGCATTCCCATGGGAGGCCATGGCATGCCAGGCATGTGCCCTGTATGCAGCACATATGCAGTGCACCCACACTGATGTGATGTGTGCATGGCCTGTGTGCCATGGGGTGGGACAGCCAGGGTGGGGACCACACGGAGCAATGGCAGACATGCAGTAACATAGGACTGTAGTACACCTATGAATGACTGATGTACACCTGTGAATGACTGACATACACTCTTTCCATAGGTGACTCTGCATACCTCCTACATCATGACAGCTCACCCCCATACACCAGCCCTCATCCATGACAGAGAACTGGTACAGTGCAGCACACACCATGACATGCAGTATCATCAAATGTGTGTTTGGCATTCTCAAAATGAGATTCAGATGCCTGGACAGGTCTGGCAGTGCCCCACAGTATAGCCCAGAGAAGGCCTGTGGCATATTTCTGGCCTGTTGCATGCTACACAACATGACCATATAGACTAGGTAATCCATGTCCAGGCTGAGTTGGGTGACAGCTCCGAGGATGGGAGGCCACAGGCAGGGGGTGGGCAGGAAGGCAGTGACCATAGGGACCCATGGCTGGTTGCCAGGGCACGGTGGTACAGGGACATGATTTTGTAGGAGCACTTTGTAGACAGCAGGTGGGTAATAGGGTGGGATAATGAGGGGTTGTGCAACATTGTGTGGGAATGGGGATATCATGCGAAGGTTGGCAGATGTGGCATGCCTGACAGGTCCCCAGTGGTGGAGGCACACACACATGCAGGTGTGGCCACAGCAGAACAGTCATGTCCAGGCCTACATGGGGCACTGCAGTGTATGGTATGGATCAGTGGAAAATGCTTGCACACATGCACAGCGGACACACAAGACTGCACTCATCATGCCCATGATAGACAACACAGCAGCAGTGACCCAGCACAAGCCTGGAATACCACACAGACAGCATGGACACGCAAGCCACAGGCACATGTGTGTGCCCTGCATACAGACCTAGGTACAGACAGCTGGGTGTATGGGCAAACAATGCCTGGATGGTGACTGCTCCATGATAACTGCACACAGGTGGAATCACTGTGACCTACCATAACTGCCAGGGACACATGGGGAACCACTCCCATGATGGGTGTCCCCCTCTGGGGTGGCAACCACCTCGGCAGGGAACTCAACCACACTAGCAGGGGTAGACCCATGAGACCATGACCGTGTGCTCATGAGTATCTCATTGCCAGTTCCAGATGGGACCCAGGGATGTTGGGGATACCTGAGGCAGGGGATGGTATCAGAAGTAATGGGGCCACTCTACGCCATGAGGAGGGAGTGCTGGTGTTACCACGTAGTGCGTGGTGGGCACTTCTGTGTCTGAGGGCACGAGGGCAGCACAACCCACCTCAATTGCCTGTGCTATCCTCTCGAAGCCTGCAGTCATGTCCTCCTGCAATTGGTGAATCTCACCAACAGCGTCCACCCGGAGTTGGCGTATTTTGCCAACTGACTGGGAGCAACCCGCAGAGGCATGGTCATCCATGATGCCCACCTGTACATGCAGGCCATGACATGCCTCTCTGAGTACACCCTGATGCCCCACAGAAGCCCGCAGGAGCTGGGAGTGCTCATCAAGCCCATCAGCAGGGCACCTGTCCTGTGAGGGACACTCATGGACGGGTGATGTACTGGCCAGCAATGCAACATCTATGGCCTGTGGACACTGCATCGCTTGCTGCTGTTTGGGTGGGGACTGTGTGTGGGCAGGCACAGTGGGTCCTTGTGCAGTCGCATCATGTGCATGGGTTGCACATTGCTGCTGCACAGTGCCCTGCTGCTCCAGGGTGATGGTCCCTGTCCCCACAGCCACACCCTGGACCTGGCCACCCACAACTGCTGTGCATCCCATCTGGGGACATGCATGGGCACAGGGTGCCCCACCCTGTTTGTCACAATCCATGTGGCCACCTGCGCTGTGGCAGTGGCACTGCTGTGTGTCATCACCTCAAGTTGTGCGGCTTCATCATCATCCTCCGTGGCCAATGCCAGCACCTTGAGGTCATCAGACAACTCAATGTCAGGCAGGGTGTTCAGACCCATGAATCTCAACAAGTCGTGGAACATGCCGTCCCTGCCCACACCGACCTCAGTCTCGGCCTGGGTTCCTCTTCTACTTCCTCCACCAGTTCCTCCACCTGCGGGCCATGTTCTGCAGCTCCTCTGAGGCATGATGGCACTGTAAGGCTGACAGGTATGCATGGTCAGGGTGGCATGTCCATGCGACTGTGTTGACAGGTGTACATGGGGGCCGTGTTCCATGAAACACAGTTGTGCGGACACTGGCACACATGTCATGCACTAGCACTGTGTCCTGTGTCACCCACACCACCATGTGATGTGTGCATTGCATGTTGAAGGGCCATTCATGCATGGTTCTGTGACATGGATGATGGCTGGGCCATGGCTGTGAACAGGACCCCCCCGTGCAAGGATCACTGCTGCCTGTGTGCGGGCACACTGGCAACAGTGACAGGCCACTATGGTGCATTGCACTTTCATGTGTTGTGGCCATACAGGAATGTAGCACATGTACACAGATGGACAGTGACCACCACTGGCTGCCCCACTTCAGCAGACAGTTGTTCCCGGTGACACAGCCAGTCATGGAAGCACACATGGGCTGCAAAGGGGACACTGCATGACCATGGGGTGAATGTGCAAGGGTGGATGCACTGCATAGCGGTATGGTGACAATGTGTGCATCCATGTGTTGCATGCCCTGCACACCCAGAATCACAGCACAAAGCCATACAGACAGTGTGACACATGCATACTCACAGTGCTGTGCAGATCCTCCACCTGTCTGGAACCCACCTTCAGGGATACCCTCCACAGATGACCGGGGCAGGGTGGTTGCAAGCACATCCTCCCATGCAGTTAGTGGTGGTACAGTGCGTGTCCCACCCCCTGTGGTTTGCAGGGATGCCCGCATGGCAGCCAGGCACTCGCTGGCCCTGGTCTTTTCATTATTCATGTGCTTATTGCATTCCTGGGGGTGTGGTTGTACACACCATGGGCATTCACAGCCTGTGCCACCATATACCTGTGACCTCTTCTGCTGCATGCCTGTCTTCCTTGGCAGAAGGTCCTCCATCCAGACATAGGCCTTGACTAGGGCCACCTGCTCATCAGCCATGAAGTTCAGACATCTCCTCCATCTCACCTTCTCCTCTGCTGCCATACTAGTGCCGGTGGGGTGGAAGTGTGACAGCTATTAGCACAGTACACAGTCATACTGCACTGCTCCCAGGCATGGAGTCTTCCTGGCCAGAGACCCATCAACAGTGTAGCTGTGGTAAACAAACCTCCAAGGTGCAGTACCTGCTGGTCACTAGTGGTGTGTGGTGGTGCAGAGCAGCCCATGCAAATGAGGGTCTGTGCAGCCTGTAATGAGATGCTAATCTGGGGACTTGTGCAATAGGGCAATTTCCATATCCTGGCTGAATATGGCTCATTTGCACCAGCCCATCTCAATTTGCTCCACGCATGTATTTGTGCCCAATACTTCCACATTGTATATCTCCATGCATGCACGGTTCTCTGGCACATACCTGCCATGCACGGCAGTGCAGCCAGTTGTTGCCTAGCAGTGCATTGTGCATCATGGTGCAGCGCATCATCACGCATCTGCGATACTATGCGGGGCACACAGCAGTGCCTGCGCTGTGATGTTGCACAGTGCATGTACACGTCAATGCGTGATTTCAGTGGCTGATGTGTGGCATGCTACGACCATCCCAATGTGGCCACCAGTCTGGTCGTACATGTGCAGTGCGCAATGATATGACCCTGTCCTCCCACCCAGCATTGCAGAACCACACATGCACGCTGATGCACAATGGACGGTGTAGCATGCTTTGGCACTGCACATCTATGTACTGTGCAGGCCATTGCATGCATGCCTATCATGCATCAGCCTTGAGCAGGCCATATGGCCTGCAGTGTTGCATGCTGGAAGTGAGACTGTCTGTTTGCACACTGTCTTAACCATGGCATGTGCAGGGGTAGCAGGGCCATGGGCACTTAATTGATGCGACACTGAGCTGGGCAACCTCATGGCATTGGTGCAGCCTGTGGAGGGCCATCTTTTCAGGGGTGAGGCTTTACGGGAGGCAAGATCCCAGGTCTGGGTCAGGGTAGCAGACAGGAGGACAGGGGTGCCTCACACTGGGGAACAGTTCTGGAACCGCTATGGGAACCTATGGAGGAGGGACCCTGAGTGGCTGAGGGTGCTGCAGGAGAGTGCCCACAGGGGTGGTGTGCCACGACCAGGTATGTACACTGTTTGCACACCCTACCATAGCCTGCATGCTGTTCCTGTAGTTGAGGAGTGGTGTTAATGTATCCTGTGGGTGCTGTGGGGTTGGGGAGGGTTTGTGTGTAGTGTTGCTGAGGGGGCTGTGGGGTGGTGACAGCATGTAGCTCATGTCTCCCTTCCATTGTGTTCTCCTTGTAAGCTGGGAAGAGTGCCAGTGGGTGGTGGACAGAGGGCATGAGTGCAGTAGGGCAAGGAGACCATGGGCAGTGGGTGTTGGGCCACGCAGGGTGCCATCTTGACCTGCAAAAGGTAGGAGTGCTTTTGTGTCCTGGTTCTGTGCTGTTTGAGGTGGGGGGTGTGGGCGGTGTGGGGTTCCTGTGTCCACTATGGCCACATGGCCGCTAGTCATGCATGCCCCAGTTGGGCCACTTGGCACACTGTGGCCATTGTCCAAGCACCGTGTGGTGGTCCCACTGTCTAACGTGCCCATGTGTAACCAACGCATTGTCTGTGTCCCATCAGGACTGTGGGTGCCCAACATGGCACACACATGGTCCACTGGGCCTCCAAACATGGTGCACCTGGCTATTGACCATATACAGTGAGGGTGGGCATGGCATCATGTCCCACGGCAACATCCATTGCATGTACCTGCTGCCATTACATCGCTTTGTCCCACAGTCAGGTCACAGTGTGACACCATTGTGCGGCTTTTCGTCGGTATATTGTATACGTGGTGTGTTGTTGGGTCCATGCCTGTGTCCCATCAATGCCCAGCATGCGCATCACTCCCGGGGGGGGCATAGCCTGTGTATGTCATGGCACAGAGTGCATGTCCTCTGTTTCACCACACAGGTCAGCCTGCTGAGGGTGGTGCCCCTGGTATGGGCCAGTGTAGATGAATGAAGGGACCAGGTCTGAGGCATACCAGGGACATTAAGTGCAATACATCGCAGGCAGGGGGTGATTTTCAGGCAGCTGGGGGTCATACTGCTTGCCACACGAGAGCAGACGGTGGTGCTCAGGGTGATGAGCCAGATCAACCGCCCCCCTGATGGGGACCAGCAACGTTCATAATTGTGTTTTGCCATTGGACTAGCATTGCCTGGACTTTATTTTGTGCACCTCTACATCCCTCCCCTTCCCTGTTTCATCACTTGCAGTTATCTGCCCCACCTGCATTCCCTGTACCCTTTTCATCCCTGCCATAACCCTGTTTTAATGTTTTGGCTGTTGTTCCTGGTTTTCATTTATATTTGTGTTACCATTGTTCTTGTGTGTTAAATTAAAGCCTTTTATACTGGACATTCCCTGTGTCTGTGGTTGGTCTGCACTGTGGTTGATGTCTGCTGTTCTGTTGCTTACTCTTCCCACTGCCCCTTGGCCTGCATGGCTTGCCTGCTCATGTCCTGTGGTGCACAACCTCACTGTCTATCCACACAGGCCAACGCCCTGCTTGCTATTGTCATCTCTGTGGTGCATCTATGCTGACTCCCCCTGTTGCCCACAATGGCATGTTTGGTGTGTCTCACCCCCAGAGCTGTGCATTCCATGGTGTTTGCACAGTGTGTCATGCTGCACTTCTTGCCACATCACGTGCCCCAGGACATGTGCATCCTATGTGTCCTACGCACGTCTGACACATTTGGCTACCTAGCACTGTTATGCCAGTGCCTGTGGTGACCATGCTGTCCATTGACATCTCCAGTGTTCTGTCTTGTCATCCATGTCCTTGTTAGTGCTGTGCCAACAGCATGTGCTGTGCACAGTGCATGCATATGTGTGTGTGTGTGTGTGTGTGTGTGTGTGTGTGTGTGTGTGTGGCCACGTCCTGTGCCTCTGCTGTGTTGCGCAATGCCCATCCTGATCCTGTGCAGTACCACTCTGTTCACCATGGCCATGGTTGCTGGGACTCCCCCATCTCTGCACTTGCATTATGCTCATGTCCCACCCTGGGCACTGACATGTTGCTCCAGTCTCAGGCAGGCCTGCTCCACTTGCTATATTTAGTCCTGCCCTTCTGAGCTGTGCATGTGTGGTTGTACTATAGCACATCCTTGGTATATTCAGCCACGGTTGAGCTGATGCATCCTGTGGTGCATCGACTGAATATGGCAGGTTTTGGTGGGGGGGGCATCTGGGTTGTGCTGCGCTGCGTAGGCACTTGCGCTGTGTGCCTGGGGACTTTGAATATCTAGGCCTAAGTCTTGTTTTATTCTGATTATTTATACACATACTAAAAATAATGATGGTAGAATCCCTGTAAAATCCGGAAGTTATATTTACAATCACCAGTGCCATACCCCAGAATTTCATGTCTTAAAAATGGAATTTCATTACTTTAACCACAGTAAATCAGTGGCCTTGAACAATAGCCTAAAGGGCATAACGAACATTCAAATCTGTGGGTTTAGGAGGGAGTTAACTAGAAAAATGTTTCAATGTTTTCCTGCTAAAATCCACAAAAATAAGATCCGGCATGCCTGAGGGAGAGGACAAGCTGCAGCACCCTACACCAGCCGTAGATTTCTGATGTGATCAATTAAGCTTCATTATGTGTGGCAGCATAGGGCTGCACCACAGTTTTCACAACACCAATTTCAAGAAATGTGTGAAAACTGGCAATAGTAAAAAGCAACCTCTACCTACTACAGCCAACAGCTGGAATTCCACAGTCAACTTTATAGACCAAAGATGGCTGCTATTTCCTGACTGTATATCCCTGGTTTGAGAGGTGCTATTTATATGAGCCGTGCACAGATTATGTTTTATGTGTGCTAATATTTATTAATCTGTTGTAATGACTAGGCAGTATAGCACAGTGGGTTAAGGCTCTGAGTTGCAAATCTGGAGACCTGAGTTTGAATCCCACAGCTGCCTAGGTGCATTCTATGTGATCCTGAGCAAGTCACTTAACTTCCTTGTGCTCCCAGGTCGCATCTGGAAACAAGCTTTGGCTTAGTATGCTACTACTCCTGGTTAAACAATATTCCCTTTCCCTAATGGTCACTCAAATAAAGAATACTACTACTACTACTACTACTACTGTCAGCATAAACTAAATTTCATAAGAAGGAGCAACAACAGTTGCTTTAACTTTCTGGCTGCATAACTCCAGGTCGCATCTGGAAACAAGTGGATTCCCGCTCAGTATGCTTATCTGGTAAATCTCTTTAATAATTAAATAAATAAATATATGTACTGTATTATTGAAGTCTTTGTACTGTTGTGGTGAGCGGAGCTAGATGAAGTAATTTAAATGCTGATGAGAAAGAAGAGGAACAGTATGGGAGGAGGTTGGGGGGATAGTACTTTTTATGTACATCTCTCTATCGCTTGCTTGCAGGATGTTTTGTTTGTATTAATCAATGTGAAAACGGGAATGTTAAGGCCTGTTTCCAAATGTGCTAGATTTGCTCCCTTTGTATTGTTCTTTACATCCCTTGTGTGACCTACTGCAAGCAAATAAAATATATTACATTTGAAAAAAAAGAAGAGGAACAGTATGTAGGATACATACATGATACAAGGTGGCAGACTGTTTCCAGTTTATGTGGTTTTCTGTAAACACACATGCAGTCAGTTCCTCTTGCCCAGCACAAAGCACTGTGGGTATGCAAAATCCATGTAAGTGGGGTAGGGTAAACTGACTAAGGAAAGCTTGGTACTTTACTACATTCTGATTGTCATCTTACCTGTATTTTAATTGAGCTGACTCATTTTAAACTAAACATTGTTATGGTTAATAGAGTTTTGACCTCTATCAATGTTGTATCAACATATGAAATCTACATTAACAGGATACAGCCATGTCAACCTAACTCCCAGCTTTCAGTAAAACAATTAAGTTCCCAGCCTTATCAGTTCCAGAGTTCACTCATTTCAAAGAAAGTTTCTTTAGAATAAATAAGCAAGTTGCATACTCACCTCTGAGGCCGGAACACTGAAAGGTTGTGGGTTTTAGCCCCTCAGCAGGAACTTGGGGTAAAACCCAATACTGACATTGTAGTGCAGCATGAGGGGGATTCTGCACTCCTGAGGTGCCGTCATTCGGATGAGATGTTAAACTGAGGTTCTATCTGCCTTTTCTGATGGCAGTTCAGGAGGATATAAAAAATCCCATGGCATTTCTCGAAAAGAGTTGGGGAATTTCTTCGGTGTCCTGGCCAAATGTTTTCCATTCACTGAAAATACCACCAGCACCTTAATCTGGTTACATTTCAGTTGGTTTCCTTTTGTATTCCACGTCCCCTGGAATGAGGCTGAAAATAGGCAGAACAGCCTAGCCCTCCTTTCCTGGTCAACAAAAACTAATAAAAAATACTATTAGGACCAGGATTTTTTTAAACAAAAGCATGGAGGGTGACAAGGATAAATAAGCTTGGAGTACAGATCACATGGATACGTCTGGCTGGAAGATGCTACAGCATATCAGTAGAAGACATAACCATGTCAACCTACTGCAACTTCAAGCTTTCATTAAAAACCAAGTTCCTGGTTCTTATGGTTCTAGTGTTAGTCCTTTTTAAATAAACTATCTTTAAAAATAGTTAATTTTGTGACCACTAGGGCTAGAAACTTTATTTGTTTTAAATAAAAGTTTGGCGACTGGTCAACATGGTTACATCCTACCAACACAGGTTCAATGTATCAACATACCATTAATGCCCTTCCACTATACTGACATTAAAAATATTTTAAATATCTTTATGTCAGTATAGTGTACATATATTATTCATACAAAAATATAGTATATGTATATTTAAACTATGTCAGTAAACTGGCATTATTTCATTCTAGCAGTACAGAGGAAATATATTCTTATTATATCATCATAGTAAAGGTGCATTTCCAGTATAGGCAAGGCAAGGCAACTTTTATTTTTCAGGTGCTCAATCCCAGAGGCTCTGGGCGCTGCACAAGAAAAACATCAAAATTTAAACCTTATAAATAATCAACATTCAAAGTAAAACTTCATATAATAACATTAAAAGGGTTTAGATTGTCAGCAGAATTCAATAACAGTTAGATAACCCATATATTAACTACAGAACAGTGTCTGTGAATGCCCGGCTAAACAAAAAAGCCTTGAGGTGGGCTTTGAATGCTTCAACTGAAGGGGCCTCCCTTACTGATGGAGGAAGCAAATTCCACAGGACAGGGCTGGTGACATTAAAAGCTCTGTCACCAGCAGTTCTTAACCGCATCCTGGGAATCGCCAGGAGGCCCCTAGAGGAGGATCGGAGGGAGCGTACCAGGGCAGCGGGTGTTAGAAGGTCTGACAGGTAGCCAAGGCCCAGTCCACGTAGGGCCTTAAAGGTAAGCAAACCCACCTTAAAGAGAACCCTCCACTGAACAGGCAGCCAATGCAGATCACGCAGCACCGAGGTGATGTGACAGTATCTAGACTGTCCCGTCAACAACCTGGCAGCTGTGTTCTGCACCAGCTGCAGTCGACGGAGGGTACCTCCAGAGACCCCAAAGTAGAGCACATTACAGTAGTCAAGCCTAGATGTCACAAATGCATGCATATCAATGCATTAAAATGTATCCATATTATGCAATCATATCAACACATCACCAAACTTTCATTTAAAACAAAATTTAATTTCTCACCGTTATGGTTCCATACTTAACAAGGGCTAACTTTGGAACTGTTACTGCTAGAGGTATAATTTTTTAATGAAAATGTGGAGTCAGGTTAAAATTACTATATCATAATAAAACACCTTTAAGATATCAGTATGCTAGAAATATAAGAATACACTTTCTCTGCACAGTATTTACAGACTTTTTACAGACAGCTGTTGTTTCAGTATAGCCATATATTGTAAATATATCTATGATATAAGATCTGCAAATCAGACAGTATGCAGTGCTCTGCAGAATTCAAGGGCAGTAATGCACTTCAAGGCATCATCAATAAAAACAGAAGGATGCACGGTTTCACCAAAATGCAGGCTTCTACACTCCCTCCAATCAAAGCTGGGGACCTGAGGTCAGCAAAGCGAGAACGGCGGCACCACTCTCACTGTGCAACAACCCACTGGGATAACTTCAAGTTACTTCATTCTAGGATAAATTGTCTGCAAACATTGAATTCAGACAGATAATTTAATTTTGGGCACCTTTTCTAGTCATTGTGTTCACATAAAAATTTAAAATAAATTAATGGATTTCTGGCTTATGGGTGGGGGTGGGGTCTAGATCCGGGGCACCTCGTCCTGTACCAGGAGATACACAACTCCAGCAGGGGGGATCTCTGTTTAGTGGAACAATGTGTTTCAGTGAAATCACTATGCTGAATATATACTGTAGATTGTTATATAACATGACTGTATAATACTACATTCTGTGATGTTTGGATGTAATCTATGTACTATGGCTTTATGGGAAAATCTCTTTTCCTTCTAATAAAGTTTAAAAAATTAGATATCAAATGTTGCACCACCTAGCCCCCAAGCCTATACTTAAGCAATAAGGCATGACAGGGTATGCATTACTGTGGGCTAATGGCACACCTTGGGAAGTGAAGCTCAAGGCAAAGCCGAGGGATTTACACACCCGAGAAGTGCCACTATCCTTCAATTACACCCACTCTGAAATGCCTTAGTACGAGTATAAAATGGCTTCCCTGATTTTTTTTTTGTTTTAGGGCCAAGTAATAAGGTTTAGAAAGTTAAGCATTTTTGACATGTGCTGTTGTGCTGGGATAACAGTGCGGTCATGTGACTGGTTTCCACCAATCACAGTACAGCATTTCTCTTACCCATTTTTTAATACAGTGCTATATCAATTAGTGTTTGCACTATATTGCTAGAAATACATTTTTCAGGTATCTTTTTAAGACACCTTTAAATCATTTTCTAATTTTTTGATTATATTAAAACAAAAACACACTTAGAAGGCATTGTGGTGTAAGGTTAGAGTACTAGCTTGGGCACCACAGAAGATCAGAGGTTCAAATCCCACCGGAGTCAAATAATCACTGTGTGACTTTGGCCAAGTCACTTTAACTCCCACTGCTCCAGTACACCAAGCTGCAGATGCAGGATGTCACTGGAAATGAGATGCTGCATTTCGGGTGGGCTATACTGGGTAAATCAATTGTAAAATAAAAAACAATGGTTTGATCTGTGTTATGAAAATGTGTTCCCAAAGTGATCCATTTGAACTGCATAACATCTTCATTATTCACCTGGATGTTGTATTTCCCATGCATTTGAGGATGAAGCCTTTGAAATCATTCAAAAATAACAGTACATGGCAAGCAGGCCAACATACTGGAGTACTACCACATCTAAGTTTACACCACAAGCTTAGGCTCGCAGAGGACCATGGTTGGGAGGGGTGGAGCATGAGCACCACAACGTATGTTCACCTCCTCTGTGAAAGGAGGATCTCTGCCTACTACATTGCCACCTAAGTGACCATTGGTGGCAATGTTATGGAACTATTGCGAGATGAATGGTGTTAGTTGAATCTACATTGTGATTGGTTGGCATCCCATGGCACTCCAGACATTACCTCATGGGTTACAGCCCACCTGATAGGCTAATGATGCACATGACCCAGATCAGATTTCCAGTATATCCAGGTCCCAGGAACCCCTGCTCTCCAGTTGTAATTTGTGCATCTGATTAGGCAAGAAGCATCCAGAGAACCCCTGTCTGCTCCTTAAAATTCTAAGGTAGGAACTGTACTTTGGTTTTATCTTTTAAAAAGCTTTCAAGTTGCTGCTTTAATTATTATTTATACTGTCTGGGGGCCCTGCTGCCCATAGTCCTAAATTGGTCAAACAGGATTATTGTCACTATGTTGCTAATCTTGCATTAATGTGTGTGTCCCTCCAGCGGTTTTGCATGCTCTTCTGGGCACTCCAGGATGTTTCCCCTCGAGCCAGCAGGCGCTCTGGGCCACAAGTCGCTTTTTCTGGCCTCGCAGGCAGCGTGTCCTCTGTGCCAGAGTCCACGCGGCCCGGAGGGCTCATCCTGCAGGCCCTCACCTAAAAGATACCACCGTGAGTCGCCTCTTTTCCCCGCGACTCCGCGGCTCTCCTGTGGCCCTGATCCCTTAAAAGGGATCGACGCACGAGGTGCTCTTCCTCTGGGACACCCCCAGCACTGCTGGAGCTCGCCCCTGGGGCAAGAACCCGCCGAGGCCCACGCCGGGCCTACCAAAAACCATAGTCGCCTCTTCTCCCCAGACTCCATGGTAAATGCTAACCTCCCCTCGCCTGGCCTGCCTCCATGAGTCACCTCTTCTCCCGTGACTCCGCGGTTAGGGCCACCACCAGAGGCAAGGGTGAGGAGCTCGGAGGAGCTAAGGACCGCGAGTCGCCTCTTCCCCCCGCGACTCCGAAGTTCACTACCCCGCTGGACACACCCAGCCCATCACCGCGAGTCGCCTCTTCTCCCCGTGACTCCGCGGTGAATCCAAACCTTCCCCTCCTCCCTCTGAGGCCTTCCCTCCCACATGGCCCACAGGCAAGTCGCGGCCCCACAGGAAGGGGAGAAGTCGACCGCAGCGCGCTCCTGACGCTGCTCTGAGTCTGGCGACTCCCGCGCCCACCCACAGAGGCGCGGATCTCCTCCAGGCCTCGCTGGGCCTTTCTTTGCGGGTGCACCCACCCCTCTCTGCGAGGAGCGCAGCGGACGCGCACCACCAACCCCTCCTTACTTTTCGGCCTGCGGCCCACAGACCTCGAGGCTCCCGACTCTCGCCTTGCCCTCCCGGAACCGCTCAGAGGGGTGAGGCGCGAGAATGGGCCTTCCATGTTTCCTCCTAGGCCTTCTGGGAGGCCTACCAGGGAGCCTGTCAGAGGGACAACGAGGGGACAGCTAAGCGACTCGTGGCACTACTTAGGCCACTCGCAAGGAGGCAGTATAGTGCACTGGTCTAAGGCTCTGAGCTGCTAGTCTGGTGACATCCAGCAGACCAGACCTCGGTTTGAATCCCACAGCATCCACTTGCATACTGTGTGACCCTGAGCAAGTCACTTAACCTCCTTGTGCTCCCAGGTCGCTCCTGTAAAAAAGCTTTCAGCTTAGTGTGCTATACCTGGATAAACAACTAAATAAATGAAAATAAATATAAGTGACATTGCAAAAGGACTATAAAGAAAAAAAAACCCTCAGTCCACTCGGGTCCCTCCCATAGCGACCCCAGGCAGACACCGCAGAGTCCATGCTAGGGTACCTCCCATAGCGACCCTGGCAGGCTCTAGCGGAGCTATCCCCTCCCTCGGTGGCCACGGTCCCCTCCCACAGCAGACCCAGGCCTACCCAGGGTAGCAATCACCTGAGAGGGGATAGTCAGGTAAGGATGCCAGAAAAGGGAGGGGGACAGTTTTCCGGAGTCTCGTTCCTCGCTCAGACCTTCTCTTTTACTTTCAGATGGTCAAAGCAAAGAAATGTACCGCGTGCAATGCCTCCCTCCTCTCTCAAACCCCAGGCCCTCTCTGCGCGGTCTGCCTATTGGACGACGAACTGTCTTCGATGGAGAGAACCACGCCACCTTCCCTCCCAGGCCCCAGCACTTCAACCTGGGTGGATCCGGGCTCTCTGCTGATACAGAACCAACAAGCAGCTGTCGCCATGATGGAGAGTCAGCAGAACTTCATGCTGAAGATCATGGAGAAGCTGGAGGCGCTTACCCAAAACAGACCTCGGCCGCCCGGCGCAGAGCTCATCCACCAGAGAGACCTCCCAGAGAATCCACCAGGCACAGAGGACCCTCTTCCCAGCATTCCAATTGATGCCAATCTGGAAGATAGGGACAAAGAGGAGGAATTCGATGAGGACGAGGAGGAGGAGCATGGCGTGGAGTCCGACATGGAGGACATCGACCAGCAGACAGCCCCCTCGCTGACATCAAAACTGTGTGCCTTCGACACAATCCCCGGCCTTATGAAGGTCATCAAGGCCACCATGGGCCTGTCCACAGAAGAACAGGAAGGGGAGAAGACAGAATCAAAGCTGGACCCAATGATCCAGCTAAGGACCACCACCCCGGAGACCTTCCCAGTCTGCCCGGCCATTGAGGAACTGATCCACACGGAATGGCAATCCACAGACCCGGGCAGGATGCCAAACTGAAGGAACTTACACAAGATGTATCCGGTTCAAGGTGACAAATCAGACGCCTGGTGCAAGGCGCCCTCTATCGATCCACAGGTGGCGGCCTTGAGTAAGAAGACGGTGCTACCATGCGGCACCATAGCCCTCAAGGACCCCACAGACAAAAGAATTGAGGACATGTTAAAGAGGACCTTTGAAATTGAGGGCACCATGGCCAAGGCGATGATGGCGGCGATCTATACCTCTCGCGCCCAGATACGCTGGCTGGAGGAACTTCAGGAACAGGCGAGTCCCAAGTCCAGGGAGGCTGAACTTTTAGACTGCACCCTCGATGCAGCCAAATACCTGGCAGACATGGCAGTGGACTCCCTACGCCTCCAGGCCAGGGCATCTGCAATCATAAATCGGGCCCGCAGAGCTCTATGGCTCAAGCTCTGGGACGCTGACTCAGAATCCAAGACTCTTCTGCAGAACTTACCTCTTAAGGGGACTCATGTATTCGGGGAGGGTCTTCAGAATTACTTAAAGCAGAAAGAAGAAGGTAGGGACCTCCTAAGAAACCGGTCAAGACCTTCACACCTACCTTCCGCTAGACGGAGGTTTCGTCCGGGGGCCAAGACTCAAACTCGTAAGGACTCCTACCCCCAGAACCACTCCTTTCGGGGTAGAGCATCACCATCCTACCCACACACGCACGCCTACAGCAACTACAAGTCTCCCCCTTTCCGACCCCGGGGACAAAAGTCCGGAGGTCGAGGAAGGGGATTCAGAGGAAAACAGTGACTCCGTCTCACCGAGCCCTCCCCACCAAGGCTTGTACCCCCCTGTCGGACAACGGCTAGCCCTATTCGCTCAACGCTGGGCGTCCACCATGTCGGACAGGTGGGTCCGGGACGTGGTCACGAAGGGGTACACCATAGAATTGTACCATCCTTCGGTTCCCCCTCGCTTCATCTCGTCCCCGGTCTCCAGACAAAGAGCATCACCTCACCAGGTACAGGGTATTCTGGCAGATCTCATCCAGAACAGGGCCATTCAACCCGTCCCGGTCCAGGAGCAGGGAGAGGGCATGTACTCCATCTTCTTTCTGGTTCCCAAGAAGTCGGGGGAGCTAAGGCCCATCCTGGACCTCAAACGTCTGAACCGATACGTGATCCCACACCGGTTCAAAATGGAGACTGTCCGATCCACCCTTCAGGGCATCAGGGTAGGCGACTTCCTGACATCCATCGATCTCAAGGACGCCTACCTACACATCCCCATCGTCAAGAGTCACAGAAGGTTCCTCCGTTTTCACATCCTGGGACACCACTTTCAATACCGGGGTGCTCCCATTCAGCCTGTCCTCGGCCCCCAGAGTATTCACCAAGGTATCCATCACCCTGGTAGCCAGACTCAGGGAGCGGGGCCTAGACATAGTGCCGTACCTAGATGACTGGCTCATACGCGCTCGATCCGAGGGTCAGGCACGTACTCACACCGAGCTCACGATGCGAGCACTCGAGGACCACGGCAGGGTGGTGAACAGAGAGAAGAGCCATCTCCACCCGACCCAACAGATCGAACACCTCGGAGCCATCATCAACTCAGCAGAGGTTTGGGCGAGGCCGGCTCCGGCTCAGATCCACAGCCTCCGCAGCCTGGCCAGACAGTTAAGGTCACACCCTCACACCACGGTGGAGAAGGTGGCGAGACTCTTGGGATGCATGGCCTCCTGCATCTACCTCATCCCCTGGGCCAGGTGGCACATGCATCCACTCCAGAACTACATTCTGGCACGTGGAGCACCCAACGGAGTGGAACCTGTGCTGCGCGGTCCAGTTACCCGCAGAAGTAAGATCATCCCTGGACTGATGGGTCACCCCGGGAAATCTGACAAAGGGGGTTCCCCTGGAGGCACCGCACCCAATCCCCATCGAGACGGACGTGAGTCTATCCGGCTGGGGAGCCTGTCTGGGGAACAAATCAGCACAGGGCCCCTGGTCCCCGGCAGAGTCACAGCTCTCAATCAATGTCCTGGAAATGAGAGCGGTATTCCACGCCCTGAGGGCATTCCGACACATCATCCAAGGACAGTCGGTCCTGATCAGGTCCGACAACCGCGTGACAGTGGCTTACATCGC
Organism: Neoceratodus forsteri; assembly: GCA_016271365.2. Lineage (NCBI taxonomy): Eukaryota > Metazoa > Chordata > Ceratodontiformes > Ceratodontidae > Neoceratodus > Neoceratodus forsteri. The sequence continues at coordinate 145,628,805 of CM028133.1, read as the reverse complement.
AAAGCAGGGAGGTACCAGAAGCAGGGCCATGTCACGAGAAACCGCAAAGGTGATGAACTGGGCACAAATGCACCTATCACGCCTGGGGGCAGTACACCTGGCGGGAAAACTGAACGTAAGGGCGGATTGGCTCAGCCGACAGCAGATCCACCCCGGAGAATGGCGCCTGCACCCGGATCTGTTCCAGGTGATCCAGGAGGCATGGGAGCCAGTGTCCATAGATCTAATGGCATCAAGAGACAACGTCCAGGTGGACCACTATTTCTCCCGGTTCAGAGACGCGCACTCCCAAGGCATGGATGCCCTCTCCCAGGCATGGTCTCGGGACTACGCATATGTGTTCCCCCCGATTCCCCTCATCCCACAGGTTTTGGAGAAAATCCAAAAATCCTGGACCTCCATCATCCTGGTGGCTCCGTACTGGCCCCGCAGAGCTTGGTTCGCGGCAATCACAGAAATGTCCCGAGCCAGCCTCCAGATTCCAGCCTGCCCAGACATGCTGACACAGGGCCCAGTATTGCACCCATCCCCTTGAACCCTAAAGCTCACGGCCTGGCTCCTGAGAGGGAACGACTAACCACCACCGGGTATCACGACTCGGTCATAGGCACGCTTCTCCAATCTCGACGAGCCTCCACTACATCCACATAAGAGAGACAATGGGCCATCTTCACACAGTGGTGCCGCCAACGAGGCTCGGTAGCGGAACAGGCCAACCTCCCCACTATCTTGCTGTTCCTACAGCAGGAGTGGACAAAGGACTAGCACCTTCTTCACTAAGGTGCAACTGGCGGCCATCGGGCGGCCAGAGGCCTAGTCGAAGGGCACCCACCCGGGCCCATCCAGATGCCATCCACTTCTTGAGGGTGGTAGACCTCATGCGACCTAGGACCAGGCCTAACGTTGCACCATGGGACCTACCCCTAGTCTTGGACTCCCTAAGAATGACACCATACGAACCACTCGCCAATTCAGACCTGTTCTGGGCAGGACTGAAGACTGCCATCCTGGTAGCCATCTGTTCAGCCAGACAGATAGGGAGCTTGGCGCCCTGCCTTGCGCTCCACCCTACACCATCTTCACCCCCGAAGGGATAAGGCTCCGGACGGTACCGGCTTTCCAGCCAAAGGTTCCGACGAGGTTCCACAGAGAACAACCCATAGATCTACCCACCCTGCCGTGCGCAGCCACTCCTGCCGAATGCGGTGCTCCTGACCCACTAGACATGGGCTCAGCCCTCTCTATCTACCTGGCCAGAATCCAGGCCATCCGTAAGATGGAGAGACTCTTCATCGTCGCGAAAGGCCAAAGACAGGGACTCGCAGCGTCCAAAACCACCATCGCAGGGTGGATCAGAAGGGTCGTCCACCACACTTACACGGCCAAGTGACTGACACCACCCTAGGGAATCAGAGCTCATTCCACCAGAGCGGTATCCACCTCCTGGGCGGAGAGAGCATCGGTGTCATCCGAGGACATCTGCAGGGCGGCTACCTGGAGCTCCCTACATACCTTTGCCAGGCACTACAGACTGGAACAACTCCAGGACTTCAGACCAGCCTTCGCATCCCATGTCCTGGCAGCGGCTCCATCTCCCGGACCCTCCAATCCATCCGAATCCCAACCGGAGTCTAACCTGCTTCTTATCTCCCATGAGGTAATGTCTGGAGTGCCATGGGATGCCAACCAATCACAATGGGTGTTTACTCACCTGGTAAAGGTGATTGTGTTGGTTAGCCTCCATGGCACTCAAAGGCTCCCTCCCTCGGGATGATCGGAGCGTCAACCAGTAAGATCAGGAGGTCCTTACACCAGTCCATCAGAATTCAATTCCAATGCTAAAAATTAGTCGAACCACGGTTCGAGATAGTGTGTACATAATAGGGAATAAACTCAGGCCTCCGGCCTCGTTATTGCCATCATGTCGTAGCAGACCTCATCTTTCCTAGTCTATATTGTGTGTATTGTTTCTGGTACTAACATCATTCCTTTCAGCTATGGAAAATTCAAACTGGAGAGCAGGGGTTCCTGGGACCTGGATATACTGGAAATCTGATCTGGGTCATGTGCATCATTAGCCTATCAGGTGGGCTGTAACCCATGAGGTAATGTCTGGAGTGCCATGGATGCCAACCAACACAATCACCTTTACCAGGTGAGTAAACACCCATTATATATGTGAACTTGGAACTCCTTGTTACCAAAAATAAAATAAAAAATCCACATGTAAGATGAAGCTGAGGCTACTCTTGGACCCAGACCAACACTGCATCCATGGGGCTCCTGAAGCCACTGTACTAGCCTTTGAATCTCATGGAGCAGCACCTCCTGCACAGAGGAGTCAGTGCTGTAGCAAGGCAGCCAGCCCAAGCACAGTTCAAAGAAAATCGAGTTGCACTTGCACAGCACTCGTGGAGCTAAACAGTAGAGCCAATCAGGATGCAAACATGAGCATTTAATTCAAGTATGCAAATGTGAGCATTTAATTCAAGTGAGCATATAGCACATATGGAGAAATGGCAATAAGAGCTCTGGCACATGGAAGAAACAGGTCTTTATCTGGGGGGTATTCCTCTGTATGCACTGTGTGCTCACTTGAATTCAATGCTCATGTTTGCATCATAATTGGCTCTAGTGTTTCATTCCTCCAGTGCTGTCCAATTTAACTTTCCTTGGACTGTACTAGCCAAGAACTGCTACGCCTATCATGGGTCAAAGTCATGGGATGCAGGGAAAGAAGTAGAGATAGAAGATCACCATTTCGGGAAGGTGCCATATCAGATAATAGTTGCAGTGCTAGTGTTAGGAGGCTTACACATTGTAAATTGCAAGCAAACAAGTACATTTGCATTGAAATAATTACAACAGCTAGCAATAAAATCATGATTCTTTTTTACTCAGACATGTCAGACATGGACTCATTTCATGATTTAATTTACAGGATGAGTTGCTCATATTAATGGTTAGAAACCCTGCAAAGTCCACCTACTGCTTTTAAAATTGCAACTGTTAGGAAGACAAAAACACGACTGTGTGTAATGCTCATTTAATTCCATTTTGTAGAAGCAGTCTAGGGCAACATTTCACAACAGGGTCCTTAATTCTTGCCCCGGAGAATAGAAGACCTCCGTATTTTCAACATGATTGCTAAATGCTATTGCAATGTAGGAGACTGCTGTGTGTGAATGTTATGGTTTCTGCGTGAAGCATAATATCCTACATGTATTGTACAGTGCTCTTCATGTGCCCTGATGATTCACATGGACGTTGCTACATTTTAAATATAAGTCACTGATTTTGTTACAGCCAAGTATGTCAGGATGCCATTTGTACACAAGTCGAAAACAAAAACTAGACAGACATACTGCACTAAGCAAGATAAACTGTAACAAGTGACTCACTGTACCAAACAGAACAGCCTAACCAAGCAGCATTACTATACTTTATCTGTGGTGTGGAGTGAGTGCAAAATACATTTATTGTGCATGGGATTTGTACAGTTTCAAAACTTATTGATGTTTCAGCTCTACTCAAGTATCCTGGGATGAAAGTCAGCATGAAAGTTGATTTTATTAGTACAGTATGTACAAATAATAAAGCTTTAATATACAAGTCTGTCCTGGATTTTAACGTTATTCACAAATACATAACCAGATCAATAATTTCTGTTCCATATTTATGAACCTGAGTAAATTCTGGATACTTCATGACAACTGAACAATCAGTCCAAGGTTGACCCCACACCCTCAGTTATTACAATTACAGAAGAGTTAGCAGTGCATCAAGGATCCCAGCACAGATCATAGGGATTTCTGCATAATGCATACTGGCCCATATCTGCTGTGTTCCTCACACACCATCTCTATCCACATGGAAGTTGATAATGTTTAAATACTGATAACTCAGTTCTGCTTTGGCACGCCAATTTAGAATTCCACACAGCAACTCAATGCATCGTTATGTACTATCCAGTTTTAAACATTTTTATACAAATCTGCTCTGGCAAGGTATTCTCGCATACTGCATATAGCTTTATCAATATTATCCCCCCCCCAATATTTTCATCACAGTTGTACAATGTTTTCACACCACACGCTGAGTCACAATAAGAACAGTTATACAGTACAGTCCTCATAAAACCCCAATATCAGTAGTTTTTTTTTTCATTTATTTGTTAAATGGGAAGGTCCTTGGTCAACAAATGCCTGTTTTCAAGGATGATCCAGGCCAAACAGAAGCAGCCTATAACAACACAAACAATACACCACAACATTAAATCACACAGCATTAGTAGTATACAGACACAATAACAATAGCAAATACGTGTGCATGGTGCTCAACTGTAGCATGAATCCTTGGATATATTTCCCAACTGCAACAAACCTTTAAAGAGCTAATATACTGCTTGAAACTAATACTTGTTTTTAAAAGCAGTCAACCAATACCTTTTACATATGAGGTCCTTTTTATTTTATTTTTTATTTTTATCTGGATAAACTGGCAAAATGGTCAGAAGAGTGACAACTGGGGTTTAACGCAAAGAAGTGCAAGATCATGCACATACAGAGGGAAGAGAAACCCTGTAGCCACCTATAGGTTGGGAGGGGAGTTGCTGGCAATCACAAGGGAAGAAAGAGACTTTGGCATCATCATCATCACAGATGATCAGAAATCATCCAAGCAGACCACTAAAGCAGTAGGTAAGGCTAGGGGAATGTTGAGGTGTATTAGAAAGGGTATCACAAGTCATAAGAGGGAGGTAATAATCCCTCTTTACAAGACACTGGTTAAGCCCCATCTAGAGTACTGCGTGCAGTACTGGAGGCCGCACCTTCACAAGGACATTAACAAAATGGAGGCAGCCGAGAGAAGGGCAACCAAAATGGTGCAGGGACTGCATCAGAAAACATATGAGAGCAGATTAATGGAACTCAATATGTATACCCTAGAACAAAGGAGGGAGAGAGGTGATATTTTATTTATTTATTGAATTGTTTCACCAGGAAAGATACACTGAGCAACTTAATGCTCGTCTCACGGTATGTCCCTGGGGAAGGGGAAAGGGATATACAGAGTACAGATATACAGAGTACAAGTTCAGGTAAATACATACAGATGGTGTAATTATACATACAGTTATAAGACAGGAACAAGACACTTGAGACAATAAAGGCTGCTGTAGAGTTTCAGTGCAAGCAGATCTTAGGAGCAGCATACAAAGTATGATCAAAACATTCAAACATCTTAAGGACATTAACAAGGTGAAAGAGTCTAACATGTTTCAATATACGAAAAATAGCAGAACAAGAGGATACAGCATGAGATTAGAGGGAGGCCAATTAAGTAGTAATATGAGGAAGTTCATTTTCACAGAAAGGGTAGTGGATGAATGGAATGGCCTACCTCAGGAAGTGGTGGATATGAATACAGTGCAGGGCTTCAAACAGGCATGGGATAGGCATAAGGGAGCAATACAGATGAGTATGAATAGCGAGGCCATTAACAGAGTAAAGGCCTATGACACATTCATAAGGTAGAAAAAAATGGGCAGACTGGATGGGCCTTGTGGTCCTTATCTGCCATCAACTTCAATGTTTCTATGTTTCTATTTTCTCTTTGGTTAATTAGAAGATCATTTACCTGATGCTAGTAGGTGTGATGTATGGGACAACACTGCCTAGCAGCTGACATATCTGTCCCTGTTGCCCCCCACTACATCGTCAGCATTGTGACCTTACTGACTATGACATCACCACTGCTTAGGAACAGCCACTCAGTAGATGCCAAGTCAGTCACCTGTGATGTCACTATCTGTGAGCTCACAATTCTGATGATGTAGTGGGGGACTAGAGATAGATATGCCAGCTACCAGGCTGAGAGCTGTTCCACATATCCAGCACAGCATTATCACATAAAAAAACAACTTTTTAATGAGCAGAAAGAAAAGGAAAAATACTTCACAAATAAAAAGTTACAACTGACTACTTCTTAAAATTTGTATTATTTTCCTGTCTGTCTGTCTGTTTTGGTTCCACTAGCTTTCATACTGTGGTTCATACTGCAGCTGGTATGGGAACGAAAGGCATACTTGCCCATAATGGTTCCCATCCAAGTTCCCTTACTGATAACATTTTCCCGTCATCAGGATCCATCTATCTAATCCTTGCTTAAACTGAGACTTGGCTCTACTAATGATAATCTCCAGAGGGAGATTATTCCAGGTCTTCACTGCTTGCTGGGTAAAACAATTGGCTCTATTATTAGTATTGTGCCTAAATTTGTGCAATTGCAATGGGTGTCCTCTAGTCTCTTTTTTATCTTGCTTGTAGACAAACCCAATATCAAGGAATAGTACTGGACCATTGATTACATCCCATAGGAGTAGCAAGTCTTCCCCCGTCTCCTGGTTTTCAAGGACATGAGCTTTAGAGTTTCCAGATGTTTTTCCAATTTGAGATTTTGTAGACCCTTTATTTGTTTTGTGTACCTCCTTTGAATTCTTTCTAACTTCCTTATGTCACTCCTCTTGTAGGGGGACTGTAAATGGAAGCAGTAGTCAATATGTGGGTGTACATAAGTATGGTACAATGGAAGGAGAACCCTCCTATCCCTGGAACGTCATTCTTTTTTATTGACCATATCATCCTATTAGATTTTCCTATAGTCTTGTTTGTTTGTTTGTTTGTTTTGAAAAAGCTAAATAATTTGTTATAACCACCCCAAGTCACGTTCTTGCATTGTTTGTGTAAGAATGCTATTTCCTAAATAATACTGGTATTTGGTGTGTTTTAGACCTAAATGCATTACATTTGTTTGTATTATGGGCCATACCCCAACTACTGGTCCTTGCCACAATATTATCAAGATCTCTCTGTATAAAGTGTATATATTCCAATGTACTGCATTCACCACCCAGTTTCAAGTCATCAGCCAATTTAATACTATTGTTTGTTAAACCATCATTTAGATCAGCTATAAATATTTGGAATATATATGGCCCCAGTAAAGAACCTTGAGGAACTCCACTGGTGACTCCAGTAACATTCAATTGGCAAACATTCAACACTACTCTCTGCATCCTTCCTTCCAGCCATCTGTTTATTCAACATACATATTTGAGCTCTTTATTTCTGTCTTCAAGTTTGATGATTGTATATTCATGGGGAACCCTGTTGAATGCTTTGCTGAAATCGATAAATATCATAAGGAATTCTGTTATCCGTTTCATACTGACCCTTTCATAGAAGCACAATAGATTTTTCAAGCAGGATCTTTTCCTTACGAATCCATGCTGAATGGTATCTATGTAGCCAGTATGGGTTATATAGCCTATCTTTGATAATTCCTTCAAGCATTTTACCAACTAAGTATGTTAGGCTAATAGGCCTGTAATTATCTATTTTAGATTTATCACCTTCCTTAGGAACTGGTGTAATGTTAGCTATTCTCCAGTCCATAGGTACATTTCCAATATTTATACTGCTCTTGAAAATCACTTTGAGGGGGTATAGGAGATATTTAAACATAATTTTGACCATTTCCCCCGTGATGTTATCTGGACCTGGAGAACACGCATCTTTAGTTTTATTTATTTTGTCCATAATTTCTTCTTCCCTTATTTCAATATATTCTGCATGATTAAATCCATATTCAACTGTTTTGTCTTTTTTTGCTCCATATATACTTCCAAAGTGGGTATTTAGTGCTTCTGCTATTCCCCAGCCTCCTGTATGACTCTGTTGTTGTGCTCTTTTCCTCAGATGTTCTTATTTCTTTTTTGCATTTCTTTGCCAGTGATTAGAATTTAGCCCAGTTGTAATGTATCAGTGTTTTACTATATGTTTTAAAGGCTCTTTAAATGTTAGCAGCAATCACTATTGCATTGCTATTTTAATCTTGGTAGTCCATTAAGAGCTCACATGATGTGGTTCTGCAAAACTTAGCTGATCAGCAGCAAATGTTTTTGCAGCTGAACTGAAATTCATCTGTTCATCTACCACAACGCAATTCAAATCTGAGTTCAGCTGTTATACAGTAGCTCAAAGTGTCTTTCCTAGTTGCATATTACAGATACATAAAATAAACAGAAAAAAAATAATAAACTCTTTAACAATTGTTTTTGTTAAGTGACAACACTCATTGAGTAATACAGAAGCCACTTGTTGGTGTAAGAGTTTCTCAAGAACTGTATTGTGTCACAGTTCACTACTGTTGTACCATATTGTGATGGGAATATGACCATGTTACTGTAATCTCTTTTAGTTATTGTAATTATTTTATTTTCTGCTTATTCTCATTTAAGTTCTTTCTATGACTGGAATGGTATAGGGCAGAAAAATGGAGTTCAAATCATATGTTGCAGAAGCTATCCTAGGAAACCGTCAGTGAAAACAGTATGCCAGGTGTGATGGTGTCACTTTTCCCAGAGAGGCATCTGAGCAGCTAGGACATAAACAAAGAAATAAAAGAATGCGAGGGAGCTTGCAAGGATGGCATTCCCACACTCAGACAATAAAGACAAGAGGATGTTATAAAACTTTAGGAATAGGTTTCAGAGGTGCGATCATGCAGCAAGGATGTTGCTAGGTGAGAAAGGGCAATTCAACCTGGCAGATGTAATCACCACACACACACACACACACACACACACACCACACTCATGTGGATGGGGAATATTGAAGAGGGCTGTCACTCCAGAGAGAGGTCCCATCCTACTGCCCTGAGTACATAAATAGAAGAGAGTAACCACAACTCGCTCTCCCTGACTTTCTGCACCCTTTGAAGAGGACCTGGGGTGTGTCTCTTGATAAGTGTCACCAGAGGAAGGAGGGCCTTGCTTTCATAGCTATCTTACCTGGGTGAGGAAAAAAACAACCTTAGTGAATGTTTCTTTCAAACTAGCTGGCAAGTAAATATAGATCATTGTGTGAGACTAGATTGTAAGCTTATTCTATATGTAATCTATCTGTCCAGACTGTTTTAGTTTCCTTTCCTGTAAATGAGTATATCTTTTTGTTTTCTGCACATATCCTGTTTATAATATCTTGTAGCAATTAATAGTAAAAATCTATGTTTGTAGTACCAGTGACTGAGCATCCCTACTGCAGAGATAATTTTAATATTTCTTCTGAGCAAGGTAAAACTTCTCTGTTTAAAGTCCACCATGATTTTAGAGCCTCTCATTGTGCTGTACAACTGTCATTATAGCGGCGTGACAGAGTGTGAAGGGGATTTTAGTCCAAATATACCATTACTGTGTTCTGTGTTGTGGGCACCGTGGAGGGTCATCTCCTAGCAACCTTTAGCTGGAGACAGGAAGTAATACTGGGACTTGTAGTCCTTGGCAGTGTGTAAACATAGTACAACTGTGTGCATTTAAATACTTTTCTAACTAAATGAGCACTGAGCTATGTTTTTAAAGCAGCAAGAGGCTGCACCAGCTTTCAAAAGTTTTTTTAGACAGAAATGTGTACAGTGCTATCCTAGGGAGGTGTCACATGACCCAGGATGTCCTTCCCGGTCATGCAACATAAAAGGAACACTCAGAGCAAGTGGGGCAAGCTTGAGTGAGTGCGCGTTCATTGCGCTCAGAGACACATGCAGAGACATGCACGTTTGGCATGTGTCTAGCATGTCAGGTGGGGACAGCGAGGACAAGGCCAGACAGGTATCCTTTATAACTTATTTTGACACTGGATGTACTTTGTGCTCTGGCAGACATTAGATGCTGGGTAGTAGTATATAATCAGTAGCACTCTTGCATTATAATTTATTGGAGGTATCTGACAGTTGTAACTAGACCGTGCTATCCTAGCATACCCCATCGGTGAGGTCTAATAGACAAAATGAGTGACTGTTAACCATTGTTACTAACACATAAAAGATTCAAAAAAAACAATGTTTTTATGGATACATTCACAGAGAATTTTTTGAATGAATTTTGCCAGGACAGAAATATATTAAAGTACATTTCATGCAATATGTATGTGCTCTTAGATGCTAATTATAAGGAATATGAAGGGTATAGCCCAGCACAATTCACTTGCAATAAATGCATCAGTCGCAACAAACTTGTGCAAGAAGTACACAGTCTCAGGGAAGGGCTAACATACTTGAAAAACATAAAGAAGGTAAACCTACCTAATACAGAACAAAGTGATAAGATAGAAAGAGGAAAAAAGACCACATAACTTCAGTGAACAATCCCAGGGGTCTGATGTTGTATACCAACAAATAAAATGAGGTAAATAAAGAAGAGGTAAAACATGACTGGAATATGGTTTATAAGCCTAGCTACAATAAAGGAAGAGAGCAATGGGCCCTAAGGAAATATCACTTTCTAACAGATATGGACATCCTAAACAGTATCCCACACTCTGAACAAAACAATTCAGAAGTGTGTGACTTACAGTATAGTGGTTCTAATATGCCCCAAAATATGAAAAAAAACTCATAACTGGAGACTCAATAATCAGATTTACAGACAGTGAGACATGCAAAAAATAGAGAATAAAGTATGGGTCAGGATGTGTAATGAGAAGTTTACACACACCCGAGGGGTTAGATGCTACATAAACCCCGAGAGCGAAGCACGGGGGGTTTATTAAAAGCATCTAACCCCGAGGGTGTGTGAAAACTTTGAGTTTACACACCAACCCATGTTTTATTTTATATAATTGCTGGGTTTGCCTTTTTCACCTCAGCAATTATATAAAATGAATGCAGGTTGCTCTGTGGCCTGCCCGGTTCTGAAGGGAAAAGCAGCAGTGGGGGCATGCTCAGAGCGAGGGAAACTGTGCGCGTGTTTGCCGTTATAAACGCTCCTTTACAACGGCAAATTATGCCACAGATTCCCTATGGGAAAAAAGGCTAAACCAGTTATTATAGATAAAATTAACACCATGGTAACTTGTCTCCCTGGAGCCAAAATTATAGACATCAACAACTCAATAAACAGATTTAACATTGATAATAACAATTGCAATAATTGGAGGCAGTATAGCATAGTGGATTAAGGCTCTGAGCTGCAGATCCAAAGACCTGTGTTTGAATCCCACAGCCGCCTAGTTGCATACTGTGTGATCCTGAGCAAGTCACTTAACTTCCTGGTGCTCCCAGGTCACATCTGGAAACAAGCTTTGGCTTAGTGTGCTACTCCTGGTTAAACAATGTTCCCTTTCCCATGTGGGATCAAATGATGTGAGGAAATCACTTGAAAAAGACATCTGATCTGATCTAATTGCATTGGCAAATAAAATCAAGGTTAAAGGTGGAAAAGTACCACTATCAAGTATCCTCCCAATTCCAAGAGCACATGAGGAAAAGAACAAAACAATACAAAGAATTAATGTCAGATTAGAGAACTGGTGCATGCTAGAGGGCACTGAATTTATAAATAACTGGAACGTCTTTAAAACAAATACAAATCAGTACTCAAAAGATGGACTCCACCTAAACAAAAAAGGAGCAAATCTTTAAGGTAAACATTTTACAGAAGTTTTAAGTGGGGTACATTTAAACTGTAAAAAACAAAAACAAGGCACTGCATCAGCATGTGGTCTAAAAGCAAAACAAAATGGTTATATTAAATGCACACTGAAAATAGAAAATATAGTTAAAAATCTACGTTTCGACCTTAGGTCTTCTTCAGGAAATACCTAAAAGAGAAAAAAACAAAGTTAGTGTACAGGGGAGGTAAAATGAGGGATATATATATATGGGGAAAGAAAAAAGGGGAGGCTCAAGAAGAAGAAGTGATAAATGGCAAGATTAAGAGAGAATCTGTGAAACAAAAAGGTGATGACGGGAAAGATAAAGCATAATAGGAGTGAAAGAGATAGAGAAGTCCCCAGGTGGCGACTAATTAACAGGCGTAGTAAGAAGGCTGAAAGATGACAAATGTGGGGGAAGGAGACAGAAAGGGAGACTTATGGTGAAAATGAAAAATAAATTAAATGTGTTCAGATACAAACAGACTTCAGGGAAAATAAGGGGTGGCTGAAAGATGTTAGTGGGAAATAAGTCTATCATTTAAACCAGAGAGCTGCTGGGAGCCAAGGCAGATGATCAGCTTGGCTTCCATGTTTTTTCTATGGTCAGAATCCCAGAAGCCCTGCTGAAGGACACAAACAGAAAGGTCATTGACACTGTGGTCCCTGGAGATACAGTGGGATACAATGGGTTTAGCAGTGTCACCATTCCTGACTGCTCTGTAATGTTCCCTGAAATGGTCAGTAAGGTGCCTACCAGTCTCTCTGATGTAAATAGCTGTACACTTCCTACAAAGAATACAATACACCACATTAGTAGAAGTGTATGAGAACTCCATGGTGATGTGAAAAACATCTGTAGGCCCCTGAATTTCAGTCACACTGGAAATAAATTTGCAGGTGTAGGAGCGAGTCCTGTTGCAAGATTTGGTACCTGGGAGGGAGGAACTGTTAGGAGTAGGTAGGCTGCTTTTAACCAGGAGATTCCACAGGTTAGGTGGCCGGAGGTATTAGGCAACAGGTGGTTCTGTAAAGGAAGCACCAATGTTAGGGTCAGTTTGCAAAATGGGAAAGTTACTGGTGATGATCCTGTGAACAGAAGGTGTGCTCTGATGGAAAGGAAGCACTAGTGGAATTCGTTGTTGTTCTTGTGTGAAAGTATCCTTCCTGCAGGGGTCAAGGTTACAGGGCATGTTATTGACCCAGGAGAGTGCTCTGTCCACTGTGCTTTTAGGGTATCCCCTATTGATAAAAAAAACTATGCATTATTTAGGTCTGCTCAGCAAAATCATCCTCTTCACTGCATAACCTGAGAAGTCTAAGAAACTGTGAATAAGGCAGGCCATTCTTGACATGTTTAGGATGGAAGGAGCTGTGGAGGAGCAAACTGTGAGAGTCAGTGGGTTTGTAATAAATTGATGTCTTCAAACCAGTGTTCTGTACTGACCATTGGATATCCAGAAAAGGCAGTGTAGAGGAGGATACTTCAACAGTGTATTGAAGGGAAGGATGGGCCATGGTATTGAAGGGAAGGATGGGCCGTGGTAAACTCGTCAAGGAAGACTTGGAGGGTCTCCCTGGAGCAGGAGGTGGCCCCCACACAGTCATCTATGTAGTGTTTGTAGAGTTTAGGCACAGTCCCTGTGAATGAGAGAAAAAAACGTTCCTCCGCCCATCCCACAAACAGATTAGCAAAGCTGGGACCCATCTTGGTACCCATGGCAACTCCACTGACCTGCTGAAAAAACTGTTATTAAAAGAAAAAGCATTGATTGTAAGAACAAGTTCTGCCAGATGAGTTAATGTGTGTGTGTGGGTGGCTGCTAGACTTCCTGTTTATTCAAGAAATGCTGCAAAGCTGTCAGACCATCATCATGGGGATCACCGTATAAAGAGATTTGATGTCCATGGTGAAGATAAGCTGATGAGAGTCACTGAATCTGAACCTGTCAAATAACTGGAGTGCATGGTTAGTGTTTTTAACATAGGAGGGCAGGGACTCAACAAGGGTATCATGAGGCTGTCCAAAAATGCAGAGATGTGGAATGTGGGGCAGGAGCAGGCAGACACAATAGGATGACCAAGATTACCTGTTTTGTGGATTTTAGGAAGGAGATAAAACCTGTATGTCTGGGCATGCTGAACTATGAGTTTCCTAGCAGAAGCAGGGAGTTCTTTGTTTTCAATAGCAGAGGTGATGGTGGTGGTGACCTCAGTCTGATAGTCAGCAGTGGGGTCCTGTGGAAGAGAAGAATAAAACCTGGCATATGAGAGTTGCTGTGTGGCTTCAGTGATGTATAGCTCCTTTTGCCAGACCACAACAGCACCTTCCTTATCAGCTGGTTTGATAACAATGTAATTCCTACATGGAAGAGATCTGAGGGCTGCAAGCTCACCAGGTGTCAGGTTGGAATGGTTGTGCCTGCAATGAAGATTGAAGTTAGTGGTGTTTCCCATGCATTGGTTAACAAAATAATCAACAGCAGCAAAACATCCTGGAGGGGGTGTCCATGCACTTTGCTGGGGATTGATATCATTGATTGTTCTGGTGATACTGTCATCATCTGCGGGAAGAGGAGTCTCATTAGAAAAATGAGCTGTAAGGCATATTCTATGATAGAAGCACTGCAGATCAACTTGAACCTGGGGTGCATCAAGTTATCTGGGTGTGGGCACAAAAGTGAGACCTTTGCTAAAGAGTGATTGCTCATCTTATGTCAGGGGAAGATCTGGAGGAATACAAAATACCGAAATGTTAGGTTGTGTCTGACTCAAGGGCTTATGTTGGTTGCTGATCTGCTGGGTGAGAGACTGGAGTTTTGCAGATTTTGTGTCCTTGAGGAACTGAAAGAAAAGAGAGTTAAGGTTTTGGATGTGGTGCTTAATAAAAGGAAGGTTATGTGGAGCCATTCAATGCAGGAAATCCTTTTGCCTTTGAATGGTTTGGTCCACAGAGATCAGTTGTGTTTTAATGGAGAGAATGGTGTTTGTGATAAGTTTCCTAGAGAAAGTTTTTAAAAGTTTATTAGTAGAGGAAACATACATCTCAGACCCAAATGAACAAGGATGGAATTTCAAACAGAAACCTTTAGGAATATTAACTAGGTGGCTGCATTTGGAAAGAAACTGTAAGTAACTGCAGAGTTTAGTCTTTGAGCAAATGGCAGAAAATAATTCAAGAAAAGACTTAAAAATATGAGAAGGGAATGCAAATGTAGATGAAATGAAGGAGCATCATAGAGAATTCAGAAGAGATTTCAGATTAGGCATAGTGGGTCGCAGCAAATGTAGCATGCAAAATGTAAAAAACAAAAACAAGGCGCTGCATCAGCATGTGGTCTAAAGGCAAAACAAAATGGTTATATTAAATGCACGCTGAAAATAGAAAACAGAGTTAAAAATCTACATTTTGGCCTTAGGTCTTCTTCAAAAAATATCTAAAAGAGGAAAAAACAAAGTTAGTGTACAGGGGAGGTAAAATGAGGGATATATATATGTGGGGAAAGAAAAAAGGGGAGGCTCAGGAAGAAGAAGTGATAAATGGCAAGATTAAGAGAGAATCTGTGAAACAAAAAGGTGATGATGGAAAAGATAAAGCATAATAGGAGTGAAAGAGCTAGAGAAATGCCCAGGTGGGGACTAATTAACAGGACCTAATAAGAAGGCTGAACGGTGACAAACGTGTGGGAAGGAGACAGAGATGGAGACTTATGGTGAAAATGAAAAAGAAATTAAATGTGCACAGATACAAACAGACTTGAGGGAAAATAAGGGGTGGCTGAAAGATGTAAGTGGAAAACAAGTCTATCATTTAAACCAGAGGGCTGCTGGGTGCCAAGGTGGATGACCAGCTTGGCTTCCATGTTTTTTTCTATGGTCAGAATCCCAGAAGCCCTGCTGAAGGACACAAACAGAAAGGTCATTGACACTGTGGTCCAAGGAGATAAAGTGGGATACAATGGGTTTAGCAGTGTCACCATTTCTGACTGCTCTGTAATGTTCCCTGAAATGGTCAGCAAGGCACCTACCAGTCTTTCCGATGTAAGTAGCTGTACACTTCCTACAAAGAATACAATATACCACATTAGTGGAGGTGCATGAGAACTCCTTGATGAAACTGATCACACCGGGGTGGGAAACATTAGGAAAAAAACAATGGATAAAAGCAAACACAATTCATATGGTGAAACTTTAAATACAAATCAAATTAGTAATAACATTAAATGCTACTGTATATAGCTAATGCAAAGAGCCTAAACAACAAATTTGACGAGTTACCAGTAACCGTAACACAATACAAACCAGATGTGATTGCAATATCTGAGACTTGGTGGACTGATACCAACATTTGGGAAAAACATATCCCCAGTTATGATGCTTTCTACAATAATCAAAGCAATAAAAGGTGGGGGTATTGCTTTATTTATTTACAGACATTACAAACCAATCAATATAACCAACTCTGAAATCAAGCAGAGCACCGGAAACAACATAGAAACAATCTGGGTAAAACTATTTATAAATTCAAACAATATTATTACTACAGGACTATGTTACCATCCACCTGATACCCCACTGGACTTGACTTCCAAAACAGTGGAAGAAATGGAATTGGCATGTGAAAAAGGGGACATGTTATTTATGGGTGACATGAATCTAGGGGATATCACATTGTCCAACAAGCATGCAAATTCCACCAACGGCAAGATGTTTATAGAGGCATGCAAACAATTAGCTATGTTGAACTGGGAGACAATGCTGAATGAATGCAGTACAGAGCAGATGTGGGAGAAACCAAAAGGCAAAATTTTGGAAATGTGCAACAATTTTATTCCAAAATACAATAAAAGCAATGGAAAAAATAAAAGATCACCAAGATGGCTGAATAAAAAGATAAAAAGATTAATCAAGGAAAAACATAAAGCATATAAGTTCTATAAAATAAACAAATCCACTCACTACTGGAACAAATTTAAACATGTTCAAAGGGAGTGCAAAAAAGAAATAAAACAATCTAAACTCACTGTAGAACAAAGTCTAGCAGATAATGCAACCGTAAATAATACCAAAGCATTCTATGGTTATATAAATTCTTTGAAAAAAAAAACTAAGCTAGGACCTCTTGAACAAAATAAAAAATGTGTAGAGGATCCAAAAGATATGGCCAACATGTTCAAGAACTACTTTGGAAGTATATATGGTGACAAACAGAATATAACCAAAGATATTGATAACAACATGGGAGACAAGTTCACTGTTACTGAGGAAGAAATGTCTGCTAAAATTTAAAATGTGAAAGAAGATTGTTCTCCTGGCCCTGATAACATCACAGGAAAAATGATAATACTAATGTATTACACCTTTTTATACCTTTAAAAAAAATATTTGAAAGTAGTGTAAACAGTGGAGTTGTGCCACTGGACTGGAGAACAGTGAATATCACCCCAATTTTTAAAAAAGGGATCAGGCGAAGGTAGAAAACTACCGACATATCAGCCTTACTTCTTTAGTAGGTAAAATCTCGGAAGTAATAATAAAGGATCGATTAGACAAAAGTTTGGGCAACACTGACAGTGTACAACATGGATTTGTGAAGAAAAGATCATGCCTAACCAACTTAATGTGCTTCTATGAAACAATTAGTAAAATCTTGACAACAAAAAGCCCTATGAAATTATTTATATTGATTTCAGTAAGGCTTTCAACAGGGTACTTCATGACCATATTATTAGAAATGTATAAAAAGAGGGGTATGCAATAAAATCATATTTTGGATAGAGAATAGGCTGGAGGGGAGGACACAGAGGGTGGTGATAAATGGACAAGTGTCAGATCTTGCACTAGTATCAAGTGGTGTCCCACAGGGATTGGTACTGGGTCCGTATAGCTTCCATTTATTCATTGCCGACATTAACAACACTGTAGTTAATGATAATATAATTTATATGATGATATAAAGTTTGCAGATGATTTAAAACTAGGGGGAGATTGTACTACCATGGACAATATCATATCACATCACTGCAAAATGACCTGGACACCATTTTGAACTGGACAAGAACCTGGGGTGTGACATTAACTAAAGAAAAGTGTAAGGTTATGCACCTTGGGTACAGTAACATCAAGCATCAGTACCACTTGGGGGACATTATCTTGACTGAAACACTTGTTGAAAGGGTTTTGGGAGTTCTTGTCTCACATGATTTGAAATTTACTGAGCAAACAAATACCGTCAGGAAAGGTAAACAGAATTATATGGGCAATAAAAAATAATTTAATTTCAATGGATTACCACTGTATGGGGTATATTTTTATTTATTTATTTAGTTTTTGTTAACCGGGTAAGTGCGCTAGTCAGCAAGTGACTGTTTTCAGGCACGACCCAGGAGGTACAATTACAACACACAAAGAGTACAGCCAGATTATTAAGACAATGAGTACAAAAAATGCAGAGAGAAATACATATGGCAATGTAACATACATTAGTAAACAAAAATATACTTTAGCACTTGATCATGGAACATACTCAAAATGTGAATAGTAGAAGGCAGAAAATAAGAGAGGATAGGCATCAGTAGAAAAGACACAAGGAAGGAAAACTGGCAAAAGGATGGGGGAGAGATTAAGTGGAAAGGAGGTGCGTGAATCACGGCAACAGCGGGGTGAGGTACCAACCTGCGGCTGGGCCTATGGAGCCGAAAGATGGCAGGCGAAGAGAGGGTGGTAGGGGGGAGCGGCAGTAGACGGCAACAGCGGTAGGAGGTAGGAAAATACAGCCGGGCTTTTGGAACCGATAGACGGCAGGGCGAGAGTGAGGATGCCGGTGAGAGGGGGATAGAGGCGGAGGAGTTACGGCAATAGCGGCAAAAGTGTCAAAGTCAAGCCGAGCCAGTGGAACCAAGAGACAGCAGGGCAGGGAAGGGGGGGCGGCAGACAGTGGAGTAGGCGTAGTAGGTGGAGAGGTGGCTAAGCACAGCCAGGAGGGTGGGGACTAAGGAGGGGCATGGATGAGGTAGGAACAGGTAAAGGTGAGTTGGGTGGGAGTGGCAAAAGGGGAAGAGGATATAACAGAAGAAGGGGGAGAGGCAGCAGTGGGGTTAAGTGAGGAGGCTGTGAAGTGAAGATAAGAATGTCATGGAGTAGAATAGCGACTTACAATTGTCAACAGCTAACATTAGGCTTATAAAGAAACAGGTTAAGGCAGCATTAATTACAAGGCACAAAATAAACATTAATTACAAGGCACAGTATAGAACACCCATTTGACAGGCAAAAGTGCTAGCAATGAGGAAACAGTACAAATGCAGTGGATCAGGTAGGGTCAAAGCAAACATATTTGTCCATAGTAGTGAGGAAAGTCCTGAGTTTGCTCTTAAAAGTAACATGAGTGGAGACATCTCTTAGATCCTGAGGTAGTAGGTTCCATAGGTGGGGGGCAGCATGATGGAAGGAGCCCATGCCCTTTTTAGTCCAACAAAAGGGGATGGATAGTAAGGTCTGATCAGCCGATCTAAGATTCCTTGTGGGAATGGCCGGCCTGAGGAGATCAGACAGGATAGCAGGCTAGAAGGTAGAAGACTTGGTTTGCTGGCCAAGGCACCTAGCTTCACCTGAGCTCTTTCCTTCTAAGACTGCTTGAAAGGCAGAGTAGAGAAACTTACCAGAGCAAGGGAGAAGGATTAAGACTTAGTTTGGCTAAGCAGATTTACTGTGTGGTGGTGTTTTGATTTTTTACTCACAGGGATTGCTACTGTTTGTAGCTAACATTTCATTGCTTTATTTTTTCTCTGATTCAAATTGTTGTTGCTGGTATACCTTCTTCTGCATTATTACAAGGTGTGCCTACAGGTGTGTGCTAACAGATTACTGCTGTAATCTTCTGATTCAAATTGTCTTTTGCAAGGTATATCTCTGTTACTGCTTTATTTTCTCTGGAGCAAAGTGTTTCTTACAGGGTATATCTTCTCTGAAATTATTACAGGTGGTGCTTTACAGGTTTTACAGTTTTATCTAACATTAGGATAAGCTTCAGGGTTACTGCATTTGTTGTTGACTGATTGTTTCTGCTCTTACCTCCTTGTTCTTTCGTCCGTGGTTCTTCTTTTAGGCAGGGAAGGCCCAGCCACCACCCCATCCCCAACCACCCACGCTACTCCTCTTTTATAGGGTACCACAGTTGTGACATTTCCTGTGGCAGAGCAGGAAGGGGCGGATCAGTGGGGGCTCCACAAGGTGATCTCATTTCAGGGCACTAGTAATTTAACTTGTTATAACAAGTTAAACAAAGCACAATTAAACCATTACTTGCATTTTTTTTCTTTTTTTTCCTTCTAATTACTCTGACTAGGTTACAAACCCAGCAACTTATTTGGAATGGATTTCATTAACTGCAGGTACTGTGGAACAATTTTCAGAAGGACAGTCTTACAGGATTTAGGACACTGTCCCACATGCTGGGCCTTGAAGATCTCTGGTCTCAGCTCCGGCAGCATGGGCAGAGATTGCACGCTCAAATTTCATATTGAAGAGGAAATACATTATAAGAACCACCTGCCATTTCCCAGCATCCAACAGAAAACCTCGACCGCAGAGGGTAGTTGGTCCAGGAGGTTGGCAGGTGGTTAGGAGGAGCAAATCAGGTGCCCCATCACTCTCTGCTCTCCAACACATTACTCCAAAACCATATAAACGCTATAAACAGGTATCTGCCCCTATCTCTGAAATCAAATAAAGAGGCAGAAGACACTGCAGAGCAGGACATCAGCGGCACAGGAGCTAGCAAACAATACTCACCCAAATCAGAACCAAACTAAACAAGCACAAAGGAAATCAAAACTCTGATCATAGGAGACTCCATGATTCGGGAGTTGATACCCATCTCCAGCCAGGGTGATGGTCAGATGTCTCCAGGTACATCAGCATGGAGAGACACTGATCGCATTGCTAAAATTGTTCACAAAGCAGGAGAAAACATTGATGTCCTAGTACACATAGGGACTAATGATCTCACCAGCCGGTCAGTTGTGGAGACCAAGGAACACCTGACTAAGCTGGGTGACAAACTATCATCTATTTTCGTCTGCATCTCCTTCTCTGAGATCCTGCCAGTCTGGGAGAAGGGAGCAGATGGACGGAAGGTCAGAGAAGGGGAGATAGGGAGCTAAACACGTGGCTCAAGGACTGGTGCCAGGAAAAGGACACAGATTTGTAGGAACTGGCAACAGTTCTGGGAGCGAAAGTTCTTAAATTTGATGGACTGCATCTGACTAAAGAGGGAGTCAGTGCATTGGGGCAGAAGTTTGACGTCTTTGCAGAATATTTAAACTAGCAAATGGGGAGAGGGGTGCAGCACCCCATACGTCGAATGGGAAGAACACCCCTCCCCCCTCAGCTAGTGGTCAAACAGGAATTCAGCGTGTTTGCCATTCAATTGCATCACCAGGTAAGAAAAAAGGTTTGTCTCCCCATACGATGCACAGGGGTAATGCCAAACTTCACCCAACAACTAACACACCAAAATCTGGCCAATGGAAAATCATGTACACAAATGCTCACAGCCTGGGAAATAAGATCCCAGACCTGCAGGCAATAATGTCAGAGGCTAAACTGGACATAGTAGCAATTAGTGAGACGTGGTTTACCAGTAACCACACTTGGGAGACTTCAGTACCTGGCTATGTATTGTTCAGAAGAGACCGAGGTGCAAAAAGGGGGGAGGAGTGGCCCTGTATGTCAATGAAAATATCAAAGCTACAGAAATTCAGAATACACATAAGGAGCCAGAAGAACTGTGGGTCACCCTGGAAACAGGAAATGGGACAGCCATAAGAACTGGGGTTGTCTACAGGCCCCCAGACCAGAGGGAGGACATAGACACATTACTGTTAGAAGATATACAAAACATGACAGCTAAAGGGGAGGTTCTGATAATGGGAGACTTCAACATGCCAGATATAGATTGGTCAATACCAGCAGGAACATCTGCCAGAACTAGACTCATAGTGATTCCCTGCAGGGGGAGGGCCTCAAACAACTGGTACAGCAACCCACAAGAGACAGGGCTATCCTAGATCTAGTACTGACTAACAAAGAAGGGATCACAGATCTCCAGGTAGAAGGTCACCTGGGGGCCAGTGACCATCACATGGTATGGTTCAATTTGGCTACTACATCTAAATCATCCCATTCCAAGGCAAAAATATGGGACTTCAGAGGAGCTGACTTTGATAAGATGGCCAACAGAGTTAAGCTAGCCCTGGCAAAAAGAAACACAGGTGGGGAGGTACAGGCAAAGTGGGCAAGCATTAAGGATACAATACTTGAAGCAACATCCCATTGTGTTAGACAGAAAAGGAAGTGCAAAGAAGAAGGAAACCACTTTGGTTCTCAAATACAGTAGCAGAAAAGGTCAGAGCCAAAAGGCTGGCCTTCAGGAAATATAAGGGAACACAGCGGATGAAGATAGGAGGCATACCAAACTGCCCTAAGGGAAGCAGGTAAGGCAGTAAGGCAGGCAAGTCCAAACTGAGGAAACACTAGCACGAACAGTAAAAGAAGGTGACAAGACTTTCTATAGATACATTAGTGAAAGGA
Source organism: Neoceratodus forsteri (assembly GCA_016271365.2). Classification (NCBI taxonomy): domain Eukaryota; kingdom Metazoa; phylum Chordata; order Ceratodontiformes; family Ceratodontidae; genus Neoceratodus; species Neoceratodus forsteri. The sequence continues at coordinate 145,606,723 of CM028133.1, read as the reverse complement.
GAAAGTCCAGAGGGGTATTGCTAAGCTTAATGGAGAAAAGGGAGCATGTGAGGAGGAGGACCCTGTAAAGGCATCTATCCAAATAGATACTTTGCTCAGTATTTACTGAAGAGAAGGTAGGGCAGGGCCCACAGCTCAGCATCATGGACACAGGGGGAGGGAGGTGAGCACTACTCCCTTCACAAAAGAAAGGGTCCTACAAGAGCTTGCTAAGCTCAGGGTGGATAAGGCAATGGACCTGATGGCATACATCCCAGGGTACTTAAGGAGCTAAAGGAGGAACTAGCAGAGCCATTAGCAGAATTGTTTAGTGAGTCTCTGAGCACAGGAGAGGTCCCAGAAGACTGGAGAAGGGTTTATGTGATCCCGCCCACAAGAGTGGTAGCAGGAGGAGGCGGAAACTACAGACCAGCCAGTCTTACCTCAGTAGTGGGCAAGATTATGGAGGCACTCTTAAGGAAAGGATAGTGCAACACCTGGAATCCATAGGAGCACAGGATCCAAGACAGCATGGGTTTACAAAAGGAAGGTCCTGTCAAACTAATCTCATAGATTTCTTTGACTGGGTAACCAGAGTGGTGGACCAAGGGGGAGCAGTTGATGTCGCCTACCTTGACTTCAATAAAGCTTTTGACACTGTTCCACATAGAAGATTGATAAATAAGCTAGGTAGGCTCGGGGTGGGTCAGAAGTTGGTCAACTGGGTGGCAAACTGGTTGACTGGCAGAAAACAGAGAGTGGTGGTAAATGGTATACAGTCAGAAGAGATGCAAGTCACAAGTGGGGTACCTCAGGGATCAGTCCTGGGGCCAGTCCTATTCAACATCTTCATTAGTGACCCGCAGATGGACTAGAGGGTAAGACTTGTCTGTTTGCAGATGACACCAAGATCTGCAACAGAGTAGATGATCCAGATGGGGTGGGCAGAATGAGAAGAGATCTGGATAAACTAGCAAAATGGTCAGAAGAGTGGCAACTGGGATTTAATGCAAAGAAGTGCAAAATCATGCACATAGGGAAGAGAAACCCTGAAGCCACTTATAGGCTGGGAGGAGTTGCTAGCAGTCACAAAGGAAGAAAGAGACTTGGGCATCATCATCACTGATGACCTAAAATCATCCAAGCAGACCTCTAAAGCAGTAGGTAAGGCTAGGGGTGTTAGGGTGTATTAGTAGGGGTATCACAAGTCGTAAGAGGGAGGTAATAATCCCTCTGTACAAGACATTGGTTAGGCCCCATCTGGAGTACTGCTGCAGTATTGGAGGCCACACCTTCACAAGGACATTAACCAAATTGAGGCAGTCCAGAGAAGGCAACCAAAATGGTGCAGGGACTGCATCAGAAGACATATGAGGACAGATTAACGGAGCTCAATATGTATACCCTTGAGCAAAGGAGGAGAGAGGTGATATGATCGAGACATTTAAACACCTTAGGGGCATAAACAAGGTGAAAGAGTCTAACATGTTTAAATATAAGAAAAATAGCAGGACAAGAGGACACAGCATGAGATTAGAGGGAGGCCGATTAAGGGGAATATGAGGAAATTCTTTTTTCACAGAAAGGGTGGTAGATGCATGGAATAGCTTACCACAAGAAGTGGTGGCTATGAATACAGTGCAGGGCTTCAAACAGGCATGGGATAGGCATAAGGAGCAATACAAATGACTATGAATAGATAGGTCACTGACAGAGCAAAGGCCGATGGCACATTTATAAGGTAGAAAAGAAATGGGCAGACTGGATGGGCCTTTACGGTCCTTATCTGCCGTCAAATTCTATGTTTCTATGTTTCTATGTAGGCTTGGACGTCCTTAGGATGGAATCAACTAAATTGTACAAGTAGTACTGCCTGGTAGAGGAAGGAGAGAGCCAACCAAGGTCCTGATATAAGAGACAATGATGCTGCAGCCGAGGTGCTTTGGTTGCATACCTGCACACATTATTGAAGGTAGTATCCCATAGTTGCAGTGAAGATTTGGTGGCCAAGGACAGGATGGGACACCCATATGTAAGGGTTGGCAATAGAATGCCCTGGCTATACGCCAATTTAGCAGCAGGGTGAGCAGGTATTTGGTTCTGTAGGCAGCCCCCAATTTGCAGTTAATTGACTTGCAGGTTTCTGTATATGTGCTTTCAGGTCCAAGGTTTGATCCAGGTGGATGCCAAGGTAACGAAAGGAAGTGACAGTTTCTATAGGGTCCCCATCGATATCAGAGACAGAGATGGTCAGAGGACAGGATCTAAGCTTGTGATTGGAGCCAAACATCATAACTTTTGTTTTATTTGTATTTAAAACCAGGCGTTGAGAGTTCAACCAGTGTTGTACAGCACGAAAATCTGCAGTGAGGGCAGCATTTAGATCCAGGACCTTATCAGAGTGATAATAAATTACCAGGTCATCCGCATAAAGAAATGAGTGACCTGTGGTGACCAGCTCCCCACATGGATTATTGCTCCCAACGTTGGTCACCACAACATAAATTAGCCAGTAAAAACCTAGAAAGAGTTAAACGTTAGATACACCAAACATATTATTGGCCTAAAAGATCTTGATTATGAAAACAGACTAAAATCATTACAACTCATGTCAGCTGAGACAAGAAGAAACAAGGGCGACTTAGTTTATGTGGGATGTGATAAATGATACTGCTCTCCTTTGGGAAATGGATTTTGATTTTAAGCAAAACACAAAGGAAACAAAAGGGCATCCACTGCAGTTATGTAGTTTTGCATATAAAACAACAAAGAGAAAATACTTTTTCACCCAGAGGGTTGTTCAGATATGGAATAGCCTACCTCTGCACATTATCATTAGTAATAATAAAGACATCTTCAAATCTAGACTGGATAATTGGTTGCTCAGTAAAATGAATGATCATGTGTAAGGATTTTTGATGGGAACTCTTATGGGCATCAAGTCCCCCAGTTCCCTACCCAACCGCAGTATAAACCGCAGTATTAACCCCAGTATGAGCCATCCGAAGTGCACTCTACAAAATATTATTGTGTTGACATTCCAAGTCTCTGAGCAGGACAGAGGTATGTTTCAGATATAACCAGTTGGCAGCAGCAGGAGAAGTCATTCATACAAAACTCCCTAGAATCTGATACAGTTCAGAGTTTTTTTTTGTTACACATACCATATCTCAGATACTACAAATTCAGGAAATTGCAGATGAAGTAGGAGCCAGTGACACATCCCCACCACCCTGCCATGCTGCTACCATAATAACACGTCACTGCTGAATTTTCAAGCAAAGGATGTGACAGTAATTTATTTTTTTAATTTTTTTCCAATTGTTTGACCAGGTGAGACACACTAAGGTGAAAGCTTGTTTACAGGTGCAACCTGGGAGCACAGGGAAGTTAAGTGACTTGCTCAGGGTCACACAATATGCAAGTGGGGGCTGTGGGATTCAAACCCAGGTCTCCTGATTTGCAGCTCAGAGCCTTAAACCACTGCGCTATACTTAGGGTTACCACCTTTTAGGAAGCCCCAAATGGGACATTTCTTACTGAAGCATGATTTTTCGCAGGACAATATGTAACTTCAACCAATGCATCAGACTTGTTTTCTCTAAATAATCAGAATTAAGACTATATGTGATAGTTTTTTAGTTGTTTCCAGTGTTTCTTACCATTTTAAGGTCTTTTAGGTAAGGCATTATAGTTTGTTGCAACATTTAGAAGAAAGTCAGAAAATATTTTTTCTACTACAATGTCAGGACATTTAGTATTTTTCATGTTTTTTTGCAGGACACAGCTGCTCAAATCAGGACAGTCCTGCGAAAATCAGGACAGGTGGTAACCCTAGCTATACTGCCTCCCTATTATTATTATTACAGCACAGACTCTGGGTGCTTCACAAACAGGCACAAAGCACAGTAGGGATCAACAAAAACAACTATGCTGCAACAGTAGAAATGCATTTTATTGCTTATTTATTGGATTTTGGTCACCGCATAAGTACACTAGGCCACATGTGCAATTCAAAGGCATAACCCAGGCAGAAAATTTGAACACAGAAATTATGACAATGCAATAATGACATAAAGAATAAAACAAAAACATTAAAAACATTTACAGCCAGTAGTACTGTGCAAAAAATTGCTTTAGACTTGCTTTGAACAAACCAACAGTTTGTGACTGTCTAATTGTGGAAGGAATTGCATTCCAAACCTTAGAAAGTATATAAGAAATGAATTTTTGACATCAACATTTCTTATACACAAGGAAATTACCAGGGTGGATACATCATTCACACTTAATGTAAGACCTCTTTTTTTTTTTATATATATTTAACATTGACTGCAACGTAGACATGTTTGTCATGGGTTATCACTGTAATTAAATAACCCTTCCATGGTACCAGACAGTGCTATAGCCAACCACAGCCACTGCATTTGATTTGATTTACATTACACACTCATTTTTCAACATTAAAATCCTGACCATTGACCATCTGTAAGATATGAAAGCTGAAATTTAGGGGAACAGTGCATAGATCAAAATCCCTCCCGCCACCAAAATAACCTCCTAAACAAGCTAACATGGAGATGCATATTAACCCTTGCTGTCCAGAATTCCTATATGTTCAAATTCTGTTGGTAGCCTAAGGGTTAAGAAAACAATAAAGTGTTTGGACTCACCACACATCCATTTTAATTTGAACCAGGATCTAGTGTTTCAAGAACAGGCTTGAGAAGCAGGAGACTCGGGTTCAAATCCTAACTGAGCTAGTTATTCACTGTGTGACCACGAGTAAGTCACTTAATTTTCCTGTATTTCAGTCAGCTGTAACACTAGGTAGATTCAGAAACCCTTCTCTGTAAAATCAGGTGTTTGCTACAAACTGAGTTATTATGGCTAAATAATAATTTAGAACTGAATCTGCCATAGTAGATAACACTTGAAATAAGTTGGTGGCATGCTTTGCAACTGCTGTCATAGACAGCGTGCAGTCTCATTTGTGCCACACAGCCAAACCTCAAAAAGCAATGGTGCCACTGGCCAGAACACGACCATGCCTCCAAAACCTGCTCTTCCACTTCAAGCAACCCCAATATGTTGTCTGCGCTGTGCGGGCAAGACAACATAAAAAGGGATTAATCAAGATCCATTTTCACATCTTTCAACAGTATCCCTGCACACTTTGGAGGCTGATTCTTCAATGTCCAATCATTTTTTACATCATGACCTCAGCTCATATAGTACACCTATTTTAGTGTTTATGCTAAGGAAAGCAGATAATATTTATGTAATATGTGGACTATTGAGTGTTCCCATAGAGAAGAGTAACATTAAATATAGAATAACACATAAGCATTATGTATAACAAGAATTTTACACACACCCAAGGTGTTGGATGCTACATAAACCCTGACAGTGAAGCATAAGGGTTTATACAAATATCCAAGACCCCTGGCATTCCGCGATTCTGCGGCTGCGGTAACCATTGCAAAATTCCCGCCCACTTGTGGAAATCAGACCTGGCCACGGAAATCAAGCATTTGTGCAGTTTTCACCTCAAAATGGCTACTATTCGCAAAATGGCATGCCAAAAAAAAGGCTTTTTTTTCTCATCAATGCCAGCCACTCTTTATTCTGAAATTAAAGTTATGAATGTGTTTCTAGTGGCTGACAGGCAGGACTGTAATCTCTGCGCTCCCCTCCCAACACACACAGTCACAAAAGGCACTGCTCTTTAAGAAATTTTAAATCTGATGATTCAACCAGCAAAAAAACAAATGAGGGTGCACATTACCAGGAATGATAGCCGAACACACTTTCGGCAGGAGTGGCGAGGTGTAGTTCTCAATAAGTAGCTTCTGTATATGTTGTGGGGAAGGAGCTAGTTGTGGCTCTGAAATATCGAATGCTGTGATGGCTTTTAGTTCTCGGCATTTGCTTGTTCATGGGTAATTTGAAAAGCATTTTGAAACTGCTCATGCGCAGCTTACATTGAGAACTACTCACAAACTGCTGCCAAAAATTGTGAATTAAAGACAAGAAGAAATTCACAGAGGAGTGCGGACCTTGTTAGAACTCCATCTCGGAGTAAAAATAAAAATGGCGTGTTGTTGCAACCCCTACCCTGCCTGGCACTTCTTACCTTGCTAGCAAACCATCCCAGTGGTGATACGGTCAGTACCTACTCCGTCTGAAAGTGGAACACCCTGCTTGTTATTTGGACCTGCTGCCCTGGTCCTTTTGCTGGGTTCCGAACAGGCTTGTTCTGCCTAGAACAGCAAACCTCCACTCCAGACTTACTAGTGCTAGTTCCCAATTTTCAATGTTCCAGGCAAAAAAAAAAACTCTACTAGCAAGCATTTTTATATTGACTCGCGCTTGCACAGCCAACATATTGCGGTAGTAGCAGATTTGGAGGTGCGGTCACTGTTGGGCGAATGCAGGGCATGCATCAGAAGGTGTGTCGCTCATTCCCCAATCAGGCAGCAGGAGGCACTGACCTCATGCATGCCTAATGTGGCCATCACAACAAAGAAAAGGTCCGCTGCAATGAGAGCAAAGCTCTCATGCAGCATGACCATTACACACCTCCCTCAGTGTAGGCAACATGGTGGCAGTGACTGCTGCCACTGCTGCCTGTCACAGTGCTAATGGGGAAGCCCACTCCCCATCAGCATAATGTCCCCCCTTTTGTTGATTGCCGAGGGGGGGTGCCCAATCTCCCTCGGCATCATGCACTCTCCCCCCCATTTGTTATGTGCTGATGGGGGTGCCCAATCCCCCATCGGCTAAAGCACCCCCCCACGCACAAACACTGCGGTGGCACGCTGGGAGCACACCCCAGCATGCCAAATCCCACTTGAAAAATGGAAACCGTCCTGCAACATCTTCTTTTTTTTTTTAAAACCCTGTAAACCAAAAATGGTCCCTCGGTGGCCTCCCTGCCCTCCTCCCACAACCCGCACCCACCCACTGCACACCCCTGCCTCCCTACACCCCCCTCACCTCATACTTACTTCCAGAGTCTGGCGCAATGATCTTTGGTGGACCGGGAACACGTCTGCACTGTTCAAAGCTGACCGCGAACTGAGGAAATGCCGGAAAGCCGAATAATGGAATGAATAAGGTTTTTTCAACTTTGATGCATATCTCGGGCATTTTTTGGAATTTTGGCACCAAATTTTTTGGGGACCCCTTCTCATGAATTCTTTCACTGTCATGGCGTTATTCGGCCTGGAACCGTGATTTCGTGGTCACTGCGCGGAATCACCTCTTGGGATCGAGTAATGAAATGACAGTGCAAGTGTTCATGAGGTAGGCTCTGAAAAAGCCTATGTTGCAAATTTGGTGGAAAAAATCCAAAAAATGACTGTTTTACGAGTGTGCATTGCGCAGTTGCTACGCACGCTCGTAACTTCACAAATTTGCAATATTTTCATGCCAGATTTTTAACATTGGCATTTTTACACACCTCACTGTGAACAGTACAGCTGTCATTTTTCACATCCTGGCTGAAATGTGTTTTCGCACTTACGGCGCAGAATAGCGCAGTCACTGTGGGAAATCAGTGTTCGTGACAGATTACAAAAATGACAGTATACTGTTCATGAGCAGAGGTCCTAAAATGCATATGTTGAAAATTTGGTGATGATACACCATAAAATTACTGTCTTACGAGCATGCGTTGCACAGTTTGCACGCATGCTCGTAAGTTCGCCAATTTATAATATTTTCACTCCAGATTTTCAGCATTGCCATTGTTCTGCACCTCCTTATGAACAGTACAGCTGTCATTTTTTACATCCTGGCCAAAATGTATTTTCACAGTTCCGATGCAGAATAGCGTGGTCGCTGAGGGAAATCTGTGTTAGAGACACATTATGAAAATGACAGTGACACTGTTCATTAGCAGAGGTCCTAAAATGTCTATGTTGAAAATTTGGTGATGAAAGTCCATAAAATGAGTGTTTTCCAAGTTTGCGTTGCGCAGTTTGCATGCATGCTCGAAAACACCCCAATGCCTGTCGCTCTCTACAGGGTGAGGGTGGGGTTGGCATCACTTCAACACTTCACTGTCATTCCTATTATGCATCTCTACTTCTGCCACTACCAAAGTCAATGCCAGCGAGACAACATTCGGCATTGACAAATGCTTGTTATTTTACTTACAACTTCAGTTTGTACTCCACGGTGAAAAAAAAGTCTGGAGCAGAGGTTTGCTTTTTTAGGCAGAATAAATCAAGCCTGTTCGGAACCCAGCAAAGAGACCGGGGCAGCAGGTCAAGATAACAAGCTGCTAAAAGTGGTTCAATGGTCAGAGGTTTGTGGCTTACCCATGTGGGGGTCGCAGCAATAAATAAATACAAAACTGGAGGCATATTAATTCTGCCCACCAGCTTCCGAACATAGCGGCCGACAGCAGGGAAGCAAAAATAACACGCAATCTGTTTGTGGGCCACGGACATCACATTTGCCACAGAAAAGTGTACCTGTCCTAAACAGATGTATACAGCTCATTTAGAAGGCAGAGCTGCCCACTCCCTCAAAAAAAAACAGCAAGACAGTTTGTTCCATGGTTCATCCTGCTCCCCTACCTCTCTGTGCTGCTTCAGAGTTCCATCTCCTCAGTCTGTTTCAAGGAGGCTATGTCAGTGTTCAGTTAAGGAGGTGATGCTGCTGCTTGTTCCATTCTTGCCCATTTGCCCCAGTGTTCTTCTAAGCTAGCAAATAAAACTACATTGCTCCAGCATGGGCTTTTTAAAGCTACCCGGGGATCGAATTTGCTGCTTTGGATTTGCTCTGTGCAGCAACCAATCATTTCTGTACTTGACTCTTCTAGCAAATGAAAAGGTACTCGGTTTCCAACTGTCCAACTGGCAGCAAAATGTTCAGTGGTAAGGGGGAAGAGATATGGGATTTATTGACCATAAAAATGGGATGGATTTCAGTAGTTTTTCTACAGTTTCTGGACTCTGAAAGAAGGAGAGACAGCAAGAAAAAGACTACCCAAGCCTGCTGAAGGAAGACCACTGCTGCTGTTCCTGTTGTTCCTGACATCTTGCTGTTAGGCAGAGGTAGTGAAATATTTTGCCTTTTGGGTTTTATTTTGCTTGTTTTTTCACACTTTGCACTTTGTGTCTGCTTTACTTTTTGTTTCTGTTTTTACAATGAAAGAGAAGTTGTGTTTATTTTGTGGCAATGTATATATTTTTTAGCTGTGAAAAGTATTGGTTGCTGACTGAGAGAAGGTTCTTCTGGGTGGATGAAGGGGGCTGGTTGTTCACTGCTGTTTGCAAAGTCTGCAGGCAGAACCTCTAGATGGCTGTGGAAGGCTCTGACTTAGGTTGTTTTTGTTGTCGCCCCGCAGCCAGCCAGAGGCTGCACCTGCGGACCTTGCCAACAGCAGCAAACCCTTAGAGTGAGTGGTGGAAATGTATATCGTTTTTACTTGTGAAATGTATTTGCTGACTGAGAGAAGGTGCCTCTGGGTGGACGAAGGGGGCTGGTTGTTTGTTGTTCCAAATGTTTGCTGCTGTTTGCAAAGTCCACAGACAGAACCCCTGGATGGCTCTGACTTAGGTTGGTACAGGCCCTGAATGGCTAGGGGAGGCTTCTCTGAGCTAGGCTGGTATTGTGCCACTCCCCCACCCACCCTGTGGCTGGACCTGCAGACCTTGGCAACAGCAATGAATACTTGGAATAGACCACTGCCTGCACAGAAAATGTTTTGAAGGTCTTCTGTGCTGGTGGTTTTCTGCTCTTAATGTTCAGTGTTGTTGCCAATGTCTGCATAATACACCATGGGGACAGCCCAGGTAGCAAAGTATGTCCTTGACAGGATCTTCCATTTAGGACATGTGCATGCCACAGAGCATTAGACCCCTGCATTCTCCACAAAGGAAAACACCAAAAGGTCATTTGCAAGCATTTCTGCTATGGTAGCATTGACTTCATACAACCACATGCTTTGGTGGATATTTACTGAGATGACTCACAAAAAGGCTATGCAACGTGGGCTGCATTGTTCTGTGCTTTGTTTGTGGTGTGCCAAATGTCTCTGCTCTGCGGACTGCCATGGATGGGGTGCCTTTGATGCCAGATGGTGTGTGGGTACAGATGACAAGCCAATAAATGCTGTTACTGTACCTGTTTTAAGCACTGGGGTTGATGTAGTAGAATTACTACATGGACCACCACTGCTACTCTGACCACTACTGGAGTATTCAAAGCCATCATCCTCCTCATCCTTCTGCCAATGTCTGCATATACACGCACTTCGTGGTTGGGATGCTCCAACCTACGCTGTTGCTGTATTTTTTTCTGACTTGTGCTTCTCTGATTGTGTGCACAGGCTAGCTAATAAAATATGCCAGGATGATGGAGAGCACATGCACAGCCCAGCTAAATAGTGGAGAGGCTGAGAATGCCCTGGAAATGCAGTGTATCAAGGTAAGGAGAAAATCTGAAACATTTACTGAATTAGTTTACAGTTTGTATGGTGCTGATGTTATCAAGTTCTCACTGTGTTTTCTGTTTTGTTCCCCTTGCAGCAGCACCAGAAAAAACTTACTGTAAGTTTTTTTGACTGTTCAAGAAATTGATTTTGCCAATTTATTTGTATCACTCTCTGCCTCAGTGATCCATCTAACACTTTCTTTTCTGACTTGCAGCCAGAATGGACAGATTTGTGTAGAAGTCTACACTGTCCAGTAAGAACAGATCTAAGACCTCAATGTATGTGACTGCAAAAAATCGCTGCCAGCAGTTTTTGAACCAGCTACTTCATTAGGATGGTGGGAAGTTATTCTGCACTGCATGCAATTTAGTCCTTGATCACATCTGCAAATCGACTGTCTCAGACCATCTTTCATTGAAGACTCATGGGAAAAGAGCTGCCGAGATGACTCTAGAAAACACCTGGAAGAAACAAAGAACCTTGTGACGGCTCTCCATAAAAATACAATTTCCCAAGTGGAGCACATAAAAGGTGTGCAAGATTTCACCAAAACATTCACGGAAGCAGATATTCCACTGGAGAAAGTCGACCACCCAGCGATTCGTTCCTTCCTTGCCAGCTATGTACAGAATGGTGGAGCAATACCAGGTGCTGACCAGCTGAGAGCCTCTTATGTTCCAGACATTTATGTCACTGAATGAAATGAAATTAAACAAAAACTTGTGGGAAAAAAGGTGGCAATCATCACGGATGAGACAAGTGATATAGAGCAGAGGAGCATTCTGAATATCCTAGCTGCGCCACTTGAAAAAGATGCCACCGGATGGGTATGCCCCTATTTGTTGGACACTAGATTTTTGCCCCCTGTTTCACATAGTACTGTTGGACAGGCAGTTGTACAAACTGTTGGTGAATATGGTATTTATTTTGATGATGTGTGGACATATGACACGGACAATGCCTCCTATATGAAAAAAAGCTTCACTGCCATTCTGCAGGGATTGTTCCCAAACTGTACCCAGTCCCATATCACTTGCCTTGCTCACATCACTGACTTGGTTGCAAGGGCATTCGAGAAGCCATTTGTCCTGGCAATGAAATACATGAAACTATTTAGAAAATTATTTTCATTGCCAAGTGGACAAAAGAATCACTACCTGCAACATCTTATAGCAGCAGCACCTAACAGGTGAGCCAAAAGGCCAGCAGACCCCTGTGCGGCCAGATGGACTTCATATTTTCAGGCAGTGAGATATCACCACAGTCATATTGCCTATCACAAGTCCTTTGTGGAAAAGGAACTTGACCTGTCAAAACACCCATGCAGCACCCTTCTAGCATTAAAAGTAAATCTGAATAATTAAAAGAATGTAAATTCAATAACAAACCTAATCATCTTTGTTTTGCAACAATGTGTGTAATTTATTTAGCTGTGTTGTGTATGTTAGTATGTGACATTTATACACATGGTAACATGATGATGCTACAAAAATATTGTTTTTAAAATAACATTTAGCTTTTATTATTTTGCCCAACATGATAACATGATGCTACAAAAATGTTGTATTTAAAATAACATTTGTCTTTATTTTGCCTCCACAGGACATTCTCTTCAATGAGACGACACTGAGGAAACTGAAGATTGAGCTGGCATTTCTAGAAAACAAGTCCATGAGACTGTGTACTTTGCTTAATCGTTTCCAGGCTCAAGTACCAATCATGACTGATGTTTTGGACATCCTGGAGGAGCTGCAAAATTACCTGGAGTTGCATCAACAGCTGACAGTTGAGAGCTGCAGTTTCTTCTTTGAAGCCGCAGGTGCAGACATAACACTTCATATGAAAAAAGAGTTGCTGGAAACTTTCAAAGAAGCCTTTTCCAATGCTGCCACAAAGCTGAAAAAATACATGACAGAAGATGGTCAGCCAGGGGTGAAGTTTCTTAAGGCAGTCCGAATCTTTGACCCTGCTAAGGTTGTTTTTATGTATGACACAAGCAATGACTTTGCAGCTATTCTGGGTGGACTGAAGTGCCAGAGGAGGAGCTTATTCTATACAAAAAGATTCATTCTGGCACCTGCCTACATGGAGAGCATTGCACCTGGAGAAAAAAACATAGACATGTTTTGGAAATCTGATACAGCCCGTACACCCAAATTAGCAGAACTGTCTCTCCCAAGCATTAACTGTGTGACCAACTCAGCAGATGCTGAGCATAGTTTTAGTGTTCATAACACTATTTATACTGAGAGACGCAAGGGCCTCTCAGAAGAAAGTATCGAGCGAATGGTATTTCTGTGTTACAATGCTAAACAAAAATATAGAATGATACAATAGGACAACTGTTTTGCAATTGCAATAAAATATCATTTGTTTCACACTTGTAAATACAAATAACACTTTAATTCAAATAAAACAGTATTGATCACATTTATGCATGTGTGGTGTACTGTTTATATAATTTATGATGGTATACAATGAAATTCAAATGCAAAAAAATGTGCAGCAGAATGCCGTGGAATCCATAGATTTCCACCGCTGAAACTTCACAGACCTGCCGCAGAAATTGCACCCTCCCTGCCGCAGTAAGCCAGGGGCCTTGCAAATATCCAACACTGAGGATGTTTGTAAAATTTGAGTTTTACACACTACCCCATGTCTTTTTTTATATCATTTCTATGGAGCTCTTTATTACCATAGCAATTATGTAAATATAAACAATTATATTAATGTAAGGCAACTGATCTCTATCCTGAGAAAGACCAAGGAAAGCTGTGTGCATGTCGGTACTGTTAGGGAAGCAGTGTACACATGTGTGGAGTGAGGGAAACCCGGCGCTTGTTTGTCGTTACAAGCAGCTGGTTATAACGTTGAATTATAACCAGATTTCCATATGGGAGAAAATGCTCCCCGGTTATTGTATATAGAATAATTGCTAGGTAGGTGGCTATTATGAGAATTTTATACTCATCTGAGGTGTGGGATGCCATATAAACCCCAAGAGCAAAGCTATAGGGGTTTATTAAGGCATCCCACACCAAGGGTAAGTGTTAAATTCAAGTTTTACTCACCTACGTAACTTTTATTTTATATAATTGCTGGGAAGCATTTTTTTTCACCACAGCAATTATGTAAAATAAACATACAGAGTCACAGACTGGTTGGATTTCAACGCGGTCCGCGGTCTGCAGTCCGCAGTCCGAAGCAACTGGTGCAAAATCCCTTTTCTTTTCATTTTTTTAAAAATGTTTAAGCATAAATGGAGATGGGGACCTCTTTTATTCCTTTTTACAGTAACTTACCACTGACTGCAAGGGGTGGACCAACATGAAGTCTCTAGTGATAAAGAACGGACCAGAGAAAAGGAATAGCTGCAGCTGGTGCATGCGTCACCCAAGGGAAAGCTGGTGAATGTTTGCCATTATAACCAGCTGGTTATGAAAGTAAATTATAACCAGGTTTCCCTTAGGCAAAAAATGCTCACCACTTATTATAATCCCATAATACCATCAATGTGTTAGAAATTAAAAATTATCAGTAACTCAAGTTCTTCAAGAGAATCCCCTCAATATTGCCACACTGTTTGTACATGTGCCACCAGTCAGCACCAGCACGCCACTGTAACACTAGAATTTATGTCCATCTGTGGCATTGGCAGAGAGGAGGCGGAGGGGATAACCTCAAAAAAGATTTAATAATACCATTGTCCTGCTATCAGAGCAATAGTATTATAGGATGGAATGTTCAGAGAATTTCATATATTGCAAACTATAGAACAAGGCAGTATGTCCCTCTCATCAGAATTCTCCTTTCCTCTGTGTCTGAGATACTCTTATTCAGCAAAGAGAGTCTCGCATGCAGATACAGTACCGTGGAAATGGACTCGTTTGGAAGGGAGAGTTTTTGTTTTTAATATATTATAGACTGGCCTTTATCAATAATTTATTAAATACTGCAGCAGAGACCAATTTACTGTTGTAAGAGTGATGTCACTTTTATTCTTAGGGTATCAGAATTGCAAATTTTCAATTCACTGTTCTCATAAACTAAGAATGTATGTGAGACCACTCTGATAACTGTAAGAGTGGTTTCCATGTTAGCATTAAAGAAGACAGGAAATTATTTCCAATTGGCAGCTGTTTATAATGTTCTCATTTACAGAAATGATAACACTGGGGCTTAAGCACAAAGCTGGGTAGAGCCTGCACATGTGGTGTAGACATATTGTGCAGTGCACTACATCAGTGGGGTGCGTAGGATAAGCACATGTGGCATGCACAACCATAGCCTAGTACTGTGCAGTGGCGTCTTCCACAGAGGTGTATGGCTGCACATTGTGCAACATGAGGAAGGGTCGTGTACACATACACAACTGCAACCATGATGGAAAGCTGCATCGATACGCTGCACAACACTATGCCATGGTAGTGAGGCCATAAACCCCTGTGCATGGTGAGCAGTCCAAGAAGTGTCCTGACAGGAGTGAACACAGACACTGGCAGTGCCAACCACCCCCGCAGCACAACCAGTGACAGACAACAATGCACGTTGGACAGGCAGACAGGCAAGCCCCCCCCGGCACATACACCGGCCCTGGAAGCTCCAGTGTGCCCAGCCCATGGACCTGTGGCAGACACAAGTGCCAGCCCAGTGCCTGACCACTCATAGCAGCAGTGAAGCCCTGTACATAGGTCCATAGCAGCCCACCAACCCCCATGGACACGGGGCACATGTGACGGTACAGTGGTATGTGTAGACACCCAGTATCACCACACAGGGAAGGCATGAGCAGCGCCATACCCCAGTACTATGTGCAAATATCAGTCACAAGACATGGCCTTGCTGATGCCCGACTGACACCTGTAGTAGGCTGAGGCCCTGACCATGGGACGCTGTCCCTCTGTGATACATGGCGGTACACTAACACATGTTGTCACTAGGATAAAATGCCAGCACAGGAAACATGCTCCCCTTCCCGGCTAGAAGACATGAGGTGCCAGCAAAATAATGCAAGAGACACAGGATATCAGTACAGCAATGTTTAATACCACCATCATAACAGTGAACAAAAGCAATGTGACCATGTGCTCAATCATCTCCCTCTGAGTAATCCCTGAGGATGGAGGTGGCAGGCTCCTGGTGTGTAGGTGGGTGTAATACCATTACCAGGTGTCTCAGTGGGCCAGTATATTTCTAGAAAGAGAGAAAAAACAGGAGAGATGGGGTTTGAATGACCTGCCCCATATGTTCCACCACCACACATACAACACACACACATGCCATGTACCACATACCTTGAAGGACTCTTCCACTGACGACATCTCCCTGACGTCATCCCAGTAACAGATGTCCTGGACTCTCACCCTGAGGCAGAGGATCTCTGGGCTCACCTGTGGCCACCTCCTCCTCTTCACCACCACTGTGGCTCACCCCCACCGGGCCAGCTCCCTCCTCTACAAGGTCATTGTGAGCAGCTTACCACTGAAGATCTGCAGGAAAACAACATGATACAGGCCATGAGTCACTGGTACCATGCCACAATACCACCCTCCCACATGACAGACCCATACAGCCATGTACTCGCCTCCACCGGCTTGGTGACCTCCCAAATAGTGCCCCCCTCCTGGGCATCCTGGTACGTTAGGGTGGCATGTCTCCAGAGTTTATGGGGTTAAACCCCCAGGTGACCCACAGATACAGCACTGCTAGGTGCTGCCTCCACCATGTTGATAGGACCAATGGATGTTGCCACACGGCAGACACCCTATCACGGCACGCCACACAATGGCGTGCACAGGAAGTGCACACATAAAGGGCCATGAAGCATCCTGCGGTTGCTAGATGGTAGTCACAGATCACAGTCCCATGCTGCACAGCCATCAGCCTCTAAAAGCCTAGTGTGTAGTCTCCCACTTGTGTGTCATGTGCCCCGGATTACTGCCGAATGCCATCCTGCTGGATGAAGAGCCGTCATGGGTACGGTGGCAGAATGCACAGCCCCAGCCATGGGTGTTCCACAACAGACTACTGTTACAGTCAGTCTATGACACACACACTAATAGGGTGTTTCCCTCTGGACCATGCCACCATCACACACCTGTGTGCCATGGTATGGCCACACATAGTGCCCCACACCAGATGGTCCAGGGCAATGACGAATGAAACCAAGGTTCTGTAAGCACTTACATACTATGCCATGGGCTCCTTTCAGAGGGTGGCAGGGGATGTCATGGGTGTGATCCAGTCATTAGTGTCCCATGCCCTGCACCAGGTGACAGATGCCCTGCTTCACTATGTGCAGGAACACATTACCTTCCCTACCACACCTGAGGACATCCAGTACATTAAAGAGGCATTCTAGGGCATGCATGGCATGCTTAATGTGCCCACAGCCATTGACTGCACCCAGATTGTGATTATGGCATGACATGTGGAGGAGGAGGCATACTGCAATTGCAAGGAGTTCCACAGCATCAACTGCCAGGTCATCTGCGATGCAGAAGGCATCATTATGAATGTGTGCATGAAATACCCTGGATTTTGCCACGATGCCTACATGTTCAACCGGTCTGTCCTGAGTGCTCGTCTTGCCGACTAGGGCGGCACAGATGGCTGGCTGCTTGGTAGGTACCCCAAGGGTGGCACGGTGTGCCTGCTGTGCTGTCAGCACATACTAACACTGTCATTCATCCCCCTAGGTGACAGTGGTTATCCAGTATGTCCCTATCTAATGACACCATACCAGGAGCCATAGAAGTGGGCCAGAGAGGCATACAACAGGGTGCACAGGAAGACACAGTCAATGGTGGAACAGACACTTGAAAGGCTGAAGTTGAGGTTCAGGTGCCTGGTCAACACAGATAGCACAATGACGCTTTGCCCTGAAAAGGCATGCTGAGTGTTGTGTAGCGTGGCGCAGGTGCCATCTGTGCCATTCTACACAACATGTGTGAAAGACAGCAATTGCCCATGTAATGTGATGTGCCTGGTGCCATACTGCCAGGGGATGACAATGGACCAGCATGTAGGGGGGATGTTGTCAGGCCATATGACATGAAGTGACACAGATTACATTAACCCAATAGCAGTGTGGGCCAGGCAGCACCATGAAGACGTGCCACTCTGTGTGTGTGTGGTTCATGTTGTGCACGTGATGCGTTATAGCGGCCCATTACCCGATGTGGGGGCCCAACTGTTTGCATGCATGTGTGCAGCCCATGTGGTGTGTAGAGCGGGGCTCTGTGCTGTGGGGGGTGCATATGTGGTTCATGGTAGACACACATGGTGCTTGGTGGACATGTGTGGTTCATAGGAAAGGTGTGTGGTGTTTGATGGACTATGGTGCACTGGTGCTGTGCATATCCTGTGGTGTTGTGTGCCTGTGGGGTGTAGATATTGGTGTGCAGGTAGCAGTGTGCATACGCCATGTGGCCACTGCCTTCTCCACAATGTACTGGCATGGTCACAGCCTTCCAGTCCTTTTTCCAGACCTTGTTCTGAGGCATCTTCCATGTGTATGGCCTCCTGCTCCTCTGGTGGAATGTGGTTGCTGTCCACTAACAGGCACACTGTCCACTCTTGGGTCCCACCGTGTGCCATGTCTGCCTGCCATGCCTTGTGTTGTCCCATCCACCCACACACCTGGGGGGATACCCTGTACACATATGGGTTCTGCACAGGTAGGTGGCATGTGCTTCGTAAACCTCTCAAGCATGTCTGCAATCCTATCAATGCCCCTGCACATTCACCTCACCTCCCTGGTGAGGATACATATTGCCTTGGTGTTCTCCCACTGTGCTGCAAGTTGGTCACGTTCCAGCTGGAGGAGATCATGATAATATGCCTGCATCATGCCCAGGGATGGGGTCCTCTTTGTGCACCATGGCCGTGGTCTGTCTGTGCCCTCCTCACAGCTGTCACTGTGTGGTGGTGATGTTGGCACCACTGTGATTCAAGCCTCCACACCTGTGCGGGGTGTTGGCAAAGAATGGGCATTCTCTTGCTGCAGCATATCATGGGCTGTGGTGCCCATGGTCTTGACCCCACCTGTGTGCTCCATAACATCCTCAGGTGATGTGGGGGCACATGGTTGCTGTGTCATGTCTGCAGGTGGCTTGTTGTCATGGCCGTCCGCCGTCCTGTCCATGGTGTCCACAGCCCTCACAGTGTCCTCAGAGCATGGCTTCCTGACCTCCACTGGCCTGCTTGGCTGTTCTGTTAGTCAACCTGTGGGAGACAGTGTAAGTGGTAACCTCAGGGCTGGCAATGGCCATGTGGAGCCATGGGTACTGTATGGTCTGCCACTGGTGTTACCTACTACCCTTGTTTGTTGGCCATCAGAGATTCCACTGGTGCAGTGTTCCCTGTCATTCCTGCGGTCCATGGTGCTATTCCTGCTGGGGTAAGACAGAGGGTGGTTACATTGGGCACTGTGATGGCTATGTCCACCTTACCTATGTATGGTGCCATGCCAACCTGCAAGGGTGTCCATGCCCATGTCTTCCCTGTGTCAGACAACATTGGAGATGGTCTCTGCCACTACTCTCTCAATGGGTGCCAGGCATGGTGTTTTGGAGGGGGGCCTCCACCAGTGGCGGACTGTGAGTGGCTGATGGCTGCCAACTTATGCTTCATGGAGGACCAAAGGTCACGCCACTTGTGCTTTATGGCAGTCAGTGTACGTGCCTCTGGATCCACAGTGTTCCCAGATGCCTGTATGTCCAGCCACAGGTGTGTCTTTGTTTTGGCTGAGCTCTTCAGTGCATCTGCAACACACAGGGCAAAGCAGTGCACCCATATATCCGTGACAAGGGCAGCCACATGCAGTCCAGTGAAATTTGTGGACTGTGACCTTATGAAGCCCATCAATGGGCCTCGGGATGCAGTGTCCATGTGGCCATTTCCCTTCACCAATGTAAAGCCTGTGGCCATGTTCATGTCACCCGACATGTCGCCCCGTGGCGCGCATTTGCCATCACCCTCCTTGTCAGTATTCATTTCCATGAGTGTGCACATCGGCATGGATGTCCATATATGGTGGGATCATGGGGTGTGCCTGCATTCCACTGCACTTCCTGGCCCACCTCCGCATGACTCTGCTCATGGCAGCAGGTGCCTCCCCCAGCAGTGGCCTCATGTGGGCCGGTGTTCCTGCATGCAGGCATGTGTTGCCATCCACTTGGCACATATGTGCACAGCACCGCTACATCGTATGTCGGCACAGTTTCCAGACATTCGTGCTTAGGGCCCTATAAGGTTAAATGATCCATATGTAACTGTACCCAAATTAAAAGTGATGTGAAAAACTGTATTTTGCATTGTTTTGTTTTTATGGGCAGCATACTGTTACAGTTCTGTTCATGAAATAAGTGATGTGGAGTTTTAATTACAGTATGGCACGATTCTGACAGGTCAACAACTCATGCTTAGCTTTCTGAGGTGGGACAGCTGCAAACTAGAGGTGCTAGCTGCACACTCGAGCAGACTTAGATAGACCGGGTGGTCTGTTTCTGCTGGCACTTTCGTATGTTCGTATGTTCTGTTCACAAACCATGACATGGTAAAAACTCTAAATTACTGGTTCCATGAAGAGAACTGCACATAATGTTGTCCGTCAAAAGAAAACATTTGCAACACAGTTTTTCACATCAGCATTTATTCAGATACAGTTAACTATGACTCATGGGAGGTAAGTCTTTAATTTCTGTTACTGGAAACACTTCTAACTGCTGCCAGTTAGCACACAGTTCCTGCCCCCTTTAACATTCAGCATAACAGCTAGGAAATTATCAGTAACAGACCTTTCATTCCATCCTGGGATTCTGGTGACATCACAAACCACACGAGATATGCTCTCATGGTATATGATGTCATCCAAATCACTTCATGGAATTACAGAACTGTTACTGATGGTTTCTTACTTATTACTTGATTTATAGTGATGGAAATGTTAGAGTCAGGATGCAGTAGAGGCAGCACCATTCATCCTCTGACAAATAATGTCAGCTGCAGGCTGCAGGCCAATGTTATCATTCCTTTAGTTGGACAATGCAGGCCAAAGGCCAGCTTCAATGGTCTGACATGCATATTATATACAACTGATAGTTTACTATTAAAACAAGCACTAATTTCCATAACTCAAAAGTACTTGGAGATGACATAAGCATGGGTATACATTGGCAATTCGATGCATTTTTAAATGGATGAGTCTGAAAAATGCTTGAAACTCTTCTGAAGTAAACTGATAACATTCCATCACAAAAGAATATTAAAAGCAGATTAGGCTTCACATACAGTACACAGTGAAAAAACAGTAGGGAAGCACAAGCTTAAAGCCGCAGTACATTTTAGTGCAGTGATAAGTTTTCCCTTTAGCGTTTATTCTGTTTTAGACTGTCCCCTTCCCCATTTTCAGCAGGTTTTTGCACCTTGTTTTATGGTTGAAATAACAAGTTCTAGCCAGAACCGATACGACTGTGGCAATCTTCCCCCCTCCCACTGCATAATCATGCTTTTTTGGTGGAGTCCCAAGTCCAGGAAAGATGCAATGGGAGTTGATCAAGAACTGTAAACAAACATGTTTTGATAAACAAGCATCTGAGGTCACAAATTAAAACTGGAGGAGGAAGGTTTAAGAGGACTGTGAGGAAATTCTATTTTATGGAAAGGGTGGTGAAGCTATAGAACAGTCTGCCAGTGGAGGTGGTGGGAACCAAGACCATAAATGGTTTTAGGCATGACTAGGATGGAGTGAAGGGTTTGGTGTTTGCTCAGGTCAGCAGCATTAATGAGGGGAGTGGAGGGTGAACCAGGAGCAATAAAACTCTGTATGGACAATAAGTCCAGGGCAGATAGGGAAGTCTAGGCAGACTAGATGGACTGTTGGTCTTTTTCTGCTGTCATTGTCTATGTAATAATGTATGCATTGAGCAAGGGAGAAAAAATAAAGGGGAACACGTATGAAGCAATATACTACTCACAGAGAGGTGACACCATGTTAGGTATATACTGTATTATTCGAGCTGCCCCTCCTCTGAGGTGGTGGTAGTGTGAGAGCTCACCCTGCGTGTTCTGGGCCTGCTTGTATGGTGGGTTGCTTAACCGGGCTGAGGATTTTGAACGGCGGGTTTTTCCGCCTGACTTATCGAGGAACGAGTTTATGTCAATAAGCTTTCTGTGAAATCCCTGCCTGGTTGATCTCAGCTAACAAATTGGTTTGGATATTTGCCAATCTGGTTTGTGTTACCTTTTCTTTTCTTCTCCTTTTGCCCGGCTTCAGATCCTGGTCACTTTAAAGCAGTGAGAGTGCTTTTTACTTACACATATTTATTGTTGACTCCAGGAGGCTTAGGTGAGAACTGGTGGCCTCTTGGATGTTTGACTTATTATACCCCCTTAAGTGAGAGTTCGTGGGGGTGTTTGCTTATCTAAACTGGCATGGAGAGACTAAATCGGTTACTTTATGGACTTTATTCTGTGTATTATTGATTTGTTGTTTGTTTTATGAAATATGGGTTATTTGTTATTGTTGATAATTAAAGGAGGTTTTAGTTATTTTATAGGAATCACTGCTGATGTTTTGTTGGCAGCATGTGTTGGGATCTTTCTTCAGTGGGCAGGTGCTACTCCCCCTCCAGGCTGAGGGAGTTACTTCCCTTCAATATCCCCCATTGCAGCCCATTGTATACATGCATTGTCGTGCTTTGGGGATTGCTTGGAGGGGCTGGAGGGGTTGGGCCCCTGGTCCTGGGGAGGAGGGGAGCGGGGTGGGCTGATTGGAGTAGTGGGATAAAGGAGGCCCCCTGGGGTGAAATGGGCCCAGGAAAGGGGTTCACCCTCCCTTGTTCCCATACCCAAGGGTTCCACAGGTGGTGGGTAAGTAGCCCACTCTTCCATACCCTCTCATCCAACTCGGGTGGTGTTATGCAATGCCAGGTCAATAAAGAACAAGACAGCTAATTTTGCTGATCTTGTTGAGACATTTGACCTGGCTTGCATCACCGAGACCTGGCTGGATGAAAATGCCAATCCAGTATTGGAGTCGAAAGTTCCAGCCAGTTACTCGGTGTTACACCACCCGAGATTGGATCGCAGGGGCGGGGGTGTAGCCATATGTTTTAAGGTGGAGCTGGCCCTTGTGGAGGTACCTGTGGGGGTCACCAGGTCCTTTGAGTGTATCATAGGTGCAGGATCCTCCTCATCTACCATCCACCCAGAGATGAGAAAGTTTTCCTGCAGGAAGTTGTGGACTTCATGGTTGACATGGTGTAGGAATCCTCCAGGTGGTTGGTCCTGGGGGATTTCAATGCCTGGATCGACGATGAACTCTCGTTTTTTGGTCAGAACTTCCTCCAACTGATGATTTTGTTGGGCTTCACACAGACAGTTACCACTGCAACCCATATTCAGGGTCACTCCTTGGACCTGGTGTTCCTCATGGAAATGGAGGTCACCAATCTGGTGGAACCGGTCGGATGGTCCGACCATCACTCAGCTTTGTGGCTCCCTCTGTGTGACCTGCCCTTGTGGAGATAGTCCAGTACTGCCCTTTAGTTGGGTGTTACCCCTGAGGGTCTGATGGCAGTGCTGGACCTATCGAGTAGACCCTTGGAATGTTCAGATCCAGGGGAGCTGGTACTGCACTATAATAGTGTGGTGGTTAGGGCCCTGGATTCTGTAGCTCTTTCCGGGTTCACCTGCTCCCTCTTCGCTCTTGATCCCCTTGGTTTGATGGGACTTTGAGGGAGTTGAGGAGAGCAGGGTGAAGGTTGGAACATTGTTGGTGGAAATCTGGTCTGGAAGAGGATAGACTTAGGTTGATAGCCCATTATTTGGACTATCAATCAGCAATCTCCCATAAGAAGGCAGAGTTCCTGTCCAGAGAGATTGCTGCAGCAAGGAATCGACTGGCTCAGCTCTTTCAGACTGTGGACAGGCTGTGCAATCCAGCCTGTCTTCAGGGCCAGGGAGCCTTCTCACAAATGCAGAGTGAAGAGTTTGCTCTATTCTTTGTGGATGAGGTGTCCTCTATCAGGTCGGAGATCCACTTGACTCATTCAAACAAGCATGGCAGTGGTTGGTGTGAGGACACAGGCACCCAGTCTATATGGATGTACTGCGACCAGCCAGAAATCGTGGATATCATGAAGATGGTTCAGGGCATGCAACCGACTTGCTGTAGTTTGGATCCTGGTCCAACATGCCTCCTTGTGGGGTATATGAATGTTATCAGACTGATCCTCACTGAGATAGTCTGGTGTTCATTGGATAAGG
Organism: Neoceratodus forsteri; assembly: GCA_016271365.2. NCBI lineage: Eukaryota > Metazoa > Chordata > Ceratodontiformes > Ceratodontidae > Neoceratodus > Neoceratodus forsteri. Next base: position 145,583,022 of record CM028133.1, on the reverse strand, counting down.
GTGTCTTTCCAGCCCCCCTGAAGGAGGCGGTGGTAACACCCCTTTTAAAGAAATTTTCCCTCGACCCAGACTGTCTTGCGAACTGCAGATCTGTCTCTCACCTGCCCTTTTTGGGCAAGGTTATTGAGAAGGTAGTCAGTCACAGCTTGAGAACTTTCTTACCACCCACGAGGTCTATGATCCTTTCCAACCTGGTTTCAGGAAGAGGCATAGTACCGAGACAGCTCTAGTTCAGGTACCTAATGATCTCCTGATAGCGAGGGATCGGAAGAGGCCATTCAATCTTCAGTCTCCTTGAGCTCTCTGCAGCATTTGACACCATGGATCATGGGGTGCTGCTGGAACACCTGCGGCTACTCTGTGGACTGTAGGGGACAGTGCTCAGTTGGTTCCATTCTTTCCTCATGGGCAGGACGCAGAGGGTGATATTGGGATTTGTTCCTCGGCTCCCGTCTGCTTGCCCTGTGGGGTGCTGCAGGGTTCCATGCTGTTCCCCTTGCTGTTCATGGTGCACATGCTGCCGTTAAGAGACATTATAAGGTGGTATGGGCTGAGTTTGCATTGATATGCTGATGATACTCAGCTGTACCTGTCCTTTGTAGCTGAACAGAACAACGCGGTCTCGGTCTTTAACAAATGCCTTGCCAAAATTCAGGATTGGATGACTGCTAGCTGGCTGCAGTTGAATCTAGATAAGACTGAGGTGCTGGTGGTGGACCCTAGTCATCAGGTAGAGAGGTTGACTGCTGATCAGCCGTGTGACATTGTGCTAGGGGGCAATCAGTTGAGACCCTCTGAACAGGTGCGGAATCTGGGTGTTGTGCTTGACGGCAAGCTGATGCTAAAAGCCCAGGTGTCAGCAGTCGTTAAGTCCTGATTTTATCATCTGAGGAACAGCACCCAGATAAAACACCTTGTTCCACCTGAGGACCTTCCTATGCTGGTCCATGCCTTTGTGTCTTCCTGCCTTGACTACTGCAGTGCTTTATACCTAGGATTACCAGGGGTGGACCTCCGTCACCTGCAGCTAGTGCAGAATGTTGCAGCCAGGTTATTTACTGGCTTGTCTAGAACTAGCCATGTCACTCCTGTGCTCTACAAACTGCACTGGCTGCCTGTGCGATGGAGGATCACCTTCAAGGTCACATTGCTGACCTATAAGGCCTTACATGGACAAGGACTGGGTTACTTGCAAGACCTCCTTCCACCCTACTGCCCCCTCCACCCTCTCTGCTCCACCGATGAGGGATTGCTAGAGGTTCCCAGGGTCTGTCTTCAGACTTCGGGCTCTAGGGCATTTTCATTTGCAGCCCTGAGCCTGTGGAATTCTCTACCTCATCAGATTAGAGAGTGCCTGTCCACTGAGACTTTTAAGTCTTCCCTGAAGACATACTTATTTAGTCTAGCCTTTGGGGATAACATTTAATTTATGAGATGGCTGCCTATTTTATATATTTAAATACGTTTTATCTAATTGATTAATTAAATGTGTTTTTGTAGTCACACTTTGATATTGGAAAAGCGTATTATAAATAAAGTTTGATTTGATTTGAATGAAGTTACTGTATTATGATGGTATCCAGCTGTATACTAATGTTGCCTAGCATTTACCCCTCCTACAAATACAAAGCCATGGGAGTGATGATGCCACTAACAGATAGATCGGTTCTGAGAGGGTTAACATAAAGCAGCTGTTCAGAGAAGATAAATTATTCACACACACACACACACACACACACATTTGGGACTGATAAAGTAATCTGGAACTCCTCTGGAGTTATTTCCTCTAAAACCTTGCTGTGCCCGGTGTTGAAAATCATGTCTGTAAATTATTTATGTTCCAAAGAGTAGCAAATCACATTTCAATAATAAATACAATTAACAAGACAGCAAGTAAGTATATTACATTCTGTGTTAAAACAGGTCAAACAGACTTCTGATGTTTTCTTTTTACAGATGCAAGGTACATCTCTGGCTACAAAATGGACACTCCCCCCCTTCTGTCTCAGTAGCCTAGTGTTAAACTTTGAAAGAAGTGGTGTAATTAACTTGCTTTTGTACCTACTTGGAGATATTAGCTGTCGGGTCACTTAAAGCAGGGATGACTAGAGAGATAGACAAGCTGAAAAAATAGTCTTGGAAGTGGTCTACTCAACAGAGAGAGAAGGGAGTATTTCATTCAACTGGTGCAGTGATTTGTACTTGTGGAAGATACACTGAAAACTCCAAAAATATGTGCTTCGGTATCCCATTTTCCCAGCTACAGCAAGACAACTGCAGGCTCTGCTCACAGCCGTAATAAAAGGAACGCACCATATAATATGGTTCAGTCCAAGTTTTCTTTAGTATTCTTTTTTGTTTGCGAATGCTCATTGTTTATTATCAGTTTTCTTGCAACAAAAATGAACTAGTATGCAGCCGACAGTACTCCCTGACCTTATGGGATAGTTGACATACAAACACAGCTGAGAATAATGATGAAAACCTGATATGAGCCACATTAAAAGGAGCACTCTTTTTCAGATTTCAAATGTAAAATAGCACTAAAGCAGACTCAAATTCTGGAAAGAAGGGTATCCTACAAGGCAGGTGGTATGGGGTAATCAAAAATTGAATAAAAAGCATAGGTCAAAATCTTCACCATAACATGCCCTGCTGCTTTAAGTAAAGTCAAATAGTCTTTAGCAGAAAGTGGTTAAAAGTAATTTCAAAATTAAAAGTAAGTAGAAGCTGCAGTATTTGTTAACCGGTAAAAAATGTCATCATTTTTTGCAGTTAATACTCTTTTTTTCTCTGGAGTCCAAGCAGCTCTCTGGATACCAGCCACCCATCCCTGCTCCCCCAATTTTCTACTGGAACTTACCATCACATGGTTTCACTGTGGCCTGGGTATTTGGTGGTGTGCAGGACTACCGGGTAACCAGGGTCAGCTATGACTTGGACCTCAATCATTTTTGCTGCATTTGTTATTCCCCCAGAGAAGTTCAGTGTAATGCTGCCTAGATATTCCACACATGCATCCATGCATGGTGCATGGTCAACTGCCACTCTCTACTCCGTGCTGTCAGCCCCATCCCGCCTAACCCCCAGCTGATGCTAGGGGCCAGGGGAGTACCAGTGTTGAAACTCTCCCTCCCTGGGACAGGAGAGTAGTCTTCTGGATGCTCAGTGCTCTCCTTCCCTCCCCGACTGACCCCCGGTGACCCACGTCTGCATCCAAACCCGGGTCGCCGGTGTGATGAGGTATGGCGTTCAGTGCCTCAAACCTCAGTGCCACCAAACCGGCAGTAAAAAAATGCCATTATATTTTTTAGCAATAATATATTTCACATAAAAGAAAATAAATGAATACATCCATTTTTATTTTATTTATATTTAATTTCTGACCTGAGATATGTGATTTAAAGTGTTTGCACTCTTACCACCGTGAAAAATGTAACCTCTTGGTGTGGTGCTGTGCTGTTTATAATCAGAAATATGTGTGTGCACAATCCCATTACATTCACAATATGGATCTAGCATGTCCAGTCAAACAACAATCCTCAGTGGAAGATATTTTTTTTTAATTGTTATTGTCTGTCATCTTTAATGGCTTGAATCTTTAATTACAAAATTAGTGATAAAAGCAGTTTGAAAATATTGGAGGGGGTTAAAACTACACTGAGCACACATCCAAGGATGTCAGAAATGCATTTTTGCTAAAAGACAATATGGTAATTATGTTATCTGATATCAAATACAGTACTGATGCTTAAAAGGCTACTACTGTTTTGCACTCTGTTTATTTTATGTTGCTGTCAATATTTTGTTACCATGAATAGTTACCTATATTAATGTATGGCTGTTAATTGTAATTAATTCTGGGTCACTCCTGAAAAAGGGACCTTTAGTCTCAGTGAGCCTACTATAAATGGTTAACAAAATCCAAATAAATAAATAAAAGAAGCACCATGGTGAAATTGGGCATAAAAAAATTACCCTTTTTTTTTCACTTCAAAAGATCCATGCATGTTCCAGTTTTATTTAGTGGTAACATTTTCCAGTTTCACCAAAGTGTAAGTATTTTATAAGCAGTTTATTTTTTTTTCTCACAAGAAAAAAGATGGCCAGAACATTTGGCTTAGACATAATATTATAGACATGGCAACAGTTAGGATCAAGAAAACAAAATAAAGTCTTGGTGCACAGCATAGGAGATAGGACCTAAAAAAGTATGTAACCCCCCAAAAAAAACAATGGTGGGCTTACCTTACTTCTCTCCTATGACACTGCAGTGTTCCCTGCCTAAAAGGACCACAGGTGGTGCTCTGCCTTTGAGAGCCTGGCTAAGTCCAGTATTGTAAATAGTGAATTCAGAAGTAAAGGAATGCTGTATTCCTGGATCCTTCGTGAGTGTGCGAAGTTATGCCACTGCATTGTACCTTTAAGAGGAGCAGCCTGTATATTGGGTGTATAGTCTGAGCTGGGTCTAGGGAAAATGAAGCTCATGATCGATTGGGCAGCACCCCAAAACAGTCCTTTGTGCAGTCACTTACCAGTACAGATGAGGCTCTGTTGAATGCTGTGGATATCTATTGCTGAATCTGAACTGTAGTATTTAAAATGAACTTTAATGTTTGGGACTGTTTACTTTCTGTCAGCCAGCGGCCATGATGATATTTGACCCTGCTGTTTGAGCCAATCGGAACTCAAGGTGTCCTAATGTGTCCTTTTTAGCCATGGCTGCTGGGAGAAACTGTGAACTATATGTTTGGTGCTCATTTTAACCAACGAGGATGCTGGAACTGTGACTGACAGATTGGGCAGCCAACCAGATAACAGAATTCTTATCCCAGTCAGTAGAAAGAAACAGCTGAACAGTCAGTCTGGCTTGAGCTTCTGTGTAGTGAGGAGGCTCTGTTCATCAGCTCGGGGACTGAGGAGAGAGGCCTGCTTTGCCGCTTCTCGGCTGGAACTTTCCTGACGCAGTGGAACTGCTGAATAGTAGACTGGGTGTAAAAGTCTCCATTTGGGAGAAAAGAAGGAATTCCCCAGGGCAAAATATCTGGACTGAAAGAGGGTCAGAGTTCTTGAGAGGCCCCAAACTGTGTGTCAAAGAAAGGCCTGGTTGTACCAGAGATCATAGCCTAGAACTAAAACTGGGGCCACTGGAATTGTCTCCAGCCTGTTTGCTGAGAGGGGAGACCAGAGGTTCTGTGTTGCCAGTTTACATTTCCAAGGACTGCATTTCACAAGCAGCATGCCTGATCTGAGACTGTTCCAGATTTAAAGTCTGTGATGCCAAATAACTGTACTAAGAGACTGTTGCTGCCTAGTCTACAAAATCTGCTGAGAGACCAGTTAAGGGAGTCAGCTCCTGCAGAGAAGATTATCATGAGTGGCAACCACCCTTGGGAGCTAGGCCAAGACATGGGGGTGAGTCATGCAAGTCCTGGTCTCTGTGCCTGGTTCTGGTCTAGAAAGAGAAAACCTGCAGCCAACAGCCATCAGCTAGAGAGCCAGTCTTCGAGAGAAACCAGCCTGGAAATCAGCCCAGCATCTGAGGTCCTGGTGCAGTGAATACAACAGGGTTTTAACCCTGCAACATCAAATAACCAGTATTTGCCATCTGATTTGTTTCTTGTTGTAGTTAAACTATTGGCAGGCCATTGGACCTGAGGATTACAAATTCTCTTGGGTTTAAAGAACTGTTGAATGTGGCTACAGCCCAAAGTAAAAGAATCAAAAAACATTTGTTTGTTTAAGGGTGCCAACAGGCTGCAACGTCGGCTGACCCACAGCAACGCTCAGGCCTGCAATCTTTTAGACCTTGGGTACCCAGAGGGTACAGACAGAAATAAGTCAGGGGTTGAGATGTTTGTGATTGTCAATATACCATCAAGCTTAATCATTCCTTTGCAGTAATGACTGATTTGCATGCCCATCCCCTTTTCAAATCCCCCAATAAATCAGTTTGTTGCTTGAATGTTAAACTGATTCCTGAGCATATTATTACTGAGTTTTGGGTCAAGGTAAAAACTAAGAAGTGTCTTTTTGTTGCTGCTGCAATTTTTTCTTCAAAGGTACAGAGGGTGTCCAGGAAGTCCAGACCCTGTTGGCAAGGAGGGTGACTGTGAGCATATTATTAGCATTCATCAATATTTATATAAATGAACACAAAGTGAAGTGTTTTGGGACACTCCATGTGTGGGACCACTGCATGGGGCTGTGAGTAGGTACAACTTCCCAGAGGGTTGTGCTAGCCTAACATCTGACCCACTTGAAAGTCACTCTGGGTGGAGGCACTGCGCAAATAGCATTATTGTTAGTACTGAGCCCCTTGAGTTATTTAAATCTGAACTCAGGCCCCGCAACCTGCAATTAGGGCAGAAGGCAGGGGTAGTAGCCCATTGGGAGATGGCACCTGGATTAAAAGTACATTTGACAAGTATGCTTATATTTTTTTTAAGTGTAGTTGAAACTAGCTTTTTTGCAAAGAAAAATTGTTGGACTGCTGCCTTAAAGAGATTTTCTGGTTTTCAGGTATAAAGTCCCAGTTGGCAGCAAGCAGAACTCAAGTTACAAAAACTCTTCTCAAATTCAAATGTCAGGACCTTCCACTTTTTAGTACTGATGACAGATAGGGGGCAGGATTTTCAGGTAAAATGACACCTGCAAAATTCCTGATTTTGGACACAGCCTGTGGCATGCCTAATATGTCAAAATATTTAGATGCTGTTTTCAAAGGTTTTGGTGCTTTTCTGACAGTTTCCACACTTTATAGCAAATAAAAACAATGAGGCATGCATCATTCATTTGATGCATACGCCATTTTCTGAGCTCAATTTGTAGCAAAAGCACCTGAACATTAGAACACATTTGAGGAGGTCTAACTTACCTTTATGAATGGTGGAAATGGGTCACAATCATGGCAGAAAGCTCCTGGAGGCCTTTAAAAATGCAGCTCAGTATCTTTCTAAGCACATGTACTGTATATGTACCTCACTGGTGTGCTACAGGCTGCAGTGCTTGGCCACTGCTCCAACTACAATGTTACCAGGCTGTGTTTACAAACCAGAAGGAGTGCATCATTGCAGGAAGACTTCCTGCATTATTCAGCATTTCCACCTGGGCCAGGGTGGGGTTCATGTGTGGGTGAGGTCTTCTTGTCATATTGCACTGAAGAGAGAGACAGAGATGATGAGCTGTGTTTTGCGTTGGGCTCTGCAACAGAGATTTTGAACCCTGACAGGTATGAACTTTACTTGAGAGTAATAACTCTTGCTGACAGGTGCTTGCCACGGTTGCCATGGGGGTGCACCAGTGCAGGTACAACAGCGTATTCACACTGGCAGAAAATGCCTACACTACTACACAATCCCACCAAAACAGGGATCACTGTAAGCCACAAAGGAATGATTTTCAATGGTTTGGCAGGTGTTTATACACCAGGATCTACACCAGTGAAACTCATCTGCACTGCTTACAATGACACAGCTCTTGTATTGTAAACACAGCTCCTTGCAGACTCCATCTGTCCCACTTATTTATTCCTGTCTTGAAGTCATGATCATCTCCTAATGACATTACAATCTGTTGCCATCTAAATTATTCCAATGTCACATGCAGAGGAATATGACTTCAAAGCAGGACAATCATCAGGAACTGATAAAGCCTTAAGGACTAATAGCCTGTTTTCATACACATCTTCAGTAATAAAGAATGGAGTGTATAGATATACAGTTTGGGGGGACTCTCATAAGATATGAGTACTGCCAACACCGTTTAGTATTTTTGCAGAAACCTAAAAGATCACATTAAGCTATGTTTCCATCGATTTGACATTCCACTCCCCAGGCAGTCCCCAGGGGTGATTCAGTTAACGTAATTTCTGTGGATGCTTACACTTCCATAGGTCCCAGTTTTGAAAGTCTCTTCAGTTTTTTGGAAGTTGAAATACTTCCTAACACACTTCCAAGTGAGGGTAAAGGAGACCAACGTTGGGGGATATTAATACAAAATATTACTTTCAAAACAACATTTCTGAATCAAAATCCACCATTGTTCACTTTCATGCCTTCAGACATGATTGCAACTAAATCTGTGTTTTTCTCTTCTGCATGCTTAAAACTCCTTACCTCTCATATTTTGGAAGTTTTTCCCTTATTCCTGGAAGTTGAACATTTCTAAATTTGAGCTAACTGAAGCCCTGGCTGTCCCATGTTAAATGTGGTCTATTATATAGTTAAGGTTAACAACAATTCATAGCAAATGTGATAGTTCACAGCTAGCTGTGAATTATCACATGTGTCAGTCATACATTGCTGTCATCCTCGTGCTGTTTAAATCCACAGCTGTGCACATTACCTTATGCACCACTCTAACTGATTCCAGCTAGGGCTACTGCTGTCCCTGTCCAAGGCTCCAACCCAACTTGATTCACATCAAATTTTTTTTAAAGATCTAATATTTTTTTAGTTTAAAAAACAGTCTTGCTGTTTTCTATTTCTGCAGTGCAATTTTATTTGTAAAAGCACAGCTGCATTGTCAGCCATTACTGATCCAATGACTCACAGTGCAGCACCACTTTTACAAATCAAACCATGCCAGAGAAAAAGAAAACTGTTAATTAATTGTAAAAAACAAAACTCAGACATTTTGTGAAAAAAAATACTTATTGTGGGTCAGGCATGGATTCTGCAGAGTGGTGGGAGCTTTTGGAAGTATAAGCTATTGTTTTTTCCCATTCAGATGGTCAGTAAGGACTGTGCAATATGGCAGTTGTGATGCCACTTTCCTTTAAGTAATGTTGGATTACCCATATCATATACATGGTATGGCTTCTCTGATAGCCCAATGTTTTAATTAAATTTTGAACTGGATCCTCTCTAGCTGGATGAGCCTTAATCCAAGAAAGATGAAGATGTTATTAGTATAACACCTTCCCCTTACCTGGATTAAGGCTCAGAAAATATGAAGATGTTCCACTGGAAAGATGAAGGTGTTGCTAGTGGAACTAGGCCTTCATAAACTGGCAGCAACTAGTTGCATGCTGGTAGGTCCATCTCTATGCAGCATGCTCCTAAGAGCAGTAGATAAGGCTAAGAATCTGGTCATCAGTGTGGACAACAGGTTGACCCTAGAATGTCAGATGGTGGCCATTGTCCACAGCAAATTTTTCCAAGTAAGCAATGTTGCCCGAATCAAGACCTATCTAGAGCATGGAGACCTGGTGACCATGGTGCACACCTCTGGGACACCTAGACTTGACTGCTACAACTCTTTATTCCTAGAGTTATTTAGAAGGTTGGTACACAACTTGCAGCTGGTGAAGAATGTCATGGCCAGGCTAATTTTCAGAATTAAAACATGTGAGCACATTATGCTTGTCCTACATAAGGTGCCCTCGCTGCCAATTCATTGGAGTGCCACCTTCAACACTGAGCTGTTAACATACAAAACATTGTAAGGACTGGGTCTGGGCTATCTTAAAGATATCTTAGTCTTATGTACACTGGGCAATCCTCTCCACTCCATTGAGGCTAATGTGCTATCTATCCACCAAATCACAATTAAGGCAGTCTGGGTCTAGAGCTTTTAGTCCGTGGGCTATCACTCTCCCCTCCCCCCTTAGGGAAGTTTCAAGACATTGCTTTCTTAGAAGCTTACACTGTTATAGTTTATAATTTACTTGTCTGCCATCTGGTGATGGTAGCTTTTGCTTGCTACAGGCTAACATGCGTGACTAATGTATATCAGAAAACAAAAAAAAACAACCAAGATGGGGTACAGGTAGTTTTTGTTGATTTAAGTCTATATATGCAAGTCAAAAAATGACAAAATGGGTATCAATACAAAGGTTACATACTCATCTATGACTTTATTATAATTAGAAAAGACTCAGCTCAATGGTAACATCAGTAATGACGTCATATTGCATACATCAATATGACGTTGGTGGTATCAGAATATAGAGTTATAACAATACATGTTGTATAAATGTATGATTAAATTGACACACTGTAACAGTAATATCTTTGCCATTATAACTTAGTTTTCTTCTTCTTCCACCCCTCTGTTTTCATCCTCAGCATCAAAGACCTCGTCTGCCAGGCTGGCAAAAAGAACATCACTGTCATCTTCCTTGTCTGACTGATTCAGGGTCTTCTCCTTGGACAAAACGTCCACCAGTTCCTGTGGTATAATGGAGTTTGCCCTTTAAGGGGCAGACCAAGTTGTCCTGGTGGACCCCTTCCCTGATGACCAAGTGGTAGTGCTCAGAAGGAGGAGGAGGGGAAGGGGAGGGGATGGAACAATAGGCAGGAAGGGGGGGCATGAAGAGGAATAGGTGAACCATAGAAGAGATAAGGAAGTGGGAGGGGAAAAATGCAAAGTACTTAGCAGGCAGCACAGAGGCAATCTGCCTCTTTTGCTGGCTAAATTTGTTAGACTTATGTAACCCCCTTGTTACCCGGGGTTACTAGAATCCCAGTAACACCTAGTGGTAGGCAGGGAAGGCAGCTTGTGAAACTCCAGTTAAATGGATTTCACACTGTCTCACTCTGTTCTCAGTCTCAGCTGAGACTGAGGGATGACATCACCATAGAACTGTCACAGCTGCATGAGCCACATTGGAATCTGCAGAAGGGAGTTAGAGTAGAATGTTGGGAGTTTTGAACAGACAGTTGGAGTCAGTCTGCAGTTGGAGATTGTTGTGAGAGGAGCAGAGCAGTCTGTGCACAAGCTCTTGAAGCCTCATCTCTGAGACAGAGCTACATTTAGGGAAAGGTGTGTGTTTCCACCTAAAGAGAGACACAGTAAGCTGTTCTTTAAAGTGGTGGAGACCGCTGATTCAGGTCTCTGTGCCCCATCTCTCAGGGGATGGGGCAGGAAGGTTTGCCTGCTATTCCAGGGGCAACCCACTGGCTACTGCTATAGAAGAAGCTGCCTTATTTTTCCCAAGAGTGTGGGGGTACAAGAAGATTTTGAAGATTCGCCTGTGGGGCACCTGCAACCAAAGGGGTGAGTTCTGCTCTTTCTAAAGCGCCCATGTTTCATCCTGAACTGTGTTAAAGTGGGGACTGGACTACTGAAGTAGTGGGAGGCCTAGAGTAATAGGCTTAGCCAAAAGTAAAGGTATGTTCAAGTCCAGCACAAAGGGAAAGTCAATACATGTAGAGGAGATGTGACATACTTCTACCCTGTAATCTACATTGCCAAGCTTTCAAAAAGAGTGATTTAGTGTCCAGAGAAATGGCCGGGTATGGATTGTGGGAGCTGGAGGTGGGAGACCCCCCATCTTTAGTAACCAGGTCCACCTCTACGGATTTGCTCTGTGGATTTCTACTTTGCCTCATGCACTTGGCCAGTGATGAGGGAAGTACCCAGATGTGGGATGAAAGGAAAATTTCCCTAAGGAGTCGAAGGCTCTAAGGTGGTTTGGGGAGCCACCAACAGGAAAACTGGTTCATTCCCATATGGACCGCGATCAAGTGGCCGGAGGGGGAGCCAGGCCATGGGAAAAACCCAAGTAGTGTACAAGTCGGGCTGTGTACCCAAAGCTGCGTGCAAGTCCAGGCTGTGTGCCTGGTGGGTTCAGAGCCTGAGGGCTGGAATAGTGAAGAAGTGTTCTGTGTCTCTAATCTGCATTACCAGGAATGTAGCCTTGTGGGGGTCCATCTATGCTTTGTTTGTTTGTTCAGTTTGGATGTGAATAAAAGCCACACTTTAGAATCCCATTGCTGGTTTTGCACATTACAGTTATTGCTTCCTATGTTCAGATTTACTTGGGTGCTCCTGTGCAGAGTAGCCAAACCTAGGCCCCCTGTGCCGAGTAACCTAGTCCTCCCCAAACCCAGTCCCCATCAGGTACTGCTGTCAACTTCAACAGTATGCCACCTGTCATTTTGCAAAAAGGCAGGGGTCCGGGGGTTACAAAATGGAGGCACCGCTTTGGATTTTAGTTTTGGGAGGAAAGGCGCTCAGACAAGGGGCTAGCGTTTTGGCTATCTGGCAGTGGGTACCCCAAAAAGCTGAAGCAATTTAACTAGTGTGTCACTGTGTGCTGTGGATCTTATGCTGCTGTTAAAATGCCAACTGTTTACCAAGGAGCAGTAAAGCTAAAAGAGTGTGCCCTTGTCCTGCATCAAATGTTTACAGCATTTTTGCCTGCTTTTTAAAAGAACTGTGTATGATAAAGAAAAGTGTGGAAGACTAGGAGTAGCAACAGGAAAATTGTGCCCTGGATGTTGGAAATGCTTTTTAAAAGAACTGTGTGTGATAAAGAAAAGTGTGGAAGACTAGGGGTAGCAACAGGAAAATTGTGCCCTGGACGTTGGAAATGCTTTTTAAAAGAACTGTGGTGATAAAGAAAAGTGTGGAAGACTAGGGGTAGCAAAAGGAAAATTGTGCCCTGGACGTTGGAAATGCTTTTGAGTAAACTGAGAGACTTGTTGTGTGAATGGCCATGCTAAATGGCTGAAATGGGCTCCTGCCGTGGAGTCAGTTGAAAAAAAAAAGTGGTTTCTGCAGTTTAAATTTGCCTGCTCGACGATCCCCTTGAAGAGAAGAGCACTTGCGAGGAAGAAGAGGCTCATTTGCATGGCGTCATGTGATTGGTGAGGCTGCTATCAGTCCCGCCCCTCAGCCAGCTTTACAGTGACTGCCCAGCATTCGAGAGGGAGTGTGAGTGTAGTGCGTGTACTGGCTTAGTGGAGGAGCATCACAGTGATTAAAAAGTGCTGTAAAACTGTTAAAAATAGCCTTTGCTGTTTAAAATTGGTCTCAACCCGCATCTCGATCGACTGAATTGCGAGTGTGGTGATCGGGGAGACGATCGGCAGGACTGCCCACACGTTTTCTTTCTGAGGCCTCCAAGACTGGCTGCAGGCCGTTTTTCCATCGCAGCAAACAGCTACTGATAACAGTGAGTACCAACAGTAAAAGTTGCTCAAACAGTGATTTTCTGCCAAACGCCAGCTGAATATGTGTGCAGCAGTGTAGTCGCTTTGCAAATAACGACTGTGTCAAGTTTTACCAGCAAGTGCAAGTCTGTTAAGCCATTGACTGTGAGCATAGTTATGGATTCAGCATCAGTTTAAAGTTTTAAAGCCAGAGAGAGACTGAGTTGTAGTCAAATGTGCAGCACTAGTTTACAGGCAATCCTGTGCTTGAAATCCTGAGGCTTTAAGGGACTGTGAACTAAAGAAATGTTATCAGCAAGTGAAAAGTCCATGGCAAATCATGTAAATGTGTTAGAAAAAGAACAGTACAAGTTTGTGGAGTTTGAGCAAAAGTTATCAGTAGTGTGTGTGTAAATCGGATGCACAGTGGCTTGACCCAATTTCTGAATGTTGATGCGCAGGAGTGCTGCCGCCGCCATTACAGGGTGGGGTAGTAAAGTAAACACAGCAGCAGAGGAGCCATTTTAAAAGTAAAGAAAGTGTTCAGTGAAGTGGGACTTTCAGTAACAGTGAGCTTTTGTTTGTTTTCCCTGCAGTTATGGCCTCAGGACCAGCTCACTACCCGGATGATGCCCGTGCTGCTGTAACAGCAGCAGTAAATAGGTTAAGGGACATTGAAAGGTGTTATTATTTATTTTTTTTATTATTGAAATCTAGGATTACAAATACCTTTAAGCAGGAACTGCTCGTTTACAAAGGTTCCACGTCAAAGGAATGGGGGTATACATACATACAAAGGTCAACATAGTAATACATAGTTACACAATAAAAAGTAGTAAGAGACTGAGGCTTAGAAATTCCAGTAATTCAAAATGTACCCAAATGTTAGGTAGCATGACATACCAGCCAAGAGCAATCTTAGAAATAAGTGCTGCAGGTGAGGGTATGTAGGCAGGAGGAAAGCCATTGTCGGAGGGTAGAGGGTGAGGGTAAGAGCTCAAAAGGGGAGGGAGGAGGATAAAAGTCAGGAAATGCCTGGGGGGAGAAAGGGAGAGGGGGAAAGGGGGTAGGCAGGTAGGAGGGGGCAAGGTGGGGAGAGGTAGCTGTCAAGACTGAAGTGGAGGGCAGTGAGCGGTGGGCCCCTGATTAGGTGAGGCAGTCACAACGACTAGTTGAAATGAGATGAAGTCAGAGTTGTCTCTTAAAAGGGCCAAGAGCAGTAGCAGTAAGAGTTTATTTGCTGAGAGTATTGTACCACTGTGGTGCTCTGAGGGCAAAGGCCCTCTGGCCCATGGTAGTCCGGCATCTGAGGACAAGGAAGGTTAGTTGTTGTGAACTTCTAGTTCGCTGGGTGCTGTGGTGGTCAATAAGGAGCTTTTCAATGCCCGGGGGCATGACCCCGAGGAGGACTTTTTTGGCTAAGAGGCAGGTTTGATACTGTATCCAGCTGATGAGAGGAAACCATCCTGCCCGAGTGTACAGGTCACAAGTGTGTGTAAGTCGGTCAGCCCCAGTTAGCAGCCTGCATGCTTTGTTGAGTGCAACTGTAATTCTGCAGAGGGCAGAGGCGGAGGCAGAGCCATAAATTGCTAGTCCGTAATCAATGATGGAGGTGACAGAGCTGTTGATAGCCAACTGGAGAGTGTCAGGAGTCATGCAGTGTTTGTGCCTGTAGAGCAGGCCTATACGGATGTTGGTGGCTTTGGCGACAGAATCTATGTGTCGATGGTAGGAGAGTGAGCTGTCCAATGTGACACCTAGGTATTTAAAATCAGGAACATGTTCAAGTAAGGTCCCTGTTTGGTTTAGGATGGTGAGGTCACGGGATTTGTACTTGCTCCTGGCATTGTAGAAGGTCATAACCTTTGTTTTGCTGTAGTTCATGACCAGTTTGTGTGACTTGAACCATTCTTCGATGCACATGAATTCAAGTTGTAATTGTTTCTCAAGAGCTCTGCATTTTGGTGGTTGAGTGAACATGACTCGTCATCAGCGAAAACAGTAATTTCTGTGGCAGACACTGGGAAGGTCATTGAGGAAGAGGCTGAAGAGTAGTGGCCCCAGGATGGACCCTTATGGAATCCCTGAAAGGACTGGCTTTTCTTCCAAGGTGACACCGGCAATCCTAACCCGATGGACCCTCTCCCCAAGGTAGCTTGAAAACCAGAGCAGCGCTTCATTGGAGAGCCCAATGTTTGATAATTGCTTGAGTAGGAGTGGGTGGTTCACAGTATCAAAGGCTTTCGTAAGGTTGATGAATACTGCCCCTACACAGTTTCCTTGATCGAGTGTGGTATGGATGAAGCCCATGAATTCTAATAGTGCAGTGGTGGTACTGTGCCCTTTTCGGAAACCATGTTGCTCAGGACACTGGATGTCGTATTTTTCCAGGTACTTGACTAGTTGGTCTGAGGCGATGCGTTCCAGGGCCTTAGACAATGGAGGGAGGATGGAGATAGGTCTGTAGTTGGAGAGCAGTGATTTGTCTCCACTTTTGTGTACTGGTGTGATGGTCACCTGTTTCCAGCGAGATGGGAACTGGGACATCCTTAGTGATAGATTGAGGACCTTTGTCAGGGGTTCAAGGACTTCTTCAAGGACAAGTGCTAACAACTTCAGGTCAGGGGAGTCACCGCTGTAGCCTGCGTTGTGCATGGCCTTCCGAATATAGGTTCTGGCTTCATGCACTGGGATCTCCTTGAAGTAGAATTGTGGGGCAGGGAGTAGGAGAGGAGTAGTTGCAGGAGGGTTACTACTAGAGGGGGCATCAAAGAAATTAGAAGGCAGAACACTATCCAAGTTGGAGAACGCATTGTTAAAGGTGGTGGTGATTGTGTACAGGTCAGATGTTGGTGTTCCATTTATGCTGAGCATGGTGGGTGGTGACTTAGGGTCCTTGCCTGTAAGGTCTTTCAAATTACTCCAAAATTTTTTTCCATCACTCCAGGAATTGGAGAGAGCTTCCTTGAAGTATTTGCTTTTGGCGCTCCTAACTGCCCACGTGCACTCATTTCTGGCAGCTTTATACTTTTGAATATCCCCAGGTTTGGATGTTGCATGGGCACAGTGCCAGAGATGATCCCTATGTTTGAGTAAAGTGATTAGATCGGGGGTTATCCAAGGGTTAGCTCTGCCCCTGACCTCCAGCTTTTTGAGAGGTGCAAAGATATTGCAGGCCGCAGTGAAGTGGCTGATGAAAGGTCTAAGGCTTGGTTTACATCAATGGCAGAGTCGATTGGTGTCCAGTCCAGGTGGCTTAGGTGTGTCTTTAGTAGCTCAAGGTACCCCTGCTTTAACACTCTGGTGTAGATTATTTTAGGAGGGGGCTTAATGAATTTGTTTGTCCAGGTACATGTGACCGGTGAGTGGTCACTGATCCCATCAGGGAGCACTGAGGCTTTTGAGATTCATTCAGGGTGATTAGTAAGGATCCAGTCCAGAAGTGTGTGTGACCCTGTCCTATAGTTGCATCTGGTGGGGGTGGTAACAAGCTGGATGAGGTTCTGTGACATGATAGCATCCTTGTAGTTTCTGGCCTCCAGCGAAGCCAATGTATGTTGAAGTCGCCTAGTCCGATGAGTTCAGAGTTATGGTGTAATCCCTGTAGGCTTTCCAATATGCTCATAAATACATTGGGCTGATCTTTAGGGGGTAGGTACACAGAGGCAATGGTGATCTCGTTGTTGTGCGCCCCAAGTAGAACTTTAATAGCGAGAACCTGTGAGGGTGGTTTAGGGTTTGAGAACGGGAAGACTTGACCCAGATAAGAATTCCTCAGGTAGATGGCACAGCCTCCACCTCATTTGGAAACCCTGTCCTGCCTGAATATAGAGTATCCAGGGATGGTGACTGCAGCATCTGGTATCTTGGGGTTAAGCCATGTTTCAACAACAGAGAGTACCTCAGGGCTATGTTGCTGGACCCAGGTTTGCAAGATGTCAAGTTTGTTAAGGAGTCTACAGACATTGATTAAGGCTAATGTGAGGGACCCCTCACGCCTTTTTCTGGCATGGGGTGCTCGGCTGGTAGGCCCCGCGTTAGGATGAACATTTCCAGATATCAGAAGTAGCATAAGTAGTATCCTAAGAAGGTACACTTTAATCAATTTGCAGACTAGTTTTGTTGTAGGGCATCTAGTCCTCTTTGCCTTGCTGGTCTGCGTTTGGCCCGTGATATTGCAGAGCACAATATATAAAGCCATGTTCTCAGAGGTGCCACGTGATTGATGAAAAGTAATCAAATCCACAGGAAATATTGAACTACCAGGGACCAGAAAACTGTTATTGTAGCTCAAAGACCCAGAATGTGACAAATTCCTGAAGGGCTTAAATTCCTGAAGGTGATGAACACTGGCCTGGGGCATATGCAGGATGTAAAAATCCTTTGTTAGTATCTGGCCTTTGTTCTCCAAAATGGTTGTGAATAGACTTCAAAGACAAGTACACATCTTTTAAGAACAAGTCAGAGGATTCAATGCAGCACTTCACAACTCAGTGCTTGGATAACAGATTTACTGACCTTACTTTTGGCTTTGATGGCTTCCAAAAAAGTTGATTTATGATGAGAATGCCAATACCTGGTGGTGATGTTTTGCAGTTTCTTAGTCCAGGAAATGTTCATAGATGTTATGTCCAAGAATGGTCCAGTTCCTCCAAGCAGAAACACAGGAAAATCCACAAAAACTAAACTACTGACAGAGACAAACATACACAGCCAGCCACACAGGCCAAAGGCAGTCAATGTATTATGGAGGACAACTGCCTTCTCATGTGGCGATTCCTGGATATCCAGTGCAAGTGTGTCAAATATGCTTAAATGCTGGAAGGGACGTCTTCATGATATCTCACTGTTCTGGGTGCCTAGAAAAATATAGCTTGTATAAAGTGCCCCAGATTTCTTTGGCTCCCACATGGACAAAGGTTCAGGAATCTGTAGTGGGCAGCACACAGCACCAGGCGGAGCCTGTTGAAGAAGGCCCCTCGGGGGAGTGTGGCACAAAGCTAGATGGTGCAGATTTAGAGACAGAACCAGATGTTGAAGTTTCGGATGCTGGATCTCAGAAGGAAAATTCAGACAAAGCATCAGTAGACTCCTGGGGGGGGGGCCTAGCCCAAGTCTCATAGGAGAAGATGAGATGAGGGAGGCCTTTGAATGGGAGGTGTTGACCTCCGCACCTAGTGATGAGTGGATATTCTCAAGAGTGAGGACGACTGCTCACTCTTGGCCACAGATTCTCAGTGAGGAAGAAGATGAGGGGGAACCTATGTGGCCTTGTGAGAAAGGAACGAGTACACAGCCTCAAGCTCTTGCCTCGGAAGAATGCATGGAAGAGAGTGGTGATGCCACTGCCCTGGCTGTGCAAGAAGAAGAAGTCAGGGATCTGTTTTTAATCTCACTGAGGATGCGTAGCTGGCAGAACCAGGACTGGCCACCCCCAAGCCAGGCCAGCGGTCTCAGGTTGACCAAAGCTAGTAAAGAGGAGAGACTGGTTTGTAGAAAGGCGAATGAAATCTATGGGATGACCTTTCCCTACCTTTCCTCGGAGAGTCTGGGGGAAGATTGAGAACAGCAGGAAATCCTGAATCGGGGCCGAAGCAATGAAATGTGTGCATTCTGGTGCAAACAAGCATGTCAGAAACAGACTGTTTCATGAGAAATATACCCAGTGGAAGAGAGGCAGGACACTGTTTATGGACAGAGTACGAATAGTGGATGGAGAGGGATGTAAAACCTTTCACTGTGTGAATTATGTGCCCAGACGGGGTAATAATTCAAGCTCCTGACCCCCGGTACTATTGGCCTCAATGCAAGGACCTTCCGGCAAATGTGCCCGTGCCTACTAGATGGAAAGCCAAGCAGTGGTAGTCAATACTGCCACACCAGCCTTTGCAGTGCCTTTATTGATCTGCCAGTATGGACATCCAGGACTCAGGTGCCCCACATTCATCAGTTCTACAGTGTACTGGCCTTTCCAGAATCCATCGACTGGCCCACCAGATGACTTCAGATCCAGAGAGGACACCAGTCCAGCTGTATCCTGATCCATGGCCTGGTTATCGGATGATGTCAGACCAGCTGTTCTCCTTTTTTGTTTCTGTTCTAAGGTTCCATCTCCAGAGATGACATCATCCCAGCAGTTCCCAGATGTGCCCTCCTGTAGTTCCTGGAAGATGTCCGCCCAGCTGTATCGGAAGAAATGCTGCCAGGGAGAGTCTTCGGCTGAGGAGCAGGTCGGTGTATCTTAGTCTTTCTACAAGGGGCTGGTAAGTCCGAACTTTTCTATCCTTATGACATTGCAGTACACACCCTACACTAGCAGACTCCAGAATGTGTGAACTGTCCTCAAGGACTCTCCCCTTCGGTACTTTGGCCTGTTAGAACTGTGCTTCACCGGGCTCCGGCCCAGGAGAGACTCTTTAATGGACTAGACTTCGGGCACTGTAGTCACTAGTTGGGACTTTTAGGGCACTCCATCCCCCAAATGTGTATTGTAAATAATGTCATTGTTTTTCTACTGTTTTCTAATGTATATACTGTTTTTCTACCTTTTCTAAAAAAAAATCTTTGGGATTCTCCAGTGTTTTGATGGTAGGGGTTTAGGTAAACTGTGTATGCAGATTAGGAGTGTGTGTTGTCTTTCTTTTTCTTGCAGGTGTTCCTGAAGAAGATAGAAGAGAAGACAAGAAGAGGAGGAGGGGCTCATCAGAGTTCCTCACTAGTACTTTAGTGTGTAGTAATTTAAAGGACCGTGGTGGTTATTGTTGTTGTTAGAGTATTAACCCTTTTCCTTCCACAGGTGTGGTTGTGGGGGTAGGGAGGCAGTAATGTAATGTAATAGATGGTATTAGTTTCTTGGTGTGCGGTTGCAGGGTGCCCAAGGTCAGGGAGGTCCCCGGGTTGTTTTTGTTTCTGGGGTGTTAAGTTAGAGGCAGATAGGTTTTCCCTAGAGGGCTAGGGGGAATAGACAGGCTGTGGCCCTGACCTGCAGTAGGGGTTGCAGTGCTGATCTATTAGGGCTATGCTCCGGACAGTTCTACCAGAGCCACTAGGCGTCCATAGTAAGTGGGTAGAGTAGAGGCTGATATGTCAGCTAAAGGCATCTAGGCCCTTAGTGTTGCCTGCCTGTGCTCACACATGGTAGGAGGGGGCCTGATCACCCCCCTCCGCAGGTAGCACATAGGGTGGGATGGCCTAAGCCGGGTAAACAATGACTGTGGACAGTCATTTTCCTGGTCAAGGGCAAGTGTAACCCCCTTGTTACCCGGGCTTACTAGAATCCCAGTAAGACCTAGTGGTAGGCAGGGAAGGCAGCTTGTGAAACTCCAGTTAAATGGATTTCACACTATCTCACTCTGTTCTCAGTCTCAGCTGAGACTTGAGGGATGACATCACCATAGAACTGTCGCTGCTGCATGAGCCACATTGGAATCTGCAGAAGGGAGTTAGAGTAGAATGTTGGGAGTTTTGAGCAGTCAGTTGGAGTCAGTCTGCAGCTGGAGATTGTTGTGAGAGGAGCACAGCAGTCTGTGCACAGGCTCTTGGAGCCTCAGCTCTGAGATAGAGCTACATTTAGGGAAAGGTGTGTGTTTCCACCTAAAGAGAGACACAGTAAGCTGTTCTTTAAAGTGATGGAGACCGCTGATTCAGGTCTCTGTGCCCCATCCTTTAGGGGATGGGGCAGGAAGGTTTGCCTGCTATTCCAGGGCAACCCACTGGCTACTGCTAGAGAAGAAGCTGCCTTATTTTTCCCAAGAGTGTGAGGTACAAGAAGATTTCCAAGATTCGCCTGTGGGGCACCTGCAACCAAAGGGTGAGTTCTGCTCTTTCTAAAGCGCCCATGTTTCATCCTGAACTGTGTTAAAGTGGGGATTGGACTACTGAAGTAGTGGGAGGCCTAGAGTAATAGGCTTAGCCAAAAGTAAAAGTATGTTCAAGTCCAGCACAAAGGGAAAGTCAATACATGTAGAGGAGATGTGACATACATCTACCCTGTAATCCACATTGCCAAGCTTTCAAAAAGAGTGATTTAGTGTCCAGAGAAATGGCCGGGTATGGATTGTGGGAGCTGGAGGTGGGAGACCCCCCATCTTTAGTAACCAGGTCCACCTCTACGGATTTGCTCTGTGGGTTTCTACTTTGCCTCATGCACTTGGCCAGTGATGAGGGAAGTACTCAGACATGGGATGAAAGGAAAATTCCCCTAAGGAGTCGAAGGCTCTAAGGTGGTTTGGGGAGCCACCAACAGGAAAACTGGTTCATTCCCACATGGACCACGATCAAGTGGCTGGTGAGGGAGCCGGACCATAGGAAAAACCCAAGTAGTGTACAAGTCGGGCTGTGTACCCAAAGCTGCGTTCAAGTCCAGGCTGTGTGCCTGGTGGGTTCAGAGCCTGAGGGCTAGAATAGTGAAGAAGTGTTCTGTGTCTCTAATCTGCATTACCAGGAATGTAGCCCCGTGGGGGTCCGTCTATGCTTTGTTTGTTTGTTCAGTTTGGATGTGAATAGAAGCCACACTTTAGAATCCCATTGTTGGTTTTGGACATTATAGTTATTGCTTCCTGTGTTCGGATTTACTTGGGTGCCCCTGTGCAGAGTAGCCAAACCTAGGCCCCTTGTGCCGAGTAACCTAGTCCTCCCTGAACCCAGTCCCCACCAGGTACTGCTGTCAGCTTCAACAGCATGCCACCTGTCGTTTTGCAAAAAGGCAGGGGTCCAGGGGTTACACTTAGATCACAGAGCCAGCACATCAGATTGGCTATCAAGGTTTAAAAAAAAATTAAAAATCATTAGAAGATCCAGAAGAAAAGAAAGGAAAAGGTTTGTGGAACAAGGAATTTGAGCGAGGTAAGGAGAGTAAAAAAAAAAACAACAACACGTTTTTATTGATTTAATGTTGCCTTTGAGGCCCTGCAATGAGGTTGGTAGAAGAGGTTACTTGCTCAATGTTGCGATGAGTTTTAAAATAAAATCCCGATAAAATGGTGGAAACAACACGCGTCTTTTGAAGCCTTGCAATTTGTCCCAGTATGCATGTTTTGTGAGGGCATGGCCAGATATACAGCTTTTGTAAGGTTTTTTGGTCTGAGGAGGCTTAGCGTGTTGGTAGATGAGTTTATTAGCTCGATATTGCTATGCGTTTAAAAAAAAAATCCAAGTAAAATGGCAGAAACAGCACGAGTCGGTGAGGCCTGGCAATTGTACCAGTATGCATGTTTGTTATGGCAAGACCAGATATATAGCCTTTTTGCATGTTTGTCAAGAGCTCATGAGACTTAGCGTCAGCACATCACCAGTGTTACACAGGTGTAGCTGCATGGGAAAATACGAGTAAAAGGTCGAAACAGCATGAGCTTTTAAGCCTACAATTTGTCCCATTAGCCACATTGTGAGGATAAAGGCAGACATACAGCCTTTGTCCACTGGGTTTTTTCATACAAGCAGATGAAGGGGCTCAGCTGTCGGAGAGTCAGTATCGGCTTGCAGAAACGGGACTGGTTATTAGGACAGGGGAACCAGAGGTAGCTCGAGGGGCGAGAGAAGAAGCTAGTACCAGTGTGAATATGGGAGAGGATGTGGGGCTGACAGCCCAAAAAGAAAAAGGGAATGAGTACCAATTTGGGCCTGCACCTTACCGGGCCTGGGAGGAAGCCACGAGGCTGGTACGAAAATGGTGTCTGACGTCACAACGGGGGGGGTACAGAAGATGTTTTTGGAAGTTGGTGAAAAGATAGCAATGGAAGCCAGGAGAAAAGGAACTCAATAAGGAAACAGGAAGGAAGGGGTGCAATTGAAGGGAGGAATTTTGCATTTTGAACGTTATGGAAGGTGCAGCAAGGCCAGGGAAGTACCCATCCAGCTGGCATTTTTATGGGCGTTTTGACACCAGGTCTTGCGGCAAAGAAGGAGAATACTATGCAATTGGGGAGAAGAAAAAGGGTGAAAAGAGGGTTTTTTGAAGTAGGGGAGCCGCACTGCTGGGGGGATAAAAAGAAATTGCAATAACATTGGAAGAGAGGGAGGCTGGGATGAAGCCACATGGTGGCAGCCATGGTGTGTGATGTCACACCTCGTGGTGGGGGGGTTCTTAAGGAGAGCAAGTAGCTCAAGAGGAGGGTACATTGCAGAGATTCTGGCCACTGGTTTGTAGCTCCCAGGGTTGGCGTTTTGCCTCCTACTCATGGCTAAGGCCACTGTAAATCATTTAACAGGTTTGGCTAGAAGTTTTGTAAAGGGAGTAGCCACGGAAAGGATATAAAGGGACTAAGGGAGAAAAACAAAGTCGTTTAACCTGGTGAATGGAGTTTTCAATTTGAATTTAGGCAGGATATGAAGGCAAGGCCCTATCAAAAACCATGGTCAACCCAAAAAAAAACAACAACAAAAACTTTTTAGTAGTTGGACAATGAGCGGCATTTTTTTCAGTTTGTTTTTACAGCATTTCTTCAGGCACGACAAGGAGAGACGATGGCACCAAAGAAGAACAAGCCATCAAGGGAGGACGCATACAAGGCAATTGTAGAGTTGGCAGAGAAGGCTAACATGATGTGGCAGTTAGTGGAAGGGGATGAGCCTGGGAGATCTGGGGGGGAGCGGAAGGCAGAGAAGGGAAAAGGAGGTGGAAGGAAAAGGCCGATGGGGAGGACAGTTAGCCCAAGAAGGCCTCTGATGGTGGCACCTCCCTGAGCGGTTATCCCAGTACCTCCTCCCCCTGTGGACCCTGAGTCATTAGTACCCCTTCCGGAACCATCGGTAGTGCTCCCAGAGGAGCCCAGGATGGAGCCTCAGGCCATGGTTGCCCCATCAACCCCTATGCCACAGATAACACTACCAGCATGGGAACCAGGACCAATGCAGCTCATGGACAATGGGCCACAGGGAATGGACAGGCCAACAGCTAGTGTATCAGGTTCCGTGGGTGAAAGTATCAAAGAATATATCTGTCAAATAATTTCAGCTTTGGGGGTAGGAAGTTTAGGACAGATGGAGTCAGCATTAGCGGAGATTGGGACAGACAAGGAAGCCACAGGGGGAGAGAAGAAAGAGATGGACAGTTTAGGAAAAGGTACACGGGAGATTGGAACATCTGGCATGAGGATAGTGGAACACGTGCCATTGGCGACAAAGGAAAAAATATGGAAAGGGGAATATGTGGACATATTTGCCCTGGTCAGTAGGGAGGCAGCGGCAAAGTATGAAGAGGCAGTGAGTATAGGAAAGAGTGAGATGGCATCCACTGTAGTACTATTGGGTAAGAAGGAGGAAGATGAATTTACAAAAGGAAAAACGTGGGATGGTTGGTTTGTCGGTTTCGCCAATTATTCTGCCATAGTGTTGGAGAAGAAGCCAGACCTGGGGATTCC
The DNA here is from genome assembly GCA_016271365.2 of Neoceratodus forsteri. NCBI lineage: Eukaryota > Metazoa > Chordata > Ceratodontiformes > Ceratodontidae > Neoceratodus > Neoceratodus forsteri. Next base: position 145,558,781 of record CM028133.1, on the reverse strand, counting down.
CCGATCACATACTCATTTATCATACAATGGGCAAAAGCAAAAGGGGGGGTGGGGTGGATATACTATGATGAATTCTTTTGTCAGAGGATGGCCACATACAGTGATGTAAGATGGGACACAAAACAGACAGATTTATGGACAGATTATGTCACTGATCAATCCATCCAAGGGGAGATGGGCAAAAAAGGGGGGATCTTGCAAAAATGCTATTGGGGGTATAACAGGGCATTTTGTTCCTGGCCCCAGTGTCAATTTAGGCATGCATGCTCAAAATGTGGAGGTACCCATCCAGCATTGAGATGTAGGACCTCGTGGTCCCAGGCACACAAGCAGGGGGGGCTGCAAGGGACAAGCCTCCAGTCCTTTCAGGAGGGGCAAGGCTATAGGGGTCAGGCCTGGAACAGAGAACCGAGGGGCAGGGGCCAAGGGAGTAGAAGGGCACAGTCATACTAAAAGGTTGGGGGAACCAAAGAGTGGGGAAGGGACAAGGGATGGGAAGCAGTGAGTAGGGCGCAGGGAAAGATTTCAGCCCGCCAGGACCCCTATCAAGAGTGAAGCCTGGGAGAAGTGGCTCACCAAATACCCAGGCAGGAAGGCAGCAAAAACTTTAAAGGAAGGTTTTAGAGCAGGTTTTCCCCTCCAGTGCAACATGCCAAGACAAGCGAGGGAAGCAAAAAACTTGGGGTCAGTCAGGGGAAAAGAGGACATTTTGATACAAAAGATTGAAAAGGAGAAGGTGGCAGGAAGGGTGGAAGGCCCGTATCTTGTTCCTCCGATAGACAATTTGAGGTTTCCCCTCTGGGTTTGGTTCCTAAAAAACAGGAGGAGGAATACAGAGTGTTACACCACCTGTCTTTTCCAGAGGGGGAATTGGTAAATGACTTCATAGGTGAGGAGCATAGCAGGGTGACCTACACTACGCTGGAAGAGGCAGTACAGATCATATGGGCCACCCCGATGCATGGTTAGTGAAGACAGATATTGAGTCAGCTTTCCATTTATTACCTGTTAGAGAGGAGGACTGGGACCTCTTGGGGTTTAAAGGGGCAGAGCAATACTATTTTGATAAGGCGATGCCTATGGGTTGTTCGATAGCCTGTGCTACATTTGAAACGTTCAGCACCTATCTACAATGGATTTTTCAAAAGAAAACTGGGTATAAGATGGTGATACACTATCTGGATGACTTTTTATTGATAGGCAGTGGATGCACAGAGACTGAGAATATGCTAGCAAGTTTTCAGCTATTATGTGGGGAGTTTGGCATGCCACTGTTGCCGGAGAAAACAGAGGGCCATAGCAAGGTGTTGGAATTTTTGAGGATTGAAATAGATGCATTGGGGAGGTATTCCGGTTACCTGATAACAAAGTGAAGAGGTTGAGAGAGTTGATTTGGCAACACACGAGCAGGAGGTGAGTCCAATTAAGACAAGTACAACAAGTGATGGGGCATTTGAACTTTGCCTGTAGGGCAATTGGATCAGGGTGGATGTTTACAAGAAGGCTAGCAAAGGAAACAGCAGGGGTGGCAGGGCCACACCATTGGGTGGATTTAAACCAAGGAGTAAAGGACAACTTCAGGGTACGGGAAGAATTTTTAAGTAGCTACAATGGCATATCTTTTTGGCAAGAGGACTGGCTTTATAACACCGATCTGGAATTGTATACGGATGCAGCAGGGGGGAAGGGGATGGGAGGGTACTTGAGAGGAAAATGGTTTTCAGAACAATGGCCAGATGACTGGATAAGGGATGGCAGGGTAAAGGACATCACTTTGTTGGAAATAATGTCAATTTGGGCCTGCACCTTAGTGTGGGGGGAGGAGTTGCGAAATCAGAAGATGTCATTCTGATGCGACAATAGGGCAGTGGTGGATGTCCTGAATAACCAGGAGGCCAGGTCAGAGCCAGTAATGTGGGTTTTAAGGCAATTAGTATTGAGAAGGCTACAGTTGAATCTGTCATTTAGGGTAAAACACATAGACGGGGTGAGGAATATCCTAGCTGACAGCCTTTCCCATCTGCAGCTGGATCGTTTTCAGGAGCTGACACCAACAGCAGAGGAATTGAAAACGCCCATCCCAGCGAACATCTGGGGCATTGGCAAGAGGGAGCAGAGATGCTTTTTCAGAAGTCATGGGCACCACGGACCTTGAGGGCCTATGAAGCAGCATGGCGGGTGTTGCAGGCTTTCAGGGTGGCACACCACATGGAGGTAAGTGGACCACTTACAGAAGATCAGATAGGGAAGTTTATGGTAGATCAATGGGAGAAGGGGTTGGAATACAATACTATGGGGGTATACCTAGCCAGAATCAGGGTAGTATGTAGCCTGAAGAGATGGCAGGATCCCACGAAATTAATGTTGATACAGAGGATGATGCAAGGGTGGAGCAGGTTGAAGCAGAGGAAAAGGGATGGAAGGCATCCAATAGCTGAGCATTGGCTATCCAGACTACGGGGTATACTCACAGAGGTTTGTAGGTCCAAGGATGAAGCACAGTTATTCTTTACAATTTACGTAGTAATGTTTGGGGGAGCATTGAGAGAGAGTGAGTGAGGCAGTGGGGCATGGCAGTAAGGACGAGGATGGGGGGCCTGGAATGGGGAGATATAGTCTGGGGATGGGAAACAATGCAACTCATAATCAGGAGGTCAAAAACAGATCAAGTAGGAAAAGGTTGTGTCATAACCTTAAAATCCCATCCCGAAGGGACCTTGTGCCCAGTGAAAGCTCCATGGGCTTACGCCACAGAGAGATACAAAAAAGAAGGGAGACTATTTGTGCACGGGGATGGAAGGAAGGTGACTAGTTACCAGGTCCCAGCCATGCTTAAGAAAGGCATGACGTTTCTGGGAGAAGACCCAGCTAGCTATTCTTCCCACTCCTTTCATATAGGAGCCACATCCCAATGGGCGGCAGAAGGAGAATCGGTGAACAATATGTTAAAAATGGGGCACTGGCGGTCTGCCAGTTATAAAAGATACATTCGTGCGTTCAAGACTTAAGGACTAACATCCTATCTATGTTTTGTTTTTCAGGTAAAGACAAAAGGGGGGATGGAGGGCGGGGGGGGAAGAGTCATGGAATCTCAAGGTAATAAAAGTGTTTCATTTTATCCAATAGGTAGTGGGAGGATAATGGAGGTGTGGATCTGCAGACATTCCTACATTTACTGGGCAGAAAGGAGAGCGGAAAAGAAGGCTGGGGAAAGCAGCTCTACCAAGATGTCAAACACTGTAGGCTGATATGGCATGGCATTCGGGGGATGAAGTGGGCACAATTGCTTCCAATGTTGCTTGAGATGAAGGAGCAGAGACTGATACCAGATTTGATTATCATACACCTGGTAGGGAATGACATAGGGGAAAAACCATGGGTGGACACGTATCTACAGATAAAAAGGGATTTGGAAAAGTTAATCCAATGGTGGCCGGAGGTGAACCTGGCATGGTCTGACATGATGCCACGGAGAGTATGGAGACATGTACACAGACACGTAGCGATAGAGAGAGAGCTAGGAGAAAGATGAATAGGAGGGTGGGGACTTTGGTAAAAGCCATGGGAGGGCAGGTAATAATGAGGGGAGTGGAAGAATGGGTAGGTGAATTTTACAGATCCGATGGGGTACATTTATCAGACCTGGCCATAGACATGTTTAATACAGAGATGATGGGGTTTACTGAGGCTTGGAGGAGACAAAACAACAGGTAGATCCGGATGGGGAGCAAGAAAGGGGAAGACCAGTCATCCAACGCAAGCTAGAGACCAGCTATTGGAAAAATGAGGGAGGAAGGAAGGGGGAATGAAAATGAAAAAGGATGAGAAGGGGAGCAGCAGAAAGAGAAGAAAGTGGTCTTGGTTATCACCATTACCTATAAGAAGAGAGAAGAAGGCTCCCAGGTTTTCACCTGGGGAGGCAAGAAGAAGCAGAAGAAGAGGATTTTAAATGATATTGATATGCAATGCAATAGAAAAAGAGGTGTAATAAGACAATAGCTCAAGATGATTATGAGAATGTAACAAAAGAAATTATAGTTATAATAAATTGATTGCAGATCTGAGCACAACAACACAATGGTGGTCTGTCTTGTATGGGAGAAAAGGGGGCAAATCCAGGACAATGGAGTTTGCCCTTTAAGAGGCAGACCAAGTTGTCCTGGTGGACCCCTTCCCTGATGACCAAGTGGTAGTGCTCGGAAGGAGAAGGGGAAGGGGAAGGGGTGGAGCAATAGGCAGGAAGAGGGGGGCATGGAGAGGAACAGGTGAACCATAGGAGAGATAAGGAAGTGGGAGGGGAAAAATGCAGAGCACATATCAGGCAGCACAGAGGCAATCTGCCTCTTTTGCTGGTTAAATTTGTTACCACCCACCCACCCAAAAAGGGAAGAAAGAGATGGAAAAAGGGGGTCTTTTGGAAAAAGGGCCCAGAGGGTCTGCCAAAGGTAGATGGCAGAGGATGTCTGGTAGGACGTTTTTAGGTGGTCTGCCAAAGGTGGATAGCAGAAAAAGGGGAAAATGGGGGAGGTGGGAATGAAAATGAAAAAGGACAAAAAGGGGAGTGGCAGAAAGAGAAGAAAGCGGTCTTGGTTAGCGCCGTTACCTATAAGAAGAGAGATGAAGGCTCCCAGGTTTTCACCTGGGGAGGTGAGAAGAAGCGGAAGAAGAGGAGGATTTGAAATGATATTGTTATGCAATGCAGTAGAAAAAGAGGTGTAATAAGACAATAGCTCAAGATGATTATGAGAATGTAACAAAGGAAATTATGGTTATAATAAATTGATTGCCGATCTGAGCACAGCAACACAATGGTGGTCTGTCTTGTATGGGGGAAAGGGGGGGAATCCAGGACAATGTCACCATCACACCAGTCATACTCCAGGATTCCTGTTTCATCAAGTTTCCACCCATGTGTTTCAAGACTTGGGATGTTAGGGTGTGACACATAGGAATTTTTCCAGACAAGGGCTTGGTAATTCACTCTCAGTAGATGCATTCTCAACGCTGACCTACATGGAGACAGTAGACTCAGATCAATGGCATGATAATTTGACAATAGTTGGCTGCTTTCTGTGTGAAATTTCTGCTTGCAATGTCATAGCAAAGTTTGTTGATATCAGTATATGAAGACTGTTTGTACAAGAAGCAGACAAATCTTTCATGGTCAGCATGGATGGCATCCGATACATGTTCTGTGTCACCAAGTGCTTGGAAAGCTGCCATATACTTCTTTTGTTTTCGCAGGATGTTGTAGGGATTGATTTTCTCTTTCGTAACAAATGCACTTGTGCTGTCGCACCCTGAAAGTGCATGCAGTGCAATCAGTGCACTACACTTTTCAGCACTGTGAATCTCGATTAGAGTTTTGATGTTCAAAAGCCAATGTTTATTTGCCACTCCTGTGTCAAAGTAGATGTTCTTCTGTATTTGATCACCATAGTACAACAGCAGCATAAATACATCTGTGTCTAGTGATCTGACAATGATGTCAGTTGAGGATGTTGACGCTGCTGCATGAAAGCAGTGAAGCAATATTCGCGTATCCACTTCTTCCGGAGATGAAGAAAGCTCTGGTACAGGGCAACTCTATGTTGAGATTCTATCAAGGCTTGTCAAAGAGATACAGTTTTTCTCACAGACAAAGAGGCAGTATAGAGCAGTGGTCTAAGGCTCTGAGCTGCAAATCTGGTGACATCCAGCAAACCAGACCTGGGTTTGAATCCCACAGCTTCCGCTTGCATACTGTGTGACCCTGAGCAAGTCACTTAACCTCCTTGTGCTTCCAGGTCGCTCCTGTAAAAAAGCTTTCAGCTTAGTGTGCTATACCTGGTTAAAAAACAACTAAATAAAAATCTGATGACACATTAGTCTTGGTGCATGTGTTTCCTTTTGCCATTCATTGAGAAGAAACTTGATCAAATTTATCTTGTCATTGTTTGTGAGAAAGGATTTCCAATCTCTTGGCACCTTTGTTGATGGACCTTTCACCAAGTAAGTATCTGATGATCCTCATCTTCTACATTCAGCAGACTTTATGGAATTATATTTGTAGGTGTCTGTTACAAAGTCCAACCTTTGTACCTTTGATAATGCACGGAAGACCTTTTCACCTAGCTCTCCAAATGTCTGCAGTAGACCAGTCATTGACTGGAGAAGTGCATTGCCATCACAGATGTAAACGTCTTCATCTCAATTTATTGTTCTAAGTGCTGTCTCATCTCCAGGTTCGTGAAGAAGGGTGGATTTCTCTGTCTTCACTGGTAGGTCATTTGAAGTTACTAATGACCATGGCAGTGGACTCAATGGATACGAGAGAGCCTTCTCCATGCTAAGGTTGTTCTGTTGTGAAAGCATTAGCAGTTGCCCAAAGAGGTTTCTTTGTGCAGCCACATGCACAGTCTTCTTTTGTGAGGATCTGAGTTTTTTTGACTGCTGCAGGTAAGCAAACATCTTTAGTGACTGCTTTTTCAAGGGCACATGAAGGGGAACTGTTTTGTCAACAAGCCTTGTCTCCACAAATTGTTGAAAGGCTTTTGTTCCCCATTTTTCAGCACTGAGCAAGTCATTTTCAACATCTCCCGGGGATCATGCCCCTGATGAGAGACAGAATAGTGCCTCTTTGACTTCTATCTCAAAAGGATTGAGGAAGTTTCTGAATGCATTGATCAGCTTCTGTACATCCTCACTGCATGCCATCTCTGCAGGCCTAGCATCTTTGTGAAAGGACTCGTCTGAGACTACCATTCCGGCAGTTTCAGGTGTGGCAGTCACATAGCTTGCTCAGGCATGCCTTGTTACACACCACCGGTAATAGGCTGGATAATTCCTGTTGAATCCAACAATACTTCCACTGGACTTGGCATGTTGATTGATTGTCTGTTCAATGGTCATATCAACAGCATTTCTTGATGCTGGCACATCGGATCTACACACACTGAACCCACCATTCTGCAGCAAGACATCAGTTCCAGGAAGAATATGCTCCAGGTTCAAGAGGGTCAGAAAACAGACAGATAGATACCTTGCGTAGTTTTGGTGATCCAGGCTAAAAAGCAGAGGGCAAAGTTTCAACACATGCAAGGTGCAGGTAAAAGTTGTTCTCCTTGGTAGCATGCAGAAACCTAAGTACCAACAAGATTCTGTCCATGTACTGAATCCAAAACTGTGCTGTCTTCCCAAGTTTGCCATGCCTCACTTTCTCTTTAAATGTGAAGTACTTTTTGTAAAGTTGGTGACAAGAGTCACTGGCAACTGCCTCACACAATGTGTCAAACCCTGGTCTTTCCACTAGCCTTTTCGCCTCTTCTTTGGCCTCTTCTACCAATGTCTGTACATCAGTGCTGTTTTGGAATGATTGAAAAAGAAGGCACTCAAGCAGCTCAAGGGTAAGCTTATGCACCTGCATGGCCCTGTTGTAGTGTTTGCCACTCAATACTTTTTCAATAGAGCCACTGGCACACATCTTTGACTCAGTGATGATGTCTGCAAAGCCAGTACCATGTAGCAATTTCCCAAAGGCTCCTAAGTATGAGCAAATTGTGTGGAAAACACCAAGTCACACAATAACATCACTGAACTGGCATGCATTCTACCACATGATAGCATATGCCCTCTTTGCAACAGCAAGATCAAAAGAAACAATCATGTACTGTTGGCAAACCTCTCTGGTAGTATGTTGTGATACCTGCAGTAAATGTTGAACAGTGGAGTTCTCTGTAACAGAAGAGTTGATTAGTGCCACGTAGTCAACACTTGTTTGTCTTTGCACTGATCCTGACTGGTCCCCTGTGGAAGATACCCAGCCTGTCCACCCAGGAACAGATTGTGTTCCATCATAAATCTGGCCTCTGCAGAAAAAAACACTTTACACAAGCTTGGTTCACAATCTCTGGAACAGAGGTGGCAGTCTGAACTACAGTCAGATTTGGTTCAACATGTTGCTTAACAAAGCAAGGTTCAAGCTCTTGAGGCCTTTATTTAACAGATCACTTTTTGCTTTTGGGCTGGATAGATCCCACAGATGTAGGTAGGCATTCCTCTGCCTTTTCCTGCATTACAATACCATGAGTTGAATGTGTGGTGCCAGCACCAGAAGGGGTTTCTTCATTAAGATCGAAATTGTCCAACCAGAAATGCATCACAATATTTCTGTCAGTGTCTATGTTTACAGGTAGAGTGCTGTCACTCTCAACAACACTATCACACATAGCAGTTTCTAGCTCCAAAAGGGGTTGAATAGGACACATAGGGTCTGAAGCGGTTGAGAATACTCACGATTTCAGTGCTACCAGTGATGTGTCTTACAGTCATTCCTAGGAGGAGATCGTTTGGGCATTTTCCATTGACCACAACTCACTGCATAGCAAATATCTTGACCAACTGAATTCACCAACCTCTCTCTTCTTCTTCATGAGGTGTTCATAGAATAAGATTGGCTAGAAATGAGGTGGGCCAGGAATTTTACAAGCACTTCTGGGGCTGAGATGATTTTAGATAGCAGAAAACCTGAAGAAGGTGGCCAGGGAAGCTCCTGTGATTCCCTGAAGGAATCCATGATGAGACAACACAAAAGAGTCATTGCCTCTTCAAGGCTCATGTCATCAGATGCAGTAGATTCAAATGCAATCTCAACAGCTTGACCAGTTGGGAGCTCATCAGAGTAAACAAGTTCACTTCTAAAGTTTGGCTGCCAGAACCTTATCCTCTGACCAAAGTGCTTGATCAGCTTCTTTTTCAACTTGTATGTTTTGTAATTAGTATTATAGAATGCTGGGTAGTAAACCTACATAAACAAACAGTACCTCTCACATAACATTGCCATTCGTTCATCTTGTGATCCTCTGATGATATTCTTTTCATCATATTTGGTGATATACTCAAATGCCTTTTCATGGGCTCTGATTTGCTCGACACTTTCACCAGTTTGGTCCACTACTGCATTTCTGTCATCTTTCCTTGTATAATCGTGGTAACAAGAGTTTCGATAATGAGCCTCCCCTGCAATTAAATCAACATCTTGAATACTGCATAGTAGATTATCATCTTGTTTTACCTCTGCTGCATCTTTGGTAGATATCTCTGCAGTTTTTGTTACACACTGCGTTAGTTTTTCCCTAGTTTGTCTTCTTTATTTCTCCAGAAATCCACTTATCTCTTTTTCCATCTGGTTCGAAGGAAGGAACACTTGAGAGGGTGTTTCAGTTCTGCTCCTTTGGGAGGTTGAAGACTGTTGGTCCTCTGTGTCATCATTAACCTGACACTTCCTTTTCCTAAGGTATCTGACATTTGTAAATGACTGGTAGCACCGTCTGTGATACCCATGACGCATGTCATCAAGTTCAACTGGTATGTTTTTGCATATGTCATCGAGTCTGTTACTTGGGTCATCACACAATTGTCTCCTGCATGCAACCTCTTAAATTGTGGACCGACTGATTGATGTCAAAGGTCTTATTATTATGTCAGACTTGTTCTTGCTGTTGTAAATTATGCATATCTTCTCTATGGCACGGCATCTTGTCCGCCTTGACGTAGGTGCTTTTAGTGCTACGGTATGCTCGTCAGTCATGCTGTCTCAAGTCCTGAAAAAAGAAATCAAAATTATTTATTTTGCTTTTTCCCAAATTATTTCTACTAAAACAACCATTTCAATATTCAGTGATGTAGTAATAATTTTATAGGAAATATCTTTATGTATCATCATCTACAGTCTATTTGTTTTCCAAAACTGTTAGGTCAAAATTGTGACTTTATGACTATGTTACTATTGACTTAGATTATATTCATATGATAGAAAAATTAAAAATATTTTTATTGATACCCAATTAGCCATTATTTTTAGTCATATACTTAGATTTACTACATGAAAAGCTAGCCCTGTCCCTTCGTCATTGCCCTTCAGTTCCTACAAAAATGGTTTACACATATGATCCTGAACCAAACAGAAGCTGCCATCAGCAAATGGCAAACAAGTAAATTCCATATTGCTATGATACAAAGTTTTCAAAATTCATAGTCTTGAAAATTCAGTAGAATGGGGGAAGGTTTCACTATCTAGCCCAGGGACTATTTTTCCATCACAGCTCTGTGCATATGGGCTGTTTTCCTGTTAGTGTGCAGAGGTCCTTCTCAGAGGAGACACTTAAGGGACTTGGATTCCATAATTTTAAACAAGTTTTTTGGTCAACATCAGTTTGCTTAACAGTCAGTGTCAGTGGCTAAGCAGATTTCATGCTTCCTTCTGAGACCAGAAAATCAAAAGATCATAGGTTCTAGCCCCACACCAGTCACTTGCAGTAAAATCCCAATACTGACACTGTAGTGCATTATGAGGGGGATGCTGCACTCCTGAGGTGCTGTCTTTTGGATGAGATGTTAAACCAAGGTCCCATCTGCCTGTTCTGGTGGTAGTTGAGGTAAACATTAAAAAATCCCATGGCACTTTCTAGAAAAAATATGGGAATTTTTTATTAAAAACTTTGAAATCATATGTTTTACAAACAGTGTTGAATTCACACAAAAATTGTATATTAATCATAAAGGAAATCCAAAATAAGTATTTCAGTCATACCCCCTTGTAACAAAATCATAATATAGTACACTAGATTTATTGAAAAACAAAGGAAAACAAAACCTTAGAGTAAAAATAAGTATTGATACATACTTGCCTCAACTATAATATAGAACTGAAGACCCTTAAATGAGAGAAAATGATGTATTAAATCATACATTTTTGTACCAGCCCCCCTTCCCCCCCACCCAGAGTAGGGGAAAATGCAATTTTTAAAACTTTCAGAAACTAATGTTTACAGACAGTATTGATTCACACAAATACTAATATATGAAACTAAAACATATATACATAAAACCAAATAAGTATTTCCATCTTACTCCTTATAAACTATTTCCAAATGAATATTCAAACCCAATAGTAAGTTATGAAGTTGACATATACCCCCCCCCACACACACACACACACTAAAAGAGTAGGGAAAAACATTTTTTCAAAAGGCAAATAATAATACCAAATAGGTTAACTTCATCCAGATTAATATAGAAACCAGATGAAATGTTCTAAATAGCAAATGTATTGTAAATCTATTTCCTTCCGCCCCCCCCCCCACCAACCTCTTGAGTGGGGAAATTTTAAACTTCTCAAAACAAATTATAAGAAACAGTGTTAATTCCCACAAATAATAAAACATAAAATAAAGCAGGTAAGCATATCAAAGTAAAATATGGCAGTCATATTTTAAATTGTTCCCCAACAAAGACACTATATGATATGAATAAGATAGAACACCTTTCCTTTTCACCAAGATACGGGAAATGTCTCCTTCACTTGATCACCTGAATCCCAAACTACAAACTGTACATCCTTGGTGTACACATATTTATAACACCCAAAATTAAAACAAAACAAAAGGAATAAGAAAATTAAGTAAGCAGTCTAGTCCTACATTCATTATTAAGAGTCCGAGTATCCTAAACATGCTAGCAAGTTTATATCTACTTCCAAACTTCAGTCTGAGTCCTTTATTCAAACTACTATATACCCACCTGGAAACAGGAGATGGTTCATTGTACTGACCCCAGCTGTTTTCAAGGCAAAACAAAAGTACTTTATGTCACAAAGCCACTCAGCAGGGCATACCCTCTACTCCCAAAGTGCCAGCCTCCGAGCGTAGTCTTGTGAACAGTTTAACAGAACAAGGTAACCCTCTTGTCTGCTTTGTAAGTTTGGATCAACCTTTGGTCTCAAGTTCTGGAGGGATTCAAACTGTTAACCACCTGCTAGCATACCCAATGCACAGGGTCAGATATATCTGTCTTCAGGGGGCCAGATATCCTTGCCTACGGGCACCCAACCAGGTATACAGAGATGAACCCTTTTTAACTTTAATAAAGACCTCAGATTTAAAACGCTTCTCTTTCTAGTTTGGTATCACCATTCAAGCTTATGTTTAGTATCTGCAATAACCATATACTTTTCTTACAACTAAAAAGAAGTCAAAGGCAGACCAAGTAAGTTCTAAAAAGAATTTTACTAAAATAGTTAAAAATATGTAAAGCACAAAATACAGAACTGTTATATCACAAGACATACAAATCTTTTAAAAGAACAAGGTTTTAAAGCGCAAATTTCTACTTCAGTACTTAGTCTCTAAATACTTGCTTAAAGTGCTCCCAAGATGTGTCCTTGTCAGAGTCTAGGTAAAAAAGGTGTCTGTAAGTAAAACAGAGTATTCCTTAAACAACTGTATTGGCCAACCCATTTTTGTGTGAGGTCAGCTAGCTCCTCCTCTGTCATATGTATATATACTGTATATAGCTAATAAAAAAAACAGCAGTCTTTTCAAAGTATCAATTTTGCAATCCTTCAGCATGTCTCATGTTTCAAATGACATATATTTTGATCTCATGCTGTACCCTCCCTCACACAGGCTTCACAGGGACATTTACAACCTTGCACTCCTGTGTAATAATCAAGGTCCCTCTTCTAACATCATAAACCTTATTTATGATTTCTCTCTTAACAAACTTAACTTAAACAAGTCTGTAATTAACTCAGAGAAACAGGATCCTTGATTAAAGTCTTCCATGTAACACATTGTCTCTAAAAACTGACTGTGTGTGAACTCACATACTGTCAGCAGTTTCCTCATGGCTTCCATCTCTCAGCTGAAATCTGGGGGGGGGATGAGTGAGGTCACTCCTAGAGCATTTGATTTTCAGCAGGAGACATTCAGTAATACATTTTATATTAAAAAGAAATGATACAGCACTCAGAACTGGCTGTCTTCGTCACACTCCTCCCCACCTAGACTGAATTTGGGGAATCTATCCCCTACATGGGATGAGCTTCCTAAATCAGTTCACTCCTCATAGACCCTAGACAACCCATCTGAATTCTGGTTCTTCGCTTCAGCCCTATGTATAATTTTTAGATCATACCCTTGTAAAGCAAGATTCCATCTTAGTAATCTCCCATTGTTCTTTCCCATCTGTGTCAGCCAAACCAGGGGGTTGTGGTCAGTCTGCACCACAAAATGCTGCCCGTACAAGTATGGCTCTAATTTCTTTAGAGCCTACACTACGTCAAGACATTCCTTTTCCACCATGGAGTATGCTTGCTCCCTGGGAAGCAGCTTCCTGCTCAGGTACACTACTGGGTGATCTGTCCCTTGGCTGGACATCTGCCTCAGTACTGCCCCAATACCCACATCTGAGGCATCCATCTGAACTATAAAGGTTTTGCTATAGTCAGGACTTGTCAAAACAGGAGCACTGCACAGTGCCTCCTTTAGTTTGGTAAAGGCTTCCTCACAGGCTGGGCCCCAGGTAATTTTCTTTGGCATCTGTTTCTTTGTCAGATCAGATAGGGAAGCAAGGCACTGTGATTGGATACAAATTTCCTGTAGTACCCTGCTGTCCCTAGAAAGCTCCTGACCTGCTTCTGGGTTTCTGGTCTGGGCCATGCCTGGATCACCTCTATCTTTATTTGGTTAGGATGGAGCTGTCCCCAGCCTACCACATGCCTGAGGTATGCCACTTCCCCCATGACCACCTGGCACTTCTCAATTTTGACAGTGACCCTGGCCCTCTGTATCCTGTCCAGCACTTCCCTAAGGTGGGATAGGTGTTCCTCCCAGCTGGTACTAAAGATGACAATGTCATCCAGGCATGCCACAGCGTACTCCTCAGCACCATTTAACACCTGGTTCACCAACCTTTGGAAAGTGAACAGGGCATTCTTCATTCCGGAAGGCATTACTTTAAACTGAAATAAGCCTATTGGAGTGATGAAGGGTGACCTCTCCCAGCTCTGTCTGTCAATTCTACCTGCCAATACCCCTTTGTTAGGTCAATGGTCGTAAGGTAGGTCACCCCCCCAACTTGTCCAAGAGTTCATCCATCTGGGGCATCAGGTGGGTGTCTGACTTCATGACTGCATTCAGTCCATGATAGTCCACACAGAAATTAGTTGAACCATCTGGCTTAGGTACAAGGACTACAGGTGAGGTCCAGGGACTGTGGGATCTCTGGATTACCCCTAAATCCAGCATCTCCTTCATTTCCATCCTAATGTCCTTTTGGACAGCCTCTGACACCTGATATGCTGTCCACTGTATGGGCGTCTGTGTCCCTGTCTCCACATCATGTGTCACTAAGGGGGTTAGTCCAGGCTTGACACTAAACAAGGGGGCAAAGTCTGCTAAAACCTCCCTTACTTTATGGACCTGGTCCTGGGCCAGCTGGGGAGACAATTTTACTGCCTCCACAGAGGACTCCCACTTACTTTCCTCCAACAAATCCAGAAGGGGTCTCCTTCTTTCCATTCCCTCCCCATGACTACACACTGCAAACACCACATCAGCCCTATTTGCATATGGCTTCATCATGTTGACATGGTACATCCTTTCTGTCTGTCTGTCTTCTGTCAGGTAACTCCACAATATAGTTCATGTCATTTACCTTCCTAACCACTTTGTACGGTCCTGCCCACTCAGCTTGCAGCTTGTCTTTCCTGACCAGAATAAGGACCATGACTTCCTGACCCACCATGTACGAGTGAGCCCTTGCTCTGCGGTCGTAGCACACTTTTTGTTTCTGTTGGGCAGCTACTAGGTTGCTCTGGGCTGTTCCCATAAGCTCCTTCAGCCTTTCCCTAAACCTAAGGATGTAATCCACAAGAGGGGAGTTCCTTGGGTGGTGTGCTTGCCTTCCCAGTCCTCCTGGATCAAGTCTAGGGGCCCACGTACCCGGCATCCATACAAGAGTTCAAACAGGAAAAATCCTGTTGACTCTTGGGGCACCTCCCTATATGCAAACAACAGGTGGGGAAGGTATTTCTCCCAGTCCCTCCCATGCTGTTCAGCAAACGCCCAGAGCACTGACTTTAGGGTACCACTGAATTGTTCCACAAGCCCATTAGCTTGTGGGTGATATGGTGTCCTGCATCTCTGCACCACCCCACACTTCTCCCATAAACATTTCATCAGGTCCGACATGAAGGAGTCCCCATGATTGGTAATAACCTCCTGTGAAAACCCAGCATGGGAGAAAATCCCAAGTAAGGCATCTGCCATTCTGTCTGTCCTCAGTGAGGATAGGGCGACTGCCTCTGGGTACCGGGTGACATAATTCACCATAGTCAGGATGAATCTCTTCCCTAAGGAGCTGGGAGTATTTAAAGGCCCCACAATATCCATTCCCACCCTCTGGAATGGCTTCTGCACTATGGGCAATGGGATCATGGCTGCTTGGGTTTTCTTGCCCGCCTTCCCTATTTCTTGGCACCGGTGACAAGACCTGCAATACTCCTTCACCTGCTGGGTGAAGTTAGGCCAGTAGAAGTTCTGGGCCAAGCGCTGCATTGTGCACATGATTCCCAGATGACCAGACAAGGGAATATCATGTGCAGTCTTGAACAACTGCTCACAATATCCCTGGGGAACGACAAGTTGCCTGCCTAGCACCCTCCCTCTGTCTGTACTGCCTGAGTATACATAAGTCCATTTTCCCAATACACCTTATGTCGGCCATCACCTCCCTATGTACTGTCTGAGTCTGCCCAAACCCTCAACTTCTCTAAACTAGGGTCACCCCTCTGAGCAACTGCAAACCCCTCACACATTTCCAAGGCATGGGACAGGTCCCCTTCAGTCACTGAACTAGGGTCCCTAGCACTAGAGTCAGGGCACTTAGGATCACTGTCAATCCCAACCCTCGGACAATGGGTCACCCCTCCCTCTTTGGAGTAACCTTCCGTAGCTGTGTGGTCACTTGCTATCAGGGGAAATTTCGACCCCCTTTTTACCAGTCTCCATATCAGGAGACACTGGCTAGGGAACCAGTCTCTCAGTAGTTTCCACAATGGCTTCTGTGGGGTTCAGGGAACTACAATTTCCCCTTGCCCCTTGGCTACGGGTAACTGCACATACTATCCCCTGCTGGAGATTGTTACCCAGGATCACATCTACAGCTAATGTTTTGGCTACAGCCACCTGTTGCACAGTTCCCCCTGTTTCACTACAGTCTAGGAGAACACTAGCCAGTGGCAATGTTTTTTCTTCACCAGTAAATCCTTGTACAGTTACTTATTTATTGGTATAAGCTGACCAGGCTGTACCAGATCCCCCTTTACTAATGTCAGGGATGACCCTGTGTCCCTTAATCCTTGCGTCTGCACACCATTTACCATGACTGGGTGTATGTGTTTCCTCCTGTTCACTGGCATGCTCCCAGGGACACACAAACAACTGACTTCTTTTCTAGCACCCTGTTGAGTATTATTTCTCACCTTTTTTGGACACTGTCTGGCAATATGCCCAGTCTCTTTACACAGCCAACAGGCATTTCTTACTTCAGAGAAATCTTTTCTTTGAAAACTGGGGCTAACTGGTTTCGGTGGAGGCAGTGGGGGTTTTAGCTGCCCTGAAGGTGCGCTTTTCCCTTTCTGCACTGCCATGCCCACCCCATTCACTCTCAGAGCAGGTCTGCTATTGGCATAGCGATCCGAGAGTTCAGCAGCCTCTTGCACTGTTTTTGGATCTTGGTCCCCAAGCCAGGTTTTTAGCTCTGCTGGGCAAGCCCAATAAAACCGTTTTAATAAAATCGCATTTTCAATTTTATCAACAGAGTTTGCCTCAATTCCTTCCCACCAATGTTCTAAAAACTGACATTGTTTTCGTGGCTAGCTCTTCGTAGCTCATATCAGGGCTTCTCCTGAGCTTATGGAATTTAGCTCTGCATGATTCACCAGTTAGTTCAAACTTTTTTAACAGTGCAGCTTTTAGCTTGCCATAATCATTGCTGTCCTTATTGTCCATTTGACCCAATGCATCCCGAGCTTTCCCGGTAAGTAGCGGGGATAGCTGGAAGCTCCAGGACTCTAGGAATTTTAGCCTGAATACAAACTTTTTCAAAAGAATTTAAAAAGGCATCCATGTCCTCTCCTTTCTTAAACTCAGCTATTAATTTGCAGTTCAATTTGTAACCCAGTCCTACAGTCTCAGTTCAACCCAAGCCACTTACCTGCTCTGGTGCCGCTGGTCAGAGTCGTATCTTCTCCAGTTCGTGTTGCCTCTGGCGCTCCTGCTCCTCATGGTCTGTGTCTCGGCATTCTCGTTCTCTCTTTCAGGCCGCCTCTCTCTGTTCTCGCTCTGCCTCCAGTTCCATCCTGCACAACTCAGTTTGTAGCTTGAGTACTTCTGGATCCAGGATTCTGGTGACCTTTCCCTGCTGCTGTGGCCCTTCACTGACAGTGGCCCTGCTGTCCTCCTCATCAGCTCTGGACCCTTCACTGGCCACTAGCCTTTCCATATTTGAGGTTTGGTCCTTTCCAATCATGGTTGGTGACTCATTGCTCTGGGTATCTGCTACCATCAGGGCATCTATGAGGCTCTGCTTGCTTACTTTCACCTTGAACGGGACTCCTCTGTCCCCGCACAACTGCCTTAAGTAATCTACAGTGTATATGCTGTAGTTGGAAGACATCTTTCCTGACTGCTGCTACTCTGACTGCACTTTAGAAAAAAAATAAAATGGGTAGGAACTTGACTGTACACCAAGTGATATATAGTTCTGTTTCCTTTTTAAAATAAAACTCTGCCTTTTTCTTTCTTTGTAAGAGAGCTTACGGTCTCAGCTGACACAGAACAATAAAACTTGCAATACCAAAATTATGCCACCGCTGCCAACCAATCTGTCACAAACCCACTCAGCAGGTCAGACCCTCTACTCCCAAAGTGCCAACCTCCAAGCACAGTCTTGTGAACAGTTTAACAGAACAAGGTAACCATCTTGTCTGTTTTGTGAGTTCAGATCAATCTTTGGTCTCAAGTTCTGGAGGGATTCAAACTGTTAACCTCTTGCTAGCATACCCAATGCACAGGCTCAGATATATCTGTCTTCGGGGGGCCAGATTTCCTTGCCTACGGGCACCCAACCAGGTATACAGAGATGAACCTTTTTTTTTTTGTATAGTATTTTTATTTATTTTTCCAGTAAACTACTACATACAGTCAAATACATAACTTATT
Organism: Neoceratodus forsteri; assembly: GCA_016271365.2. Lineage (NCBI taxonomy): Eukaryota > Metazoa > Chordata > Ceratodontiformes > Ceratodontidae > Neoceratodus > Neoceratodus forsteri. The sequence continues at coordinate 145,540,737 of CM028133.1, read as the reverse complement.
CGTCCAGTTACCATCATTATATCCCGCAGAGATCAATCTCTTCACTTCATTCCACACAATATTACAGTTGATTTCTACAGAGCCGCATTATATTGCATTATACTGGTTTAAAATTATATCAGATAATATATTATAAAATAAGATTAAATAAAATCCAATCAGAACAAATCACAACAAATCAAAAACAAAGTGCAACCATTATTCTCTTGCCAGGTACCTTCAATCTTCACCTCCATCCACTCTTTTCTACATTCATCATTCACTTTTATCCACTCTCTTAGCCTTCCTTCCCATACTAATTACCCTCACCTTCACCACTCCATCTTTACTACTTTCACATACCTTTCTTCACTTCCTTCTTTCCTTTCTTATCCTCCTGTACTCTCCCATAACATCCTACTTTTTCCTCCATTAGGGAGGCCAAGAACGGGGCCCAGTGTCTTTCAAATCCCTCTTCTCTCCCTCCCATCACATACATCAGCCTCTCAAGTCCCAATGTCTGTAACACCGTTCTCCACCACCCTTGCACTGTTGGTGCTATCTGCGAAACCCACGTATTCTGAATCCCATGTCGAGCCAGAACGCACAGCACCCTAATCCATCTGGGAAACGGTACCCATTCCTCCTCCTCCCCACTCTCCACTCCAAATAAACATCCTAAAGGGTCTATTGGTAGCTCCCTTCCGGCTATTTTCCCCACTCTGTCCACTACCTCCCTCCAATATCTCTGCAGTATCGGGCATTCCCAAAAGCAGTGCACATACATTCCCCTTTCCTAGCCACACCTTCCACATAAGGGCGACACTTAATGATGCACCCTATGTACAATTACTGGTGGTAGGTATACTCTGTGTATAAACTTAAAATAAGCCTCCTTATATTTGTTGCATTTCATTATTCCAGAGTGCATCTGTAGCAGCAATGTCCAGTTCTGGATCCTATATCTCCCTCCCAAGGTCCCTCTCCCACAATTTCCTAGTCCTTAGTATCCTATCTGGTAATATAGCCTTCCTTCTCTTAGCAGCCCTGCTTATAAACCCCTTTTCCTGCTTTTTAGCTGCATATATCATCCCCTCTACCGGGTCCACTTCATACAGCCCTTTATTTTCTTTTCTCAAACTTCCCACATATGCCCTGGTCTGGAAGTACCAGAACCTATCCCTCTTATCCCTTCCTACCACTTCTTGTAACTCCTGCAATGAGCAGAACCACCCGTACACCAATAGATGCCCCAGACTACCTATTCCCTTTCTCTCCCAGTTCCCATATCCTATATCCTCCATTCCTGGCAAGAAGTAGGGAATTCCCCGCCACCGGCAACAAGTGTCTCTTTCCCTTGTGTCCATCCTTTCCTCTTCAACACTTTCCAGGCCATCAGTACCTGTACCACCATGGGATTCACTTCTTTTCTCATCTTATGCGCCCTTAGCCCTCTACTATGGAGATATGCTGTTAATTTCCCCTGTGCCTCTCCCTGTTCCAATTCCACCCATCTAGCTACTTCAGGTTTATGCACCCAGTCTGCCACATATCTTTGTTGTATGACCAGAAAATAATTCTCCAAATCTGGAAAGTTTAAACCCCCTTTTTCCTTATCTGCCTTTAACTTCCCTAGACTCAACCTCGGACGTTTCCCCTTTCCAAATAGAAGCAGCAAAGGCCTTCTCCAACCTATTCACATCCTCCTTGGACAGGCCCAGGTGTATCATTTGTAAGGGATACAGGATCCTAGGCAGAACATTCATTTTTATTATATTAATTCTACCCAACCCTGACACGGGCAGATGCTCCCATCTTCTTAGATCCGCTTCTATGATTTTTATCAATTTGATAGTTTAAGTTGTACAGTGATCCCAAACATCTACCCACCTGCACCCCCAAACATGTCATGCTCTCCCCCACCACTTTGAGTCCCCAATGTTTAATCTCCTCTCCCGATCCCTTAAGCCACATAACTTCTGACTTTCCCAGATTAACTTTATAGCCCGAAAATTTCCCAAACTCCTCAATCAAAGCCAAGAGAGCAGGAACTGAACTCCTAGGATTCTTCATAAACAACAGCATATCAGCCGCATATTTATTTATTTGCTTTTGTTAACTGGGTAAGCACACTAGACAGCCAGGTGCCCATTTTCAGGTGTGACCCAGGAGATTACAAGGTACAAAACTTGGTACATACATGAACATGAGGCAAAATAGAAGTGGAGGTTTACGTTACACAGAGTTAGCACATCTGGGTCTTTACAAGCATCACATTTCATCAGGCAAATAGTAGTGAAGAGTTAATATAAAGTAACCAGAACACAGCGACACCATAAGACAACAACACTATAAACAGGGATTACAGTACAGATATTAAACATTGCATTCAGTAGGAAGAAGTGCAGTGTGAGTTCAACGCTCCAGGCAGTAAGTAGTGAGTTTAGCAGTTGGAATAAGGGGGAGTCAAAGCAGGAATAGAGTGGGCAAGTATGAGAGAAAGAAGTGAACAGTTCTAGTGCTCCCCCTGTTAGCCGGTGGGCTTGAAAGGCCCATTTTCATAGATGCTATTAGAGAAGAAGGAGGAGTATGAGCATAGATATGATCTGCCCCAGTCATTATGTTTTGGTAGCAACTCAGTTTGTTGGGGCATCTTAGGCATATAATGCCAGCCTCTGCTGCAAGCTACCTTCTCCTCCCACCCCTGTATGTCCTTACTTTCTCTAATTGCCACCACCAGAGGCTCTATAGCAAGTGCAAACAATAGTGGGGAGAGCGGGCAGCCCTGCCTCGTACCTCTCTCCAAGTTAAAGCTCTCTGACCTGCCCCCATTTACAATAACCTGCACCCTGGGCTTTCTATACATCGCCTTTACCCACCCTAGGAATAGTTCACCCAGACCAAACCGCCACAGTATTTCAAACAAATACTTCCATTCCGCCCTGTCAAATGCTTTTTCCACGGCCATCAAGAGGATCCCAATGTCTTCCTTCCCCCTTCCTGCCCTCCAAAGCACATTAAGTAGCCTCCTTATATTATGATACGACTGTCATCCTTTAATAAACCCCATTTGGTCCAGGTGAACCAGCCCCGGTAGGATTTCCTCTAACCTACTGGCCAAAACTTTAGCCATTATCTTCAGATCACAATTCAACAATGATATTGGCCGGTACAAGGCACACAGGGCAGGGTCCCTTTCCCTCCTTTGGTATGAGGCATATACTAGCATCATAACATGTATCTGGCAAACTAACCTCCTCTATCCCTTCTCCCTGTTGAAACACTTTGCACAATACTTTTGCAACTTGGGTCCCCAGCAACTTGTAATATTCCACTGGATACCCATCCGAGCCACTCGCTTTCCCTTTCTGCAACTTTTGAATAGCCCTCAACACCTCTCCCTCCATTATTGGTTTTCCCAACATTTCCCTCTGTGCCTGTGTGGCTTTCGGGACTTTTATCTTCTCTAAAAATTCTATCATCCTTTCCTTTGTTCCCTCATCCTCTGCCTGGTACAGATTTTGAAAGAAAGCCCTGAAAGCATTCCCTATCTCCTTTTCTTTATTCTGTAGGGTGCCCTTTTCATCCCTCACTCCCAAAATTCTATTCATCCTTCTGTGTCCCTTCATAAGGTTAACCACCATTGGACCTGGTTTATTTCCCCACTCAAACAGGTATCTTCGGTTAAACAGATTAGCTCTCCTCGCTTCTGACCCTAGGTGCGCAATCAGTGCCTCCCGAAGTACTCCCAGTGCCTGAATGGCCTCCCCCTTTTCCCCTCGGGCCACTCTTTTCTCTAATTCCTTTATTTTACTTTCTAGCTCCTTCCTTTGTACACATTTTTTTCTTTATACAGGAAACATATTCAATAATTGCTCCCCTCATAAATACCTTGCCCATTTCCCATAAAATGTTGTTCGAGGTGCCCTCCTTATCATTCCTAGCCATGAAGAGATCCCAGCTATACTCCAGGTGCTTTCTAAATTCCTCATTCTGAGCCAAAAAAGTGGGAAATTTCCATGCAGGGGGCGTCCCCCGTCTTTCCCTACCTTGTATTTTCACTATCAGGATAGCATGATCTGATACATGTATTGGGCTGTGCTGTACCTCCCCCACCTGCATGTACCATTCTCTTGTAGCATATATATAGTCTATCCGCGTCCATATTTTATGGGGGTTCAAGAAAAACGTATATTCTCTTGCTCCCGGATTTGCTGTTCACCATACATCCACCATTTCCAATTCTGCCATTCCCTCTTGCCATTGTTGCATTGCCCCCGAGCGTCTCCCTTTCCTCTCGGAGTGGTCCATTTTCGGATCCAAGGCCAGTTCAGACCCCCCCCCCCATTATTAGCCGTGGCAATTGCTCCCTCACCAATAAATCCAGCAAAGAGGCATAAAATTGGTATTCAAATACCACTGGGGCGTATACTGATCCCAAAGTGATCTGTTCTAAGTCAAGGGTCCCCGCAATAAAAATATATCTCCCTTCCTTCATGTCCCTGATTATTCTCTGTACCTCTAAGTTCAGCCCCTTATGTATTAATATTGCCACCCCCCTTTTACTCACTGAGGCCGAAGTCGCATAGCATTTCCCCAACCATCCCCTAGCCAGTTTGGCATGCTCTACTTCTGTTAGATGTGTTTCTTGTAGCAAAGCTGCATGGGCTCCCTCTCTTATAAGGGCTGTCAGCAAAATAGACCTCTTTACTGGATTTGTAATACCCCTGACACTCCAGGTGATTACATTAATATTTTTACTAATCACCATCCATGTATACTCCACTTTTCCCTTTCATCATCATTTTTCCATCATTATTATGAAGGTTTATATATTTAACTTCTTTGGTTGCACTTTGTTCATAAAAAAACAAGAAACTGTAATAACAACACGCACACTTTCAATAACATTTTAAACAAATAACTATATACACACATCCTCTTTCCTTTCTTCCCTCTCTGACCCATTATTCCCCCACCATGTCCCCCCCTTTCATTTCTCCTTTATTGATTTTCTTCCCTCCATCTTCCATATGAACTCCTCCCCCTTTCATTTTTCGCTGTTTCTTTTGCTCTTTACCACCTCCTTTCCCTCCCACACCCCTTCTTCCTTTTCACCTTGAAATATCCACCCCCAGTTCAATCCTTACCTTCCCACCCCTGAGCTCTCCCTCGGTCCTTAGACACTAATAGTCTCCCTGACTCAAGTGTCTGCCTCATCCCCAGGTGCTGTGACAGGCGCTTCCACGCTCTCCACCCCACGGCCACTTAACCTTTGTGCCCCATAATAACCATCCCTATCCATTCCCTGTGTATCTCTTCTCCTAACACCCCAGTTCATTTTTCTCCATCCTATTCCCCTTCAGATGCGTCATTTTCAATTTCTACATTTCTCTGCCTTATTCCCCGCCCCCCCCCCGCTTTTAGTTAATGCCACAAATGTGCTCCATACAGTTGAGGTATAAGCAAAGGGCTAGCAGAAGCAAGTATTAAAAAAAAACGTGCCTAAGCCTCTCCCACCCACCCTCTACCTGCACCCGGACATTATTAGAGGCATTTCTTTCCATCACTGGGTCCATGGCAGTCTCTCTCACAGCCAGATATCTCCACCATTAGGTCTAGTTCCTCCTCTCACCATATTCTTGTTCTCTGCCTCTGTCCGTTTCCTCCACATCTCTCCCCGCCATTTTCTGGGCGTTCCACCATTCGTTATCCAGTTGCAAGTCCCCTAGCTCTCTTTAACATATGGCAATGTCCTCATCTTCTCAAAGTCTCCCATCTTCACCAGCACAAACTTTAACATCAAAACAATATCTCCAGAACTAAATATAAGCGAACAATCCTCCACATTTACATCTGTGCCTCATCTCTCAAGTCTCATTGCAGAGACCTCAGCTTCCTGACCCAGATCTCCATACAGGTCTCAGAGCAGCTTTTGTCTCAGGCTCCTCGCAAATTCCTCTGCTTTTTCCACTTCCCAAAATGAATATGTAGTGCCTTCATGTTTTATTTTTAAAGTTGCTGAGTAAATCATGAAGTTTTCCACTTTCAGATCACGTAATTTCTGCATAATACTATTGAATGCTTTCCTTCTTTTCAAAAGCCTGGCCGAATAATCCTGTGACATAAATAGATGGTGACCTTCATATTCCACCTTTCCTTTCTCCCGATACACCTTCGGCATAAGTTCTCTATCTTGAAAATGATGGAACCTAAGTATTATCTGCCTCAGCGGCTGGTCATTCGTAGGTTTGGGCATCATGGCCCGATGGGCCCTCTCAAGCTTTAATTAACCTTTCACTGGTTGCAGGCCTAGTAGCCCAGGCAATATCTTTGAGCAAAAGTCCAGCACACTTTCCCCTTCCATACCTTCCGGTAACCCTCTCAGTCTGAGATTCAGCCTCCTGTGATAGTTTTCCTGATAGTCAAATGCATCTTTTAGCTCATTCAGCTCCTTCTGAAGCACCGCCATGAGCCCAGGAGTCACCAGCAGCTCGACCTCCATGTGTGATATTCTCTCCTCCATCTCTGTCATTCTGCCAGCCTGCGCCACCTGCTGCTCTTGTATCTCTTGTAGTTTCAGGTCGAGCTTTACTTCGAGTTTAATTAATCAGGGTTCCAGTGCTGCTATAACCTGCCCCATAACCTCTCTGCCGAGGGCCGCCACCTCTGTTGCTGAAAAGGAAACTAGGCCACCACCATCACCTCCCTTCTTTGTGCTTTTTGTTGCAGTCCTCTGGTTCTTAAAGGGTCCCGATGCCAAATATTCATCCATCCCAAGTTCTCACACCATCTGCAATATGCTTTTCACACTTTTGGACACTTTGTAACTTTTATTTTTATATTTATAGCCGTGAAGAGGGAGCTGCGTGGAAATTCGCATCTGTTCAGCTAGCTGCTCATCAGCGCCCTCGATGAACCCTTTTAACTTTAATAAAGACCTCAGATTTAAAATGCTTCTCTTTCCAGTTTGGTATCACCATTCAAGCTCATGTTTAGTATCTGCAATAACCATATACTTTTCTTACAACTAAAAAGAAGTCAAAGACAGACCAAGTAAGTTCTAAAAATAATTTTACTAAAATAGTTAAAATATGTAAAGTACAAAATACAGAACTGTTATATCACAAGACATACAAATCTTTTAAAAGAACAAGGTTTTAAAGTGCAAATTCCTACTTCAGTACTTAGTCTCTAAATACTTGCTTAAAGTGCTCCCAAGATGTGTCCTTGTCAGAGTCTAGGTAAACAAGGTGTCTGTAAGTAAAACAGAGTATTCCTTAAACAACTGTATTGACCAACCCATTTGTGTGTGGTCAGCTAGCTCCTCCTCTGTCAGGTATATATATATATATATATATATATATATATATATATATATATATATGTGTGTGTGTGTGTGTGTGTGTATATATATATATATATATATATATATATATATATATATATATATATATTTATGCAATGGGTGGCCATATATTTCATTAGATAAACACATTTATCTTAGTCACTGTATGTATAAATATATTTATACATACACTGACCATTATACATACAGTGCCGGACTACTTCTAAGGCCCCAACCTAAAAGAAAAAAAAAACCAACCAGCTTAACTGACAGTAACTACTGTGACCTGAGATACCACCGTGAGTGCAGCATCACAACCAGCCAGCCCCCCCAGGCTTTAGCAAAGCACACATAATGACCCAAACTACTAAAAAAGATGTTTATATTTATTTTTTTAAACTCCTCTCACATATCAACACTATCTCTGTATCCGCACATTAAAAAACTACCTGCCACCGGGAAGCTCCAGCTGCCGAACGTCGGGTCCCACTTCCTCCTTTTGAATAGCTTTTTTCCCTTGTTGCACTCAGCTCCACCACAGTCCATCATCTGCTCTCCCCTTCAATAAATGACATAAAAAGCTCCACTGCATCAGCATTTTGAATTATCCAGTAGCTCAGTACTTTGTGCTGACAAACTGTGACCTAAAATCATTAAACCGATGACCGGGGAACCACACGACCACTTCTACCTCCGTCTCGATTTAAAAACAAAACAAAATAAATATTTCAACCTCGGACTCGATGAAGAAAAAAAAACCTGAAATGAATTAAATCAAAGTCTCTATGGACAGACCTCGCTTCTCAGTTAAATAAATACCGCCTCTTCATTAAGCAAAAAACAGCCGCCATTTAAAAAAAATGATCAGCCCACCCACATACAAAATCAGAGCCAATAAAACATCACGCTCCAAACGTACTCACACTGAAACACTCCTTACTGTGCAACGACAAAAGGTACATCACAAAAAAATCCCCAATATTTTACAAAAAAAAACACTAAATAAATATGAAACAAAATAAATACTGCTAACACATAACCATAACTCTATTGCATAAATGGAATATGCAATGGGAAACTCAATTAAATAAATGATTTATGTGCACTTGAGCAATTTGACCTCGGACACCACACTCATGGCTTACGCCGCTCGTGAGGTTACTCGAGGTCAAACTACTCTTGTGCATGAATCATTTATTTAACTCTTATCATTGCATATCCCTTATATATATATATATATATATATATATATATATATAAAATAGAAAAACAGTAGTCTTTTCAAAGTATCAATTTTGCAATCCTTCAGCATGACTTATGTTTCAAATTACATCTCTTTTGATCTCATGCTGTACCCTCCCTCACACAGGCTTCACAGGGACATTTATAACCTTGCACCCCTGTGTAATAATCTAGGTTCCTCTTCCAACATCATAAACCTTGTTTATGATTTCTCTCTTAATAAAATTAACTTGAACAAGTCTGTAATTAACTCAGACAAACAGGATCCTTGATTAAAGTCTTCCATGGAACACATTGTCTCTAAAAACAGAGTGTGTGTGAATTCACATGCTGTCAGCATGTCCCTCATGGCTTCCATCTCTCAGCTGAAATCCGGGGGGGTGAGTGAGGTCACTCCTAGAGCATTTGATTTTCAGCAGGAGACATTCAGTAATACATTTTATATTAAAAAGAAATTATACAGCACTCAGAATTGGCTGTCTATGTCACACCTTGTGCTACTCAGAGGCTGCCATAATCTCAGCTATAACCAGAAGATGTTACCCCACCATTTATGATGTACCTGAGCAGGAAATAGAGATGCATATTGAATTCTCAATTTTACAGTATCAGATTCAATCATATTGAACAATTGTTCGTCTGTAATCATGATTTGTTGCAATGATAACCTGCATCTGATATGCCATATATAAAATTTGCAGCATGCCAATATTAACCAAATCATCTGTCGATCATATGTTGCCCATCTATGAGGTAAACCCCTCAACTATAATTATCTGTGGTAATAGTCTTAAAGGAAGAAGCAGACTATTTTTACCACAAAATATTCCAAACATTATCAATATAGGGCAGTCAAAACATAGGTGGGACATTGTTTTAATAGTGGTTGTACAGGTTGATCTAGGGCAATAACATTCTTCAGTTCCCTTTTGTTTCAAGTTCCCTTTTACATTCAGCTTCCCGTGCAGAGATAGCCAAGTCACATCCCATATCTGAGGGGGGATATGAGAGGAAGTAAGCATTTTGCCAATAGAGTCTCTTTCTGTTTGGTGTCAACCACCAAAATGTGTTTGCTCTTTGAAATATCTACGCATTACATAGTTATTTACTTCCTTCCTTTGAAATGTGAGAAGTTGTTGTTTTGACAACATCCATGATTTGATTTTGCCAAAACAGTCTTAAAATGTTGCGGCAATGTCAAAAGGGATTACATTATATAAAGGCCATACTTGTAGAATTGGATCTAAAACATCGCGTACCATGGTATCCACAGTCTACTCTAACTGAGGGGAAGGGGTCTAAAGTTAATAATGACAAACATAGAAAAGAAAAAAGGAATAGGATTTATTGTCTTCAGTCCACCCTGACATTTGTCTAGAAACAGAATGCCTTATTTTATAGAGTTCAACCTACTCCCCCAAATACATTTAAAAAAAGCATCCGTACATTTTAGTTTCTGGTTGTTTTGATAGAGTAAATATACATCTCAGATTAAGGAAAGAGGCCAACAGATAGGTTTTGGCCATGTATACTCTTTTTAATTTGGACATTCTCCAGTGGTTCCAATTATTAACTTTATCTTGTGCCTGAGTCAGTTGAGTCTGCCAGTTAAGAAGGGCCATATCCCTCTGTCCAAAAAGAACACCTAAAATAGAAAAAGGTTCTCATATCACTGGAATATTAAGAATAGAATGATGAGTATATCCACTATCTCTTATCAGTAAGCATTTACCCTTGTCATAATTTATTGTGGAGCCTGAAGTATTAGTAAATTCAGTCAGTATTGTGCCCACATGGACATAGGAATCTGCATCAGCCATTATGAAGCAAACATTATCAGTGTAGGCAATAGTTTTAATTTCAGGGTCCGTACTAGAAAATGACAGGCCTGAAATAGTTTGAGTAAGGTTTATCTTCCTGATCAGAGGGCCTAGAGTCATGATATATAATAGGGGGACTTATTGGGCACCCCTGTCTAACTCCCCTGCCCACTTTAAACTTGGCTCCCAGCCATTCATTACAATAAGGTAGTACTACTGTATTTTTATAGCATGCCTGAATCTATGCAATGAAGCGGGGGGGGAATACCATAATGGACAGAGAGTCCCATAGATATTGGTGCGATACTTTATCAAAGGCTTTGACCTGAACGATAGAGAATAAGAACCCCGACAGGTCACCTTTTTGCCCTCTTGCCATAATCTCTCTTATTAAAATAAGGTTATTATAAATAGGTCTACCTGGGATGGTACATGATTGGGAAAGGTGAATAATCAAAGAAGCTGCTAGTGCTAATCTGTTACTTAAAAGTTTAGTGAAAATTTTAAAATCAGCATTAAGTAGTGTGATGGGTCTCCAATTAGATAATAAGCTTCTATCTCCAGCTTTCTACATGAAAACTAATAATCCAACATTCAAACTTTCTGTAATTGTGGCGGAATTTAACATTTAATTAAAAAAAGACACATGCTCCTCCAATAGTTTTGAAATAATATGCTTATATATCTTGTAGGGTAAACCATCACTCCCTGGGGCTGACCCAGTTTTTAATACTGAGATGACTCCTAAAAGTTCCTGCTTGGGAATTGGTTGAACTAGGGTTTGTTGATGTTGTCTAGATAGAATAGGAACAGCACACGTCCTCAACCAACTGAGTCTGGTGGAATCCAGAGTCTGGGTTTCTTTAAACAGTTGGCTAACATGGTTATGTAATTCTTGCAAAATTTCTGATTTTTTTGTAAGAATTTTGTAGCGATAATAGAGATAAATTTCTTCTGTTGTTGTGTCTGGCAAAAATGGAAGGAGTTCACAAAATCCTGCTTACCCTGTGTCCCAAACCATTGATCTAATTCTAGAGACTTCAGCCTATTATATTGTATATCAGCCATTTTGTGTTTGATCTCAGTAATATGTGCAGATAAGTCTATGTCAGAGGTGCACTGGAGAGACTGTAGTGTGTGTAATTGTTGTTTATATGATTTGCATTGTTCCATTTTCTGTTTCCCATTTAGTTTACCAATCAATTGGAAGTATTCCTGTATGTCCCGCTAGGTGTTTTCCCACCACTTCAGGGGGGGAATCGTATAAAAAATGCACAGATTGTCTTACATCTAATAGGTTGTTAAAACCTTGTACGGTTACTGGAACAGTTAGAAGACTTTGATTCATTCTCCAGTATCCACGACCTCTTCCGATTTTCTCATAGTTCGAGACAGTTAGTGTTAATAAAGCATGGTCAGAGGATGCTACTAGTAACACAATAGTGCTTTTAATCACTAGACTGTCCAGAATGAACCAGTAGTCTATCCTTGTGGAGTTACAGTATTACTTCTAAAATATGTTTTTGGTAGGGGATATCTCCAATTTCAAAGGTATCTATTAACCCTGTTTGAGCTAGTAAATTATTTAAATATGAAACATCACAATACATTTTGGAGGTTTTGAGGCCCCTGTCTGTTAAATATCTACTGCAATTGAAGTTACCTCCCAGCAATATATATTTAGATGTAAATAAAAAGGGTAACAGAGCTTGGAATTAATCAATCCTAGCGGCCTTTGTTTGAGAGGTGTAGACATTGATAAAATGAAATTCCACATTTTGTAGTGCAATATCTAATAACAGAAACCTCCCAGGGAGAATGTCTGCTGTGTGTTCACTTTTGCTGCAGGGTTATTTACACAAATACCCACCCCACCCCACTACATGGATCTGTACCAATAGATCAGTGTGTATTACCCCATACCCAGGCTTGGCGTGCCTCTTGGATTTGTGTAACTGAATGTAACCAGATGTCTTGGAAAAAAATTATATCAAAACAAGTATTCTCAAACTGAGCAAACATCAGTGTACGTTTTCTTTCAGGTTTTATACTGTTTACATTCATTGAGGCTACTGCCAAGTCATATAAAGGCTGGTTCATCAGTATAAGTTAATCACCATTTTTGTTTATACCACACTCTAGTACCCATCCCCTTACTTATTTGTTTGGGATCAGTATCATCAGGGGGTAGTTCTCTGTCTGATCCCGCATCTTGTTGTGATGAGTACAATGAGGCAGAGTCTGATTCAGTGTCCCTATCTGTCCCCTCTTCCTGTAACACACTGTATTTATTCTGGGTAGGCACAGGTTCTATCCGTGTTTTTCTTTTGTCAGGCCCTGTCTTCCTATGCCCACCTTTTTTCATTACCACTCGGTATGTGTCCTCAGAGGGATGGAGGGGGCATAGACGGAGTACTAACAGAAACTGCAGGAGGGGCAAGGTCCTATTCAGGTGTAACGAGAAACACTTCAGGCTCCGAGCTTGCTAACGGAATGAGTGGGTCTGAAGTATCTCATGTAGGAGCCGGTGCCACCACCACAGAGGCCATATCTCTCCTTTGGGAAGAAGAGGTTTTGGGGGAACAGAGGTTGCAATTTTCACAGCTGTATTAATATAAAAATCTTGAATCCCATAATCAGCATCAGAAGTATTATGGGCCACCCAGGGGCAATCTGCAAAAGAATGAACCCCTTCACATAAACAACATCTTAACGGGTTTCTACAATAAAACACGGAATGTCCCACCTCCTCACATTCTGCACATTTTACAGTTTCACAAGTACGACTTAGATGCCTAGGAGATCCACACTTATAGCAATGTTGAGGCTAACCAGGATAAAAAATAAACCCTTTATCCCTTCCTAAGTAGAAACAATTAGGGAGACGTTGCAACCCTGTGCCATCTTGAAACAGATTAATCTTAAATTGCCACCCTCCTTTCCAAAAACCCTCTGTTTCAAAGATTGGTTCAGGATTGCCCTGGATTTTACATTTTTTCTCAAGCCAAAAAAATGACAAGACTGTTATAACTTTAAATGTTTGTTTGGTGAGAGGTTTGGCTTGGAAATGTTCCCAGGCTGGATTTGTCTTTAAGTTGGCATATTTTATCCAGAGTCTATCTAGGAGAGCTGGTGAACGAAAGCTAATGTCATAGGTATTCTCTCCATGGGTGTGAATCAATGCGTAGACCTCGGAGGGGAAAAAAACCCAAAGACTGTTTTAATAAGGTCTTCCCAACATAAAATCTGTCTGGCATATCTTCTTGTCTGCCTAGACACCACAGAAGAACAGCATTGCATCTCTTCGCTAGCTCCACCAATTGTTTAAACAGGCTAGCATATGTAGGTGCAGTTATCTCATTTTCTGAGAAACCCCCTAAATTTTCAGAAGTGTTAGTATTGTCTATAGCAATAGGGGCCTCCATAGTGACATCCCCAGTGGTTATTTGAGGTTGATCCCCAGGGTCTGGCAGGCCTGAAGGCACATCAAAAAATTAATCTCCCATAGGTGTATCAAGAGGGGAAAAGGATATATTACCTTCAGCATCGTTTCTATCAATCATTCATGGTAAATCCTCATTCGGAAGTGTTCCTCCAGAAATGTCCTGTCCGGAAGATGAATGGACCAAAACTACTGGTGTGTTTGGCTGGGCTGAAACAGCTGTACCCAGTAAAGGAATGGCCGGGTCTGGAATACAGAATCCATCGTCCCACTGTAGCCATTCAGAACCACTCAAGGCTTTCTCAGCCGACCAGCTGGCATCTGTGAGTAATATGGAAGAGCCATGTAGTCTTTCTGGGTTGCTAGGTGGTGGCTCTTAGGAGCTCGGAGCTCCAGTAAACACAAAAACATGTGTGACCTGTTCCACTGATGAACTACATGAGGCAGATTGAATTATCTTTTTCTCTTCTTCTAGCTGTTGTTTGGCTGTGATTTATTCCTGTTGTGCTTGCTGAAACAATTCTTCCTTCTCCAAAAGCTCCCATTGGAGCATTGTTTCCTGGTGTCACAAATCCGGTGTTACGATCGCTGATGCTGGCCGGTTGGGGCGACCACCCATCCACTTTCTGTGGTGTCTACAGCACCTAGTTTTCCAGCAGTGATCTCCAAAGTCTGATTGCAGTCACCCATCTCTGTGGTGCTGCTCTTCATACCTCCTCCTCCCTCATCATCCTTAGGGCACTGGCCAGAGTCATCCATCTTGCTTCCTGAAGACAAGTGCCCCCTGCAGCAACAGTAGGGGAATTTCCCTGGTGTCCTAGCAAAATGTCCCCCATTCAGTAAAAATACCACCACCAGCTTAATCTGGTTCAATATGTTAGTCTGCATCTGTATCCCCCCAACCCCTGGATGCAGCTGAAAATCATCAGAATTGCCTAGCCTTCCTTTCCCGGTCAACGGGGCTGGCTTTAGGGTTTGGGGGGCCCCAAGCTGGATTAGTGAAGTCATGGGGGCCCACCTACTTTGCCCATGATCCACCCATATGTTTGACAGTAGCCCATATGTGCACTATTTTATTTTATTTTCAGTACAACTAGTGGTATATTTAAATTTCTTAGGGCAGATAGCCGTTTTACCCCTTGGGCTTTTCTTCCTGTCCCATCCAGTGCTGCCCACCTGCCGCTTATTGACTGGGTCATATAGCTTGGTAAGGAATTTCATGACATCAAATGAGGCCACATCAGAAGGAGCAGCACAGCTCTTTATTGCTGTTTTAAGATGATAATAGATTTGAAAAATATTAAAAAATTCATAATGTAAATTGCTCAGGTTGAGGGTCCTGCAGGCTTCGCTGGTGCCTAAAATCAGCTATGCTGGTCAACAAAAACAAAATAAATAAACATCTCAGTATGCAGATTGTCTGTAGTCTGTTTCTTTTGGTGATTTATGAATTTTGTGGATTTTACTATCTCTGTGTCCCTACTTTTGTGTGATGCTGATCCCATGGATTTCTGTAAAATGTTTGAATTGGAATTCTGCAGCCCAACAGCCTCAGGGAACTGGCACTATATAAATACATTTATCTTGCCTTTCCTATGCAAAATTAAAGACAGCAAAACTGTGAGTTTCAAGAGAATAATTCAATCTTGTGGTTTATGGAACATTATAAACCAAGGGAGTGCTCAAAACCACTCGGAGTGCTCTTTCCCTCTGCGCATGAGACACTTATTGTGTGAACAGTGTCTCATGTACAGCTGGCCCTGGAAATGGACACGTTCAGGGTAGTTTTCTAAAACTGTAATATGTAATTGATCTATCTTGATCAGTAATGTATTAATACTACTGCTGAGACCATGTTTACTGTTGTAAGAGTGGTTTCACATCCTTAGGGTGTCAGAACCACTCACCTTCAGTTTGTGGTTCTCATACCCTAAGAAAGTATGTGTGACCACTTTTACAACTGTAAGAGTGATCTCAGTGGTGGTATTAATATACAAGATATCCCTCACCCCCACTAAGTCATTTCCTTGAAACTCACAGTTGGCTGTCATCATCTAATAACAAGGGACTACAGGGAATGTGACATAAGGATTTATGGGATTTCCTGTTGTAATCATTACCTTTGTACTGTCTAATACTCATTTGTTGATTCCAAGTCATTTCTGGGGGATCCATTTGAAACACTGAACCTTGGTTTCCCAAGTTACATTTACCCAACACAAAACACCCAAAACACAGTTGCCCAAAACCCTAAATTTACCCGTGGCGGAGTTTGTTATAAAAGTAAGGGGGTGCAGGGGCGAAGCCCCCCACATTGGGAGGTGCAGGGAGGGGAAGCCCACTGAAACATTAAATTAACTCCGCCATGGGGAATTTTTTGTTGTTGGGCAACTGTGCTTAGGGCTTTTCGTGTTGGGTTGCTGAAACGAGGAAGACCGAGTTTCAGATTTCATAATATATCCATTTCTGGAACAGTGGATTATAGCTCAGCAAACTTAACAATGCAACACCCAAATAATAAAATGAAAATTATGAAGCTACAGTGAAGACATGATTCATAGATTAGGTATGGCATGGAATGTGATAATGCCATTGATGTAGAGTGGGGGGAGCTATGTACATGTGACCCACTGCCTATTAATGGATAAGTGCTAAATGTGCAGAGCTCCAAGTGTCTGTAATTAAGGAACAAGCAGTGACATCTCTACAAACTGCAAAAATGTAATATTTATACACAATGCTTCTTGCATTTCATACCTTGCATGTACTGTACAAATCTCCCCTCTTTCTTTGTTACTAAGGACAGCTGCTTGAAAAATAGGATCCTTGTCCCTCAGACTTTATCAACTCCTGATGCCTGTCAACATGTGGTTATCCAGAGTCTGCCCATATGTGCACTATTTTATTTTATTTTCAGTACAACTAGCGGTATATTTAAATTTCTTAGGGCAGATAGCCGTGTTACCCCTTGGGCTTTTCTTCCTGTCCCATCCAGTGCTGCCCACCTGCCACTTATTAACTGGGTATTTAGCTTGGTAAGGAATTTCATGACAACAAATGAGGCCACATCAGAAGGAGTGGCACAGCAAAACTGCAAGCAGTGACATCTTTACAAACTGTAAAATGTAATATTTATACACAATGCTGCTTGTATTTCACACCTTGCATGTACAAATCTCCCCTCTTTCTTTGTTACTAAGGACAGCAGCTTGAAAAATAGGATCCTTGTCTCAGACTTTATCAACTCCTGAAGCCTGTCAACATGTTGTTTTCACTCCTCTGTTTATGAAATAAGCAATAATACATGACAATGTATGCAACATAATATGGTATTCTCCCACTTCAGGTGTGTTGTGAGACATGAGGCCATAGGCCAAGTGGCTTCAACCACCTGAGAAAGGATGATATCCCATGATACTGCACACTTTGGAGTGCATTATTGTGATTATGAAATTGATTCATTTTTGCATTAATAAAAAAATTAAAAGGTTAGTTGTAAGTATAGTTTATAATTTTTGTTGACTGAGGGCATGACCTTTTTGATGATATATGACATGAACTGTTTGCTGATTTATCGCATAAAAAGCTACTTCTAAACTGGAATTATGTACAAAGATATCCTGGCTGAATGTGGTATCAGCCAATCAGATGTGAGCATGCTGACCATCAATTTTTATAACCACAAAGGGTTGCCATGGAAATGATTCTGTTGTGACAAGCAGGAGATTGTGACATCATGTGTAGGTAAGCAGCAGGAGCAGATGAAGCTCAAAGGAAAAGGGAGTAACACCTTTAATTTCCTTAGCTGCACTGTAACTTCATTGCAGCTGCAATGCAGTTACATATAACAAACATGTAACTACAGTGTAATTACCCCTATTGCGTGTAATTACTGATTAACTATCCTGGATCATGTTGCCATCTGACTGTTGGTGAGTGATCGCATCTAATGATTGCTCACTGACAGTCAGGCGATGGCCAGCCAAGGAGGTTTTGGGCCAGTCACCATCAATGTCATTAAGTATTGACGGCTGAGATGAGATGGGGCAGTGGGTCCTGAGCAGGCAGGTCGGGGGAGTTGTCAGCTCTTTGGGCGACTGCTATACACCAGAGAATATGCTTATAAGAAAAATCATGGGTGACTGGGGGATGAGGACTACTAGAAAGTAAGGGAATATGCTTAAGAGACACAGCAAGGGTGATCGTGGGTGGATCACTAAACACCAGGAAAAATGCTTAAGAGAAACAGCGTGGGCACTCAGGGCAGGGACCAGTAGACATCAAGAAGCATGCTTACAAGAAGCAGCATGGGTGATCTGGATTGGGGGCCCACTAGATGCCAGGGAATATGCTTAAAAGAAACAGGATGCGTGATCATAGTGAGGCAACCACTAAATATCAGAGACTTAGCTTAAAGATACAGAACGGGCACATTGGGTGATGCACAGCAACTAATGACCCCTTAGCACCTTGCATTCCCAGTGGGTTCATTAACATGCTAGAGCTGAATGTAGCCCACAGGAGCCCTGGTGCTATTCTGCTAGGGCTGCACTATCTCCAATGGGCTTTCTTGTGGGTCAGTTTCAGCCATGGGCTGCGTTAACACAGTCCATAGTCACTATCTGCTGTGCTGGCATGGCCCTATATTCAGATAGTTACATGCACCAGCTGGAGTATGCTACCCGAATATCACCCCACACCGACCATTCACTAACTGCTTATTAGGACTCCTGTCTGTACTTCACATATGGGTGGCTTTTAAATTTCAAAACAAATTTGAGAAGGTTATGAACCAATTTTTCAGGTCATTACTTGGGACGGCTAAATCTGTCCCAGCACTTTATATAACAGCTAAACTGAACAAAATTAAATTATTTAATTTTGCTCCAATGAGACAGGTAGCATTTTGGAGTAAAATCACATATAATCAGGACAGATTCCCTATACTGCAGGTGTTTGAAAGAAAAGGTGAAGTATTATTATGAGCGTTTTGTAGGAAAATGGATTACTTGTTCATACAAAAGCTTGAGCATGATAGATTTAACTTATTTGTGGGACATATCTTTAAAAGGAATTGTAATTAGTGGTTGGAGATACTATGCTAGGGTTTTTAAATCTAAACTTAATGAATGTCTGTAAATCAGCTGATTTGTCAGAAATTATGAACTCAAAATGTTGTCTTTGGTATCGTGATATTAAAGAGTACCATACTTGCGAAAAATATTTTTACCTGCTGGAGCAACGCAGCTTGTAATAACACGTCTTAGGTTTGGACTCTTCCTTACTAAATTGCTGGAATATGAATAGGTATAAAGATAAGAAAATAGACTGCAATTTACCAAAGAAGCTCTTGGAAAGATTGATTGGTCAGTATGATGTCTTTGAGGATGAATATTTGCTTCATATAGTGAATCCTCAAGATAAGGGAACTGCCTTCTGTGGTGTGCAATGCTTTAAAGTTGTTCAGAGAATAAGGAAAAAAAATGTACAGATATTGTAAAAATATATTTCATAGATTCATAGAGGAAGCCGGCAGATAAGGGCCACATGGCCCACTTGGTCTGACCATCAAAGCCCCAAGTAGTGTCTATCTGCTGTGGGGCCCTCAACCTGTCCCTCCCACCCCCAGTATACCCATGTACTTACCCCATGCATGTTTGAACTGTTGTTATTGCCACTCCCACCTCCTCCTCTGGCAAACTATTATAGTCATTCACTGCCCTCTCAGTGAAGAAAAACTTTCTCACATTACCCCGGACACTGCCTCTTTAAAAATGATGTTTCAGTGCCGGCCCATTGGTTCAGTGGCAGCCCTACCACTCGCAACACCGATGACCTGGGTTCAGGAATGATTATGAGTCATCGGAGGCTATCCGGGGGGGCAGGAAGATCAAGCATCCCTGAGCGCAATCTCCTTCTCTGAGTAGGGAGAGCAGCCAGTTCTGGTACAATACTGCCACCTGGGTGATGACAGGTGGAAGTGTCATAAGAAGCAATGTATCGGGTGGGGAGATGCCTTTGGTGATGCACTACATGTTTGCATGCTAACTTGTGCACACCTCTATACCACTGTCCCATGGAGACAAACACATCAGAGTGAAAAGACCAGGCAAAGCAGAATGAAGGATCCAAACATTTGCAGGTCCCATACAGATGACAGGACCTTCTCCAAAAACTGGATTTGTTCCTTGACAGGGATAGGATGACCTGCCAACCTTACCTCAGCTGTGGAGGAAGACTGGAGATTTAGCTAAGTTCCTGGCATGTTGGGTGACAGAGCTCGGGGGGGGGGGGGCTCAGATAGAAACATAGAAACATAAAACATAGAAGTTGATGGCAGATAAGGACTGCAAGGCCCATCCAGTCTGCCCATTTCTTTTTCTACCTTATGAATGTGCCATCAGCCTTTGCTCTGTCAATGGCCTATTTATTCATATTCATCTGTATTGCTCCTTTATGCTTGTCCCATGCCTGTTTGAGGCCCTGCACTGTATTCATATCCACCACTTCCTGAGGTAGGCCATTCCATGCATCCACCACCCTTTCTGTGAAAAAGAACTTCCTCACATTACCCCTTAATTGGCCTCCCTCTAATCTTATGTTGTGTCCTCTTGTCCTGCTATTTTTCTTATATTGCAACATGTTAGACTCTTTCACCTTGTTAATGCCCTTAAGGTGTTTGAATGTTTCGATCATATCACGTTTCTCTCTCCTTTGCTCTAGGGTATACATGTTGAGCTCCATTAATCTGTTCTCATATGTTTTCTGATGCAGTCCCTGCACCATTTTGGTTGCCCTTCTCTGGACTGCCTCAATTTGGTTAATGTTCTTGTGAAGCTGTGGCCTCCAGCACTGCACACATTACTCCAGATGGGGCCTAACCAGTGTTTTTTAAAGAGGGATTATTACCTCCCTCTTACAACTTGTGATACCCCTACTAATTCACCCCAACATCCCCCTAGCCTTACCTACTGCTTTAGTGGTCTGCTTGGATGATTTCAGGGCATCTGTGATGATGATGCCCAAGTCTTTCTTGCCTTGTGACTGCCAGCAACTTCCCTCCCAGTCTATAGATGGCTTCAGGGTTTCTCTTCCCTATGTGCATGATCTTGCACTTCTTTGCTTTAAACCCCAGTTGCCACTCTTCCGACCATTTTGCCAGTTTATCCAGATCTCTTTTCATTCTGCCCACCCCATCTGGATCATCTACTGTGTTGCAGATCTTGGTGTCATCTACAAATAGACAAACCTTACCCTCCAGTCCACCTGCAATGTCACTGATGAAGATATTGAAGAGGACTGGCCCTAGGACTGACCTCTGAGGTACTCCACTTGTGACTTGCATCTCTTCTGACTGTATACCATTTACCACCACTCTCTGTTTCCTGCCCATCAACCAGTTTGCCACCCAGTTTACCAACTTCTGACCCACCCCAAGCCTACCCAGCTTATTAATCAATCTTCTATGTGGAACAGTATCGAAAGCTTTGCTGAAGTTAAGGTAGACAACATCAACTGCTCCCCCTTGGTCCACCACTCTGGTTACCCAGTCAAAGAAATCTATGAGATTAGTTTGACAGGACCTTCCTGTTGTAAACCCATGCTGTCTTGGATCCTGTGCTCCTATGGATTCCAGGTGTTGCACTATCCTTTCCTTAAGGAGTGCCTCCATAATCTTGCCCACTACTGAGGTAAGACTTAATGCTCTGTAGTTCCCTGCCTCCTCCCTGCTACCACTCTTGTGGAGCGGGATCACATGAGCCCTTTTCCAGTCTTCTGGGACCTCTCCTGTGCTCAGAGACTCACTAAACAGTTCTGATAATGGCTCTGCTAGTTCCACCCTTAGCTCCTTTAGTACCATGGGATGTATGCCATCAGGTCTCATTGCCTTGTCCACCCTGAGCTTATCGAGCTCTTGTAGGACCCTTTCTTTTGTGAAGGGACTAGTGCACACCTCCCTCCCCCGTGTCCATGGTGCTGAGCTGTGGGCCCTACTCTACCTTCTCGTCAGTAAATACTGAGCAGAAGTATCTATTTAGGATAGATGCTTTTATATGGTCCTCCTCCTCACACTGCCCCTTATCCCCTTTGATCTTAGG
Source organism: Neoceratodus forsteri (assembly GCA_016271365.2). Taxonomy (NCBI): domain Eukaryota; kingdom Metazoa; phylum Chordata; order Ceratodontiformes; family Ceratodontidae; genus Neoceratodus; species Neoceratodus forsteri. Next base: position 145,518,807 of record CM028133.1, on the reverse strand, counting down.
AAATACCCCCTCTGGACTTTCTCCTTTCGCTAATGTATCTATAGAAAGTCTTGTCACCTTCTTTTACTGTTTGTGCTAGTGTTTCCTCAGTTTGGGCCTTTGCCTGCCTTACTGCCTTCCCTGCTTCTCTTACGGAAGTTTGGTATGCCTCCATATCTTCATCCCGCTGCATTCCCTTATATTTCCTGAAGGCCAGCCTTTTGGCTCTGACCTTTTCTGCTACTGTTTTTGAGAACCAAAGTGGTTTCCTTCTTCTTCTTTTGCAGTTCCTTTTCTCTCTAACATAATGGGATGTTGCTTCAAGTATTGCATCCTTAATGCCTGCCCACTTTGCCTGTACCCCCTCACCTGTATTTCTTTTTGCCAGGGCTAGCTTAACTCTGTTGGCCATCTTATCAAAGTCAGCTCCTCTGAAGTCCCATATTTTTGCCATGGAATGGGATGATTTAGTTCTAGTGGCCAAATTGAACCATACCATGTGATGTTCTGTGGTCCCCAGGTGTCCTTCTACCTGGAGATCTGTGATCCTTTCCCTGTTAGTCAGTACTAGATCTAGGATAGCCTTGTCTCTTGTGGGTTGTTGTCCGAGATGTTTGAGGCTTTCCCCCTGCAGGGAATCCACTATGTGTCTAGTTCTGGCAGATATTGCTGCTGGTATTGACCAATCTGTATCTGGCATGTTGAAGTCTTCATTTATCAGAACCTCCCCTTTAGCTGTCATGTTTCGTATATCTTCTAACAGTAATGTGTCTATGTCCTCCCCCTGGTCTGGAGGCCTGTAGACAACCCAGTTTTTATGGCTGTCCCATTTCCTGTTTCCAGGGTGACCCACAGTTCTTCTGGCTCCTTATGTATATTCTGAATTTCTGTAGATTTGATATTTTCATTGACATAAAGGGCCACTCCATGCCCCCTTTTTGCACCTTAGTCTTTTCTGAACAGTACATAGCCACTTACTGAAGTCTCCCAAGTGTGCTTACTGGTAAACCATGTCTCACTAATGGCTACTATATCCAGTTTAGCCTCTGTCATTATTGTCTGCAGGTCTGGGATCTTGTTTTCCAGCCTGCGAGCATTTGTGAACATGATTTTCCATTGGTAAGATTTCCGTGTGTTAGTTGTTGGGCGAGGTCTGGCGTTTCCCCTGTGCGTCGTATGAGGAGCTGGACCTTTTTCCTTACCTGGTGATGCAAATGAACTACAAACATTCTGAATTCCTGTTTGACCACTAGCTGAGGGGGGAAGGGTGTTCTTCCCATTCGACGTATTGGGTGCTACACCCCTCTCCCCATTTGCTAGTTTAAATATTCTGCAAAGATGTCAAACTTCTGCCCAAATGCACTGACTCCTTCCTTAGTCAGAAGCAGTTCATCAAATTTAAAGAACTTTCACTCCCAAAACTGTTGCCAGTTCCCTACAAATTTGTGTCCTTTTTCCTGGCACCAGCCCTTGAGTTACATATTTAGCTCCCCTATCTCCCTTTCTCTGACCTTCCATCCATCTTCCCCCCTCTCTCAGACTGGCAGGATCTCAGAGAAGGAGATGCCGGACGAAATGGATGATAGTTTGTCACCCAGTCTGGTCAGGTGTTCCTTGGTCTCCACAACTGACTGGCTGGTGAGATAATTAGTCCCTGTGTATACCAGGACATAAATGTTTTCTTCTGCTTCCTGTACAAGTTTAGAAATGCTGCCAGTGTCTCTCCACGCTGATGTACATGGGAGACATCTGACCATTTCCCCGGGCTGGAGATAGGTATCAACTCCCCGAATCACAGAGTCTCCTATGATCAGAAGTTTTTTTGATTTCCTTTTTGCTTTTTTTTTGTTTTGGTTCCTGTTTTGGGCAAGTTTTGTTGTGCTAGCTCTTGTGCTGCAGTGTCCTGCTCTGCACTGTCCTCTGCCCCTTGTTTGATTTCGGAGATAGAGGCAGATACCTGTTTGTAGTTTTTATATGGTTTGTGGAGATGATATGTTGGAGAGCACCGGGTGATGGGGCACCCAATTTGCCCCTCCTAACCACCTGCCAACCTCCTGGACCAACTACCCTCTGCGGTCTAGGTTCTTCTGTTGGATGTTGGGGAAATGGCGGGCATTTCTTATAATATAATTCCTCCTGAATATGCGATTTGAGGTGTGCAGTCTCTGCCCATGCTGCCTGGAGCTGAGCCCTTAGATTTCCAATGGTCCAGCATGTAGGACAGTGTCCTAAATCCTATAAAAGTGCCCTTCTGAAAAGTGTCCCACAGTACCTGCAGTTAATAATATCCATTCCAGATAAGTTGCTGGGTTTATAACCTGGTCAGAGCAATTAGAAGGAGGAAAATGAAAGCAAAAGTTTGATTTTATGTTTTGTTTGTTTTTGTATAACTTGTCATAACAAGTTAAAGTACTTGTGCCCCTGTAAATGAGGTCACTGTGTGGATACTCTCTGATCCACCCCTTTCTGTTTTGCTACGTGAAATGTCACAACTGTGCTACCCTATAAAAGGAGTGTAGCGTGGGGTGGATGGGGATGGGGATGGGTGGCTGGGCCCTTCCCCTACTGAAAAAGAAGAACCATGGACAAAAGAAACAACAAGGTAAGAGCAGAAACAATCAGCCAGCAACAAATGCAGTAGCCCTGAAAGCTTATCCTAATGACAGATAAAACTGTAAACCTGTAAACACCACCGGTAATAATTTCACGGAAGATGTACCCTGTAAGAAATAATTTGCTACAGAGAAAAATAAAGCAGTAACAGAAGATATACCTTGCAAAATACAATTTGAATCAGAAGATTGAAGCAGTAATCTGTAAGCACACACCTGTAGGCACACCCTGTAATAATGCAGCAGAAGGTATACCCAGCAACAACAATTTGAATCAGAGAAAAATAAAGTAATACAATGTTAGTAATATAATGTGGGCCTGTAGTGGAGGAGCATTAAGAAATTAACAAAAATAAATAAATAAAAATGATGTTACAAATGATAGAAACTGTGCATATGTCACTCATTTTCTATAATGACTTTAAATGATATATGTATCTATGTGTAATATTTATAATACTAGATTGTCATGACTATTTAGTCGATCAATAAACTTTGAAATGAATTGATTGGAGCAATTGAAAAAATAAAAAAATGTTCAGCCCTTTCCCATTATGTAGCACAGTATCTCTATCTCCCCTGCTCCCACAGACGTGTAATAAACAAGCATTTGTCAATGCCAAATGTTTGCTTGCTGGCATTAGCAGGGGAAGTGCAGAAGTTAGACAGATGCAGTATAGCACTGAAGTATTGAACTGACGCCAACTCCACCCTTACCCTGCAGAGATGGACAGGCATTGGGGTGTGCCTTTGGGTTGTTGCCATGATGGTCATGACATTTCACCTCATCCTACCCTTCAGACACTGACAAGTGTTGAGGCATGCCTTGGGGTGTTTGGGCTTTACATTCACCTCATTCCATAAGGAAATATGCTGAAATGGGTGCAGTATAGGAGAATGGGGTGAACTCTGGGGGCAAAGGGTCCAAGGCACACCTCGATGCCTGTCACTGGCTGCAGCGTGGAGAAGGAGGTGGAATGGCATGAGCATTACTGTTGACAATTCCAAGTCACAACCCTGATGCCTGTCAGTCCTTACAGGGTAAGGTGTTATGGTTGAAAACCCTAATGCCTTGGGCATTTCTTGATATTTTTATTCCAAGTTTCCCCCATGGGCTTTTTGTGACCCCACCACGTGAACAGTGACATTATCAGTTCATTAGGTGAAAGGTGATTTTGCACAGCAACTGCGCCATTTGGCACCACAGGTGTGAAAACACATTTTGAACAGGATGTGAAAAGTGACAGGTGTACTTGAGGAGGTGTAAAAAATGGCATTGTTGAAAATCTGGAGTGAAAATATAAAAAAACTGGTGAAGTCACGAGAGTGCGTAGAAACTGCACAATGTACATCCGTAATGTAATTGGGGATTTTTTTACAGCAGATTTTCAACATAGGCATTTTGGGACCTCCGCTCATGAGCAGTGTCGTAGTGATTTTCTTAATCTGTCTCTAACACTATTCTGCATCAGAAGTGCAAAAACACATTTTGACCAGGGTGTGAAAAATGACAGCTGTACTGTTCATTAGGAGGCGTTGAAAAATGTCAGTGTTGAAAATCTAGAATGAAAATATTACAAATTCATGAGCTTAGAAGGGTGTGTGGAAATTGTGCAATGCACGCTCATAACACAGTCATTTTATGGACTTTTGTCACCAAATTTTCAACATAGGCATTTTAACACCTCTGCTCATGAACAGTGTCACTGTGATTGTCTTATGTGTCTCAAACATTGATTTCGCACATAGACCATGCCAACGTGCGCTACATGTGCGAAAACACATTTTGGATGAGATGTGAAAAATGACAGCATAAGGAGGTGTGGTAAAATGGCAATGTTGAAAATCTGGAATGAAAATATGAAAAATTCTCAAAGCTATGAGTGTGCATAGGAACTGCACAATGCACACTCATAAAACAGTCATTTTGTGGAATTTATTCACCAAATTTTCAACATAGGGTTTTTGGGGGCCTACCTCATGAACTGTGACACTGTCATTTCGTTACTCGGTCCCAAAAGGTGGTTCCGCATAATGACCCCAAAATCACCTTTCAGGACTGAATAACAAAATGACAGTGACTGAGTTCATGAGGTGGGGTCCCAAGAACCCCATGTTGAAAAATGAGTGAAAATATTCCCACAAATGGCCAAGATATGCACCAAAGTTGAAAAAAATGTATGCCATTATACAGCTTACCGGCATTTCTTCAGTTTGGCTTTGAAGAGTGCAGATGTGTTCCTGGTTTACAGAAGATCATCGCGCCGGTCTCCAGATGTAAGTATGGGGTGAGGGTGTGTGTGGAGGTGGGGTACGCCGAGGGTGGGCGTATGTTGGAGGAGGGGCAAGACAGTCAACGAGGGACTGTTTTTTCTTACAGGTGTTGTTTTTTTTATTTTTTTAGGAAGATGACGCATGACTTTTGCCACGCTGGGGTGGGCTCCCAGCATGGCAGACAGAAGTTTGTTTGGAGGGGCAGTGGAGCAAATGGGGGATTGGGCACTCCTGTCAGCCATACAGACTTTTGCCATGCTGGGGTGGGCACCCAGCACGGCACCTGGAAGTCTGTTTGGGAGGGCAGTGGAGCCTACGGGCCATACAGTGTGCAGGGGGGAGTGCATGAGCATGCTGGGGTGGGCTCCCAGCGTGCTACTTGGATGTTTGTTGGGGGGGTCAAGAAAAAATGGAGCTGTCTATGACAGTTGTTCAGATGTAGTGCTGACGTGTATGCACTTTGTATACAGCCGTTGGCAGTATGTAAACTGCCTGCAGACATCAGTATGCAAATTGCCTACATGTTACCACTGCTGATTGTAGCAGTCTTTTGCTTTGAACTGTATGCCACTGCATCTGAACTGCTGTCATAGACAGCTCAGACATTTATTGGTAGGGTGAGGCCACGCCTGCAAGAAGAAGCAGGGCATTGGAAGCGGGGTGACACACCTACGAAAATTCGTATGGTGGCACTATGTTTCTTGCACATGCGTGCAAGTAAACATAAAAAAAACTCTCTTCCCCAACCCTCTTAGCATCCCATCTCCCACACCCTTCTCTCCCCCTGACAACTCACGTAATAAACACATTTATACCTCATTCCTCATCCCCTTTATACCTCACTCCTCCCAGGAGTCCTAAAAATAATTAAATACCCCCTTCCGCTAACCCAGTTAGCACAGCAACACTCAACCTTCTACCCACCTAGGATGCAGAAGATTAAAAAAGATAAAGTTTGGATGTTAAAAATGGCAACTGGAGCCGCATGCCACCCACCATCTTAGCCAGTCAGTCACCATACAAATGAATTAAAACCTATATGTTTACAATCATTTATTCAGGTGGCAGCTAGCCAAGGTGATGTACAGAGGTCTACTTTATCACCATCTTTACATTAAAATGTCATCTTTTTTTTAAAGTAAGTGCACCCTACGGTGGGGGAGTGTTGAGGTGCTAAGTGGGTTGGGGAAGGTGGGTGAAGGGATGTACATGTTTTCCATACTTGGGCCATACTTAGGCAGTGGGCAGGGAAAAGGTAGGGTATCAGATGTTAAGTGAATTGGTGGAAGGGTACATGTTTCTTATTACTTGGGCCATGGGGGAGGGGGGATACAGTATTATGAGGTTTGGTGGAAGGGTAATGCTTTCTTAAATTGTGCGTGTGTGTGTGTGTGTGTGTGTGTGTGTGTGTGTGTGCGCGCCTGCCTCTGCAGAGTCCTCTATGTTTGGAAGTGGTCTTTGAAGGTGAATAAAAATAAAAATGTTTTCAGTGAAGGTTACTACACCATCCTCTTGAACGCTTTTTATGAAGTACAACATTTGCTGGCACTTCACCAGTCCTTCACAAAGGGTGAACCTTACCATTTCGACACATTTTCTCTGTCAAAGCTTTACCTTGCAACATATCTATTATCTATTAATATTTGGAACTGATTTGTTAGCATTGGTGTGCCAACAACTTTAATGACAATAATAATAATTTTATTTGTAGAGTGCAATCTCTAAAATCAAAGCACTGTACAATTCATAAAAACAGTTAAAAAATCAAAACATAGGTATCAAAACAGTTAAAATCAAGTAATAAAAATACAGAAACAAGCAGGAGCATATAACATGACTAGTCACTGAATGCCTGGTAGAATAAAAAGGCCTTTAATGCTGTTTTAAAGCTCCCCACAGTCTGGCACTCTCGAATCTGACAAGGCAGAGAATTCCATAGGGTTGGGGCTGCAAACATAAAAGCACGTGAGCCAGAGGTTTTCAACTGTACCCTGGGAATCTCTAACAACCCCTCATCAGCAGAGTGGAGTGAGCGAGCGGGGCAGTAAGAAACCAGGAGCTCTTTCAGGTAACCCGGGTCCTGCCCATGTAGGGCTTTAAAAGTCAGAAGATCGACCTTGAAGGTGATCTGCCACAGAAAAGGCATCCAGTGCAGTTCACACAGCACAGGCATGTTGAGGCTCCAATGAGGAGCCCCAGTCAACAGCCATGCTGCAGCATTCTGCACCAGCTGCAAGCAGCGGATATCAACCCCTGGAAGCCCTAGGTAGAGGGAGTTGCAGTAGTCCAGTCATGAGGACACAAAGGTGTGGATCAATGTTGGCAGGTCACCGGACAGAACAAGGTGCTTGACCCGAGTGATGTTCTTCAAATGGTAAAAAGAGAACTTGACAACTATGGACACCTGTGAACGCAGTGTGAGTCTGTTATCAAGGAGCACTGCTAGGTCATACACCTGCTCAGAGGAAGGCAGCTGACTATTCCCGAGCCGAAGTCCAAAAGGGATGTCCTGCCACTGACCCCTCTATCTGGAGACCTGGATCCACAACCAATACCTCAGTCTTATCGGAGTTCAGTTTCAACCAGCTGGATTTCATCCAGTCCTGACCAAACCCTGAGGGACCCTGCAGAACAGGGAGACTGAGTCCAAGGAAAACAACTCGGACACCACCCTCTGAGACCTGCCAGAGTGGAAAGTTTGGAACCACCTGATGACTGGACCAGCTAGGCCACAGATGACCCTCAGGCACTCGAGCAACACCCCATGGTCCATGGTGTCAAAAGCTGATGAGAGATCAAGAAGCACCAAGATGCAGCGGCACTTCTGATCTCTAGCCTTCAGGAGATCATTGAGCACCCAAACCAGAGCTGTCTCGGTACTATGCCTTTTCTGAAAACTGGACTGGAGAGAACCATAGATATCATGGATGGTAATGTGGTTCTCTAGCTGCAGCACAGCAACTTTCTCAATCACCTTCCCTAAAAAGGGAAGGTTGTGGTTCTCTAGCTGCAGCACAGCAACTTTCTCAATCACCTTCCCTAAAAAGGGAAGGTTAGAGATGGGTCTGTAGTTAGCCAAGCAGTTCAGGTCCAGAGAAGCTTTCTTAAGGAATGGTGTAGCCACCACCTCCTTCAGCGAGCTAGGGAACTCACCCATCTCTAAGGAGCACCACACAATCTTGGCCAGGACGGGGCTGATAGAATGAATACACCCCAAAATGAGGCATGTTGGGCCTGGGTCCAAACTACTGTAGGTCAGCTGCATATTCTGGATAATCCGCACGATAGCGACAGTCTCCAGCTGATCAAAAGAAGACCAAGGAAACTGGGGTGCAGTGAACAGGCATCAACCGCTGTCAACCATCAACCCCCATAGAGTGAGTTGGTTGGATCTCCGCCCTGATGCTGGCCACCTTATCAGCAAAGAATAGAGTGAACTCATCACACTTAGATTGTGAAAATGCTCCTCAGACCTGTAGACTGGTTGGGTTGCACAGCCTGCCTATGGTCTGAAAGAGCTGAGCTGGTCGATTCTGAGCTGCAGCAATCTCCCCGGACAGGAACTCTGCCTTCTTACAGGTGATTGCTGATTGATAGAGCTGACAGTGCTCCTTCAATCTAAGGAGGTCGGCATCCAGGGAGGATTTCCACCAGTGACGCTCTAGCCTTCATCCAACTTGTCTCAGTTCCCTCAAGGTCCCATCAAACCAAGGGGACTGAGGGTGAAGAGAGAGAGGGCGAACAAGAACAGGAGCGATGGACTCCAGGGCATCCGTCATGGCCTTATTATCGGTGAAGACCAAGTCCTCAGGACTCCCATTTGCTTCCGGTAAACTTGATAGGTCCAATATTACCAGTAGACAATCGGGAGACACGTCCCTCAAAGGGCAGTATCTGACCATCTCCACAGGGGCAGACCTATAGAGGGGAGCCTGGAAATTGAATCTTATAGTGTGGTGGTCTGACCAACTGACTGGTTCCACCACCAAATCGGTGTCCTCCAAACCCAGGAGAAAAACCAGATCAAGTGAGTGACCATGATCATGAATTGCAGAGGTAACTACCTGAGTGAGGTCAAACTAACACATAAGTTGGAGGAAATCCTGACCAAACTGCGAGAATTCATCATCGACTCAGGCGTTGAAGTCGCCCAGTACCATCAATGTAGGAGACTCAAACATCATGTCGACAATGAAGTCCACAAACTCCTACAGGAACAGTTTGTCATCCCCGTGTGGACGGTAGATGAGAAAGATCCTGTGCCCCACCCCTGCGATAATGGTACACTCAAACAATCTGGGATCCTTAACTGGCACTCCCAGAAGACCCAATTCCGATCCAAGACATATGGCTACACCCCCGCCCCTGTGGTCCAATCTCAAGCGGTGTATCACCGAGAACCCGGCTGGAATAGCTGAATCCAAAATGGGGCCAGGATTATAATCCAGCCAGATCTCAGTGATGCAAGTCAGATCAGCTGTCCTAACAAGATCAGAAATAATGGCAGTCTTGTTTCTGATAGACCTGCATTGCACAACACTGCTTGAGTCGGATGAGGTACCGCAGCCACCTGGGCTACTGGCCCAAAATCATTGGAGCTCTTGGTTATGGGGACCAGAACTGAAGGACCATGTTCTGGAATCCATTTCACCCCAGGGTGTCTGCTGGTCCTGACCACCCCACACGTTGCACCCAATTCTAGTAGATGAGCACATTTATAACACTTTTCCCAATTTATGGCAGTTTGCACCAAATATTTGGTGCAAGCCCCCATAGAAAGGGTACCCAAGATTGCCACAAGCTAGACAAAAAAAAGTTGGTTTAACTTGCAGCAGTTGGTGCATGGGATCAAGAATCCTGATCGCTGGCTGTGAGAATGCCGCAAACCCCGTGTGCCATCGTTCAGCATGCCCAGGGCTTGTAGTATTCTAGGCCCTTTGAGAATTTGACCCCTAGACTTTTAAAAGTTCACTTATTGTCTCATGTTTTGGTTTGTGAAATCTAAGATTTTGTGCTTTTAATGGTTTAGTTTAGCAGATTCGACACTTTTTGCTTGTATATTGTGAATCTTGCTGCACATTGCACTTTTCACTTTGGTCTTTGACCAGCTTCAGCTTTTGTTTCTTGTACAGGCTTAAAGGAAAGTCAGTGTCACTGGCTCAGTAGGTAGCACACTCAACTTTTGGACCAGAAGAACAGAAAGTGGTGAGTTCTTGTCCCACACCAGGAATCTGAGTATTATGTAATTAAGAGAATGGTTCCAGGTTGCCCAGTTCCTTTCCCAGAGAGAGTGTTGCAGAGTAATCTATGAGTTTCTCTGGTGTCAATGATTAAGTGCAAGAAAATTCAGGAGGCTCAATTCCAAAAGATGAGGCAAAGAAAATCTTCATTTACTTTTTTGCTAATCTATTTTCTTTCCCTCTAGAGCAAGCTTACCCACCAGGTCCAACAGTTCAGCACCATCACGAAGATCCTCAGGGGCTTAGCTCCATCCAGCTCAACCATCATAGCTTACCCCTCCAAAGCAGGGATCAGTGGCCTCCCTATACCACTGACACATGGGTGCAGTGTGTCAGAGAGGGCCCTGCCCCCAGTGCAGGGCCTGCAAGGGTTAGACCCCTCATCATTGCTCTGCCTGCCAATTTCCTCCTAGGATTTCCTCCCCAGGTTGAGCAGGCATACAGTGCCACACCAGATGCTCCTGCACATGCTCCCACATGCAGGACATGACTGACTGCTGCTCCACTCCTCCCAGCAATGTGTGGTACCAGATTCCATGCCTGTAGTAACGCTAGGGGACAGGTGAATGCTGGGCTTCACGTCCTGGAGTAGAGCAGTCCTGCAGATGCTCAATCCTCCTCCCTACCAGCCGACCCTCTGACAAGGGAATTCGCAACCCAATCCTTGAGCATTGGTGCCACAAGCGGTAGCCCTACTGCTGTGCCAGTGGTCCAGACCCATTTATTTGTATATTTTATTCCACTTCTGAAACTTGGTCTGACATTTAATGGCCTCTGTGCCACTTCATGTGGGGCTTGGATTGGTTACCTCTTATACAAAAATACTTAAGGGGGAAATAAATAGTAAAAGTAAAATGTTTTTTGTCCTGAGGGCTTCGTTGTAGCCCTCTTTTATTTTATGCATTATTCCCTTTTTAAAACATGAACTACAATCAGTCAAGAAACATTTTAGTTAATAAAATCCTTTCCCAATAGTGTTCATTGAACATAAGACCATTACACAATTTGGTGGGTGCTGGTATGGTTGTTGTGCCCCTTGAGACTTTAGGTTAGTGACAGTATCATCCCCATTGTAAAACATGTATTAGTTGCCTTCTGCAAACTACTTTCATACTGTACATGCTATTGCACTGTTTACAGGGCAGGTTGAGACTATGAGATACAGTATCAGACAAGAATAAGAATTTGAAAAGGAGAGATGAGGATAAAGCAGTTCGTTTTGCAATGTGGAACACCTCTAGAGAGTGCACAAGGCTCTAATGAAAGACCCTCTAATGTGACTCTTTGAGTACACCCAGTCGAGATACGAGTAATACCATACAAGAAAATTTGAAAATGCTCCTGTAATTTCCAGTTTAATCAGCATCAAGGAAGCTTCCGCTAAGTCCTCAGAAAAGCTCTAGCAAACAGGCTAGAAGGAGGTGTGGAGCAACAATGGGGAATCATCAAAACTGCCATCACAGAGGCAACAAGCCTTTGTGTGAAGCAAATAAACAAATCAAAACAAAAGAAAAAGCCACTATGGTTCTCAAAAGAGGTGGCTGCGAAAATCAGGAAGAAAAAGATAGCATTCTGGAAGTATAAGGAAACACAGAAGGAGCAGGACAGAGAGCTGTACCAGTTAAGGCAGAAGAAAGCAGGGAGGGAAGTCAGAATAGCAAAGGCCCAAACTGAAGAAAAGATAGCCAACTCGGTAAAGAAGGGAGATAAAACCTTTTATAGGTACATCAGCGAGCATAGAAAGACAAAGGGAGGGATAGTGAGGCTGAATAGAATGAACGGTGGGTGGGCAGAGGGGGACAGTGAAAAAGCAGGGATACTGAACGAATATTTCTGCTCAGTATTCACAGAAGAGGAGGAGAAGTGCCAAATCCAATTAACAGAAGCACTCTTGATAGGGGGGTTGATCCCAGTCCTTTCACAGAACAAAGGATTCTGCAAGAACTCCTAAAACTGAAGGTGGATAAAGCAATGGGGCCTGATGGAATTCACCCCAGAATTCTAAAAGAATTAAGTGGGGAACTAGTGAAACCACTGGCTACTCTTTTTAATAAATCATGGGAGGATGGTGTGGTACCCGAGGACTTGAGGAAGGCAGATGTGATTCCCCTTCACAAAAGTGGGACCAAGACAGAGGCAGGAAACTACAGACCTGTCAGTCTGACCTCTGTGGTAGGGAAAGTAATGGAGTCACTTCTGAAGGAAAGAATAGTTGAGTACCTAGAGGCCAGTCGGGCACAGGACCCAAGGCAGCATGGGTTCACAGCGGGAAGGTCATGTCAGACGAATCTAATAGATTTCTTTGAATGGGTGACCAAAGTAGTAGACCAGGAAGGGGCTGTGGACATGGCCTACCTAGACTTTAGCAAGGCATTTGACACAGTCCCACACGAAAGATTAATAGTTAAATTAACCAGCCTGGGAGTGGGTCCCAGGGTGGTAGCCTGGGTAAAACATTGGCTGGACAGCAGGACACAGAAGGTAACTGTAAATGGAGTCCACGCTGAAGAAAGAGGGGTTACTAGTGGGGTACCACAGGGTTCAGTATTGGGTCCAGTCCTTTTTAATGTCTTCAAAAGTGACATTGCAGAGGGACTGGAAGGAAAAGTATGCCTCTTTGCAGATTACACAAAGATCTGCAACAGGGTTGATACACAATGAGACGTGGAAAGGATGAGAAGGGACTTGGCAAGGTTGGAGGAATGGTTAGAAGTATGGCAGCTAGGATTCAATGCAAAGTGCAAAATATTGCACCTGGAAAATAAAAACCCAGGGGAAGAATACACAATGGGGGGAGGTAGTAATAACAACAAAAAGGAAAGGGACCTGGGGGTAATCAGATCAGATGACCTTAAGGTTAGCAAGCAATGTGAGAAGGCAGTAGGGAGGGCTGGGAGTATACCGGGATGCATAGGGAGAGGCATCAGCAACAGAAAACAGGAAGTTGTTATCCTCTGTACAGACAGTTGGTGAGACCCCATCTGAGTACTGTGTCCAGTTCTGGAGTCCCTATTCCGCAAGGACATAGACAGGATAGAGGCAGTCCAGAGGAGGGCAACTAAAATGGTGCAGGGTCTGCAAGAGAAGCCGTATGAGGAGAGACTAAAGGAGCTTCATATGTATACCCTTGAGGAAAGAAGGGAGAGGAGAACATGATAGAAACTTTTAAGTACCTCAGTGGAATCAACAAAGTCCAAGAGGGTAGCATCTTTCAGAAAAAGAGACGTGCAAGAACAAGGGGACACAATTTAAAGATAGAGGTGGGGGCGGTTCAGGGGCAATGTGAGGAAGTATTATTTCATAGAGAGGGTAGTGGGTGCATGGAACAGCCTTCCTGAGGAGGTTGCAGGGTCTAAAACTGTGGGAGAATTCAAGAATGCATGGGACAGACACAAGGCAATTCTTGTGGGGGGTAGGAAGAAATAGTCTGTTCATTATCTAGGGTCTGCGGCCTATTCTGTAGGTAGGGAAATGGGCAGACTGGATGTGCCAAGCATCCTTATCTGCCATCAAATTCTATGTTTCTATGTTTCAAAGGTTTTGAACATGTCTATGAACATAGTTTCTACATGATTGCCATCTTCTAGTACTTCAGAGCTTACAAACTCCGAGTCCTTGGAATGCCCATTTTAAAGTCGAGCTGGTGATCAGTAACTATGAAGTGTTTTTTTTAATAATTATATAGATGGGAATTGATTTGATGTGCTAACGGTGCAGTATCTGTTGTTCAGTATTAGTTGCATGTGTCCCTCTGGTCCAGAATATAGGAAGGTCATGAGTTCTAGTCCCACACCAGAAACCTTTGTTGGTACCAAGGTCTGAGATTGTAGTGCACTCCTAGGTTGGGTGCTGCATTATTTAGGTACTGTACATCATGCTTAAGCATGTGGGATAAATGAATAGATAAAGTAGGGAAAAGTATAACTCTAGGAGCATGCTATAGAACTCCAAAACTGGGTGAGGTTGCAACAGACATTATTATAACTTGAACAAAAAATATTCCAATAACTCCAAGGTGATCTTAGCGAACAATTTCAACCTTTCCGGAACCAACTGGGTGATGCAATGGGAAAGTAGTAGATTAGAAAATGAATTACTGGAAGCCACTATCAGGTTAATTCTAGAACAGCTAGACTGTGATACCACATGAGGGAAAAATACACTATCTAGTGTTGACAAATGTGACAGATGAATTATGGAACATAAACCCATGTGAACCATCAGGTAGTAGCAACCATGTGATTGTCTGCTTAAACATAAATAGGAGATGCAGACAACTAAAAGTGCAACAATCAAACCAATTTATGTTAGCACTGACTTTATGTCTATGACTCAGCAACCAATCAGATGGGACTGAGGTAATGCATTTCAAAATAAGAACAGAAATGAATGCTGGATTACCTTCAAATGTAAAATATGAACATATGACCACACCAGCAGAAACAGGTCTCACGGTCTATTGAGTCTGCTCGATTGTGCAGCTAACCCCTCAATTTGCAGCTGCCCCACCCACCCTCCCTTTCATAATTACCCCATCCCACTCTGTCCCATTCCCTCTTAAAACCATCTACCATGCTGCAGACTACTATCTCCTCAGGTAGAGTATTAAACTTTTCCACCACCTTCTCTGTGAAACAATGTTTCCTGACTTCCCTCCTGACTCTCCCCTCCCCGTAAATCTCAGCTGGTGCCCCCTCATGACCCTTCCCCTTCTAATCTTCCTCCAGGGAATATATATTCAGCTTGCTCAGCCTCTTCTCATAGGAGTGTTCCTCTAATCCCTGGATCATCTTTGTTGCCAACACAGCAGAAGTACAGGGTACAGTGTTCTGTCTTTTCGATGTGCACAATAAATTTTCACCAGCATCACTTCTGGAGTTTTATGTGGCTTACTTTGCACATCTTTCCTTCTGCTGTTTTCCCATATTTTTGTGGATGCTGCAAGTGTGCCGAAGCTTACCTGAGTGACATTGACCTTGTGTTTGTTGGATCATCTTTGTCACCCTCCACTGTACACCCTCCAACAATCTGATCTCCTTCTTCAGGAATGGGTGCCAGAGTTGCATGTAGTTTTCCAGGTGCAGCCTGACCAGTGACCTGTAGAGGAGCAGGATTACCTCTCTATTTCTGGAGGAGATTCCCCTCACTATACACCCCAGCATCCTGTTAGCTGTTGCTGCCACTTTCCTGCACTGAGCTGAGCTGTTCATACTCCCTGTTATAAGTACCCCTAGAACCTTTTATTCCTCAGTGAATTCCAGCTGTACCCCACCCCAGCTGATAGCTCCACCCCCGGTTATTAGCCCCAAAGTGCAATACCTTGCACTTTTTTCATTAAACCCCAACTGCCATGCATTCACCCACTCCTGTAGTTTGGTCAGGTCCTCCTGTAGTCCCCTCCACCAATCGATGTCCTCCACCACAGCTTCCATCTTTGTGTCCTCTGTGAAGAGACTGATCTTACTCCAGACCCTGTGGAAAATATCAGCTATGAATATCACAAACAACACTGGTCCCAATACCAATCCCTGAAGCACCCAGCTCATCACATCCCTTGGTGATGAGAGTTCCCCCACCACCACCACCCTTTGCTGTCTTCCCGTCTGTCAAGTGGTGATCCATTTAACCATCTCTGTTCCCACTCCTATATATTCCAGCTTCCCCCCCAGTCTCCCATGTGGCACAAAATCAAAGGCCTTGCTGAAGTCCAAATACAGGACATCCACTGCATGGCCTTTATCTAGTTTCCTTGTCACCCAGTCGTAGTACTCAATCAGGTTTGTCTGGCAGGATCTTCCTGAGACAAACCCATGCTGCTGACCGTCCTTAAAACCATTGATCTCCAAAAAGGTTACTTTTTAGGATCATCTCCATGAGTTTTCCTACAATTGATGTGAGGCTCACTGGTCTGTAATATCCTGGTTCATCCTTAGGTCCACTTTTGTGAATGGGTACCACATGGGCCAACCTCCAATCCTGTGGTACACATCCTATGTCCAAGGAGGTATTAAACAGGTCAGCCAGTGGTCATGCCAGGATCTCTGCTAGTTCCTTGAGTACCCTATGGTGAATGCTGTCTGAACCCAGTGCATTAACCCCCCTCGGGGCCCTTAATCCTTCCAGTACCCTATCCTCTGTAATCTCTATATCGGTCTCCTCCTCTCCCTCCCCCTGCCCACTCCTCCTCTCCCAGGTGGTGTCTGCCCCCCTTTCTCTTCCATGAATATGGAGCAGAAACAATCATTTAGTGCCTCTGCCTGGTCCTCCCCCTTCTCCACCCAGCCCCCGTCCTTCCTGATCCTCACAATCTGATCTTTGTTTTTTCCTCTTTTGCTAATGTATCTGAAGAGGTCCTTTTTCAGCTCTTAATTCCCTGCACCAATCTCAGTTCTCTGGAAGTCTTGACCACTCTGACCAGCCTGGTAATCTCCCTGGACTTCTTCATGTACAACTCCTTTTATCCCCTCCTCCTGATTTCTTTATTTATTTATTTATTGAAATGTTTCTCCAGGAAAGGAATGTTGAGCATTGATTTGCTCATCTCCCAGTGTGTCGGGGGTAACAAGGGAAGATTTAACATACAACACAGTACTAAAATTCAACATAGTACAATTATGTGCAGTAACAGCCAACACAGTACAATGTTCCACATAATACAGTAATGTTCAGTAACAGTTTAAGCACTGTAATACAGATGTTGCCCACTAATTAAAAATAATTCAGAACAGTTCATGTAAATGCAGGGCAATAAAGAGTAACCTTCTGACAGTTCCAGTAATTTAAAGGGTGGTAAAGTAAAGTAGGTAGTTAGGAACAGCAGCTAGTGAGCCAGGAGGAAGGGGGGACTAGGCAACTAGGAATAGGTGGGCAGGGGAGAGAGAGAAAGAAAGGGTAAAATAAAGAATAGCTAAATGAAAAGATGAGGAGTAGTGCTGTTCAAAGGATTTGAGAGAACAGGGCAGAAGAGAGTTAGGGCAGTAAAGGGAAGGCAAAAAGGGGAAGTAAGGTGGGGAGGGGGAGGACGGCTATTAACAGGTACACTTAGGGGAGAGGTAGCTTTGGAGGGATGTAGAGAAATAGGGCAGTAAAGGGGAGGTGACCAGGGAAGGGTAAGGCAGGGGGGAGGGGAGAGGAAGACAAGCAGCAGGTACAGTTAGGGGAGAGGTAAATTTGGAGAGATGTAGAGAGGGAGTACAGGGGGAGGAGAAAAGTTTGATTTGGGGAATCAGTTGGTTCCATAGTTAGGGGAGAGGAAGGCTAGTAGCAGGTACAGTTAGAGGAAAGGTAATTTTGGATGGAAATAGAGAGGGAGTACAGGGAGGAAGAATGTCTGATTTGGTGAGGCATTTGATTCCATAGTTTGGGGAAGTGGTATGAGAAGGCAGAATGGCCAGCTGTGGTTGCATGGCAAGAGACAGCCAAGGTGTGCGTGTCTTGGAACCTAAGGCAGTGTGAGTCTCCGAAATGCTTTTTTTTGGCCCTCACCCCTTCCATGACCTCCTGTGTCAGCCAGCTGTTTTTTTTTTTCCCTTCTCTTCTTACTTCTTGTTCTTGTACATGTCCCAGTAGAGTCCACCAGACCCTTCCTAATAATATTCCATTTTTGGCTAGCATCCATGTGTGGTTCAATTCCCATCAGATGCCTGCCTAAAATTTCCCCCATCCTTTTAAAGTCCACCCCCTTAAAGTCAATCACCCTGGTACCCGTACCTCCTGTTTCCCTGCCCATGCTGAGTGTGAGCCATACCGTGTGGTGGTCATTCCCAGCCAGAAGGTCCTTCACCTCAAGATCCCTTACAGCCTCCCCATTTGATAGAACCTGGTCCAGAGTCCTATCCAATCTAGTTGGCTCAAGGTCCAACTGCATCAGGAAGCTGTTCTGAAATGCCTCTAATATGACCTGCTCCTTTGAACTCATGGTGGTTGGGGTGTTCCACTCCACCCCCGGTAGGTTGATTTGCTCAGCTAACTCCCTGTCCAGATCATCCCCTTGGGTTGGCAGCCTGTACACCCCCATCCTCATTGTCCTACTATTTGAGTCTTGAAACTGCATCCATAGGGCATCTGTTTTGCCTTCCTTCATGTCCTCCCTAATGCACCTTATCCTCTTTCATACATATATTGCCACACACCCCCCTTTTCCCTTAGCCCTATCCTTCCTGAATATCCTATACCCTAGGATCATCAAATCCCATTCTTGGTACTGAGTGGCCCACATTTCCATGATGGCTACAATGTCCTCCCTCCCAATTGCCAAGAGAGCCTGTAATTCTGCTTATTTGTTACCAAGGCTTCTGACATTCAGTGAAACCCCCCTCCAACCTCTCCCTGCACCCTCCCCGACTTACCCCTCTCTTACCCACCCCCTGCCACTGCTCCAAGTCCATCCCTGCTACCCTGGCAGGTAAGCTCATTAGGCTCCCCTCTCTGGGATCCCTGCATACCATCTGTCCACATGCCACCACCCCAACTAGTTTAAATCTACCTTCATAGCTATGTATTCCCCTACCCTCTGCTTTAATACCCCTTCCTCTCCCCACTCAAATGTAGCCTATCCCCTGCATAATGTTCATATTGTCCCAGATTCTGTCCAAGCCCCCCACTAATTCATATCTCCTGGATTGACACCATTCCCTCAGCCAGGTGTTGAACTCCTCAATCTTACTTTCCTACCCATACTAGCGCAGGGTACTGGGAGAACCTCAGAGAAGGCCACCGATTCCCCTAGCTCCTCACACAGCCGGCCCAATTTCTCAAACCTCTCCCTCACAACATCCACAGTCTTTCCCGCCAGGTCATTCATACCCACGTGCACCATGAGATGCAGTTTCCTCCTACCACACTTAAGAATTGACTGCTCACCCTGCCTGCAGTTAACCCAGGTATGGACTCCACCCAAATGCGACTGTTTCATTCCCCCTTTCTGCCCCATCTTATCCTTTTAAGTATTGAATCCCCCAGCAATATTATCCCTCCCTTTCCAATCCTCATCTCCCCCCTCCCTTTTACCTTGGTATCTACTGCTAGAGTCTGCCCCAGCTGAAACCCTGCCCTTCCCTCCTACGGATCCCCTTCCCACCCCAGACTTATCTCTGCTCCCCCTCATTGTTCCCTCATTCTCTTCCTCATCCTTCCCCTCCACCCTGATCTCCCCCTCTGCTAAGTCCCTCCTGTTCTCCGCTCTAGCATTGCTTCTCTACCATTTACCCCTGCTCCCTTCGTCCATCCTTCCAGTTGTGCCCCTTCTACTATAATCATCTGCGACTACTGTCCCTTATGCAGTCCTCCCTCTCCCCCTTACTTGTCCTCTCCTGGAGATCCCTCACCCACCCTCTTCCTCCAATGTCATCAGCACCGTGAACCTATTACCTGCCCTCACTGCCATGCTGGGTGTGGGCTCCTTCCTCCTGCCCTTACCCCCCTTGCTATGCCACTGATTTGCATTGTCCCCCCTCACTGTCCCCCCCTCTGAACCGGTGTTCCACCCATTAGGTGTCCTCCTGTTGCTCTCTTCCCCCAGTTACCTTCTCCCATCCACCCAACCTCCCCAACTCTCTACCAAGCCACTTCACTTCTTCCTCAAGTCTCCTCAGCCTGTGACAGATCGGACACCCTCCTACCTTCCACAATACATTCCTCCAGACTGCCACCCCACAACCATTGTGACACACTATTCTACCCCCAATGGCCCCTTTAGAATCCTGCTTCACCCTGTATCCCACATCCTTTGCTGTCCCCATCCTCCCCTGCTAGTGCCACGCCAACCCCTAGTGTGCCCTTAACCTACACCCTCCATTTAACCGACTTGGCATCACTTTAATTGAAATTGATTGAAAAGTCACAGTACCTTAGAATGGTAACAGTGCCCTTCCCAGTTGATCAGGGGCCACTCCCTCCAATGAGCTCTTCTCCTGCCACCTTGCCCAACACACACTACCCTCTAACTGCTACATAGGAGGAAAAACTATTAGCATATGTTAACTTAAACACTGAGCACTGTTTTATCTTTCCTTCCCCTTCCAACTGTAGAGACTCTAAGCAGTAATTGATTCCTTAATATCCCAGCAACTGTAAGGAAAAAGTAGACCGTACAAGCCCAGTACCTGTATGGAAAGAACAAGAGAAATACATTTCAAACCCCCATTCCACATGCAGCTCAAAAGGAAAAAAACAAAGCACTTCCCTGCAGATATATGTAAAGTTTCCAACCACAGCTCCTTTCCTTAACTGATATTTTGTCCTGCCCCTTATAACAATATTTCACCTTAATTTCCCTTATCACTTTCCTGTCATTTATCTATTCAAGAAATTCAATATATTAGCTCCTCTTTTTAATACCGCTACCACCTTAATTGTAAATATCAGCTTTCATACATCACTTATACATTAACTGTAGAGAACTGTAACTGTATTTCTCACTTGTCTGTACTTTACCTAACTGCCCCTCCTCAAGCATGTAATATGTTATTTTCCTTTTGTCCCTTTAAAGCAGTTTGTTCCCTTAAAAGCGATTTGTCCCTTGAAGTCTTAATTGTCCAGTGTTCCACCTGCTTTTCTGAGCTGGTCAATCTTCTGTGATCCTAGAGCATTTAAGAAGTTGCAGGGGTGAAGGATGGTGAAAATTTTTCTGTGTCACTCTCTCAGCTTCTGGTGGAAGGGGAAGAGGGAGTCTCAAGCAGGGACTAAGTCGACCTCTCCCCTCCTGTGCCCTGTTAAGCACCAGTTGCACTTTTTAAAGCCTACTCGGCTCTTTGTTTCTTGGCTTGGCCAGCCCTGATTGGCTGCCTTCCAAGCTTCTGCAGCTGGTTGGAGCCACCAGTGAAGTCCCCTTTGCAACTGATTAGAGCTGCCGACTATCCTGCTGTTTGCAGCTGAATTGAGCCACTGCTGAAGTCCCATTCTCTGCACTGCATTCTCAGTTCCTGCACCACTCTATCAGCTTCTGGTGGAAGGGGAAGATGAAGTTCCAAGCAGGGATCAAGTCAACCTTGCCCCTCCTCTTCTCTGCCCTGTAAGCACTGGTTGTGCTTTTTAAAGCCTGCTCTGCTTTTTGTTTCTTGGTGCAGCTGGCCCTGATTGGCCACCTTCCAAGCTCCTGCAGTTGATTGGAGCTGCCAATGAAGTCCCCTCTGCAGCTGATTAGAGCTGCTGACTATCCTGCTGTTTGCAGCTGAATTGAGCTGCTGCTGAATTCCCATTCTCTGCACTGCATTCTCAGTTTCTGCACCACTCTATCAGCTTCTGGTGGAAGGGGAAGAGGGAGTCCCAGGCAGGGATCAAGTCAATCTCTCCTCTCCTCTGCTCTGCCCTGTAAGCACCAGTTGTGCTTTTTAAAGCCTGCTCTACTTTTTGTTTCTTGGCATGGCCATCCCTGATTGGCTGCCTTCCAAGCTTCTGCAGCCCATTGGAGCTGCCAATGAAGTCCCCTCTGCAGCTGATTGGAGCCACTGACTATCCTGCTGTTTGTGGCCAAATTGAGCCGCTCCTGAAGTCCCTTCCTCTGCACCACACTCTCAAGTTCTGCTCCACTCTATCAGCTTCTGGTGGAAGAGGAAGAGGGAGTTCCAAGCAGGGACCAAGTCAACCTCTCCCCTCCTTGCCTCTCTATAAAAGAACTACAGAACAAATTTAAAGTACAAAGGAAAGTACATAATTACAGAGGGAAAAAAAACTGTATGGCTGACCAGGAAAATACACCAACTTGTTAAAGAAAACAGAAGATTGTTTAGGAAATACCAAATTCAATCTAATGAATATAATAGAGGTAACTATAAAAGGGCAATAGCAACTAACAAAAGGAACATTAGGGAGGTACAAAGAAATACCAAGTTGAATTTAAAATACAGAAACCTTTTATGCATATATGAACTCAACACAGGGTAGCAATAGAACTGTCAGGCCCTTAACAAAAGACAAGTAACCACAGGAAAAGCAGAAGGAATGGCATCTATACTTAATGATGTCTTCAGTTCTGTATCCAAAACCATTAGAAAGATTGATAGAAACAACCCACAGGAAGATATAGAATCTGGGTGTATAACTAATATTATAGAAGGTTCAAAAGTTGAAACTAAACCTTGTACTTTAGATATAAACAAGTCAGCAGTCCCAGATAATCTTCAGCCCTGAGTGTTAAAGGAGATAAGAAAAATCATAGTTGAACCCTTGGCATACGTAATTAACCAAACAACAAAGGAGGGAATAGTACCAAGAGACTACAGAATAGCAACGGTGGTACCAATATTTAAACAAGCATTTGTCAATGCCGATTGTTGTCACGCTGGCATTGGCATTGGTAGTGCAGGATGTGAAAAATGACAGCTGTACTGTTCATAAGGAGGTGTAAAAAAATGGCAGTGTTGAAAATGTGGCATGTAAATATTACAAATTTGCGAAGTTACAATAGTGCGTTGGAAATGGGCAATGCACGCTGGTAACACAGTCATTTTAAGGAGTATCATCACCAAATTTTCAACATAGGCATTTTAGGACCTCTGCTCATGTACAGTGTCACTGTCATTTCCTCAAACTGTCCCAAAAAGTGATTTCACACAGCAACCGCGCTATTCTGCGCCGGACATGTGAAAACACATTTCAGGCAGGACATGTAAAATGACAGCTGTACTGTTCATCAAGAGGTGTGGAAAAATGTCAATGGTGAAAATCAAGAGTGAAAATATTACAAATGCACAAAATTAAGAGCGTGCGTGCAAACTGCACAACGCATGCTCGTAACACAGTCATTTTATGGAGTATCATCACCAAATTTTCAACATAGGCATTTAAGGACCTCTGCTCATGAACAGTGTCACTATCATTTTTGTACTCTGTCTTGAACACTGATTTCCCACAACGACCATGCTATTGTGCGCCGGAATTGTGGAAACACATTTTAGCCAGGATGTGAAAAATGGCAACTGTACCATTCACAAGGAGGTATAGAAAAATGACAATGTTGAAAATCTGGCATGAAAATATTGTGATTTTGCGAAGTTATGAGCGTGTGTAGCAACTGCGCAACACATGCTTGTAACACAGTCATTTTATGGAGTATCGCCACCAAATTTTCAACATAGACATTTTAGGACCTCTGCTCATGAACAGTTTCACTGTCATTTTCATAATCTGTCCCAAACACTGATTTCTCAAATCTACTGCGCTATTGTGCACCGGAAGTGCAGAAACACATTTCAACCAGGATGTGAAAAATGACAGTTGTACTGTTCACAAGGAGGTGTAGAAAAATGACAATGTTGAAAATCTGGTATGAAAATATTGCGAATTCGCAGCGTTATGAGCATGCATAGCAACTGCTCAACGCATGCTCGTAAAACAGCCAGTTTTTGTTTTTTTTCCACCAAATTTACAACATAGGCTTTTTGAGAACCCTCCTTATGAACAGTGCCACTGTCCTTGCATTAATCGATCCTGAAAGGTGATTCCATGCAGTGACCGCAAAATCATCTTTTGGGACTGATTAACGTCATAACAGTGACAGAATTCATGAGGAGGGGTCCCGAAAAACCCATGCTGAAAATTTGGTGCAAAAATTCCAAAAAATGCCTGAGATATGCATCAAAGTTGAAAAAACCCTATTTATTCCATTGTACAGCTTACCGGCATTTCCTCAGTTCATGGTCGGCTTTGAAGAGTGCAGCGTGTTCCCAGTCCACCAAAGATCATTGCATTGGACTCTGAAGGTAAGTATGGGGTGAGGGGTGTGGGGAGGCAGGGTGTGCAGTTGGTGGAGTGCGGGTGGGGGTAGGGAGACTTGAGGGACCGTTTCTGTTTACAGGTGGTAAAAAAAACATTGCGGACAGTTTTCTTTTTACAGGTGTTATTTTAGGGAGCAGTAGCTGATGGGGGATTGGGCACCCCCATCGGTACCTAGGGAGTGGGAGACACTAGCTGAGGGGGATTGGGCACCCCCTCAGCACAGAAGAAGGGGGGAACATCATGCCGATGGGGAGTGGGCTCCCCCATCAGCACATTAAAGTGGGAAAGGGGGGATGGATGCCGATGGGGATTGGCACCCCCGTTGGCAAACAATGAAAGTGAAGGGGCGGATGAGCTGAAGGGGATTGGGCACCCCCTCAGCAAGCAGAAAAGGAGGGGGTTGGGACACATTACGCCAACGGGGAGTGGGCTGCCCCCTTGGCACATTCATGAGGGACAGGGTAAGCTGACCGGGGGATTGGGCACCCCCAAAGTCGGCAGTTTAGCGGCCACTGTGCCGCCATGTTTGTAGCTGGCGAAGCACATAGGAAGGTCCACTGCATGTGACAAGCTTTGCTCACATTGCAGCGGGCCTTTCCTTTGATGTGAACGCCACATTAGTATGCATGGTATGGCACTGGCATGCAGGCTGATTGAGGAATGAGGGACACACCTACTGGTGCATGCCCTGCATTCGCCCAACAGCGACCGCACCTCCAAATCTCCACTACTGCAAGATGTTGACTGCACAAGCATGCCAACATAAAAAGAGGATAAAGCTAAACCTGAGAACTAGTGACCTATAAGCCTTACTTCCATAAAAAGCAAAATAACAGAAGATTTAATGCAAGACAACATAATAAGCAAACTTAAAAAATACGGATGAAGGACTAACATGAACATGTGTTCACCAAAAACAGGTCCTGCACAACCAGTTTATGAGGTTTCTATGAGAAAGTAAGCAAAGCTGGGGATAAGAATATCCCCATGGATGTGATCTATCTCTACTTTAAAAAAGCATTCAGCACAGTACCACACCAAAAACCAGTGGATAAACTGTCCAATATTAAAGTAAGCACCAAGTACATCAGGTGGATGAAATTGTGTTTGACAGATAGGACCCATAGGGTAAAAATAAATGCAATCACATCAAACGAGAATCCTGCCAGCAAGGCAGTGCAGCTGGCACCTTAGATAATAGAAACAAACTGGAAAATGATGTAAAGAGACACTGTCAACCCCTTTTTGCATCATATTATTTTGACTTGAAAAGCTGTGTGTTATGATTACTTACCCTCCCTAAAATTCATTGATGTCGCAGTTTTTTTTTCTGCTTCCATTCTTCATAAAACTAAAATGCATGCTAATGGTGTAATTATACATAACCTTATTTTGTTTTAAATCCATGATCTAGCTGCACATTCGAGCAGACTTGATAGACCTCTAGGCCTTTATCTGCTGGCAAATTTCGTATGTTTGTATGTTCGTATCTACTCATACTGTATACTTTCAGAATGTTAGGTATGCTCCCAACCAGTATAGCCACTCATGATGCAATAGTCTCCTCTCCTTCTACTCCATTGTGGGTGACTAGACTGCATTGCAGGTGTTCCCAAGTCCAGGAAAGATTAGTAGGAGTTGATCAAGGTCTGTAAATAAAAAAAACATTTTATGGTAGGTTGCACCAGTCTGTTTTTCATTTAAAAAAAGGAATCAGAATACAACTGTCAGCTACTGCATCAGCAATCTTTACAGAATGTGATCAATCAGAAAATGCAAATGCTATAACTAGGGACACTTTGAGGCCTAAGGGGGTTGACAGTGTCCCATTAAAGAAATTTGAAGAATGGGTGTCCGAGAATCATATGATGTTCCACAACAAGCGTGTTGTAATACTGCACTTAGAGCATAACAACACTTGTAAAAAATGCTGGGTAAATGGATCTGAACTTAAGACATAAAAACAACAAGAGAGACCTGAGAATATTAATTAACAATGACCTCAGAAGTTATCTACATTACAAATCAGTTATAGAGAAGGCAAACAGGATAATCATCTGTATTGGAATACTGGAATATTTTTTATCAATACATCAGAAAGTTATTATACTACTGTACAGGGGTTTATGTGATGAGTTGGACCATTGCTCCTAGTTCTGGAGCCCATATTCAAGGAAGAAAGAAAGGATATACAGGTAGAGCTTATTGAGAAGGTTCAACATAGGGCAACAAAAATTATACCTGGTTAAAATGACAAGACATATGAACACAGGTTTTATTTTCTGGGATTGCACACTCTGGAGATGAGGAGGCCAAGGGGATCTGCTATTGTCATTTAAAATCTTAAAGGATGATGAAATAAGTGGTGATTTGGGCTTCAAGTTCAATTAAGTCAACCATAACATTAGGAGACATTATTTCCAAATAGCAAACACATTAGCCAAACAACCTCTGGTCAGAGCCAATAAGGCTGCAGGTGAGGAATTGTTGTCTAAAAATATTGAAAATTACCACAGTTATGAGCCTGCATTAGCAAAATGTAACTTAGGCTCATGAATTTGTTGTTTTTGTAATATTTGTATACCAAATGTTCAACATATTCTTGTTATGACCCTGTCTCATGAATAAGGGCAGATCAGATATTCAACTCCTGCCCAAAAGGTGATGTGTTTGTTCCTGTTCACCTTGTATTACCAATTTCTGTTTATCTGCTGGTGTGATATTGCTGGGGAGGGCTACTTGGGTAGGGGAAATGGATAGGGACAGCTTCTCAGAGGGTTGTACCTTGCTACCATGTAACCCATTACCATTCATTCTCTTGCTGGAGGCACCTTGATATACAAAATTAATCACCCTCAGCTCAAGCCCCCACCAAAGGCGAGTCAGCTATGATGGTGGAGTATGGTAGGACTGTACCCCCCCAAATAAACCTTACATCTTGATTTGAACTGAGTCTTGTAAAAACTGAGTCTTGTAAATCAGTTCACAATTATGATACATTATTAGAATGGGTGACTAAAATGCAAGACACAAGGTAGTAAAATGAAAATGTGGCAGCAGAGGCATGTTTACAAAAATATACAGGCTCTGATCAGAGCCAATATGGCTACTTAGAGCAGGGGAGTGTGGCAAGAGTGAATAAAATAATACTCGGAGCTCTTGTGCTCTCGCCACACCAGAGTCTGTCATGCATGTGTGGAAGTAAATGTAGAAGTACTGCATTAAAGTAGTATAGTGCATGCTGACTATATAAGGGAGCTCAGCAATGGTCACAAGTATATTGTTATTAGAATGCATCAAAAACTAAAAAGTAGCTAGTCAGTTAATTATGGAACTAAATAAGAATATTCACATGTGATGCCGAATTATTAATAAGAAAATAATCTAAAAAGTATTATTAGAAAGAAACATTGGAAACTTTTTAAAACAAATGACTATGTAGAGTCAAGCTCAATAATTATAAACATACTGGCTTGGTTTTTTACTCCCTATGAACTGCCATGGAAAGAAGTGTGTAGGAGCACAACCCTGTAATAGTAAGACAACGGGAGTGGGCTACAGCTACCTCTGATGCCATAATAGGGTGGCTTCCTGCCTGCAACAAATTTGTATTTGCTTTCTCAGAGAAAAGGGTCCATATTGATCTTTTCGCCTACTGTAGGCCTGTAAATGGGTGTTGCAGGCTCCCCAATATGAACAACAGGTACCAATTTTTCCCTCTATCCCCACCAGCAATTTGAAGTGAGATCCATAGCCCTACTACCAGTCAGACAACAAAACAAGCAGTTCTCTAGATAATCCCTGAACATCTTCCAGTCTGTAAATCTAGAAACTGAGTCCCATACCACCAGAACTTGATGTTAGCTGGCACTAGACTCAGACACCCCAGTGTGGAATCCATGTCTCTTGATGCGTGACTGCCCAGTTGCCAAACCTCTTCCCCTGCCTGTCATTGCCAGTATCTGCCAACGGTGCAAACCTGTTGAGGTGGGTGAAAGAAAGAGAAAAAAAGAAACAGGGTGAGAAAGGAAGGTAGAGTCTAAGTGCTTTAAAAACAGCTCATATAGTTCTTAAAAGCACAGATAGTGGAATCAGGCAGACAAGGAGAAATCAACTTCTCACTGGAATGGACAATGGCTTGATCACCTCCACTATTTTTGTTGACCTTGCTAAGGTATTCTACACGGTCTCCCACACCCTGCTTCTTCAGTCCCTCTCCTCAGCTGGGCTCTCGCTATCTGCAACAAACTGGGTTGGGACCAATCTCCCAGGGTGAACTCAATCAGTTAGAATAGCTGAATCCAGCTCTCCTCCTCACCAAATCAACACTGGAGTACCACAGGGCTCAGTGTTGGGCCCCCAACTTCTCTCCAGTTTTCTAAATGACTTACTGTCAGCCTGCTCCTCCTCATCAATCCACACGTGCACTGATGATACAGTCTTGTTCACCTCCAGCCAATCTACCTCTGCTGTGGAAGCCAGACTACATCTCAGCTTCAGTAAGATCCAGCACTGGCTTGCCTCCCATCAACTCTTTCTAAATACCAAGAAAACAGTCTCCATGACCTTTGGCACAAGGCAGAGATTTGCTAGGCTCCCTGTTCTGCCCACCTTCCACACCCTGGATTGGACTACAGTATATTAGAGGATGCCTTCCCTTTAAGATATCTTGGGGTTTAACTAGACCAACACCTCAGATTCTCTGGACACATCAACACCATCCTAAAAAACTGTGGCCAAACTCTGAGCCCTATACAGGAATCGTAATTGCTTTCCTCTTATGGCTTGATTGTCCAAGAGAAGATTCTTCCAATTATTGACTACTGTGATGCAGTCTACAGTGCCGCTCCTAAATCCACCCTAGCCAGATTGGACCCCCTTTTCAACTCTTTTTGTCATTTTGCCCTGGACTCTCCTCTATGTACTCACCACTGTGTCCTCTACCACTCTCTGTCATTCTCTTCTCTTGCTAACAGGCGCTTCTCCCATTATACCAAACTCATCTCTAAATACAGACTTGGCTCCCTTTCTCTGTAGTTATCCTCCTCTCTTTCTACCCCTCCCCACCAGCTCATTCCTTAAGATCTATGGATACTCACACCTTTGTGATTCCCCACTGCTCTACTCTTGCAGGTCAGTCTGCTTTCATATACTGCTTCTCCAAACTCTGGAACTCCCTACCACAACAAATTCACCACTCCTCCTCCTTGCACTCCCTCTCCTCTGCCCTGTATAACTTCCTGTCATCTAACGGTACCTGTTTTCCTCAACCACTCAGCTCTCTCTCTCTCTTTCTCTCTCCCTCCCTCCCTCCCTCCAGCACCTCCCTACTAGTTTGGGACTGTAACATGCTTATTCACTTGCTCTTAAATATAACAAACTTGCATTTTAAATTGTTAAATTGTTATCTGCCTTACCTGGTTGTTTATTATATCCTGTATTGCTGACTTGTTTATTTTGTGTAATTGTTTTTACTGTATCACCCCAGTGTACTGGCAGTATTGTATTATGTTACTTGTAACTTCCTCTGTACCTTCTCCCCCAGGTTGCAGTGGGAGACGAGCAACTTGTTGTTCAGTGTGCCATTATGGTGAAACTTTTCAATAAAAAAATAAAAAAAAACTTCTGTGTCACAAAAAATCTACTTTCAGTTGCACAAAGCAATTGAATTAAGGACTACTTTATTGACTGGTGGATGCATCACATCATTATGTATGGATTAATAAATTTTGTGTTTTAGTGTTTTTCACAACCGGGTCCATTTTATTATCACAATAATGCCCTCCCTGGAAAGAGATGTTGGGGGATTTACCCATTTCCTATGCGGTTTAAGGCACATGGCTGCACCTCATGCCACACCACAATAGGAGGAGCAGGTAACTTGCCCACTGACTGTATCTTATTGCTTAAACATCTCCTATTTGTCCCACTCTTATATCTCCTGGTGGCAAGTCTATCTGAACCTTTCCCATGGCACTGGCCCCATAGTCTGGCATATCACCTCAGCAGTAGTGAGGCAATTCCTTCCTCTGATAACAACGCTAACAACCTTCAGATTGTCATCACTAACAAGCTCCATATGATCTGGTGTGCCACTGAGAACACAGAGTTGGTATTAGTAAATAAAGACCCCTCACATGCAAGGTAATGCTGTTCATTTAATATCTTTTCATTTTTAGGATTTTTTTGGTGCATAACTTGAAGATTTTTTTTGGGGGGGTTATGCTTATGTAGTTTGAAAATAAATGTAGCGAGACACAGAAAAAATATAGAAAGTGACATACATGTAAAGCAGAGACTACATAGGAGTATAAAGTATGTCTTGAGGTCAGCGATGAATAGTAACTATTATGGGAGCTCACACTGGGCTGTGACTGTCTTGGTGGGATTTGCAGGCTCTGTCACAGCACCATAAATAGCAATCCACAGCAGATGCATGTCAACAGCACCTGCAACTAGTTCATATTTATTGCTGACCTTAAGACTCTCTTACCCCCTATTTGTGGTCTGCTTGCACCTTGGCAATT
The DNA here is from genome assembly GCA_016271365.2 of Neoceratodus forsteri. NCBI lineage: Eukaryota > Metazoa > Chordata > Ceratodontiformes > Ceratodontidae > Neoceratodus > Neoceratodus forsteri. The sequence continues at coordinate 145,488,459 of CM028133.1, read as the reverse complement.
ACTGTATTTGTAGATGAAATAGTTTTGCTGAATTCTGGAAGCTGCACCAAATGTAAGGGTTTAAAGCCAAACTGAAGTTGCCAATAGCCTGTTTATCTAACTCTTAGTGATAAGACTGTCTATGATGAGATCATGTGATGCTTGCAGCCTGGTAGCAGCCTTTGTGCTAGGCTATTGCCTTCCTCCCTTCTTTCATCTGATTTCCTGGCAAGACCTCAAAATTGACTGCAATCTACACCTCACTACTACTAGCCTGCCAGCAGCTACCTCATTTTGAAATCTTACATCGAAATCGGCATTCTATCACCGCGATGGACGCAGATATGCGGCAGGCCCCACCACATCACACTTCACCAACCTCTCCTCCAAAGGCTCCAAAGAAATCTAAGGTGCAGGGGTCCCAGGCTGCTCATCATACAATGCAACCGATGGTATCTGGGTTGCTCACTGAGGATCGCTTTCTCCAAGAAATGCTTACCTTTCGTAAAACCCTGTCCGACATTTCATCTGAAATTAAGTCTCTCTGGGCTGACATGGGAGACATGGGCCATAGATTCAGGGACGTGGAACTAACCAAACTCCGACAGCTCATCTTGAAATTACAGGCCAAAACTGAAGATCTAGAAGGAAGGAGCCAGAGGAACATTATCCTAATCTTTGGCCTGCCTGAGTCAGAAGAGGGCCCCAGCATGGTAATGTTCATCCCAAAGCTGCTAGTTAAAATCATCAGGCCTTACTCCTTCAATGCATTCTATCAGCTAGAAAGAGTCCACAGGTCACTCCACCCCAGGCCCCTGGACAGTGCCCCCCAAGGCCTATTATTCTAAAATTCCTGAGCTATTTGGAAAGACAACACATCCTATCCAAAGCCCATTAACTGCAGTCAATTCTGTGGGAGGGGAAACCTTTTTGCCTGGCTCAAGACCTACCCAGCAAAAAACATCAGAAACGCAAGGCCTTCCACCCCACAGTCTTCAAGTTGATTGCCGCCAGTATAAAGTTCTGGATGTCTTACCCAGCCTGGTTACAAGTCCTGACCAGTGATTCCTGGACCTCTTTTGACTCTTCTGAGGCAGCTAAAAAAGATCTGAGACTACGCCCCCCCCCCGAACTGTTTTCAGACACTTGAGCTGTTTGTCTCATGTAGGGCTAACTGTTAAATGCTGAAATTATTTTTGCCTGTTGTTGCTGTGTCTCTGTTTTATTGTGGGGTTAGGAGTGAAACTGGATGGGAGTCTTCTGTCTCCGGAGGGTAGCCTTAAGTGGCCTTCTTGGTTTCCCAGGCAGAGTGCCATGGATCAGTGTACCAGCAACCAATCTAACCTCGGTCGCTGGCGGGGGGGGGGGCTTTCCTTTTGAACTGTCTGGCAATGCCTCACTCTTCCCCGTGCCCCAGCCCTATTCTAGTGAGCTTGTTTTCCAGGGGGATTGGGGAAGTGGCAACCAATCCTGGTCCCGCTCTATGTTGCCTCCCCATAGAAACATTAAACCTCTCTGGAAGCTCATATCCAAGTGGAGGAGGGCTCTCTTCTCCACTCATTTGATCCTGAATCTGAGCCCAGTATATGAGGTTCCCTCCCTATCTCCCTGCTCTAATCTCCCTGTTTTGAGGAGGGCCTTTGAGTTTTGGAGTGCTGCTCCAAGTATGTTGAGTACCCTATTTACTCAAAGCCTCTAAATTTGGCCTATGGGTGCCACAATCCACTGAGCTGCCCCATCTGACAGTCGCACCAGCCGATAGATGGGCTGATTTGCGATCAGTGGGCACCTTAGCCCCAAAGCTTCGTTCTTCTGGATTTGCAGAGTCCTATCCAGGGAACCAGCCTTAGAGGGTAAGGTCTCCGTATATTTTCCTTTTTTGTTCTTGCTTTTAATTTTCTAGGTCTGCATCATGTTGTCGGGGGGAAGGGGGTTTCCAGGCTCGTTGGTTGCCTCATACTGAGTAGCACCACATACTGGAGGGTTGGGGGGTTGATCCTGCTTCTCCTCACCTTGAATTCTATTATGCCTCTATTGAAGGACCAGGGGGCTCACTCAGAGGTTACTCCGCTGTTCTACCTTCTCCTCTTTGAAGGTTCCTGGTACCTCATTACTACACCTTAATTCCTAGTGCAGGCATCGGGTCAAGTCAGAACCAGGCTAAAGGGCCTTGGGTCCCTCCTAGGGAATTCTACTAAAGCCTCCCACTGAATTTATGAAGGGGCCTATGTAAATAGTTATATTGTTCTTGGTATACAGGGTGGGGGGAGGGCGGGTCTCACTCTGGGTTCAAATACCGCCCTGCTGGGCTATGTCTCATTGGAGATTGGGGGTGTTTATATAATGTTCCAACGGGTCATGGGGAGTGGGATAAGGAATGGGATAGGGTGGATGGTTTTTCCTCGAGATTCCTTTACCAAGCATTTTATTGCTCATAACTGTTCCTTGCACAGCTTGTTTAACTCTTTATGGCTGGTGTTCTCTGTGGGAGGAATAACTGTCTCAATTTATCCAGCTGTGGGCACCGCCTATACTATTGCTTGTTGTGGGGGGGAAGGATGCTGGTCTCCCCACAGGCCCCTTCTCTGTTGTGGGTTAGAGGGGACTGCTACTCTTAGTTTGGTATGTTATCCTGTACTGCAAAGTTTTCATGCTGGTTGTGCATATCAGATGATCGTTTCACCTGTAAGATGGGGGGTGGGGATACCGGGGGGATGGGACGGAGTGTTTCCTATCTGATTCGTCACAATATTAATCCAGCTAACTGTGGTGATTATGGCTAGTAATTTAATTAAGTTCACAGCTTGGAATGTTAGGGGAATCAGAGATCATCTCAAAAGATACCAGATCTTAAAACATATTTCTTTGCTCCATGCCCATATAGTGTTTCTTCAAGAAACTCACCTCCTTCCCCATAAGGCCGTTAAGCTCCGTAGACAGAGTATCAGACAGGTGTTTGCCTCTGGGGATTCATCTTCAAGTAAAGCAGCAGCTATCTTAGTAAATCACAATGTTTCTCTTCAGGTGGACCATGTTATTTCCGATCCTCAGGGAAGATATGTATCCATTAAGAGCCTGCTTGATTGCTGAGAACTGGTTTTGGGCAGTGTTTATGAGCCAGTAGGTGGTGACCCAACCTTTTTTATGAAACTAGCTGACAAATTGACCCCATTCCTCTCTCCCTCCCCTTGATTATGGATAGGCACTGGAATCTCCCTCCCACCCAAGACCTCGATCGCTCAAACAACCCCCGCAAATCTCTCTCATCTGCACAGCAAGTCCTGTGGGAGTTTATGGAGGTACTGGGCATCTGTGACCCCTTGCGGATTCTTAACCCATTTTCCCATGTTTATTCCTTCAACTCAATGGTACATTAGATTTTCTCCAGGCTTCACTATGTCCTCATCAGCCTCTCCCTCCTCCCCAGCCTTATGCAATGCAGGCCTAGAACCCATTGTGCTCTCCAACCAGGTGACAGCCTGGTTATTACTTACTCCCAATACTGATCTGCAGCGTGATACTTAGTGGAAACTCAACACTCAACTTCTTAAGGAGGACCACGTTGTCTCTAGGATATCAAGCCTCATTCAGTCCTTCATTACTACTAATCAGGATACTGTAAAGAGGCAGGATCATGAATGGTGTGCCTTAAAATGCTTTTTGTGGGGTGAATTTATCCATTTAGCCTCCACTAGGAAACGTTGTACAGAAGTTGAAGCCTTATCGATGCTTACCCAAATACATGCCTTGGAGCAATCTCTTTTTTCCATATCTTCCCCTGACTCTCTACAGGCCTTACTGTCCCTCCAGGATAAGAATGCTAACCTCCTGCAGAAGAAAGCTGAATACTCCATCCTAAAGACCAAGCCTAAATGTGTAGAACAGGGAGAAGAGGCAGGGCGGCTGCTTGCTCTCTCTATGGAAATTGGAGGCCTCAAGGGTTATTTCTGCAATCTCTGTCCCAGATGGTTCCATTAAAATACTTCCCAGGGAGATTGAATCAGTTTTTGAAAATTTCTACTCCACTCTATATGGACAGCACCCATCCCCACTGGCCACCAAAGAAATTTCATCCTACCTAGACTCCACTCTACTACCCCATCTCTTAGACTATCATTGAGCCCCCCTTTCTACCCCAATCTCCCTGACAGAGGTGGAAGCTGCCATTAGCAGTTTAACCTTAGATAAAGCCCCAGGTCCAGATGGTTTCCTTTCAAATTTCTACAAACGTTTCCTTAAAGATCTGCCCCCTCTCTTACTGCATCTTTACCAATTCATGGTTTCAGCCAAATCTCTTGATCCCTCACTTCTGGAAGCCACCATTGTTCCCCTCATTAAGCCAGATAATTTAGTTTAGTGTGCTGGTTTTACTCCCTCTGACCACCTGCTGTGAGACACCTCAGTGTGAGACATACATGGCAGAAGCGAACCTGCACAAACGCTAAACAAAACTACACTTTTTTTGCTAAATAATATACTGGGGTTTCTGTCTGTTCCTAAAAGAAAAATCTTTGTGTGACTCCATCATTGGATTTATTGCCGTAAGCCATGGAGTGTTTTTATTGATGTACTTGTGGACACAGTGCTGGTGAAACAACTGATTTGTTCAGTGAGGCACTGAACTACTTTTCAGCTAACCTTTTAGTGGTGGTGTGTTTTATTGGGGCAAGCTAGTAGTCCTTGAGAAGGTCTTGTGACCTGCTTCTTACTTCCAGGTCCCTGGGGATTTAAGTGAACTCCGTGTTCGCTCAACTCACACGGTGCGGGTGAGCGTGCGTCTGCCACGCGCAAAGACATGCACGTCCTTGCACGTGTTATGCGTGTTAAGCTGTGATAAGTGGGATTACATTATCAGAAGCTAGCCTGTCATTTTTAAGGTATCGTTTACATCTCTCATATAGTCGTATTACTATAGGATATACAGGGGGATTCCATTTTGTTGACTGTGTTAATTCTGTGTTGTATACTAAACAATGGAAGAAATCATTACTACTGTGGAAGGGGATACGGGGCTTAAATGCTCTAGTTGTCAAATGTACAGCTTAATATTGGTACCACTATCCCAATTGCCTTATAAGTGTGCAAAATGCTCTGAACACGAGAGTACACTGAATGAACTAGCAAACATTCACAAAAGACTTGAGTGCCTTGAACTTAAACAGCAAACTATTGCTTTTAAATTAACAAATAACCATTCACCTATGCTTAAAGGATTAATAAATAAAACTGTTGATACAAATGTTTCACTTCCAGATCAAAATTGCACTATTTCTCCCTTATTACCTTGCCAAATTACAGATAATTTACTTGAAGCATGTAATGCCAGCAACCCTTGTAATGCTGAGTCCCCTAAACCCTGTAAGTCCAATAAAGTAGGTGAAGGCAGTAAGAGAAAGAGAGCTAGTGATGATGATATTTGTCACTCTAATGATGAGGGGTGGTATGAAATCCAGAGTAAAAGAGAGACGAAGAAATTATGTAAAGTGGAACTTTTTGTTTTACCACTTCTAAATAGTTTTGACCCACTTAGCCTACATGACTCAGATATGAAGAGTAATTCTGCTACATCAGACCCACCAATTCCGATTACTGGTCCTTAACCAATGGCTACTCCCAATGGAAATTGCTCTAAATTAAGCAATATAGTTGAATTTACTCCTTGTCCTCTTGGTGACCAATCAATTAATGTAGACAGATCAACTGACGAACAACTAAATCCCACAAACCCTAGTTTTTCTCAGGATATTATCCCACCTATGGTGACTGTAGACTTGAACAACTCTGAGAATGTCATAAATAAACAATATTACATTCTGGGGGACTCATTCTTAAGGTACACAGATCGCTTTTCAACTAGAGGTAACAAACTGAATGTGACCAGCTGTAGTTATAGGGGTGCAACAATTAAAGACATATCTGACATGTTGCCAGGTATTCTGAGTAAAGTTAAAGAACAAAAAACTGTGATCTTACATGCTGGCACAAATAATTTAAATAACTCCAAAATAGAGGATATTATTAACAAGATGACTGACGCAGTAGCTACCCTAAAGAGTCTAGATGCAGATGTCTTTATCTCTGAGATCCTACCAGTACCTAGAGCATCAAAAAGCAAAACACAAAAAATCAAAGTTTTTAATAATTGGCTTCATAGGTGGTATTTGGAAAACAAGATAAAATGTCTAATGACTTGGGAAATGTTTTCTTCTAATGGTCATTTGTATAGTCCAGATGGTCTCCACCTGAACAAATTTGGTGCTAAACTTTTGGGTAATATCTTCCATCAAGCAATTAATTGCACAAATGCACTATCAAAAAACTGGTAGATAAGGGGCCAAAAGGGGATGGTATTGCTTCCTCTGAGAAACTTGGTGTTAAGACCACTAATGTCACTAAACCTAAATTAAATGTGTTACTCACCAATGCAAGAAGTCTGCATTACATAAAAAAAGATGAACTTGAGCTCTTGTTATTAAACAAAAACATTGACACGGCGGCTATTTCAGAAACCTGGTGGGATGAGTCCTCTACTTGGAATAAATCAATCCCTGGATACAACCTTGTTCACAAGGATAGAGATAATAGAAGGGATGGTGAGGTGGCACTCTATCTAAATAAAAATATTACCTTCAGACAATTAGATAATACTTTAAATGACTCCAATGAAAACTTTATGGGTTGAACTGGATACCAAAAACAATACAAATCTATTGGTGGGTATATGTTATACGTGTTATAGGCCTCCTGACATTAAACTGTCTGATCATTAGCTGTTACTTGATGATTTTGCAAGTAAGTTATAGTATAAGGACACTCTGCTACTAGGAGACTTTAATTCTCCAGGTGTTAATTGGAATGATTATTCTGCCTCAACCATTCAGGAACAAGCTTTACTGGACCTTTTTATTCATAATGGATTACAACAAGTAGTTGATAAACCAACAAGAGGCAAAAATATATTGGACCTTGTTTTGACTAACACCCCAGAAAAAATCATAGACCTGAAAATCTCTGATCCCTTGTTTAATAGTGTCCATAATATCATTACTTTTTCTAAAAATAATTAATTTATTAAACAAGTTGTTATCACCATTGTTAAGGACTTTAGAAAGGCAAACTTTGGAGCTATTAATAAAGGACTGTATGACTGGACTTGGAATGATAAATGTGAATCTGTGAATAGTTTATGGAATAACCTAAAGAATAAAATGCTCGAGTTGTGTGATAAATATATTCCAAACCGCACACTGTATAACAAGAAAGGAAAACTTCCAATGTGGTATACAAATAAAGTTTGCAAATCTATTGCAGTTAAAAAAAGAGCATATAAAGCTGTTAAAAGGGACAATAATGACTATAATAAAAATAAATATAAGGAGGCTTTAAGGGTCTGTAAATCTAACATTAAAAATGAAAAACGGAAGATAGAATTTAGACTGGCACACATGAAGGATGGGGGTGAAATCTTTCTATTCCTACATAAATAATAAAAATGTACTTCCAACACAACTGGACCAATTAAAGTCTCTAATGCCATCATCAAAGAACCATCTGATATGGTTAATGAATTTAATGATTATTTTTGCTTTGTGTTTACACACAAAAAAAAATAATACTAACTGTTCACTCAATTTTGGAAGTTGTAACTCTGAGGTATTAAATATAGCTAAGGAAGAAATATTTCATTAGCTAAATCATATCAAAATAAATACCTCCCCTGGTCCAGATCTACTCCATCCATGGGTTTTAAGAGCTATTAAATCATGGTTAGTCGAGCCATTACATTTTCTGTACAATAAATATTTGACTACTGGTAAACTGCCAGATGATTGGAGACAAGCAGTAGTTGTTCCTATATATAAAAAGGGGGACCATAGTTGTACAGCTAATTATAGATCAATTAGCATAACTTGCATTTTGGGAAAAGTGATGGAGTCCATTATCAAGGATAAACTCTCCTCTGATCTTGAATCAAGATGCTTTAACAACTCACAGCATGGCTTTAAGTCTCAAAGATCATGTCTTACTGCAAACCTCTGTTTCTATGAAACAGTTAGTAAATTACTAGAGGCCAAAAAACAGTTGATATTATATTCTTCGACCTTTGTAAAGCCTTTGATAAAGTCCCTCATGTAACTCTTGTAGACAAAATGGTAAACCTTGAGATAAACAGCTTTATTATCAGATGGGTAAATGCATGGTTGATGAATAGAGAACAAGTTGTAAAAATTAAAGGTTTTACCTCTAGTACAGGTAAGGTAACTAGTGGGGTGCCCCAGGGGTCCGTCTTGGGCCCCTCATTGTTCTATATCTTTGTCTCTGACATAGATAGGGATTTAAATGGACACACAGTCAAATTTGCTGATGATACAAAAATTGCTACAGATGTAAGTACAGAGGATGGATATTACAATCTTTGTAATGATCTCTTGAAAATGGAGAATTGGGCAGACAGAAATGGCATGGTGTATAACTTAGACAAAAGTGTAGTTATACATTTGGGAAACAATAACCCATGTTACAACTATACTCTAGCTGGAAAGCAGCTACAGTCCATGGATAATGAAGGGGATTTGGGTGTACTAGTCTCAAGTGATTTTAAATTTAGTTCTCAGTGTACAGAACTAAGAAGGCTAATAGACTTATTGGCTGTATTAGACGATCTGTTACTTCTAGGAATAGGGCTTGTTTAACTCCCTTATACAAGGCGACCTATTTTGGACTATTGTTCTCCTTTGTGGATCCCTTTTTTGCATAAGGATGTTAAAAAAGTGGAAGGGGTCCAGAGGAGAATTACAAGAATGGTTCATGGACTTCATGGGATTGATTACGGCTCTAGACTAAGCTCATTAAATCTTTATTCACTGGAGATGAGGAGATATAGAGGTGACCTTTTATTAATGTTTAAAATTATAAGGGACCCAATGTTACTTTCAGAACTAGGCTTCATTCAAATCCAAAGGGACTTCCTATTAAGAAGCCACAAATATCAACTAAGGCTTACTAACCCAAAAAGTCAGCTAAGAAGAAACTTTTTTACCCAGGGTATTATTCCTATGTGGAATACACTTCCTAAGGATGTTGTAGAAGTTGATTCTTTTGACTGCTTTAAGACTAAACTTGATAATTTCCTACTAAACTTAGGTCAAGGAGACTAATGCCTATGTCCTTAGGAGACGTATATAAATGGTCTGTCAGCCTTCTGTACATCTAATTTTCCTAGTAGTATGACATCCTAGTAGTAAGCCCCCTTCTAATCCTGAGAGCTACCGGACTATTTCCTTACTAAACTATGACATTAAAATCTTAACCAAAATCTTAGCTACTAGAATCAGGAAGTTATGGTCGGGGCTATTCAGTCCAGAGCAAGTTGGTTTTATTCCTGGGAGATCTTCTGCTGATCACCTCCATAAGATTGGTCACTTTTTTCAGGTAGCCCAAGTTCCCTCTACCGATGGCCCTAATTTCTCTTGATGTGAAAAGGCTTTTCATAGAGTTGAATGGTCTTTCTTATGGCTTACCTTAAAGAAGATGGATTTCTCCCCTCATTCTTACAATGGCTTAAAGTGATCTGTTCCTCTCCCTCTGATAAGATTTACTGCAGTGGTGTTTTTTCTTCCTCATTCCCCCTGCATACTGGCACACACCAAGGCTGTCCCCTTTCTCCCTTTCTTTTTAATCTATATCTTTAACCACTCATTTGATGTCTCAAATCTTCTTCCAACAGAAGAGGCATCCCCATTGATAATTTGATGCCATCTCTCTCAGTGTATGCAGATGACATCTTACTGCACTTTTCCAATCTTGCTTCCTCTGTTACTGAGGCTTTGAAGGTGATTGACCAATCTAGTCTTTAACTACAAACTTAACCACAATAAAACTGAAATTTATCTGCTTAACCATCTTGTCTGTAGTCAGGAATTCATTTCCTTTGGTTTGCGATGGTCTGTCCAATCCACTAAATATCTTGGAATTTTTCTTACCACTGACCCCTCTCTATTATTGAAAATGAATTTAGGGGGTCTACTGGTGGTGATACGGCATGATTTATCATGTTGGAAGGACCTCCCAAACTCATTATGTGGTAGAATTAGCATTATTAAAATGAATAGTCTCCCTAGAATTTCCTATCCCCTAAATGTGTTTAACGTTGTGCTCTCTCTGTCCTTCTTTAAATGTATTCACTCCCTTATCACCTCTTTTATTTGGTTGGATAAAGCCCCCAGACAATCTTACCTTAAACTGGGGCTCCCTAAAGAATTCAGTGGACCCTAACTGCCTAACTTCTTATTCTATTATTGGGACAGCCATCTTCACAAATGTGATAAATGGCTTACCAGGCCTCAATCTATATCTGAAGCTGACTAAACTCCTATCTGGCTTCAGATAGAATCCTGTCTGATCTCTGCACATAATCTTTCCCCTGCTGCAATTCTTTTCATCTGTGGAAATCTCTCCCAGACTCTTTGGCCTCCTCCAATTGGTGTCTCCATCAAAGTCTTCTCACAGGTTTGTGCCTCTCTGAAGGCATCTCCCTCTAAAGAATTCGCACAACCTATCCTCTCTAACCTAAACATTAAGATTGGGGGTCACCTTTTAGCTCCAGGATGGCTTCCTTCTCTTCAGGAAGCTAGAGTCTCGGATTTCTACTTTCAGTCTTCTCTTCTTACTTTTCTGGAGTTATTAGAGAAATTCCAATTGGGCCCAATGAGCATCTTCAGAATTTGTCAGTTGTGGCACCTGATATTACAACAATTTGGCCCTACCCTGAAACCTTCTGAACTCAGTGAGCTCCTTGCCCAGACTCAAGATTTGGCCCTTAAACCTCATGGCACCTCTGGTTTATATTTGAGGTTGCTTACTGCCACCCATTCTTCATCCCCGGTTGGCTCCAAGGTTTGGGAATCTAATCTTTGTTAACAGATTTCAATTTTAATTGGCCTCGTCTTTGGAAAGATCTCTATACCTATCTCACTCAGGACCAGTTAAGACTCACCCAGTACCATATCCTGAATAATATGTACTACACTCTTGTTAGATTGGCTAAGATGGAGCGCCTCCCCTCTCCCACCTGCACTAGATGTGGCAAAGCAGATGGTACCCTATTGCATGTTTTTTGGTCTTGTGAGAAAGTATCTTCCCTGTGGGCACAAATTGAGGATCAGATTGACTCCCTCTTGGGGTTGGCAGGCCTCTTTTCCCCTGAGATATGTGTTGTTGGTGATTATTCCCAGATGCCGGTCAAGGAAAGGAGATACCATATGGTGCTCATTTCCCTTGGCAGTCACAAAACTGGTCCTTAGACACTGGCTGGATCAATTGCATATTTCATATTGCGATTATTACATGAGCTTTCTTTCTCTCTCTGGATCGAGTGTCTGAGCTCCAGTTTTCATCGATTGCCCCTTTTTAATAAGAAATGGGGCAAATTTTATACCCTTTACTTGACTTGATTCCCTTTGAGTTTTCTCTGGTTTCCCCACACAGATTTCTATAATAATGGCTTTATCACATATAATACAGTAGTTCCTGGATAATTTTTGTTGGGTGACTACACACACTCCGGTAAGGTGGGGGGGTAGGTGCATGGGGGGAAGAGTGGGGAGGGTTGTTTGTACTCATTACTCAGCGTTTCTCTACCATTGCCCTGTGATTGGTTGTTTTGTGTTTTTCTTTAAAAAAAACAATAAAGTTGATTAAATAAAAAAAAAAAAGACTGTTTATGATACAGTATGACCATGCTTCTGTACCACCAGTTAAATGTTTTGACTGGCTGCAGCTAATTATTTGATTGACTAAATACCATTAAAATAATTTTTCTATCAGGGCCTGTAGCAGATGATTTAGTCTTAAGCTTTGTCCAGTGGCAGCAAGTAGCATAGAAGACTGTAATTCTCAATTACCTGGAGGAAGTAGGAATTTGTAGAAAGGCCCTTGAATTTGCAGCATCATATACAACATGTACTTTGCATACTTGCCTTTGCGATGCAAAGTGCATATGTGTGTGTGTGTGTGTGTCTCTCTCACCGGAGCTCTCGCTGTGTCTATGTGACCAACATACTTTGAGGTAGATGACAGAGCCACAGCCACACAGACACCGCTTGCAACATTTCCATGACATTGACTTTCCTGAGCAGTGCTGCTATAGGGGAAAAGAGAGAGAGACACACACACACTTCATTTCTTCAAAGCAAGCAACAGCTGAGTCTCTGTGTGTCTGTGTCTCTCTCCTCTTCTCTCTCTCTCTCTCTCTCTCTCTCACACCCTCAGCCAGTGGATGCTTTTGCCTTGCTGGGCCCCATGCAAAGATCAATGGTAGGGCCACCAACAGACAGTGTTTCCAGTGGGGGGAGGTGTTGCAGTGGGCCATTCCCTCCCAGCTGTAAGGGTATATCACCATCCTTATTTTCTCCTCCTCCTTGTCCCTAAGAGCTCCCCTGTATTCTGCTGGGTGCCACAGTTGTTGGATCATCACAAGTCTACAAGACTCTCACGTGACTATGTCTGCTGTGATACAGTAAAGAGCCACATCATGCAACCTGCAGCTACAGCACACCAGAGAGAACAGCATTATACATTTAAAACCTTTCAGGGTCTGGTGTGATCTGCATACCATCAGTACTGAATTAGACCTTTGTCCCAATCCTTTTAGTCAGATAGTTAAGGCAGGACTGGACTGTTTCTTTTGGGAGTGCCCAGGTAGAAGACCTGCATTTTGGCCATTTGGCCTTGTTTTGGATTACAAATAGTGATCCCTTTAATTCTAAACTTAATAACTGTGCAGGTTAAATAGCCACATCTACATCAAACATTGGGCCTATGATGATTCAACAACTGTGTTACCCAGTAGAATCCAGGGGGCTCTTGGGGACTGTGGGGATAGTATAATTACTGTGCCTGTTAGCTGGGAATGTGAGGGATTAATAGGGATGAGGGATGAGGGGAGGTGGAGAGGGGGTTGCAGGGATTGCCAATTATTTGTTTTTATTTTTTAACCCTTCCCTTTGTTTCCCCAGAGCCTTGTTCCTGCCTTCCCTAATAAACCTTGCTTGTGTTTTACTCCAGTGTGCTGTTTTCTATTGCTTGGTCATTGTATTATTGCATTTGTATATTGAGACTGTGTGGGGCTGTTAAATCACAGCATAAGGCTGGCAGAACAGCCTAGACATTACAGTAATGAGCTGTGAATGAGCTTGATACATCCAGCAGAATAGGGTTTGATACCCACAATCTCCTCTTGCATACTGTGTGACCCTGAGTAAGTCACTTAACCTTCCTAGTGTCCTTGGGTTGCCCCTGAAAACAGGCCCTGGGTCTAGTGGGACTTGCCTTGTTACCAAAAGAATAGCTAGTTACAGAAGAGACTGACTTGATAACATTGTTCTAGTACTGACATTTAGAGTTGCATGGCATAGCAGAGCATTCATTTATCATACAGGGCTCATACACTTATAAACAGATACTTATTTTGAACCAGTAATAGAAAACAAACAAAAAAAAAATCCAAACTATTCAAGTCATTATACCTTCTGCATGACTGGTTTCTTAGTTCTAATTTATTTTTGAACTACATAACTTAGACACGTGGGAGTATTGACAGCAGTAGACCATAGAAATACCTACATGATGACTCCCAGCTTTAAGACTGAAGAAATTAGCATATGTAAGGATTCTGGTGGGGGGGAATGGGACTACTTCTTACATTGCTCTGTCTCTCACATAACACATGTGCCTAATTAGCCATGTGCTACTGGGTCAGTACTCAGTCAAAGTAAGGAGATAATGAGTTAACCCCTAGGCTGCTGAAAGAACTAGAATGAATACATTTGATGGAGCTGGACAGATGCTCATTCTGTAGCTCTGCAAGGGTTAAATGACAGCAGCTTCAAAAGTTTTTTTTTTTGTTTATATCCTGAGAAGTTGAGAGGCACAGTAGCATCCCTCCTGCCTTAAAGACAGAGCAGCCAATAGCAAAACTCAGAGTGGGAGCGCACTGTTTTGCAGTTGTGGAGAGATACTTCCAAAAGTCTAAAAAGGAAGTTCCACGGTAAGATGCTTTTTAGAGCTAATGCAAGAGGGCTGCAGGTTCTGCCTACCTACTTACCTAAAAAGAGGCCCATAGACATTTTATTCGATGAGGTGGTTGGAGCATGGAATAACTTGCCAGATTGATACCCACTGCACTGATTGTTCTTGCCTCGATATTTACTCGGTGTAATTTGATTACTTGATTACTTAGTCATGATTACTGTAATGCTCTATACCTAGGGTTGCCAGGAGTGGATCTCCGTTGCCTGCAGCTGGTGCAGAATGCTGCAGCCAGGTTGTTGACTGGGCTACCAAGAACTTGCCATATCACTCCTGTGCTGCACGAACTGCACTGGCTGCCGGTGCGGTGGAGAATCACCTTCAAGGTCTCGTTGCTGACCTATAAGACCCTACACGGTCAGGGACTGGGCTACTCGGAAGATCTCCTTCGACCCTATTGTCATCTCTGCCCACTCCACTCTGCTGACGAGGGATTTCTAGAGATTCCCAGGATTCATCTTCGGCCATCTGGGGCTAGAGCTTTTTTTTTATGGCCCCAACCCTGTGGAATTCTCTACCTCGTCAGATTAGAGAGTCCCTGTCCATGGAATCATTTAAGGTGTCCCTGAAGAGTTATCTATTTGAATTAACATTTGGATAGGTTTATTGCTGCTTTTTATTGTTTTTATGTTATTATTTATTATGTAAGATGCTGTTTTGTACTTGCACTTTGATATGTTGAAAAGTGCACTATAAATAAATTTTGATTTGATTTGAATTTGCATGCTACCTGTATTATGCAATGGGGTCCAAGAATTGTTCAATCTGAATTGGCTACACATTGTTACTTGTAAATACCGTGGCCTGTACGTTTTTCAACATGAGCTGCAGTATTTACTATTAAACTTGACTCACTGGCAAGGTTTTTGTTTTTTTGCGGGTAACCTGAGAAACAGAAGCGTTAGCGAACTGGAGGAATTAACTGCTGACTGAGTCACATTACAGTATGTCACAGCAACAGTGATTTCAATTTAAAGAGATAAATACAACATAAATCACGCTGAACAGTCAATTTTTAAACAAAGTCCACTTCACTCATTTATATTGTGCTTTTAAAAAACACTGTGTCTATACCTCCTCATCCCATGTACCATGATGTATTTGCTACCCCCATTCCAGAGCTGTCAAAGAGGATGACCGTTACAGCAGGTTCAGCAGTACAGGAGCCCTGCATGAAATCCATGACTCTGCAGTTCGAACTTATGACAGTTGCCACTCGAAAGCCTCTAACCTAGGACCTTATATTGTACTCCTGGAAGGTGATTCAGAGAAAACACAAACTCACAAAGTAGTTTCTTTACTTGGCCCAAGACCAAAGAGGGTCAGGACACCACTGTCGCAAAGTGCTACAGTGCTGTGCAAGTGTAGAACACAATAAAAATGCAGCAGCGCTCCATATTTCACAACAAACCACAATGAAAGACTGTCAATGCTCCAAGAAGAAAAACATTGCTGCGACACAGTCAAATGGCAACACTGTCACAGTGTTAACTATTTTCCAGCCCAAAGAAAGCATCAGGACTGGGAATAATCAAGCAGTACTGCGCATGAGCACTACCACTGCAATTCTAGCAACCAACGACTATTTTTTGTGGCACAGCAATAAATACAATAAAAAATAAATCAAAATGGAAGAAAAAATGTTTACTTTTTTCTATTTAAAAAAATGGGGACATTGTATAATCGCAGTACACCACTCCAGGGCGTGGATTATGGTAGGATTTACCCACTTCTGGTATGGTTTGCTCACTCGGCCTGCAACCTCATGACCAAACCACACCAGATGTTGGTAAATCCTAGCATAACCCATAGCATGTCATGCCATAGTGTTTAACTATTTAAGCCGATTTTTGTATCAACTTGATATTTTGCTATATTATGTCCTGTATTATACTTATTTTCCTTGCTGCTGTATAACATTATTTCTCATTCCAGTGTATCCAGCTTGTAAATTTTGTACCATCTTTTGTCTTGCATATTTTGTAATCACTGTATTGTTTTCTGCACTGTTACTGCCCTACTCAGGACATCCTTGTAAATGATCATTGCTCAAAGGAAACACACAAAGCACTATGCACATACAATAAAACAAAAATAAACTAATACACATACCCTGCATTATAATTTCAATAATAAATCAAGTATTAAGGAAACAAATCAAACACTGCCATGCATCCTAACCAGCATCTAAAAAATATGCAATATCACACTCAATAACTACACCAACATTCTTCAACACCCCCACTTTCTTAAAAACAATAACTTTTCTACCCAGCCAACATTCCTTCTGTCAATAAAACAGGTCCATGTAATCCACCCCCAAGATAATCCTGAAATGGGGTACACAACTCGGTGTGCATTTCCTTGTTAAAAAATTCAAAATATATAAAAATAGCTTGAAGAGAACAAGCAAGTGCTCTATTGCTGTGTAATTTGTAGGGTTACTATTATCATCTCCTATAAGTAAAAGGATAACTTAAGATTGCTTCCAGGTCAGGGGAAGCAACCCTCCCTCTCTTAGGCTCAAGTTAAACAGTCCTGTCAGCACTGGAGCTACAGATTCAGAAGCCTCGGTGAGAAATCAAATTTCAACTTTATCAAGTCCTCCTTAAGTACTTGAATATAGATCTGTGATGGTTTAATAAATGTTTTAACTTTAACAAGTTTCTAAAGCAGGGAGTATTAGTAAGTTCTTCAAACTGTTGTCAGTACTTATGAAGCTGTCATCCATAAGAACACTGTTGTCAACTTGTGCAGGAATTAAGATGTCTGGCAGAGTGGGAAAAATGTATACTTAGAAGGTCTGTGGTTTCTGAAGGATCATTTGATATCTTTTCTGTATATTTTATTCTCATCTATGTATCTGATTTACATGGATTTCCAGTTTTTTTAGTAATTTTATTATTGGCATCTTTAGCTTTGCCAAATTTGTTTTTATAATATTTAGTTTTTGCTTGTTTAACTACTTTTTACATGTATTCTATCTGTTTTAATTTTCAGCCAATCACTTTCTTTAGTAGATTCACTGGCTTTCTTCCATACTTTGTCCTTTACGCTAATCTGTTTCTGAATATGATCTGTTACTATAATGCCCACTTTATATGCTCTGGCCAAATTACACAAGGATCGGGTAGCTCCACCTCTAAGATGAATAATTTCGGGTATCAATTCAATTTCCTACAATCTTTGTAAGGTAGTTGATTATTACTTGCAACCAATGGTGTTTGTCCTTCCATCCTATCCGAGGGACAGCATGAATGTTTTATCTAAACTTGATGATTTTGTATGGAAAGAAGGTTTTTCATGGATCACAGTAGACATCTGCAATCTCTGTACTAGCATACCACATGATCAGGGACTTGATGCTATCAGCTATCAGCTATTATGTTAATAAAAATGCACAGCTCTTGGGGAAAAGTGAGTTTATTCTAGCTGCCTTAGAGTTTATTCTACATAGAAATTTCTTTACTTTCAAGAAAGATATATATATCCAGATATGTGGGATGGCAATGGAGGTGACAGCAGCCCCTACGTATGCAAATGTTTATATGGGGCTCTGGGAAGAAAAGTGCATTTATTGCAGTAAGTACATGAAACATATTGCTTACTGGGAACTTTTTATTGATGATATTTTGTGTGTTGTGGGGAAGTGAGCAGATGAGATAAGAATTTCTAGAGTACATAAACCACAATAATATGAACCTGAGATTTGCAAATGAATGCAGCTCCTACGAATGTTAATTATCTTGATCTCACTCTGCAATCCCTCCCCGACCACAAGATACAGTTGATAAATTACAGAAAGCCAACAGCTGATAATGTGTTACTACATTATAATAGCCATCACCCCAAAAAACTTAAAAATTCAATGCCTTATGTACAGTACTTGAGAGTTGAAAGAAATTGTTGTGAGGATACAGCATTTGAAATTCAAACTCAGGAACTGATTCAGCATTTCATTAGTAGAGGGTATGATCCTGTGGAATTGCATACAGCACTGGAAAAGGTGCATGCAAGGGAAAGAGAGTTTCTACTGTGTCCTACAACTAAAACCCAAAACAATAACGAGGGAGCTAGTAGTAGAGACAGTAAAGCTATATTAGTTACATTCTCCACCAAATTTAATCCCATAGCTGGGGAAGTGGGAGCATTAGTTCATAAATTGTGACCAATATTACGGGCAGATAATATTTTGAAATCCCATACACAAATCTCCCCACGGGTAACTTTTAGAAAGGGGAGAAATTTAGGAGATATTTTGACTATGAGCCGCTCTGAACCCAACAAGTTACCTCACATACCCACTGTGTCCAGAAATTGGTCCCCCCACACACACACACACACACACAGGCTTATATGCCTGCAAAAACTGCATTTCATGCAGATATGCATCAGAAGGGAAGATTTTCAGTAAAGGGGACTATAGAATTGGTATAATACAGCTGATCACTTGTAATACCCCATTTATAGTGTACGCTGCTTGGTGCCCCTGTCAAAAATATTATATTGGTAATATTTAAAAAAAAAACAAGTGCAGGAGCACGTAAGAGCTATTCTTAATAAAGATGACAGAAATGCTTTGGGGCTCCATTTCAAATAATGTCATCATTCTAATGTAAATTTGTTGAAGTTTTCTGGAATTGAACATGTGCCTCCACCAACCAGAGGGGGAGATCACAAGGAGCTTTTATTACAAAAAGAAACAAAATGGATAGTAGTACTGAATACTTTGACACTGAAGGGGTTAAATGAAGAAATAGATTTTTAGCCATATCTGTAGTAATAATTTTTTTTAGACTAAAGGACTATTTATAATAACCAAACTGTTTGTATAACAACTAAATGACACGTGTTATTTATAATTAGGAATTAAAAAGCCATCCAGCAGATCTTGCTAGTGAGTAATGGTTTTCAATGAGAAACGGCGATGATAGTTGATGAAATTACACACAATCACTCTTTAAAATGGTTTGATTTGTGTAAATATTTATGATAGGTTTTTTATAAATATGATTTTTATGGATTTGAGGTATCACAATATAATAATTTATACCAGGGTCAATAGGAGGTACATTTTTTTATCATTCAATACTTTTATCCTCCAGGCAAGAGCAGCCCCAATGACCACAGCCACTGGCACCCACACCCCCAGACCAGGTCTGCTGTGTGGATAATCACTCACTCACCAGGCCAGTGAATGAGAGGAACCCCCTTTTAGGGCCCTGTGGCATGGACACCCGGTGGCTACAGCTCATATGTTTTTTTATACCTTTAATGCCTTAATGTTTTTTGCCCTGATTGGATTAATTTCACATGTGGATTACTAAGAGCTGTGTATAAATATGTGTTTGTTCTGTGTCTGAAACTGACACCCCTTGAGGAAGACCCATGTGGTCGAAGTGCCGGGGTCAGTTTTGTCTGTGTATTCGAATGTCTGAAAAAATCCACCTTTGCTAACTTTAAGAGCATTGGTTTCAACCTGAGTGCTATGGTTCTTCATTCTATTATTATTTAAATATGGATCCTGGATCTTGGTAAGCACCAGCACAGTTTTCTGAGGTGCCCTATCATTTGCTTTTGAAAACTAGAGATGAGCAAGGTTGGCAGACTTCACTTTGTGAATTAATCCACAAAGTTTACCAAATTTATGAAGTGCAAAGAGATGACTGCAAAGTTTTCAGTAGGTAAAGTGTAATTTCTTCAAGTGAAGCTTGTAAAGTTGCAGGCAAAGTTGCATATTTGCCATGACTTCTCCTGACTTCATCTGAGAAAGTGCCATTTCTCCAGGAAAACTCATTACAAAGTGGCAAAGTAGGCAAATCGGAAAGTTTTTCACAGCTTCACCAAAACTTTGCCAGCAAAGTAAAACTTTGTAACATCTGTGTCTGTAACCCAAGGTATTTTTTTTTCAGAATAAATAAAGGACAACATTTGGTAGAAAAATTTCACCTGGGTTATTTTTTCTCCTTATACAATTAATCAGTTATTTCAATGAAATTGTCAACATTGTTTTTGCTTAATTTCTGGTTTGCCAGTTTAATCTGTCTTCTCTCATAACTGGTCACTTGTTCAAATCTTTTCATTATCACTTGCCATTCAATTACTTTTATTTGGGTTTTTATTGTAATCCATTGAACCCATACCACACTTTTTTTTAGTAATTTGGCATCTGTCCTGTGATCTGTGTTTTTGGTGCTCCCAAAAGACCTATATAGCTTTGAATCTATTTAGACCAATGCCCCCTGTGCTGCACATTTGTAACTCCTGATATCACAAACAGAGGATTGGAACTTCGCTAAAGGATTAAGCAACAGCAGTAGATCATATTAGGGGATAAGAATCCTGGTTCTGTTTAAATGAACATGTAGTAATGAAGACTAACAGGAACAGAAAATACAGAAAATCAACAAAACATAAACTGTGTTGTATCAACATATTGTATTTCTCAAAGCTTTCTCAAAAGTCACAACTCCCTTCATTTCCTCTGCCTTCCTCCACTGTGATTACAAAGAATATGACTCAGGATTCTATTTACTGATTGATTGATTGACTAATTGATCAATTTATTTATTTATAATCAAACCAGGCTTACATCATCCTCTACTTTTCACACCCTTGATGGGTCCCTATTAGAGGATGTTTCCTCCTTTAACTATCTCGAGCTCTGGCTCAATAGGAACCTTGACTTCTCTGTTCATGTGGATGCTTTACACAGAAAGCTTCATCCCAAACTAGGTGCTCTGTATAGATACCATGGCAACACCCCACCTCAGGCCCATCAGGAAATAGTCTAGAAGATGATCCTCATGATATTCGACTTTGGAGGCATAGTTTATAGAGCCGCCCCTAAGTCCACCCTCACCAGACTGGACTCCCTCTTCAATTCCTTCTGCCACTATGCCCTAAACCAGTGGTACACAACCTTTTTTTGTGGAGGGCCAGACTGAAGATTTGAGTCAAGCCCAAGGGCCAAGGGCCACTGTAAAATGGCTCGAGGTGACAGATGTCCAGCAAGACATTAAATGCATATATAAAACAAATCAAAACATACATTTATCTATTTGTTTATTTATTTGTCAACATGCTACTGAAACTAAAAACAACAAAAAAAAATAAGCAAAGACTGCAGGTGGAAGCTGCTAGGTCCTCAAGGGTCATAGCCAGCTGCTGTGAGGGCCATTTGTGGCCCTGGGCTGCACGTTGTGCACCCCTGCCCTAAACTGTCTGCCACATATGCACTACTGTGACCTCTACACCACCTTCTCCTTCCCTCCTCTTGGTTCCAGATGCCTTGCCCATTGTGCTTCACTAGTTGGGAAATTCTGGTTTGGATACCTCCCATCCTACCCAAATGGACTCCTTTCCACCCCTTCCTATCCCACTTACTCCCTCTGCAACTCCCCTTTCAGAACCCTAGCCCTCCATGTCTGAACCATCACTTCAGGTTGGGCTGCCAACCATTTTCCTAATCTTTGGAACTCCCTCCCCTTAGATAGCTGCTCCTCCCCATCCCCTAGTTCATTGCATATGTGTGTGTGTGTGTGTGTGTGTGTGTGTGTGTGTGTGTATATTCTTTGCAAAAAAAAAGACTTTGTTAAAGTATCAGTTAGGGTGAACACCACAACATGAAAAGCAGGAAAATGAGTCATTAGGGTTTCCAACCCTAACACCCCACACCCAGGGTTCCCACCCCTACCACCCCACCCCATCCCCCCACCTGTCACACACCAAAAGGCATCAAGGTGTGCTATTGGATCATCAGGCCCAACTCTTACCCCATTCCACATGTAAACAAGCTTATACACTACAGTATAGGACAATGGGGTGAGAGTTAGGCCAGACAGTACAACAGTGTTCATATGTCACGGACTTCGGACCCTGCACTCCCATCCCTCCATCCAGATAATACAACAGTACCCACATGTCATGGTGACAGTGTAGGGTCCCATCCCTCCATTGAGATAGTACAACACTGTCTATATGTCACGGACCCTGCACTCCCATCCCTCCATCAAGATAATACAACAGTATCAGGGGTCCAGCCCACCGGCGCAGTGGTAGGGTTACCGCTCATGGTGCCAGCGACCTGGGTTCGGGAACAGACTCAGGGAACTGGAGGGCCAGCTGGGGGGGAGGAGGATCGAGTGCCCAGAGGCTGCTCTCCTCCTCCAGGTGGGGTGGGATGCAGGTCCCGCTGTGATACCACCATCTGGGTGACCACGGGTGGTGGTGCAGCGAGGAATGCATGTAACAGAGAGGGAGGACATCTGCTTGGAGCCGGAACATTAGCACGCTGTGACATGCGTCACTCCTAGGCTCTCCTAGTGTGCAGACATCCTACAGGGACGGGCAAAAAAGGAAAAATACCCTCCAGTGCTCCCTGTAGATGGAGCTTCAGGCCCCGATCCCAGGGCCCCTGCCGGCATGGATGACGGATCCCCGACAAAATCACAGTCGCTCGGGGCAGTGGAAGGGGGGCCCCACCTCGTATCCACCTGGGGGTCAAACCAAGGCAGTGTGGGGGGATGACTGCACCCGATGCTGACAGACGAGCAGGGATGCACAAGGCCGTAGGAGACTCCTGAAGGTGAGGAAGCACCGGGGTGAGAAGGGGGGGCTTAAAAAGAAAATATTAAAAAAAAAAAAAAAAGATAATACAACAGTTTCCATATGTCATGGTGAGAGCGCAGGGTCCAAGGAGCGAATCTTGTTTTCAAAAATCACCCATATTTTGCGAAAATCTCAGTTTAAACTTACATGTGCAAAAATCGAGCTTGTTTGTGAAAGTCTTGTTTTTGAAAATTGCCTATATTTGCAGAAATCTCCATTTTAACTTTATTTGTGAAAATCTAGCAGGTTTGTGAAAGTCTTGTTTTCGCAAATCAGCCATATATGTGAAAATCTCAGTTTCATGCTAAGCACTTAACATTTCCACTAGGAAATAATGGGAAATTAAAAACTTTCATAACTTTTGAACAAATTAATATTTTTCACCAAACCTTCAAAAGTCACATCTGTGACCCAAAGGCATTCTACCCTGAAAATTTCAGTCCACAATATAAAGCCATTTCTGATATTCAGAATGACAAAAAAATGTCAGAAAATACTGATTTTTCTGTTTTTCATTACGTTATATCTCAAGAACCACTCAACGGATTCCCACCAAATTTGGCAGATCAACAGACCTACTAGAGATTATGCATGCCAAATCTCACACAAATCCATTGAACAGCTCCAAAGTTATTAACCCTCAAAGTGTGAGAATATTTACCAAGTTAGTACACTTTCACCCTAACTATACTGATTTTTCTGTTTTTGCAGCATTTTATATCGCAAAAGCCACTCAACAGATTCCCACCAAGTTTAGTACTTCAAGAGAACTACCCTGAGAGATTATGCATGCCAAATTTCATGCAAATCTGTTTAACGGTTCCAAAGTTATTAACCCTCAAAATTTGAACTTTAACATAGACGTGCACTATCACCCTAACTATACTGATTTTTCTGTTTATGCAACACTTAATATCTCAGAAACCATTCAATAGATTCAAGCCAATTTAACAACTGATGAGCCCTACACCTAGACATTAAGCATGCCTAATTTTATGCCAATTCTTTGGACAGATCGAAAGTTATTAACCCTCAAAGTGTGTAAAAATCTATTATGCTAGAAGTACACTCACCCAAACTATACTAATTTTTCTATTTCTGCAGCACTTTATATCTCAAAAACTACTCCACGGATTCCCACCAAGTTTGGCACTGCAAGAGAATTATTCCTAGAGATCATGTGTGCCAAAATTAATGCAAATCCATTTAACAACTCTCAGGTTATTAACCCTCAGAATTTGAACTTTTACATCGAAGTGCACTCTCACCCTAACTATAATGATTTTTCTGTTTTATTCAACACTTTATATCTCAAAAATCATTCAATGGATTTAAGCCAAATACAGCAGATTTAGAGACATGCTCCTAGAGATTATGCATGCCAAATTTCATACACATCTGTTAAACGGCTCCAAAGTTAGTAACCCTCAAAATGTGCAAAAATCTACCATGTTTGTGAAAGTTCTGTTTTTAGCAGATCAGCTATATTTGTGAAAATCTGTGTTTTGTGCTAAATACTTAACTTTTCCCATAGGAAATCATGGGAAATTTTAAACTTTAATAACTTTTGAATGGATAAATATTCTTTCACCAAACCTTCAAAAGGCACGTCTGTGACCCAAAGGCGTTCTACCCTGAAAATTTCTGCTCACAACCTAAAGCCATTTCTGACATCCAGGATGACAAAGAAATGTCATAAAATCCTGATTTTTCTGTTTTTTCAATGCTTTATATCTCAGAAACCACTCAAAGGATTCCCACCAGATTTATCAGGTCAAGTGACCTACCCCTAGAGACTATGCATGCCAATTTTGTATACAAATCCATTAAATGGCTCCAAAGTTATTAATCCTCAAAGCCTGAGCTTTAACACAGAAGTGCAGTTTCACCTAACTATATTGACGCAACCGCGCCATTATTATATATGCACACGTGTGTGTATATATATATATATATATATACATATTTACATGATTATTTCTTTATGCATCAATGTGTTTTAGTTTTATTTTTGCATCTTGGCTTTACGTTCAGTTATCATCTCTGAATTTGTATTCCCTTCATATTTTCAATTTTGTATCTTGTACGATTTTGTTTTATTCTCAGTTCATTGTATTTTGTATCTTGCAATGCATATTGTATCCCATCTCCCATTTCCCCCAGAACATACCTGGAAATGAGTTATGTGTTGGCTCAGTATGCCTTTTCTGGTAAAACGTTTTCAAATAAAAAATAAAATAAATAATAAGACTCGTGATTCCATTTATTTTTGAGTTATTGATTGACTGATTTTATGTACCAATTTTATTTTTAAGAAGACTCAGGATTTTATTTATGTATTTATTTAGTTATTGATTGATTGATTTTATTGATTTATTTATAATAAAACTCAAGATTCCATGTATTGATTGATTGCTTGATTGATTGATTTTATGTATTTATTTATTTATTTATTTATTATTTCAAAAGTTTTACTAGGAAAGACATACTGAACTGGTAGCAGCTCATTTCCAGATGTGTCATGCAGTGTGGTATACAATACAAAAGGTACAAGGTTACACACAAAACAATAATGTGCAAGACTGATACAAAACATTACTGTTGCACTGTCATGATATACAGGCAGGCAGACTATGCAATCTAATAAAGGATACAATGACAAAAAATTGGGTACAAGTGCAAATATATTGTCAAGTGCGAACAAGACTAGGAGAAACCGCTTAGCTTTTGAAACATGCAAGAGTAATCAGTGCAGCACATATGGTAACAAATAAGTGGATTACATTTCCAGATTTAGATCACTCTTTAGATTTTTTTTAATTTTCCTTTTATGATTTTAGTTACAAAGAAAACAGCACCAGCTCAAATGTTAATCTATCAGAAGTGTCCTTTGCAAGCAACCCTTAAAATTTTTGTGCCAATTCTTTGCAACTGTATCAAGTTAACTCAGATTTGTAATCTGAATATCAGTTGCAGTCCTAGAACCTAGACTCCAACTTTATCTCGTAGGTTTAGAAATCCAACCCTTGCAAATAGCACATGCAGATCCCCTATTGGACCTCCTAAAGATCACACTCTGGTCATGAAAATTATATCTTGGAATGTTAAAGGTGCTAAGTCTCGGGTAAAGCGGCTTCAAATACTTAAACACTTAGCGGTACTGAACTGTCATGTCACTTTTCTACAGGAGACGCATATGTTGGAAACAGAAAATAACCTATTAGGAAGGGGAATTATTGGGACCGTGTACACGGCAGGGATATCCACAACTCAATGTGGTGTAGCAATTTTGATTTTCAAGGGCACTCAGTTTCTTGAGTTAGATAGAGTGGCTGACCCCCAAGGCAGGTTTATTTTTTTTTTAAGGGGATTCTAGAAAACACAGAAGTCCTCATAGGCACAATATATGGTCCAAACAAGGATTCTCCAGATTTCTTTGTTAGCTTATCACTAACCCTTGCTCCCTTCATTGGGTTACCCATAATCTTAGCAGGAGACTGGAATCTAGTCATTGATTCTGCTCTGGATAGATCCTCCTCGTTAGGATCCATTCTTTCCCCAGCCCAACGATCTCTGCGAGATCTCATAGAAGTCTATGGATTAATAGACCCCTGGCGTGCCCTGAATCCTGGCATAGAGCTTACACCTTTTATTCCTCTGTACATAAATCCCTCTCCCGGATTGATTTTTTTTTGGTCAATCACAGAGTAATTGCAGGATTGTGGGGATGTGGGATTACCCCTAGGGTGCTTTCCGATCATTCCCCAATTTGGTTGGATGCTAATCTAGCCCCAATTAATCAGAAAGACACCATATGGAAATTAAACTCTCAGCTTCTTAACCAAGAGGACACAGTTAATCTGATTAAAGAACTTATAAAGCAATTCATGGATCAAAATGAAGGATCTATTCCGGCTTTTGACAAAATATGGTGTACATTAAAATGTGTTCTGCGGGGGTAATTTGTTAGAATCTCAGCTACCAAAAAGCGAAAACAGGATACAAAAGCCAAAGCCCTTTTAGAGGAAATTAAGGCCTTAGAAACCTCACTATCAAACCCTCCATGAGATGAGGAAATGTTGAGGCTGGCAGTGTTATGGAATGATTATGCAGAAATTTTGAGGGAAAAAGCAGAGTATGCCCGCCTTAAAACCCAAGCTAAATATATTGAACAAGGGGACAAAACCAGTCGCCTTCTGGCGATGAGGCTTAGAAAGCAGGAAGAGTCTTGCCTGGTTCCCTTTGTGTTTTCCCTATCGACCGACACTATTTTAACCACCCTCAGGCAAATTGCTAAAGAATTCGAACAATACTACACGCAGTTGCATAGCCCCCCAACACTAACCCTCCACCTAATGAAATCCGGGACTATTTGTTAGCCTCATCACTACCTTCTTTGGAGGTTACCCAACAGGAGTTTTTGGCATGCCCTATCTCTCAGCAAGAGATTAGAGATGCTATTAGGTCTCTAGACAAAGACAAAGCTTCGGGCCCGGATGGCTTTCCATCCAGTTTTTATAAGGTTTTTGAGATGGACATATGTCCTATTCCTCTTCACTTGTTTAATTTTATATGCAAGAAGGGGATCACAGACTTGACACTCCTGGAGGCAATCATAGTGGTGTTGCCGAAACCAGGCAAAGAGAAAAATAGGGTCACAAATTTTCGTCCTATTTCACTGATTAACTATGGTATAAAAATATTTGCCAAAATACTAGCAGCAAGGGTATCCGAGATTTGGGAAGGGCTTCTGAGTCTGGAAGAAATCGGGTTCGTACAGGGCAGGGTTTCATCGGACCATATCCGTAAATTGGCCCATGTTTTCTCCTTGTCCAGGGAGGCAGAGGAACTGATGGCTCTGGTCTCCCTGGATGCAGAGAAAGTATTTGACAGGGTTAATTGGACACATTTGTTTGATACCCTAGCCGTAATGGGTTTTCCAGCTTCTTTTATTTCCTGGGTCCAAGCGCTATACTCTGAACCTAGAGCGAAAGTCTATTGTAATGGTGTATTTTCCTCAGCTTTCCCTTTAAAATCAGGTACTAGGCAGGGCTGCCCACTTTCTCCACTACTATTTAACCTATATCTAGAACCATTGATAAGACAGTTAAAACATTCCTGAACACTGCAAGGTATTAGGATAGGGCCATTTCACTTAAAATTATCGGTCTACGTGGATGACATCCTCCTGCATGTCACCAATCCTTGTGAATCTATCCAAGCCACCCTCCAAATACTCCAAAAGTTTAGTAGGGTTTCGAACTATAAGCTTTATATTAGTAAATCAGAAGTGATGCCTTTGAATCCCTTGCTTTCTAGGGAAGATATTAACTCGCTATCCATGGCCTGGACCACCCATCTTAAGTATTAGGTATAACTTTATCTACATCACTGTCCCTGATGAAAAAGTTTAATTTAGATAATTTAGTAAAGGAAATTCAATTGTATCTGAATAGATGGAACTCTATGCACTTGTCCCTCCAAGCGAGGATATTCTACCCACTTAATATGCTTAATGTCTATCTCCCCTGAATTGGTTCTGTAGACTCCATAGCACAATCTCCAAATTCATATGGAGAAACAAACCCCCACGTAGAGCATACACTCACTTAAGTGCCCCCAAACAATTGGGGGGCCTTAAACTCCTTAACTTTTACCACTATAATTTAGCTAGCCACATGGTTAAGTATATGCATTGGAGAAATATCCCTTCGGACACAGACAAAGTTGCCAAACTTCCCATTTGGTTACAGGTGGAACAGTACTTACTAGCTGGGTTATCTCCTGAGAACCTTTTATTTATAGCCCCGGGTTAACTGCCCAGTAATTTATGAGGCTCGGTTATATATATATATATTTCATTAAAGGTCCATTCACAGTTTTGTAAGTCAATGAGATACAATAACCAACTGGACCTATCACAACCAGTGTTTTATAACCCTAATTTTAAATTAGGGGATAAGAAAATTGCTGTTCCCAAAGAATGTTCTGAATTTAAAATCAAAGTTGGTGACTTGGTGGTCGACGGTAAATTAGGGGGAACATGGGAAATACTAGCCCTCCTCCATCTTCCCATTAAATATTCCTTCTTTGTCCTCCAAATTAGGCACATGTTGATAAGTTGGTTTGGCTCAGGAACATGGAATACACAACAGGTGCCTCCTTTTCAGGATCTTTTGGAATATGCTAATCAACCACATGCTGTTTCTTAACTGGTCTCATTGTTATATGGGAAACTCAACCCAGAAGTATCAGGCCAATCTAAGTACTGGATACATAATTTCCCACATGTTAATTCTTCATGGGACAAAATCTGGGAAGGTGTTTGTTTATATATTGCCAATTACCAATTAAGACTAACACAGTTTTATATATTGCATAATATTTATTATACTCCAACTAAATTGTATGGAATGGGTAAGAGGCAAAATCAAGCACGTTTTAGGTGTGAACAGGAACCAGGGACATTACTCCACATATTATGGGATTGCCCCAAGGCAGTTGGTCTCTGGAAAACTATTCGGGAAAGGGCCGACCCACTGTTAGGGCTGCAGGAATACTTCTCACCACAGGTTTGTATAGTAGGGGATTACACCATTGTCCCTTCAAGGAGATGAGGTACCATATGGCCATTATTTCTCTGTCGGTTAAGAGACTGGTCTTTCGCTATTGGAAGGACCAACACGTGATTTCTTATCTTGAGTGGGTAAAGGAACTCCTACATAACTTAAGAATAGAAAAGGCAATTGCAAGCCTATTTGGTAAACTCTCCCTGTACAAAGCTAGATGGGAGAAGCTTCTCACACTCTGATCCCTCCCCCCTGCTGTTTAGAAAACCAAGTTAGAAGATTAGAATGCCTAGGCAAATAACAACATATTACATAGCCACTCCATAAGGTGTCATTAGATGCCTTTAATCTAGAGGTGCCCATACAGATGAGTCCTCTATTTCAGGTATTTTAGACAAAGGGGATTGTGCTGTTACCTAGTAGTCGAAAAATGCACCATTGGGGAAGGTGAATCTGGCTCTGCGGGGATTGGAGGGGGGTTGATTTGGGAGGGGGGGTGATGCGGGGGGGTAGTTTCCCACTGACTGGAAGGCATGGGTAAATTAGGTTGTTCTCCAAATATTTAACATATGGTAGAGCGTTTAATGTGTTACATACGTTTTGTTAATGGCTCATGCCATTGTACCATTGTAAGTACTGCTGGAAAGCTGTATGCCTGTTAAAATGTACTGTAATGGTATAAAATGAATAAAGTATATTCAATTTAAAAAAAAAAAAGAAATCCAACCCTTGTCTTTAGCTAAGATCTGTTTGCTGAGCTGCTGCAAGTGGTCAATAAGGTAATTGACAAAAGTGTGATTTTTTTTTTGTGGTTCACTAGTACATCAAATGACTTGTATAGGAATGCTTAGGCAATGCAGTAGGAATGGACAGTTGAAAGCAAGAAATGTTTAGAAGGTTGTTTATTTATTTATTTTATTTTATTACGTCTCGGATTACAATATATTTGAGCAATATAACTCTTTTACAAAGGTTCCACGTCAGTAGAATGGGGCACAGACATACAGAGGTAAACATTTAACAAGGACTACAGGTAACAACGCTTTATAATTTGACTAGACATTGAAATAGAATATCTACATGTAGATAAGCACTCAGTGTAACAGTACTGGGAGATTAGCCAGATGAACCCAAAATGAGGGGGCAGCCTAAGAGGCCTTGTTGAGGCTGTAAGAATAGTTAATTGGGATGCGAGTAATAGATAGGAGGGGGACGAGAAAGAGCAAATGTGAGGGTGGGAGGGGGAAGGGAGTGGAGTGTAGAGGGGGCATGAGACTAGGGTGAGATAAAACAGGGGATTAAGCATGAGGGGGTGGGATCATGGCTCCCAGGTTGGGGCAGGAGAAAGTGCTGGGGCACAACATAGAGAAGTGGTGATAAGAGAAACAATCACAGCTACTGTTTGCTATGAGGTGTTGATGGAGCTTGTGTTTGAACGGGCCAGTTTTACTTCAGTAGAGATATATCTGTGCAGTGAGCTAAACCAGAGAGGAGCTCTATAAGCAAATGATCATTGCCCTTGAGTTGTGCAGCATCTGGGGACCAGGAAATGCTGATTTTCAGAGCTACAAGTACTTTGCAGGTTAAAAAAGGGGTTTAGATGCTTTTGAACCCCAGAAGGTGTGAGTCCAAGAAGTGTTTTTTTAGCTAGCAGGCAGGTTTGATATTGGATACAACCTTTTAGTTGAAGCACCCAATTTGTGCATAGAGGTCACATGTATGTGTGAGGCGAGCCGCTCTAGTAAGGAGTCTCCATGCTTTGTTAAGTGCAACGAAGATCCTATGGAGGGACATAACTAAAGCTGAGCTATAAACGACCAGCCCGCAGTCAATTATGGAAATGACACAGCTGTGCATTATGAGTCTTAATGCTTCAGGAGTCAGGTTGCGCTTATGCCTGTGAAGTAACCCAGTCCTTATGTTGACAGCATTGGCTACGTTCTCAATGTGTTGCATGTATGATAGGTGCTATCAACAGTTACCCCAAGATATTTGAAGTGTTATATCTGTTTGAGGGGGGTGCCCATGCAGTTTCTGATGGTCAGAAGTTAGATATTGAGCATATTTGAACTGGAGTAGATAAGGATATGATTACAGTTGATGTATGTAGATAGGTTTAATTCGTGTATAATGTATGTTTGCTGTATTTAAATTTAATGTTTTTATTTTTATTCAGCTGTTTGTGGTCCATCACCCTTCCAGCCCCCACTGTCCCTAGGCCACCCAGCAACATCATCCACCTTCTCTGGGTCTTATCTGCTCCTACAAGTCCCTCATGGATTGCCATCTATGGCAGGGCCAGAGGGGAGAGGGCCATCCTCCACCCCCCCCCCAGAGTTCACATCCAGATACTTTGGAGCCAGTCCAGTCAGTGGTGTGGGGCCTGTGGTGGGCCTGGGATTCACTGAGCTGGTCAGGTTTTCCACTGGCTAATTCCCAAGGCCATCAGTGTACACTGAAGCACTGTGTGTGAATGCCTCACACACACATATTGGCATTGTTTGACAATTTGGGGGAGTGGAAGAAAGATGGGATGGTTATAAAGGGTGCCATCCTAGAGGCATCAAAGTTATGCATGAGAACGGTAACCAAAAGGAACAAGTTCAAGAGCCCATTACTGTTCTCGACAAAAGTCAGGGAAGAGATGGGGGCTACAAAAAAGACCTTCTACAAGTACAAAGAAAAGCAGGAGGTGGAAGAATGCAGAGAATATTTACTGAGAAATAGGGAGGCAAAAAGGATGGTTAGAGAGGCAAAAATAGGCACAGAACTGAGTACTACAGAAGAGATCAAGGGCAGAGAAAAACATTTTTCTAATGTTTTAGGGAAAAAAAGAAAGTAGGGGAAATCATTAGGCTATCAGAGGGGGTAGGGTGTTAGAGGAGGACAGGCAAAAGTCTGCTTTCCTTAATGATTATTTTTTCTCAGTTTTCAACAAAGAGGAATCAAATCAAATCAAATCTTTATTTATCCAGGCGATCACCATTGAGCAAGCTCATTTACAAGGTGGACCTGCTGTGGTCAAGGAAAAATATACATACATGCAATAAGGTACAGTACACGAAATGAGAAACAGGACACAAAAAACAATCTGACTGCAACATGTTAGGTGCAATATATACATTCCAATTGTTCACAGAGAACCTACATGTGTTACATAACATTATTGCAGTATTTACAACCTTCATATACATAGAAGTTGAGGTATCATGTTTATTATTGCCTACATGGAAGGGTACAATTGTTTTCATTTCAGCCCTCAGTAACTGTTTATGTGCTTGGGTGAGGTTCCTAGGTTACAGAGGGACCCACAGTGAGGACTGTATCTCCTGCTTCAGAGACAGCAGGAGAGTAGAAAAAGAGGTGCCAAGGTTCCGAGGGCCAGTATGTCAGCTGATTAGTAACTAGTTAAATGGGGAAAGATAGAACTAGGTTCATGACTGGGTGTAGTGGAACCAGAGAGGGACCCATCCGCAGGACTGCTAGTGACTGTGGAAACACTTACAGTTTTCAGCGAATGCTTTGTCATAAATAGACCTGAAAATGGCAATACTGACAGAAGAACTAAGTCTCAACAATCTTTGTATCTTATTCCAGAATGTGGTCAGCGCGTGGCTTATGGCAGCCCTACCAAAATGGTTACTGATCCTGGGGATTTTCAAAGAAATTAATGAATAGCTTCGTAGGTCATAGTTACTCATTGGATTTAAGGGGAGACAGGCAACAATGTAATCTAGGAGCTTGTTGGTGAGGGCTCGAAGTGTCCAGAGGGCTGCATTTCTACACCGTCTATATTGCAGGGAAGGCCACTCTACTGCTGAATAGAGAGAGCAATGATGCGTGGAGGACGGGAGATCGGTTATGAATCTTAAGGCTCTATGGTACAGGACATCCAGTTTTGCAAGGTGTAAGATGGAGCATTGGCTATAGATAATGTCAGCATAATTGATTAATGAGAGGAATGTAGATTGAACAAGCTGTCTTTTAGCGTCTGTAGTTAGGATGTGTTTAATTCTGAAAAAGAGGCCAAGCCTCTGCCTAAGTTTTTTCATCAGACCTTCTGTGTGCTCCAAAAAGGAGAGTTTGTTGTCAAGCCATATGCCCAGATATTTGAATTTAGGTACAAATTCAAGCTTTTCACCCAGTAAGGTGGTTATGGGAGGAAATGTACCAGCGGCAGCAGTGTAGGCCCAGTGCTATGCAGTGAAAAGATCATGGCCTTGTTTTTTTTTTGCATTTAGTAGTAGTTTTTTATGGAGAAGCTGGTTCTGCAGTGTGTTGAATTCCTTTTGTAATTCTGTGCACGCGGCTCCAGGAGAATCACTGCTTAGATAGAGCACCATATCATCAACAAACAGGTGTATACTGGCTTCCTTGATTCCCACATCCAAGTTGTTAATGTAGATGGTGAACAGTACAGGATCCAGTATGGATCCCTGTGGGACTTCTCTTTTTATTGGTTTGAGTGGAAAGAGCTCACCTTCGGCCTTGATTTGTTGCTGCCTGTCGGAGAGGTAGTCCTGGAACCAATCCAATGAGATTGAGTCCATGCCTATGGATTTTAGAGTGGAGAGAAGTAGGCAGTGGTCGACGGTGTCAAAGGCCTTGCTGAGATCTAGAAACACCGCACAAGCACATTTTTTATTATCAAGGTCCCGTTGCCAGTCATTAGTGACTTTGGCCAATGCCGTAATAGTACTATGTTTTGCTCTAAAGCCTGACTGCATAGGATTAAGCAATGAGGAGTCGTCTAGGAATGATCTCAACTGTATATCCACAATTTTTTCCATCATCTTCGAAAGTATAGGTAAAAGAGAGATTGGCCTATAATTGTTTAGGTCACTTGGGTTTCCTGCTTTAAATAGTGGGATGACATAATCAGTTTTCCATTCTGCGGGGAGAGAGCCTTGGGCTAGGGACAAGTTGAATAAGTGTGATATAGGTGGGGCAAGTATATGGTATGCAATTTTCAGAAAGTATGGGTCAAAGGAGTTGGCTCCTGTGCTTTTTCTAATATCTAGCTGTAGCAGAAGGTCTTCAACTTCCTTAATGGTAGTCGGGGAAAAGGAGAAGATCATATCTTTATTACTTGGTTCAGGCGGTTGGGCTTTGAGCTGTGGACATAGACTGTTTACTGGTGCATTATCGAATGCCATGCCTGCAGTGGCAAAGTGGTTGTTGAAGGCTTCAACAATCTCGGATTTGTTAGTGATAATTGCATTGTCAATGGTGATTTTGGAAGGTAGTACAGTACCTGGTGAATGTCCAGACAGTTCCTTTATGGTAGACCAAAATTTGGCAGGGCTATTGGATGCAGATAGCAATTCATTTTGATAAAAGTTGGCCTTGGCCTCTCTGACAAGTTTCGTGCAGGCATCCCTAGCTGTCCTAAAGAGACACCAGTCTGCTTTGGCATGCAATTTCCAGGCCTTTTTCCATAGTTGGTCTTTTTTGAGTAAAGCTTTCTTCAGGTCCAGTGAGAACCAATGGCAGGATCTGGTTATTTGAGTTTTGGTCAATGGAGCATGTTTATTTAGAGCACTGGCTCTGATTTTGTGGAGAAGATCATAGGCATTATTTACCGATTTAGCCAGGTAGAAACTCTGCCAGAGTAGAGAGTTTTTTAGATTGTTGAAGTAGGCCAGAGAGTCAAAGTTCCATCTAGATCTTCTGGTAGAGAACTTTGATGTAGCTAGTGGTTTAGTGATTGTTCTTATGCCAGCTATAAGGCAGTGGTCACTAACATCCACTGGGAGGATACCGGCATGAGAAAAGTAGTGTGGTTTATTGACAAGGAGGACATCCAGGAGGGTGCTTCTCACTGGGTTTTTATTGTTAATGCGAGTTGGTTCGGGTATACTAACACACTAACATACTAAAATGCCAGCAGAATAGGCCTAATGGTCTTTCGTGTCTGCTTGTTTGGTCAGCCCCCACCCTGGGTGCTGACCTTGCTGTCCCCCTCACCTTCTCTGGCTTCTCCCTTCCCAGTTCCGGATATTCTTGCTGCATTGGATTTTGCTTCCTGAACCCTTCCCTGTACCTGTCCCACCCCTCTTGAACCCTCCACTGTCTCTGCCTCCACCAGCCCCCTAGGTAGTGCATTCCATGGCTCTACCACCCTTTCAGTAAGTAGCACCTCCTCCTTTCTCCCTGAATCTTCCCCTCCAGCTTCCACCCATGCCCTCTAGTGGCCCCCTCCTCCTTCCTTCGAAGCACCCTGACTGTTCCTCCCCTATTTACCCTCTTCATGTACCTGAAGACCTCGATCATGTCCCCCCGGTCCCTTCTCTCTTCCAAAGTGTACATATTTAGCTCTTCGAGCCTCTCCTCATAGGTCCTGTCCCCCAAGCCCCAAATCATTTTGGTTGCCCTCCTCTGGACCCTCTCCAGGAGGTTAATATCCCTCTTTAAGTGCAGCCTCCAAAACTGCACGCAGTACTCCAGGTGCAGCCTCACCAAGCAGTTATACAGAGGGAGTATCACTTCCCTCCTTCTGGAGGTGATCTCCCTAGCGATGCATCCCAGCATCCTGTTGGCCTTGGCTGCTGCCCTCCTACAAGTCTCAGAGTTGTTCATCTTGACATCCACCACCACCCCCAGGTCCCTCTCAGCCATTGAGACTTGTAGTATTCCCCAGGGTGTACACTTGGCCTGGGTTTCTGGCCCCCAGGTGGAGTACCTTGCATTTCCCTGCATTAAACCTCAGCTTCCACTTTCTAGACCATCTTTCTAGAGCCTCCAGGTCCCCCTGCAGGGCCACCCTCCCCTCCTGCCCATCCACCACCGCCCCCAGTTTCGAGTCATCTGCAAAGAGACTCATCTCACTCCTGATTCCTGTCCTTATGTCAGATCGTGGCGTTGAACAGAAGGGCCCAGGACTGATCCTGTGGGACCCCACTATGACCCTCCTTGGGAAGAGACTATCCCACCAACCACGACCCTCTGGTCCGGTCCTGGAGCCAATTGCTATCCATCGGATCATCTGGTTTCACACCCATTTCTCCTAGTTTATCCAACAGGCCCACGTGAGGAACAGAGTCAAATGCCTTGCTGAAGTCTAGAAAGAGGACATCCACTGGTCTCACCCAGGTCCAAGGCACTTGTCACCCAGTCATAGAACTCCACCAGGTTTGTCTGACCGATTTCCCGGATGAATCCATGCTGTCTATCGTCCAGGCACCCTGACTTTTCCAGGTCCCCCTAGCCTCTCCTTGACAATGCCCTCCATCACCTTGCCCACCACCGATGTCAGGCTGACAGGCCTGTACTTCCCTGCCACCTCCCTTGATCCCCCTTGTGGATAGGCACCATGCGCCACCTTCCAGTCTTGGGGCACCCACCCTGTCCTCAGAGATGGTGAAAAGCTCTGCCAGGGGTTTCGCCAGGACATCTGCAAGTTCCTTCAGCACTCTAGGATGTAATTTATCCGGCCCCGGTGCTTTCTCCGTCTTAAGGGAGCTGAGGGCTTCCCTCACTCTCTCTGCTGTGATTTCCACTTCCAGTACCTCTTCTCCCTGCTTAGCCCTCCCTCCACCTGCCAGTGATGCCCCCCCCCAGACCTGCCGATTGGTAAGGGTCCCCCCCTCCTCATTATCTCTGTCTCCTCCCATGTATGATGCAGCATCCCCATTTTCCCTGGTGAAAACTGAGGTGAAGTACTCATTTAGTACCTCAGCCTGCTCCTCTGGGTCTTGTGCCCATCTCTTCCCTGATTTAATCCTGCTAATCTGCCCCTTCACCCTTCGTCTTTCCCCAATGTATCTAAAGAACCCCTTTTTCCCTCTCATAATTTCCCTGGCCAGGTTCTGCTCCTTCCTTGCCTTAGCCACCCTCACCACTCTAGTGGCCCTTCTAGCCATCAGCTCATACTCCCCTCGATCCCTTTCACTCCTTGAGCACTTGAATTTCTTATAGGCTGCTTTCTTTCCCGCACCACCTCCTGGACCTCCCTGGTCCACCAACAGAGTTTTTGGGCCCTACGCATTTTCGTCTTACTCTTGCACAGGTGCTGGTAGCATCCTGCACCCCTCTCCTGATGATTTCCCACCTACTATCAGCGTCCATGTCTGACCCAATCCCATCCAAATGCTCCTTAAGGATCCTTCCCATTTCCTTAAAATCCACCCTCCTGAAGTCGGTTACTTCCGTCTTTGTGCAGCCTTCTACCCCTCCTAGGTCCAGGCAGAACCAGACCATGGCATGGTCACTCCCCGCCAATGGGTCCCTTACCTCCAGGCCCCCAATCTGGTCACTGTCTGCCAGGACCACATCCAGTACCCGTGCCTCCCTGGTCGGTTCCCTCACCTGCTGAGTTAGGAACGCATCTTGAAAGACATCCAGCAACCTCTGTTCCCTGGTCACAGAGGATGTCATAGTCTCCCAGTCTGTTCCTGGCATGTTTAAGTCCCCTAACACCACCACCTTTCCTCTGCCCAGTCTGCAGTGTCTCTAACATCTGCCACCAGACTGTCCTCCAGCTCCTCCGCCAGGGCAGGGGGTCTATACACCACTCCTATTTTTACTCTCTTGCCCCTTGTTATCAAGGTGACCAATCTCCTCCACGGTTCCCTCCGCCTCCTCTACTCCCCCTATGCCAATGCAGTTTTTTACTATCATTGCTACCCTCCTCCTTCCCTCCCCTTGTCCTTCCTGAACAAAGTGTAACCCTCCAGGTTCAGGTCCCAGTCATGTCTTGCAGTGGCCCAAGTCTCAGTGACCGCTGCCACATCCCTGCTCCCTCAGTTAACATCACCTGGAGCTCAGGCATTTTATTGCCCAAGCTCCTGGCATTTAACAGGACTACCTTCCACCCTTTCCCTATAGTTCCATTTCCCCTGCTCGTGTTCCCTTGGGGATTCTGTTTTCTCCTGGTCTGCACTTTGCCAGTTGGTCTTTTCCTGCAATCCTCCTGGTCCCCAGGGGGGTGGATACAGAGTCCCTCCTTTATCGGCATCCCCTTGGCTGCCTTTTCTCCCATCCCAACCCCCTTCACAAGTTTAAACCCCACTTTTCACCAATGAACTCCTCCTATAAGTTGGGAGAACCCATGGGAGTCACAAAATTGTCTTAGGGGTAGCGATCCGTTAAATAACCAGGCAGAAGGGGATAGGGAGAAGTACCAGGAGAAACAAAGGGAGGCAGGGAAGTCAGTAAGGGAAGCCAAAGCTCAGACAGAAGAACACATTGCAAAATCAGTGGTTAAAGGGGACAAAACCTTTTACAGGTACATAAGTGAAAAAAGAAAGACAAAGGGAGGGATAGTGAGACTGAAGGGGGAGGATGGGAGTCGTGTGGAGGATGACAACAGTAAAGCTGACATATTGAACAGGTATTTC
Organism: Neoceratodus forsteri; assembly: GCA_016271365.2. Taxonomy (NCBI): domain Eukaryota; kingdom Metazoa; phylum Chordata; order Ceratodontiformes; family Ceratodontidae; genus Neoceratodus; species Neoceratodus forsteri. Next base: position 145,449,875 of record CM028133.1, on the reverse strand, counting down.
TGCTCAGTCTTTACTGAGGAAGAGGGGGGTAATGGGTCTGAAGGGAGTACAAGGGGTGAGAATGGTGCAGAAATGGACACAAGTCCCTTTACACGAGAAAGGGTCCTGAAGGAACTGGAAGTAATAAGAGTTGACAAGCAATGGGGCCAGATGGGTGCACCCCAGGGTCCTTAAAGAACTAAGAGAGGTGGTGGCTGAACCTCTGGCTATCCTGTTTAGCCAATCACTGGAAACAGGGAGGTACCCAAAGACTGGAGGATACAGCAGATGTAGTCCCCTTATACAAAGCGGGAACAAAGAGGAAGCAGGAACTACAGACCAGTCAGCCTCACCTCGGTAGTGGGAAAGATCATGGAAGCACTTCTGAAGGAAGATTAGTGGAACATCTGGTTGTCAATGGACTACAGGACCCAAGGCAGCATGGTTTCACCAGGGGAGGTCATGTCAGACCAATCTCATTGAATTTTTGACTGGGTGACTAGGGAGGTGGATCAGGGAGGGCAGTGGACATGGCCTATCTGGACTTCAGCAAGGCCTTTGACACTGTGCCACATAGAAGACTATTACACAAACTGGGGAATATGGGTGTGGGCAGGACAGTAGTGTGGTGGGTAGGTAACTGGCTGGGTGGCAGGACACAGAGGGTGGTGGTAAAGTCTGTCACTCCACAGAGGAACAGTGACCAGTGGGGTACCACAGGGATCAGTGCTGGGACCGGTCCTATTCAACATCTTCATCAGTGACATTGCAGGATCTAGAAGGCAGAATTTCACTGTTCGCTGATGACACAAAGCTCTGTAACAGAGTAGACACACCAGAGGGTGTAGACAGAATGAGAAGGACCTGCAGAAACTTGAAGAATGGTCAAGGGTTTGGCAGTTGAAATCAATGCAAAGAAGTGCAAGATAATGCATATGGGCACAAAACCCGGCACAATATATCAGTTGGGGGTGAGGATATAGCATGCACCAAGCAGGAAAGGGATCTTGGGGTTGTCATCTCTGATGACCTCAAGTAGGAAACAGTGTGACAAGGCATCAGGTAAAGCAAATAGGATGCTGGGATGTATAGGCAGGGCATCACCAGCAGGAAAAGGGAGGTCATAATTCCACTATACAAGACACTAGTGAGGCCCCACCTGGAGTACAGTGTACAGTTCTGGAGACCATACGTAAGGACATAGACAGGGTAGAGAAGGTTCAGAGGAGGGCAACAAAGATGGTGCATGGATTGCATCACAAGTCCTATGAAGACAGGTTGAAGGAACTGAACATGTACTGTACTCCCTGGAGGAGAGGAGGGAGAGAGGGGATATGATAGAGACATACAAGTATCTTACAGGGAGAAACAGAGTGCAGGAAAACACTATTTTTAAGCGAAAAAGATGTTCCAGGACTAGAGGGCATGGGATGAAGTTGGAGGGAGGACGATTCAGAGGAAACATGAGAAAGAATTTCTTCACAAACGGGTGGTGGACAAGTGGAACACCCTGCCAGAGGAAGTGGTGGGGCTGAAACAATCACGGTTTAAGAATGCATGGGATAGACATAAAAGGAATTCTAGAGGTCAGGGGTAAGGGGAAACAGACTTCTAGGAAAACAAACTGAACTTATAAGCTCAAATGGGCAGACTGGGTGGGCCATAGGCCCTTATCTGCCGACACTATCTATGTATCTATGTAGTTAAGGTCGCCTACTACAATTGTTTCCAAAGGTGTCTCGTCTATTTGTGATGATAGATGTGTCAGGAGCTGTGGTCCTGCTGCTGGTGGTCTATAGCAGCCTATTATTCATAGTACCACAGTTTGGGATAGTTCAACCCTAAGAGTCAGGCATTCAAAACCCCCAGCAATGGAAGTAACATCTAATACAAATACTGCGAATTTATTTTTAACATAAATGGCTGCTCCTACCCCCCGGTGGGCCCTTGCCTGAGAGTGGCATCAAAATGGCTGAAAATGAGGTCCCGGAGATGAGGCAGCCAATATTTACAATTAGCAAAATCCAGAAAGGGTTGGTGGCCCTAAAGATAGCTAGGATCCCGAGACCAGATGGATAGCATCTCAGGATAGTAAGGGGATTGACTGTGGAGCTGTCTGAACCCCTGATAGGACTATTTAACAGCTCACTATAGATGGGGCTAGTTTCAAAGAACTGGAAGGTGGAAAACATTATTCCACTCCATAAGAGGAGGACAAGGAACAAACGGGAAGCTACAGACCTGTCAGTCAAACTTCTATCATAGGGAAGCTGATGAAGTCACTGGTCAAAGAAGACCTTGTGAACTACCTGGAGAGCAATGGTCTCCAGAATAGAAAACAGCATGGGTACATGACAGGGAGGTCCTGTCAGATGAACCTGATAGTTTTCTTTGATTGGGTAACAAGGGAATTGCATAGGGGCCACACTGAGGATTTGCTTTATTTTGTCTTCAACAAGGCTTTTGACCTGGTGCCCCATAAATGCTACCTAAAGAAGATGGAGGATCTGGGTGCAACTAAGAACATACAGTGAAGTCACCCAGGATGAAGCGCAGTGCTGTAGAATTCTGCAGTAGAGTTACTGCAGTAAACAATGGAATTTCAATGGGAGTTAATCCCTTTTGTCATGCAGTAAACCTGTGACTCTGCGTTTCATCCTGGCTGACTTATCTGTAGCTAACTGGGTAGGAAACTGGCTGAAGGGTAGACAGCAAAGGGTTGTGGTCAGTGGAGTAAAATCAGAGGAGAGGGAGGTCCAAAGCGTGGTGCTACAGGGATCTATCCTGGGCTGTGTCCTCTTCAACATGTTCATCAGCAACATTGGAGAAGGCACCTTGGGCAGGATGCGTCTCTTCACAGATGACACTAAGCTCTGTGGGAGGGTGGTTAATGATGATGGAATCAAGGAGATGCAGAGTAACTTACAAAAGCTAGAGAGGCGATCAAAGGTTTGGCAGTTGAAATTCAATCAAGACAGCACCCAAAAAGACCAAAGCTGGCCACAATTTTACTTGAAAACTGGACCAGTAAGGGACACTGTCAGCTATGTTAAGCATGTACTAGGGAAAACTAGGATGGGAAGTGACACACTTGACATGAAATTAATTGCCCTAGTTCAGAACAAACTTCCCATCCACATGACTAAACTATTTAACCTCTCCTTTAGATATTCGCAATTTCCTAATGTCTGGAAAAGTGCCCTAGTCTCTCCCATCCATAAAAATGGAGACTGCACCTTAGTCGCAAACTGCAGACCTATATCCATCCTCTCTCCCCTGTCCAAAGCACTGGACAGAATTATATCAGAGCAACTCATCACATATCTTAGCCAATACAAGATCCAATGTGAACAACAACATGGGTTCCGCAAACTGCATAGCACCTCCACTGCACTAATTGAATATACCAGCTTTTTACACAAGTCTCTTGACAAGGGACACCTGGTAGGTTCAATCTACATAGACCTAACCTAGGCCTTTGATTTAGTAAATCATGCGCTACTGCTAACCAAGCTCCCCACCCTAGGCCTCTTTGCTGACACTGTACTCTGGTTTAAAGACTACTTCTCAGGCAGATCACAACAGAGCAAGCTAAATGGGGAACTTTCTGATGCCAGACCTGTCACATCTGGACTGCCACAATGCTCCATCCTGGGACCCCTATTGTTCAGTCTCTTCATCAACAACCTTCCCGAAGCCTGCCCTAGTGCCACAGTCATACTATATGCAGATGATGCAGTCATCTGTGCAATTAACCCCTGCTAGGAAATACTCACCCGTGACCTTCAAAACAACTTTGCATCTCTCTCAAAATGGTTCCAGCAGAACAAGCTTGTGCTCAACTACAAGAAGACCAGAACAATGCTCTTCTATAGTGCACAGAAGAGAGCTAAGTTGCATCTGCTCAACATCCGTAACAAAAAGGGAAAGCATCTAAAACAGGTAGACTCAAATTCCAAGGGGTTACCATTGACCAGACACTAACACTTGCACCGCACATAGATCAAATCATCAGCAACATTAACAGGAATATGGGGGCACTCTATAGAAAGAGGCACAACCTCTCCCAGAAGCCAAATGAGTGGCAGTCACAAGTTCCATCCTCCCCATAGCTGACTACGGTTTAACAGTTTATGGGAGTGCCTCAGATACGTGTTAAATAGGGTTTGGTTAGTCGTGAACAAATCCTATCACTTTGTAACTGGGGCTGACAAACATATGCACACATGCACACGCTACTCCCTCATAAAATGGCTCCCCTTGCAGGACAGAATTAAGTACCAGACCTGCCTGCAAACTACCTGGAGAGCAGTGGTCTCCAGGATAGTAAACTGCACAGGTTTAGCCCTCATGGCTCTGACCCCCCAGGTTGCAAGCTCTGCTAAGTTTTGCTTAAAATCCCTACCCTACTAGAGGAATGGTAAGTGGTATCCTGGAAGTGCCTTTCAGTAAAACAAGTATAGCCAAACGCTCCTTTGCAACCAAAAACCCCTACTGGCTTAACGAACTTCCAGTATCACAAAAGACACCTGTTAAACTGGGCCATTTCAAATGGGAGCTAGTAAAAGTGCCCCTACCTGGCGCCAACTGTGGTTACATCTTCCAATAAGAACCCTCCATGCACTGGCACTTGCCGACTGCACTGCAACCTATCCCTACCAATGCACCAGCTACCACTATCAATGCCTCTCTTTGACCTCTCACATTTGTGCTGCTCTGTTGACTCCCTCTGCCATAAAAGCACACAAATCTGTCCACAGACAATGCCCTGCAGGGCTGCTACCTATGTTTCAGCACCTTTATTACTGTGAACTACTAGACCTCTTGAAGTGTAACTTTGATCTGTGTACTTTGATGTTATTGCAACCTCCCCTCACCAGCCCCCCTTGTTCAACTAGCAGGGTTGCTCCTTTCACACATGGCACCAATGAGAGGGATGGGGGTTGTCACTATGAACAGTTCTGTTTACCAGTACTTCTACTTCATAGACTGCCATCCTCAGACAGGCAAACCAAGTGTGGCAACTACCTAGCTCACACCTGGGGGGACCATTTAGCATGGCCATCAACCTGGGTCCCTGGGAGAAAACATCTGCTCAGAATTATGCTAGGTTTGTACTTCTGGTCGGGGCACCCAAGTAAATCCAGACACAGTGGAAGCAATAACAGTACTGTCCAAACCAGGTTGGGATTCTAGAGTGTGGCTTTTATTCACATACACAGAGAATAATACAAAGCAAAGATGGCCCCCAGGGCTACTCCCACTGGTAACGCAGATTACTGAGGTACACAGCACACACACAGTGAACCCTCAGGTTCTGAATGGAACTTGGCTCACACAGCCTGAACTGGTACAATTCCCTTGACTAGGCACCCTTGGCCAGTACTAGGAGACTTTCCCGGTTTTCATGAGGAATTACTAGTGGCACCCTCGAACACCAATGAGTACACTCTCCCACATCTGGGTATTTTCTTCAGGCACCGGCCAAATGCACTGAGAGAAAACAAAGGTGTCCAAACTGAACCCGGAGAGGTAAACATGGTTATTCCATATGGGGGGGTCTCCCATCTTTTGCTTCCAAATTTATACTCGGCCATTCATCTGGTTAATAACACCCTTCTCAGAAAACTTGCAGATGCTATCTTGAAATGTCTTTCACATTTAACATACTACTTTACATATGTCTGAGGTGTCATGAAGTCAAAAGTTCTGTAATTGGCAATATCTCTTCACTGGACCCCCACTTTAGCAGGCACTTTTAAATCAGACACGAACTAAAAGTTCTGTACTTGGCAAGTCTTTCTCTGGATCCCATAGTAGGCCGACACTTTTAACAGACACATTCTTAATGACAGGGTCCTTTTGTCAGAGAAAAAAACACCACAGGAATGCAGGTGTCCCGGGGCTCTTTCCACACAAAAGTCTTGGGTACTCACAGAACAAACGAATCTCAGGCAGGATTGCCCCTGAATCCTGGAATTCCCCCCATACCTCCAGGGATGGGGCACTGGAAAACCCTCTAGGAACAACCTCTACCACTTTACTCACAGGTCTTCTATGTTCTTCTTCTTCTTCTTCTAGGGTGAGAACAAACTACCCAATCTCCAGAGGTAGCTCTCTGTCAGAGCTAAATCCGAGGAGCTACCTAGCTGCAGCACTCCTTCTCACTCTCCACTCTACAGACTACAGACTACTCCACATACTACTGACTCGAACTCAACATTCTACTGCTAACCCCTGCAGCTAGCATTCCATTGTGGCTTATGCTGCTGCAACAATTCTAAGGTGATATCATCCCTCCAGTTCAGCTGAGAATGAAAACAGAGTGTGACAGTGTGAAACCCATTTAACTGGCATTTCACAAGCTGCCTCTCCCCACCTGCCATTGATTCTAAGTGGGATTCTAGTAACCCCTGGGAACAAGGGGATTACATCCATCCTCTGCCAGGAAAATGACTGTCCCCAGTCATTACCTACCCGGCACCAAGCCATCCTACCCTATGTGTTAACTACGGGGAGGTAGTGCTACCTTCTCCCCTACCATGTGCCAGGCACAGGCAGACAACACTAAGGGCCCAGAGGCCATTGACTGATGCATCAGCCCCTACACTATGATCTTACTTTGGTAACTAGTGGCCCTGGAAGAACTGTCCAGAGCACAGCCCTAATAGACTAGCACTGCGGCACCTACTGCAAGTCAGGACCACAGCCTGTCTAGCCTCCTAGCTCTCTAGGGAAAACCTATCTAACCAAAACAAACCTACCCAAAACTGGGGGACCGCCCCCCATCCCTGAACACCTGCAAACCAACCACCGGAGCTAACACTATACCCAAACATTATACTCCCACACTCCCCCACAACTACACCCATGGAAGGAAAAGGTTAACAAATGTTAACAACTACATAGTACTTTAAAAACAACACTTTAAAGCACTGATGAACTCTGATGAGTCCCTCCAATCCTCTTCTTGTCTTCTCTTCTGTCTTCATCAGGATCCACCTAAAAGAGAAAAGACAAAAACACACCCCAAATCTGCAAACACTGTACACGACCATAACCCTTACCACCAAAACACTGGAGAATCCCAAAAAATATTTTTTTAGAAAAAGTGGAAAAGTAGAACACAGAAGAAAACATCAACAGTATGTACAATACACCTTTTGAGGATGGAATGCCCTAAACATCCCAACTAGTGACAAACAGTGCCCGAAGGCAAGGTCCATGTGCCCCATGAAGCACAGTTCTTGCCGTACTATAGTCCCAAAGGGGAGAGTCTTTGTGGACAGTTCAACAGTCTGTAGTCTGCCAGTTGTAGGATGTGTATTGCAATGGCAATAAAGTAAAAAAAGTCTGGACTTACCAGTCCCTTGAAGAACGAAAAATGGAACAGCACCTGGATCTCAGCCGAAGACTCTCCCTGGCAGCATTTTTCGGATACAGCTTGGCGGAAATCTTCCAGAAATGACAGGATAGATGTCTGGAAACTGCTGAACTGATGTCATCTCTGGCTGACGTCATCTAGGAGATGGAACCTTGAAACAGGAAAGGAACAGCTGGACTGATGTCATCCGAAATCCCAGGCGCTGAATCAGGAAACAGCTGGGTTTATGTCATCTCTGGTTGATGTCATCTGGAATTTCTCAATCTCCTCCCAAACTCTCTGAGGAAAGGTAGGAAAGGTAGGAAAGGACATTCCATAGATCTCATCTGCCTTCCTATGAACCAGTCTTTCCTCCTTACTACTCTTCATCAATTCATGACCCCCGGCCTGGCTTGGGGGCGGCCAGTCCTGGTTCTGTCAAAGCTACATAGAACTAGTCCCTGACCCCTTCTTCTGGGGGCTGGGCTATGGAGTCACCAACTTCTTCCTCTGGTTCCTCCGAGGCAAGAGCCTAAGGCTGTGAACTAGCACCTTCATCGTAAAGATACATAGATCCTTCCTCCTCCTCTTCCTCACTCAAGACCTGGGCCCAGGAATGAGCAGTTGTCCTCACTCCCGAGACTATCCACTCTTCACTGGGCACAGAGGTAGACACCTCCCAATCTAGGGTCTCTCGAACCTCATCTTCTCCAATGAGGCTAGGACTTGGACCCTCTCTCCATGGATCAACTGATTCTCCCTCCACACTGTCCATCTGCGACACAGGCATGGAGACATCATGAGGACTCTGCTCTGCCATTACATCTACACCCTGTTCCTTTGTGCCACACTCTGCTGGGCCTCCCCCAACAGGTTCCACCTGGTGCTGTGTGCTGCTACTTGCAGGATCTTGAAGCTTTGTCCACGTGGGAGCCAAATGAATCTTGGGTGCATTAGTTAGACCTTGCTTCTCTAAGCACCCTGAACAGTGACGAATCATGAAAACGTCCCTTCCAGCCTTGAGGCACATTATGCATACTCTCACAGGGTATCCGGGAATTGCAACATGAGGAGGCAAACTTCCAACATAGAAACATTTCTCTGTTTCTTTCAGCTTGGTAACCTCTTCAACTATCATAGCCCAGGCATGATCTGGGTAGTGGGATGGTCCTGAAGCCATGACTGTAGAAAAACGCACAATAGTTCACTGTTATTACTGAGTTCACTCTACTTGGAACAGTGTCACAGAATGGCTCCCTGCTGCTGTGTTTACGTTACTACCCCACCCTGTAATGGCAGCAGCAGCACTCCTGGCGCAATAACATTCTGCATCTGACTCAAGCCACTGCACATCCGATTTACTGCATACTGATAAATTTTACTCATACTGCACAGATTGCACTGTTTTGCTTCCTCAGCACATCTATATGATTTTCTAGGACTTTAACATCAGCTTTCAATCACTTTTACTTGCTTAAAGTCACTAAAGCCACAGTATTTCATGAACAGGATTGCCTGTTTGTTGCAGCCTCTCATGCAACTCACAGTCTCTCTTTTTGCTCAGAAAATTACACTGTTGTTGAAACCATAATACATACTCACAGTCTAATGCTCAGAATTCTTGCTTGGGTTTGATTTACTTTACACAGTCCTTCTTTGCAAAAACAATCACACAGTTTACACACAGATCCAGCTGGCTTTAGAAAAATCACACACAGTTTGAGCTCAGTTTTGCTAAATGGTACTCATTGAATCAGTAGCTGGCTTTTAGATGGAAATTCTTGGCCTACAGCTGATCCTGCAGGCCTCTGGGTTGAAACGGGCTGGCGGTCCTGCCGATTGTCCCTATGAACACCACGCTTTCTCCCCAGTCAATTGGAATACGGGTTGAGCCCAATTTAGCACAGAAAAGTCTGTTGTTTTAACTTTTAGAATGTTTGCAGTCACCACATCGATCCTCCTGGCTAACCAGCTCGCACACCACTCGCTCTCTCCCTCTCGAACACTGGGCAGTACTCTGAAGCTGGCTTGGCGGCGGGACTGATTACAGTCTCACCAATCACTCGACACCATGCAAATGAGCCTCTCTTTCTTCTCGTGCTCTTCTCCTTCACGGCGATCATTGAACAGTCAAAATTTAAACTGCAAAATAACTTTTTTTCCTTTCAACTGTAACTCCACGGTGGGCACACCATTTTGAACCATTTCTCATGGCTATTTCTCTAGCGACTCCCCCAGTTCACACAGCAAGCATTTGAAACTTTCAGGGCACAAATATCTCTTTGTTTCCCACAGTTCTCAATACTTTTTCTTGTCACAACTTGCAAATTAAAGCTGGCAATCGTCTTTTTGATGCAGGACAAGGGGCACACACAATCTGGCTTTACAGCTCCTTGGTAAATGTTGGCAAAATCACAGCAGCACATGAACAGCAGGCACACAGCAGCACATATGGATGGCACTACTCTGGTGATCCCTTATGTGCAAGCTTCTGATATTTTTGGGCTACCTACTGCCAGACAGACAAAACACTAGCCACAACCTGAGCAAACACCTCTTGTTTTCTCCCAAATTCCAAACAAATCCCAATGGTGCCTCCATTTTGTAACCTCCCTCCACTGGCCCCCCTTTTTCAACTAGCAGGGCTGCTCCTCTCACACATGGCACCAATGAGACGGATGGGGGTTGCCACTATGAACAGTTCTGTTTACCAATACTTCTACTTCATAGCCTGCCATCCTCAGACAGGCAAACCAAGTGTGGCAACTACCTAGCTCACACCTGGGTGGACCATTTAGCATGGCCATCAACCTCAGTCCCTGGGAGAAAACATCTGCTCAGAATTATGCTAGGTTTGTACTTCTGGTCAGGGGCACCCAAGTAAATCCAGACACAGTGGAAGCAATAACAGTACTGTCCAAACCAGGTTGGGATTCTAGAGTGTGGCTTTTATTCACGTACACAGAGAATAATACAAAGTGAAGATGGACCCCCACAGGGCTACTCCCACTGGTAATGCAGATTACTGAGGTAAACAGCACACACACAGCGAACCCTCAGGTTCTGAATGGAACTTGGCTCACACAGCCTGAACTGGTACACTTCCCTTGACTAGCACCCTTGGCCAGTACTAGGAGACTTTCCCATTTTTCATGAGGAATTACTAGTGGCACCCTCGACCACCAATGAGCACACTCAAGCTCACAGAAAATCCAAAATCCCACGTCTGAGTATTTTCTTCAGGCACCGGCCAAATGCACTGAGAGAAAACAAAGGTGCCCAAACTGAACCCGGAGAGGTAAACATGGTTGGCTCCAGATGGGGGTCTCCCACCTTTGCGCCCAAATTTATACTCGGCCATTCATCTGGTTAATAACACCCTTCTCAGAAAACTTGTAGATGCTATCTTGAAATGTCTTTCACATTTGACATACTACTTTACACACCTCTGAGGTGTCATGAAGTTAAAAGTTCTGTAATTGGCAATGTCTCTTCACTAGACCCCCACTTTAGCAGACACTTTTAAATCAGACACGAACTAAAAGTTCTGTACTTGGCAAGTCTCTCTCCAGACCCCATAGTAGGCAGACACTTTTAAACAGAAACAGACTAAAAGTTCTGAACTTGGCAAGTCTCTTTCCAGACCCCATATTAGGCAGACACTTTTAACAGACACAGTCTTAATGACAGTGTCCCTTTGTCAGAGGAAAAAATACCACAGGAATGCAGGTGCCCCAGGGCTTTTTCCGCACAAAAGTCTTGGGTACTCATAGAACAAACAAATCTCAGGCAGCTTCAACACAGTCCAGGTTGGACCAGAGAATTGCCCCTGAATCCTGGAATTCTCCCCATCCCTCCAGGGATGGGGCACTGGAAACCCTCTAGGAATGGTCTCTACCACTTCACTCACAGGCCTTCTATGTTCTTCTTCTAGGGTGAGAACAAACTACCCAATCTCCAGATGTAGCTCTCTGTCAGAGCTAAATCTGAGCAGCTGCCTAGCTGCATCTCCTTCCTCCTCACTCTCCACTCTACAGGCTACTCCACAGACTACTGACTCTAACTCAACATTCTACTGCTAACCCCTGCAGCTATCATTCCATTGTGGTTTATGCTGCTGCGACAATTGTAAGGTGACATCATCCCTCCAGCTCAGCTGAGCCTGGAAATATAGTGTGACAGTGTGAAACCCATTTAACTGGCATTTCACAAGATGCCTGTCTCTGCCTGCCACTGATTCTAAGTGGGATTCTAGTAACCCCTGGGAACAAGGGGGTTACATTATATGTGAACTCTGAAGACATGTTGTAAACCGTCTGTTGTTTTGACAAGGAACCTTTGAAAATGAGCATTTTGCTCAAAGGTGTACATCCAAAGTAATAAAAAAATAAATAAATAAAAATAATTAAATGCCAGAAAGTGCAAGGTGGACGGGTGGGGTGGGACTTAGCACTACAGCTAAAGACCGTCACCTAGCAGTTATCATGAATGACACCCTCAAGCAATTGAGTCAATGCAACAAGACCTATGGTAAGGCAACTAGGATGCTGGTGTGTACAGGGAGAGGTATCAGTAGTAGGAGGAAGGTGGTAATACTACTCCAGTATAGATCTTTAATGAGGCCACACCTGGTATACTGCACCTAGTTCTGGAGCCCTCACCTCAGGAAAGATAGGGAAGGGCTGGAGATGGTGTAACACAGGAATACAAAAATGATTCAGGTCCCGTAGGGCAGGTCTTATGTGCAGCATCTCAAGGTACTGAACATATAGAGAGGGGAGATATTATAGAGACATTCAAGTTCTTAAAAGGAATAAACAAGGTGAACTGTGAGGAACTATATAGTTTGAATGCGAGTTTGAGCTCACAAGGGCATAAGAAGTAACTGACAGGAGGGAGGTTCAGGAGGGACATGAGGAAATGTTATTTTACAGAAATGGTTGTAGAGACATGAAACAGTCTACCAGTCGACGTGATGGGTGCTAAAACAGTTGATGGTTTCAAGCACAGCCGGGACAGAGTGAAGGATATTGTGGTCACTTAGAGCGACAGAATTGGGAAGGAGAATGGGGGAAGGAGGGGTTGGTTAGGGCCCTGGATGGACAGTTCGTCCCAGGGTTAGACAGGGAACTTGGGCAGACTGTATGGACCATTTTTTTTTTCTGCCATCATTGTCTATGTGTCCATGTTTCTATGGGCAGTCCTTGCCCTACTGAGGTGATCCTTACTGCACTTACCACCTTGTCTCCACCAGGTGGCAGCTGTCAAGCAGCATGCCTGAACCCCCTTTCATGAGAGAGAGTAGAAAACTCCCTTGGATGCTTAATACTCTCTCCCTAATGGCCCCTGAAGGACCAAGGTCAGGTCACTGGTGTGGCACGTGGTAGCGTTATTGCCGTACCACGGGTTTTCCCTCTTTGTTCCTGATACAGAGACTGCCACCCTTTGGAGGTACCATGAAGGCACAGGACCACTTAAGGAGGGTTTCACCCCTAGAAGTACTACAGGGACAAGATTCCCTTGTACCAAAGGTACCTTAGGGAAGAAGCCCACAAGTCCCATAGCTAAAGAAAGGAGCTGCCAGAAAAGGATGGTGGGAGCAATGAAAGCAATCATCCAAATGACACTTAGACATGCATGGTATAAGTACTTTTCAGTGAATGGCATAATGAGTGTAGTTCACTGCTCTAACAAACTGTCAGCAAAGCCCTTCAATTCACTGGTTACATCCAGTGATATACATAGGAATGTTTATTCAGTGCAGTAGGAATGGCTAGTAGAATGCCTGGAACAATTGGTAGACTGTTAGGTACTGAATATGTTTGAACTGGAGTTGGTTAGGGTTTGAATATAATCAATAGCTTTGAATGCTCATGCAACATAATATCTCTTTCTCTCTCTCTCCCTCTCCTTCCCTCCCTCCCTCTCTCTCTCTCTCTTTCTCTCTCACTATGGGAACTTTCATCCTTTCAAGGTACCAAGGGAGTCACAGTAACCCTCTTGAGTAGATTTTGTCCCCCAGAGTTCACACAGGGACAAGATCCCCTTCCACCAAAGGTATCTTAGGGAAGAAGTAAAGAAATCAAGAGGAAGGTGTTAAACTGAATGTTTGAAAACACTTCCCATAAGGAAAGAGGGAATGAAGCCAATGATGGCGATACTAGATAAGGAGCAACTGACCCAGAATGAAAGACCACCAGACTGATCCAACTCATGGCAGAATTTTTATATTATTATTTTCTGACCTTTGACATGGAAGAAAGGGCCCCTTCTTGTATAGGAAACCTCTGGGGATCTAAGGCCTTAGGACACCATCCCTCCAGACCTCGCATCTATTATGAACTTATGATTACATTATTAACTCCAAGGAAGGTTCCAAACTCCCAACATCCTTTCCACTATAGATGAGGATTGCTTGACACCTTCTTCTGTCTTGCTTACACTAGTCATCCTCACCAAGGTGCTACAGAGCATGGTCCTGCAACTAACAGAGCCACTGCACATGTGGACTTTACTATTGAAGAGGTGCATGGAGGGTATACCCCATCACTAAAGGAACCTGAGGGTTACTGAACATACCCCTGTGAGATGAAGATGGCATATGTAAGAGCTGCTTTAGGCATGACTGCCAAGTCCTCTCTTGTGAAGTACAAGGCCCATGGGTGTATTCTTGGGGTCAAGCCCTTGACAGTCTCAGCCCAACCCTTGATGGGTTGCAAAGCATGGGCATGTGAACAATAGTCATTTAGCATGTGCCTGAAAGTCATTGCAGCATATGCTGGATAGTTATTGGGGTGTTTTTTTGGTGGTAGTTGGGGCATGTGTTCACAAGTAAGATAGTATGACAGAATGATAAGGAGGGCATTGCCCTGTGCAACCAGTATGGTATGATTGTACATCTAGGGCTCAATTTTCAGAGTGCCCTTAGAGCACCACAATGTGTGGTGATCTATGACTGCGGCAATCTCCAGGTGCATCTGGGACTCTGTGCCCTATTTTATTAAAATGGGGGTCCCTATGCCAAAGACCTGACAGTTGCCACAGCCGCATTGTGCCAAACATGTGGCACACCTGCATGGTTTGACAGAGTGATCCATCCCCCCCAAAATGCAACCCTAGAGGGGCCACAACAGTGAGGGGGAATGTGCTGGTAAGAAGTGGGCTGGGGCAGAAGGAACATGGAGGGTGGCCTAGAGAGTAATGTGACACAGCAGCAATGTTAGGGTGCTGAGGTGGCACCCTGCAGGGGTACCATGTACAAGTGCAGAGAGCTGATTGGCCTGGGTACAGGGGGTGTTGGCAGGGATGAACCAGGATACAGACTCAGGTGGACACGGCCGTGGCACCTGCCCCATAGGTGTCAATGACCACAACATTGTAGGAGGGAAGCAGCCTGCCTCCATGTGGGGAGCTGAATATTTACACTGCTATCTGCTGTTAAATATGGAATAAAGAAGCAGCTTTATCACTTGAAAACTGACTGCTTGAACTATTTTTCTGAGTAGGGGTGAGTGCTCTCCTTTCGTTCCCCTCTACCACTTGCATCCCACAATCTGCGGCCACTGCTTCCCACCTACAGTGTTGGGGTCAGTAGCACCTATGAGGCAGATGCCAGGGCTGTCCACCTGAGGCCAGGTCCTGGTCCATCAGTGCCAACCCACCAGTACCCAGACCAATCTGTTCCATGCACTTGCACATAGCACCCCCAAAGGGTGCCACCTCAGCACCCTAACATTGCCGCAGTGCCCCGGTCACTCCCTAAGCCACCACCTCCATGCTTCTTCTGCCCATGGCCCCTCCTTGCAGCCCTCCTGAATCTCCACCCTGCCCAGCAGTGGTGCATGGCCCTTAGACCTCCTCCTGGCTGGTCTAAACTGAGCCCCTGTTGCAACTATGGCGGGGCTTCTAAGCTGCCAAAAAAAGGGGATAGTGCAGCCCTGCCATGACGCAAGCCCCCTTGCGATCTGGTGCACGGGTGCTTCTGCTGCAAAGGTGGTGCAGGGTGGCTTTGATGCACAGCATCCTGATTTTGAAGCAGCCTGTATTTCAAGATCGGGATTGCTGCAAACTTTGACACATGGTGCCAACTTGCATAATACTGGTTTGGTGCAAGCACCTTGCATCAAAGTTTTGTTTTGAAAATCGAGCCCTAATCTAATATTCATAAGCCTAGGAAGGTTCCTAATTGGCTACTGAACTGGTCATTAACATCTTAGAAAAGACAGGTTCAACTGCCAGTTGATGCTGTGCAGCAGACAACGTCATAAACATAAGCTGTACTTGTACTGCACACTAAAAATGGAAAAGTAAGTAAATGAAACTGTAAAAGTGAAAGTTGTTATTGTGATTAGACTTGTAATCACAATAACAAACTTGAAGTTGATCATTTCCTTTGATTCATGACCTGCTGGAGAGATGTGTCCCTCAGCTGTGCCTCGGGCCACCCATCCTCCCAACTGGTTGTTAATCCCTTGAAAATTACTGGCATCTCAGTCATTATTGCTTAAGTGCTCAGCCCTGAGGAGATGAGACTGATGGTCACCTGGGCCAACTGATGGATACTACTCACTGAGAGCAGAGCAGTAGATCAAAGGCCCACAATCCTGGAGTGAAGCCCCAAGATCCAGGAGAACAAAGCATGACCACAGCACCAGCATGGCCAAGGCAGGAGCAAGTAGAGGCAGACACCTGAAGATGTAATAGCCTAGGATGAGCAGCCCCTACAGGGGAGCTGCCCATATCATGACAGCGAGACAGCATGGCAACCAGAGAGTAGACAGGCAAAAACAGCAGCAGACAACCATAGCTGGAGGATGGAGCAGTAGGCAGGTCCAGCTCAAGGACACCACCACTGAAGGCAAGCAGAGGTTGTAGGCACAGGCAGGTGAGGCAATGAGGGTAGCAGAAGGCAACCACAGCAGGGAGTAGAGCCAGAATACCTGGCTGCAGCACTGAAAGCACTTATCTGACAAGGAGGGTCAAAGGTCACAGCTTGTCCAGGCAGAAGGGGAGTCCAGCAGAGATGGCAGCTGACAAAGATTGTCCATGGTCTGGGAAAGGAGCCTTATGAGTCTAGGATGACAGAGGTGAACTTATACCCTTTGGAATTAAGGCACATAAGAGGAGATCTGTTGGAAATGTATAAAATTACAAGAGACAGCCAGCTGATGGAAAGCTTGGGTCTACAGTTTAGCAATAGAAATGTCAATTTGAGAAGTCATGTACATCAAAAATAAAACTGACATTCCTGAGGAGGAATGCTAGAAGGCATTTCTACACACAAAGGGTCATACCACTGTGGAATGGTGGTCTACCTAGGAAGGTAGCAGATACTGACTCATTTGTCATGTTTAAAAGTAAGTTAGACAAGCATTTGCTATCAAATAATGGTTTCAGATGGCCCCACTGAGGCAAGAGACAGAAAAAAATGGGCAATAACCTCCTGCCTGTCTTAAACCCCGAGTATAGAACTGAGTATAGCTGCAGAAGTGGTGGAGCAGTGCTACAATGTGTCCAGCTGGGATTGATGACTAAAGAAGAACTGAAGAAGGCAAGGCTAATGCCCTCTGAAACTGTGTTACACAGTGGCAGCTTCATAAACTTTCATCCTGTTTGATCCCAGATCCCAGTTAGGACATTTATTCTATGTGTGTTTTAATGGTTTGTGGTACCCCGATTGTGCATTGATTGCCCTAGTCCACATTCACCTTGACCCACAGTGGCAAAGGTAATGATAAAGGGAGCAGACAGTGTTTCTTAACATAGGACCGGTGCCCTTTTGAACATGAAGTGCTGCCATATTCCCCTAGACAACCGTTACATTGGATCTAGGACTATGTTGATTGGTTAGCTTGAGTATTCGAAACAATATGTTTAAGTGCAAAAATGGCATAATACACAAGTAATAATACACACATGTGTATTATCACTCATGTATTATCACTTGTGCATTATTATCACTTGTGTCATAAAAACATGTGATAATACATGCATGTGTAATATTACCTATGTTTTATCACTTGTGTATTACAGGATTTGAAAGTGTTTAAAATTGGGATATTAATATAATGACAAGTAATTATAGTAGTTTAGAGGACAAGAGCCTAATGCAAAACCACTGAAACAGGAATTACTCTGAGAGAGCTCTGGCTATACAGCAAAGTGTTAAAGAAGCACAAAAAAATACACATGCCTCTGTAATGCAAGACATCGTGATCAAAATACTGTAGGTTCTCCTTGACGAGGTCTGCTGTTAATCTCGCTGAACTGCTCTCATATGGTCCATTGCCTCTGCAGGAGTTAGTTTCTGCATATCATTATATAAATGACCCTGGCATGGATTGGGTGTTCATAGTACTTAGATCCTAAATCACCAGAAGGAAATTCAACCTTAGCAGAAAAAGTAGCAACATTAGACATATTGAGTAAGAAATCCACATGATAGTTTAATGGCTTAAATAAAGTCTCAGTTGGGACACTTTGATCTTTCCGAAAAGTTTAGAGAAAGACAGGAAATTGACTGGTTCTGTTCAACATGTACTTAAGGAAAAAGCAGCAGATGATATAAAGAGAAAAGCATGCTCTTCTTTTAAAGAAGCAATGCTTTCTAACAGTTGTGGAATGCCTGTTCCACAAGAAACTAAATGTATGTCAGAGTTATGGATCACCTTGTGGGAGATTCAGCAAAGAAAGGCTGGACATTGCTAGCAGGTAGGAGTCTAGCGACTATAAGCTTGTCAGTCTCACATCAGTGGTTGGGAAAATAATGGAAACCCTGTTTCAAAGGAAAGGTTGGTAGAGCATCTTGAATCCAATAGGCTGCAAGGCCACAGTCATCATGGATTCACCGGGGGCAGGGGTTCATACCAGATGAATCTGATTTCTTCATCTGGATGACCAGAGAAATAGATCAAGGAAGGGCAGTGGACATGGCCTATCTGGACATTAGCAATGCCTTTTATACTATGCTGTACAAGAGACTGATAAAGAAATTGAGCAGCCTAGGGGTGAGATCCAAAGTGCAGAACTGGGTTAGAAACTGGGTATTGGACAGGAGACAGAGAGTGGTGGTTACCAGCAGTCAGTGTAATGATGGAAGAATAACCAGTGGGGTAATGAAGGGCTCAGCACTATGACCTTTCCTCTTCAATATCTTCATAAGTGACACTGCAGAACAACTGGAGGGGAAGGTATGCCTTTTTACAGATGACACCAAAATCTGTAATAGGACGGATGCTCAAGAGAAGGTGAAGAAAATGCATAGAGATCTTGGGAGACTCAAAGATTGATAAAGACCATGGCAATTGGGTTTCAATGCAAAAAAAGTGCAAAATCAGGCCCCTAGCACATAGGAACCCAGGAGCTAAGCATAGGATGGGGGGAATACTGACAGTCACTAAGCAGGAAAGGGACCTTGGGGTTATCATATCCAATGATTTCAAAGTGGCAGGGCAGTGTGACAAAGCAGCAGGTGGGGCCAGTGGGATACTAGAATAAATAGGGAGTGGTATCTCCAACAGGAGGAGGGAGGTGGTGTTGCAACTGTACTGATCACTGGTGAGACCCCACTTGGAGTACTGTGTCCAGTTCTGGAGGCTGCACCTCAGAAACAACATCTGGGTGGATGCAGTCCAGAGGAGGGCAACTAAAATGATGCTGGGGTTGCACCAAAAGCCCTATGAGGGGAGTTGAGGGATCTCAACATGTACACCCTGGAAGAGAGGAGATTGAGAGGGGACATGATAGAGACCCACACGTACCTCACAGGGGGTAAACATGGTGCAGGAGGAGAGTCTTTTTTAAATGAGAAAGAGCACCAGGACCAGAGGGCATGTGATGAAGCTGAAGCGGGGGAGTTCAAGAGTGATGCGAGGAAGTACTACTTCACTTAATGCATTGAAGATGCCTGGAACAGACTGCCAGTGAAAGTGGTGGAAGCAAAAACAGTAGGGGGCTTCTACATGTATGGAATAGACATAGAGGAGTATTAGTAAATAGGTAGGAAGGAGGAAGGGTAAACAGAGACCAGTCAAAGTCTGCAGTGACAGTCTAGGCAGTGCCCATCTGGGCAGAGAGGGTGGGCCAAGCAGTCCTTTTCAGATGACAAATTCTGGTTCTTTGTTCTATGTTGCTAATTAGGCAGTCAAACACTGTGAAAAACATTCCCACATGCATATTATTAATACCATATGGAGTAAGTTCAGAGGGGGGCGACTACCTATATCCTCACACTCATTGTCCATAGTCTGGAATTAATGATAGGGTGTCTGGCACCAATACTTAGTTATTAGCCAATTTGTATAGTTGGTAGCCCAGGTCTAGTATGTTAATTGCTATGACTAGCAAGCATTTTTTATATATAACTCCTGCACACTTTTTTTTTGCTTTATTTCTTAATGCTCCCCCATCCCCTCAGCTGGCCGCTCCTTCGGGCTGCCTAGGCTTTCTCCAACCTGCCTCCCATCCCTGTCACCATTTTCACCATCCCTGTGCTGTGGATCTGGTTGACCTAACATATCCCTCCACAGTGGGCCCCCCACCCCTGGGGAGGAGGTACCAGGAGGGAAGATTTTGACCTGAGGCATTCCTTCGACACTGGGCATGCACACATAGTAGGGGGTTGGCTCAGGCACTTCCAGGCTGCATGTTGAGTGGGGGGACTGGCTGCTGTTATCCAGTCAGCCGAGTGGGCATTTTCCATTTTCTCCCCCAATCCACCCATCTCCCATATAGGAGTCTGGCCACAGAAGCATCCTGAAGGGGGACATTATGGGGTCTGTTGAGGCCACACACCACCAAGAATGCTGACCGTAAACCACCACCAGGAGCCGCCTAACAATAACCCAAGATTGCCCCCCCGGGAAGGAAGTGTCCATAAGACACTATAAACTCACTCTCTGCTGAACTCTGCCCCTGTCAACCAGTGAACTAATCAGTTCCAAGGAAAATCATTACTGTGTTATTGGGAAGGTGAGTCCAGAGCAGAAAGTCAGCTTAGAGCAGTGCTTACCACTACCACTAATGGAAGGGCAAGCTGCAGACTATGATGGAGTCAGAGAGAGCAGTGTTCTAAGCACTGCTCATTTGTCATAGCATAAGCACGCATTTTAGATGACAAGTGACAGGTGCCAGGTGTCCCTATAGTTAGGGCTAAGTTGGCGGTTCAATGTTAAATCCAGTTTTTCACACCTTAATAACTTTGCCATCATTTGACAAATTAGCATAAAATTTGGCATGCACAGTCAGGCTGTCAGAGTCTCAAGATGTGAACAGTTTCATGACACATCTTTTATGGTTTATAAGATACAGAGGGTCAAAACAGTGAATAAAATCTATGGGTTTTTTTCCCTTTACTTAATACTGGATATTTTTGCTCCCGCCTACAACTTAGATGGTATGGAATTTCATCATTAAATTTTCAGGGATGATGGGGCCTGTGCAAAGGGTATGTCTTTGGATGGTTTGGTGAAAAAATAGTATACAGTTTTTGAATTATAATGATTTTTGGGATAATGTTCACATTTTATCAATTAAAAAAAACAGTTTGATAAAAAAAGTTTGCAAGTGTTAACAGGTTGTGATTTACTGTTCATATGGAAAGAAATATTGATTATGAAAGATAAAAAGAAATAGTGAGTGGTTATTTGTAAGATTTACTTGACATGGGGGAAAACACTCAAGATGGCTGCAATTTTCTTTTTACTCTTTTAAACTTACAAACAGTAAAAGTACAATTAGATACATATTTTTTAAAAAACAAACAAAAGAACATAGCTAAATAGGCCCCACATAGCTGGATTTCGGTGTTTGTTTTTTAAAAACTTTGCCACAAATATGTTTTCTGGGCACCCAAAATGCAGGGTGCCCAGCTTAGCAATATCAGCCATTCACCCAATATCTCTGTATGAGAACAGCGGGACATTCTTGACTTCTGTAGCCACAGCTGGAACTCCTGCTGTGGGCTGCAGTGAGAGCAGTGAGCGGCTGTTTCCCTGGTGTCTAGTGGCACCCCTCCACCCCAATCACTGTCCCCATAGTTTAGCAATCTTTCTCTGGTGTCTAGTGGCACCTCTACCCTCTGATTGCTGTCCCCATCAAAGTTGTGTCTTTCACTGGTGTCCAGTGGCACCTCCCCACCCTTTGACCATTGTTTCCATAGTTTATTAATCTTTCCCTGGTGTCTAGTGGCACCCCTCACCCTCTGATCACCGTCCCTATAGTTTATTAATCCTTCCTTGGTGTCTAGTGGCACCCCCCATCCTCCAATCACCATCCCTATAGTTTATTAATCTTTCCCTACCCTGGTGTCTAGTGGCATCCCCCAACCTCCAATCACCATCCCCATAGTTTATTAATCTTTCTCTGGTGTCTAGTGGCACCCCCTACCCTCTGATCACTGTGCCCATAGTTTATCAATCTTTCTCTAGTGTCTGGTGGCACCCCATCCTCTGATTGTCATCCCCATAGTTTATTCATCTTTCCCTGGTGTCTAGTGGCACCCCCACCCTCTGTTCACCATCCCTGTTAAGGTTTTGTCCTTCCCTGGTGTCTAATGGCATCCCCACCCTCCAAATGCCATTCCTGTTAAAGTTTTGTTCTTCCCTGGTATCTAGGGGCACCCCCACCCTCCAATCACCATCCTTATCTAAAATAAAGAAAATGGTTTCTCAATCCTTTTTTAACCCATAAAAAAGAGAATGATCCCTTGCTAATCTGACCCCAACCCCACCTTCCACTCAGCACCCACACTCCACACCTCCCAGTACACCCCCAAACATCCTCACTCACCTGAACAGATCACAGGGTGAAGATCCACTCTCCGATCAAAGACACGTCTTGCTGCTGGAACCACCAACTGAAATATGAGAAGCTATGTTCATAGCCCAACTCATGGAAATAAACTCTTGATATTATCTTAACATCAGAAGACATTATGATAACAAAATGTGCAGTTACCATTCTGTTAGCCAGCAGTGACCATAATATGATACACTTTGAAGTAAAAACAGAAATAATAACCTCACCAACTACATATATATATATATATATATATATATATATATATATATATAAACATTGCCAAAACTGCAATAATGCACTAGTTAGGGTGAAAGCCACAAAAGTAGGGAAATGTGGTGTTACAACACTCCACCCCCCTTTCAGGCAGCACAGAAGCTCTGGGGTGTGCCTTCAGGTTCTCAAGCCTAACGCTTATCTTATTCCATCTGTACATAAGATCAGATATGGACACTGTACACCAATGGGGTGAGCATTATCTTGAGAACCCCAAGACATACCACACAGCTGCTGTGCTGCCTGGGGGGGAGGGTACTGGGTTGGAAACCCTAACTCCACATTTTCCTACTTTTGTGGCTTTGACTCTAACTAGTGCATTAATGCACTTTTTTGCAAGTTATCGCTCTCTCTCTCTCTCTCTCAATATATATATATATATATTTTTTTCATGGCAAAAAATCTTATTTAATGCATCAGTTAGGGCTGTTCCACAGTGACAAAAGTGAGGAAATTCGTTGTTTGGGTTGCCACCCCTTGCACCCCAAGCTCACCTCATCCCCACCAACAGGCACCAGGATGTGCATTGGGGTCATCAGTCCTAACTCTCACCCCATCCCATGTGTAAAGAAGCTGAGATGGTGCGGTATAGGAGAATGAAGTGAGAGTTAGGACCGATGACCCCAACGCACACCCCGATGCCTGTTGGTGGGGACAGGGTGGGCTTGGGGTGCAAGGGGTAGCAACCCAAACACTGAATTTCCTCACTTTTGTCACTGTGGAACAACCCTAACTGATGCATTAAACAGAGTTTTTTTGCCATGAATTTCCCTTCTTTTTGAGAATAAGCACTATAAATAGTGAATAGAATCTGGTGGTGGGAGCACGCTGCCCGAATTTTTTGTCACATATTAATGTTAATGGCAACACAAATGCAAGCGCAAACAGTCATGCACATGGTGATGCAAATGTAAATGATACAAACGATAAGAGAAATGCAAGTGCAAATGTTAATGAAAACAGAAATGGTAAAGCAAACGCTAAGGGCAACAGAAACGAAAACGTTAACAAAAACAGTAACGTAAATGCTAATGCCAATGGAAATGCAAACAGTAAGAAAAATGCAAATGGTAACACAAATGCAAACAGAAATGCAAATGGTAAAGGCAGCGGCATCGCAGAAGGATACAGTAACGCAATTGACAATAAAAATGCAACCGAAAATGCAAACGCTAAGGCCAACAGAAATGCACACAGTGACAAACAAGCAAACACTAATGGTAATGCATTTGGAAACACAAACAGTTACAGTAACAGCAACGATGATGCCAAAGCGAACAGTAATGCAAACGCAAACACAAGCACATACGGAAACGGTACCAGAATTGGAAATGCAAATGCTAATGGTAACACCAACAATGACGCCAAAGAAAACACAAATGCAAATGCAAACAGAAGCGCATACATGAGCGCAAATCATAATGCACATGGTGACGCAAAACAAAACACAAACAGAAACAGTAATGGAAACACAAATGGTAACAGTAATGCAAATGCAAATGAAAATGCAAAGGGTAACGCACACGGTGGCGTAGATGGGAACACTAACATAAACAGTTACAGAAACGCAAATGGAAACGCTAACTGTAACAGTAACAAAAGCGCACACCCATTTTTTCCTGCAAAAGCTGCATTGATAAACACAGTGAATACAAAGAATGTATGCATAATGATGGGCCTCGGAGCAGAAAATGAACACTTGGAATGCTAAATTGCTTATATCTCAGGGACCGTACGACGTAGAAAAAAATTTAAATTTCATATAATTTATGACTTTCCTGGCTAGTTTGCTTAGTCCCTTACTGGGGGACTGAGTGTTTTCTACAACGAAAGTCCGTATCTCAAAGTGTTTCCGAGATACAGGTCCCGAAAGGCGAGGCGGACACCATAATGTTAGCCTATGGGAAAAATCATCAACTTCGGAGTACTGTAACTTTGCAGCCCTCTAATAGTTTGTCACCAAACAGCACATCTGTGGGATCTTGGCTTTCTTCCCTCCAAATTTCAGCCAAAAAGACCTAACCATTCTTTTGCAGCAGGATGGCAAAGATTTCCTATTCTTTTGGGCATAGTGTTGCAAAGGTGTGTCACAAATCATGACGCTTTCACAAAAAAAATCATGAAAGTGTCACAAGTGCGACACTACTGTTTCCAAAAATTTCAAAAACATATTTCTGGAGTGTTTAACCCCCCAAAAAAGACATGGTTAGCATCCTCAGGGCTCGATTAGGTGAACACAAAAGTAATTGTGTCCCTAGAGGGTCCCAAATTTAAATGCCAATCATTTCTGTGACCAGTTACTGAAAACAAAATGGCAGATTTGTGATACTACAGGGGTCATTTGCGACACTAAAAACTACATTTGAAACACTGTCGAACTTTTTGTTAACTTTTCCTATTGACTATAATGGGAAAATTGTTTTTTGAATAACTTTTGAACCGTCTAATATTTTTTCACGAAATCTTTGAAAGGCACATTAGGGGCCCAGGCTGCAAATTCCCTGAAGTTTTTGGACTGGTCACATAAACCATGCGACCTATAGGCGTGAGCAAAGAATGTACCAGAAAAGTAAATATGACTTTCTACAGTGCTATACACCTCTGCAACTGTATATCTGACTGTTACAAAACTTGGTGGATCCAGTGATCTATGGTACTGCTCTGCACATGCCAAATTTCAGGTAAATCTGTCATACAGTGGCAAAGTTATTAAGCTGTAAAAGTTCACACTTTAACCTTCAATGGGGTACTCAACCCTAACTATAGTGGCACTACCGTGCCACTATTATACATGTATGTGTGTGTGTGTGTGTATATATATATATATATATATATATGTATATAAAAAAATGGGTAGGGAAATTGCAGCAATATTATTGGTTGAACAGCATCACATAACTGTGCGTATATCAGCGTGCATCCACAGACCTGCACTTTTACCCTGCTCCAAAACAATTTTGACATTTTATAAGATAGATAAACCACTCAGAGTTGTGCGGTCGCGCTCTGATATACTCATACCTTGGGTGGTTGATGCACTCGGCCTGCAGCCTCGTGCATAACATCTCACACCAGGGTGTGCATATATCAGAGCACAACTGCACACCTCAGAGTGGTTTATCTATTACATATTATATATGTGTGTGTGTGTATATATATATATACACATATATATATATATATATATATATATATATATATATATATACACACACACACACACACACACACACAGGGCTGATACCATTACAATTTATGAGTTACTAGATAAAATTGACTGGTGCAATTCATTTAAAGATAAAATATCGAACAAATGTGGAATTCCATAAAATCTATAATTTTGAACACAGCCAAGATCTGTATTCCTACTGTCAAAAAAAAATACTCAGAAGTCTAACCCTAAACCAAAATGGTTAAATAAAAAAAATTAAAAAACTGATATCCTGAAAAAATAAATTGTATAAAAAATACCTTTCCAGAAAATCAACTGACTTCTAGGAAGAATACAAACTAGCTCAAAAATCACGCCAGAAAGAAATACGGAAGGCCAAAATTAATATCGAACAAACACTGGCAACCCAAGCCAAGAAAAGTAATAGCAAGTGTTTTTAGTTATATAAACACCTTAAAAAACAGCAAGATAGGTCCTCTTACAACTGCTACTATATCCATTAACTCTCCATTAGAAATGGCAAATAATCTAAATGATCATTTCTGTAAAGTTTTTGGCCCAAACACTTTTTCTCCCAACCATCCTAGTCAAGAACCCCTTGAGACTATACAATTTTCAGATGACAAAATTATTAAAAAAAAAAATCCTTAAAATCCAGCTGCTCACCAGGCCCAGACGGGTTTACTACAGACGTGATCAAATTAATGCAAACTCATCTCATTTTACCTTTGAAATTACTATTAAATCAAAGTATATAATCAGGTACACACTATGTATATGTACTGGATGATTGATTTTCTCTATGTTCCCCTCCCCCAGGATGCACCTGGAATCGAGCAATACTCTGCTCAGTGTGCCCTGCTGGTAAAACTTTTAAATAAATAAATAGGTCATAGCCCAGCCAACTGGAAAACAGCCAATGTAATGCCATTATTCAAGAAAGGTGACGGGGTGACATGGATAACTATAGACCAATTAGTCTTACTCCGGTAATTAGCAAAACAATGGAAGGCATCATAAAGGACAGAATTACATCAACAGGTATTTTTGACTCTAACCAACATGGATTTACAGAAGGCCGATCATGTGTTACAAATTTACTCTCCTATTTGAAAAAATAAGCCAGGATCTGGACAATAAAACTCCATGTGACACATTTTTTTAGACTTCAGAAAAAACTTTTGACTCTGTCCCCCATTGGGCCCTAATTCAAAAACGTGCTTCCTTTCCTATTCACAAATGGTTCATTAGATGGATTCATAACTGGTTAGATGGTCACTCCCAGAGAGTTATCATAGATGGATATGCTTCTGATTAGAAATCAATAACAAGTGGTGTCCCTCAAGGGGCAGTTCTATCCCCCGTAATATTTCAGCTATTCATAGCAGACCTAACAATAAACATTGATAGCTGATCCATCAAGTATGCCAATGACTTTAAAACTGACAGATCCTGTAAACATCCAGAGGATAATGTACTACTTCAAAAAGATCTAGACATGCTAACACCTTGGTCAAACCGCTGGGGTTTATTATTCAGTACAAATAAATGGAGTGTTATACATTTAGGCTCATACAACCGAGAACAAAATTACTTCTTAGATGGTAAACAACATACAAAAACAAAATGTGAAAAGGATTTAAGGTGTCCTCATATCCAATAACCTTACATTTCATAATCAAAATAGCGACTAGTGCTAACAGGGTATGGTGGTCTATAAAACAAAATTTTAGTCAAAAAATGAATCTATACTTCTCCCACTTTACAGAGCCTATATCCATCCTATTCTGACTCACGCATCCTAACTTTGGTGTCCCCATTAAAAAAAAGATTTTATGCACCTTGAAAAAATCCAACATAAGGTCACAAAACATGTAAAAGAAGCCTCTGTCCTGCCTTACAAAGAAAGTCTTAGTAAATTTGGCCTCATGTCCTTAAAAACAAGAAGGCTGCATAATGACCTAATGTTGGCCAGAGAGGTAATTAATGGTGTCTTATGTCTGAGATAGGGCTGGAGTTTAAGCAGATTAATGTTAACACTAAAGGACACCCTCTACAATCAAAACATAATGCTTCCTCCTCAAATAAACGTGTATATTTTTACTCTCAAAGAATAATCAAACCATGGAACTTGCTGCCCCTTGATATCATCGTAAGTGAGTCAAAACTGACATTTAAAAACAGACTTGATGATCTTCTGACGGTGAACAGCACATTAGACTATTACAGGTGACTGATAGAAGCACGTATGGGCTTTTAGCCTTCCGCATCTTATTTTTCTAGTGAATCTAGTAAGGTAAGTGCAGATCAATGTATTTATTTATTTATTTTATTTATTGCAATTGTTTCACTGGGAAAGGCACACTAAGCAACAAGATGCTCATCTCCCGGAGCGACCTGGCGGGGTACACATGGACATGATAACATGCAGGTTATCAAGTGAACAGTTAACAGAAGCAAATAAAAAGCAGCATAGGGACACATGATTGCATGAATATACAAGCAGCGCACATTGAATGCTTAGGACATTATAGTATCAAATAGCAATTTTTGTGACAAGAATCAGCAGACAAGGTAAATGAGTACAGTAGTAACAGCTGTAACAACAGAGGATGTATATCACAGTTATACAGTTATACACAGTACATAGAACAAAATAGGCCCAGGACATAAGTGCAAGGTTGGGGTTATATGCCAGCTTCTGTAGCAAGGCTAAGGTCACTGGTCAGGCATTTTATTTTATTTAAAATGTTGGTAACCGGGAAAGGCACACTGAGCTGGAGCTTGTTTCCAGGTGCGACCTGGGGAGGGGAAAGAGGAGAAAATGCAACTTGAATACAGAGGTGAACTGCATAGCAATAGGTACAATAATTTACAGGATGTTAGTTTACAAACTATATACAATACAGTACAAGAATAAGAATATACCAAATGTATACAGTATATACAAATACAAATGAATGCAATGTGGTGTTATGGTTCCCCACCCTAATGCCCCCCCACCCCTCCCAAGCAGAAAAAGGGAAAAAACATTAGGGTTTTGGGTCTCCAGAGTCTTAGTGAATCAGTGGTGGAGTCTTCCTTTAAGGTTGTCAACCCTAATGATCCCCTCTTCCCCTGTGGTCCCTGCATGAAGAAAGAGATCATGTGTGACATTGCTTTCTCATGGAATGGGATGGGCATTAGGGTTGACAACCCCCCAAGGAAGACCCCACCACTGATTCACCAAGTCTCTGGAGACCCAAAGCTTGAATTTTGTTTTACTTTTGCTAATTGGGGTGAGGGGTGGGGGGTGTTAGGGTGGGAAATCCTAATGCCTAATTTCCCTACTTTCCTGGTGATAAGTTACCCTAACTGGTGCATTAACACAGTTTTTCTGCAAAGAATATATATATATATATATATATAT
The DNA here is from genome assembly GCA_016271365.2 of Neoceratodus forsteri. NCBI lineage: Eukaryota > Metazoa > Chordata > Ceratodontiformes > Ceratodontidae > Neoceratodus > Neoceratodus forsteri. Next base: position 145,420,880 of record CM028133.1, on the reverse strand, counting down.
ATATATCTTATAGTGGTACAGTAAAACCACTATAGTGAGGACTGTGTAGGTTGTTTAGTGTTAAACCCCTACCTTTGTACCTTAATAGCTTTGCCCCATTTCTCAGAATTACATGAAATTTTGCATGCATAGTCTGGAGGGCAAGATCTCTTGATTTGCCAAGTTTTGGTCCAGTCAGATATGCGGAACCTGAGATATATTTTTAGGGAAAAAAACATTTTGTTTGTCATCACCTACAACCCAGACAGTTTGGACTTTGGTTTGAAATTTTCAGGGTTGAAAGGGCTTGTCCCAGAATGATGACTTTCATTGATTTGATGAAAAAATATTAATCCCTTCCCATGTTATAAGGATTTGATATTTTAATTCTGCGCATGCTCATTAGGGTCTTTTGGACAGATGTTTGATACCCCACTGAGCATGCTTGGAACTGAAATGTAATTAAATTAAATTAAATTTAACCAAAATAAATCCAGAAGGTGATCAGCATAAGAACACTTCAAAATATAAATCTTCATTTTGTTAATTATCTCAAGATATTTGACGTATCTTAACAGGTTGCAAATATCTAGTATGCACAATCTGTGTAACAGTGGTAATCACAGTCATAACATAGTAACAAGAAATTTGCACACACACACACACACACACACACACACACACACACACACACACACACATATATGCTCGCAAACCATGTCACATACTGGCACTCATCTCAAATGGTAAGTTTCCTGTATACAATGAACAGTCCATTAGGGCTAATATTATTGCAGAAGACCACACTAAGTGAAATGAGAGTATGGCTATAAAAAATAATGAAAAAAACCAAAACATACTGCATTTTGGCATTATTCATCTGAAGCAGAAAACGCTTTGTGAGCTGATTATATGAATCTGAATTGCACAGACTAATCTTATCAATTTCTTTGACTGGGTGACCAGGGTGGTGGATCAGGGAGGGGCAGTGGATGTGGCCTACCTGGATTTCAGCAAGGCCTTCAACACCGTTTCGCACGGAAGGTTGCTTAACAAATTGGGGAATCTGGGTGTGGGCTCTAAAGTGGCAAAATAGGTTGGAAACTGGCTGAAAGGCAGTACCCAGAGGGTGGTAGTAAATTGCATAAAATCCAAAGGGGGGAGGTGACCAGCAGGGTGCCACCGGGATCAGTGCTGGGACCAATCCTATTCAATGTCTTCATAAGCAACATTGCAGAGGGACTGGAAAGGAAAGTATGCCTGTTCACAGATGACACCAAGATCTGCAACAGAGTCAACACACAGGAGGGGCTAGATAAAATGAGAAATGACCTAAGACTACTTGAGGAATGGTCAAGGGTTTGGCAGTTGAGTTTCAATGCTAAGAAGTGCAAGATAATGCGCCTGGGACACAGAAAACCAAAAGAGGACTGCAGGATTGGGGGGCAGGTTCTAACCACTACAAGTCAGGAGGGAGACCAGCGGGTTATCATATCCGATGACCTGAAGTCATCCAAACAATGTGAAAAAGCAGTGGGGAAAGCAAATAGAATGCTGGGGTGAATGGGAAGGGGCATAAGCAGTTGAGAAGCGAAGTGCTGATGCCACTGTATAGATCACTGGTGAGGCCTCATCTGGAATACTGTGTCCATTTCTGGAGACCGCATCTCAGGAAGAACATAAACAGAATGAAAGCAGTCCAGAGATAAGAAACAAAAATGATACATGCACTGCACCACAACCATTACGAGGAAAGACTCAAGGAACTTAACACCTATTCACTGTAAGAGAGAAGGGAGAGAGGGGATATGATAAAGACTTTCAAATACCTTAGAGGAATAAACAGGGTACAGGAGGGGAGCATATTTCAGAAAAGAAAGTGCACAAGGATAAGGGGACATAACATGAGGCTGGAGGGAGGCTTAGGGGGAATAATAGGAAGCATTTTTTCACAGAGAGGGTGGTGGATCTGTGGAACAGACTACCAATGGAGGTATTGGAAGCAGAAACAGTATGAGGATTCAAAAGTACATGGGATAAGCATAAAGGTACCCTGCTGTGCAGCAGAGCAAGGAAACGGCAGTCCAGATAAGAGTAGGGATTGCCAAACCAAGTAGGGAAATGGGCAGACTAGGTGGACCTAGGTGCTTATCTGCCATCATATTCTATAACAACCCCACCGACTGTCACTAAAATCAAAACTGATGAACCAGCATCAATATGCTATGAATGAAAATAAAAACATTGATTGAAATTGTATAAGTATAAAACATAACATTACTGTGACTAATTGCAATTAGGAGAAATCAGAACAATAAGTTAGAGTTTAACATTTACTTCATGTCAGCGTGGCTCAGTTGGTAGCACATCTGCCTCTGGACCAGAAGGTCATGGGTTCTCATCCCACACCAGGATTGGGACCTGCACCTAAAAATTGCTGGCATCCGAGTGCAGTATTGGGGGGTGCTGTACTGCTGGGGTGTGCCGTCCTTCGGATGAGACGTTAAACCGAGGTCCCTTCTGCTCATCCTGGTGTTGTCCTGGTGGGTATTCTGGTGGAAGTAAAAGAACCCAGGGCACTCATCACAAAGAGCAGAGAGCATTCCCGGTGTCCTGGCCAACATGCCCCTTCCCATAAACCAGTTCATGCAATTATCCAGGCTGTGTGTGGGTGATGATGTGTGTGTGATATGGCCTCCACTACACATTCAGTCACTTCACTACCAGTCTAGCATTGCTTGTAAAGCACTTTGGGATACTGTGTAAGAAAAGCGCTATATAAATGTTGATTCTTCTTCCTCATTACAGTGCTTACTGTGCCACTCGCAACTCAGAATAAGAGGTTGTACTTGTATGAATAACACTCAGACATTCACATAAATAAAAATGAAACCGTGTTTCACACTTTTGAAAATTAGGAATGGATCAAGATTAATAGCAAACTGCACATCTTAATTACTGTATTTCACTGTGGATAAAGATGCATGTCGTTACTTACGTGGTGTGAAACTGAAATAAACGTTGCCAGCGCACTTTGTCCATAAGTTCTAAACTAAAACAAAGGGTATTAAAACTTGCGGCAATGTTAGCCACAGATACTATTCTTCTTAGCTACAAACACATAGGCCCCCTGAAATCAAAGCAGTTCTCCTCTAAGTGAACCAGGGTGCCCGCCCCAATACTGCTTCTTTTTCCCCCCTCCCTTCCATGTCACCCGCCTGGCAATTTCAGCCAATATACTATAAATGCTACATGTCATGTTTATAAGGGCAGTGATAGAATGACTATCCTGAAAATTTGGGGTAAAAATTGAATAAAAAATAAAGAGTAAAGCTGTGACAAGTGAATGTGTAAAGAGTGAAGGTGTGAAGAGTGAATATGTAGAGAGTGAATATGTAGAGTGACATGGACAGACTGGATGGGCCTTGCAGTCCTTATCTGCCGTCAACTTCTATGTTTTTATGTTTCTATGTGAATTTGTAAAGAGTGGATGTGTAAAGACTGAATGTGCAAAGCCATGCACTTCTGTAGGTGGACAGAGTCATCCCATGGCGTAGGGCCCAAAGGGCTCTAAACATCTGCATCTGTTCTGAGGATATGATCCCACTATATCAAAACAAATAGAAATTATTTGCAAAAAAACTTTGTTAATGCACCAGTTAGGGTAGCTTAATGACACAGAAGAAGGATGCGGTGTTAAGGTTTCCAACCCTAACTCCCCACCCCCACCCTCCCCAAGCAGCAAAAGGAAAAAAACATTAGAATTTTGGGTCTCCAGAGTCTTGGCAAATCAGTGGTTGGGTCTTCCTTGGAGTTGTCAGCTCTAATGCTCACCCCATTCCCTGAGCAAACAACATTTCACATGATCTCCTTTCTTCATGCAGGGCCCTACATAAAGAAAGCTACAACAAATTGTGTTGGCAACATGTGGCAAGACATACAGTACTTTTCTACCTTTGAAGTGTGTATCACTATGAGGCACTGTCTTGGAGCTGTACCTTGTGCTTCGGACTGGAGGCTACAGGCCGGGTGGGTGAGCATTATGGCTGACAACTCCAAGGAAGACCCTACCATTGATTCACCAAGATTTCAGAGACCTAAAACCCTAATTTTTTTTCCTTTTGCTCCTTGGGGATGGGGGTCGGGGTGAACAATTAGGGCTGGAAATTCTAAAACCACATTTCCCTGCTTTTGTAGCATTAAGTTACCCTAATTGGTGCATTAGTGAAGTTTTTTGCAAAGAAGACAGATAGATAGACAGACAGACAGACAGACGGACAGATGGATGGACAGAGACTGACTGACTGACTGAGAAGTGGGCTTTCAAATAAAAATAGACCCACTGATCTCCAGGGTCAGGAAAGGAGAGTCACTGACCTGTGAATGTTGCATGGTCAAAAAATACTGCTTGCAGTCCAGACGCCTGCCGGCAGGCAGAGAAGGACAAAGGAGGATCCAGGAGAAGGTGTGTGCTCTTAGACAGGAGTGATTTACTAGAGCCATTGGGACAGCCCCTGGGAGGAGTTCAGCCCACAGACATTTAAATAATTTCCATCTCAGACATGAGGGAAACATCAAAATCAAGTTTATTGTATTTGTAAGACCTTTGAATTCAAGCAGCCCTTTTCAAAGGTGTCCTAGTCAATAGGTAGTTAAACAACAACAAAATAATAACAGCGAGGACAATACGTATTAAAACATACAAGTACAGGTATAAGATACATAGTAGAATATGTGTGTTTTAAAGGATAATGTGATAATTTTTTAAGCAGTTTTCTCCTCAGGATTAATGACCGAATGTACACAGCACACTACAGTTTTTCACACAGGGAAACTTCTATTAATAGCAACTTGGGGTTCCCCGGCTCAATTTAATTACAAAAATATTGGAGAGAGACAAAGAAGTTACCTATCTAGCTGGAGCACTTAAAATGATTATTTTTATTTTTTATGAATTTTTATGGTGATTTATGAAAAATGTAATAGTACTGAATCCATGTTAACTAAGCAGAGCAGGTGCAAACTTTTCAGGCAGTTGGTCAGTAATTTTTAGACTGAGAATTCCATTGTGGTCCTTGCTGCTGCAGGATTCCAGTGTGACATCAGAAGTGATTGGTGCTAAGGAGTGGAATCAGCTAGCTGTCCACACAAGGGCAAGAGCTTGGGGAAAAGAGAGTGTTCAATGATTGTAAAAGGAACTGCACAGTTCATTCTAAGGAAGATTCAGCAGGGAGACCAACCTAAAGGGACCAGTTCCTGATCAGAGGGAGTCCAGCCTAGAGAGGCCTACAACCAGGTAGGGCCTTGGGGACTAGCTCTCACACAGTATACCTAGCCTATAAGGGATCACCTGGATATCAGTGCCAGGGTCAGTAGGGCAGTAAGTGAGACTAGGGAGAGAACAGTTATTGCCTGCTGCAAGTGGTACCTGTTCCTATAAGTTGTTTCAGCCTGCATCCAGCAAGTTCAGCACAGCATTTCCAACATCCAGGCTGGCTTCAAGAACCATCAACACCAAAGTTCTACTGCCATTTCCAGACAGTCCAATTCTGTCATCAAAATTCTAGAGCCCATAAGAAATGTGATACAGTAATTTCAATGTTTTTGCAGGACTAGTTCATGAGGGACACTTACCTGCTATACTGGGATTTGTGATTCCCATTCCTACAAAAGGACTGCTGTCCAGCAATTAAACAGACTTTGCTCAGAGACTGAGTGGGTGCTCTAATGTGATTGCCTAGAAGTATTTGTTAGCCAAATGTTATTGTAATGCTACAGTGAATATAGTGGTTTGCCATACAGTATAAGTGAATATAGAGTACAGTAAATACAGAGTACTACATAAGTGAATGTGAATTGTTAGATACCAGGGAAGGGTATCTGGGTAAAAGGGGTGAGTGGGCTGACCGAGGTGGGTATAAGCCTAGTAGCCACTGCATGCCATTAAGGCATCTGTAAGAAAAACCACAGTGACTGACTTCCGAAGGGAGGTCTAGCGTCAGTGGTATTGGTAATATCAGAGGGCTGGTGGGTAAGGTATAGCCTATAGTTCCCAGGGTTAGCAGGTGCAGACCTGTGGAAAGAAAGCAGTAGAGCACAAGTAAATGCACAGAGTTTAAGTTACAGTCCTGTTAAGAGGTTATTTGCAAAAGTGTTGTTATTTCTCATTTCAAAAGCTGTGTCTTTCAAGCTAGCGGAACTGCCCAATAAATTTACCATTATTTCACTTAAAAATTGTGTCCAATTCATTTTTCAAAGGTATCCAAATCTCACAGTTCCTGTTGTCTTCAGTGTCAGTCCAGTGCAGTGCTGTCTCTCTCACACACATGTTCCCACAACTATCTGGTTGGTAAGTCAGTCATGCATATCCTCCACTGGTGATGGGTGGAAAGATAAGTAAAGGAATCTAGAGCAGAACAGCATCCTTAGTCACCTCTGCCCAATCAGGAGAGTATGAAGATGAGCTAGAGGAGAGAAGGAAGGAAGGAAGGAAGGAAGGAAGGAAGGGAGGGAGGGAGGGAGGGAAAGGGAAGGGAAGGGAGGGAGGAGGGGAGGGGAGGGTCAGAGGAAATGGAGGGCTCGAGTTGCAGTGGTGGATGGTGTCCCTAAACACCAGATGCCTGGGAAACAAAATGGCTGAATTGCAGTCGCTGATGGCCGAGGCAGGGGTGGACATAATGGTCATCACAGAGACATGGGCTACACTGAACCAAGACTGGGACCTTGCAGTCCCTGAATATAAAATGTATAGGAAGGATAGGGTGGCAGTAAGAGGGGGGAACTGTCTCTGTATGTGAAGGAGGGGATAACCTGTACCAGACAGGAAGAGGTGGAAGGAAGGACAGATGTGCTGTAGGTGCAGGTACACTCCACTAAGGGGAGGAAACCAAGGATGGGGTGGTCTACATGCCACCTTCCCAGAATAAGGAATTGGGCTAAGTACTGGGGTCCCAAATCATAGAAATGTCCAGCGGGGTAGTGATAATGGGGGATTTCAATCTACCCAGGGTGGACTAGAAAATCCCAGGTACCTCCTGCACCTGAAAGAAGTGCTACTGGATGCATTCCAGAGTGGGTTCTTTGGAGGCCACTAGGGAGAGGGCGATACTGGACCTGGTCCTGTTTAACTGTGTACAAGTTTGTGATGTAAAGGTTGATGTGCCACTTGCAGGACGTGACCATCGCACAGTGTGGTTCTACCTGGACATGGGCAGAGGGACGGTCAGGACAAAGATGAGGGTTTGGGACTTCAGGAGGGCTGACTTTAATAGGATGGTAGAAATTTTAGTAGGACACATTGCTGAGATCAAAAAGGAGATGGAAGTGAACAGAAAGGGGCTATAATAAAGTAGGGACTGATGGAGGCCACTTGTGACAGTGCCAAAATCAAAAGTAAGAAATCTAAGGCCAAAAAGCCAAGCTGGTTTGGCAAGGAGGTGGCAAATGCACTAAGGGACAAGAAGGCAACCTTCTGGAAATAGAAATGTACTCAGAAAGAGGAAGATAGGGAGGGTTAATGTGCTAAAACAAGAGAGGTGAGCAGAGCAGTTAGGGAGGTAAAGGCTGCAAGGGAAGTACAGCTGTCACAGGGTGTAAAAATGGGTGAGGAGGTCTTTTTCCACTATATAAGAGAGAAGGGGGACATTAAAGATGAGATTGTCTGATTAAAAAGAAGGAGGGTTGAGAAGAGGGTAGTGAAGAGAAAGCGGAAATACTTAAAGTACTTCTGCTCATGTCTTCACTTGGGAGAAGGATGGACCAGTGTCACAAGGGAGGAGGGGGATGGAAACTGGGAATGGAGGAGTGACATACAGCATAATACAAGTTGACAGGGTGCATAAGGGCCTAAGGGCCCTGAAGGTGGATAAATCACCAGAGCCAGATGGCATGCACCCAAGGGTCCTAAGGAAACTAACAGAAGAACTGGTGGATCCCCCAGAGGACCTGTTTAACACCTCTCTGGAGTCGGAGCATGTGCCCCAAGACTGGAGAATTGCACATGTGATGCCTCTCCATGAATGTTGGCTGAGGGATGAACCAGGGAACTACAGGCTGGTCAGCATAACCTCAATTGTTGGGAAGCTGATGAAGACCATCCCAAAGAATAGACTGATGAGCTTTCTGGAGAAAAGTGGACTCCAGTACGAGAGACAGCATGGGTTTGTGTCAGGGTGGTCCTGCTAGACTAACCTAATAGACTTCTTCAACTGGGTGGCCAGGACAGTGGACAAAGGCCAAGCTGTATATGTCCTGTGTCTGGACTTCAGCAGGGCCTTCGACTCTGTGCCTCACAGGAGACTGATCAGGAAGCTGGAAGACCTGGGGGTGGGGCCTAACCTTGCTAGATGGGTCAAAAGCTGGTTATAGGACAGAAGTAAAAAGGTGGTAGTTGGGGAGGATGGGGATTCTCAGAAGCTAAGATAGTGATCAGTAGGGTCTCATAGGGCTTGGTACTCGGTCCAGTATTTAACATTTTCATCAGTGATGTAACAGATGGGATCAAAGGTAAAATCTGCCTATTCATAGGTGACACAAAGGTCTGTGAGAGCACTGATATGGAGGAGGGGAGAGAGGAACTCAGCAAAGACCTGGCTATGCTAGAGAATGGTCTGCTATTTGGCAACTGGGGTTCTGCACTAAAACGTTTAAGGTTATGCACTTGGGGGTGAAGAACCCAGGGATCAAATAGCTGTTAGGTGGTGTAACCAGATCTGAAGAAGTAACGATTTGGCATACTCATCGCTAGTGACTGAAGCACTTGGCACACTGCAGAGAGCAGCAGCTAAAGCAAAATGGTTGCTGGGCTGCATAGCCAGGGGGATTACTAGCAGGAAATGGAGGTCATACTGCTGCTGTACATATCAGTGGTGAGACTGCACCTAGACTACAGTCTGTAGTATTGGTGCCCTTATCTTAATAGGATGTCAACTTGCTGAAAACAGTCCAGAGAAAGGCGGCCAAGATGATCCAGGGCCAGCAGGGCAACACCTACGAGGAGAGGCTTGGGGTCCTCAACATGTACTCTCTTAAGAACAGAAGGAAGAGAGGGGACATGATCGAGACCTTCAAGTACCTTGAATGTATAAACAGTGTTAGCAACTTAGGGCCTCTTCAACCTTAGTGGGAACAAATCCACTAGGGGCATAGCATAAAGCTGGTGGGGGGAAGGTTCAGCAGGGTATTGAGGCAGTCTTGCACGGAAAGGTGGTGGCACAGTGGAACAAGTTGCCAGAGGAGGTAGTCTCCCTAAAACGGTGGATAGCTTCAAAATGGGACAGGGCAGAGTGAAGGGGAAAGTTGCAGGTAGAGAATGGGGAAGTGGAGAAGAGAGGGCATTCAAGGGGATTCAAGGAGGAAATGGGGAGGGGGGGACTGGTCACTCTATAAACCCAATGGGACCTGCACACTTGAGCAGACTCGATAGACCTTTATCTGCTGGCATGTTCACATGTTCGTAGTGCCTCGTCTGCATTTAACAGTGTGTGTGTGTGTGTGTGTGTGTGTGTGTGTGTGTGTGTGTGTCCGTGTGCATGCGTGTGTGTGTTTGTACAGGTGGTTACAACATGATATAATGAACATTTTGAACTCTACTGTTTTATTCCATGTGTAGATTGAACATTACTTCAAGTATCTTATGATCCTATTTTCTCCCATTTTGAGTCTCCTATAGCACTTTTGTTTTGCATTTGAAATAATACAAAGAACACTCCTTTTAAATTGGCTTGGTCTGGGTTTTCATAAAAAGCTGATTAGGAAGTTGACCAACCTAGGAGTGGGATCTACAGTGGCAAATTGGTTAGAAATTGGTTAAAGGATAGGGGACAGAGGGTAGTGGTTAACAGCACAGAGCGGAGTATGATAAGTCGGGTACCACAGAGCTCGGTACTGGGACCAGTCCCCTTCTGTAGCTTTAAAAGGGACATTGCAGAAAAGCTAAAAGGGAAGGCATACCTTTTTGTAGATGATACCAACATCTGCAATATGGTGGACACTTGGGAAGGGTAAGGAAAAATGGGCAGGGATTTTGGGAAACTTGAGCGATGGTCAAAAACATGGCAGTTGTGATTTAATGCCAAAAAGTGAAAAATAAAGCACTTAGGCATAGTAGCCCTGGCACTGAATATATGAGAAGGGAGTACTAACAGTCACTAGGCTGGTAGGGACCTCAGGGTTATGATATCTGAGGACCTCAAGGTGGCAGGGCCATGTAACAAGGCAGTGTATACGGCTAGTGATATGCTGGGTTGTATAGGGAGTGGTATCTCCAGCAGATGAGGGAGGTGGTGTTGCCATTACACTGTTCGCTAGTGTGGCCACACCTAGAGTACTGTGTTCAATTTTATAGACAGCACCTCAGAAAGGACACAGACAGATTACAGGCAGTCCAGAGGGAAACTAAAATGGTGCCTGGTTTGCACAAGAAGCCCTATGAGGAGAGACTGAGGGATCTCAACACATACACCCTGGAAGAAAGGAGGGGGGAGGGATATGATAGAGACATACAAGTACCTTAAACAAGTGAATAGGGTACAAGTTGGGAATCTCCTTTAAATGAAAATAAGCACCAGGACTAGAGGCTATGCAATCAAGCTGAAGAGGGGAAGGAACTGAAGAGTGATGTGAGGAAATATTTCTTCAATGAAAGGGTAGTAGATGCCTGGAATAGATTGCCAGCAGAAGTGGTGGAGGCTAGAACAGTTGTGGGCTTCCAGCATGTATGGGATACACATAGAGGTATAACAGGTAGGATGGAGGGAGGTGGGAAGGTCGATGGAGACTGGATAGGGTCTGTGGAGACAGAATAGGTAAGGAACATCTGGGCAGACTGGGTGGGCTAAGCAGTCCTTTTCTGCCATCAGTTTCTATATTTCAGTGTTTCAATCAGTATTCCCAGTTGCTCGGTACACCTACCATCTGATAAGATCAGAGAGCAGTGTCTGCTGCGTGCTAGGTCATGTTAGTCAAAAGAAAAGTGATATTAAACAGTGGGTTTTCAAAAACAATAAAGAATAGTGATAATGATGAGAACTCACTTGGAGTACTGTGTCCAGTTCTGGAGGTCGCATCTCTGAAAAGACAAAGACAAAGTAGAGGCAAGTCAAAGAAGGGCAACAAAAATGGTGCAAGGCCTACACCATAGGTCATACGAGGAGAAATTGGAGGAACTCAGTATGTATACCCTGGAGGAGAGGAGGGAAGGGGGAGACATGATAGAGACCTTCAAGTATCTAAAGGGAATAAATAAGGTACAGGAAGGCAGCATCTTTCAGAAGAGAAGATGCTCTAGAATAAGAGGGCATGACGTGAGACTGGAGGGGGAAAGACTAGGGGGAAATGTGAGAAAGTACTTCTTCACGGAAAGGGTGGTGGTGGCATGGAACAGCCTCTCAGCAGAGGTGGTGGGAGCAAAGTTGGTGGGGGACTTCAAAACTGCATTGGATAGGCATAGGGGAACCCTTGCAGTTCACAAGAAGGGGTGAACCTGGAGGAAAAAGCAGGATTTGCAGCATTTTTTTTAGTAGATAGGGACAAAAGGGCAGACTGGATGGGCCTATCGGTCCTTGTCTGCCGTCAAATTCTATGTTTCTAGAAAAACTTAGACTTAGCCGGCTCCATGGTGCCAGGAGAAGGGGTTCACTCCTGAGCCCAGGACAACAAGAGTGGAGGCTGGCAGGGAGGGTTCCATAGCATCCCTTGGATGCTTTCCTCCCAGTGGGAAGGCCAAGAATGCATCAACCTTTGGCAGCTCCTAGCGGCCAGTATCAGCATCATGCTTTGTGGCATAGGTGACTTCACATCGCATGCGCGATCATGCCAGGATGCTGCGGCATGTGTTCTAGGGGGTGGAGTTACTAGAAAAGGAAAATGGCCATCCAGCCACCCAGATGATGGTGGCCCACTCTCCCAGAGCTGCGAAGCCCGGGATCACCCCGTGCTGCACCCTCGCCACCCCTGGCATAGATGGAAGAAGGTGCCGGTGGGCACTGAAAGTCTCCTCTCCTGGTCCCTCCCACGGGACGGGGGCCCCCTGATGAAGGGATATGCTGGGTCAACTGAGGAGTGGTGCAATGAGGGGCAGCAGTTGGCAGTCAGGAGGAAGTGATGTGGTGTGGCCTGGCTACCCAAAGGAGTGGGCGGCTGGGCCGGAAGAAAGGGGCACAAACAAATGACAAAAAAAAAACCTTAGACTTAGCCATGTTAAAAGGAAAGCTTCTTTTATTATTTGCAATGTAAAAAAAGTGCTAAATCAGACTTAAAATTAGTATGAAGGGTATTGTACAAGGGCAGAGATAAGGGCAATCTTAAATAAAATAAAAAAGTATAGGTCTTAATGTTCACTGGTAATGTGCACTGCTGTTATTGCATTGTGCAAAACAGCAGATATAAAGTATTTTCCATTTCAGTGCCATAGAATCCCTTGCTTCTTCAGTTTAACTAAAATTCAGACAAAATCTTCAGGCAAGATTGTTTGACTTCAATATACAATACAGAAGGTGAGCTTACTGTATTTAATAAAAGGAGGATTAAATGGAATCAGAATCTGGGCCACTGTATTAAATAGAACCTTACTCCTAATTCAAGAATACTGAACTTCAGAGATTGATGGCTGACATCTAAATCTGCTACATCTACTTTCTCTAAAATGGAGAAGCTGCATAGGTCAATTATCCCTTTTGTTAAAGCAGTGTTGTAGGAATAAGAAGCCCAAATGTGCATTGCTGGTTGGTTTGATGCCAATTGAGTGCAAAGCAAAATTATATCAGGAAATACAACCAAAGTCACTCTGTAGAAAAAAAAGCTAATTGAAGGAGGATGAAGTCCAAAGAAATGAAACCTACAGTACTTATGTAAACACCCCCAAAGGTGGGCCTACCTGCTGAGACATCTGAGGATCAGGATGGGACCGCCTGTGACGCCTGCAATCTCCAACTGGACCTGGTGTTATTGGCCATGTGATGGGGAGTTAGACTGTTCAGTTTTTCTTGTTCTGTGCTGCCAGCAAAAGGAGTGCCCATGCACCCGAAGAGGACCGAATGAATCGCAACTGACATCATCACCACAAATTGGATTACAATTTTATTTATTTATTTATTTATTTATGCTTTTGTTAACTGGGTTAGTGCACTGGTCCCAGGGACCAATTTCAGGCATGACCAGAGCCATATAGATGGCACATGGATTACACAAGTATAAACACATATAAAGGATTGTAGCGCTACTGTTGAAAAGCGACAGTAATGACAGTGAGGTTTCTAGTTTCCTGGAAAATAGACAATTCATACTTCACAAAATACAAGTTGTGGTACTTACTGTATATAGAATACATAATCATTGTACATTCCACTGGCTTGACAGTCAAAAACATTAGTTCCTTTACAAAACAGTTGCAGGTTATCCTATTTATTAGTGCATTACTGAAGTGCTTTCTGAAGGTGAGTGGGTTTTCTAGGGATTAAAACACTTCGGGAGCGAGTCCCAAAACTTAGGAGCTGCTCCTGAGAACGATCTCTGTCCCACGGCTGTAACTAGCTTAGGACACTCCAGTAGGTGACTGGAAGAGGACCTTACTAGTTGAGAGTTTCATATGATGGACAGTAGTTTTGTTAGTGGCGACTTGGATCTATCATGTAGGGCTTTAATAATTAGGGATCCAAACAGCTGATCTTTATGAGCTTGGTGGAGGAAGCTACCTATCAGTTTATATAAGGAGCAGTGATGAGTGTAGTATGGACCCTGTGAGACAAACCTGCATATATCGTCATAAACTACTGTGTGTTTAATCTGTTGATAATTTAGGGTTAGGTATTGGAGAAGATGGGGGAGCAGTAGTCCAGGATGGGCAGCAGGCTAACTTTTGAAAAAGTGAAATCATGCACCAGGCAGCTAAAGCACTTGTGTACAAGCAGCAGCAATTATGGTGTGCAGAATGTAAACAGATGGACGTCGCTATCTTGTCGACCTTTGACTCCTGTAATCTGCCAATCGGAATGCATGTGGTCCTGCAAGAGATTTGGATGATTCAGGGGATGAAGCAGAAGAGTGCTTGGTGTCCTTTTCTACCACTAGAGCAGCCAAGAAAGTGACTAACAAGCAGGTCATCAAATAAGGAGCTGAATTGTCTGTAAGCTGAGCTGGAATCTCCTCCCCCCCCCCAGCAAGAACAGCCCTTCTCAGGTGTTTGGTGGACAGAGAAGTGCTTAGGAGGTGAGATGAGGACCTAGCTGGCCTCAGAGCCATAGGGCCTGGTTGTATCCTGTTTAAAGCTGCTGGAGTTCCATCTAAACTGCACATTGTGCTGGTGAATCCTGCAAAGCTGCAAGATTGACTTGTTGGGCTATCTGCAAGAGAACTGTGTGGCTTTAAAATAATCAGAGGTAGGAAATAGCCTGTTCTGCCCTGCGTGGTGTGACCAAGGAAAGAGGTGGTCAGAAGCTTGTTTCTGGGGGCACTAGGCAGAATAGCTCTGTCAATAACAGTGCCGTCCACAACAGCACTGTATTAACCGCACTCTCCAATAAAGTGGCAGGAAAGAATGTCGACACACAACAAAGCGCCAATGGTAGTGGTCGCACTCTGCAGAAAAGACCGCTACCATTGTAAAATCTGTTTTTATGTGGGGGCTCTGTCCCCCACACTCCGGATGTGGGGGGCTCTGCCCCAGCACTCCCTGAACTTCAGGATTTCTACTCAGAAGGGGAGCGGATCACACAGAAAAAAAAAAATTTGTGGGGACGTGAAATACTGTTTCCACAGCCTTGTGTAAAAAATACTATGTTCCACAACAAGAAACTAAAGGGAGATGAGGATTCGAAGACCAAACTAATATAGTCGAATTCTTTAAGGTCAGTAAAGGCTGTAGTAATTGCTCAGGAAATAAAGCCAGTTGCTTTTGATGGAAGGCAGGGTGACCAGCGGGGTGCCCCAGGGCTCAGTGCTGGGGCCTCGGCTCTTCAATGTTTTTATAGCAGACATTGCTGATGGACTGGAAGGGAAGGTGTGTCTGCCTCCAGATGACACCAAGATATGTAACAGAGTGAACACCTCAGAAGGAGTGAGCAAGATGGAAGCTGACCTCAAGAAACTAGAAGAATGGTCTGGAGTGTGGCAGCTGAGATTTAATGCCAAAAACTGCCAGGTCATGCACATAGGAAAGAAAAATCCAAGAAAGGAGTATTACTTAGGAGGTGAAAGGCTGGCTGCCTCAAATCAGGGACGAGATCTGGGAATCATAATCTCAGACGACTTGAAGGTTAGTAAGCAGTGTAAGAAGGCAACATTGAAGGCCAACAGAATGCTGGGCTGTACTTGGGAGGAATTATGAGCAGGAGGAGAGAGGTGGTACTTCCACTATATAGATCGCTGGTCAGGCCTCACCTGGGATATGGAGTGCAGTTCTGGAGGCCTCACCTCAGGAAGGACATTGACAGGGTGGAAACAATACAGAGAATGACGACAAAAATGATTCAGGGTCTGCAGTACATGTCCTACGAGGAAAGACTTAGGGAACTGAATATGTACTCCCTTGAGCAGAGAAGAGAGAGAGGGGACATGATTGAAACATTCAAGTACATAAAAGGCATTAACAAGGTACAAGCACAGGAACTTTTTCCCTTCAAGAAGGGCTCCAGGACCGAGGGACATGATCTCAGGCTGCAAGGAGTGAGGTTCTCTATCAACAACAGGAAGTTTTTCTTCACAGAAAGAGTGGTGGATGCCTGGAACAGCCTACCCCAAGAGGTTGTGGGGGTCAACACTGTGGGGGGAATTCAAGAATGCATGGGGTAGACACAAGGGAGCCCTGACTACAAAGGGCAACTAGAGTGTCAAAATAGGTCTAAAACAAATGGGCAGACTAGATGGACCTAGCGGTCTCTTTCTTCCATCAACTTCTAAGTTTCTATGTTTCTAAAGCATATGCCTGCTGCCTGTAACCATTGGTGTCTGACTACACCAAGGGCCTGTGCAATCATCAGCTTGAATCCTGCTGTAGCTGCTTTTGCATAAATACTAAGTGCATGAGTACTGGCCTAGCCAGCTGGAGAATTGTAACTCACTTTTCCCTTTGGATTACAAATTTGTTGTTGAGTTCATGTATTTCTTTGGACTACAACATTTGCTATTGATAAAGCGCTAGCCAATTAAAGTCAGTCAGGCAGGGCAAATTGCAGGCTTCAATCGCAATTAAGTGCAACAAAGCACCACAACATCAGGCATGTAAGTGTGTATTTCACCTGGGCACCAAGTAGTTAAGTAACTGCAGTTAAAAAGTAAAGGGCCCTATATTCTAAGATTAGCACCTGTGCAAAAATGTTTTGCACATTTTTGCATTGGGCACTAATCTTAGCTTGTGCAAGCTCTCCCAGTGGGGCCATATTCAGAGGCCCTGTGAGTGCCCCTAAACCCAGCAGCACCTAGGCACTAAATATGGGGGTCCCCTCACGTATGCCAGTGCAGCAGGCTATGCAAAGGTTTGTGGTGGCAGTAAACAGCCCCCCAAGTGGTGCTGATTGCCGCTGGTGAAAACCATATCTTAATGTGGTGCTAAGCCTGTGCTACCACACCCTGAAAGCAGGGCAGTTGTACTGCAGCTGCTCACTCCCATTCTCCCTTTCAGTCTCTTGCAAAAATGCACCAGTGATCCAATGTGTCCCCCCAGCCACCGATCACTCATCCGAGACCAGTTTGCACTTCTCTGGTGGTTCTGTATAATACCCATCCCTCAACCACTGTTCTATCTCTTACATATATGCCCTGGTGGTCCAGTGTGTCCCCTCACTCCACAGTTACTCATTTGAGCTCTGTATATACTTCCCTGGTGGACCAATATGTCCCCCCCACCCCCCTGATCGTCTGCTGTATCTCTTGCATATATGCCCTGGTGGTACAATGTGTCCCTCACCCCCAATCATGTGTTCTATCTCTTTTACAATGCCCTGATGGTCCAATAGATACCCCCAACCCCTATCCCCCAGTATAAATTACTGTAGAACATCCTAGTAGTCCAGTGGCCGCCCCTTAGCAGCCTCCACCTAACCAATCTGCTGACAACCCTCCTCTTAGCATCCCCCTTTAAGTTGCTTCCCAGTGCTCCTATCAGCAAGCAACATACAGTGACCAACACTGCACAGCCCTCATCTCCTCTCCTCTCCATGGCTGGCCACCAAATGAGCGGTCATTGAGTGTGCATACTGTAGAAACAGCTGTTTCAGATTCCAGGCTGAAAAGTAGCACCAAGGGTCTGCTACATCCCATGCAAATGAGCCCATAATAGGCATGCAAATAACCCCTTAATGCCTTGCATGCCAAATGAACTCTTTTGCATGCTCAGGCTAAATATAGTCCATAAGGTCTTGGTGCTATCCTGTTTAGAATAGCACAATTCCCTGTAGACTATATACAATTAAGGTCCGTGTTGGGGGCAGTGCAGTTTCACTTAGTCCTGCACCGACATGGCCCAATATTCAGTTGGATAGCACTGGTCTCTACCCAACTGAATACTGCAGCAGTCAGGGGGAATGCAGTGGCAAGCACAGTACAAACACTTGTGCTGCACGTGTGCAGTTTTCTGAATATCTGGCTCCAAATGTTTAAAGTGTGCTGTGAAACTGGGGAGGATTTGCTACTGTGGGGAGTCAGAGGCCTTATAGTATTGTAGGCCGCACAAGGTGACAGTGTGTGTTCTGGGAGGCTCAAACTAACTGCAGAGAGGCTAGACACAACCTGAGGACACTTGCAAGGGGCTTAGCAATACATACCATTGAAATTGTAAGTTTGTTGCCATTGTTGCCAAAATGTTTAATTGCTATATTGCATAACCCCTATTCCCTTTCCAGGACCTGGTCCTGTGAATAATCAAGACGTGCTGACAGGGGTTCAACCATGGCTAAAAGATTGGGGGGGCATGGATCTACCAAGCCATTTGTGCCAACATCAATGCCACTGAATATGGAGTACAGAGACTGACAGAAGACTTCATCATTTTTTAATTAATTTGTTGCAAGACAAAGGATAGAACGAGAAAGGTCTTGTGAGTCACAAAGATAATATTGTCTATTTTACAAAAATTATCATTTAAAATAACAAGTTGCAGACACACACAATGTGGAGCCACAGTCAGCACAGCAGCAACTAAAATAAAAAGTGCAGTACATTGCAAAAACAGTACAACTCTTATAGGGATATAGAGAACTTGTGGACACAATGGGACTGGCAGTATAGCCTAGAGGTTAGAGTAACAAGCTGTGAATGAGCTTGGTACATCTTGCAGGCCTGGGGTTGATTCCCACAACCTCCACTTGCAAACTGTGTGACTCTGAGCAAATCACTTAACCTCCCCAGTGCTCCTGGGTTGCCCCCTGAAAACAGACATGTCGGCCTAGTGGGCCCTACCCGGTTACCTAAAGAACAGAATACAATAAAATACATATGACAAGGAGTTACAGCACACCAAAAAAAGGAAAATATAGATGTCATGGACATGCACAATAAAGAATAACAGTGAACACTAAGTAAAACCAATTCAAAAACTAGGAGAAGAGAAATCATGGACACTTGCAATGAGGGATCAGCGTAGGGATAAAGAAAAATACAGAGGTCACGGACATGCACAAGCATGAATCATTTATAATTCTATAACTATTGTTATTCCCCAAAAGCCACTCTATCACTAAAGGTTAGCAACCAGCTTCAGCGTTTCCATGTCAATAAGAGAAAGAAGCTGGATAGCTGCTAGCCTAGCACCTGCCCAGTTTTTTTTATCCGGGGGGGGGGTACTACACAGTACTAACAGTTCTGGGGTTTGTAAACTCCAAGGAACTTTCTAGTCACTGGAGCATTTATTTGCTAGAATACTTTTTCTCACTCAGCACTACAGCACCCAGAACTGTGTGTTGAATTAGGAAATGCAAACATGAATTTAAGCCATATATACTTACGATATCTATAGTTTAAGGAATGTGTCTGTTATTGAACTATCAGATTTCTTGATTTGGGTTGAACTGTGCTGTTTGCATCGACTGTCCCTGCACTGAGTTTAGCAAATCATAAGGCAACTTATTAACAAAACTATGCAAACGTTAGCAAAACTGGATTATACTGTACCCCAGACTATCTAGTCTGTAATCTAATCATATTAAATTTATGTAGTGTTCATTTTGTATACAACTAAACTTATTTTATGAGATTCATTAGTCCAACAAACTCACTGAGTATTTAAATTTACAGTCAATTATCTGTGATCAAGTTTCCATGCAAACTGTAACTGGTAAAGAAAATGGAGCGATCATATGTTCTCACAACATGAACTAGCAGTGCATAACATTCTTTCTTTTTATGTATTACACATTCCTATAATTGAACGCTATGGAGCCCAAAAGAGCCTTGATTCATAGATATAAACAAAAAAAAAAACACAGACCTAATTTATCTAACCTGATTGTGAGGAGCGAAATTACATGACCAAAGCAACAGAACACTGTAAATAGAGTGAATAGACTCATAGTCATAACTTGCACTAGTTGATTTAGTCATGGCTGGTGCTTTGGTTCATGTTGCAGTCGGGCAGGTCAACGATGTCAGAGGACTCTTCCAAAGGTACTCATTCTCCCTGAGGCAGCTGGTGATGTGATGGGAGAACCAATGGCAGGGTGCCTCCACTCATTCAGTGACTGATGGGTTAATCTGGCTGATGCCTGGCTTGACTTATATATACTTTACACAAGAATACCCCCTCTCTCCCCTATTTGATGCAAACCAGCTGCTGTTGTGGGTGTCAGATCAATTTGCCACACGCTGACATTCACATAATTCATACATTCCCAGCAAAGACCAAAGCTTTGTTGGCCTTGGGAGCATTGATAGACAGACTAGCTGGTGCTGGGACAGAACTGCAGGAGTGAAAGTTATCAGCTCCATTGGTTTACAGCCATTTACTGTGTAATGCTTTTTTCTGCCTTTTTGGGGAAAGGGAAATTGTATCTGTATCTGTTCTGATTGATTTAATTAGAGCTGCCAAAATATTGCAGGGGACATGAATGACTGCTTAAAAAATTGAAGGGGATGTATCTTCATCATTCCTCCAATGGATGTGCCCTTGCTTGTTGATAGTCTCTTGAATTCTGGTGTGTGAACATACTTATTACAGATCTACAGTAACAGGTACTAAAATGTATTTTGCAAAGGTTAAAGTGTGGGTACATGCTGGTCTCAAGGAGGTGTCCGATATTCATTGGGGTGGTGGGTATGTACTACACCCCAAGGGGCAGTATCCTACTTTTGACCTGGCCCACTATTTCCTTCTCTGGGTGGAAGCAATGGGTGATTACCTTTATTCCCCTTCTGAACCAAAACCCCCATATGAGGAGTTTAATGAGCCCGGGCCCCTCAACCTTTCTTGGCCCCCGTGGATGCAAGGCAGGGGTAGTAATCATAATTAACATCTGTGACATCTGCATGACAACCCGGACACACTTATAAATATCTTCAGAATAATGAGCAAGATAAATGGAGACAGGTAGGCTTTTCCCATTTTAACTATCCTGCCTAGTCAAAAAACTGAAAAACTTTCTTGTCAATGGTCACTACAGATGGTGGGAAATTTATTTATTTATTCATTTATTTATTTATTTGAAAATTGGTAACCAGGAAAGGGACATCACTGAGCCTAGGCTCATTTCCAGGTGCGACCTTGGGGAAGGGTAATGGGGAAAAAAGCATATCAGTTCAATAAATAAAAGATGAAAAAATACAGACAGATACAAAATACGGTAATAGTACAAACAGGCAGTAGGATTAAAGTGCTAATTAACAATGAGATGTATAACATCTAGCGCAAGTTAAGGACTGAGACTGTCAACATACAAAACATGTCAGTCAAAATAGGTGAAGTTTAGGTGAAAACGACAAAGAAAAAAAATATATTAGATTTAACCCTGAACCTGTTTTCTGTCTATGCCACCTGAATGGCTTACTGTTCTAAAATTTTTCAGTCTGATTTATATTTCTGTATGGAAATTCAGCCCATATCATAAATATTGTTACTAACACCTCTGAGTTTATCCCTAGTTCTTAGGCCATGGTTAGTGATGAAACTACTCTTTATTATTTATAAAATCAACCAAATGAGAATGCTCCTGGACAGGATGAAAAACATACATGGGTTGACGTATATCCCTTTGACACCAATTTTTCAGTCCAAAATCTGATGAATACTTTCAATTTTATGTTGAGAAAATGATAGTTTCCTAAAGACTGGGAAGAAAATATCTGATGATCTTGACCCTAAACTCCCACTACTCCCTACTCCTACTATTGATGTCCCTACTACCTCCCTTCTCAACCTTTCTTTCCATCTCAGCATAGTTCCTGGGGTGTAGAAGCATGCTAACGTTCACCCCTCTGTAACCGGAGTGACCACTCCTTCCCAGGGATCTAACTACCACCCAGTCTTTCTGTGCCTCTGCTGGCCAACACACTACTGTATACTGCTCTAGCCTACTCTCTCCTAATGCCAAGACAGTCATCTCCATGATGTTTGCCAGTAAGCAAAAACTTACCAGGTTCCATAATACCCCTGTCTTCCCAACATTGAATGGCTCGCCCTTGAAGAGGTTCCCCACTTCAAGTGCCTTGGTGTGTCTCTAGATCTAAAACTTGGTTTCTTCTCCCATATCAATGCCATTCACAAAAAGCTCCACCCCAACCTTGGGATACTGTACAGCAACAAATTCTGCCAGCCACTCCCAGCTTACCATAAGATTGCCCTCATGATGCTCTTTCCACTGTCTGATTGTGTCAGCCTGGTATGCTGTGCAGCCTCCAAAGCTACATGGGCCAAACTGTATCTCCTCTTTCACTCCTGCTGCCATTTTGCCATAAACTGACAACCCAGCGCTCATCACAGCTTCATCTCTGCCTATCCCTCTCCCTTCTCTTAGGAGTAGACACCTTTCTCACTTATCCACATTCTTATCTAATTAAGGTTCCTCCACTTTTATCTCCCTTCCCTCCTCTACAATTCCCTCCTCCTACTCCTGATCCACTGATTCTCATTATTATTCTTTGTACTTGAGATGTTTATTGTATTTTAAGATAACACAGATACAGACAAAAAGTTAGTAGTAATACAGCAGTAATACAGACAGTAATACAGCAGCCAGGTATGACTGTTTGCAATGAGAAGCTTGAGAAAATAAAAAGATGTTCAATTACAGAGCTGTGTCTGGTATTTCTTTCATGATTACAAACTGCATCATTACAGCTAACCTCTGTCTAAAGGGGAAAGTAGAAGAGAAAGAACACCAAATCATATTTTATAATACAGCTGGAGTGGAGTGGAGTGGACTGGAGTGGAGTGGAGTGGGGGGAGAAGTGAAAGTAGACCAATCCCCCTGGGTCCATGGGCCACCCACGGCTTGGTTGCATGGAAAAAAAGAAGCATTACGATCTATAATATAAAGTACCCACTGTTGCCACCTTGTCCTGAATTGTGGTAGTCACCCCTATAATGTTGAAGTTAGGCATTACATGGGGTACACAAAGTTGCCGCTCCACTACAGTTTCCTGTGCCGTGACAATAATACAACCGAGAGACAGCAAAAAGATATCTGGCACTAGGATGCAGTACAAAAAAATCCACAAGTTTATTTAAATACAAAGTTCACAAATAATACCTGGCAAAGTGCAAATAAACATCCTGTAGCAGGACTCCTGACTGGGTTTCTCCTAAATAGGCTTTTTCAAGGGACACTGAGTTCAGAAATACAGGTTCATTTTAAAGTACATACAGTAAGTTACATGCATAGTCCATCTAAGGGTGCAGTGTATATTAAAGTGCAATACCACATCAACTATCATGAAAACTTATACTGTTGAAAACATCTACTTTCTATGTAGGCATAATTTCTTACAATTTCTATCTAAAGGACACACTGTGACACTCAGAGCAGTAATACAGTTACTGTTTATATTATCTAGTGGTCTATTAGATTGATTTTTTACTTATGCAGCACATAAGTTCCAAGGGTTATCACTTGTTTAGAGCAAAGAAGTTGCCCTCCCCCCACCTTGCTGGCCACTACCTTCCACTCCTAGTCCACACAGTGAAAATTGCCACTCAAAGGAACCTAGGACAACACAAGCATGTGTCAATGCTGAACATTCTCCATTGATATCGGTATTGCTATTGTCATTGCCACCATATTGACTCTGTGAACATGGCTGCCAGAGGCTGAAACATAGAAACTGTCGGCAGAAAAGGACCACTAGGCCAGTCCAGTCTGACTGCAAGCCATGTACTTGACTATGGCTTGTGATCTTCCCTCAGCTATACTTCTATGGTTCTCCCATGCCTGTCCCATGCATGTTTAACTCCCGCCACAGTACTCGTTCCAACCACCTCCTGCAGCAGACCATTCCATGTGTCCACCACCCTCTCTGTGAAGAAAAGCATCCTCATACTCCCTCTTAGCCTGCCACCATCCAATTCCATGTCCTGCCCCCTCATTCTTGTACTCCTACTGTATTGGAAGATGTCTTCCCCCTGTACCTTGTTTATACCCTTGGGGTACTTGAATGTCTCATTCATGTCTTCTGTCTACCTCCTCTCCTCCAGCAAATACATATTGTGGTCCCTTAATCTCTGCTGGTTTGTTTTGTGGTGCAAGCCCTGTACCATCTTAGTCACCCTTCTCTGGACCATCTGCAGCCTGTTTATGCCCTTTCGGAGGTGCGACCTCCAGAACTGCACACAGTATTCCATGTGAGCCATGACCAGGGTTTTATATAATGTCATCATTACCTCCCTCCTTCTGCTGGTGATACCCCTGCTTATGCACCCCAGCATGCCACTGGCACTCCCCGCTGCCTTTGTAGTCTGCTTTGACATTTTCAAGTCATCTGAAATTATAACCCCAGGTCCCTTTGTTCCTTGGTGGTGTCAGCAACTGCCCTCTCCTCATCCTGTAGCTCTCCCCAGCCTTTCTATGCCCCAGGTGCATCATTTTGCACTTCTTTGATTTAAACCCCAGTTGCCACTCCTCAGTCCATTTCTCAAGCCTGCCTAGGTCCTTTCTCATTTTCTCCACCCCTTCCAGAGTATCCACCCTGTTGCAGATCTTGGTGTCATCTGCAGACAGGCAGACTTTTCCTTCCAACCCCTCTACAATGTCACTAATGAAGACATTGAACAGGACTGTCCCATGGACTGATTCCTGTGGTACTCCGCTGGTCACCCTCCCTCCCCAGATTGTATCCTATTTACCACCACCCTCTGTCTCCTGTCTGTTAGCCAGTTCCTAACCCATTTTACCACCTTGTCTGCCATGCCCAGACTGCTAATCTTGTAAATAAGCCTCTTATGTGAGACGGTGTCAAAGACCTTGCTGAAACTGGGGTAGGCGATGTCCATGGCCTTACCCTCGATTAACTTCCTTCGACACCCAGTCAAAGAAATCTATCAGATTCATCTGACACAACCTATCCACTGTTAGGCCTGTGCAGGGTTTTATATAACTGCATCACTACCTCCCTCCTTCTGCTGGTGACACGCCTGCCTCCCGCTGGTCACCCCCTCCCCAGATTGTATCCTATTTACCACAACCCTCTGTCTCCTGCCTGTTAGCCAGTTCCTAACTCCAGTTCACCACCCTGTATCTTATGCCCAGACTACCCATTTTGTTAATAAGCCTCTTATGTGAGATGGTGTCGAAGACCTTGCTGAAATTGAGGTAGGCAACATCCACTACCTCCTCCCCCTCCATTTACTTCCTTCACTACCCAGTCAAAGAAATCTATCAGATTTGTGTGACACAACCTTACTGATGTGAATCCATGCTACCTAGGGTCATGGGCACTGATGGCTTGAAAGTGTTCCACGATCCTTTCTTTAAGTTGTGCATGCATGATCTTCACCACTTACTGATGTGAGGCTGACTGGACTATAATTCCCTGCCTCCTCCCTACTGCCGGATTTGTGTAGAGGGACTACATGTGCCCTCCTCCAATCCTCTGGCACCACTCCTGTGTTGAGTGACTCTGTGAACATGGCTGCCAAAAGCTGAAACATAGAAACTGTTGGCAGATAAGGACCAGTAGGCCAATCCAGTCTGATCGTAAGCTGTGTACATGACTATGGCTTCTGATCCTCTGTCAGCTGTACTTTTATGGTTATCCCACGCATGTCCCATGCATGTTTAACTCCTGTCACAGAACTCGCTCCCACTTCAGCCTGCGGCAGACCATTCCATGTGTCCACCACCTTCTCTATGAAGAAAAGCAACCTTATATTCCCTCTTAGCCTGCCACCGTTCAATTTCATGTCCTGTCCCCTCATTCTTGTACTCCTTCTGTATTGGAAGTTGTCTTCCCCCTGCACCTAGTGTATAACCTTGAGGTACTTGAATGTCTCTATCATATCTCCTGTCTACCTCCTCTCCTCCAGTGAGTACATATTGCAGTCTCTTAATATCTGCTGGTTTGTTTTGTAGTGCAAGCCCTGTACCATCTTAGTCACCCTTCTTTGGACTGTCTCCAGCCTGTTTATGTCCTTTCAAAGGTGCAGCCACCAGAACTGCACACAGTACTTCATGTGAGGCCTGACCAGGGTTTTATATAATGTCCTCACTACCTCCCTCTTTCTTCTGGTGATACCCCTGCTTATGCATCCCAGCATGCCACTGGCCCTCCCTGCTGCCTTAGTAGTCTGCTTTGACATTTTCAAGTCATGTAAAATTATAACCCCAGGTCCCTTTGTTCCTTGGTGACTGTCAGCAACTGCCCCCCCAATCCAGCAGCTCTCCACAGGGTTTCTATGCCCCAGGTGCATAATTTTGCACTTCAATGATTCAAACATCAGTTGCCACTCCTCAGATCATTGCTCAAGCTTGCCTAGGTCCTTTTCCATTTTCTCCACCCCTTCCAGAGTATCCACCCTGTTGCAGATCTTGGTGTCATCTGCAAACAGGAAGACCTTTCATTCCAACCCCTCTGCAATGTCACTAATGAAGACATTGAACACAACTGTCCATGGCCTGATTCCTGCGGTAACCCGCTGACCACCCCCCTCACCAGACTGTACCCTATTTAGCACCACCCTCTGTCTCTGTTAGCCATGTCTACGATGCTAAGACTACCAATCTTGTTAACAAGCCTCTTATGTGAGACAGTGTCGAAGACCTTGCTGAAACTGAGGTAGGTGATGTCCATGGCCCCACCCTCGATTAACATCCTTCGTCACCCAGTCAAAGAAATCTATCAGATTCATCTGACACAACCTATCCACTGTTAGGCCTGACCAGGATTTTATATAACGGCATCACTACCTCCCTCCTTCTGCTGGTGACACCCCTGCCTAAATACCCCTTGTAATGTTTTCACATTTTGCCCCCAAATTTTAAACATTGTCTTCTTATCACCGTATTTCATAAACTCCATAGGTGAAAATTTCTTAATCCATGGCGAAACGCCATTCCATGCCACAGGTGCGGAAACACGTTTTGCGCAGGATGTGTGAAATGACAGCTGTACTGTTCATGAGGTTTTGCGAAGAAATGGCTAGGTTGAAAAATTTAGAGTCAAAATATAAAAAATTGGAAAAGTTACACACATGCATAGGAAAATTTCAACAAGTGTGCATAAGTCTTTTGTTTGTATTTTTGCTCCGGATTTTCAACCTGGACTTTTTGTGAATCCATCTCATAAACAGTGGTGCTATCATTTTGTTACTCAATCCCAAAAGGTGGTTTCACACAGTGACTGCGCCATTCCATGCCACTGGTGTGAGAACATGTTTTAGGCAGGATGTGAGAAATGACAGCTGTATTGCTATGTTGAAAATATGGAGTGATAATATTAAAAATTGACCAAGTTACACTCGTGCATAGGATAATTTAAATGAGCACATGTAACTTGGGTGTTTGTTGGTATTTTTGCTCCAAATTTTCAACATGGGCTTTTTGGGACACCACCTCATGAACAGTGGCAGTATCATTTCAGTACTCTGTCCCAAAAGGTGATTTTGCAGCAGTGACTGCACTATTCTGTGCCACAGGTCCAAAAATACATATCAGCAGGATGTAAAAAATTACATCTTTACTGTTCATGAGGTGGTATGAAACAATGGCTATGTTGCAAATTTGGAGTCAAAATATTAAAAATAACCAAAGTTTCGTGCGTGTGTATAACAGTTTCAACGAGCACACGTAACTCAGACATTTTTCAATGTATTTAAACCAAATTTTTAACATGGGCTTTTTTGGACTCCACCATATTGACAGTGGCACTGTTGTTTCATTAATCAGTCCTGAAAGGTCATTCTATGCAGTGACTGCAAAACCACCTTTCAGGACCGAGTAACAAAATGACAGTGACTGTGTTCATGATGAGTAGTCCCAAGAACCCCATGTAGAAAATTTGGTGGAAAATGTCAAAAAATGGCTGAGATGGCTGGCCCAGTGGTGCTGAGGGCTGAGGCACTGGTCGCCATACCTCACACCATGACCACAACCGGTGTTTGGGAATGAGTACGGGTCACCGGGGGTTGGCAGGGGAGGAGAGGGATTGAGCGTCCGATGGACTGCTCTCCTTCTCTGGGGAGGAGGGGGGTCCATGACAGTCAGTGCCTGATTGCCCCCAGTGGAGCCTTGGGGACAAGATGCTCTGCTGTGCTTAGGGGAGGAGCTGGGGGTAGACGCCAGGAGGGAGCATGTGCGGACACATGCGCGCTCCCCTCTGCCAGCGTCATTGCATGCCAGTAGCTCTAGAGGAAGAGAAAAGAGGAAAAAATGTCTCCTGGTCAGGCAGCTTGATGTCCATCCTATGGCGCACTGGCTCGGGGGGAGAGTTGCCTATCTGGATCTGAATGGTGGGTGAGTTGGGGGGGCTTTCCACCACCCCATTGTGGGGAGCAAGCCACAGGGGATACAGGCAATGTCCCTATAGAGACCACAGGGCAGTCGGATGGCAGCCAAGGACCCAGAGGTTGCCTGGATGGGAGCACACTAGGTAGGAGCAGAAAGGGATAGCTAAAAAATAAATGGCTGAGGTATCAACATAAGTGGAAACCACCATTGGCAGCCATTATATAGTACTTTTCTTGATTTTTCAGTTGCGGTTGGGCTTTGAAGAGTGCAGACATGTCTCAGTCCAGAGAAGATGACAGCGCTTGACCTCTAGTGGTAAGTATGGGGTAAGGGGGGTACAGGAGGTGAGTATGCAGAAGGAGGGTCGGGATGGGAGAAGGGAGATGGGGGAGATGACGAGGGACCATTTTCTTTTTTACAGGGTTAAAAAAAATTATAAAGACTTCGGGGATGGTTTTCTTTTTTTTAGGGACAGGAATGTTTCGGCTTTACTGTTATGCTCCGCTGGACCCCCCAGTCAAGGCCAACAGATAACGGGGCCAGCAGGAGCACTTGGTTGCCACCCTTGTGAGGGTCATGTGGGGGGATAGTGCAACAGACTATGGTGAACGGTTTTCTTTTTTTTTTTTTTTTCAGAATAAAACAAAATCGATGCGGGACAGTTCTTTCTTTCTGGGAGAGTTTGCTGTACAATTGAGGACACTGGGGGATTGGGCATTACCCAGTGTCAATATCTTATGTTTGGGAGGGAGGTGTAGAGTGGTGGGTGCTTAGAGGGAGGGTTGTGTGGGGGGAATAACATAAAAAAGAGGGACAGTTTTCAGCAATGCGACAGGGAGAGAGAAGACATGAGGAGCCGACCACAGCAGCTCACACATCGAGCTGTGTGGCAATCGGCAACCCTGCCACAACATGCAGCTTTACTGTTATGCTTCACTGGACCCCCAATCAAGGCCAACAGATAATGGGGCCATCAGGAGCACTCAAGGGCCACCCAGGACTGGGGAGCACGGGGGCACACAAATCGCTGCATGTTTTGGTGCACTGGTGAGGGAAGAGACAGATGGAATGGGTGAGCGGCATCACATTGGACAGGTTGGTCAGGACAAGTAACTGCTGTTTCCTGGGTCATGTCCTGCAGATGACAAAAAAAAGCTGCATTATGATTGGTGCGGCTTTTTTTTCAAGTGCAGACTGTTTCAGGCAAAAGAGCATCATGATCAGTCTGGCTGATGATTGGTGTAGCACTGTCCTGCCCCTTGCAGACCATTCTGCATTGGACAGACAGTGACACACCTCTCAAAAGTTACTCTTCCACAAGAAGTTTGCTGTGCATGTGTCCATGGCGAACTTAAAAAAGGGGAGAAATACATGAGTAATATTTGTAAAACATCTTTTTCTATACAAAACATATTATGAAAGCATTTATTTAAGCAAGATTTATTTTTTGAAAAACACTAGAAATTTTAGAGACAAGCATCAAATTGTTCTTTTCTTTCTAAGTTCACGCATGCGCATCAAACTTTTTGGGGTGATTGACTTTTGAGGGGTGTGACACTGTCTGTCCAATGCAGAGTGCTCTGCAAGGGGCTTGATAGTATCATGCCAATCATCAGCCAGGCTGATTGTGATGCTGTTTTACCTAAAGTGAGCGCACTTGAAAAAAAAAAAGCTGCACCAATCATATGGCAGCTTTTTCTTTTCATCTGCAGGTCACCGCACAGCAAACAACTGTTTGCATCCTGATCAGCCTGGCTGACGTCTCCGACCCCCTATGTCACCCCACTGGTCCCCTCCTGGAAGGTAGGAGGAGGCACTTTCCTCACCTGCCTCGTCCACTTCCTGCTGACTCCTTTTGCTCTTCTCCCATGTGTGCGGAGTAGACCACAGTCTACTCTCCTTACGGGCTGGGAGTATACACTGCCCGAAGACACTTTCGCTTTAAGCGTGATGGCACTAGCGGAACACCCCCCCCATCTGCTGACATTGGGGTGTTCAATCCCCGTGTCAACACGTATCCTGCCCTCCCCCTTTAATGTGGCACACTGGGAGCCTACCCTAGTGTGCCAAAAACTATCTCTGATGTTTCCAATACCGGGATGCCCACTCCTGGTGTCAGATACGCTGCCCCCCCACACCCCTATATTCTCAGCCGACATCAGGCTATCCAATCCCCGGGTTGGCCTTGATTCCCCCCCCAATACTCTAGCACACTGGGAGCCCACCTCAGTGTGCTGAAATCTGTGATATTTAATATTTTACCTGTAAAAAAGAAAACAGTCCCAGGAGGTCTTTTTTTTTTAAACCTGAAAAAATAAGAAAACAGTCCCTTGTCCTTCTCTCCGCCCCCCCGCATCCTCCCTCTGTGCACCCCACACACACCCTCACCCATACTCACCTCCAGCGGTAGGAAGTAATGATCTTCTGTGGACTGGGAACACGTCTACATTCTTCAAAAGCTGACCGCAGACTGAAGAAAATCATGGTAAGCCTTATAATGGCAATCAATGGGGGATTTCAACTTAGGCTGATATCTCAGCCACTTTTTTGAGTTTTGGTCCCAAATTTTAAACCTGGGGTTCTTTGCACCCCACCTTATGAACGCTGTCACTGTCTTTTTGTTTCTCGGTCCCGAAAGCTGATTTTGTGGTCGTTGCATGTAATCACCTTTTAGGACCAAGTAATGAAAAGACAGTGCCACTGTACATGAGGTGGGGTCCCAAAAAGCCCTTGTTGCAAATTTAGTAAAAAACTCCCAAAATGACTGTGTTTTGAGCGTCTGTTGCGCAGTTTCTATGCACACTTGTAACTTCATCAATTTTTAATATTTTCACTCCAATTTTCCAACATTACTATTTTTTCACACCCCCTTATAAATAGTACAGCTGTCATTTTTTTTCATCCTTCCTGAAATGTGTTTTTGCACCTGTGGCGCAGAATGGCACGGTTGCTATGTGAAATAAACTTTTGGGACAGATTAATGAAATCCCAGTGTCACTGTTCATGAGGGAAGGTCCCAAAAAGGTCATGTTGAAAATTTGGTGAAAGCATTCCAAAAATGACTGTTATGAGCGTGTATTGCACAGTTTCTACACACACTCGTAACTTTGTCACTTTTTCATATTTTCACACCAGATTTTCAGCATTGCCATTTCTTCACACCTCCTCATGAACAGTACAGCTGTCATTTTTCACATCCTGCCTGAAATGTGTTTTCGTACCAGTGATGCTGAATGGCACACTCGCTGTGCGAAATCACCATTTGGGATTGAGTAATGAAATGATACTGCCACTGTTCTTGAGGTGGGGTCCCAAAAAGTTCATGTTGAAAATTTGGAGCAAAAATACTAACAAATGCCCTGGTGTTAGGCTTTCCAACCATAACAGCCACCCTGTACAGACTCACAGGTGTTGGGGGTGTGACTTGGAGTCCTCGGCCATAATGCTTACCCCATTCCAACCCCACCCCGGCCTGCAGCCACTGACAGTCATCTAGGTGTGCCATTGGGTCTTCAGCACTAACGTTCACCCCATTCTCCTATACTGCACTCATCTCAGCTTGTTTCCTTATGGAATGGGGTGACCGTAAGGGCCAAAGACCTTAAGGCACACTACAACACCAGTCAGTGTCTGCAGGGTGGGGTGAGGTGGAATGGTGTGAGTGTTCTCCGCAGGGTGGGGGGGTTGGCGTTACTTCAGCACTTCACTGTCATTCCTATTATGCATCTCTCTAACTCCTGCACTACCAATGCCAATACCAGCAAGCAAACATTCGGCATTGACAAATGCTTGTTTTTCTAATGAAGTGAACCAGTGCTGGAAGAACATAACAAATCTGTGTTGAGAGTGATGCCTTAAAATGCAAGGCAAAGGAATATGCATAGGAAAATATGGGAGACATGTACAACAGCAATACCAACAGTGAACTTTCGGCATTGACAATTGCTTGTTTATGAGTAGCCTCACATCTAGCCTATTATTTAATTTGGGCAAATAATTGCCTCCTAACTGAAAAATCCAAAGTACCTCTGTTTCCAGCAATTTGTTATCATGCAGGTTTTTTTTTAGCAAAACAAATATTTCTAATATCTTTAGCTTCATAATCAGTATCTTTTCAATTTCCTCAAATATTTAAAAAACAGCTTTTATAACTAACTATTTTGTAATTATTGGTTCAAGTTATTAAAGATGGCTACCCAACTCTGTATTGGTTCCATGTCATAACAGTGAAAATTCTTGGGCGACTCGCAAAACAGCGAGTACACCCTACTGAAAACCAATTTGACACATAACAATAAACACTAAGACCAACTCAGCACACACTTACAATGTTTAATGTGGGGGCTATGCCCCCCACACACCCCTTTGTCGGGTGCAAGCGCCCCACACCCCCCATACTTACTTAATCACCTCAGGGGGGGCCATACACTGGAGGAAAGAAGAGGGACTGATGATGGCAATAACTTAAAAAAAAAAAAAAAAAACACCTGCTAAAGCAAAACTCAGACTGTACCTGTATGCAGTCCTGAACCCGGTTACCAGCACTGCAGATGGTGTCCCTACCTGCTATGCCAGGCGGGTAGCTCAGCGGCATCACACTCCATGTCCCCATTTAGCCAGTCCCTCTTCCTCCCCCCTCCATCGCTATTCCCTCCCATCGACATTCTTTCCATTCTCCCTTGCTATTCCCTCCACTCGCTATCCATTCTTCATCACTGTTCCTGAAAGTGACAAGACTGAAGTGCTCATTTCTGAGTCACTCAATTTGTTTCGCTATTATAGTGTGCTACCCTCTGGATTTTAGTATTTGTTGTGTGTCTGTAAGATTGTATATGTAACCCACAAACTCCATCCATTCTGCTTTTGCATATACCACTGATAAATGTATGTACTGTGAATGATGGAAAATCAATAAAACATTTAACTGTAAAAAAAAAAATCTCCTCCTCTGAGGGTGCCTTTTGACTGTAAATACTTGATTTATACTGTGGGTGTAATAAGATGGTGCTAGCACATGCTTCTCATGGTAAACTGCACTGCAACACACCAACATGTTTAATGTTATCATGGTGGGCATTGCAAGGGAACAAGAACCTTCACAAGCACATATGTTTGTTCAGGAATGAAACAAAGTGAAAAGTAAAATGGTATAATTATGTTTTTGCCAGAAATGCATTACTACTGAAACAAACAAAATGATGATGAACACAAACTGCTACTTTTAAACACCATCCTGTATTCTCAAGTTGTTTTGAACATTGAGAAATATAATTGGCCTGATTTCTCAGTCTCAAGGGGACCAGCACAAAAGCTCTTGTACTGCACTCTTGTGCTGATCCCTTGATTGCAGAACCAGGAGCTATGCTCAAAGGGTTACAGACCCTTTGCAAAGGAGATGGGGGCTCACCATACAAATGACTAGCAGGGCCATTCTCAAAGCCTGGTGACTGACATTTTTGTGGGTGCAACTTTAGCGACACCCCCTGCCATGGGGACTGTTACAGGCAGGTGGCAGGAGTGTGGCTAAAGTGCAACTAGGAACCATGGAACTGATGAGGGGGACAGAAATCAGAAGAGGAGTCAGAGCAGCAGAAACAGCACATGAGATGGGGGAGCAGCGTTCCACTGGGTGTCAGAAACATAGAAACATAGAAACATAGAAGTTGACGGCAGATAAGGACCGCAAGGCCCATCCAGTCTGCCCATTTCTTTTTCTACCTTATAAATGTGCCATCGGCCTTTGCTCTGTCAGTGACCTATCTATTCATAGTCATTTGTATTGCTCCCCTTATGCCTATCCCATGCCTGTTTGAAGCCCTGCACTGTATTCATAGCCACCACTTCTTGTGGTAAGCCATTCCATGCATCTACCACCCTTTCTGTGAAAAAGAATTTCCTCACATTCCCCTTAATCGGCTCCCTCTAATCTCATGCTGTGTCCTCTTGTCCTGCTATTTTTCTTATATTTAAACATGTTAGACTCTTTCACCTTGTTTATGCCCTTAAGGTGTTTAAATGTCTCGATCATATCACCTCTCTCCCTCCTTTGCTCAAGGGGTATACATATTGAGCTCCGTTAATCTGTCCTCATATGTCTTCTGATGCAGTCCCTGCACCATTTTGGTTGCCCTTCTCTGGACTGCCTCAATTTGGTTAATGTCCTTGTGAAGGTGTGGCTCCAATACTGCTGCAGTACTCCAGATGGGGCCTAACCAATGTCTTGTACAGAGGATTATTACCTCCCTCTTACGACTTGTGATACCCTACTAATACCCTAACACCCCTAGCCTTACCTACTGCTTTAGAGGTCTGCTTGGATGATTTTGGTCATCAGTGATGATGATGCCCAAGTCTCTTTCTTCCTTTGTGACTGCTAGAACTCCCTCCCAGCCTATAAGTGGCTTCAGGGTTTCTCTTCCCTATGTGCATGATTTTGCACTTCTTTGCATTAAATCCCAGTTGCCACTCTTCTGACCATTCTGCTAGTTTATCCAGATCTCTTCTCATTCTGCCCACCCCATCTGGATCATCTACTCTGTTGCAGATCTTGGTGTCATCTGCAAACAGACAAGCCTTACCTCTAGTCCATCTGCGAGGTCACTAATGAAGATGTTGAATAGGACTGGCCCCAGGACTGACTCTGAGTACCCCACTTGTGACTTGCATCTCTTCTGACTGTATACCATTTACCACCACTCTCTGTTTTCTGCCAGTCAACCAGTTTGCCACCCAGTTGACCAACTTCTGACCCACCAGGCCTACCTAGCTTATTTATCAATCTTCTATGTGGAACAGTGTCAAAAGCTTTGCTGAAGTCAAGGTAGGCGACATCAACTGCTCCCTTGGTCCACCACTCTGGTTACCCAGTCAAAGAAATCTATGAGATTAGTTTGACAGGACCTTCCTTTGTAAACCCATGCTGTCTTGGATCCTGTGCCCCTATGATTCCAGGTGTTGCACTATCCTTTCCTTAAGGAGTGCCTCCATAATCTTGCCCACTACTGGTAGAGACTGACCGGTCTGTAGTTCCCCGCCTCCTCCCTGCTACCACTCTTGTGGAGTGGGATCACATGAGCCCTTCTCCAGTCTTCTGGGACCTCTCCTGTGCTCAGAGACTCACTAAACAATTCTGCTAACGGCTCTGCTAGTTCCTCCTTTGGCTCCTTAAGTACCCTGGGATGTATGCCATCAGGTCCCATTGCCTTATCCACCCTGAGCTTAGCAAGCTCTTGTAGGACCCTTTCTTTTGTGAAGGGAGTGATGCTCACCTCCCTCCCCTGTGTCCATGATGCTGAGCTGTGGGCCCTGCCCTACCTTCTCTTCAGTAAATACTGAGCAAAGTATCTATTTAGGATAGATGCCTTTACAGGGTCCTCCTCCTCACATGCTCCCTTTTCTCCATTAAGCTTAGCAATACCCCTCTGGACTTTCTCCTTTCACTAATGTATCTATAGAAAGTCTTGTCACCTTCTTTACTGTTCGTGCTAGTGTTTCCTCAGTTTGGGACTTTGCCTGCCTTACTGCCTTACCTGCTTCCCTTAGGGCAGTTTGGTATGCCTCCTATCTTCATCCCGCTGTGTTCCCTTATATTTTCTGAAGGCCAGCCTTTTGGCTCTGACCTTTCTGCTACTGTATTTGAGAACCAAGTGGTTTCCTTCTTCTTTTGCACTTCCTTTTCTGTCTAACACAATGGGATGTTGCTTCAAGTATTGTATCATTAATGCTTGCCCACTTTGCCTGTACCTCCTCACCTGTGTTTCTTTTTGCCAGGGCTAGCTTAACTCTGTTGGCCATCTTATCAAAGTCAGCTCCTCTGAAGTCCCATATTTTTGCTTTGGAATGGGATGATTTAGATGTAGTAGCCAAATTGAACCATACCATGATGGTCACTGGCCCCAGGTGACCTTCTACCTGGAGATCTGTGATCCCTTCTTTGTTAGTCAGTACTAGATCTAGGATAGCCCTGTCTCTTGTGGGTTGCTGTACCAGTTGTTTGAGGCCCTCCCCTGCAGGGAATCCACTATGAGTCTAGTTCTGGCAGATGTTCCTGCTGGTATTGACCAATCTGTATCTGGCATGTTGAAGTCTCCCATTATCAGAACCTCCCTTTAGCTGTCATGTTTTGTATATCTTCTAACAGTAATGTGTCTATGTCCTCCCTCTGGTCTGGGGCCTGTAGACAACCCCAGTTCTTATGGCTGTCCCATTTCCTGTTTCCAGGGTGACCCACAGTTCTTCTGGCTCCTTATGTGTATTCTGAATTTCTGTAGCTTTGATATTTTCATTAACATACAGGGCCACCCCTCCCCCTTTGCACCTCGGTCTCTTCTGAACAATACATAGCCAGGTACTGAAGTCTCCCAAGTGTGGTTACTGGTAAACCCGTCTCACTAATTGCTACTATGTCCAGTTTAGCCTCTGACATTATTGCCTGCAGGTCTGGGATCTTATTTCCCAGGCTGTGAGCATTTGTGTACATGATTTTCCATTGGCCAGATTTTGGTGTGTTAGTTGTTGGGTGAAGTTTGGCATTACCCCTGTGCATCGTATGGGGAGACAAACCTTTTTTCTTACCTGGTGATGCAAATGAACGGCAAACACACTGAATTCCTGTTTGACCACTAGCTGAGGGGAGGGTGTTCTTCCCATTCGACGTATGGGGTGCTGCACCCCTCTCCCCATTTGCTAGTTTAAATATTCTGCAAAGACGTCAAACTTCTGCCCCAATGCACTGACTCCCTCTTTAGTCAGATGCAGTCCATCAAATTTAAAGAACTTTCGCCCCAGAACTGTTGCCAGTTCCTCACAAATCTGTGTCCTTTTCCTGGCACCAGTCCTTGAGCCACGTGTTGCTCCCCTATCTCCCCTTCTCTGACCTTCCGTCCATCTGCTCCCTTCTCCCAGACTGGCAGGATCTCAGAGAAGGAGATGCTGGACGAAATAGATGATAGTTTGTCACCCAGCCTAGTCAGGTGTTCCTTGGTCTCCACAACTGACCGGCTGGCGAGATCATTAGTCCCTATGTGTACTAGGACATCAATGTTTCTCCTGCTTTGTGAACAATTTTAGCAATGCGTCAGTGTCTCTCCATGCTGATGTACCTGGAGACATCTGACCATCACCCCTGGCTGGAGATGGGTATCAACTCCCGAATCATGGAGTCTCCTATGATCAGAAGTTTTTGGATTTCCTTTGTGCTTGTTTAGTTTTGGTTCCTGATTTGGGTGAGTATTGTTGTGCTAGCTTCTGTGCTGCAGTGTCCTGCTCTGCAGTGTCTTCTGCCTCTTTATTTGATTTCAGAGATAGAGGCAGATACCTGTTTGTAGTGTTTATATGGTTTTTGGAGGTAATGTGTTGGAGAGCAGAGAGTGATGGGGCACCTGATTTGCTCCTCCTAACCACCTGCCAACCTCCTGGACCAACTACCCTCTGCGGTCGAGGTTTTCTGTTGGATGCTGGGAAATGGCGGGTGGTTCTTATTATGTATTCCTCTTCAATATGAAATTTGAGGCGGCATCCTGCCCATGCTGCCTGGAGCTGGAGACCTAAGATCTCCAAAGGCCCAGCATGTAGGACAGTGTCCTAAATCCTGTAAGACTGTCCTTCTGAAAATTGTTCCACAGTACCTGCAGTTAATGAAATCCATTCCAAATAAGTTGCTGGGTTTGTAACCTAGTCAGAGTAATTAGAAGGAAAAAAAATGCAAGTAATGGTTTAATTGTGCTTTGTTTAACTTGTTATAACAAGTTAAATTACTAGTGCCCTGTAAATTAGATCACCTTGTGGAGGCCCCACTGATCCGCCCTTCCTGCTCTGCCACAGGAAATGTCACAACTGTGGTACCCTATATAAAGGAGTGTAGCGTGGGGTGGTTGGGGATGGGGTGGGTGGCTGGGCCCTTCCCTGCCTAAAAGAAGAACCACGGACGAAAGAACAAGGAGGTAAGAGCAGAAACAATCAGTCAACAACAAATGCAGTAACCCTGAAAGCTTATCCTAATGTTAGATAAAACTGTAAAACCTGTAAAGCAACACTTGTAATAATTTCAGAGAAGATATACCCTGTAAGAAACACTTTGCTCCAGAGAAAAATAAAGCAGTAACAGAAGATATACCTTGCAAAAGACAATTTGAATCAGAAGATTACAGCAGTAATCTGTTAGCACACACCTGTAGGCACACCTTGTAATAATGCAGAAGAAGGTATACCAGCAACAACAATTTGAATCAGAGAAAAAATAAAGCAATGAAATGTTAGCAACAAACAGTAGCAATCCCTGTGAGTAAAAAATAAAAACACCACCACACAGTAAATCTGCTTAGCCAAACTAAGTCTTAATCCTTCTCCTTGCTCTGGTAAGTTCTCTACTCTGCCTTTCAAGCAGTCTTAGAAGGAAAGAGCTCAGGTGAAGCTAGGTGCCTTGGCCAGCAAACCAAGTCTTCTACCGCCAAGATATCAACTAACCTGACTTTTTAACCCTTCTTTCTGTTGGAAATTACTGACAGTTTGCCAGCTCCACCCCCCACATACACACCTAATCCTTTGGAAGAGCTGTGGAGGAAAAGCAATTAGCTCCTTCAATGTGAGAAGGAGACTGAAACACCTCTGAGACAACAAACCTTTTCAACAAACAAGAATAAAATAAAACACAGTGTCAAACAGTAATTTTGCTTAGCCCAATGATAAAAAAGTCACAAAAATGTAAGCTCCACCTGTAATACAGTAATTTCAGAGAAGATATACCCTGTAAGAAACACTTTGCTCCAGAGAAAAATAAAGCAGTAACAGAAGATATACCTTGCAAAAGACAATTTGAATCAGAAGATTACAGCAGTAATCTGTTAGTACACACCTGTAGGCACACCTTGTAATAATGCAGAAGAAGGTATACCAGCAACAACAATTTGAATCAGAGAAAAAATAAAGCAATGAAATGTTAGCAACAAACAGTAGCAATCCCTGTGAGTAAAAAATAAAAACACCACCACACAGTAAATCTGCTTAGCCAAACTAAGTCTTAATCCTTCTCCCTTGCTCTGGTAAGTTTCTCTACTCTGCCTTTCAAGCAGTCTTAGAAGGAAAGAGCTCAGGTGAAGCTAGGTGCCTTGGCCAGCAAACCAAGTCTTCTATCTCTTGTCTTGTATCTCTAGATGTCTTGTATCTCTAGATGTCCTCCCTACAATTATCTTGTATCTCTAGATGTCCTCCCTATAATTATTCTGTTAGTGGAATAATTATGAAGAAACAGTATTTAGGACTGGCTTAGTAACATGTCAGTACCACTACCACTACCACTACCACCTGTTATGTTAGTGACTTGTGCTCAACAGTTGACGCAGGTCGCATAGGGACTGGCCAGGGGGGAGAGAAGATACATCCCACAGACTGCTCTGCTCTCACAGCTAGGGGGGACAGATCACTCTGATACTGGTCTGCCACCTGGTGGAATCAGGGTAGGGAGGACATCTAGAGATACAATTCAGGGAGGGGTGTTGGCAGATGCTGATACATTAGCCCAGGGAGATAACTGATGGAAATCACCCTACTAGGCAGGATGGAAGTCCAGTCCTTCACACTACCAGTAGGGCTCCCTCTTCTGAATTCCTGATTTTTCTCCAGAGCAGCCTTGCAAGTCCTAATGGCACTGCCATGGGGGGGTAATCCATGGGGGGTTCGCATGGGAGAGGGGTAAGCCACGAAGAAGGTGCCTGTTGGTAGTGGGAGGATCAGAGCTGAAGGGGACTGGTAGACATCCAGGAGAAAACAACCTTGATTAAAATAAAAGGAACAGTATTTGGACTCTGGGTTTTGAAGGAGGGGCCAGGGGAGGCCCATAAAAAATAAGGATGCTGTTGTCCAGAAGTAGGCCAAAAGGTATGGGTTGGGAGGGGCAACCAAGCCAGTAGTACCTACTGCATGTGTATGGCCCCAGTTTATGGCGCAGTACCAGACAGCTGGTGTGTGCCATACACAGAAGTCTGGGTTTGTCACACTTCAGGTGTTGGCATGCACAGAGCCTATTTACACTCACTAACAGCTACGAAACTCATTTTCATTCTGTTTTAATCTCAGGGAGTACTCCCCTTCCCCGGGAACAAAGACAGCCTTCTGTGTATAGTTAAAAAGAGGAAGGCTGCAATGTGGACGCCCGCCCACATGCACACAGTTTGCACCTCCATACTCTGCAACTAAGAATTGGACTCTCTGTATTTATCTAAATGAATTCTTTTTTAAAGCAGCAATATTTGTTAGTGGAATAATTATCATCACATGTTCTTTTAGTAATAATGTATTTCTGGCACAAAATATCAATATATCCATTTTTATTTTCATTGTATCTCACTCTTGAACTGACATATGAGGTTTTAAAGTTTTTAAAAGTCCATTGCCTCTGGGCACACCTACAATGAACAAGTTACTATTATCATTATTATCATTTTGTTGAAGTGTTGTGTTGTTTACCATCAGAAATGTGGACTAGTGCAGTACAGTGTGCTGTATATTATAAAATCTATAAATAAAATGAAAAACAAAAGAAATGTGGGCTAGCACTAGTCTAATTCATCCAAAGTATGAATCCAGAATGAAAAGTCCAAAATTAACCTCAAAGGAAAGGTTTAAAAAATTTCTAGTGGTGGCCATTTTTAATGACTTCAGCTATTAATTATAAAACTGGTAATACAATCTGTTTTAAAAACATTTATGATAAATTAAATTACACTGATGATTAATTATCATAGGAATACATAAATGTTTAAAAAACTGCAGGATGACATGTTTTGCTGAGTAGCAAATACTGCTGCCATTGCTTTTAGAAATGTAACACAATAATCTGTGCTGTGTGAACATCAGAACAGTCTTTTTTTCAGACATACATCTAATTGGTAAGAATGTTTCTGATTGCATTTATGAACTTTATTTCTCACTCCTGTCTGATAATATGTAAAATTTGCTTGAATATAGGTTTGTTAAAGGTTTATCAAGCACAACCCTGGCTAATGCAAAGAGATTTTATCATATCTCTTATACATTTTTCGTAATTTGTTTTATGTTTAGAGGGGGTGCACATGGTGTGTAGCCAAAATAAAATAGTTATAGTACCACTGCTCCCCCTCCTACCACCAAAGCTGCTTGAAAACCTGCAATTTATTCAAGTCAATTCAGTTTTCTTCCTTGGTTTTCATTCTATCATTTTAACATTTAAAAGGGTTCATGGTCTTGTCATTCAGCCGAATCGCAATCAACTTGACCACGGATGACAAGGTGACCCCATCATCAGTCAGGAATCTACACTTTTAATTTTAACATGCAAATTTGAGCTCAGGTCCTACTGTTTTCCTTCTTTCTTGTGTGGAAACCACTCTCAAACTCCATATTTTAGATTTAAATTTGAACATGCCAACATGAGCTGAGGTCCCACACTTTCTCTCTTTCTTGTGTGGAAACCATTCTCTGGCTTCATCTTTTATAAAGTGTGCTCTGGCCTATAAAAGGCTCACAGGTGACCACTGGAGAGCTCACCAGTTAGGAGAAGGCCACATCTCTCCTATTTGCAATGCAGTGTTAACAGTTTAGCAAGCTCAACCCAGGCTAAAACACAGAGATGTTATTACATTTCTTATACAGTTTGCTTAATTATTTTTTAAATGTTTACAGGAGTGCACCTGGTGAGTGGCCAAAATCAAAATCAAATAATTATAGAACCAGTGCCTCCCCTATGTTGTTGAATGCCTACAATTCATTCAAGTAAACAAAATGTTCTTACTTGGTTTTCTTTCCAACATTTTAAAATTGAAAGGGGTTCTTGATCTGATCATGATTCAGTCAAATGATGAGAGTCGGAACAACTTTAAATGTTAA
This sequence comes from Neoceratodus forsteri, assembly GCA_016271365.2. NCBI lineage: Eukaryota > Metazoa > Chordata > Ceratodontiformes > Ceratodontidae > Neoceratodus > Neoceratodus forsteri. Next base: position 145,379,184 of record CM028133.1, on the reverse strand, counting down.
AATGATGGAATGAAAACCAAGTAATAAAACTGAGCTGACCTGAACGAAATGCAGGCTTTCAAGCAACTTTTGGGGGGTGAGAGCACTGATACTATAACTCTTTGATTCTAAATATAGATTTGAAATGTCTGGATTTTACACTGTGATGTAGCAGTGCTGATGGGTCAGCACGTTGCTAACATGCCTCTGAGGCTGGAAGATTGGGTGGTTGTGGATTCTAGTCCCACACCTGAAACTTGGGGATAAATCCCAAAACTGTAGTGCAGCGGGGGCTGAACTCCTGAGGTGCTATCTTTCAGATAAGACTTTAAACCGAGGTCCCGTATGCCTGTTCTGGTGGATGTTCAGGTGAATATTAAAGATTCCATGGCACTTCCTGAAAGGAGTAGGGGAATTTTGTATTTAAATCCAAAAACAAAACTATCTATGACAATCAACAATTATCAAGGCATACAAAAAAAACATACAGTAAACCAACCCATGAAAAGACAAAAAGTCCTAACTACCCCCCAAAATACCCATGATAGTTCAGCAGCAGATACTGAAAAGAAAAGCAAGTAAGGCCCACCTCAAAAATTACAAAATCCAGGAGACATTCTTCCCTAATTTTGACTGAATCATTTGTAACCTAGAATTACAGTCCTGGTAATGTACCCCGATTAAAGCTTTGGTAATCCAAATTATTATTTCTTCCACCCTAAAAACTTTATGATATATAACTACAGTAATTGACATCCAGGCTTACCACATAAAACCATTAGGTTGTAAAAATCCAAAAATTAATTTGTCACAAGTATTAGAAAAAATAATGACTCCTTCCATTGCAATTCTGCCTGTGTCCACAATTCCTCTGCCTATGGGCATTCAATAAAGAGATGTTCTTGTGTTTCCAGAATTCTATCACTATGTTCCCTAGGGCAAAATTGCTCATCTAAGCTTTTATGTTTAGGATTGTTTTGGCCGCAGTGGGCGTAGCCCTGCAGACAGTTTGCTTTGAGAAGAGGATTCCCTGCATAAATTACCTTCCCAGCAACATGATAGAGTGTTAAAAATAGTGTCCTCCACTGAAGCCTCATTACTACACTGCCTGTGTGTGTATGGCAACTGGAGAGCACTACTTTTCCTCTGGCTTAAGAAGCTAATTGAGCCCTTCCCAGTACTGCCATCTGTGCAAATTAAAACCTCCTCCATACTGTTTTATGGGACTTTTATTTGTTTGCTAAGTTTCAGTGTTTAAGTTGAGCCCTCCCCAGTACTGCCTTTTTCGCAAGTTGAAACCTTCTTCATAGTGTTTTATGGGCCTTTCCTCTGGCTTGAGAGATGTTAATTGTGCCCTACCCAGTACTGCCTTTTTAGCAAGTTGAAACCGCCTCCATAGTGTTTTATGGGCCCTTTCTTTCTTTGTTAAGTTTCAGTGCTTAGTTTATTACCATTTGCAAACTGAGAAACTTGTTTTGCTGGTATCCTCTCCCCCACTCATCCAGAGTTGTGCATTCCTTTGATCACTAACCATGCTGGTTAATTTTACTTGCTTCCCTCATAGTGAGAATGTGAAAATAAACTTGTGTTATTTTATTTTAAATGATTAATAAAGTGACATGTCCAGGTTGCATCTCTTGGGGATGAAGTTGTATCCCTTTACCTGTATGGAGTAATTCACTTACCACCAACTCAGACCTCAGCTGTAAGATACATCATGCATGTGAGGTGATATATGAAATAAAACTGCATTCCCTGTTAGGTTCATTTCTCTTCCCTACCTCTGTAGCCACACAAAGCCAACACCTTATCTCTCTCTCTCTCTCTCTGTGATACCTACTGCTGGACAACACAGCTGTTTAAACAAACAAAGCTGTTTTAAAAAAGGTTTTTTTCTTGCTTGTTTTAAGTGCCTGGGTAAGCCACTGGAAGGCATACTGCAGGTATTTATAAAAAGTTGCAAGATGGCTATAGAGAGAAAGGAATACAACACTTTAAATGATTACAACTGCATTAGACTACAAATGCAGACTGCGATGCAAAGTTCTCATGAACTGATTCAACGTTAAACTAATTGAGTTTATATTCTTTATGCTTCTCTTTACTTGATGTACCTATGATCCCTTTTTGTTGTTGCTGTTGCAAATATTTGTTCTGGAGGTCCCAGCCAACTCAGAAAAGATATAGATCGGGTGAAGGCAGTACAGAGAAGGGCAACCAAAAAAACAAAATGGTGCATGGCCTGCACCAGAAGCACTATGGGGAAAGTCTTTGGGAGTTAAATATGTACTCTCTAGCTAGCCCTGTGGTACTGAGGGCTGATGCATTGGACGCCTTTCTTCGTGGCATGCCAGAGACCCAGATTCAGGAACGAGCACAGGCCATCAAAGGTGGGCAATGGGGAGGAAGGCAGAGCTGGATGGAGCTGCTGGCAGGCAACTCTCCTGTCCGGGGAGATGTTGTGGCAACTCTTGGCTAATGGCTGCCTCCTAGTGGAGGCCGGGAATAGCACAGGCTTGAGGGTTCCAGGCATTAGGCCAATGGGTTGGGTGGAAAGGGGTCATTATTGGGGGCTGTAAGGCACATGCATGCCTCCACACACATGCGCTCCTACTCCTGGGGCCCCTCAGAAAAAATGCAGGAGAAAAGCACTGGCAGCAGGATGATGACTGACTCCCCACAGGTGCCACTCCCGAGCTGGGCATAAGGTAAGCCCCAGTAATTCCGTGTGACGTGGTTGGGGGATCGATCAGATGAGTGGCTGATGGCAGGCATAGAAAATGTTAAATGATAAAAAAAAATGTATATTCTCTAGAGAACAGGAGGGAAAGGGGAGACATGATTGAAGCATTCAAATACTTCAAAGGTATCAATGAGGTACAGGAAGGTTCAATTCTGGTGAGAAAGATGCTCGAGGACAAGGGGGCACAATATGTAGCTGGAAAGGGGAGACTTAGAAGGGATACGAGGAAATGCTTCTTTACAGAGAGGGTGGTAGACACCTGGAACAGCCTGCCAGGAGAGGTAATGGGTACCGAAATGGTAGCAGGTTTCAAACATACATGGGACACACATAGGGGACCTTTGTAATAGAATTGGTGTGTGGGGGGGGTAAGGCTGGAGATCAGTTATGGTCCATGGTAGCACAGTAGGTAGGGAACTTAGGGCACACTTGGTGGGCCAGGAGATCCTTTTCTGCCAACAGTTCCCTTACCAAAATGGAAGGCATTCGCCTAACCTTAGAATAGCAGTCGGACTGTTTTCACCTTGGCAGTATTTTAGCATGCAATTAGCATGGAATTGCCATTCAAACTGTTTTGCCATGTTAACAGTGAATTCTATTAGTAATGGCCATCTTGATGACCTTCACAGTCCAAAGACTTAAGTTAGCCTGCCTATAGCAAGAAATGTTTAAATCACAAGCCTAAGATAGAAATTTTCATAGCAGTCATAGCAGTCTGGATGATTGTCAAGGACTGCTTTTTAGCAGTATACTTTTACTGCTTACGAATGATTTGTATATATTTAAGGTTAAAAGTAGTGCTACTGAATGGATATATAAAGTTAAAAATCCTACTTACAGAATCACAGAAGCTTGATGGCAGAAAAGGTCCATACCGGCCCATCTAATCTGCTCTTCCCCCCCCCACACCTCCTCCTCCCTGCCAACCCCCATCCGCCCCCTGATACTCAGCCCCATATGCTTGTCCCATGCCCTCTTGAATTCTTCCACTGATTTAGCCCCCACCACTCTGTCTGGTAGTGAATGGCAATGTTACAGTTCACTTAACAGTCACATCCCAGTCCGAAGCAGTATTTTTAACCTTAAAACCAGTTCATGCAATTGTCCAGGCTGTATGTGGGTGTTGATGTGCGATATGGCCACCACTAGACACTCAGTCACTTCACTACCAGTCAAGTATTGCTTGTAAAGTGCTTTGGGATACATTGTGTATGGAAAGTGTCATAGAAATGCTAATTATTCTTCTTCTTCTTCTTCTTCTTCTTCTTCTTCTTCTTGATATGTAAGAGTCATTTATAAGCTGGAAAAGTATGGAGTAACATGTTACCTTAAACTTATTTTGTGCACAAATAGTGTCTGAAAACCTGTTTCGTGACACAGCCTTATCTCGTAACATGTGGCCTAATATATAAATACTGCATCAATAAGGCAGCAATAATAAATCAAAGTGTTTTGCCCAATCTCAGCACCCTCATATCAGGTCATGTGAGCAATGGCATTATATATCACCAAAGTGCCACCTTTTGCACCTGGAATTTTCCATTGAGCAAGGAAGTGCTGTTATCAGGGAGTAACCCACACCTCAAAGTGGGCATGCTTCTCCCAAGAAAGTTGCCAGTATTAAGAAAATAAAATGAGGTCATGTGATGCAGGGTGTCTGGTAGCTGCTTTTCTTCTGAGCTCCCGTCTACCACCCCAATTAATCGATATTTACTCGATTTAAAGCGCTTACATCAACAACCGTTTACCACTTCAAGTGCCTCTAACTGCTGTGATTGCTATCAAGCTAAGTTATCTACCAAAAAACAAGTTTAATCATCGAGGAGATGATGGAATCGGAAATGAAGCTGGCTGGGGTTAAACACACTCCGCCACAACTCCGAGAAAACGCCAAGAAAGCCAGAAGCACTAATACCAATCAGCCTATAAAGCAAGTGTCACCTGCTTCTCAGAGTAATTTGCTTACAGAGGACCGTTTTCTCCAAGAACTGCTCCCATTTAAAGAAAAGCTACAGGAGATTTCCAGTGAAATTAAGATAATTAGGAGTGACTTTACTGCTCTGTCACGGAGGGTGGGCGATATGGAGGCAAGGGCATCCTCTCTGGAAAACTGGAGGGGTCGAGTCGAGCCAGAAATAGTTAGGCTGAGGCAACAAGTTCAAAAGCTTCAGCTGAAGACTGAAGACTTAGAGGTCAGGAGTAGAAGGAACAACATCTTAATCCTGGGTCTGCCCGAGTCGGAGGAAGGGGGAGATACCATACGTTTTGTGCAGCAGCTACTCAATAAAATCATAGGTCCCTCCCCGCTTCAACAGCAATACCATATTGAAAGGGCACACCGCTCATTAAAACCGAGACCTCCACCTGATGCTCCCCCTCGGCCGATCATTATTAAGTTCTTAAGTTTTATTGAGAAGCAGCATGTACTGGCCAAAGTAAAGGAGCTGGAATCAATTCAGTGGGAGAGGAGCAAAATCCGAATCACCCAAGACCTCCCGTACGAAATCCGACAAAAAAGATCAGCTTTTCACACCATAGTTAAGAGACTGATCGCAGCCGGAATTAAATTCAGGATGAGCTACCCTGCCAAGTTAAAAATATCGCTGGATGGAGCCTGGCATGTGTATGACAGCCCAGACCAAGCATTACCTGAGCTCATGAAGAAGCTCCCGAACCTGTTCAAGGAGGACTGATCTGAACTGTCTACCAACTTAATCCTGTTAAAATAGCTGTTTTATTTCTTTTCCCTTTTTCTTTATTTTAAATCGTCGGTTGATGATCGGTCCGAATAGGATATCTCTTAATCCCTTTAGAAGATAGGGCTTACCTTTCATTGCCTCTGGGTCGGATGTTCGGGCATGAGGGTGATGGGGATGGGGTAGTAGGCCTCGAGGCCTAATAGGCCTGCTCAAAATCACGGAGCCTGTAGTTTCACCAGGTGCAGGGGTAGAGGAACTTAGGAGGGAGGGGGCGGTTCCTGGGGGACACTTTTCGAGATCGGACTTTTTCGGTCCGTCTGTGCGTCTTCCGCCGGAAACTTCCTGGCCGAGGGATTTTAACATGGCTGCGCAGAGGAGTCGCTGGGTAGAACCTGTTTTTTTTTTTTGACATCGTGGTCAACGCACGCAAATTAAGGGCTTTGGGCGCTGGTCTGTCAAAGCTTCTCAGATGTCCGAGTAAACAGGAAGAGACGGCCTGTGAGAGGGGTGAGGTAAGAAGTAAAAGAACTCTCTCTAAATTGATATTGGAGTCCGGTTTAACGCCGCCAGCATAGGGTAGAGGAGGAATTGCTGTAGCGCTTGATGATAGTGGGGGTGGGGGAGCTTGAGAGGGAGCTAAGCACTAGGGATTCTGTCTCGCGGTCTAGGTGGGGAGTTTAGGTACTTAGGACCGATTTAGATGGGGTGGTTGACTTAATTCATCACTGGTTTGGGAACAGTTAGAGCTATCTATGGCTTTAACCACGCTTCTGGGTTCAACAGGTTTCAAGCATTGGCCAGAGTACCTTTGGGGAGTTTCTAGTTCCACTTTACATCGGAAGCTTCCTGGGTCTGAGTTAATCTGGGAACTATTGTAAATAGTTTGGGGTGTGTAAGGAGGGGGTTCTGTAAGGTTAAAGGGAGAGGGTGGGGTGGGACATGATTTCTATTGCTCAAGTCGTTTTCCCAGCCTGTTCTTACTTGGGGATTCAAGTGTGGGATATGGAGTTACATACATATGGTCAGTTTCTCTTATGTGTTGTATACCGGGGGTTTACGGGGGTAGATATTGGGAGGATGGGTGGAAGATGCCACTATGTAGAGGATTGGCTTATAATGCCAGGGGTATTTGCTGTTTGTTATATCATTATACTTTGTTGTTCAATGGCTTTGGGGCATATTAAGTGCACTTCCTGGAACGTCAGGGGTATCAGAGAAGTATCTAAAAAGAGGCAGATTTTATTAAACTGCTCTCTTAGAGGAGTGGACATTTTATTTGTACAAGAAACACACATTCTAATTTCTGAAGCTAAACTATTAAAATGCCAAGGATTTTCTCAGGTTTTACTGCTGAAGGTTCTAAAACAGCAGGGTGTGGCTATAATGATCAAGCTAATGTTCCATTTGTTCTCGAGAAATGTATTCAAGACCCGGAAGGTAGATTTGTCTTAGCCAAAGGATTGCTCAACAATCAGGAGATGGTTTTAGGGCCATATATGGCCCAGTTGGTGGTGACCCTAATTTTCTTATGCAGTTATCAGTTAGATTAAGTGAATTTCTTCCAACTGTATTCATCTTGGGTGGGGACTGGAACATCACCCCTTCGCAGGTCCTTGACAGGACCTTCAAGACCATTAAGTCCCCTACAACTGCACAACTGGCCCTTCAAGACTTCTGTAATCTGCTGGGTCTGAGTGTCCCTTGGAGAATTCTGAATCCCTCCAATCGGAGTTATACATATTATTCGTCCATACATAAGTCTTGGTCCAGATTAGACTATTTCCTTGTGAGCACTGCGCTCTTGCTTAATATTTCCCTGACTGGTATTGAACTGATTGTCATCTCGGACCATGCTATGGTATGGATAAGATTCTCTCCCAACCCCACCGGACAGAGAGATACCTCTTGGAAGCTCAATACGCAGCTTTTAAAGGATGAAAGTACCATTACTCATCTTAAAGATACGATTTCCAATTTTTTTGAAATCAATCAAGGTTCAGTTTCCATAGAAGATTTAGTTTGGTGTGCATTCAAGTGCTTCCTCAGAGGCGAACTCATTAAAATAGCCACTCAGAGGAAGAGGTCGAGGGAGGAGAAAGTTAATTTCTTGGCTAACATGATCAAACGGGTGGAAAGGACTACCTCCTCCTGTAACTCTCAGGTGGATTTAGAAAAGCATGCAAGCTTAGGAACAATATGAAGACCTGATTAGAGATAAGGCAGAATATGCTATTCTAAAGTCTAAAGCGTTCACTTGACCAGGAGAGAAAACCCGGAGGTTACTGGCTCTTAGATTAAGAGAGGTGGAAAGCTCCAGGTTAATCCCTGCTTTAAGGGCTAGGACGGATCAATTAAAACTACACCTAGGAGATAGCGAAGGTTTCAAAGATTTTATAAAGACTTATATTGCAGTAAGGATTCCTCAACATCTGTGGCAGACACACAAACTTTTCTGGAAGGACTACCTCTTCCTAAACTCCATTCACATCAAGGGATCTGCTTTTCTCCTATCAGTCTGAAAGAGGTTGAGGAGGTCATTCAAAACTTACCCATAGATAAAGCCCCTGGACCTGATGGCCTTCCTCCCAATTTCTATAAAACGTTTTGTAAGGAGCTTGCCCCAATTCTCCTTAAATTGTTTAATCACATTCTCTCTTCTGAATCATTAGATCCTACCCTATTGGAGGCTACCATTATTTTAATCCCTAAAATGGATAAACCCAGTCTGGACCCAGCCAGTTATAGACCCATTTCATTACTTAATTATGATATTAAAATCTTAACCAAAATTCTTTCTTTAAGGATTAAGCAGGTTTGGCAGGTTTTATTAAGTGACGAGCAGGTAGGCTTTGTTCAGGGGAGATCGGCTATGGACCATATACGCACGTTGGGTCACATTTTCCGAGTGGCCCAGGAGTCCCAGCTGCCCATGGCTCTAGTTGCCTTAGATGCAGAGAAGGCCTTCGATCGGGTTAGTTGGGAGTTCCTGTGGGCCACTCTATGCAAAATGGGTTTCCCAGATAAATTTATTAGTTGGATAAAGGCGGTATATAGGTTTCTTCAAGTGAAGGTATATTGTAATGGGGTGTTCTCGTCTCGCTTCTTACTACATTCCGGTACCCATCAGGGATGCTCATTATCCCCTTACCTATTCAATTTGTATTTGGAACCCCTTTTGCTTCAAATTAAAGCCTCATCTAAGATTTTAGGCTGTGTTGTCTCCCACCGAGATTTGTCCCTGTCAGTCTTTGCAGATGACATCCTGTTACACCTGGCCAATCCTGAAACTTCCTTAATGGAGGTTCTGCAGATAGTTAATCTTTTTGGTAGAGCAGCCAATTACAGACTGAAGCTATCCAAGTCGGTGATATTTCCACTCAGTTCACTCCAACTCCAAGATAATGTTTCCCAGTTCGGGATGAATGGGCCTCGAATCATCTCAAATATCTAGGCATTTATTTGGCCAGGGATGAAGAGATGATTAAGAAGCTCAATCTGGAATATTACTGGATAGAATCCAAAAGATCTTAACAGGTGGGACAACCTTCCCCAGCTATAGGAGGCGTATTAATATCATTAAAATGAACATATTGCGCATTTTCTATCCCTGAACCTCCTCAATGTCTGGCTTCCTAAATCCTTTTTCAAAGAATTCATTCAATAGTAAACAGATTTATTTGGGGTCCAAACAACCTAGACGAGCTTTTATGAAGTTATGCTTACCCAAGGATATGGGAGGCCTCCGCTGCCTAATTTTGAGTTTTACTATTGGGCCAGTCACCTAGCTAAACTAGGTAGGTGGATTAGACCTCCGAATGAGGGTATATACCACATGGCTGGAGCTGGAGCTCAGCAAATGGAGGAGCATAACATCTTGCTCCACCATATTTTCTACTACAACTCTTCTTCCCTACCGGAGACCCTCCGGGATTCAGTGATAGGGTGTCTGTTAGAGTTTTAATCCAATATGGGAACTGCTCTAAAATTCTGTTTACCAAGGATCTAGCCCAACCAATAATCCTCAACCCAACATTAAAATAGGTGGGCATATGATACACGAAACTGGCTTCCACAAATACAAGACTGCTTGGTGGAGGACCTTTATTTACAAGAATCCTTTGGTTCCTCTGATTCTTATATTGGCAAAATGGGAATTGCCTCCCCAAAGTATTTTTAAGATTTACCAACTAAGGCACTTGATTGGTAGAAATTTTGGGCTGGTGAAATCACCCTCTCAAGTTAAGCCTTTCTTGGAGCAACTTAAAGCTTGTGTCAGTAATTCCCATAGGGTAGCTAAGTTATATAATTATTTGCTATCTACAAAGTTTCCTGAGCCTCTAGCTGGTTCCAAAATATGGGCCCCTCTTACCTCAGACCCTTCTTTCTCCTGGACTCAAATTTGGAAGAATGTGTACAAATTCATCACACTAGATAGGAATAGACTTATCCAATTCTATATTTTAAATAATATGTACTATACACCACGGAAATTGGTAAGATTGAGTATAGCTAAATCTGATAAATGTACCAGATGTGGCATAGATGTGGGAATCTACCACATATTTTCTGGTCCTGTGTCAAAGTTGCCCCATTATGGCACTCAATTTAATAACTTAGACCGATTCTCGGTCTGGTGGATCTATTTACTGTTGAAGTCTGTATTTTGGGTCTATACTGAACATTAACTGTAAAGAAAGGAAATTTCACATGGCCATAATCTCGATGGCAGTCAAAAGGTTAGTACTTAGACACTGGCTAGACCAAGTAGTCCTCACTTATGATGAATGGTTGGAAGAAATCTCCAGATGTTTTAAGATGGAAAGACTAATAGCCAGTTCCAGGCATACTATGTCAGCCTTTCAGAGAAAGTGGGGCAAGTTGTATGCACTGTATCTCCATTGACCCCTGTCTGAGACACCCTGACGAATCTACTTTGAGAGGCCCTTGTTTGATTTTGTTTGTTTAAATTTTTTCAATGTTATATCCCTTGGCATATCCCGTGTTCCTCAGGTTGTACCTGAGGTGGAAAGTGGCACCTTCCTGGGGAGGGGGGAGGGGGAGGGGGAAGACCGGGACTTTGACACTGGTTCTTACCAATCTCTGAACAGTTCTTGTGTGTTTTGTATAGCTATAGAGCTGGTATGTTGTACCTGATGTTGTTTTTATGTAAAATCAATAAAGCTTTAAATTTCAAAAAAAAAAGAAAATAAAATGGTTCTCACCTCCTGTGTCCAGAGTCACGGTAAATCCAGATGCATAAATCCCAGGATCTCATACCTTTTGCAGTGTGCTTGAATGATGTTAAATGTTTTCTTCAAGGGAGGTATCGCAGACCTCGATCTGCCAAAATGAATGAGTGCCAATAAGGGAAGGACCAACATATGACACTTTTTAGAACTAAACTGAAAACAGCTTTATATGGTCAATCTCAAACTCCTGTATCTGCATAGAAACTGTTATCATGCCTGCACATTACTTAAAATGTAAACACATTGATAGAGAGCCCATAGTATCCTGCTTATCAGTACATTTTTCTTATTACTGCAAGTAAATAATTACAAAATGTGCGAACCTTTGCTGAAGAGCAATGCTATTGATGTTCCAGAGCTCCCATCATGTTTCAGTCATTGTGCATTGGGTTTTTGCACTTTCTTTTCCAGGGACTTGGGTTTGGAGGTTGCGGGGGTGGGTGACTGCATTACAGTCATCTTGCCATCAGCCCTTTGCATTCATGTAAGACTAGGTTTGCAAAGGCAATACATAGATTACCTTTAGGTGCCATTTACCACTGTCACAAACCTCTAGTATTTCCGCATGCAGGGTGGACCCCTTTTATTAGTGTGGACAATGGTTTGTGTTAGTGTGCTAACACCCCTTAGCATCTGCACTAACTTTTGAATATGTGGTCCCTGATCCGGGGTCCTCCAGCAGAACTCGGTGGAGGAACCCTGAAGCTTAGTGTGATCAGTACTTGAAAGTAAGGACAATCATGTGTTCTTTCACAGAAATACAATCTAAGCGATTTGGTCAGGGCACAGAGGTGCCCCATGGCTCAGTCCATCAGTCACATCAGAGGGTTGGGCGTGGGGGACACTGGGACATGTAGTAAATAAACATTACAGACAGAGGGTTACAGGCAGAGGGACACAAGATCAACCAGATAAAAAAAATTAGTAAATACATAAAAAAAATTCCTTTCACTGTGTTTTTCCTTATTGGGACCTATAGGTCCTGCAACATTGCTGCAGTGGAGGTGTGGATTAACCTTTAAAGTTGGTTCATAAACTTACAAGGTGCTATATGGGTTGGGTCTTGGTTACCCATTAGATGTCCTCCACCCTTATGTGCGGTCATCCTCTCTTCATGCCACTGAGGGCCAAGATGAAAACCTCAGGAAACTGAGCCTTTGAGGCGGCAGACCCAGTCTTACTGAATTAGCTCCCAAGGGTCCTCAGACAGGACCCCATGGTGACAGCCTTTGAAGATGTGTCCGAGGACCTTTTTCTTCAATTTCAATTCATCCTTTGGGAATCAATCTATCTTCTCCTTTAGGCCCTTTCCAGCACAGTTTTTTTTATGAGTTTTATGTGTTTGATCTGCTGGTGTATGATAGTTATATGCCTGGTTATTTATTTATTAATTGACTGCAATTTCTGCACTTTTGCAAAGCACCCTAGGCCTCCAGGAAAGGGCACTGCTAGAAAAAAAACCTACTACTGCTAGAAATAAAACCTACTACTTCTCCCAGAGGCTGGAGAACCTAAGGAACAGCATAGAAGTACAGAAAGTACTCATGAATACTGTATGTACTGCTGTAGCTCAGTATGCATTCCCACTGTGCTGTACTGTGACCTCATACAAATTCCCACTGTGCTATACTGCGACCTCGTACACATTCCTGCTGTGCTATACTGCGACCTCGACACATTCCCGCTGTGCTATACTGCAACCTCATACACATTCCCATTGTGCTATACTGCGACCTCGTACACATTCCCACTGTGCTATACTGCGACCTCATACACATTCCCGCTGTGCTATACTGCGACCTCGTACACATTCCCGCTGTGCTGTGCTGTGACCTCATACACATTCCCACTGTGCTATACTGTGACCTCATACACATTCCCACTGTGCTATACTGCGACCTCATACACATTCCCACTGTACTATACTGCGACCTCATACACATTCCCGCTGTGCTATACTGTGACCTCATACACATTCCCGCTGTGCTATACTGCGACCCCATACACATTCCTGCTGTGCTATACTGTGACCTCATACACATTCCCGCTGTGCTATACTGCGACCTCATATACATTCCCACTGTGCTATATTGTGGGACTGTATCTATATCTGTTTTCTTTGATAGAGCCTATTGTTTACCCAATGAGGAACTTTATTTTGTTTCTTTATAAACTTAAATAAAAATTAACTGAAAAAAACAGTAGGTATGAAAACAATACAGGCCTTCAAGGCACTTTAAGCCTGAAGAAATTTCATATTTCTGTGGAAATCACAGGGCACCATGGGTCGTGGAGTTGCTCAGATTTCGGATGACAAATACAGAATCACTGGATTCCAATCCATTGATTTCAGTATTATGACAAAGAAAAAAATATCCAGGAACCATTTTCTGATGCAGAATCAGAATCAGATTTCACATCTGAATATAGTTCTGTTAAAAAAAAGAAAGAAACTGCCCCTTCTTCATGACCTTATGGAGGTGGTGCCGCTGGGTGCCAGCCGGAGGAATCTCAGGGCTATTGGTGGAGGGGCTTTTGGACAAGCTGGGGACTCAAGGTGATCATTTTTTATGGACTGGCTGCTAGCTGGCATTATCACTGATGGATTAGGACAACAAATGGAACTAGAATGGACAGAGTGGACTGCTAGCTAAACAATCTCTATGCTACCTCAGTCCCAGGGACCCCAGCCAGCTAGTAAGGGGAGGATTTTGGTGAGAGTTACTGGGTTGGAGGAAGTTTTACTTTATGGTTAAAAAGTGTCAGATACAGAATCAGAACTTCAGATTCCACCTGAGATTTCATTACTGTGCCTTAACTGGAGGCAAAACAGAATCAGACTCTGAATTGGAAATTCTGAAAATCTGAGGTACTGGCAGAATAGATTCCATAAAATTCAAGCACCCCTACTGGATAATACTGTGGGTAGGGAACTCCTTAAAATACACATTTTCACATCATACTTATTCATCCCTGCTAATGAAGTGATGGTTACAGGGACATGATGAACTAAGAGTTCCTTACCACCCTCCCGGTAGCTGAACCACCACTCTACAGCTCGACCGCCCTCCACCCCACAAAGCTCTGTGCAACTGGATCAGCCCTAAGTCCAGCATCCCTCTAGCTGACCACTCTCTCAGTAGCCAGAACTGTCCCATCTGACTACCCTCCTGCCACTGCATTCACCTTCCAGGACACTTACCAGGCTTTCCATGCAAACCTCTCTTGGGCCACATTACTGGTGGAACTGCATTTGCTGGTAGTATACATGGTGGGAGTTTCTGGAGACATTGAGGGTGTTGGAGGGGACTAAAGAGGAACTGATGGTGCTAGGAAAACTGTAAGATGAGAGGGCTGGAGAAAGAAGGTGGTGAGGGGAGTTAGTGTTGGGTTGTGGATGGAGGGGTTACTCTGGAGGGAGCCATGGGGGAATGTGAAGGAAGGACGGGTGCAAGACTAAAAAAAATCAGTAACGCTGAGTTCTGAACCTAGTTCTGGGTGCAGCAACCCTTCACAAAGCTAGTGACTCTAATCTCTAGGCTACAGAGCCAGTATGGCTTCCTACAGACACTAGCAACTACATTACTCCTTACCTGTACTCCCTACAGTGCTAAACAACACTATCATCATTCAAACAAACAGGCGCTATTAACACAAGGTCGCCAAAATGACATTCACTATTTTTGAACCGCTCTTGTTCCCACGCTGGTTTGTACTCACTGTTTTCATGGGATACCTGTACCTTTCGCTTTTGCAATGCCCCAAAAGTGTGAATGCTTACCTTCCACTTTGCAGAGCCAAGCTGATAATGCATGCTACCTTTTTTCACTCCATACCACCCCCCAAGGACTTCTCAAAGTATAACCCAGCTTCAATCCAACAGACAGAATATTAAATGTTTACATTGACATAAAACTAAAACAAACCCCTGAGCCACTTAACAAAAAAGAAAACATTGATTTCTATATGCAGTTAGGATGCTGAATATATATATGTATATATATATATATATCATTAGCTCATACCATATTGATATGAAACCTGTACACTTAGACGTGGTTCTGGGCTGGTTATCCAGGGATGTATGCCAGGTTATGCTGAATAATCTCTATACAGAATAACATGCTTAAGAGCACCTAAAAGAAGTTGCCTTCATTTGGCATCTTGTTTACCCCAAGTTCGTAAATATCAGAAATCTAACAACGTTTTTAAGTACAGAATTACTGAAGGATGCAAAAAAAATATATAAGCATTTCATCCGAGTTCATATACAAATTTTCCATCATAGGACCAAGACAGTTTTACCTGGATTTGTTTTATACAAATGGCAAAATACTTCTATATGTTTTAGCATATTGCATTCACCTGATTCACAAAGTGGAGTTAAAACTATTCAACCGGATAAGGCTAAATTAGGTCAGCCAATTTAACTTCCTGATTTTATCATTGCCATAAAAACACTTCTTACACTGATTGTCATGCCTCAGTGCTAACGATTCCAGCCAGTACTCAGCCTTGTCATCATTACGCTTAGTATTACTAATGATGCAGCTCTTTTTCTGAACATTCTCTAATCTTTCTCTTTTACAGGATTTGCCCTGACTATCACATGCAGAAAATATTTGTAGAGCCTAATACACAGATTTTCTAGTTTTTACTCATGTAGGCATTAGGAGAACCCAATGTTTCTCAAAACTTTGAATTTCTGGACCATCCATGGATCATTTGCATTTTCTTTGGATTCCATCTGTTGCTATTGCTTAGTCCTACCAGTTTAATAATTCCCAGTTTATGACATCACAGCCTGTTGCCATGGAAATGACCCTGATGCCACAAGGAGAGGATTTTGATTTCAGTGCAGGAAAAAAAAACAGCAGGGACAGATGAAGTCTAAGGGACAAATGGCATGGTTGTGAGTAAAAGTCTTTAGTAATAAAGCACAGAAAATTCTGAAATTCAAATTTTTGGGAAAGTTATGAGATGTGCGCCCTAGTGATGTCAATGATAATTGTTTTAAAGGAAACTGGCAAACCCCTTTATAAAATGACAAGGAATAATCCCAAACCCGATTGGCAGAGAAACATCACTTGGCTGTGTATTGAAAAGCTAGCAATGGTGGATGCCAGAGAGCCAAACTCTGGCCAAGACATAAATTGCTTGCAGTTTTAAATACAGTTGTTTAATCTGAATGATATCATGACATCTTTCAGATTAAGCAATTGTATTTAAAACTGCAATTTGGTAAAACACACAACAGAATTGGAATTCAGGAGCTGAACAGTTTCAAATCATAGCAGCAGTGATCAGAGAGGAGTGAGTCTCAGATAAGTAGCTTTCAGCGATTTGGGTCTCTATTTCTTTTTACTGAGTTACATTCTCATTAGGTGCTTAAAGCTGTGGCAATGTATTGAAACTGTGTGCTGGGGTTTGGAATCATGGGTGGTGGGAGGATGCTGGCAGAGGGAGGCCTGAGGGTGGTTTGGGGCTGTTTGTAGTTGAGATTGATTGCAGTGAAACAAGTTTCACTGTGATCTGAAACATTAGAAAATCAAGTTGTGTGCAAGTGTGCCAGGGCTGAGCTCCTGGAAGGAGTGAGTTCTTCAGTAGAGGGAGGGAATTGTAGCAAAGGAGTCCAGTGCTATTGGAGGTACACCAGGGCATATAGTTACAGTCAGCCTATAGGGCTCTCCCCTTTCAATTAAAGTCTCATAGTTATAAGCAACCGCTCGTGTGAGTGTCACGAAGCAAGAGTATGGTGTCTACTTAAGTGACATTTGGGGATGTCGTAGGGCATCCACAAGGAGAACCACAGGCCACAGGCCACATTGCCTGACTGAGGCCAGGTAAGGCATACATGTAAACGGTGGAGGGGGCTCACAGCACCTAACAGGACCAGCAGGCCAGTGCTCACTTAAAATACAACACCAAAAGAGAGGACTCCAATGGGACATACAGTAGCTGGCCCCGAGCTAAGTGACACAAACAAGCAGATTAACTGAAAACACCTGTAGCCAATCTTCTGAAATAAGCAAAGATAGGAGATGTTTACCTACTGTAACTTGGATTTCAGTAACTTTTACTTTATTACATGACACATAGTGACCGACAAACCATATAAGGATGTGATTAATGGAAGGCACTACACATTGACTGTGAGCTGAACAATGAAGACAAACACAGGCTATAACAAGTCAATCCAAGATCACTTCAGACTAACAGGGCCCTCCCCAGGATGATGATAATTGCAACCAGGGAAACAGAAATCACAGATCATATAGTCTTCCTTGTTAGAGGAAACCACCCTCTTCAAAATCAGTAGGGGAAGATGCTCACATGCTTCCTCACTGGTACTGTGCAACATGAAATTGTCTCAAGCAGTTTGACCAAATAAGGATGCAACTGACTAGTAGTCCAACCCATGAGAGGCCAGTAAATGGATGCCAAGGTATCAGTGAAATTCAAAAGATTTCTGGAGGGCAATGGGAAAAATCATTGGAGTTTGAAGCAGGGTTGTGAGTACCGGGACACTGGAAAAAATTGTTGGACCATTTGCACGCTCGCTGGATTGGGTTAAGGATGACAAAATTAAGTATTGCAGTTGCTAGCTGTTATGAATTCAGATTATTGTTACCTGACCTAGTTCCCAAAGGTTGCAGTGAGTAAATGTTCTATTTTAATGTACAGATTTAAGTTCTTTACCCTTGTCTAGTTATTACCAAATGCTGCTGACCACAAGAAGCTGCGGGAAAGTGTGGTTTTAAGCACAATAACTGTAACTGGACCTTTTACTTTACAAGCTTGAGAAAATTCTTAGGAGCACTTCATCCTGTATGGGACTTAAGTTAAATATTATTGTGCTTGAACTATGCCTCAGGTTGCATTGTTAACTTTAGGTTGGTTTCATATGTAAGGCATTTAAAAGTTAAAAGTTAAATGAAGAACAAAATCAGTTCTCTGAGATGTGGTTCCTTTGGGGCCATAGATTAATGTCAGTCATCTGTAAATTAAACTGTGAAGGTGGAAAAGAGCGGTTGTTGAGGCCACATTGAATAGTGGTATAGTTAGTGTGTGTACATTTTTGTTCTTCTTGCCACAGGTCATTGGCTCAGCTCAGCATACGAGTTATTTAGTGTAGACACTTAAGTCACTGTACCCCCACAGAAGGTACCTTGGACTGATGGACTAAAAATTCCTGCCACTAACATGCATTTAACATCTTCATTGCTAGATGAATGAATTCTGGATGTCTTTAGTAGCAGTACTGTATGACATGTTATTTTAAAGGGAATAACATTTTAATAAAAAAAAAAAACCATAAAAAGCTAGCGAAGTATGGTCAGATCTTCAAAATTAGGGACTAGTTCATGTATACAGTTTGCCATTTAAAATGTACTGAAAAATATGATTTTATGTAAAAAAAATAATTATATTAAAACATATTTAAAAATCATATAAAGTAATAAATAATATTTTAAATTATTCTAAAAAATTATTTTATGTAAAAAAATATTAAATGTTTCACATTACATATAATGCATAAGAGCAGTGTGCCATTTTATAAGCACAATAAACAACTCCAGGACGTGCATTAAAAGAGTTAAGTGCACTTTCCAGGGTGTAAGGACCCTCTGCCTTTGGCCTCACACATCATGTCCCTAGGGCATTCAATAAAATCCTTTAATGCACATCCTTTTGATGCTTATTGCTTATGTATTTTGAGACACAATTCAACTTACATGTCATTACTTTTCTATAATAACTGGCCATCAGTTTTTTAATGGAGAAGGCCAGTTATCATTTGTCATAATAACCAACCAGTTATTACAGCAAACATACACTCACCGAACAGCAGCTGCTGTATTGAGACACTCTCAAGTGCTGCATTTAGTGAGTCAGTGATTTATGACTGAAAAGGCTGTCACTTTACACAACTGTTTTGGTGCGGACAGCCCAGTGGCGTGGAGGGGTGAGACATCAGTGCCTTACGTCCTGTCACACCAGTGATCCATGTTCGTGGTGCAAACAGGTTGCCAGTGGTCAGTCAGGGAGGGAAAGGATCGAGTACCCAAAGGACAGCTCTCCTCTCTTGTGGAGGGTGGCGTCGCAGCCCCACCGAATGACTGCCCCCAGGTGGAGGTCTGAGGGTAGAACAGGATGGGGGTGCCATTGGAGGGTGAGTGCTGCAGGACTCCACAGCATGCATATTCCTCAATGTATGCACACTGATATGTGGAGCCTCAGCAATGGGGAGGACAAGGGAAAAAATAGAGAAGAACAACCACAGTGGAGGATGAAGATTGATCCCCCACAGGCTCCACACCAGTGGCCAGGCTAACCGGATCCTGTGGCCAGGACAGCTCAAGGTAAGCTCCCAGAGGAACTTGGTGATGGGGCGGAGGGGGAGTCAATCAGATGGGGGCCACAAGGGAGATGAGGAGAACAAAGTATATATAAAAAAACATTTTCTGACAAACTTCATTTATTAATTGATTGCTCTGAATATAAGCCATGGAAAGTGAGAGTCTTATAATTTCAAGGTACCAATCCAACTAACATTACCGGCTGTGGGGGAGAAAAACATTGATGACCATGAATTATATAAAAATAAAACACAGGATGGTGTAATTACTCAAATTTAATACTCACCATTAGTTTGTGATGCGTGAATAAATCCCTCGAGCATCATTATTGAGGTTTATGTAGCATCATGCACTGCAGGTGTGTAGTAAACTTTCATAATGCACACCACCCTATGCCATCCCATATATTATAGGAGCATGGTACCACCCCCTGTAGTCAGGGTTAAGTAGAGTGTTCAGTGTCAAACCCCTAACTTTTTGTTTAACTTATTCTTTATCCTCCTAACTCTGCTGCCCTGATCCCTCTCTCAGAACTCCCCACTGCACCTCTCAGAGTCATCCTTAGTAGGACTGAGGAGTCTGCTCCCTAGAGTGCTGCATGCTCCAAGTACCTTCAGGGCATCAGGATTACCCTCTGGTCAGGGAAGAGGAGGTTTTCCCCAAAATCTCCCCCTCATCCTTAAGGGAGTGCGTGCACTACAGAGTCTGCCCCCAGTTTCTACCTTAGACGTGGTGCCAGGGGTTCATCGCCTAGATCCAGGACAGGGTATTTCCTTGTTCTGTGCCCTCCCCTGCTGACGTCGGCACTCAAGAAGGGCCAATGAGGCCGATGCATGCTGAGACGTGTCTCTGCACAGGGCCCTCGGCCGACATCAGCCCCTCCCTTCCATTGGCTTTACCGACCGCACTGCCAATACCCAGGTTCACCCAGGAGATGGCAGTAATGCGGCAGGGCTAGCTTGCAACCCTCCCTGGAGAGGGAGAGCAGCTGTTGGGTGCTCAATCCCTCTCCCCTCCCCCAGCTGACCCCCAGTGACCCGAGTCCATCATCGAACCAGGGTTGCCAGTGTGGCACAAGGTATGGCATCAAACATCTCAATCCTCAGTGCCACTGGGACTGCCCGTCAAACCCCTAACTTTACACCTTAATAGCTTTGGCAGCATTTGATGAAATTAGTTGCAATTTTGCATGTGTTGTCTAGCAAGCAAGGTCTAGATCTGTAAAAAGTTTTGTTATGGCAGCTTGTGTGGTTTCTGAGATCTGCATACAGTATGTCATTTTCATATAGATGTTTAATTTTTTTGCTATACCTAATATGGGATTTATTTGGCCTCACCTACAGCTTACACAGAATTTATTTTTTTCCCAGAACTTTCAGGGTAGAAGCATGCTGTGGCAAGGTAGTGCCTTTGGAAAGTTTCGTGAAAAAATATTAAATGATTCCAGAGTTAAAAGGATTTAATTTTTGTGTTTTTCTGTTCTGAGTATGCTCAGTAGAGTTTTTGGGATAATGTTCTGATACAACACCAAACATTTCATGTTGCAGGACTGTTTTTGATTTGTGAGGTGTTGTGCTCATGACACCAAAAATTTGTTTCATTTCGTGACAGTAAACTTTTATTACAACAGCAATGATAACACAAAAAGCATGGATCTACCTCATTAGAACATGCTGGTTCAGATTCTGAGGCTTGTTTCAGTCAATCATTATTCTAAATATCTATTGTGTATTTTTCCAGACCAGACCATGTTAATGTCTTTCCCGTTTTTTGACTCGTGACTCGTGACTCATTTTTTTTGTGTCGCACCAGTAAGGGGGTGCAAAACTAAATTTTACTTGTGAAACTATTTTTTAAATTGCAATTAAAAAAAATCTGTTTAAATTGCACAGCATAATTTTTGGTTTTGCAGCAGAAAACTGGTTTCTCAGCATGAAATTTGATTGTGCACCATGATTTTGATTTTGTTTTTATGTATACTGTATCTTGTTGTATGTATTTAATGTATGTTAATCCGGGTCAAGCCTACAAAAGGGACGAGTGGCCAGGTGCTTTTTTACCCAGTCAACAAATTTTAAATAAATAAATACATTTTTCATTCTGCAGCATAAGATTGGTTTCTCAGCATGAAATTTGATTGCACACCATGGGCCCAATTTTAAAACAGCCCTTAGAGAGACACAAGTTGCATAACTCTAGGGCTGCAGCAAACTCCAGCTGTGTCAGGGACTCTGTGTCCAATTTTATAAAAGGGGCATCGATGTGCCAAAGACCCAGGAGCTGCCACAGCCATAGGCTTGTGCCAAACTCATGGCGCACTTGCAGGGAGTGATGCAGGGACCCAGCCCCCCCACTTCTGGCACAACACTAGAGGGTCTGCAAACTTGAGGGGCATGACCCCGCATACCAAGAGGGGTCTGGGACAGAAGAAGCATGGCAGATGCCCCAGAGAACATAGGGGAGAAGGCAGAATAGTAGAGTGGTGATGTGGCACCTGGCGGAGGTGCCATTTCCATTGCCAGACAGCTGATTGGTTTGTAGTCCATGGAGAATTGGCAGGGAGGGAAAGTGACCTGGCCCTAGGTGAGCACAGCCCTGGCACTTGCCCCAAAGGTGACACTATCCCACCCTGTAGGTGGGAGGCAGCCTGCCACAACTCAGGGGAACTTGGTGCCCAGAGAATGTTCCCCTCCACCACTGGCAGCCCTTACCCTACAGTCAATGCTTTCTGCCTACTGGGTTGGGGATCATGACATCTCTGGGGCAGATGCCAGGTCTGTGCCCCCATAAGGCCAGGTCACTTTACCTCACTGCCAACTCTCCATGGACCACAAGCCTATTGACTGCCTGACATTGTGAAATGCACCCCTGCCGAGTGCCACATCACCACCCTGCGATTCCAACATCTCCTCCATGCCCCAAGGGTCAGATTGACACTACGTCCCAGGTATCCAGGGGCAGACTAGATGGACCCTTGGTCTCATTCTGCCATCACTTTCTATGTTTCTAGGGCATCCCCATGCTTTTTCTGCCCCAAGCCCCATCCTGGCAGGTTCCCCCAATTGCCACATTGTCCCACAGTGGTGCAAGGCCTTCAGACCACCTCCTGACTGGTCTAAGCAGATCCCCCTGTTGTGTCCACAATGGGGCTTGCAAAATTCCAAAAAAGGGGATGGTGCAGACCCACCATGGTGAAAGGCCCCTGGCACAATGGTCACTTTTGCTGCAGGGGTGGCGCAGGGCGGCTTGTGCACAAGGCATCCCAATTTTGACACAGCCTACATTTGAAAATCAGGACTGCTGCAAAATTTGATGCAAGGTGCCACTTGCATCAAAGCTGTTTGGTGCAGGAACCTTGCCCTAAAGTTTACCCTTTTAAAATTGGGCCCCATAATTTTTTGTTTCACAGTGGAAAATTGGTTTCTCAGCATGAAATTTGATTGCACATCAGAATTTTTCATTCCACAGCAGAAATTTGGTCCCTGGGCAAGAAATGTGATTGCCCATCAGAACTTTTCATTTCTCAGCAATAAAATTGATTTCTCAGCATGAAATTTGATTGCAGACAATGAGTTTTCATTTCATGGCAAAAACTGGTTGCTCGACTTGAAATTTATGGTACATCATCATTTTTGGTTCTTCGACTTAAATTGGTTTCTCTTCATGAAATTTGATTGCATATATAGTGAAGACAACTTTTCTTTTGGCATGGGGCCCTGCATATCTGCACCTGTAAGTGGCAGAGGGCCCTGTGCATTATGTGACAGATGGACTCTTTCCCCTGTGTGTCTGTATCTGCAGATACATGACAGCACAATAAACATAAAGCCCTTTGTTTCTGCAGCCCATCTGACAGCCCCATGAATTGTTAGTAACCATCGCGACACAGAACTGCAGGGCATGCAAGGACCCTGCACTTCCATAGGCAGATGGATTCTTCCCATTCTTCCCTAGGGCCCTGTGCATCTGCATGTTTTCATGCAGGTCCCAAATGGACCTGCTTGAATGAGGATACAATTCCACCATCTCAAAAAGAAAGGAAATTCTTTGCAGAACTGAATTAAAGCACCAGTTGTGGTTTGTGTTAATGCCAAAACAGTAGGGAAATGTTGCATTAGGGTTTCCAACCCTAACTCTGCTCCCCAAGCAGAAAAATTGCAAGCCCAAATACACAACTACAGACAGCCATCATCAGGTAAGAGAAACAACATATAACTATTTCCAGATGACACAAATGCAGTAGCACTAATGTGCTACCTTCATGGATTTGTATATGTGGCCACACTTGTGTCTGTATGTTGTATGGTATGTTCCCCAGACAGAAGACCCCATGGGGCCTGCACTTCTGCATGCAGAGATACTCATGCATGCTACACAAGGTACCTCACCATATAGCATGATCCGCTACTACATGGTTTTCTATATGCAGCTGCATAACTAAAAACCTGCTATCCCCTCGAAAAATTTCTAGATACTGTATGTTGCTGAAATCATGATACCCACACTGCAACAATATTTCCATCTGTGT
The DNA here is from genome assembly GCA_016271365.2 of Neoceratodus forsteri. Taxonomy (NCBI): domain Eukaryota; kingdom Metazoa; phylum Chordata; order Ceratodontiformes; family Ceratodontidae; genus Neoceratodus; species Neoceratodus forsteri. Next base: position 145,355,626 of record CM028133.1, on the reverse strand, counting down.
AGTGGCAGACCCCACACGTGCCTCACTTTTGCAGCCAGAAGTCGGTGTGTATGTCTCACTGAGGAGCCCCTTCAGGAGTCTGTGCTTCTGCAAGCAGATGTACAGTTGCAATTTTTGTGTCTGACAACCTTCTACCCCTTGAACATTTTCCAGATCCACTGCTGAAACCATGATACCCACATTGCAACAGTACTTCTCTCTGTGTAACAGGGGCCTGCCCATCTGAAGACAGAAACTGGTGCATATGTCTTACAACTGTGGCTGAAGACATACAAGCCACTGAGGTGCCTACACTCCTGCAGACCAAAATACTGTTGCAGTTTTGGTATCATGGATTTTGTGGGTCCCATGCTTCTGCAGCCAGAGGACAGTGTGTATGTCTTACATCTGTGGCTGCAGAAGCACAGGCCCATCAAGTGTGCACATGTGTTACAGTGTGCTTGAGTACCTGAGGCTACAGAAGTGCTTTTCTCTTTTGGGTCTACACTTCGGCAGACAAAAGAACTCTTGCAATTTGGATATCATGGATTTGTATCTGTGGTTCCAGGGGCCTGTGCTTCTGCACCCAGAAGCAGTGTTGTGATTTGAATATCCTGGATTTCTATCTGCAGTGACAAGTAAACGTGTACACCTTGCAGTGTGCATGCTGCTGATACAAATCCACAAAGGCAGCACATTAGTGCTACTGCATTTCTGCCATCTGGAAACAGTTGCATGTTGTTTGTCTTACCTGATGATGGCTGTCAGTGGTAGCTTGTGTGGGTTTGTCATTTTGCTGCTTGGGGGGGGTGGAGAGTTATGATTGGACACCCTAATGCCACATTTCCCTATTTATATAGTGTTAACTTGAACCCTAACTGGTGTATTATTGCAGAATTTGCAAAAAATTATTCTATATATATTTATGCCCCCTCATTTTATATTATGGAAGATATTTGCATGAAAACATTGGACCAGATTTTCAAAGAGCCCTTAGAGTGTCAGAAGTTGTGTTGCTCTAAGGGCTGCGGAAAACTCCAGGTGCGCCAGGGACCCTGCACCTGATTTTAGAAGAAAAAGGGTCCCGAGGCCAAACTCCCTGGGTTTGCTGCAAGTTGACAGCTGCACTGAACAGTTGGCACAGCTGCAGAAATTGCCACAGGCATCTGGCCCCCCACCTGGTGGAACACTAAAGGGGCCAGAATGGGTAGGGGGCACCGACGGTGCTGAACAGGAGGGGGCCAGGGATACAAGGCACACAGGATGTGGCATGGGGGAGTCAGGGAGAAGGATGGGCATTAATGGGAGTGCTGTGGCACTCAGCGGGGTGCATTTGCTATTGTATGTATCTGTGTATTGTACTGTACCTATGAGGTATACTGCATGGGGCATCCAGGGACAGAATGTGCAGCTGCCAGGGCTATGCCCTCCTGCCACCATGTCATGTTCTGTCCCTAGACTCCCCCATACAGTATACTTCATAGGTACAGTACAATATGCATATACATACAATAGCAAACGCACCCCTCCTGGCTCCACAGCACTCCCATTAATGCCAACTGTCTCCTCGACTCACCCTATGCCACCTCCAATGTCCCTCCTGTCCCCAGTATCCCCAATGACAGACCCCATCCAACGTGCCACTTAGACCACCTACTGACTGGTCTAAGTGAGCCCCTTGTTGCAATCATGGTGGGGCTTGCAAAATCCCCAAAAAGGAGATGTTGAGGCCCCACCATAGTGCAATTCCCCTTGTAACCTGGTGCACCGGGTTGTTTGATGCAGCCTTGGCACAAGAGAGCTTTGGTGCAGCTGTGTCAGGATTTAACACAGGCTGCATTAGAAAATTGTGAATAATGCAAGTCACCCCCTTGCATCAGAATCTTTTGATGCAAGTCCTTTGCATCATTCTAGTCCTTTTGAAAATCGGGTCCATTATCTTTGTTCAGCAGATTTCAATCCATCCTTCTGCTTCTCTTCCCCTCTCCACACATTGTAATCATAATTCTTTTTGTGATATCATACTGTAAAACTGTTAATATGCTTGTTTGTTAAATGTCATGCCTTCATGTCACCTCCCACTAATGTGCAAATTAAAGTTCGTGGAGACAGATTTTGTATTTTGACAGCTGTCAACGTCACAGCTGGCATTACATTCAGCTCCCATAGAGCATCAGTAAGTGGTTCAAATGCAAAAGCATGGTGGTTTCAGAGTGTTTTCTTAGTTGCTAGCTAATTCTGTGACAAAGTTCATTCGGACAGATTTGCAGTTTCAATCTAGCAGGGATATCAGAGGCACACGTTGAGTTACTGAATATGTTAGTAAAACCATATCAAGTATGCTAAATCATAAAAACATTCAAGCAATATTTTTTGTTTTCCTTTCTTTGTTTTTGACAACCTTACCAGTTATTGTTGCCAACCTTGTGAAGATATCTGTACTGTTGCAGACTTATCCCGCTCATACCAGATATACCTGTTACTTGCACTTAATAGCAGTTTAATAAAGACTGCTTCATCCAATTTTTTATGAGATTATTTTTTCACACTTTAAACAGAAATGTAAACATAGCAAAAATTTATTATATCAATATTTATTCTGTTCTATAGTAATTTAACACTGTAGAAATTATTGTGATCTCAAGGAGGAGTACAATATCAGCGGAGGAGGGGAGCAAAAGGCTGAGATGCAAAGATGCTGTTTTCATTTACATGTCCTCAGTAATTAAGAATTGAAAGGACATAAATTCAGTGGGTGGGATTTTCAAAAGTCCAGATACACTACTTGCGTCATTTCATCTGATGCAGTTGCCTCACGTTAAATGTGTCGGGATGTTTGTGTTTTACTAATGTATTTATTTAGTGATTGATTTATTTCAGAAGTTTCACCAGGAAAGACATACTGAGTTGGTAACAGTTCATTTCCAGATGGGTGCAGGGAGGATGAGGGACGGGGAGTATACAATACAGGATGTGTAAGGGGAAAACACATAATATAAGGTGCAGAAGTAATAAAAATGAAAGCCAATAAAATAATTACAATAAAAGAAAAGGAACAACACAAAGCAGAGTGCACTCACTGTTTATAGGCATATAATTACTGTGACAAAAATGATGAATAATAATGCAATGTTACGTACACGTGATATATAATAACTGGGTCTTGTTTTTTCCCTAAGGGAAAGCAGGTTATAATTCACTGGGCAAACACGTGCTGGGTTTCCCTTGTTCTCTGCATGCGTTAGCTGCTGCTTTCTCATTTCTTAGAGCCGGACGCCTTCCTTATGCCAGAGACTGACATTGCCGCCACTCGGATTCAGCGGTAAGTCTATTCTAACAAACTCACTGGGCTAAAAATTATTTGAACAATGAAATCTGTTCAAAAATAAATATCACCAGTGGCAAAAAAAAGCAACTTTTTTCAGCAACTGCCACCAACCACACTGAACCCTCCCCGACCAGACCACCGTGGCGCAGGGATGTCTTACTCTTCTATTTTATATAATTGCTGTGATGAAAAAACAATACCCAGCAATTCTATAAAATAAAACATGGGTCTGTGTGTAAAACTCAAATTTTAAACACACTGGTGTTGGATGCTTAATAAACCCCTCGAGCTTCGCTCTCGGGGTTTATGTAGCATCCAACACCTCGGGTGTGTGTAAAATTCTCATTAAGCACACAACCCCATGTATTCTTCTATAGATAATAACTGGGAACAATGCCAGATGGTAGCTGATTAAACCATTAGATTGTTAAGGTGCAAAGGCTATCAACACCAGTGCATTACCCCTTAATTGGCCTCCCTCTAATCTCATGCTATGTCCCCTTATCCTGCTATTTTTCTTATATTGAAACATGTTAGACTCTTTCACCTTTAATGCCCTTAAGATGTTTGAATGTTTCAATCATATCACCTCTCTCCCTCTTTTGCTCTAGGGTATGCATATTGAGCTCCGTTAATCTGTCCTCATATGTTTTCTGATGCAATCCCTGCACCATTTTGGTTGCCCTTCTCTGGACTGCCTCCATTTTGTTAATGTCCTTGTGCAGGTGTAGCCTCCAGTACTGCACACAGTATTCCAGATGGGGCCTAACCAGTGTCTTGTAAAGAGGGATTATTACCTCCCTCTTATGATTTGTGATACCCATACTAATACACCCTAACATCCCTCTAGCCTTACCTACTGCTTTAGTGGTCTGCTTGGATGATTTCAAGTCATCTTTGATGATGATGCCCAAGTCTCTTTCCTCCCTTGTGATTGCCAGCAACTCCCCTTCTAACCTATAGGTGTCTTCAGGGTTTCTCTTCCCTATGTGCATGATCTTGCACTTCTTTGCATTAAACCCCATTTGCCACTCTTCCAACCATTTTGCCAGTTTATCCAGATCTCTTCTCATTCTGCTCACCCCATCTGGATCATCTACTCTGTTGCAAATCTTGGTGTCATCTGCAAAGAGACAAATCTTACCCTTCAGTCCATCTGCAATGTCACTGATGAAGATATTGAAGAGGACTGGCCCCAGGACTGATCCCTGAGGTACTCCACATGTGACCTGCATCTCTTCTGACTGTATACCATTTACCACCACTTTCTGTTTTCTGCCCATCAAATATCTAACTAACAATCTTGAGGAACCAATGCAAAGCAGGTTCCACTTTCTGAGCTTGACCAGTGCAAACAACAAGTTAATCATGAACCTTGTTAAACCCCCCCAAAAAATACAAAACAAAGCTGGAAGTAATGATATAAGGCCTATAAAACTGGTAGAGAAAATCCAAGCTACTGATGCTTTAGGCAAGCTGACACCAGAGCATTTATCTCCACATCTGTATAGCATAATGTCATCTGAGGAAAATGTACCAGTGCCAGACTGCCTCTGGCTCATCATCTCAAATATCACAGTGCTGGTATAAAATCCCCATTTTCAAAAAGGTATCATGTTACCCCACCCAAACCTTTTAGCAAACCAAGGTGAAGAAAATGTGTCTACTGCTGTACAGTGTCAGTGGCTCAGCAGGTAGCACACTCATCTCTGAGGCTGGGAGATCAGCAGGCTGTGGGTTCTATCCCCACAACAAGCACTTAAGTTAATATCCCAATACTGACACTGTGGTGCTGCACTCCTGAGGTGCTGTCTTTCAGATGAGATGTTAAACCAAGGCCCTGTTCTGGTGGTAGTTCAGGTGGATGTTTTAGATTCCATGGCACTTCTCGAAAACAGTAGGGGAATTTTTTTATTATAATTTTCAGCAACAAATAACAATAAACTGTGCTAACTTCGCACAAAATAATATACAAATCATAATTCATAAGTAAAGGGAACTTACATAAGTATTACTTCATTCCCTGACAAATTTTCTTTCAATTAAAATTTTAGAACCCAAAACTGACTAATAACTAAATAAAATAAACAATATTATGACTTCAAAACAAATAATTACAAACAGTATTTCTTCTCCCAAAATAACAGAAAATATAAAAAAATGGTAAGAAAAATCAAAATAGGAATTCCATACATACATTTCCTAGTTACTGTCAACTTTTGAGAGTAACACCCAAAAGATGACTTCAAAAACCCCAACGAACTGGACTCCCTCACCACCCCTAAAAACTGGATAATTTGTATTATTATTCTCAACTGCAACAATCAGTTTTCAACCACTGATAATTCCTACTAGAATTCTAAACAGAACATTAGTCCAAAGAATTCCAAACCAGTATTACCGTCATACATTTTTCTGATGTATTGTCAAAATAAATAATAGAACCTAAAATGCTATCCTAGACCTAAAATGAACTAAAACACCCTATCCTGATGGCATAAGGGACTTTCCAAACAAGGGTAAGCCACACAAATGCACTCTGCAAACATGTAATAAAGTAATCAATTTCATGGTTCAAATAATTCATTAGGGAATATTTTCTTGCAAATCAGTAGGGCTAGAAAGGGCATGTAACTAATCAACTCAGGGAAAGGGGAAAAAACCTGTCTCCCTCTCTTACCTAGAGAGAGACCAGGGAGAATTTAAGGATACGTTCTCCTTTAGCACAAATTCAGGAAAATTTGGAGATATTTCTTAACCCCTAAAACAGTAAGGTGTAAAGGGGATTCCTGCAAAAGTGAGCCAGGTTTACTCCTGAACTTTTCGTGTATAAACTCCATATTTGGAACCATGGTAACAGCTTCCTGTTTTTCAAGTTACATCTGGGGGGGAAGACTTCCAGTTCTGGAGGTGAATCTCCAGAGAATATTTGTGAGATTCCATCTCTATAAAGATTTTTTAATCTTCTTTAAGTAAGGAAAACAGATGTTCTTGGGTTATATGCTGCTGCTGCAAAGAAAATCTGCATCTACTTTGCCATATCCAGTATTTTAAGTATGCAGAGAAAATATTTGTTCTACTAGCATTTAAGGCACCCCAATGATTTGACAGAAGTCCCAAGATGAAGGTGTCGTAGTTTAAGTACTGAAATGGTAAACATGTCCAAGTGTTCTTTATTATTTTCCATAATTTTATCGTATATGGGCATTCAAAAAAAAGATGTGTTATGGTCTCAAGCGTAGTACCGCAACCCAGTCTAGGACAGTAACGTTCAGATATTTCTTTATGCTTTAGATTATTTTTTACATTTAACTTCCCCATGGCACTTAGCCATATAGTATCCCATGTTTTTTGTGGGAGCCGTTTGTCTGATAACATTTGGCAGGTTTGTTGTTTTTCCTGGCTATTTCTTTCTGCAAAAGGTTCAACTTTAAAGTACCGTTCTACGATATTGGAATATACCTGCTTCACAAGCACTGTTTTTGAACTTTCCATATTTTTAATTTGTCTAAACTCTATTTTAAATAAAGTGGAAACTCATATGTGTTTTGGTGTGTTGGTATTCTGTCATTGTCAGCCCATTTAGAAGATATCATGAAGAGTTTTTTATTTAACCAAAATACCCAAGTGAAGTTTTTCTTTTGTAGAAGGAGTACAAAATTTGTATAAAAAAATACTATGAAAAAATACAATTGAGTTGGGCATTCTGAGCCCCCTTCTTTCAATTTAAAATATGTAATTCCCCTTTTAATGAGATTTAGGCAATTCCACCATAAAGCTGAAAAAAAAACAGTCAAAAATGTTGCTCTCAAGTTGCTTGGGTATGGGAAATTATAACTAATGTATAGAAAAAAGGGGATCAGGTGGGAAGTAATCATGTGGATTCACTTAATTTTATGCATTTTCCATTTGTTCCATTGCTGGATCCCATGTTCAGCGGCTTCTATTTTTAATCTCCAATTGTATTTGGCTATATCTCCTGGGCCAAAATAGATACCTAACATTTTATGAGGCTCATACACCATGGAGATTCCTCCAGTTTGGGATTCTGATTCATAGAAGGCACCGAAAAGTAAACAGAAACTTTTAGCAAAATGTATTTCTGTTCCTGTTAATGTAGAAAAGGTATTGAAAATGTGCAAGGCTTGGATTCCAGAGTTTGGATCTTGTACTAATACTAGTAAGTCATTTGCATATGCACAGGTTTTAAGTGGGGGACCATCAGGACTCGTAATGCCTAAAATAGTATCTGAAGAGTTTATTGCTCGAATTACAGGGTCTAATGTAAGTATATATAAAATTGGACTTAAAGGGCAACCTTGACGGACCCCTCGCTTGATCCATCTGCTTTTCCCAAAGTGGTTTCATATCAAGGGGTATATTGACACACTTTCGTAATATCCTTATAAAATGCCAATAAGCTGAGGCAGAATACCATACACACTAAGACAGAGACACAAAAATCATGAGAAATTATGTCAAAGGCCTGAGATTGATCCAAACTTAAAATGTATGTTCCCCTCCCAACATTTTGATTGTGCTCTATTATTTCCTGGAGCAAAATTAAGTTGTCAGAAATTTTACGATGGCGAATTGTGCATGTTTGTGAGGGGTGTATGATATCAACCAATACATTAAGTACTCTATTAGTTAAGATTTTTGCTAAAATTTTTAAGTCCGTGTTCAACAATGTGATAGGCCTCCAGTTTTTTAACAATTTCATATCTCCTTTTTGTGAAGACAAAAGAGAATCCCTCTGTTCATTGTTTTGGGGATTTTGGATAGTTGTAATAATGCATTATATACTTGAATCATTTCTTCTGGGCACTGTAGACATAACCATTTACAAAATTCTGATGGTAAACCATCAATTCATGGGGCAGTATTTGTCTTAAAGGAGTTCATCACAGCTCCTAGTTCTATCTTAGAAATAGATGTTAATGAACTTGCTTGTTGTGTCTGAGATATTTGAGGTAAATTTAGTGATTGAAGCCAGTTCGTAGTGTAATTTGTAATACTGAAGGGCAATTCAAATTTTTTTTGGATGTATTTATCAATTTCTTCCATTATTCTGGCTTTGGTGTCAAGTAACTGTCCAGAAGCTGATTCTAATTGTACAATACGTTTCTTGTGTCATCTGTAGTTGCAGCTTTCATATGGGTTAATTAAGTTGGCTTTTCCCCGGGTGCCAAATTTCTGTTCTGCTTCAAGTGTCTGAAACCTGCCATATTGTAATGACATCAATTCTGCTTTTAATTCCTTTATTTGCTGACCGTAGCTTTTTATGGATTTTATTCTTTCTTGCAAAAATTGTAATTGGCGTTGTAGCACCCTGTATCAGTTTTGCTTTTTGTAATGATATAATCACGCTCTGTTCTTAAACCAGGAAATAACATCTTGTTTTGAGTCTAACCACCAAGATGCATAGTCATCATATAAACAAAAAAACGATCGTCCGGCTGAAATTAGTTCAAGGGCCATATTTTGGTACTCTGTTTGAAAAAGGACTGTATTGAGCTGCCATGACCCCTTTCCATATGAAACCTCTGCAATATTTGAAAGGTGAATACTTATCAGGCAATGATCCAATGAGGCTATAATTTGGGTATTTGAAGACTGCACTCCCACCACAGTAGGTATGAAAAATAGTCTATCCGGGATGATAGTACCCATTTATAAAAGGTGTGTGGTGGTGAAGTATGAAAGGAATGTTGGACATCTTTTAAATTTGTTTGGGCGAGAATATTCTTTAAAGCTATAACATCACAGAAAGTTTTCTCAGTTCTGCCTTCCCTATCTGAGCTTTGTAACCCGCAATTGAAATCCTCTCTAAATACAATAATTTTGTTGTACATAAAAAGGGTTGAATTTATTTCCAAAGCTCGATGTGACTGACTTTGATTTGTGGGGAATAACAATTAATAAGTCTAAAAATAGTTCCTTTAAAAGGATGTTGATCAAAAGAGCTCTGCCTTGGTGTATTTCTATTATTTTTAGTACCTTGATGTCATAGCGAACAAAACAAATAACAATACCACTGCATACAGAGAAACATAAACTCTGGCACACACTCACTCCTTAACAAACGCATTGATTAGCAGGTTGTCTTTATTTATAATTCAGCTGGATTATAAATAAAGACAACCTGCTTTTTAGTCAATGCGTCTGTCTTGGCGTGAGTGTGTGCCAGAGTTTATGTTTCTCTGTATTGACCTAGTACTCTGAGCACCACATACCGAGTAGTGGCTCTGTTTTTTATGTTGTAATACCACTGCATAATTCTGTCCCCAAGGACCAGTAACTAGACCCCAATTTCCAGTCAGATGCTGCTGTAACTGATTCTGATAGCTTGTAAATCCTAGTATCTTGAAAAAACAGTACATCTGTACATCTGTTGGGAGCAAGACAGAGGCAGGAAACTACAAACCTGCCAGTTTGACCTCAGTGGTAGGGAAAATGATGGAATCACTGCTGAAGGAAAGAATTGTTGAGTACCTAAAGGCCATTGGGACACAGGACCTAAGGCAGCATGGATTCATAGCAGGAAGGTCATGTCAGACAAATCTAATTGATTTCTTTGACTGGGTGACCAAAGTAGCAGACCAGGGAGAGGCTGTGAACATGGTCTACCTAGTCTTTAGCAAGGCATTTGACACAGTCCCACACAAAAGATTAATAAACAAATTACCTGCCTGAGAGTGTGTCCCAGGATGGTAGCCTGAGTAAAACACTGGCTGGACAACAGGACACAGCAGGTAATAGTAAACTGAGTCCACAGTGAAGAAAGGAGGGTTACTAGTGGCGTACCACAGGGTTCAGTACTGGGGCCGGTCCTTTTTAATGTCTTTATAAGTGACATTACAGAGGGACTAGAAGGGAAAGTATGTCTCTTTGCAGATGACACAAAGATCTGCAACAGGGATGATATGCAAGGTGGGGTGGAAAGGATAAAAAGGGACTTGGAAATGTTGGAGGAATGGTCAGATGTATGGCAGCTTAGATTCAACACAAAGAAGTGCAAAGTAATGTACCTGGGAAACAAAAACCCAGGAGAAGAGTACACAATGGGGGGTAAGATACTGAAAACAACAACAATGGAAAGGGACCTGGGGTAGTCATATCAGATAACCTAAAGGTGGGCCAGCAATGTGAGAAGGCAGTAAGGAGGGCTAGGGGGATACTGGGATGCATAGGGAGAGGCATCACCAGTAGAAAACAGGAAGTTGTTGGCCCTCTGTACAGACAGTTGGTAAGACCACATCTGGAGTACTGTGTACATTTCTGGAGACCCCATCTCCACAAAGACAGAGACAGGGTGGAGGCTGTCCAGAGGAGGGCAACCAAAATGGTGCCAGGTCTGCACCAGAAGACATATGAAGAAAGACTAAAGGAGCTTAAGATGTATAGCCTCAAGGAAAGGAGGGAGAGGGGGACATGATAGAAACTTTCAAATACCTCAAGGGAATCAACAAAGTCCAAGAGGGTAGCATCTTTCAGAAAAAGAGATGTGCAAGAACAAGGGGGCACAATTTGAAGATAGAGGGAGATGGCTCAGAGGTAATGTGAGGGAAGTATTTTTCACAGAGAGGGTTGTAGATGCATGGAACAGCCTTCCTGAGGAGGACGTAGAGTCAAAAACAGTGGGAGAATTCAAGAATGCATGGGACAGACATAAGGCAGTTCTAGTGGGGGGGTAGGAGGAAGTAGGCTGTTGGTTAACTAGGATCTGCAGCTTATCCGTTAGGTAGGTAGGGAAATGGGCAGACTAGGTGGGCCATGCGGTCCTTATCTGCTGCCAAATTCTATGTTTCTATGTTTCTATCTAACTGACTAGACTCAAACATAGAAAAAGTTGCTTTCCACTTTTTATCAGACCTGACACTGTATGTGTTTAGAGAGGCCCCGCTAAATCTATCATATACACTTAAGGTGGTAGGGTATTTCTTTTGCCTTGGACCTGGTTCCCCACCTTTTCTTTTTTACTGCAGGTTGGGTTTTTGAGAGATCTTCACTTTCTGTAGAAACCTCTAAAATCGAAGATGCATCCGAAATGTCCCCCATTTCAATGTTGCCCCATTGTAAAGGTTCGTATTGGTTTTGGAGTTGTATTTTTCTGATGTCATTTTTTCAGAGTTTGTTTCCCTTTCCCTTGTTTTATCAGGTGGAAGGAGTTGAGATCCAGAGGGGGCATTTTGGAGGCATCCACAAAACTACTACTTTCTTCTGCAGGGGAAGGAGGGTCGGGTATGGAACTAGATCCCGCTAGTACCATGGGAATATGGTTCTGGGTGTGGGTCTTACCTTTTTCATTGGGTTTTGTTCTGCACTGGGACATGTTGTCATGAGAGTATCTGGGTGATGCAGCAGGGGTCTTGTCTTGGGATTGTTGTGGGGGAGTTTGTCTTGGGTTTCAAGTCAGTCTACTGTTGTTATGTATGACCAAGTTGATGTAGAAATCGTGTTCAGCGAAGACTGCATCAGTCATATTTTGGGAGGCCCATGGGCATTTAGTGAAGGTATGACCTTCTGTTTCACATAGGCTTCATTTTGTGGTGAAAGTACAGTGAGCCCCTGGATGACCCAGCATCCCACACATACTGCATCTAATTTTCTTACACCCACTGCTGACATGTCTCATGGAGCAACATTTAAAACATGTTCATGGCATTCCAGGGTAAAACAGAATGCCTTGGTCTCTTCCTAAGAAGAAACTGCTGGTTAAATGTTAGATTCCATTATCTAATAACCTTAGTTGAGCTTTGAAATGCCACCCACCCATCCAAAAACCCTCACCATCTATAATGGGCTCTGGGAGACCTTGAATTTCACATTTTTGCTCTAACCAGTATGTAATGTCTTTCACATTAACCTCCTCATTCCTGAACAATACAGTCACAGTTTTCAAGGTGGGTTTGGATAAGGGAACAGCAAAAAATGGGACCAAATGGTCATGTCTTTCACAGCAGAATACTGTTGCCAAAATTTGTCTAGTAATGCAGCAGAAAGAAAACTTAAATCAAAGCTATGTTCGGCAGGAGCATGTATGAAGGCAAACACTTCCAAAGGTGAGAACTGTAATGATTGTTTAATGAGGAATTTCCCCATGAACATTCTGTCTGGAGGCTCATGCAGGCCACTCATATAACGAATTCAGACTGCGTGCCTGCGCTTAGCATTAACAGGGGGGTCTTGAAATAGACTAGCAAAGCTTGATTTCTGACCTGCCCCTTCTTGGCTCGGGGTGTCTTCCATTGAATTATTATGCAAGTTCTCCTCCATTGCAGCCGTAAAAATTTGACTGTCCAAAATGTCAGCAGCCCCATTTCCAACTCTTTCTTCATTATCCAGAGTGTCTACAAGATGTGATTCTGTTGACTCCTTGATCTGTTCTGCCCAAGTGGAAAGATCCAGGGCATTGACTTTGGTGCCATTTTGGAAGTCCAGTTCAGTTTCAGGTAAATTTTTTGCAACTTCATTTTCTGATGTGTTTGTTCCTGGCAAAGGAATCGTCAGGTCTGGTAGCCATCCACCAGTATCTGTTTGTACCCATCCTGCATTTTGGAGGGCTAGCCTGGGTGACCACTTATCAGCAGGACTCACATTTTCAGATTTGGTAGCCATGGAGGCATTCGGGATTTGGGCGCCAAATTGAAATGCAGAAGATGCTATTTTTTTTCCGGTATCACTTTCAGGGCTAGTACTCAGTCTTTTGCATTTTTTCTTTGCCTCCTCAATCAAATGTCTCTGGTAGTTATATTGTAATTCTGCATTTGTCAGAAGTTCTGCCAAACATTGTTTTTCTGCCAGTAAATTGTCTTGTAAATTCCTCTCAGCGATGTCCAACTCTGATACAGAGGATTGTGTATGAGCAGTCATACACAACAAGAATATTCTTGTATCGAGAGGTTTCCTTGATAACAGATTACCTTGAGAGCACAGCTCGAGAGGTGCTCTGTTACCAAGAGAACCTCGAGGTACAAGAATATCTTTCTTTGTGTATGACTGCTGCTCATACACAATCTTTTATAGTGTATGGGCAGTCACAGCATAGAAAATTAGACAAAACCAGCTAGTGAAGACAATGGAGAATATAAATGTTAACATTTTCTTTTTTTTTAACTGTCAGTGTGCTGCAGATGTTTCAGCAAGTTTAAGTTTAAAAAAAAAACCTACTTCCAGCTTAACTGGATATATGGCAGCATTCCAAGTTGTTCTGCTGTGGTAGTGACATCACTACTACAGCAGAACAACATAATGATGTCACTACTGCAGCAGAACAAGCATATTCCAGGCATGGAATTCCATGCATAACGGCGTTCCACCATACACTATAAGATTTTTTTATCCGGAATCGATGTTTGGTTTCCAGAAAATAACTTGGTGCTTTCTGAAATAATCTCCTGAGCTGGACCTGCAGGATCAGAGATCTGCTCTCCAGCAGGTTCACCAGTCAACTCCCCAACCTGAGAGTCCACCATTGCTGAAGCTGGTCCCCTACTGACAAGAGTGAGGGAATTTTTTATTTAGAAAATAATATAACACAAATGTACACATGAAATTATACATCAAAGACACACTGTCTTTTAGAACCATGAGACATCACTAGAGAACATAAGCTCACTTGACGTATCTTTAAGTGTCAAATGACTGACCAAGATTTCACACCTATTATGCATTCAAGATTTTGAACATCAAAAACAAAACGTTGAAGCACCTTCAAAACATCTTAATTAGTAAACATAAAATCATCTCCACAGACCTATAATGCGTGAATACAGGTGTTGTGAAACAAAAGCAACTGCCTTATGACCATATACAGAAGAATATCCTGCCCCGACGCCCTCCCATACAGGTTTCACTCCCCATCTTCCCCCACTCCTGGGCATAAGGATAACCTCATGTGATCCATAAATTAACTCTCCTCTCTTTTTTCCCTTTATTTAAGAATGCATGAGACCCGTCCAAGTATAAGAACTTTATAGGGACAAGTGTCATCATGAGAATATGCATATATTACCATTAAGCGTAGTTAAGGCCAGGGTCTTCTCATTCAATACCTATAGCTTTAGTAAGACTGAAAGTAATGCCCATTCTCACCTTACATTATTCCATTGTCTCCCCCCCAAAAAAGTTTTCTATTGTTTTTATTTCCCCAAACTTTGTCTCGATAGGCTTATCGCCTCTGCATTTTGTGGAATCGTTACCTGAACTTCTGATACCCTTAGGTTAAACCTTCAAAGAGTAATATAAGCAGGGTTCTCCACCAGTTTGCCACCACTGGGGGTGTAGTGTAGATTTTTTGTGTAGGTATGTTAATGCTACCTCTCATCTGACTTTCTCTGTGAGACCGGCCAGTGATATGAACTTTTGCTGTAGAACAAATTGGCATCTAACTTGCCAGATGCACCATTTTAATACTGCTCACAGAAGTCGCAGTGTGCCTAGGTAAAAAATGTGCCACTCCGGGCTGAGCTTCCCATAGACTAATTCTGTGTAAGTCATGCTAGCAATAATAGGTGCTGCCCAATGTAATGTTAACTTTGCCCAGAACTGGGTTATGTATGGGCAGTCAAAAAATAGGTGGTGCATGGTCTCCACTTGGAGGATGCAAGGGTCCCTTATGCAGATTCATTCCTCCATTACTTTATGAACATGGTTACCTCTGACATTTAATTTGTCAAGGCAACACATCCAATTAGTGTTCCACATTTTCTTTGGGATTCTGGCCTTGGTTAACTGGTCTGTCAGACATTTGGCCTCTATATTCTGAGAGCAACTAAAACAAGGCCCAATTAAAAAAATTGAGTTCAATGGAAGGGTGTATATGGCTTTTCTATTTTGTGTTCAGCACATGTTTATGGTTACTCCCCATTGTTTAATTTTCTTAAAACTTTCTATTAAACATGTGGATGTCCCTTGTGGGATCTGTCTAAATGCACCCCATTTGGAGGCTTCCCATTTATTACAAAAATACTAAGACCTTGTTTTAATGCTTACCACCCATGCCTGTGGGTTCCCTGTTATAATAGGAATTATGTTTTAGAGTGTAAAAAAATTGTGGAAAAATAAAACAAAACTGGATTTACCATATTTAGCCCTCCTTGTTTTATGGGCCAATATGTAACTGATCTCTTGACTGGATTCAGTCTGCACCCCACAATAGCTGAAAGCAAATGTTATATAGTCTGGCCTCCAATGTGAGTGGGAGGGGAAAGACATTGTTTATTGTAAGAAATATGGGTATAATGAAGGTCTTCAATATGTATATTCTTTTCATTCTTATCATTGGATATGCTTTCAATTTGTTTACGTTCTCCTCAGCAAGGTCTAATTTTTCTGTCCAGTTTTTCAATGCCGCCTCGGGACCTCCAAATGATACCTCTAGTAGCTGTAAATCATCAGGCTGAACTTGCATGCCTCACAGTCCCACAAAAGACGGCAACTCTGTGAAGCCTTTGCCTCCCTACACTGGCATTCCCTGGATGGTCACCTTCAGTACCTCTTGCTATGCAATGCTTACAAGCTCTTCTGCTGCAATTCACCAGATAACCTGGACAGTCTCCTGGTTCCCAAGTGCTCAGTGTGAACTCTCTGCACCTCTGGATGAAACCTCCTAGACGAACCCAGGGTTCAGACCACTGCCAAGAAGAAATATTTTGCCACCTCTGCCTCTGTCCTGTGGAACAAGCGTTCCCCTCTTCAGGAAGCCCCTCCTTTGGTACATTCAGGAAGAGCCTCCGTGCTCACTTACTTGAAGCTAGTGTCTGCACCTGTCACTGAGCAGAACTACCCAAACTCAAAGACTGAGCCCTTGCCAGTCAAAGCCTGCACTGTTCTTTTATTCATTACCTGCTCTTCTGATTGCTGTATTGTTACCCTTGCTAATACCTGTTCTCATTTTCTCCCATAACTAACCTGGCATTATGCCAGCACTGTTTTATCATGTATTTAATTTGCTCTCCTGTATCGCAGCACTGTTACCTTGTTATATTAACTTGTACCTTCAATTAATTTGGCCTGAAAAGGGACCTTCGTGGCTCAGTGGGCCTACCCAGTTATCAAAATTGAATAAATAAATAATTTCAGGAACCTGCAAGTGTGGGTGTATTGGTATTGTGGTACCTATACTTTTCTGTCTGTTTATTATGGATCCCAAAACCTGTGAAAAGTCTTGAATAACCTGCAAGGCCTGAGTGCCAGATTGGTGGTCTGCTACCAGCAGATATATGTCATTGGCATACTCTATTGTGCTAGGTATCATTGTGTTAGCTTGGCTAAGCATATGCATGATGCTGTGCTCTGAGTTTAACCTCCTGAGCAGTGGATCTATGGTGAATACATATAATAAAAGGCTCAGGGGGCAACCCTGTCAAACACCTCTTTTGAGTGGCATGTGAGGGCCCATAAGCCCATTAACTGACGGGGTTAGTGACGTATATTTGTATAAAACCTGTATCCACTGGATAAAATCTGACGGAATGCCATAAACTTCTAACACTTTAAATAGGTAGGCATGAGGAACCAAATCAAATGCCTTTGTTTGATCTAGGCTGAGCACATACCCCCAGCTGTGGGACTATCAAAGATTTCTCTGAGTAATCTTAAATTGTCCAACATTGACCTCTGTGGCACTGCACACATTTGTGTTGGATATATTAAAGTACTTGCTGTCTTCGCAAGCCTGTTACAAATTAGTTTGCATAAAATTTTCCAGTCAGAGTTCATCAAGCTGATTGATCTCCAGTTGTTTAGGTTATCTTTCTCATTTTTTTAATGTAGCTAGATCAGTATGCTATCTGCTAGGACTGGCAGAACCGGACCTTGCCCTCAGACCATTTAATTAGAGACAATTGCCAAATAATCTTGTATTAATTCTATATGCTTTTTTATAAAATTCGTTCAGGATCACGTCAGTAACAGGGGACACTCCATTTTTTAGATTCCCTACCACCATGTTTATTTCGGCATCTGTAAATGGCCGTAATAAGTCAAACTTGTTGTCTGTCGTCAGTTGTGAGATATTTTGCTGTCATAAGAAGTCTCCCAGTTTGGTAGAGGGAGGAGCTTGTTGCCCAAATAGAGATTTTGTATGTTGGGTTACTTCGTTCATAATGGCATTCTATGATCCCTATTTTTAAGGTGAGGCATGTACTTTGTCTCTACTCACTGTTTGCAGCTGTCATAAGGATTTACTTCTTGTGCCTCGCCTTTCGTGCTGTACTTTTGTTCCAAAAGGAGGGAGTTTGCTCGCTCATATTGGAAGCAGTAAATTTCTATTTTGATTTGCTCAGTCTGGGAGGAGTAATCTAAACCATATTTGGCTTTAAGGGAGGTTAATTTTTGGAGCTGCCTATATTTTTCAGAATATTAAATGTATTTATCTTTATGTTTCTTTTTTGCCATGGATTTACAATCATTTTAATTTCTACTTTAGTTTACTGCCAGCAAAAGGGAGAGTTATCATAGAGGTCAAATACGGATATTTTATCTCTTTTTTATTTACTATGCTTTTCTGGGCCGAGGTCTGTTAATACTCTGCCCTAGTCATGGGCCCCCATACCTCCACCTCCGATCACTGCCAGCGCTCCCCATTCACCCCTGACTTACCCCCCAGAGGGCGGGGTTGCGGCGACTTCCCCAAGGTCGATGCAAAACTAGTATCTAATTGGGGAGCTGGCATCAGAGGCTAGTGGAGACCCCAGGGGGAGGGCATCACGGAGATGGACCGAGCCCCGTATTTTCTTCCCCTTTTGAGCGAGGGGCAGGGACGTGCAATGATGACCAGCGTCCACCCCACCCACTGAAGATCCAGACGTCGGTGTTGCTAGCAGCTGCCCCAGCCTCCACTGGGTGTCGCTAGACACTGAACATTCGCCCCCTCCCTCCCCCCGGAGAAGGAGAGCCATCTAGAGACACTCTATCCTTCTCCCTGCGGCTGGCGTTCCGGCGACCTGAGTCCGTTGCCAAACCTGGGTTGCCGGCATTACATGTGGAAATCTAACCGCTGCGCCGGTGGGCCAACACAATATTTTATCTTTTATTACTTCTTGTAATTCTTGCCCTCATTATTTTCCTCTAACATTGTGGTGGTCATTTGCCAGTGATTATGTGATCCAGGTTTATTTTTAAGGAGACCTAAGTGTCTTGTTAGTAAACTGCTGTCAGGTGTTTCTATGGGTGCCACGTTACACTGATTACAAGGAATCCATTCTGAAATAAAGAAATGATCAATCCGTGAGGATAATCTACCTGTATGATATGTGTGTTTGGGGGGTTGTGGCCCAACAGAAGCCCCGTCCACCTGTCTAGCAGTAGTACGCATTGTTTTAAGGTAATTTGAGTTGCAATATATTTTTTGGGTTGTACCCGTTTAGTCTGATAGGGATAAAATGCAATTAAAATCCCCTCCAAAAATGACTGATTTCATTGAATGAACATATGGTTGGATGGCTTTCATAACCTCAGTCCATTTTGTTTTGGTTTGAAGGTTATAAATGTTACTCATTCTCCATTCCTGGTTCTGAATGATGATGTCCAGTATAAGGACTCTGCCTTGAATTAAGTCAATTAGCCTAGTTACTGTTACCCCCAGTATATTAAAAAGTATTCCTACCACTGAACATGCTTCTTCCCCTAAGGACCATTAGGACATTCCCCCTGCCATTCCCATGTAGCCTGATTGGTTTCCCTAATTGAATGTATTCTAGTGTCCTGTAAGAAAAAGATTTGCACATTAGAGTCTATTAGAATAGAAAATGTGGTGAGTCTTTTCTTAGGATTTTTAATGCTGTTCATGTTCAGTGATCCATATGCAGGGTTGTAGGGCATTATTAGCTGTTAGTTAAGGAAGCCTCCTCATGACTTTTTTGCTTTTCCTGGTGATCTCTGCTTACACCTTTTTTTACTGGACATGCTTGAGTCACTGGACACCTGCTCAGTGTCTGTCATAAATTTGGGCTGAGAAGAAGCCACAGAGAAGGCATCTGAATCATCTTCTGTATCAGCCCACTGCTTCCTTTTTGAGAGGAGTGCGTATCTACTCCTTGTAGGTAACACTTCCACGGACTAAGGCTTCACAGCAGTAGCTCCTCTTGATGCTCTACTGCTGGTGACTCATCTCTGTCCCATGTGTGACAAAGTGGTTTCTTCTGGGGAGGCATTTGTTTGGAATGTCCAGGTTCTAGAACCGCAGAAGGTGCCACAAGCTGTGATAAGGGGGTTGCCACCCCCAATGCTCCTCCTGACTGTTTAGAGGTAGTGGGGGGTATGTCTGTCCTGACTGGGTTTTCCAAGGTGAGTTGGTCTCCCTCAGGAGCCTGATTCGTGGCAGCGCAGGCTCACTTTCCTGTGCTACTGGTGTAGGGGTTTTGGAGTTGTTTAACAAACTGCTAATACTCTCCAGACTGGGTTTGATAAGTTATCTGGAACCCAGCCCTAGAAACAGTTTCACCTTGTTCTTCTTCTGTGGTCACTGGGTTATTATGGGATGCCCAAGAGCAAGTATTAAATAAGTGAGGGGGTCATCGCACAGATTGCAGTATATTGGCTTCTGACAATTTTTGCTCTTGTGGCCAGTGCAAAGGGAACACTGAAGTTTATCACATGCACTGCTTAAGTGTATTTGGGCTCCACATCTAAAGCAGGATTTCGGTTGCCCTTCATAGAATACGAAGCCCCAGTCTCTTCCAAGGTAGAAACAGCTTTGTAGGTGTTGAATGACTCCATTCATCTGAGGCAACCTTACTTGGATTCTTCACCCCCCTGACCATAACTGTTCAGAGTCTATAATGGGCTCTGGCATGCCAAGGACAGGGCATTTTGATTTTAACCATCTTATGATGTCGGCCACCGCCACTTCTTCATTTTTAAATAAGACTGTGATTGTTCTTACTGCAGGTTTTGTGAGTGGAATAGCCAGAAAGGGAGACCATGTTGGAGTGTACTTCACTTGTTGATATCAATGCCAAAAGGTTTCCAGGCCAGCAGCTGTTTTAAAACTGAGATCGAAATTGGGGTCTCCTGATGTGTGCATTAAGGCATATATTTCAGTTGGCTAATTCAAATTGCATTCCTTCTTTTGGCCTGTTCAGGGGGTGAGTGGAATAAACCAGCATAAGTCCCAGTATTGGGCCGAGCCTTCTGTCTCTCTCTTGGACCCTCTTCGCGATCCGGGTCAATTTGGGGGTTGTCAGCTGGGATAGGAGAGGGAACTTGCTTCATTCCCGGACGGGAGGGTTCTCCTTCCTGCTGCCCCCTCCTTTCCATCTGTCTTGTGTTGGTATCCCTTGTGCTTCATGTGTCCCATGAATAAAAAGCTGGCCCCCATGTTAGGGGCCCCATTATTATGCAATGTTGGAAAAGACAGTAGCGGGTTCTGAGTCTAATGTAGAGATGAGTGGATCTCCAAGGGATCATCCATATTCACTAGGTTGTCCTCAAATTCTGGGGCTGTATGGGCCAGAGAGGTCCAAATCTGATCTTTATTTTTAATCCATCCTGCATCCCATAAAACCTCTGTGATTGTAGCTCCCATTACTGAATGCTTGTCATCATAATTAGGGGTTGTGGGAGAGGTTATTGCATCTTCTGCAAGAGCACTGCCGTTCTGACCCTCTTCGGGACCCCCTTCCCCATTGTAACACCCGGTACATCGTTAAGGAATACAAGTTTATCAGTCCATGCTGTATGCACTACTTTATCACTTGTCTCATTTCCCTGTTCCTCCATAGATGGTGGCTCATCATGCAGTTTCCGGGAATCAGTAATAAAGTTGTCAGTACCTGTGCAGCCAGGACCTGGCTGCAATGCTGCTGTTGTTCATATGGATGGATTTTGTAGGAGGCCCGTCTGACGTTCCCCTTCCCCTCGTGCCGCACCATCCGGTAGTGTCTGTGTAGTCTTTAGGTGGTTCGTATTATCACTGACCTGGTCCTTGGAGGAGCCCTGGTCCATACAGGCTCCGTACAGGGCCTCTTTCTCTTTACTAGGGTGTTGCAGCAAACCGGGTCCTTTCATGGGATTTTTCCTGGGCTCCCCGTGCTTTTCTTTTGGATTCCTTTTCAGCAACTTTAGGCACATGCTCTGACTTGCATCTAATCTGCCAGTTGTAATGTTTATAAGTGTTTCTTTACATGTCACAACAGATGGATCAGAAGTGATTGTTTCAGGTGGGGCCACCGGACCCTTTGATCCTGCTGCATCACCGGAGAGCTGATTCTCACAGACAAGCAGCTGAGGTAATTTACAGGAGGATCCATGGCTTTTAAAGCTGCTATTTTTGCTTGCAGGTCTTTCTGTGGTTTTTTCAACTGAAATCCCTCCTCTTCTAGTTGGGACAAGGTATTACCTGGTTGCAGCAAGGGAGTTACCTCAGTGTCTCGTTCAGTAGTGTCGTCTGTGAGTTCCACAATGTTAGAGCTGGAAGTGTCCATAGCCGCCACTGTAATTCTAGTTCAGTATCTGTATTCCTTCTTTTCTCCACGTAGTTTCTACCTTCAGCAGCCTCTTGCAAAATCAAGGTAGGGGAGGAGGCCTACTCCCCTACCACCAACACAACCTTCCTTTCAGAGACAACACCTGAAGTAGCCATCTTGGAAGATGGCCAGCAATTCCCCCAGAGGCAAGTAGGGGAATTTCCCCAGTGTCCTGGCCAAATTTCCCCCATTCACTAAAAATACCACCAACAGCTTAATCTGGTTCAAGGTCAGCTGGCACTCATTTGTAGCCCCCTTCCCTGGTTCATGCCTGAAAATAGGCAGAATTTGTCTAGTGCACTTACGTGGTCAACAAAAACTAAATAAATAAAAATAAATAAATTGATCAATATTCAGTCAAATTTCTAATCATATTACAAAATTTTCTATGGGGTGTCTCTGCTGTGTGTGAGATGCAGTAGCAGAAAAAACATGATCCAATGCACTCTCCATGCTGCTCTAAAGAACCTACCTATCACCCATTTTATAAATGCAACAAGACAGGACAAGGTGTCCCATGTGCTGAGATAACCACCCTTCCAGGGGATGTAAGGCCCTCTGCCTTCAGCTCTGGATTTTACAAATCCCCTAGGCAGCCAGTTGACCAGTTATCTCTGCATAAGGCCCACCACCATTCTGTCATGTATTACTGCATGCTGAATCATGAAAGACCCATTCCACACCAACTCACCAAAACTTTTCCCCCTTATTTCATAACTTCTGAATTTTCTCCCACCACCTGATGTTTTAGACAGGATAAAAAATCCAAAGTCAGGTGCACCACTTCCTATACTTTATTGTATGCTTGAGTGGTTTATAATGAGTTAATAGCACCCTGTGGTATTTCATATGTACAAGGCAATCACACTCCTCTCTTAAGGTT
Source organism: Neoceratodus forsteri (assembly GCA_016271365.2). Classification (NCBI taxonomy): domain Eukaryota; kingdom Metazoa; phylum Chordata; order Ceratodontiformes; family Ceratodontidae; genus Neoceratodus; species Neoceratodus forsteri. The sequence goes on along the minus strand of CM028133.1, from coordinate 145,332,963 downwards.
CGGGCAGCAGCCAGAATCGGTCTACTACACTTCGCGTTCCTCTCACCCAGACCTTATGATCGGCGTCTCTTCTACCATAAGAGACACTCCATGGAGGCCCCAGTATTTACAGTATCCAGACCATCATGTTTTGCAATTTCAGTTTTGCAACTCATTTTAAACTGATTTTTAAGCAGCAATGCAATGAAGGGAGGGGCCAGCCAGCAAGATAGTACAATTTTTTTTGTAACTGGGTAAGGTCCACTAGACACATGTGCCTATTTTCAGAGGCTGCCTGGGAGCTCTGGGTAGGTTAAGTGACATGCTCAGTCACACAGTAGGCAAGTGGAGGTTGTGGTAATCAAACCCAGCTGAGCTGAATTTACCAAGCTCATTCAGAGCTCTGTTACTCTAACCTCTCGGCTAGGCTATACTGCCACATTGTAAAAATCTAAATATGGTAAGCTACTAAAGAATAAACAAACATTTAAAAAAAAAATACAATTAGTCATGCTGAACTCAAGTTTATATCCTGCTTTTAGCAAAATGCTACCAACAAAAAACTTTATTCTTACGGGGAAAAAAACTGAATCTAGAACCCAAAGCAGCACCAAGGCGCATGATGTCATATTCCAGTCAGATAGTACTGAAACTATGTTCTCTTAATTAACAGCACCGGTGACCTTCCTCCTCCTAAATAATGAATCTTCTCCTGTGTGTTGTCAGACAAGAGGGAGTGCCTGGTTTATACCTGTTATTAGTGCCAGCTAGAGAACAGGCCTTAACCTACTAATGTCTTGCTTCTCACTGCAGTGAGAGTCTTGCATCAATCCCTTTCTCAAAAGTCTCTTTCTAAGGTGTGAAGGGGTAACATGTGAGTTCCCAGTGAAGGAACAGCTGCCAGGGCTATGGCCCTGCCCTGCTGAAGAGATTTATTTTTCATAGCTACCAGGGCTCCTTAAAAAGCTACCAGTACTGAACCTCGGAAGGCCCCTGTGTAATTCCAACAGTGTGTGTACAAGGGGGACAGTCCAAGGCAAAACATCAGAAACCGTGAAAGAGATGGCCAGTCTGACTAGAGTGGACTTGAAAGCGGTGCTGTAGACAACATCGCCATAGTCGAAGATAGGAGAATCATCATCATGACTAGTTCATGGCAGGCAGGGAGAGGGATACTGGCATTATTTCTGTAGAGCATAGGATGGCATCAATGTATGCTGAGAAGTCAAGGTGCACAAGGTACTTAAAGAAAGAGGTCTCCTCAATTGCAGTACCTTCAAGGGTGTTAAAGAGAAGGGGAGAGAGCCTGACGAGCCTCTGTCATTGAGGGACAGAAGGTTAGAACAGAACCAGCATTGAACCCTGTCAAAATCCTGTAGGAGCAGGACAGTAAGGTCAGCAGCAGAGGAGCCAGAGGCAAACAGCACAGTGTTATCTGTGTACATGTGGATGGATGCAGAGGAACAGGTGGAAAAGAGGTCATTGAGGAAGATGGAGAAGAGTATGGGGCCCAGGAAAGAACCTTGGGGACTCCTGAGTGGCTAGGAAGTAAGTGGGTTGGAGGATGTCTCCAATACAGACAGCTTGCAACCTTGCCCTCTATGTAGTAGCAGAACCAGCTGATTGAGGAGGCAGAGATCACCACTGCCTTAAGCTTGTCCAGGAGAAGGGGGTGTGACACTGTGTCGAAGGCTTTGGCCAAGTCAATAAAGATGGCAGAAAATAATCTGGCCCTGGTCCATCTATACCAGACAGGATGGAACCAGTGAGTCAGATAAGGGAGGCAGATGTGGAGTGGGACTTCCTGAAGTCAGACTGGAAAGTGGTGAAAAAGGAGGAGGAGTCGAGGAAAGGGGTGAGCTATCAGGGGACAAGATGTTCCTGGAGCTTGACCACGGTGGTGAGGAGAGAAATAGGATGAAAGTTTTCAGGACAGGAAGGATCACCCCCTTCACAAGCATCCTGGTGCATTTATGACACTTTACCTGATTCATGGTAAAAAAAATTTTCATGCATAATGTTTGGAGCACAATTGGAGGTAATTGTATCTAAAAGTTAGACCACCTTTCTGCTGGTTCAACAGTCTGGGAGGATTTAGCGCACCTGCTTCAAGAAAGCTGACACTATTCTTTGGAAATTCATTCCAAAAAAGTATTCACTGATTGTTTAATTGATTGATTTAGAAATTAGTAACCAGGAAAACCATACTAATCTGAGGCTGATTTCCATGGGTGACATGGGGGTGGGGGAAGGACTCATTTCCAGGGCAGACATGGAGGTGGGGGATATACAACAGGAGTGGCAATACACAAAGAAAACATTAAAACACCAGCAGTACAACCCTAAAACATGAAAGGGTGGTGCAGCTAAAATGACTCAGTGACAGCAAGCAGAAGAGGCAGTTATGATAGACCAAAGATTCAACTTAATAAATAACCAGCAAAGAGTAGTACGAATAAAAGAAGTATAAATATAAACTTGTGGTAACCGTGGTGTTAACATCAGTTCATTTGTTCTTTAGGTGAGAGGTAAGCAAAAGTAAAAGTTAAGAGCAGGAGCAGACTGGGAAGTAATTTACATTGAGGTGCAGTCTGAGAGAGGGGTAGGAGAGGGAGTGGTGGATGGTTTCAGGAACAGTGTTCCATTAGGAGGCCAGACGCCACAATGAAATATTAGCTGAAGTGCATCTAAATGTTATATTTTATAATGTTTTCTTGGATACTAGAAGCATGCTTTAAAGGAGATCAACATGTAACTAGAGTTGTGCTGGATGTGGCATTCCAACAGAAGAAACTCCTGCAAAATGGTGATCACACTTCCAACGTACTTTTCAGAATTTCTTTTTGAATTCCACAGAATTCCAAAAAGCAGGTGTGTGTAAACAGCAGATTGCCTTTCCCCAGATTACAAAAACCTCAGAATAAGTTTCTGTGGACTGCAGAAAAGAAATCCATTTAAACTGCAGATTACTAACTTGAGAAAAAATTCCACTTTCAAAATATTGGAATTCCACTAAATGACAGAATTCCACAGAATGAGAAGGACTTTTCCAAAATACAGAGGAATTTCATTTCAGTGGAATCTGAAAATTCTGTGCAGCCCTATATTTAACCTATATGTCAGTATTTGACTTTCAAATACTGGTTAGAGGTCTGTTATTAGTCCACCTTTATTGGCCTTTTAGTAAATTTGATGAGTGTTTTTTACTTTTACTAGGCGCTAAAGGTCATTTTGTTACTGTGTGACTAGTTTGTGTTCTTGGTAAACTCACAGATTGCTGGCCCAGTGCATCCATGTCTTAATACAGAACTATGGGATTAAAAGTAGAGATGTGTAGAAGTTCAACTTTGCCAGCAAAGTTGCCTCTAAAAAGCTGAAATTTGCCTTTGTGAAGTTTCACAAAGTTTCCATTGCCCTCAGCAACTTCGTCCTTGCCAAAATTCACAATGTTTCACCAAGAAAGGTGATCTGGCTACTTTGCATGTTAATTTCAGCCACTTTGTGGTCCAATTTTGCCCATTTCACCTTTAATCTGCACTTTGGGAAGTACGATCTTCAGAAATTTGCACTTTGCAAATTTTAGGAACTTCACAAATTACTTTGCAGAGTGAATTTTGGCAACTTTGCCCATCTCTAGTTAAAAGGAACATAAACTACATTACATTGCAGAGTTTTAAAATGGTACTTACCAGCCATGTAAAATCAAAAGCCCCACTGCGTTTACTAATAGATCAGTGAAGAAAGAGCAACACTAGAACTGGAACAGTATCAAACACCTTCTACAGGCAAAAATTGCTTATGCGTCCAGTACAGTTCTCCTTTAAACTAAAATCTTTCATTTGTTTGTTTTCAAATCATGTTTTATAGTTTGCATTCTAATTGTTGTATTGTACAGGATGAATGCAGCTATGACAATAATCCCTTGGAATACGTGCCAGTTAATCATAATACTCCATTTCCAGCCACTGCATTCTTTGTTCCATCAAGGTGTTTACACTCATTGAAAACCTGGCCCCCTTCTGCCACCGTCCACCCAGCCCTGTCATCCACTAATTCAGGGACTTACCATTGAAGCATTGGTCCCCCCTTGGATCCCCCCATGGTGGGGCCAAAGAAGGAGAGGCATCCTTCCCCCCCAGAGATTTTAATGCAGAAGCAGCAGTCCTCAGAGGCCTGTCAGTGGTGCATGACTGGTGGTGTCATCCTTCTAGTATTATTTTCCTCCCTGCTTTTCTCCCTTCATCCAGCGACATGCAGTGTCATCAGCACACATGCATGTAAAGGCATGCACACATTTTTATGTCCTGCCACTGGTCGCCTCTTCGTATTGCACATGCTAAACTACCACGGAGCCTCCCCTTAGTGACAGCCTATGAGCACTGTGACCAACCCCCTCACTAGGAAAGGAAAGTGGTCCATTCAACTTTTCACCCTCTCCCCGAGCTGACCCCCAAGTGACCCAAGTCTACTGCCAAACCCGGGTAACCAGTGTGGCAGGCAGTAGCAGTACTGCTGAGCCACTGGGCCAGAAAACCATTGCTTTCTAATGTGTTATTTCCCAGCTTCATACTGGCCATCTCCTTGGCCATCATGGTGCAACTGGAGGCAGCATTTTTCACAGTCAGACAAACATCACAACTGCTTGCCTGGTGCTCATCTGTTTTTCCAGCCCATGCTGCTGGAGAAAAACATAGTGGGCAGGACGTTTAATAGGATCCATCTGAGATTCCACTGCTACTGTTTTCATAAGGAAAATCCATCCAGTCTATTGGATCAGCTTTTAGAGGCAAGGGTCCAACTACTGTATGTCTGAATTTTGCATTAAAAAAGACACAACTGTGGCAAAAAAAAAGATGTAAATCACAACTACATAATTTTTTTTCTTACCGCAAATCATGACTTTGTGCTGCAAATTAATGCATCTTTTGAAAATAGCAGCAGGGCTGCAAAAATGCAGTCAGGCGGATGCAGATGCAGTCATCACTTGTGTTTGTGTCTCCATCTGACCCTTAGTAAATCCTACCAAGCATATCCCTGGAATCGCCACAAGGTTAGTTAACTACTCTGTGGGTTTTAGCATCTAAGCTATAAGAAAAAATAATTTTAACCAGACAAAAAAATCTTCTTCTTAAGGAGTTAAGGTCTGATGGTCAGTGGGTTACCATGAGGTAATTTCTTCTACCCCCAAAGTGCCCTTTGGTTTATGTGAATTTTAGTGAGAGTGGAATTACCTGTTAGCAGCCGCCGTCCCCCACCCCTAGTTGCCTTATCATTATTATGAACTGTGGTAAGGCAACTCAGCTGTATTTTTGTTTTAAAATGTAAAAAGTAACTTTGGCTCCAGTGTATGCACTCATAAATAAAGCAATCGCAAGACGCACAAGACCTGTATGAATACCATGTGTTGGTGACACACAGGGGTGAATCTTGAATTTTATCAAGTAGGCAGCAGTTTTGTCAAGGGGATAGCACGTTCCCTGGAAAGTGTAAAATGTTCCCTCTCAGAGCTCAAGTTTGGCTAAAACAGCTTTTGTTTGCTGGTCCAAGGGGGCAGCAGTTACTGCGTCACTACACAGCTGGATCTGTTAGTGGTGACATGGGTCAGGGGGCTGGATTTCAGTTTGGGTTTCAGATTACAATTTATTATCCCACCTTCCATAACAAAAGTGATTCAGGTTCCCTGCAATTTTGTCACATGAAGGTATGCATGCTTGTATAGTCGATCAGTTTGTATTGCCCCCATGCAGTATGAAGTAGGGCTAAGTGGTTTGGAGTTGACGCAGTCTGAGCCACTCTAAAAATGTAATGGCAAGTCTAAAATGAAGCCCAAAACTGAGCAAGCTGCAAAAGGCTCAGTTTTACTGTGATTTCTTTCAGGGTGCCATTTATTCTCTTTCTGATTAATCTCCTGACTGAGCTGCATGAAGAGGAAGCCAGTAAGGGGGGGAAGGTTAAGGAAAAAACATGCGGTTAGGTTCTGCTTTGCACAAAATACTGTGATTAGCTCTCTTCTCATGGTATTTCTTACTGTCTCACTGCTGTGTATAGTCAAACGATTACTTACTTGGCATGTGGTGGCCAGAGAGGAAGAATGTGCAGGGTGTAATGCTACTCAGGTAGTGCTCCAAGGGATCCAAGCACCCTTTGACAAATAGTCCCTCTATCCAGTTCCATGTCATAATAGCGATCGCAAAATAGCGATTGCTAATATAGTGAGTGTATATTGCCAAAAGCAAATCAGCAATATGCAATACCAGCGACAATATCACAGCAACAACAGAAAGTGTTTTGTGGGGGGCTGTGTCCCCTGCACCCCCTTGGGACTTTGCCCCCCTCACCCCACAGACTATAGATTACGAACTCCAGGGGGGGATGCATGTCAGGGAGGGGGTGACACTCCAGTTGCAGTACAAAAAAATAAAGGCAGCTGCAGGCAGTGGCAAAATATTGTCTCCCAGTCCCCAGCCCTGAACCTAGTACCTGCAGCGCCAGAGCTAGCCACCCTCACCACCACACCACACAGCTGGCTTGGCTGCAGCAGGCTCATCAATCACCTACAAACCCCTTCCCTATACTTCCCTTCCTTATTTATCCCCCCTTCGGTAGCCCTTCCTGGCACTTAGAATCACTGCCCTTATAGGTAAGCCCATAGGGATAGTGCTGAATATGAGTCGCCGTTTTGACGATCGCTCATATTCAGTTGTTATACTCACTGGATACCCCGTTATCCAACCTCTAAATCTGACTCACATCTGACCAAGCCTGAACTTCAGATTCCCAATCAGATTTTGAGGATCTGAGGTCTGAAGGGATCAGATGTCAGGATCCAGGAGCTGGATTTTTGGACCAACTCTCAGACACTTGTGATCTGACTGATGGATCCCTGATTTGAATGTTGGATCCCTCGGATCCAAATGGATCATATGGCTCTATTTGGATCCATTTGTGGCATCCAAGGGGATCATATCCATGGTCAAATATGGTAAATATCCAATCGCATCTAACAAAAATGGTGGTATTTGCTGGTATTTGACCTTGGAGGATAAGATCCAAGCACCACGAGCAGGGCCGCTGTTGCTCTGTGATTATGGTCATGAATTCCATCCTCATCAGAAAGCCCAGTAAATCAACATAGAAACTATTTCTTACTAAAAAAGAGTTATTCTGTACAACAGGGTCAGGGATAGAAAAAAGAGGAACAGGAAGAAAAAAGAAACAGCAAGGTGACACTGAGTCTTGGGGTGACTGTGGTCAGACTGTCATATGCTACCACAGACCCAACATGCCTCAACTCTTAAAGCGACTATTTGGGGGTAAATAAAAAAGCATATTTATTTCATTTAAAAAAGCTCTAATTTTGAAATAAAAAAGCTTTTTTTTTCAGAAAGTTAGGTGTTTGAAGATAGAGGGGAAGGGTGGTGCTACAGCAGAGCACAGCTCATAATGGAAACTGTGTGCTCTGTGCCAGACAGAGACTGTGTGCCAGGCAGAGAAATTAACATTATACTAACTACAATATAAAATACAAGTAAGAGCACCCTGGTCTAGGCTATTAAGCTTTGTAATATGAATGGGCTATGTGCTTTTTTTTTTACATTTTTAAAAGTAAAAAACACAAGGAAAAATTACTAGCACATACATTTGGGCAATAGCTGGTAAGCTCTATCAGCTGGTGACAGAAGCTCTGTCTGCCGGAGGACTTTTTGTTTTGTAAGTTTGCTTATGCACATGCGCAAAGCAAATATTGGGGGATCTCTCAGTCAGAGTAGAGGCAGAGGAGGTGTCTGCTGTACCAGGTAATGCAGCTGACCCTGCAGGAGGTGTGCGTGTGACCACCAAATCCTGACAAAGCTGCTGCTGACTCTGCTGAGCTCGCTGATGAAAGAATCCAGCCGCATCTATTACAATGTGGCTGCATCCTTTCATATGAGCCATCAGCCATTCAGCCAGTGTATCCCACCCCCAGCACGACCTAGTATCCACAATGTCCAGTGGTCAGGTGGCCAATCCCACTGTTGGAAAACACAGCCCCCCAAACTTAGTCCAGCAGTTAGGTGCCCAACCCTGCTACTGGAGAAGACAAAACAACTACCCTCCCCCAAGTAACTCTGGCTGTTGGATGTGCAACCTCACCGCTGGCAAGAGAACAACCCCAGTTGGGTGCCCAACTCAACCACTGCACAAACAACAACCCCCAACTAACTCTGGTGATCAGGTGCCCAACCTCACTGTCAGAACAAACAACAACAGCCCCTCCAACTAACTCTGGTGGTCTGGAGCTCAACCCCACCAATGATAATGAGAACAACCCCCATATCTCACTCCAGCAGTTGGGTGGCCATTCCCAAGACTGAAACAAACAACAGCAACACCCCCCAACTTACTACAGTGGTTGGGTGTCCAACCCTGCCACTGTAAAAAGCAACACCCCCACCCAGTCCCAAAGAAACTCTGTCAGTCAGATGTCCAATCCCGCTGCTAGAGAATGGTCACCCCACCAACAGCAGCACTGGGAAGATCCACCACTGGTGCCACCAAACAACAAGCCCACACCCAATCCTCAGTGTCAGGATCTTCCCTTGTCATGCTTTTACTTGTGTTTGAAAGTCTGCAAAAATTAAAACTGTCACTCGATGTGTTCTGCTTCCTCTCCTACCCCCTCTTAGTACCCCCGCAACCCTCACTTAATTATGCAGTCCACCATTGAGAGAATCATTGAAAGTCCTGCTGCTCTGGAACTGACTGAAAACAAATTAAGTTTGGTTTTACTGATAACTATAATTTTTTTAACATTTTCGTCCCAAATTTTCAACAAAGCCTTTTTTTACCCACCTCATGAAAAGGGAGGCATAATTTTTCAAATCCCTTTAGAAACATACGTTTGCAATTGTGCTATGAAATTACTTTTTGGTCATAATTTAAAAAAAACTCCACCTCTCTTGATCATAAGGAGGGGTCATAAAAAGACAATGTTGAAAAGTTGACATCAAAATGTCAAAAAACAATGAAGCTATGAAAAAATGTTGAATTTTTTCAAGCTTTATTCATAACTTTCTGATTTTTGCAGAGTTTGTCCCCCAGATTTTCTACGTAGCCCTCTTGTTACCCCACCTCATGAACACAATGGGTATAATTTTTCAAATCTCCTCCAAAACATGTTTTTGTCGTTGCGCCACAAAATCTCCCTTTGATGGGATTTAAAATATTCTGCTTGTCTTGATCCTAACATGAGGGTCATAAAAAGAATATGTTGAGAATATGGGATCGAAATGTCAAAACACAATGAAGTTATGAAGAAACAATGAGCTTATAAAGGTGTTCTTTATTCTGTTCAACATTTTTTTCAGATCTAGGGCCCCATATTTGTGATAACCATGAATAGCACCAGACAATGGGGCAGTGGCTATAATCACCAATGTACTATGCTGATCGGACAGCCTGACCTCACAGAATATACAGATGGACCCATACAAATGAAGGATTCCCCATGCATACTGGGAACAGCAGTATATTGGAGGCAGTATGGCACAGTGGGTTAAGGCTATGAGCTGCAAATCTGGAGACCTGGGTTTGAATCCCACAGCCCCCTAGGTGTATACTGTGTGACCCTGAGCAAGTCACTTAACTTCCTTGTGCTCCCAGGTTGCACCTGCAAACAATCTTTCAGCTTAGTGTGTCTCACCTGGTAAAATAATTGGTAAAAAAATATATATATTCTCAGAGGTTTTGGCAGTGTTAAACAGCCACTGTCAAAGCGGTTTAATACTACAGAAGCCTTGCCCTTATCCCCATGCACTATCCCCCTGTCTCATGTGTCCCATAGCTGTCTTGCATATTGTTCTAGTGGTCCTCCTGCTTGCTGATCACCTGTCCAGTAGCTGTTTGGAATATTTCTCATAGACTAGTAGTCCACCCCACCCCTGTAAGGGCGTCCAAACCCCTCACAACCCCCATGCTCAGGACCCTGTCACCACATCCCGCTTACCCCAGTCATCTAAGCTGAAGTATGGCAATAATGACTGTGACTGGCACAGCTCTCTGCTTGCCACCTCAGCTGGCCATTGTCTAACTGTAAGTGACCAATCGCAGGTACAGCATGGATGCTCAGAGGTAGGGCAAGCACATATGCTAATAAGACCATAATGGGCATGCAAATGTCCCTTAGAACCTTGCATGCCTAGTGGCCTCATTAGTATATTAGGGCTGAATATGGTCCACAGGAACCCAGCATTATTATGCTTGCACCATGCTAGCTCCTTTGGGCTTCTGTGGCTCATATTCAGTCCATTTCAGCACAGCACATAGTCACTAAGTGCTGCACCGATACGACACCATATTCAGACAGTTAGCATGCTCCCATCACAGCATGCTAACTGAATATTTCCCCCAATCCATTGAATTGTAGACTTTGGATTCAGCTGGGCTAAGGGCTATAGCTAGGCCTCCATATTTAAAGCCACAGGTGCGCTACACTGACAGGAGCACTACGCTGCAATTAGCACACTGCCAGCTCTCAATATGGGGGGGCCTGTACTCTTTAGCCCAGTGGAACACAAAGTACACAAGACAATAAGTAGTGGGCAGGGATTTAGTTAACTCTAAAAATTGATTAGCGTTTTGCTCATAAAAGTGTTAAATCTTTGTGAAAATGCATAGCTCTTGCCTCACTGTGTTTAACAAACACAGCACTTCTAGAATATCTATATAAATACTTTCTGTACAGTTAGTATAGTCCCAAGAAAAAAACTGCTAATCAATTATTTAAAACCCTGGTGGGGATAAGAAACATCTGCCCACAGTCTCAAGATACTGTTGTTCTAACTTGTAACAGCATGCAAGCAAACATGTTGAGGCATTGACAAATGCTTGTTATGTTTGCTTGCACGCATGAGCAAAAAACATAGTGCCATCATCCGAGTTTTCGGAGGTGTGTCACCCCCTCTTCCAATTCAGTCAGTGTGTTGGCAGGCGCGGCCCCTATCCACCAATGCATGCTGGAGCTGTCTATGACAAGCTCCAAAATGCAGTGACATACAGTTGAAAGGGGGAGCTATGCTTCAGTGAGCAGCGACAAGATATCGCCTGCTCTGCACAGCTCCCCAACACACACACACAAGCACGCACTGCGTGTTGCCTACACACACACACTTTCGAGCCGACGAAGGTGCCCAATCCCCGTCAGCTGTGCTCTTCTCCTCCCAAAACCTTCAAATGCCGCTGGGTACCCACCCCAGCATGGCAGGATATCGTATAGCCGACGGGGTGCCCAATCCCCGGCGACTCCATATCCTCCCCGCCCGAAAGTACAGGTGCCACGCTGGGAGCCCACTCAGCGTGGCAACAAATGCTATGGCCGACGGGGGTGCCCAATCCCCCGTTGGCTTCACGCTCCCCCACCATCTTTGTGCCATGCTGGGAGCCCACCCCGGCATGGCAAACGTCCCACATCATCTTTTTAAAGAAAAACCTGCAAAGCAAAAAGCGGTCCCACGAGTCTCCCAGTCCCCCTCCACAACCCGCACCCACCACTGCGCACCCTGCCTCCCACCCCCTCACCCCATACTTACCCTCGAGCACGGCGCGACAATCTTCGTGAACCGGGAACACGTCTGCACTCTTCAAAGCCAACCACGAACTGAGGAAATGCCGGTAAGCTGTATAATGGGATAGATATGGGTTTTTCAACTTTATTGCATATCTCAGGCATTTTTGGGAATTTTTGCACCAAATTTTCAACATGGGGTTTTTGAGACCCCTCCTCATGAATTCTTCCACTGTCATGGCGTTACTCTGGCCCGAAGGGTGATTTCACAGCCACTGTGTGAAATCATCTTTCTAGAATGATTAATGAAACGACACTGCCAGTGTTCATAGGTGGGCTCTCCAAATGACTATTTTGAAAATTGGTGGAAAATCTAAAAACTGTTCTGAGCGTCGCTATGCCAGTTCCTACACACGCTCGTAAGTTCGCGAATTTTCAATATTTTCACTCCAGATTTTCAACATTGCCATTTTACCACACCTTCTTATGAGCAGTACAGCTGTCATTTTTCACATCTCACCCAAAATATGTTTCCGCCCATGTAGCGCACAATGGCGAGGTTGGTGTGTGAAATCAATGTACGGGACACATTAAGAAAATCACAGTGACACTGTTCATGAGCAGAGATCTTAAAATGGCTATGTTGAAAATCTGGTGAAAAAATTCCATAAAATTACTGTTTTACGAGCATGCATTGTACAGTTCCTACGCATGCTCGTAAGTTCACAAATTTTCAATATTTTCATTCCAGATTTCCAACATTGCCATTTTACCACACCTTCTTATGAGTAGTACAGCTGTCATTTTTCACATCTCACCCACAACGTGTTTCTGCCCATGTAGCGCACAATGGCGCAGTCAGCGTGCAAAATCAATGTATGGGACAAATTAAGAAAATCACAGTGACACTATTCATGAACAGAGGTCTTAAAATGGCTATGTTGAAAATTTGGTGAAAAAGTTCCTTAAAATTACTGTTTTACGAGCGTGCGTAAGTTCGCGAATTTTCAATATTTTCACTACAGATTTTCAACATTGCCATTTTACCACACCTCCTTATGAGCAGTACAGCTGTCATTTTTCACATCTTGGCCAAAATATGTTTCCTCCCATGTAGTGCACAATGGCACAGTCGATGTGCGAAATCAATGTATGGTGCACATTAAGAAAATCACAGAGCAGAGGTCTTAAAATGGCTACGTTGAAAATTTGGTGAAAAAATTCCTAAAAATGACTGTTTTACGAGCGTGCGTTGCACAGTTCCTATGCATGCTCGTAAGTTTGCGAATTTAATATTTTCACTCCAGATTTTCAACATTGCCATTTTATTACACTTCCTTATGAACAGTACAGCTGCCATTTTTCATATGGCGCCCCAAATGTGTTTTCGCACATGTAGCGCACAATGGTGCTGTTGGTGTGCGAAATAAATGTTTGGGACAGATTAAGAAAATCACAGTTACACTGTTCATGAGCAGAGGTCTTAAAATGGCTATGTTGAAAATTTGGAGACAAAAGTCCATAAAATGACTGTGTTACGAGTGAGCATTATGCTGTTTCCATGCACCCTCGTAAGTTCATGACTTTGTAATATTTTCAGTCCAGATTTTCACCAGTGGCATTTTTCCACACTTCCTTATGAACAGTACAGCTGTCATTTTTCACAACATGGCCAAAGTGTGTTTTCCCACTTTCAGCACAGAGATGCGTGGTTGCTGTGGGAAATCTTTGTTCGGGACAGATAAAGAAAATCACAGTGACACTGTTCTTGATCAGAGGCACCAAAATGCCTGGGTTGACAATCTGTTGTAAAAAATCCCCAACCTAATTATATTACAGGTGTGCGTTGCACAGTTTCTATGTACGCTCGTGACTTCACCATTTTTTTTAAATATTTTTACTGCAGATTTGCAACATTGCCATTTTTTACACCTCCCCATGAACAGTACAGCTGTCATTTTTTACATCCTGTTCGGAATGTTTTTGCACCTGTGGTGCTAAATACCGTAGTCGCTGTGCATAAGTAGCTTTCAGCTAGCAAACTGATATTCCCCCTGTTCATGAGGTGGGGTCACAAAAAGACATGTTGAAAATTTGGAGTGAAAATACCAATGAATGCCTGAGGTATTAGGGTTTCCAACCATAACACCCAACCCTGTAGAGAATGACAGGCATCAGGGGTGTGACTTGGGATTCTTGCCTGTAATGCTTATACCATTCCATACCCTGCAGCTAGTGAGAGGCATCGAGGTATGCCTTGGACTCTTTGGCCCCAAAGTTCACCCCATTCTCCTATATCGCACCCATCTCACCATATTTTCTAATGGAATGGGGCGCGCATAAGGGCCCAAGACCCCAAGGAACACCGTGACACTTGTCAGTGTCTGCAGGGTGGGGTGTGGTGAAATGGCGTGGCCGTTATGCCTGACAACCCAAAGGCACACCCCAATGCCTGTCACTCTCTGCAGGGTGGTGGTGGGGTTGGCTTCAGTTCAATACTTCACTACCATTCCTATTACGTAGCTCTGTAACTTCTACACTACCACTGCCAATGCCAGCAAGCAAACATTCGGCATTGACAAATGCTTGTTTTTTAAGTAAAAAAGTAAGAAAACCAAATGAAAGTTCCCTGGTGAGGATCATAGCCATATTTTGCACTATTGATAGGAGGTCTGCTGTTTTTCTGTTTGCTTGTTTGTTTGTTTGTTAAATGACTTTATTAAATTCAGTAAGTAAGAAACTCAAGTAAAGCAAAGTTATTAGTGCACACGTGAGTATGTGCTGGTGTGGGCAGTAGTTGTATGAGTAGTTGGTAGGCTCAGTGACAGGATCCTCAGTCTGTTGGAGGGCTTGCCCTTTGTTACAGCTGAATAGATATCATTATGCATGACATAATGTGATTAGAAAGAAAAGGGATAACAGCCTCTGCAGGAAGCGATGCAGATTAATGTTGGCATCTGTAGTGGAATCTCATCACCTCATTGGTATGCATGAGATCCCTGAACTTACTCTCTCTCACTTTCTGCATTTTCCTTCTCCTATTCTCATACTCATACCAGTCCTACTTTATTCTTAAGACAAACTTCCTGGCACATATATTCTTCCCTGCTAGCTCTTCCACCAACCCTTCATTCCCCATTCCTGTCCCTCTTTGTTAACTCCACCTGCTGTCTGCCAGCTCTTCCACCTGCCAGACTTCCATTCCCAGTTCTCCTGCTGCATCACATTCTCCAACCATTGGTCTGTCCCACTGCCCGGCTGTGAGACTGCAACCCCCGATGCTGCAGAGTGCCACCTCACTCTTTCCAGAGTACCGCCCCTCTTATCAAATTGGATCCACAATTGGTGGTTTCAGGAAAAGCCACGCACCGTTTGTGCTTAGGGCCCAGTAGTAGTTTACAGAAAGCAAGCATCACTCCCTCCAGAGACATGTGGGGGCAGACCTAGGTTGGCTGAAAGAGTTCCCAACTGTTCCATGCAGGTACAGTAGTAAAGCGCTACAGGGTAACAGAGAGCAGAGCTGGGGAAAGTGCGCAGTTCAGCATGCAGTGTCACCCATCCAAGTTAGTCCATCTGACTGTGCGTCTAAACTTCAGCAGCTTTGGTGGCATTGGGAGGAGGAAAACGTCACTCACGAACACTCCATTCAGCCTGGGGAGGTTCAATTTACAGCCCAGGTGGGATTTCCACCTATCACAGCAGAGCAAAGAGCTGCAGGGTGAGTGAGACAGCCGAGCTGAATACAACAATCAGTTTGGCCTGTCGCTAACAATTCTAATATGAAATGAGAAATGTAAGACAGGACAGGATAAGGTGGGAAAAAAGGGACCAGAATGAGGGCCAAGGATTCCTGCAAGACATTTCAGCTAAATGTGAGTTTTCAGTTTTTCCCCAGTATATTCTCAGCCCTCATGGGGCTGATACTAAAGAGTACTTGCTTAGTTTCAACAATTCCATTACGAAAAGATGTAGTGGTAGTATATTTAACATGACAGTGGTTGTGAGAAAGTGAGCGGTTGGTGCTCCTGTAGCTTCACTCCAATCCAAAATAAAGTTTTCTAAACTCCTGAAAGCAACCTTCAAGGGTAGCTTTTTTTCCATATCCTTTTCACCCCAGTCTTGCACAAGCTCACATAAAGGCACAGAAAACATTCCAATGTAAAGCAGGACTGGACTGTTACATCCACTTAGGAATGATAACTCCATCAAGGGCATGTTGCCTATGCATTCAAAGTAAGCCACAAGGATATACCCCTGATGTTATGATCTCTGCACACTGTTTATTAAAAAGGAAAAATTACCAGCTCCCCTTGACACTCCCGACTACTGACGCTGAGTGGAGGACCCTAAACAACCCGCCTATCGACAAGCATTCCACCCATCTCTCTGATCACTTCCTCAGTGTGCCTGCAAAGTCACATCCCTTCCATTATATATCACACCCACCTCCCTAATCACTTCCCCGGTGTGTCCGCAGAGTCCAAGCCCTGCCAAACCTCCCGTCCACCTCTCATATCGCTGCCCTGGTGTGCCCGCACCCCACCCTTCCCATATTTCCTACCCACCTCCTGATCACTTTCTCAGTGTTATGGCTCAGTCTCACCCCTTCTGTACATCCCACCAACCTCCCTGATCATGTCCCCAGTGTGCCCACACAGTCCCACCCCTAGTATATGTCCCATCTGCCTCCCCGATAACTTCCCCGGTGTGCCCACACAGTCGCTCCCCTCCCACACATCCTACTCACTCACAGACTGCTTCCCGGGTATGCCCACACTGGGAGATCACAGGGTCAATTTCACGTAGGTTTCCTATATTTTTACTGGGTCTTATTTATATTCACATCAGAAAATGCTTCAGTTGCATATCATTTGCCTTATTTTTATATTGCGTTCTTTATGCCCCCTTCTGAACTCTGCCATCTGATTTTCCCTCCAGGGCCTCAAAGTACTTGCCCCAATGGTCCTACCTTGCCACAGCCACCATCTTCCAAACCACCGTGGCTTACTCCCAGACAGGGATGGGGTGGAGGGGATTCCACAGTGCTGAAATCTTTCATCAGAAGACATGTTTGGCATCAGAAGGTCCAGCAGTGGGGGCACTGAAGCTCCTTTGTCATCACGTGTGTGTGTGTGTGTATATATATATATATATATATATATATACATACACACAAAATACAGTGTACAAAAAATACAGTTAGTGGCTCAGACAACAGATAACAAGGTGTGCTAAGGCACTGTACAATGTATGCCTGCGTCCTTTGAAATAACAAAGACAGAAGAGGGGGATAAGGTGAATAGGGGGAGATGCAGGGAAAGGAAAGGGGTGAGAGAGGGGGTTAGGATAGGGCATGAGTGAAGAGGCAATAGAAGGTGAAGGGGGTGGGAGGCAAAGTGCTGCAGAGAGATTATCCTGGTAGGATAGGAATGGGAAGTGCTGGGGGTAGTCCATTGCTGCGTGCAGGGATTTAGTGGGGGCACATACAGAAGCTGCTATCAACGAGGTGCTGAAGCAAACTACATTTAAAGGATCCCAGTGTAGTGGCATTGGAGATATCAGGAGGTAGACTATTTGTCCAGAGAGAAGCCCTGTGAGCAAAGGAACACCGTGCCATGGTTGTCCAACACCTGGGCACATGGAAGATTTGGGTGGATTAGCTCCTGGTATGTCTGGCACTTGAAGGCAGAGCTAAGAGTCTCTGTAACCCAGGGGAAATAGGTGTAGAGTGGCCTTTTTTACAAGGAGGCAAGTTTGATATCAGATTCTGTCACTCAAATGGAGTCAGCCAATCCGAGCAAACAGCTCACAGGTATGGGTGAGCTTTGGGGCATTAGTGAGCAGATGGCAGGCTTTGTTTAGAGCTGTTGAGAGGCGCTGGAGAGCTGGGTCTGTTGCGGAGCTGTAAATAGCCAGGCCATAGTCAATGAGGATTATAAGACAGCTGTTTATTGCCAGATTCAGGGCTTCAAATGTTAGACTGTGTCTGTGTCTGTAGAGGATGCCAATCCTGGTGCTGAGGGTTTTAGCAGTGCTGTTGATATGCTGAGTGTAAGACAGTGTGGAGTCCAATGTGATACCCAGATATTTGAAGTGGGCTATAGGGTGAAACCAGCATCATTCCAGATTGCTAGGAGGAAGCCTTTTAGCTTGCTTTGGGCTGAGGAGTAGAGCATGGTCTTGGTCTTTTTATACAGTAGCTCAAGACCAGTGTTTGTCCTTTGAGCCAATTTTCAGTAGCTGCAAAGCCAGATTGGAGGTCTGATTCGAGGAGTAAGGGGTCAGGGTTGCTTGCAAAGATCATCGCATCATCTGCATAATGGAGCATTTGGCATTGGCAGGAAGCTGGGAGGTTGTTTAGGAAGACACTGAAGAGTAAAGGGCTGAGTATGGAGCCTTGCGGTACCCCCGATCTGACAGGTCTACTTTCAGAGAGGACATCACCAATCCTGACTTGCTGGGAGCGCAGATTCAGATAACTTCTAAACCATTGCACAGTTTCAGAGGCTTGTCCCATGTCTGAGAGTTGCTGAAGGCGGCTATACTCTAGCATTGCTCTAGTATTGACTGTAAAGCACTTTGGGATACATTGTGTATGAAAAGGGCTATATAAATGCTGCTTCTGCTTCTTTTTCTCTCTGCTCAAGTTGGACACCATGCAATGCAGAGCAGCAGAGCCAATGTCTCATTTTATTTAAACTTTTGTTCACTGGGTAAGCACATGTCATTGGCCCTTTTTCATGAGCGACCCGAGACCATTCATAAAACAGTCAAGATGTTACATTATAACATAATAACATGCAAAAACAATTAATAAACATTCAGTACATAGGTCATCAGCTGTTACAAGTTTAAGAGAAGCATTGACATTCCAAGTGACTAAAAAGGTGCTTCTTGAGTTCCTTTTTAAAAGTATCATGACTTATGCCAGATTTCATGGCTGAAGCAAGGTCTTACCGAGTTTTTGCTGCCTGATCGACAAAGCTTGAGCTCCAATTTAAGTTTTAGTCTTCTGAATTATGAGACTAGGTGGTTCATTAGACCTCAAGTCTCTAGTACATTCTTTAAATTGAAGTAATGAAAATAAAGGAGAGTTGTCTTCTTGACTATCTAAATTATCCAAGAGACAAGTCAGATTATATAAACTGCTTTGGGCAGGTGGTAGCCAAGCAGTAACCTGATATAAAGTGCAATGGTGTGTGTGGTAAGGTAACTTATGCATAAGTCTGCAAATACTGTGAAATGTTGATGTATAAGTAGTCAAGACCTCTTTGTTTAGATCTGTAAATAAAAATGAATTATCATTTAAGGTTGGTAACAATATGCTCTTGGCTATGGCAATCCTTGCTTGAAGTGTTAATGAATGTTGTAATTTAAAAAGGACACATTTTTGATTCACTTGTTTGGATACTTTTTCGATGTGATTAGTGAAATTTAGTTGAGGGTCTAAAAGAATGCCCAAATATTAAATTGGCTTACCTGTTGTTTTAGCATGACACCATATTTATTAAAAATATTTAATTAATTAACTTTTTCAAGCCTTTGTTTGGATCCAAAAAGTATGCTTTTGGTCTTTGTACAATTTAGGGACAGTTGAAGTTTATTTAGCCAATGTTCCAAAGCATGGAAATCTTCATTTAGGAGATAATTAATATTTTCTATTGAATTTGAACTACTAAGCAACGGCCCAAGAACTGAGCCTTGTGGGACTCCTAGTTCCAGTTTTCTACCTTCCGATAAGGTACCTCCATAAGAAAGTTTCAAGGATCTACCCTTTAAGTAACTATCAAACCACTCAATGTGCAAATTAGTAAGCCCAAGATCACCTAGGCTCCTGAGCAGCAGGCGATGGTCCACCAAGTCAAAAGCCTTGGACAGGTCCATGAACACAGTGCCAGTGAGCATCCCTCCATCCATGGCTCTCCTGACATGTTCCATGAACCTGGCCAAAGATGCACTGATTCCATGGAATTTTCTAAAGCCATTCCGCTCAGGGGCCCCAAGCCCACTCGACTGTAGGTATGTTGTAAACTGAGCATTAACGACTTTCTCTAATATTTTACCAAGTGGGGTCAGCAAAGAAATGGGTCGATAGTTACTCATGTCCTTTAAATCATCACCTTTACATAGTGGAATTACAACTGTGTGTTTCCATAGTTGTGGGAAACAAACGGTGGTGAAGGACACATTAAGTTTCTTAGTTAGGGGTCTGTTAATATGGACTGCTATTAACTTTAGGAACTTAGGTTGATGTTCACTGGCTCCTGAACTTTTTATGGGCATTTGCTTTAGCGATTTAAACACTTGTGATGGATTAATAGCTTTAAAATTAAAAGCATTCCTATTAATTAAGGCACTTTTATTCTGAATTTCAGTGTCAGTTCCTTTATCCTGTTGAATATATTTACTTAAATCCAAAAATTGTTTTAAGAATTCATCACTAATTTCTTGTGCATTATTTATAATTTTACCTTCTTTTGAAAAAGTATTAGTTTGGTCCCTGGCAATTGAGTTTAGTAACGGTTTTGTAGATGTCCAGAATTTCTTAGGGTTTTTAAACTCTATTTCCTGCTGATCTAAATAATATTTTGATTTACTTTGACGTAACTTTGCCTTGCATTCATTTCTAAGCCTACGATAAGTATTAAAATCCTGAATAGTTTTAGTTATTTAAAAATTTCTCCAGGCTAAGCCACTACATTTCATTAGTTTAAACAAGTTAGGAGTGATCCACTTACTCACAGTACCCCTCACTCTTCTGATGATTCTGGGGAAATATTTATCCTGAAGTTTTAAAAGGGTGGTAGTAAAAAAGCCAACAGCCGATACAACATAAGGTATAGCATCTAAGTAAGACCAGTCGATCAACTGGTGATCCAAAAGCAGGCCCCCATCCAGGTCCCCAGAAAACTTTCTGTAACAAATAAAATGAGGGGGAGGCTTCAATCTTTTACATTTCCAGGTGCAGTGAGTGGCCATATGATTGCTCACTGCATCCGGAAGTACTCCCTTATTCTTTACATTTTCCTGATTATTGGTTAATATCCAGTCAAGTATTGTGTGGTTATTTGTTTTAGTATTCATTATAGTACAGGCATGCATCATTTGGCTCAAGCCTGCACTAGGAAGCTGGGAGTCTGTACCTGGGTCAGCAAGTGGATTCCAATGAATGTTAAAATCCCCTTGAGCTAAAAAATCTCCTACAGTTTATTAGACAGCAACACAATTTAAAAAATCTTTGAGGTCCAGGCAGGCAGCTTTTTCGAGACTGTATACTGTACAATACTTTAATTTATAACAGCCACCTTGTTTTATTTCCACTAACAACCATTCACAATCTGAGTTGTTCTTATAGTCAATTACAACTTCAGTAACATCCAATCCCGATTTGTAATAAACCAAGATCCCCCGCCCTTCTTTTTGCCAATTCTGCCCTTCCTGATTATTTTATAGTCTTCCAAAACCAAAAGGTTAGTTGTAATTGAAGGCTTTAACTAGGTTTCCATCAAATTTAATATATTTTGCATCATATTTGGCAACCCAGGTCTCAGTTTCATGTTTTTTTGGAAAAAGACTATGAACATTCAAATGAGCCAATCTTAGGCTCTTAGCTTGCCAAATATTGTGAACTGGATATTGTGTTGGGATAGTAGGCCCAGGGTTGGATTCAACATCCCCTGCTAAGAGTAACTTCAGCCATGTTTGAATTAGCAAAACAGTATCTAGACAGTTAACATTAGTAGTTCTTTCTAGATATCTCCCAGTTCTAAACAAGTCTCCTTTCCTCAGAATTCCAATATTTTTTTTAATTCAATTCAACATTATTTTTATAGCGCTTTTCAAAACCAAGGCGCTTACCATAAAAACAGAAACAGCCAATATAAATAACATTAAAACATAAAAATAACATTATCCATCACTAGGGAAGGCCAAATCAAATAAATAAGCTTTAAGATCAGTTTTAAATCTACTGACAGTTGGGCATTCTCTCAACCAATGAGGTCGAGAATTCCAAAGGGTCGGAGCTAAAAAAGCAAAGGCACGAGAACCAGACATCTTTAATCATACCCTGGGAACCTCTAGCAATCCCTCATCAGTGGAACTGAGAGGACGGAGGGGGCTGTAAGATACCAGGAGATCTTGCAGGTAGCTGGGTCCCTGATCATGTAGGGCTTTGAAGGTTAGCAAGCCAACCTTAAAGGTGATCCACCACTGAATAGGCAGCCAGTGCAGCCCCCGGAGCACAGGCATAATATGACTGGTCCTAGATGTCCCAGTCAAAAGCCTGGCCACCACGTTCTGCACCAGCTGCAAGCAGCAGATATCAACCCCTGGAAGCTCTAGGTAGAGGGAATTGCAGTAGTCAAGATGGGTCATAACAAAGGCGTGAACCAATGTTGGAAGATTATCTGAGGGAACCAGATGTTTCACCCGGGCAATATTCCTCAGATGATAAAAAGAGGATTTGATGACAGCTGATACCTAAGATTTTAAGGTCAAGCCATCGTCAGAAATAACGCCCAGGTTACACACCTGATCTGAGGTAGTGAGTGGCACACCACCAAGTAATAAACCTGATGGTTGTCCAACCCCCAAACCCATCCTCGTATGACCTGGGTCCACAACCAACACTTCAGTCTTGTCTGGATTCAGTCTCAACCAGCTGCAACTCATCCAAGATCTGATCTCGGCAAGGCAACTATTCAGCACGGAGACTGCATCATTCTGTCTGGGCAGAAAGGACATATACAGCTGAGTATCATCTGCATAGCAGTGAAAACTCAAACTGTATCACCTGATGATATCTCCCAATGGCAGCATATACACTGCAAACAACATGGGGGCTAATGTAGAGCCCTGCGGCACCCCACAAGGCAGGGAGTGAGCACCAGAGGAATAAATTCCAGTGGTCACTCTCTGAGACCTGCCTGTGAGGTATGAATGGAACCAATTTAGGACTGTACCAGACAGTCCACATAAAAAACGCAGGTGCTCCAATAGCACACCATGGTCTACAGTGTCAAGTGCAGCAGAGAGATCAAGAAGGACCAGAATGGTACATGCCTTTCAATCTCTAGCCATTAGGAGGTCATTCAATACCCGGATAAGAGCAGTCTCCATGCTGTGCTTCTTCATAAAACCGGATTGGAGAGTATCATAGACATTGTGAGTTATAAAATGATCATCCAACTGCAGTGCAACCACCTTTTCAATAACTTTACCAACAAATGGCAAGTTAGAGATAGGTCAGTAGTTAGCTAGATAGTCTGGATCCAAGGAGGATTTCTTAAGGAGTGGTCGAACAACCGCCTCCTTGAAGAAGTCAGGAAAGACTCCCCTCTCCAAGGACTTCCAGACAATGTCAGCAAGGATTGGGCAGATAACATCTACACAACCCATCAAAAGGGGTGTAGGGCCTGGATCCAAACTACCACTGGTTGGATGCAATGTTTGGATGATGTTCACAATGTTATTGAAGTCCAGCTGGTGAAACTCTGACCAGACAGACAAAGTGCCAGTCACTTCTCGTCGACCACTGCAATCACTCATAGGAGAGGATGAACCGATGCCAGACCTGATGCTGGTAACCTTATCTGCAAAGAATCAAGCAAACTCCTTGCATCTTAGCTGAGAAAAAGCTTCTCTGGGCTGAAGACAGATTAGATTGCACAATCTGTCAACAGTCCGGAAAAGTTGAGTCGGTCGATTCTGTGCAGCAGAAATCTCCCTGGACAGGAATTCTGTCTTCTTACGGGTGATTTCTGATTGATAGCTATCATAATGTGCCATCAATCTAAGTCTGTCATCATCATCACGGCCAGACTTCCGCCAAACTCTCGCCATCCTTCGACCAACTCACCTCACCTCATCTCCTTCAAGGAGTCATCAAACCATGGGGTCTTTGGGCGAAGAGTGAGAGACTGAACATGAACAGGAGCAATCTTGTCCAGAGCATCTCCAACAGCCTTATTATAGGCTAGAACAAGATCATCTGGACTCATGCATTCACTCGACAAGTCCGAGAGGTCCAGTACCGCCAATAGGTCACTGGGGTTAATCCTCCTTAAAGGGCGGTACTGAACCAACTCCGTAGGGGCAGACCTATTGTGACTTAAGTAATATGATTAAGGTAAATTGTTCATTTAAGGTAGAGTCTGATATTATGTTCTTCAAAGTCTTATCATGATCCAAGCACTTTTCTGCATTGTTTGGAATGTAAATTAAACCATAATTTAGTAAAACTAATCCCAATAAACAGCTTACCAAGCGTGCATAATGAACATTTTGTTTAAACATTTTATTAGGCATATGTTATTTACTACAGCAATGTAACTTTGGGGCAATTCAGATCTGTCTGGTGTTTTCTAACGATATTGCTACCGAGTGGCGTGTGCCACTCACGCTCGCGGCTCAGGCCGGCACAGGCTTTTAAGTTGTGCAGTCCCGCCCCTTCTAGCAGCTGATTGGTCTTTGGCTCACCGCTGAGCCCCCTCAGCACACAGACCAGAATCAGTGTTCAGGTGAAGAAAAGATAGTTCAGACTTGGTGCTGAATGAAAAATGTTGCCAATAGTCAGTGCAGGTGCAATCAGGCAGCCAGAAATGGGAGTCCATCAGTCTGGAGAGCTGGAGATGGTAATGCTGCTTCAATCACTGCCAACATGGGCTTTTGAACTGTATAGCCCAGCCCCTTCTAGCAGCTGATTAGTCTTTGGTTTGCCTCCAAGCCTACTCAACAACACACAGACCAGAATCAGCACTCAGGTGAAGAAAAGACAGTTCAGACTGGATGTTGAATGAAAAAATGTCACCAACAGTCAGTGCAGGTGAAATCAGGCAGCCAGAAATGGGAGTCCTTCAGTCTGGAGAGCTGGAGATAGTAACACTGCTTCACTCGCTGGTGGCACAGGCTTTTGAGTTGTGCAGCCCCATCCCTTCTAGCAGCTGATTAGTCTTTGGCTTGCCACCAAGCCCCCTCAGCACACAGACGAGAATCTGCGCTCAGGTGAAGAAAAGACAGTTCAGACTAGATACTGTATGAAAAAATGTTGCCAACAGTCAGTGCAGATGAAATCAGGCAGCCAGAAATGGGAGTCCTTCAGTCTGGAAGCTTTTCCTCGTTAGTCCGAAAGCTTAAGCACTTAGATCTTTTTGTAACATCTATGTTGGTCCAATAAAAGGTATCAAACCATTTACTTCTGGATCTGTTCTTACAAGGACCAATATGGCAAAGACTGAATCTGTTTACTTGGTAGAAACTTCACATAGCCGAAAGGACCAAAGCACTGCTTTGAGAGTGCACTTTGATCCATTCTTTTGCATGAAGCTGTCCAGCAAGCAGCTAAGCGGCTTCACTATCAACCTAGAGGACACAGCACCCCTACTGGACTTTGACCGAGACACAGGCCCTGAAAGAAGAACAGTCCCAGTTATAAAGCTAGCCTGAACGTAGTTGTGTGAGCTCTGTATTATAAGCTGATTAGTGCACTGTACGAGAAATGTAACAAATATAAATACGATGGATTGAAATGGAATGGTGATGAGTGTGGCTGTCAAACAGAATAAAGAGAATCATTAGATGGCCTTATATGTTGCTTATTGTGTGTGTATTTCACCGAAATTAGTAATAATTAATAAATCTTTTCTATATATTCATATTGTTGTTTAGGGTAGTATGTGAGCATTTTTTTCCTCAATGGGACTAGTATCTTATTAGTCATAAATACTACACTGTCTTAGCAGCATTTTTGTTTGGTCTGCTGTCATGTCTGAAACAGTTTTGATTACGGTATATTTTTGACCATGTATCTGAATAGCAGGAAGTTCTCTAAATGAGTGGATTATGCAGAGTGTTGGTCTCAGTTACAATACAGCATTAACTTTTTGATTTGTCTTTTTGAATGCATACTTATAGCTCTTCCAACTCAAGTAGTTATTTTAGTCAGTAAAGAAATGAAATTATCAGCATCTGTCTCTCAGTCAGCAGTCACTCACTCTTTTACACACACACACACACACACACACACACTCTGACACTCGTTCAATCATCCCCCATTAATTGTGTTTCATGGTGTGAGATATAGCCAGTTCAATCAATGCAAAAGTAATCTAATTAGTGTAATTGAGTTTCAGTGCAGATATAAATGATTCTAGCAGTCACTTTAGCTAGTAAAGACGTGTAAGCATCACCCTGTCTCTGAGTCAGTCATCAGGATCTAGTTCTGTCACATGTGCCTGCACACTCCTCCCCTACACATTGTTTTTTTCCCAAAGCTATATAAAGCTCAATGCACGGAGATGGTTTATTAATAATCAGAGCTGAAGTAACAGACCATAACAGTCTTTTTAGAGTATAGCAAAGAAATGAAATCTTAGCACTGTCTCTCAGTCACACACACTCACACACAGTTTCTCTCTTGAGCACTCAGACCCTATGATTTTTCCTTGGACATGACATAATGTATTCCCATCACTGTTCAAATGCACTGTATTTAATATTAGTGCACATGTAATTGTAAAGGACTCCAGCTTTCAATTTTGTTGGTACATGTTTTGAAATTTTGTGCTGTTACTGTCTCACTGTCACTCGCTCTATCTCTAATTCTCTCTCACACATTGACAGTTGACACCTCCAACCAGTAAAACAACCTGGATTTTAAAGATAAAGAGACATAAATACATACATAAACCATGGGGACTAAATAATTAATATGTTGACAAACAGAGCTAGAGCAGACAGATAAAGAAAGGGAATCTGTCATAATGCAGAGGCTCGGACTGTAGAGAATGTGTTCTTTATTTACTCAAAGTGTCCTATATGGAGCTTAGCCCAGGACTGCAAGGTGTATTTTTTTAGTAGAAAAAAAAGGTAACTGACATTAGAAAAAAAAAAAGCGTAGTCCCAAAAACTACCTTTTGACCCCAAGCTATTCCTTCTAGGCATCCTTATCCCCAATAGCTCTCTCCTCTCACATGCACATTTTAGATGGCTAAACATACTTTCTCTTCTGGTCAAATGTCTGATTCTTATGAAATGGAGATCAACTCTGGTGCCTTCTCTTTCAGATGTTCTTCAAAGCCTCTCTCAGTATGCCTCTCTAGACCGATTATCTCATGTTACTCCTAACCGACTCACTGTATATGACAGATGTTGGCAGAATTACTTCAAGTACATGAACCTAGTTCTTCTAGACCCTAATTCTTAGGGATATTTAGCCCTCCTTCTTATTTTGCTCTCAGATTAGGTTTTCTCGAAGCTTTGTGCACAGATTTCTCCTCTTTTTCCCTTCTTCCCTGTTTTCTCCCTCTCTCCTTCCCTTCTTCCTTGCTTTTTTATCTCTTCTTTCTTTCCTTGCACACTTTTCTCTTACCTTCACCTCTCCATTACTGAACATTGTTCATATTACCACAGTTATCACTTTTTGCAATTTACTGAATACCTTGCCATAGCCTGCCCTAGCATGTACAGTACAACCTCGATTATCCGAATGCTCTGGGGGACATCATATTTCTTCGGATAATCGAGAGTTCAGATAATTGGGGGGTCCATAACATTAGGCAAATGAAAGCTGTGGGACAATGTCTGAGTTCACATAATAGGGAGATCTGGATAATTGGGGTTCGGATAATCGAGGTTGTACTGTATTTCGTACATGGTTGCTATTTCTGATCCTATAATACCCTATTGATTGTAACCCTTCTGCTCTCCACTTACATCCTGTCTAGGTTTGTGTTTTATTATCAATGCAAGTTTATAAGGCTTCTCCAAAATGTTTACCTTAAATACTGTGTTTTGCTAAGTGATATTTTATACCTTACATGGAGGATAGTCTTCTATTGTATGAGATGTATGCTTTCTTATATACTCAAATTTCAATAAAAAGATAAAGTGAAAGAAAAAAAAAGCGTAGTCCGTCAAGTTGACAACTACATTTGGCCACTGCAATTATGGCGCTGCAACAAGAGTAACAGTGAAAAGGCCGATCTTGATTTTAGATTACTCCTCACTCCTGTCACCCTTTGCCCCCACTCAGTTTCTATCCCCTCCAGGGCATGCCCACTCCGGAGGAGGTTATATTTAGCTCTGGTGGATGTGGGGGTGGAGGCAGCCAAATCAATGTTTCCCAGGAGGCGCTTTGGTGCTGTATCTCCCAGGAGACCAAATGCCTGGTACTGCAGTGCTAGGTGACATTTTGCCACTGCCATAATCGGCATCGACAGAATGTATGTCGCTGAAGGTTGGTGGAACCGAAGAAAAGTGCACTACTCGGTTTAATATTTTCCCCATTTGCACTGTAACAATAGTTGTTCTACCTTGTCACCATTGCAAAAATACACTCTGGCTAGTAGCCACTATTTAAGGCACTTTTACATGGGGTTTACCTGTATTGCTGGTTCTGTGATGTGTTTTATTCTACTTGTCTGCTGCACTTAGAGTCCCCTTGTACACACATTTCCCTGCATCACTCTTTCCTGTCCTTTTCAAAGTTTCAATAGTGTTTCCAGGCAGCCAAGAGAGCATGGGATCTCCTCTTTATGGGACCAAAATGAGCAGAAGGGCACATGCACACAGCTGGGTAAAACACTACAAGTGTCGACAAAGCCAGCCAAGCAGGGAATGTGGATTCAACGAATGCTCACTTCTGTTGTGGGGTGGATCACCTCTACACACCACACAGGGTAACATTGCAGCTAATCTGTAATGCTTGTTCTGATACAGATCACTATGTGTAAAAGTGCCTTTACTCCAGCAGCATGTAGTCCTACTCCTACACAGAATCCCATGCTAGTAGGAAGTGGGACTGGCAGTAAGAATGCAGAGCTTGCTTCTTCCTTTTTAATTATTGTATATGCCTTCAATCCCATCACATGCAGATGCAGGATGTCCATCCCATCAATGAGATACTTCATCACACTTGGATTACAACTTTGAATAAATTGTGAACTGCAGTGTGTGAGCCTGAATATGAGTGTGTGTGTGTCTGTGTCTGTGTGTGTGTGTATACGTGCATGCCTACATTCTGTAGGTACATTATTTTTATACAGGGGCATGAGCGTGACATACATCAGCCTTGCATTTTAATATATACAAATCTCAAAAAGTAAATATTGTTTAAGTACTGATAATGATATTGGAATTTAATTATGTTTTAATAATAAATTTATTTATTTATTTATTTCAAATTTTGAATTAATACCCTTGAGCCAAGAGGCTCTTTTACAAAGGTTCCAAGTTAAACCATGAACAATACACTGGGTACAGAAAGTGACAAACAAAACAGTAGTTACATACAATGCGATCATGCTGAAATCAGGTAACAGAAGTGCTGTAGTAGGATAAAACCATGTGCAAAAAAGAAAAACAAAACATGAGCGTGGTTACAAAGTTTGAACATACTTAAATAGCCTTAGGGTTGCCAAAATATAGGTCTTTGGAAAAAACTATCAGCAGCCAATAGGGGAGGCTTTGTCTTAGTAGTAAGGGGAGGGAAGCAGGGGTGAGGTTGGTGGGGTGGAGGGGATGGGAGAATAGGTGACGGGGCAGAGGAGAGAAGTGTGTAGTTGGAGAAAACTGGTTGTAGCCAATAGAGTAGGCTTTGTCAAGAATTGCAGAGAGACGCGCGGCAGGGAGGGAGTATGAGGGACAGGGAAAAGGGGCACGGGGGACTGAGGAGGGGAGTGAGAAATCTTAAACAATTATGATACTAAGACACCTTTAATTGATGTGTGAGAGTGATCTGAAGTGACTGGCAGTATTGTAGAGAACTTGTGTGGTGAATGATATATCACATATAAATCTGTCTTGCACCCTCCCACACCAGCCACAAACCCCCCAACCCATGCAGTGAGTAAAGCTTTAGCATCCATCTTTCAGATTGATAATCAGTGTGTTCAAATTGTCAGAAACGTGACACTTGATATGTTGGACCTGCAGTTTAACATAGTCAGGAGAGCTATTATACCATTAGTGGCGTCTGGAGCAGCATTATACACTGACTTTGGAGAGAGAGTGTTTTCCCAGTATGTTGCCTATTCACATTCTGCTTCCCCCAGCTGCATTTGTCAGTTTTTTACTCAGATCCACCTGATAGTATCAAACTTGAGCTCTGTCTCAGAGAGGTTTGTTTTGGGCTGTCCTTCTGAAGGGCAATGGGCAAGTTTTAATCTCTTCTGTATAAGGAGCGCAATGGATTGTGAAGTGAGTTTGAACTGAAGAAATGAAACATGTACCGTATTTTTAAAGGTGTTTAAAACTGGGGGCATAAAGCATGGCGGTCAGGGAAACAGTAGAAACTCCACACACACCAAATCAGGATACAACATAAGGATGTGTAAGCCTGTCTATTGAAGCTCTTGTTCCTGGAGAATGACAGAAGTGATTTATCCGAGCAGCTAGACATGTCTTATTTACTGATCCCCCCAGTTCCTGCTCTCACTGAATATGTCCATATATTTTTGTAAATAGTTCATCCTTGATTACATTTAAATATTCATGCTGTCTGTCAGTCACTCGTTCACACACACTCACTCTCTCTCTCCCGCGAGCACTTAGAGCTCATGATTTTTCTTCAGACATGGCATAATGTACATCCATCACTATTCTAATTCATTATATTTAGCATTAGGGCATGTGGCACTGTAAGAGACTTCATCTATAAGTTTTGTCTGTGCACATTTTGAAACTTGATAGTATTGCTGCTTCACTGTCACCCTCCCTAAGCCTCTCTCTTTCTTTCTCACGCACTGACACTCTATATGTCCAACCAGTAAAACAAACTGAATTTTAAAGATAAAAAAGAGACATAAACACACATAAAGCATTGGAACTAAATAATGAATGTGTTTACACACAAAGATCTACGGCAAACAGAGAAATAAAAAGAACCTTTCCTATAGATGGAGTCTAATTAATATTCCCCTGGCAAATTTTTCTCTTTTTCCTCTTTACTTCCTTTTTCATTTGGGTTGGTAGTAATACTCCCCCCAGTTGCTTTCCTTTATGGGGTTAGAGATTTGGCCTGCAGGATCATAATCAGTGGACTGGCTTCGGGAAGGGTGGGTTGGAAGGGGGAAAGGGGAACTAAGGGTGGGACAGGGTAAGGGGGAAAGGGGAGTAGGGGGAAGGGAATGGGGAGTATCATGGGTCAGTTAACTAATGCAATGTACATGTATTAGGACTAGTGTTATAACTGTTGTATTGTCTAATGTTTTGCTCATATTTTGAAAATTGAATAAAACATATTAAATTTTTAAAAAAGAAATAAAAAGAACCTGTTGCAACTCAGTGTCTCGGACTGTAGAGAATGTGTTCTTTATTTACTCAAAGTGTCCTATATGAAGTCAGCTCAGGACTGCAAAGTCTCTTTGAGTGCTGAATATGTTTGAACGAATATAGATTCTGGAGGTATATAATATACGTCTGCATTCTTGGATAAAAAACGTAAATGACATTAGAAAAAAGTGTACGAATAGGTTTTATATTTTCCCCATTTGCACTGTAGCAAGAGTTGTCCTGCTTTGCTACTGTTGTAAAAATACACACTGGCTAGTAGCTACTATTTACTCCCACAACATGCAGTCTTACTCCTACAAAGAATTCCATGCCAGTAGGAGGCAGGACTGGCAGTAAGAATGCAAAGCTTACTTCTTCCTTGCTATGTTTGTTTAATGCACAGCGTAAAGCAAATATCTTGCTACAATAATGACATTTCAGAGGTGCGTCACTGTCAGATCCAGTGCAGCTCAGGCTGCAATGGGCTTGACAGTGACAGGCTAACCAAGAGCAGGCAGATGGTGACACCGTTCAGCCTGGCTGATGACTGTAATCTCTGTGTAGCTGAAAGCATAACACTGCACCAATCCTAGTGTGGTTCCATCCTTTCAGGTACAACACACTGCCCAGCAGTAAGCAGAGTGACATAATAATCAGCCTCTAGCAGTGCCCGCTGTGCTCTCTCCCCTCATGTCACCACTGAGATTCTCATAATCCTCCCTGCAAGTCATCTACTGCTTCCTCCTCCTTCTTCTCCTGCTCCTACCCCTTCAGTAGAAGTACAGTATATTAGACTATGTTCAATGGGTCTGCAGTGGATGGAGGGTAAATGTGACTCAGATTCAGCCCAGTCTTACTTTTCTGCCCTCCCCCATCTCCCCCGTTGGCTAAGGGAGCTCACCCTGAGCATGTCCAACCATTTGAATCCCACGTGAGTGATGAGCTCATGTTGATTGGGCTGCCATGAGGTTACAATGCCACCAGACAAAGTGCCATTTGTGTGAACCACAGCCTGACTCATTCTTTTAGCCCAGGGAGTCTTTGAGGAGATGAACAGCTGAGCAATGTAGTTCCATTCCTCGTGTCTCAGTTGGTTTGTTGGTTGATGTTCAGGATTGGGCTGTACCATGGGGCACAATGTGGGGCTGTAACTTCTCTCAGTAAATTGTGCAAGCCCCCTTCAAGCTTACTGGAAAAACCTTTCACACAGTGGCACAAGGCCAAAAATCAGATTCCAGAAGACCTTCATCAACAGGGGAATGCCCCTCATTTATGCGGTCTCAGATCAAGGTTAGCCAAGCACTTCTGTGAAAGGTGTTGCTTACTTATTTACTCTCGTCACACCATCACTCATCAAACCTCAGGGAACTCTACGGACTACAATCAGACCAAATATGATACACTCATTTTATCTGCCTCTGAACCCATGGGGTATGAATCTGCAAGATCTGACACAATAGATAGTCATATTAGGGGGAAGTCACAAGCCACCACAGCCACTGACATGCCCCGCCAACTCTAAGACAAGTTCTGGCAGAGCCACTATGGCTGCAAATACCATTAAATTGATAAGGGTGTTTCATGGGCTTAAACATAAATATGAGTTGCATTTAGTAAGGCCTATGATACTGTTCCACATATGACTTGTGAACAACCTGGGCTGCCTGAGAGTGGGTCACAAGGTGGTAAACTGGGTTAGGAGCTAGTTGAATGATAGAAGATGGCGAGTCATAGCAAATGGTGCACAATCTAAGGAAAGGAGTGTGACCACCAGGGTGCCACAGGAATCAGTCCTGGGCCCAGTCCTATTTTACATCTTCACAAATGAAACTGTGGAGGGGCTGGAGGGGAAAGTGTGCCTGTTTGCGAATGACACTAAGATCTGCAACAGGGTGGACACTCCGGAAAGGGTGGAAAAAATGAGGCAGGACCAAGGAAAACTGGAGGAATGGTCCGAAGTGTCGCAGCTCAGATTTGATGCAAAAAAGTGCAAAATCATGCATTTAGGTTGCAGGAACCCAGGGGAGGATTATGGGGGAGAACGGATGGTCACCAAAGAGGAAAGGGATTTGGATTCAATCATACTGGATGAACTAAAGACGGTTAAACAATGTACCAATGCTGTGGGGAGAGCTGGTGGGATGCAGGGGTGCACAGGAAGAGGTATTACCAGCAGAAGGAAGGAGGTGGTGATGCCACTGTATAGTTCACTGGAGAGGCCTCATTTGGAATATGGTGTCCAGTTCTGGAGGCCACATTTCTGTAATGTAACTTTAAATCACAAATTAGTTAAATGGTTCTCTTTTAGATTTGTATCCCTCTCCCCTTCTGCTCTCACTGGTTAGGCTTACTGAACACAACCTGGAAATATCTTGGCTAGCATGATGATTCACTTGCACAAGCTGCTTCTCACTCCACATCACTGTCTTTTTAAAATGTTAACTTCTTGTTCAAAATATGGCATAATCTTCCCATCAGTGTTAGTGCTAGACATACTGTTGCTAGCTTGGCTTGAGGAAGGGTGAAGATGGTCAGGAACTCTTAACAATTGAGATGTATATGCAGCAAATAAGTCCAGATGCACTAACTTATCCTACAGCTGTTAAGTATCACTGTCTGCATAATACAGAAGACTTACAGTGATGAATCTTCATATGGTTTGGTTTGTTTGGGTTCTACTGTTTATAATACAGGGATGACTAGCTAGGGTAGACCTTTTTCAATGACTGCCAAATGTGGTACAGTGGCAGATGTTTTGCAAAGGTATAACAGAAATTATGTCTATGAGGTATTGTTGTCCAAGAATTGAATCATGTTTTCATGGAGACAGATTACATTTAGGGTACATGATTATCCCTTTGTGAATCGCTACTACTCTCTGTACTGAAATCATTATTAGACATGTGGCTAACTTAAATCTTTAAGTTATGATTCTAGAATTTTACCCAGAACCTCTGTTTATTCATTTAAAAATACATATTTTGAGGGGGTGCCTGGTTATGGATTGTCCCAATATTTAATTTCAGCATTTTAATAGAAACTTTGCACTCTGATTTTCTTATTCTGAATTTTTTATAGTATGTTTTCTGTATTTATATTAATTCTGTTGGCATTCCTGGTAATGTACAGGGGCAGGGGACTGAGTTTGTGATTGGGTTTGAATAAGGAACATAAATATTCATTAGACTGCTTTGCTATCTCCACTGGAGTTTTTACTGTTTCCCTTTTCATATATATATACATATATATATATATATATACACATATACTGTATATATATATATATATATATATATATATATATATATATTCTATGCAAAAAACTGCGTTAATGCATCATTTAGGGTTAAAACACAAAAAGTCAGGAAATGAAAAATCTTTAGGGTTGCCCCTCCCCCAGACCTCCAATCATCCCAAGATTGACAGATGATGGGGTGTGTCATTGGGGTTGTGAGGTCTAAATGTCACCCCATTCCATGTGTAATCATATTGACAAGGGACAGCAAAAAAGAATGGGTTGACATTTAGGCCTCACAACCCCAATGACACATCCCATCATCTGTCAATCTTGGGATGATTGGTGGGTCCAGAGGGGAGGGGCAACCCTAAAGATTTTTCATTTCCTGACTTTTTGTGTTTTAACCCTAAATGATGCATTAAGGCAGTTTTTTGCATAGAATTTCCTTACTTTTTGAGAAAGAATAGAAAAGTAGAAAGTTGTGCATGTTGGTGGAAGCACATGGCTCAAAGTGTCTGGCTACGTTATACACGTAATGACTAAAAAGTACATTGACAAGAGCAAGGCCAGCTACCGTTCAAGTTTCACACCACTACAACAATGGAAAACACTGTTTTCAAAATGTGAACTGCGCCAGGCAATATCTCTGCAAACACACTTTATCCGACATGTAAATACTATAATTCACATCTACAGGACATGCTGTCACCACCCTCCAAATTTCAAATAAAAAGACCAAACCCTTTCCGAGATACTTAAACTTAAGGATTGTGAAAACTGGCCTAACTATTCCATTATAAAATCTGCTCATCTTGTCCCTCCCTCGCAATCAATGATGGCGATCAAAAAATCTCGCGATCAAAGAATTTGCAGGCTCACGATCAAAAAATTAAAAATGGTAAAACTCAAGTTTTAGGCAGAATTACATGAAACCACTGCCATGCCTCGACAGAACGAAGCTCCCTGAGCAAAACCCATGCTCATTTGTGTTCCTAGGCCACCCCTGGGCTGAGAAATTAGACTTTTTCAAAGGGCCATCTAGTCGAGCCCTCGCAATGCAAGATCGCGGTCAATGAATCTCACAGTCAAAGAATTTGTAGGCTCACGATCAAAGAAATTGCACGCTCATGATCAAAGAATAAAAAATGGTGAAATTTGAGTTTTGGGCAGAATTAAATGAAACCACTGCCATGCCTCGATAGAATGAAGCTTCCTGAGCAAAACCCACCCTCATTTGTATTCCTAGGCCACCCCTGAGCTGAGAAAATTGTATTTTTACCTCAAGATGCAAGATCGTAGTCAAAGAATCTTGCAGTCAAAGAATTTGCAGGCTCGCAATCAAAGATCGTTAGTGAATCGCGATCAAAGAATTTAAAATGTTATAACTCTATTTTTTTACTATTTTACACAAAACTAAAGGCATGGGTCAATAGATCGAAGCCCCCTGAGTAAAACCCATGCAGATTTTACTTCAGGAGTGACCCCTGAGCAGAGATATTTGTTTTTTTATGATAGCATTTGAAAAACAAGATGGCGGACCTCGTGATCAAAGAATTCTTGGGGACAAAGATTCTTTGACCACGAGGCTGCAAATTCTTTGACCGCGAGGTGGGGCGAGATGGCCCAAATCCAATTCTTTGTTCACAAAACAACCATATAAATTTTCCCATTGACTTATAATGGGAGCTTAAAACTGCAATAACTTTAAAATGCCTTAATATTTTTTCACCAAACAAAAAGCGGCATGTTCAGTCACTGAAGCTCTTTCAGATGAGACATCTTCCATGGAGCACCATGCTACATGAAAGCCACACAGGACCACAGGCAAAATCCCAAAAACTGCCTACATAACTGGCGAAAAGTGCATTTTTCAGCGTTTTGGTGCGCAAAGACTGTACATCTTACTAAAACAAAATTTGGCAGATCAAGAGCTCTGTTATGCCCCACCACACATACCAAATTTCATGCAAATCTGTTGAATGGGTCCAAAGTTATTGAAGCACAAACTTTTGACTTTAACATAGAAGTGCCTTCATAACCCTAAATATAGGGGTGCGACCGTGCCCCTACATATATATATATATATATATATATATATATATATATATATATATTTGTTTGTTTAGGCTATTGATGTAACTGCACACTTGCTTGCTGTTGCTTTTGTCTGGATCTGTTGCATTTGAGTTTCATTTTCTTTTTGAAATGGTTACTTTTGCATTTATGCTTCTTTTAAAATGTTTAATATTCTGACCATGTGGTTATGTCATGGATTTTGTTTTCAGATATTTTATTGCACGTTTAGCTTTTTTGTTGTTGTTATTGAGTCACTTTCTTCACATCCTCATTTAGCCATCTTGCTTGTCATCATTTGTTGTTATATTCCTTGATCATTTTAATGTAAACTATTGCAAATGATAATGTGTTGCCATTCATAATCTGCCAATGAACAGTACTTGTTTATGGAATTGTGTTACTAGTATCATAGGCTTTATATTTAACATTATCTTCAAATTGATGTCAACATGAATGTATAATGCTTACGTACCAGCTATTTACTAACATAGAAACATAGAATCTGTTGGCAGAAAAAGACCTCCTGGGCCACCTAGTCCGCCTTAAGGTCCCTGCCTACTGTGCCACCATGGTCCGTAACAGATCTCCAGCCTTAACCCCACCCCCGTGCCCCTAGCCCAGTTACCAAGGTCCCCTTATATGTATCCCATGCATCTCTGAAACCTGTTACCATTTTGGTACCCATTACCTCTGCTGGCAGGCTGTTCCAGGTGTCCACCACCCTATCTACAAAGAAGTATTTTCTCATACCCCCTTCTAACTACATATCATGCCCCCCTTGCCCTTCAACATCTCTTTCTCAGAAGAATTGAACCTTCCTGTACCTTATTGACACCTTGAGGTATTTTAATGCTTCTCTCATGTCTTCCCTTCCCCTCCTTTCCTCTAGAGAGTACATATTTAACTCTCTGAGTCTTTCCCCATAGGCAACAGTTCCATCATCTCTCATCTTGAGTACAAGTTTAAAATTCCTGTATTCACCCATACTTACATGCATGATGTATGTTACAGCTGAGGTCTTAAGAGCTGTTGCCAAGAGAATTGCTCCACACAGGTAAAGGGATACAGCTTCGTCCCCAAGAGATGCAAACTGGACATGTCACTTTATCAATCATTTAAAATAAAGCAAGTTTAGTTTCACATTCTTACTATGAGGGAAGCAAGTAAGAGCAACCACCATGATTAGCATATAAATGAATTGACACCTCTGGATGAGTGGGGGAAGGGATACCACCAAAACAAGTTTCTCAGTTTGCAAATGGTTGTAAATTAAGCACTGAAACTTAACACAGAAAGAAAAGGCCCATAAAACACTATAGAGGAGGTTTTGGCTTGCAAAAAAAGAAAAAAGGGCAGTACTGGGTATAGCTCAATTAAAGGGAACCTACATGTTAAAATCAGGAAAATATATGTATTATGATTTTTTTGCGTTCCAACTTCATTTCAGTGTTTTTCTTTTTCAGTTCTGGCTGTGAGAAGAGATTTTCTGACTTTCTCTGGTGGTTTTATGGTCCCTGGGGTCTGCTATTCAGGTTTCTTTTATTGCATCTTGTCCCAGACAATCTTCCCAGAGTGCCCTTTGCTCTAATGTTTAATAGCCCCTGCTGGAAGCCAGTGTCTTGTGACATGGTATTTTTGTTTCAAATTAGCCACCATAGAGAGAATATAGCAGCCAGAGGAGTCACACTGTTAGTCTTAGGGTAAGTGTAATCAATAAGTTTCCTAAATATTGGTGCTTTATCTAGCTGTGTTCTGCTCTGTGTGTGTGTGTGTGTGTAAGCATGTGACAATTTAAAGTAGTTTTGTCTGCACTCCTGTTGCTATTCCTCAGTCCCTTTCAGTTTTTGCATCAGTAGCAAAAATGGAGCATCACTTTATAGTTTGTTAGAGTAGACCATGAATGAAATAATATATGCAGAATTGGAATGGGTTATATAAACTAGTCTGGAAACATCATGGAGCACATCTATTTATAAAACAAATCTGTGATTGCTCCTCAACAATTCTACTTTACACTCCCCCCATTGCATAGCAATGGACACATCAGTTTATCTCAGCAGCAGTTATTGCTGCCTGCAATCTGTATATAAACTGTGTCACTTTGCCTAAAATCCTGCTCCCTCCTTTTTGATCAACTTGTTATGGACTTTTGCTTCAATTGCTTCAGTCTTGGGTAGAAAACAGTGCTTGTAGACAAATCTCATCATTTTGCAGCTGTGGTCATCCATTGCCTAAGTAGGCTTTGTGATTGTTTGTGTTTATGTGAGCTCCTCCAGGAGCCCTCTGCATGATTTCTTCAGGTTTTATTGTTAATAACAGCTAATATCAACTTTAAAATATTTAAAGAGTTGCTTGCTAATGGCATGATCTTCTCATCGGTGTTAGTGCTAGACACACTGCAGCCGGCTGGGCTTGAGGAAGGGTGAACATGGTCAGGACCCCATAGCAATTGAGATGAATATGCAGCAAATAAGTCCAGATGCACTAACTCACCCTACAACTGTTAAGTATCACAGTCTGCATAATACACAAGGCTTACAGTAATGAATCGTCATATGGTTTGGCTGGTTTGGGTTCTACTGTTTATAATACAGGGATGAATAGCTAGGGAAGACATTTTTTCAATGACTGTGAAATGAGGTACAGTGGTAGATGTGTTGCCAGGATATAACAGAAATTATGTCTATGAGGTACTGTTGTCCAAGAACTGGATCACATTTTCATAGAGACAGATTACATTTAGGGTACATGATTATAACTTTGTGAAACACTGCTGCTCTCTGTACTGAAATCACTATTAGACATGTGACTAACTTAAATCTTTAAGTAGTGATACTAGCATTTTACCCAGAAACTGTATTTATTCATTTAAAAAAATATATTTTGAAGGGGTGCCTGGTTATGAAATGTCCCAATATTTAATTTCAGCATTTTAGTGGAAACTTTGCACTCTGATTTTCTTATTCTGAATTTTTTGTAGTATGTTGTCTGTATTTATATTAATTCTGTTGGCATTCCTGGTAATGTACAGGGGCAGGGGACTGAGTTGTGATTGGGTTTGAATAAGGAACATAAATATTCATCACATTGCTTTGCTATCTCCACTGGATTTTTTACTGTTTCGCCTTTAATACTGAGATACTTATATATATATATGTTATGGTTTCGGCTATTGATGTAACTGCACAGTTGCTTGCTGTTGCTTTTTCCTGGATCTTTTGCATTTGAGTTCCATTTCCTTTTTGAAATGGTTACTTTTGCATTTATGTTTATTTTAAAATGCTTAATATTCTGACCATGTGGTTAAGTCATGGCTTTTTTTTCATATATTTTATTGCATGTTTAGCTCTTTCATTCTTGTTATTGAGTCACTTTCTTCACATCCTCATTTAGCCATCTTGCTTGTCATCATTTGTTGTTATATTCCTTGATC
This sequence comes from Neoceratodus forsteri, assembly GCA_016271365.2. Taxonomy (NCBI): domain Eukaryota; kingdom Metazoa; phylum Chordata; order Ceratodontiformes; family Ceratodontidae; genus Neoceratodus; species Neoceratodus forsteri. The sequence continues at coordinate 145,293,423 of CM028133.1, read as the reverse complement.
CTTTTAATGTAAACTATTGCAAATAATAATGTGATGCCATTTATAATCTGCCAATGAGCAGTACTTGTTTATGGTATTGTGTTACTGGTACCACAGACTTTATATTTAACATTATCTTAAAATTGATGTCAACATGAATGTATAATGCTTCCGTACCAGCTATTTACTAACATAGAAACATAGAATCTGTTGGCAGAAAAAGACCTCCTGGCCCACCTAGTCTGCTTTAAGGACCTTGCCTACTGTGCCACCATGGCCCATAACTGATCTCCAGCCTTAACCCCCTCCCCACACTCCAGCCCTGTTACCAAGGTCTCCTTATGTGTATCCCATGCATCTCTGAAACCTGTTACCATTTTGGTACCCTTTACCTCTGCTGGCAGGCTGTTCCAGGTGTCCATCACCCTATCTGTAAAGAAGCATTTCCTCATATCCCCTTTAAGTCTTCCCCCTTCTAGCTACGTAACATGCCCCCTTGTCCTTCAACATCTCTTTCTCAGCAGGATTGAACCTTCCTGTACCTTATTGACACATTTGAGGTATTTGAATGCTTCTGTCATGTCTCCCCTTCCCCTTCTTTCCTCTAGAGAGTACATATCTAACTCCCTGAGTCTTTTCCCATATGCAACAGTTCCATCATCTCTCGTCCAGAGTACAAGTTTAAAATTCCTGGCTATAGCTCTGCTTACATGCATGATGTATCTTATAGCTGAGGATTTAAGAGCTGGTGCCAACTGAATTACTCCACACAGGTAAAGGGATACAGCTTCATCCCCAAGAGATGCAAACTGGACATGTCACTTTATCAATAATTTAAAATAACACAAGTTTAGTTTCACATTCTTACTGTGAGGGAAGCAAGTAAGATCAACCAGCATGGTTAGCAAATAAATGAATTGACACCTCTGGATGAGCGGGGAGGTGATACCTGCAAAACAAGTTTCTCAGTTTGCAAATGGTTATAAATCAAGCACTGAAACTTAACACAGAAAGAAAGAAAGGCCTATAAAACACTATAGAGGAGGTATCAGCTTGCAAAAAAAAAGAGGCAGTACTGAGGATAGCTCAATTAAAGGAAAACTGCATGTTAAAATCAGGGAAAGATATGTAAGCAATAATACCCGACAGGGTGGGCATTATTGAGAAATACCGGACCCCCAGGGGCAAAATGAGGCCTGATGCCACAGGTGGAGGGCCTTATAGCCCCTGCAAGGTCCAGTATTTCCCAATAATGCCCACCCTAGAGGGTATTATTGCACTTAGAAAATGGCCATTTGTGTAAGTTATTATGAAGTTGTAAAATAATACAGTAAATTACTGTGAAAAAAATGAATACAGGTATAACAGATAAGTGTATTCATAAAGTAGTTCATAAGCTGTTCCTGCTGCTATTGCTCCTCCCTGCAGCATTCTGGTGGAGTGCTGCCCCCCCAACACACACATGAGAGAGAGAGTCACACACAGAGACACACAGTGCTTGCTAAAGAAGAAATGCACCGTTCCTTTAAAATTAAATTGCTTCTTGGGCGCTCTGAAAAGTTTTTTTTTCTTTCTGGGTGCATGTTTTTTATTTCAGTCTGAATCTGCATCTCTGTGCACTGTGACTAACTGGCACATGATATATCTGAGGAAGGAGCTTGGCGTTTGTGTCGGTGTACCAGGAAAGAAAAGATTTTGTTTTGGTTTCTTAAAATCCTGAAGTAAATGTTTTTTATTTCTTTTTCTACAGCAGGTTTAGTGATTCTGCGTGACTTGTGCTGAGTTATGACTGCTTGTGGTCAGGACGGTAGTGCGTGACCGAGGTCAGGAGAGGGTTAGTGCGGTCGGGAGAGTGGTGCTGTTCTGTCACTCTTCCAAGCAATAACTGAAGTGTTTTTCTAGTTGTTTTTGAAACAGGGAGTGGCTGCAAGTAAATACAGTAATTATTGCTTTGGGTGGGGGAGACCAGTACCTCTCGCTAAGCGACACAAAAAGATGGCGGGCATTTTAAATTATCTTCCGTGCCTTCAGCCAATAAAAAGCAGACTGCACACTAGTGTGGAATGCTGCGCAGTGAGGTGCCACTTGGACTGGCACTTATTTTTTACTGGGCATCTATTGAAAAATAAATGCCCAGGTTGGAAGTACTTTCAGCCAACAGGACAGAGAATCATTTCTGGCCATTTTCTAAGTATTATTAACTTTTTGTGTTCTAACTTTCTTTCAGTGTTTTTTTTTTTTTCAGTTCGGGTGTGAGAGGAGTTTTTTCTCCGTGTGTGTGTGTGTGAGCATGTCACTATTAGCAAGTAGCAGAAATGGAACAGCACTTTCTAGTTTGTTAGAGTAGACCATGAATGAAATAATATATGCAGAATTCGAATGGTTTATATAAACTAGTCTGGAAACATAATGGAGCATAGCTATTTATAAAACAAATCTGTGATTGCTCCTCAACAATGCTGTTTTACAATCCACCCCCCCACCCACACTACATAGCAAGGGACACATCAGTTTATCTCAGCAGCAGTTATTGCTGCCTGCAATTGTATATAAACTGTGTCACTTGGCCTAAAATCCTGCTCCACCCATTTTGATCAACATATTATCGACTTTTGATTCAATTGCTTGTGTCTTGTGTAGAAGACAGTGCTTGTAGACAAATCTAATCATTTTGCAGCTGTGGTCATCAATTGACTAAGTAGGCTTTGTGATTGTGTTTATGTGATCCAATCTTTAGTCTTTGGTTACTTTATTGATGTCTCTTATGAAGGGACTCAAAATATGGAGGATAGTTTTTAGCAATTCAGAGAAATCATAGAGGCACCAGACTTGGTCTTTGGGTGGAGTTTTACTTTAACTTTTCTCAAGCCAGAGGAAAGCCCCATAAAACACTATGGAGGAGGTTTCAACTGGCAAAAAAGGCAGTACCGGGAAGGACTCAACTTAAGCACTGAAACTCAACAAACAAAGAAAAGGCCCATAAAACACTATGGAAGAGGTTTCAACTTGCAAAAAAGGCAGTACTGGGCAGGGCTCAATTAACTTCTCAAGCCAAAGGAAAAATAGTGATCTCCAGCTGCCATACATACACAGGCTGTGTAGTAGTGAGGCTTTAGCAGAGGACACTATTGTTAACACTCTACAATGTTGTTTGGAAGATAATTATGCAGGTAGTCCTTTTGTCAAAGCAAAACATCTGGCCAGCCCGATGGCACTGAGGGTTGAGGCACTGGATGCCACACCTCACGCCACACTGGTTACCCGGGTTCTGGAACGGACTTGGGTCAGCAAGGGAGGATCAGGATCGAGCATCCATAGACTACTCTCCTGATCCTGGGGAGGGTTGGGGAAATCCACGGCACTGTAGCGGTCCCTGGGGATGCCCAGTGGCACTACAGGCTGGTGGATATGTGGGGGGGAGCATGGCGAACGTCAGCATGCAGTGCCCAGACATCATTGCACATCTGTGCTCCAGTGGGGTCAAAAACTTAGATGGAAAATGGCTGGGTGCAACCATGCAGCCTGATGGCCATGCCCTGCCTCACCGGGAGGACTTGCGTGGAATCACACTGGGGGGTCCAGGGCTGGTCTGGCTGGACAGGGTATGGGGAGACCCTCCAGTGGACTGGTGACAGCCATGCCAGATCCCCCATCATGTGAGTGAGCCTGGCGCTCTCCCGGCAGGCAGGGCCAGTGGCTGGATGCCCCCACCAGTAGTCACCGCAGCAGGCGAATAAATAGAAATTATAAAAAAAAAAAAGCAAAACTTCTGCAGGGCTACGTCCACTGCAGCCGTAAAAAAAGCATGACATTGATGCAAAAAAAATCACTACAAGGGCCAACAGCCTAAACCAAAGCTGTTAATAAGAGATCCTGTACAGCTAGCAAATAAATATGAACTCTTGGCAGCTAGAAGGAACTGAGAAGACTCAGAAGAAGGTGAAAAAGGAGAGGACACTGATTCATCATCTATTGCTTCCTCTCAAAAAACATTGTCATCAGAAAATGAAGAGGCATGCTCAGGGACTACAAGAAGAAAGGAGGATCAGACTCTCTGAATCACACCTTTTCTGGTAAACAGCAATTATAATGTGGGATTCCAGATGCGAGCAGTGTTTGCATTCCTTACCATTTTTATGGCTGACCTTGTAGTAGAATGTTCTATTCCAAACACTAATAGCATCCATAATATGAAAAGAAAGATAACTACTTTTTCCTTTTCACAGGCCCTTCCATATTTCAACTTTTTTCTTCTACATACCCTTCTGAGAACCATATCTAATATTCAATGTTCACAACAATTAATTGGCGATAAAGTATCTTTTTGGTTGTGAGGAGAAGAAAAGTGTTCAGGTGTGGGCATATGTTTCAGAAATTTACAAGTATCTTTTTCAAAACTGATCCTAGAAGACTTTTAATTCTGGATGTCACATTTTCTGGGAAACATTTTCAGTTGGTAAATGTATATGCTCACCCCTCATCAAAAAAGTTAGGAGAACTGAATTTTTCAAAATTCTGCAACCTTTCCTATTCACATCCAGGATGTTAGCTTTGGGAGTGGATTTTAGTTTCCCCTTTACGTTCTGAGGGTAAATCAGTGCAAGGGAGAAAATCCGATTGTGATTTTAATTGTTTGCAGACCATGGTACAAACTTCTGGATTAGAGGCTGCATATAGAACTGTGCACAAGTTAGGGGACATACTTTGTCTTAAAGGAGCCACATCTTCCTGAACTGATTTTTTTCTTTGTTTCAGAGACTCTTCCTGCAGGTGACACAAACACTACAATGTTCAAAACATCTCACCACACAATGGTGGGATACAAGGCTGGTCATCAGGACACTGTGGTAGGAGGCAATGGACTCTGGAAGGTAAATAATAAACTGATATCACAGATCAAGATAAGACAGGCACACAAGGGTTTTTATCTGGTTCGGAGGCAGTATAGCATAGTGGTTTAAGGCTCTGAGCTGCAAACCTGGAGACTTGGGTTTGAATCCCACAACTCGCACTCGCATACTGTGTGACCCCAAGCAAGTCTCTTAACTTCCTTGTGCTCCCAGGTCACACCTGGAAACAAGATGCAGCTTAGTGTGCCTTTCCTGATTAAACAGTTTCCCGTTTCCCCTTCCCTTCTGGTTTGGAGCACAGTTAAGTGCATGTTTGATTCATATATATTTTGATGGGAAGATATGAAGAAGGATTTAAGGTTTTGTTGCACATATTAGGGAGGAAGGTAGCCAAGGAAAGTAGGTATCTCAAAGACAACAACTCCCTAAACTGGTCTCCAATGCACTTAAGACTGGACTTAATCTTACTCCACAAATTGAGCTGGCAAAAGATAAGATGAGAAAATTCAAAAATGACAGGGCGATCACCCTACAATCAGATCAGAGATATGGAACCCTAGGGAAATGATCTTGAAATATCCCTTTTGACAGCTGCACTAACAGAATCAAACAGAGAATCATGTCAAACCTCCATGACAATAATGGACGTGTTATTAGTGATAAGTCCATAATTCTGCACAGGATACACCAACATGTCGGGGAGGCCTTGTAGGAGGATGTGGAAGTGTCCCCTGGACTCCATTCTTTTTGGAAAGGATTGCAATGCCTCAATTTAGATGCCTCCTTTTGATGGCATTTAACCCAAGTCATAACAGAAGAGGAAGTACAAACTGCCCCTGGGCCTTTATGGCCTTATGTCTGAATGATACAAAGTCATGCAGGATCTGATTTGCTAAGATCTGGTGGGGTTATACAATGCTTGTATAAGCTTTGGGCATCAATCCCATGGTATGAATGAAGCTGTGATGATTTTTTTTTTTATTATTCAAAAAGGGAGATAGAAGAAACATTCTGTATTGGTGGCAAATTAATCTTCTGAATGTTAATTTTAAAGAGCTAGTGTACTGCCTAAAACTAATATTAGTTTTTAAATGCAGTCAACCATTACCTTTTATATCGGAGGTACTTTTTCTTTCTCTTTGGGTTAATTAAAGATTGTTTATCAGATGTTGGTAGGTGTGCTGTGTGGAACAGCATTCTGCCTGGCAGCTGACATATCTAGCTATGTTCCACCCACTATATCATCAGCATTCTGACCTCAACGACTGTGACATCGCTGCTGTTTAGGAACAGCTGCTCAGTGGCTGTCAGATGAGTCATCTGTGATGTCTTGCTCAATGAGATCACTATGCTGGTGATGTTGCAGTGGGACTAGAGATAGATACGTCAACTGCCAGGTTGAAAGCTGCTCCACACATCCAGCACAATGTTAACACATAAAAAACTTTCTTGTGAGCAAAAAAAAAAAATACTTCAGAAATATAAAGTTACAACTGATTATTTCTTAAAATGTGTATCATTTTCCTCTTTGTCTGTTTTAGTTCCATTAGCTCTTTAAAATACTAATGAAAATAGTAAAAAATAGATTGTCAGGTTTTGGAAACAGTAACTGATTCCACCCAAACCTACGCAGTGCCTGGCAGAAAGATCCAGGACTGTATATTATTGATTAGAGACATTTTTGCACAGAGTAAGAAAGGAAACCTGTCTGGACTAATGCTTTCTCTAGATCAAGAGAAAACTTATGACAGATTGTTATTTAACTGTAGCTATGCAAACGTATGGGTTTCTAGATATATTTATTTAATGGGTCCTTACCTGGTACCAGATGACAGGGGTGTATCCTAATGTAAACGGGTAGATGGGAGAAAAAATTCCTGTGCGTTTTAGGGGTCAGACAAGAGTGTCCTTTAACCCCTTTTATATATATATATATATATATATATATATATATATATATATACCTGGCATAGATCCTCTCCTTAGAATATTTAACCAAAATACAAACATAAGGGGAACTAGGACATCAGGGGCCCGATACTGGAATATGGACAAAAGCAGAGCGTAAAGGTTTGCTCTGTGCTTGCCCTTGCCCATGACCCTGAGGATGCTGTATTCAGTTGGACAGTGTACCTGTGCTATCCGACTGAATAATGGGGCATGTCAACGCAGTACTAAGTTGAGTAGTGCTGCCCTAACATGGATCTAGGAAGTGCAGAGAACAGCGCCCCAGATCTGATAGCACCGGGAGCCCCTGGCATAATATTCAGCTGGCACCATGCAGATGAGCCCATTGGGCATGCAAGGTGTTAAAGGGCCATACGCATACCCATTATGGGATCATTTGAATGGGAAGTGGCAGCAGGTTTGCACCCTTGTGACTGGCCCCCCTCCACCCTAACCGCCCATCCCCATAAATTAGTAAGTAGACCCTGGTGTCCAGTGGTACTCCCCTCCCTCTAATATTCCTCCCTCTAAAAATAAAATTATTCCCTGGTGTCTGGTGGCACCCCCCACCACCCTCCAAACCCCATCCTTGTAAAGTACAATTATTCCTTTATGTCTAGTGGCACTCCTCACCCTCCAATACCCAACCCCCTTACAGTACAATTATTCCCCGGTGTCCAGTGGCACCCATGTCCTCCACTTGCCATCCCCATAGTGTTCTCTGTAGTCCCTGGTGCTCAGTTGCATCCACCGCCCTCCAGTCACCATCTCTGTAGTGTAAACCATAGTCCTTGGTGTCCAGTGGCACTCCCCACCCTCTGATTGCTCACTACTATTAAAGAAAAGAAGTTCCCTATGTCTAGTGGAACCCCCCACTCTCAGATCAATCGCCACTATTAAAAAAAGAAATCCCCAGTGTCTAGTGGAAACCCCCCACCCACCAATCACTCACTGATGCTAAATGCAAGAAGCCTCCAGTGTCTAGTGTAACCTCCTACCCTCTGATCACCCAAACCCATAAGTTAGTGGGATGTTGGGTGTCCAGTGGTTTCCCCCACCCGCTAAGCACCCATCCCAGTGGCCCCCAGTGTCCTCGTGGCTAGTGGACCCCTGCCCACAGTGAGCACACCAACCGTCCATCCCCCATGCCAAACTGGCTGGTACCATGAGGATCCGATACAGCACGGCCCACCTCTCACCACCTCAGCTGACCACTGCATGGACTGACAGGGAGCTTGTATCTGGTATACTGTGAAGGGAGCACATGTACTGTCTACAGTAGACAGTAGTCATGCTCCCTTAACAGTACACAGGACATGTGCTCCCTGTCAGTCCATATGGCGGCTGGCCGAGGTGATGAGAGGAGGGTTGTGCCAGTCACTGTACTGGATCTGTATGACACCAGCCAGTGTGGTACAGGGAGTAAACAGCTGATGTGCTCACTGTGGATGGGGGATGCTAGCCACCAGGGTGCTGGGGACCACTGGGACAGGTGCTCGGTAGGTGGAGGGAACCACTTGACCCACCAAAGCATACCACTAACTTATGAGGCTGGGCAATCAGAGAGTAGGGGGGTTACACTAGACACTGGAGACTTCTTTTATTTAACAACAGCGAGTAATTGGAGGGTGGGGGTTTCACTAGGCACCAGAGACTTCTCTTTTTATCAGCAGTGAGCAATTGGAGGGTGGGGGATGTCCCTAGACACCAGAGAATAATTGTACTGTTACGGAGACAGTGCTCAGAGGGTGGGGGAGTGTCACTACACAATAGGGAATGATTATGGGGATGGGCATCTGAGGGTGGGAGGTGCCACTGGACACCAGGGAATGATTGTACTTTTATGGGGACTGGGATTGGAGGGTGCCACTGGACACCTGGGAATGATTGTACTTTTACAGGGACAAAGATCCAAGGGCAGTGGGTACCACTGGATGCTGTGGACCCTGTGGGTCACCCTGGAGACAAGAAATGGATCCACAGTCCACACGGGTGTTGTATACAGACACCATCTCAGGGGGAGGAAATGGAAAAGGGAATGATAGAAGGCATCCTTAGGATGGCAGAAAAAGGGGAGAGATTGTTGATGGGGGATCTGAATATGGCAGATGTTAACTGGATCACCTTTGCTGCAGCCACATCCAAGAGCAGGGTCATTCACGATGCCCTACAGGGGGCATGCCTCAGACAGCTAGTGTTGTAACCCACCTGGGAGACAGCAATCTTAGACCTGGTACTCTCTAATGGGGACAGATAGAGGATCTAAAATTTAGAAGTGGGTAGCCATCTGGGAACAAGTTACTATCAAACTGTGTGGTTTGCGATAAACATAGCCATACAGTCAAGCCATACAAAAGTGAGGGCACCGGACTTTAGGAGGGCTGACTTTGTTGAAATTGGAGAGTGTCTCAGAAAAGCACTAGCAAATGGGCAAGAAGGAGGAGTGGAGGAATGATGGGGAAACATCAAAACTGCCATCACAGAGGCAACAAGCCTTTGTGTGAAGCAAATAAACAAATCAAAACGATGGAAAAAACCACTATGGTTCTCAAAAGAGGAGGCAGGGAAGGTTAGGGGGAAAAAGACAGCATTCAGGAAGTATAAGGAAATATAAAAGGAGCAGGACAGAGAACTGTACCAGTTAAAGCAGAAGGAAGCAGAGAAGACAGTCAGAATAGCAAAGACCCAAACCAAGGAAAAGATAGCCAACTAGGTTAAGAAGGGGAATAAAACCTTTTTATAGGTACATTAGGGAGCGAAGAAAGACCAAGGGAGGGATAGTGAGACTTAATAAAGGAGAGGATGGGTGGGCAGAGGGTGACAGTGAAAAAGCAGGGATACTGAACGAATACTTCTGCTCAGTATTCACAAAAGAAGAGGAGGGGGAGGTACCTAATCCAATCAATAGAAGCACTCTAGATAGGGGGGTTGATACCAGTCTGTTCACAGAAGAAAGAGTTCTGAAAGAACTCCTAAAACTGAAGATGGACAAAGCAATGGGCCCTGATGGGATTCACCCCAGAATTCTAAAAGAACTAAGGGGAGAACTAGTGACACCACTGACTACCCTTTTTAACAAATCATGGGAGGATGGTGTGGTACTCAAGGACTGGAGAAGGATGGATGTGATTCCCCTTCACAAAAGTGGGAGCAAAGCAGAGGCAGGAAACTACAGACCTAGTAGTTTGTCCTAAGTGGTAATCACTTCTGAAAGAAAGAATTGTTGAGTACCTAGAGGCCAAAGGGGCACAGTACCCAGGGCAGCATGGATTCACAGAGCTATGGTCATGTCAGACGAATCTAATAGATTTATTTGACTGGGTGACCAAAGTAGTAGACCAGGGAGGGGCTGTATATAGCCTACCTAGACTTTAGCAAGGCATTTGACACTGTCCCACATGAAAGATTAATAAACAAATTAGCCAGCCTGGTAGTGGGTCCCAGGGTGGTAGCCTAGGTAAAAAATTTGGCTGGACAACAGGACAAATAGAGTGATGTAAATGGAGTCCACTCCAAAGAAAGAAGGGGTTACTTGCGGGGTACCGCAGGGTTCAGTACTGGGTCCGGTCCTTTTTAATGTCTTTATAAGTGACATTGCAGAGGGACTGGAAGGAAAAGTATGACTCTTTGCAGACAAAACAAAGATCTGCAACAGGGTTGATACACAAGGGAGTTGGAAAGGATGAGAAGGGACTTGGCAAGGTTGGAGGAATGTTCAAAAATATGGCAGCTTAGATTCAATGCAAAGAAGTGCAAATTAATGCACCTGAGAAACAAAAACCCAGGGGGAAAGTACATAATGGGGGGGGAGGTACTAACAACAACAAAAATGGAAAGAGACCTGGGGGTAATCATATCAGATGATCTAAAAGTAAGCAAACAATGTGAGCAGGCAGTAAGGAGGACTGGGGGGGATACTGGGATGTATAGGAAGAGGCATCACCAGTAGAAAACAGGAAGTTGTAATCCATCTATACAGACAGTTGATGAGACCCCATCTGGAGAACTGCGTGCAGTTCTGGAGACCCCATCACTTCAAGGACATACAGGATGGAGGCAGTCCAGAGGAGGGCAACTAAAATGGTGCAGAATCTGCACCAGAAGCCATACGAAGGGAGACTAAAGGAGCTTAATATGTATACCCTCAAGGAAAGGAGGGAGAGGGGGGGACATGACAGAAACTTTTAAGTACCTCAAGGGAATCAACAAAGTCCAGGATGGCAGCATCTTTCAGAAAAAGAGATGTGCAAGCACAAGGGGGGCACGTAATTTTAAGATAGAGGGGGGGATGGCTCAAGGGCACCGTGAGGAAGACATTTTTCATGGAGAGGGTGGTGGACGCATGGAACGGCCTTCCTGAGGAGGATGTGGGGTCAAAAACAGTGGGGGAATTCAAGAATGCATGGGATATACATAAGGCAATTCTGGTGGGGGGTAGGAAGAAGTAGGCTGTTGGTTAACTAGGATCTGCAGCTTATCCAGTAGGTAAGGAAATGGGCAGACTGGGTGGGCCAAGCGGTCCTTATCTGCCATCAAAGTCTATGTTTCTATGATTAGAGGGAGGTGGGTACCACTAGACACCAGGGAATGATTGTAGTTTTATGAGGACAGGGGATCATAGGGTGGCAGGTGCCACCTGACACCAGGGAATGATTGTATTTTTACGATGATGGGGACTGGAGGGCAGTAGGTGCCACTGGATACTAGAAAATGATTGTGCTTTTACAGTGATGGGGCTTGGAAGGTGGGGTGCCACTAGACACCAGGGTGTAGAAATGCTTCCCCAACTGCCATCTTGGTTGTTGGTTGCAATGTCTCTATCTGCCATTAGGGCTGCCTGGAGTAAATCAGCCTTTTTATTGGAGTCAACTGCACTGCACAAAGTGGCCTGTACTATTCCTTTTGCATAACACTAGCATGCTGAATATTGCACTGTGCCTAAATTTATATCCCCATCCCTCCCTTTTCGCACTGACTACATTATATCCTTGAGTGCACGCTATCCTGTTTAGCGCACGCTCCTGCCCCCTTTGAATATTGTGCATGGGTGCAAACCCTAGGCAAATGGTGTGCAGCCATTTTGAGCATGAGTCAAAGCTTTGAATATTGGGCCCGAGGTAGTTTACTGACACGAAACATGTTTGGCATATGCCGAAGACCTTTGCCTTCTGGCTAAAGATGTGGCAATGTGTAAAACAGCTTTCTCTGTACTTAACACTTCTGCTTTGGAATCAGGGTACAGGATAAATAAGGAAAAAATTGTGTGGTGCAAACTTCTTCCTGAATCTAATCAATGGATGACACACACAGAAGAGGTAGTCCTCATAAATGGATCCCATCAGCAGGGTTGGATTAGCCTTTGTGGGCCCTGGCTCCAAAATGTTTTTGGACCCTCTGCCCCCCAGGCCCCACCCTCCCAGTGCCCCAGCCCCATGCTCCCAGACCTTTTACAGATACAGATGGCCACAGGCCAGTGAGGCCACCACAAATAATTTCTAATTTTGAGGTAGGTTAGTTTTGGACTGTACAATACTAGCTTCGTATGGATATATTAGGAATGTGCTACTAGCTCCTATTTCTGATGGAAAACAACACAGCTGTATTTTTATTTTCTTCAGATAAAACAGCTTTTATTAGTGATATCTGTATGCCCCCCAAAGTGGGCTTACCTCCAGGTGATTTTTTTATTTTAGTCTTTGGTAACCGGGTAATGGGCTCCAGTCTTCTCCCGCAGCACTGACTATTCCAATGGTTCTGGTGGGAATCGCACCTTGTGATCCCCGCAGTGCAGCTTATAGCTGCGGCTGTCTATTCCTGCTGTCGTGGCCCATGCAGGGTTGGGTCGAGTAGCGGGGTGGTTCTTCTTCGCCTCCAGGCAGTGGGTGGCCTCGGGTCCAGGTTTTGTGCAGGCCAGGCTCGGGACCGCCGGTAGATTTAAGTGAATAATTAAACTGTAAATAAAAATGGAGGACCCATGCACAGTGTGCATGTACGGCCACTGGGTGAAACAAATTTAAAGGAGCCTGTGCTCATTTTAGCAGAAGTAGTTTTGGTGCTGACTGGCACCTCAGGGACAATGTAAATAGTGTGAATTGGGACTACAAGTTCTGCAGGGGCACTCGAGGGGACAGTTGAGTTGGAGCCTGTGTACAGGGTCCATATTGGACCTTAGAGTTTAGTTGCCAAATGTGAGAGAGCATGAGGGAGATTTGTGAGGGAGTGCAAGGAGGAGGAGGTCAGAGCGGGGCATTCGCCCTCTTGGCCATGCAGCCATGAAGCTGCATTTGTTTTGTTTTTTAGAGTGTGAGTGCTGCAGTGAGGGAAAAAGAAGGTGGTGACTGCCATTTCCATGGAGCCCCTGTGCTTTTGGGCTAAACTGCAGAGAGTTGCTGGAGAGTGTCATAAGGAAGTGCTGCCTGCCTAAGACAGAGTCATGAGGTGAGGGAGTCCTGGATGGCGGCTTGGGGAGTGGGCAGCCTCGGGTCCTGGTAAGCTCCTGATGCCTGAATTGCTAGTTTGGGACTTTGTGCCCATAAAGGAGAAGCACTTGATGAGGGCGTCTATGGGTCATGTAGCTGTCCCTCATCACAGGTGTGTGGCAAGAGAGTTCCCTGGGGTGGAGCAGATGGTGAAGGAGGCTATATTTGGGACGGCCATCCCCTGGAGATCTGTACTCCTATTGGGAAGATGAAATGGGGACCAGATGCATATTGCTGCCTGCTGTCTGAGGTGACCTATACAGCCTCAAGTCACTGCCTGTGTTGGACTGGCTGCCTCATATCCTTGGCAGCTGCCTGGGACTTGATGAAAAAAATAGGACCCCTCAGTCCACAATACTATGCTAGCATCTAATGTAACCCCTGGGTCCAGAGTACTGTTCAGCTTTTGATGGGACCTCTGAGGTTCAAAGAGACTTGTGAGTCTCTGATGTGACCACATGGTCCTGAGCAAACTGTTTGTATTTTTCTGCTCCATGGAGTGACTGTTCCTGTCATATTAACTGTTCATTAAAATGGGATCCCCTATTTTCTGAAATTTTGGCATTTGCCTTTTGTGTTTGGAGAAACTGTTTTGCTGCTAAAAGAAGTTACCTCCACAGCCATGTTTCCAGTGTATTCCAGGGTATCATCCAGAACAGCGAGAACCAACGCAACATCAAGGAAGACGTCAAGAGGCCAGCCTGGTGAAGACAGCCTACAAAGGCCTACAGGTGAAGTTGGTAAGGCCAGGCAGGTGAAGAGCCAGTGGTCTTCATCCCTCCGGTGTACCATCCCTGCACCCTGAAGGTCCAAGGACACCCTGATGGAACCATTCCATCACCTGCACCACCCATAGGGAATCCAGGTACTGTTTTCCTGTTTTATTTCTGGCTGTATAGTGCCCCCCCTTCCCCATGAACTGCACTATCTTTATATACCCCTACATAGGGAAGTGGGGGGTGCTTACATATAATTTTGTAATTAATAGCTCAAGTCAATTGGCCACAGGCCACCACAGGCAATTTCTCAAAAGTCTTCCTGAGGTTAGTTATAACTGTACATACTAGCTGGATTCATCATTCAAATGGTTGTAGGTGCTAGCTCCATTTCTGATGGGAAACACAGCACAGCACAGCACCACAGCACAGCAAGCATGATATACAAAGAGGTTACTGTGGATACACAATCCTTTCCCACTACTGATCAACTCTCAACTGCCTGAGTCCATCACCAAGCCCCATCTGTTGGCGTGGCAACAGGTGAGACACCAGTGCCTCAGCCCTCCACGTCACTGGACCGGCCTGACAGGAACGTTTTTTTGATGGTCAGGAGACAAGCTCAGAAAAGTAAAACTATAAGTACCACTTCATGTTTTTAATTGGTGTATATGTGTAGATAGAGGATTATAAAGGGAAAGGGCATTTAATCATTTGTTTTTGTTTTTGTTTTAATTTTCAGGGAGTTCTACTTTTTTGGTCCTAGCTGAATATTTTAGTGAGAATAAAGGTGGTGGCCATGTTTATAGAGACAGACAGGAATTTGTTTTACAAAAAGCTTTGATATGTTAGTTTGCTATGTGCTGATTGTCAGCATTGTTTTAACCAGTGGTAATTGTCTGAGATTGCACAGCTACTGACCAATCAGGATGCAGTAATTTTGTTACTCATTTTATAAGAAGAGGTTATTCACAGAACTAGGGATATCCAGGGGGATTGTTTCCAGGATCCTCCCAGTCCTGAGAGCTAGTAAGAACAAGCATTTGTCAATGCCGAATGTTTACTTGTTAGAATTGGCATTGGTAGTGTAAAAGTTAGAGAGATGCATAATAGGAATGGCAGTGAAGTATTGAACTGAAGCCAACCCCACTACCACCCTGCAGAGACTGACAGGCATTGAGGTGTGCCTTTGGGTCTTTAGGCATAACAGCCACGCCATTTCATCACACCCTACCCTGCAGACTCTGACAAGTGTCACAGTGTGCCTTGGGGGCTTTGGGTCTTATGCTCACCCCATTCCATAATGAAATATGGTGAGATGGGTACAGTATAGGAGAATGGGGTGAACTTTGTGGCCAAAGAGTCCAAGGCACACCTCGATGCCTCTCACTGGCTGCAGAGTGTAGGTGTGGGTGGAATGGCATGGGCATTACAGGCGGCAATCCCAAGTCACACCCCTGATGCCCGTCAGTCTCTACAGGGTGGGGCGTTATGGTCGGAAACCCTAGCACCCCAGGCGTTCATTGGTATTTTCCTCCAAATTTTCAACATGGGTTTTTGTGACCCCACCTCGCGAACAGTAGCAATATCAGTTTGTTAGCAAAGCTAATTTTGCACAGTGATAGCTTTCATTTGCAACTACAGGTGCAAAAACACATTTCAAACAGGATGTGAAAAATGACAGCTGTACTGTTCATGGGGAGGTGTAAAAAATGTCAATGTTGAAAATCTGGATTGAAAGTATAAAAAAAGTGAAGTCACGAGTGTGCATAGAAACTGCGCAACGCACACCCATAATGTAATTAGTTTGGGGACATTTTACAGCAGATTGTCAATGCAGGCATTTTGGCACCTCCGCTCATGAACAGTGTCACTGTGATTTTCTTAATCTGTCCCAAACACTGATTTCCCACAGCGACCACGCATTTCTGCACCAGAAGTGCGAAAACACATTTTGGCCAGGCTGTGAAAAATGACGGCTGTACTGATCATAAGGAGGTGTGGAAAAATGCCAGTGTTGAAAATCTGCACTGAAAATAGTACAAATTCATGAACTTACGAGGGTGCGTGGCAACTGCGCAATGCACGCTCGTAATACAGTCATTTTATGGACGTCTGTCACCAAATTCTCAACATAGCCATTTTAAGACCTCTGCTCATGAACAGTGTCATTGTGATTTTCTTAGTCTGTCCCTAACATTGATTTCGCACACCAACCGTGCCATTGGGTGCTACATGCACAAAAACACATTTTGGGCAAGCTATGAATAATGACAGCTGTACTGTTCATAAGAAGGTATGTTAACTGGCAATGTTGAAAATCCGGAGTGAAAATATTAAAAATTTGCAAAGTTACGAGCATGTATAGGAACTACACAATGCACGCTCATAAAACAGTCATTTTTGGGAATTTTTTCACCAAATGTCAACATAGGGTTTTGGGGCCACCTCATGATTAGGATACTGCCATTTCGTTACTCAGTCCCAAAGAGGTTCCAGTGCAGTGATCGCGAAATCACCTTTCGGGACCGAATAACAAAATGACAGTGACTGAGTTCATGAGGTGGGGCCCTCAAGAACCCTATGTTGAAAATCTAGTGAAAAATTCCCAAAATGGCTGAGATATGCACCAAAGTTTAAAAAAAAACATTTATGCCATTATACAGCTAACGACACTTCTCAGTTCGCAGTCAGCTTTGAAGAATGCAGACATGTTCCTAGTCCACCTAAGATCATCGTGTCAGACTCAGAGGTAAGTATGGGACGGGGGGGGAGGTGGATGCGCAGAGGGTGGGCGAGGTTGGGGAGGGGGCAAGGCAATCAACGAGAGACCATTTTGTTTTCAGGTGTGTTTTTTCTTTTAGGAAGATGACGAAGACTTGTGCCATGCTGGGGTGGGCCCCAGTGTGGCAGATGAAAGTTTTTGGGGGTCAGTCAAATTGATGGGGATTGGGCACCCTGTCAGCCATACATCGTTTGCCACGCTTGGGTGGGCCTTCAAGGTTATTGAAATCTGTTTTATTTGGGGATGTTGAGTAGAGCCGACGGGGGATTGGGCACCCCCATCACCATTCTGACTTTTGCCATGCTGGGGTAGGCTCCCAGCGTGGCACCTAGAAGTCTGTGGGGGGGGGTCAGGGAGCCGACGGGAGATTGGTCACACCCATCAGCCACACTGTGTGTGGTGGAGGAAGCACATGAGCACTTTGGGGTGGGCTCCCAGCATGTTACTTAAGTGTTTGGGGAGGGAGGAACTTAAAGGGAGCTGTCTATGACAGCTGCGTTCAGGATGCAGTGCTGAGTGTAGGCACTTTGCATACTGCCGACGGGCAGTATGTAAATTACCTGCCGATGGCAGTATGCAAATTGCCTACACATTACAACTGCTGATTGCAGCGGTTTTTCACTTTCAACTGTATGCCACTGCATCTGAACGGCTGTCATAGACAGCATGGACATTCATTGGCATGGTGCAGTCACACCTGCAAAAGGGAGCAGGGCATTGAAAATGGGGGAGGCACACTTATGAAAACTCATATGGTGGCACTATGTTTCTTGCACATGCATGCAAGCAAACATAAAAAAAGCAGTGGCTCCTTTGACAGGCTAATGCTTGGTTAAGGGTTTGGTACAAAAGGGAGGATCTTCCTGTTTCTTGCAAAATGGAAGGGATGCCTGAACACCTAAGATGTGCTACACCTGTGCCACAAGCAAGCTGGGTACTGGCTAGAAGGATGGATAGGCAATCAGGAGGAATTTATTCTTGAGGATAGGTGGATAGGAGGAGGATGGTGGTACTTTGGATCACCAAGGGCAGTAGAGATGCAAGAGATCACTGAGGTAACAAAACCAGAGCAAAGAAGCACCTGGGAAGCAGATCCATGAGAAGCAAGGAAGCATGGAGGGGCAACTACCCTCACTTGCATGCAGATAAAAATGCAGCTAAATATCATAAATGAACCAAGAAAAATGGGAGACCATGAGTGGTTAAAGAGACACAGTAAACCCATTATGCATCATATTATTTCCAGTTGAAACCCCCCATTTTCGGAGTGCTTACCTTCTCTAAAATTAAGTAATGTGGCTGGTACTTTTATCTGCTTTCTTTCTTAGTACAACTGAACTGCATGTTAATGGTGTAATTACACCGAATCTTGTTTGTTTCAGATCCTTGATTTAAGCAATAATGACATAGAAGCCGATCCTTTCCTATGGGATTCACAAGTGGTTGGGGGATGGATGGCCCAAGGTGCAACTGCATCAGCAACTTTGACAGAATGTGACCAATCATAACATGTTTTTTAAACAAGAGACACTTTGAGGTCTAAGTGTTGACCATGTCCCTTTAATGAGCTACTGATGCCTCAAAGAAAACTTTAAAAAAACATAATAATTAGGTACTATTCTGCCTGCATTCCATTTATATGTTGTACATTTCTCCTCCCCATTATTTATTACTATGGAAACTTGCATGAACATATGATCTTTATCCCTTAGAGTTCCTTTAGAGTCCATCTGCCGCTACAGCTTACTCCCTAGTTCAAGATCCAGAAGCAAATGATTTAATACCAACATAGATGTAACAAAAAGAACAAAGTGCTTTAGCTTTCAGATCAACCCAGTCCTTCCTTGGAAGCTTAATGACAGTTATTTAGAAAATCCCATACAGGGGGAAGATAACACACACACACGGTAACACCCTATATGGGCGAGTATTATTGAGCAGTTCAATATGAGCGACTCAATAATACCGCTCCCATGGGGTTAATTCCATTGGGTCTTATATGGATTCCATAGCCTGTTACTGTACATACAATAGTTTTATTATACATTGTCACATTTTTGAACTCTGAACATATTGGGGTGCAGTAAATCATTTGCATGGGAGTCCTTGACAGATGTGCGTGTGTGTGTGTGTCTTATTTTCCTCCGGGGGGGAGGATTTAATTCCTATGATTTCTTATTCAGATTCCTTGGACATTTTCAGTACATCAAGTTGAAATCTGTACATATCAGATTGCATAGTCTTAGTTTCTTGGTGGTCCTTGACAAGCAGGTTTTTTGTTTGGCTCTTATACTGCCAATTTATATTATCATGTATAAACCCCTGTTACAACGCCAAAGGCCTTTAAGGTTTTTGGAGCATAATAACCAGTTTGAGAGTATAGTTGAGTAATGTTTCCAGCTTAGTTTTACATTCCATATAGTGTGAAACTATTGCTCACATTAGGTAAACTTTACTTTAAACCCTTTGTATGCCATGTATATTTACTTTTTGTGGTTCTATTTTGTGGAGCTTGGTTTCAGTTTACAATTATGTCACATTTTAGCATGTCTTTAATTCGAGTGGCTTTTGACTCATAATTGGGCTATACAGCTCTATGCTTGAGATGTTGTTATCTTACTCTGAAGGTATCTCTAAGTCATTTTAATTGGTAATCCCACCCGACAGCGACTTTTCGACAGCGAGGTCCCCTACAGTGACTACAGTGCCACGTCGCTGAAGGGAACCCGCTGGAACCTGGCACTGTCTGTTGGGGGTCCTGCACCCCCAAAATCAGCTCCTACTGGGAGTTGATAATCCTAAGGTGGGGGTGCCAGGGGCGCAGCCCCTCACATGGGAGTTCTGAGGTGAAGCCCCCCAAAGAAAGCACTCAGTTTCCTTTGAAACCGGCAGCCGACTGCAAAATGTGGTCAACCTGCTGGTTTCGCTGTCTGGTCGTTTGACAAAAATGTTGTCAACAACCAGTCATGGATCCATTTTAATTTATGTGCAGTGTACTCCCTGCATGTTTTTATGCTCTAAGTACATCTGACCTTTAGGCCCTTTCAGCTGAAGTTGAACTGGTACTTTTCAGCTTCTCTGATGTGTCATGCGTTATTTTTTAAATGAGTATTTTAAACCAATGGGAATTTTTTCTGTTTTTTTCTGCATGATCTGGGTGTTATAAGTATGGGATTTTCTAAATAACTGTCATTAAGCTTCCGAGGAAGGACTGGATTGCTCCATAAGCTAAAGCACTTTGTTCTTTTTGTTACATCTATGTTGGTCCAATAAAAGGTATCCAATCATTTGCTTCTGGATCTGTTCTTACAAGATATGGCAAAGACTAAATCTGTATGCCCCTACTTCAAGTCATAATTCTCTGTTGTGACATCACAATATGTTGCCATGGGAGTAACTGTGATGTCACAAGCAGTGCATTATGACTTCAAGTAGAGAGAAAGCAGCAGGAATAGGTGAACTCTTCAAGAGCAAAGATCCTGTTTTCATACAAATAACCTCAGTAATAAATAATGGGGAGGTGGAATACAGCCCTAATGGGAAATGCAAGCTGGACTGTGACTAAATATTTGGTTTTGTTAAAGTTCTCCTGAAGGTGTCACCAGCTCTTTAATGTACTTCAAAGGAATGGACATAGTGGGACTCACAGGGACCTGTTGTGGGGAAGAAAACACTGAGATACCAGAATAGAGGAATACAGACTAATATGAAGGAACTGGCATAACAAGAAATGTGGTGGGTGGTCTCTTCATAAGGGAATGAGTCAGTGTGAAAGACAAGGAAGATGTCAGGGGCAAACAGTACTACAGAGACCTTCTGAGTCAAATTTGGGAAAAAGGGGAGCACAAGAGTCACCCTGGGGATGCTACAGAATTTCTAACAGCTTAGTGGAGTATGATGCCCAGCTGGTCAGGGGAAATTGCAAGAGCAACCAATTTAGATGCAGTAGTGATCTTGGGGGACTTGATCTCCCAGGCAAAGACTACCATCGCATATTGAGAAGGCTAACAGTATGCCTGAAACTGAGTTCCTGTCTATCGTCAATGGCTGCTTCATGGAACACTAGAACAACATGCTAAACAGTGTGCCAGGCTTTAGGCTACCCTTCACTTTGCTCTCAGGAGTGCAGATGGGGTCATCTTCAGTGTAAATTTATTTATTTAGTTTTTGTTGACCGGGTAAGTGCACTAGACATATTCTGCCTATTTTCAGGTATGACCCAGGGGAGGGTGATACAGATGAATGTCAACTGACCTTGAACCAGATTATGCTGTTGGTGGTATTTTTAGTAAATGGGGGAAATTTGGCCAGGGCACCGGGAAAATTTCCCTACTTTTTTTCGAGAAGTGCCATGGGATCTTTAACATCCACCTGAACTACCAGATGGGACCTCAGTTTAATGTCTCATCCAAAAGATGGCACCCCAGGAGTGTAGCACCCCCCCCCCATGCTGCACTACAGTGTCAATATTGGAATTTAACCCAAGTGCCTGGTGTGGGGATTGAACCCACATCCTTCTGATCTCCTAGCCTCAGAGGCGAGTGTGCTACCTGCTGAGTCACTGACACCAGCACATTACAAACATAAAAGAACAAGTAGAAGAAAGTCACGACAGCTGAGTAAGCATATTCACGGCGACAGGGAAGATTCGATAGGCCTCACCCCCTAGGACCCCATATTTCAGAAAGACACATTTTTCCAGGATGAATGGTCTGGTGACCAAGTAGCTTGAGCAACTGTATGAGGCTGGTAATGCGGAATACATGTGGGTTTTGTTGAAGACAGTTGCTCAAAGCAACACTGAAATAGGCATTCCTGTATGCAAAACAAAAAAAGGGTCAAGACGTGGCCAACCTGGTGCAGCAGGGACCTGATGCAACTGATCCTGAACACAAAAGTCTCTTACTATTGGACAGAGATGGATTGCCTCCTGAAACACATCTGTACTTGTCAGTCTCAGTCTATACTGTTTCAAGTATACAAACCTGCATACAAGGCAGTTTAGATCACTCAGAGTGAGCAAACCAAAGAGACAGTTACAGGAGGAGTAGTGTTTGGGTTCCATAATAGGATGCTAGGAGAGAATATACATGCAGAGATTCCATTGTTTAACCTTAATACAAAACAAACTCATCACAGACATTAAAAAACAATTAAAATATTGACCAGCATAACAAAATGTAGCTTTCTTCCTTCCACAGAACTAAAGGCCTCACATATCCCTCTAATTGTATCATAAATATCAGGTCAGATGGCAGTGTAAGCACTTTAGCTCTTGGAGAACACCACTAATAGCTTTCCAGGCAGCCCTATTTACTGTGTACCAAACCCACTGTAAACAACTGTTAGCTTTGATAGTCATGACACAGAAAGTCTCCTTCCTCACCCCAACCCCAACAGTCTGAAGCAGGGTGTGTGCCAAAGTGATTAATTTTCTGTTTCTCCTCCTTTTTGCAAATTATGCAAATTAGTTAAACTGAGATGCACCATCTTGTTTTTAGTGGGGCCCCATCTCGACCCATTTCTGTAAGTGTGTGTACTGGAACACATGAAGGTTAAGTGACTTCTTCAGGGTCATACTGTGAGTAATTGACTCTAGTGGGATTTGAACCTATTTTCTCCTGATTCCCAAGCTACTGCTCTACCACTAGAGCACATTACCTCACTCTCTGCCTTCTTTGGCTTTGGAAAGCACCACTGACAGCAAGCAATACCCATTTTATTTTTAGACTGTCCAATTTATTAAAGACAGACTCAGGCCAAAATTTCTGGCATCAATAAATTCAGAATTTGGATCAGCAATCTTCGTCAATCAGCCTCATGCCAAAAATTAGGTCTCTAAGTTACTTTGTTTAAAAGTTACAAGTCATTTTGTAACCATTAATGTACTGCCTGTTTAAAAAATCCAGTTTCAGAGAAGAGCTACTGATGATGTCATAATCTGACTCACAACCTAGTCCTCCCTACAAGTTACCTTATATGAATTATTTCTCCTGTTACTTAAAACTGCAGTTGTAGTAAACATCTGTAAAAGGAAAACTAACATTGGGTGGGTCAGCACATGCACTTCCATAATGTGTAGATGCAAAGTACAGTATTTCAGAATGCGACGGGGGTTTGGAATGTAGTGGCAAAACATGGCTTTAGAAAAACAAAGTTGTTTGCAATTTTTAGAATACTACAGGTATGAGATTTTGAAATGTCACCAGGTTGCAACTGTGGAATGCAGCAATGACACAATCTCAGAAAGTACCTGAGACACTTAATTTTGGAATGTGGCAGTCATGCACAATTTCAGAATGTGGCAGTAATGCACAGTTTCAGAATGTGTCAGTGACGCACAATATCAGAATGTGGCAGTGACGCACAATTTTGGAATGCGGCAGTGATGAACAACTTCAGAATGCGGCGGTGATACACAGATTCTGAATGTGGCGGTGACACACAATTACAAAATGTGGTGGTGACACACAGATTCAGAATGTGGAGGCACACAGTTTCAATATGTGGTGGTGGCGCACAGGTTCATACTGTGGTGGTAGCACATAGCTTTGGAATGTGGCAGTGACACACAGTTT
This sequence comes from Neoceratodus forsteri, assembly GCA_016271365.2. Lineage (NCBI taxonomy): Eukaryota > Metazoa > Chordata > Ceratodontiformes > Ceratodontidae > Neoceratodus > Neoceratodus forsteri. The sequence goes on along the minus strand of CM028133.1, from coordinate 145,270,089 downwards.
CAGAATGTGGCAGTGATGCACAATTTCGGAAAGCAGTGGTGGCACACAGTTTCAGAATGCAATGCTGATGCACAGGCTGTGAATTAAGCAAAAAGGCATGACAGAGTATTCCTCATTGCTCAATACCATCACACCTAGGGTGGGTCAAACGGCCCGAGTGCTTCCTTCACCTTAGGTGTGACATTATTCAGAGACGATGCACACTGTGGAATGCCTTATTGCGATTATAACATGGCTATAAAAAATCTGACAAGACTTTAATGATTAAGCAATAAGCATAAGAAACAAATCAGAAGTTATTAACTTTATTATAAGTAATTTAGACATAAAACAGAGATAAAATAGTCCCTTCAAGAGCTTTACTGCACCTCCCAAATTGCTTACACAGACTTTTTTATAGTCAATTTTATTACTTTGAGCTTAGCAATATTTTTTATACTCCTGCTTTTATCTCATTTTTCATTTTGCAGAATTGAATGCATTAATATTGACAGTCCCATTTCGTGTCCGTACAGAGATCAATCGTGCTACAGCAGAGGCATCCATATGGTTATTGTCTGTGTGTGTTTTTTTTTTTTAACAGGAGTAAAGACTGTCTGAATAAACAAAAAAAACAACAGTTAAGCAATAAGGTATGACAGTGTATGCGTTGTGGTTGGATAATGGCACACCTCAGGTGTGGCATGAGACATCACCGAGTGCCTTCACTTCAACCACCCGAGAAGTGCCGTTACCCCACCACAATGTATACTCTGGAGTGTCTTACTGTGATTATAAAATGGGTTAAAGATGTTTTTGTGGGGAGGGAAGGGGCGAAGAAATGCACCAGATCAAAAAAGAAACATTTTTATGACTTTTTTAAAATAGCCCCAGCACATCCCCGCACTGACATGCCATCTCAGTTTTAAATATTATGTACAGTAAAATTCATGTATTTTCAATTAGCTCTTACATCCTCTAGTTTCCCCCAACCCACCCCCTTTTACCCATTCCCTCACCTTTATTTCTTCTTCTTTATAATATTCCCTCCCTTTTCTCTGTCTTATTTTCTGTCTTGCCAACATTCAAAAGATGGAATGTTTACTACAGATAGAATGCAAGAATTCAAACCTCTGCTCAGTTCTGCTGGCAGAATGTTTACTCCTACTGGCACACAACATAGAGGATTGTGTATGAGCAGTCATACACAAGGATATTCTTGTATCGAGAGGTTTCCTTGGTAACACTTTACCTCGAGAGCGCAGCTCGAGAGGTACTCTGTTACCAAGGGAACCTTGAGATACAAGAATATCCTTGTTTGTGTATGACTGCTCATACACAATCTTTTATAGTGTATGGGCAGTCACAGCACAGAAAATCATACAAAACCAGCTAGTGAAGACAACAGAGAACAGAAATTTTAACATTTTCTTTTTTTTTTTTTAACTGACACATTGTACTGGAGATGTTTCTGCAAGTTCAAGTTTAAAACAAAACAACTTCCAGCTTAACTGGCTAGAGGAAAGCAACTATGTGGCAGCATTCCAAGTTGTTCTGCTGCAGTAGTGACATCACTACTGCAGAAGAACAACATAATTATGTCATTACTGCAGCAGAACATAGAGGATTGTGTATGAGCAGTCATACACAACAAGGCAGTTGTATGATCGAGAGGTTTCCGTGGTAACCAGAGACCTCGAGAGCACAGCTCGAGAGGTCCATTACCACAGAAACCTCAAGATCTTACACCTACCTTGCTTGTGTATGGTTGCTCATACACAATCTTTTATAGCGTATGGGCAACCATAAGCAGCACTCCGTGATCCCCCCAAACAAGTCTCCCAGAAAAAATAAGGCTTACTTCCGCAGCTGTATCAGCACTGCTTACTTCCTCATCACCAAGGGCCGCTCAATTGCTCATGCGTAAATGCGTTCAGTCTTGTTGTGCTGCACCTGTGACGTACTCGGTGCAGCACAACAAGATCATGACGCAGCGTGTGCAGCACAACAACGCTGTTCCAGGCATGGATTTCCATGCGGAACAGCGTTCTACCATACACTGTAAGCATATTCCAGGCATGGAATTCCATGCATAGCAGCATTGCACCATACACTATAGAAGGCCTCAGATAGAACCAGGGCTTTTGTTTTATATGTAACAACTTAAACAGTACAGATCTACCTAGTAAGCAGGTGAGGATAGGAGGGGGATTTTTCATGGTCAGCAAAGAAACACCATAAATTACAATTCTAAGTACTGTAGTACTTCATTTTTATGGCTGCAGTGGGCGTAGATCTGCAGACATTTTGCATTGAGAAAAGGACTTCCTGCATAAATTACCTTCCAAACAACATGATAAGAGTGTTAAAATTAGTGTCCTCCACTGAAGCCTCATTACTATGCTGCCTGTGCGTGTATGGGAGGTTGACAGCACTGTTTTTCCTCTGGCTTAAGAAGTTAATTGAGCCCTTCCCAGTACTGCCTTTCTTCGCAAATTGAAACCGCCTCCAACAATTGAGCCCTCCCCAGTACTGCCTTTCTTCGCAAGTTGAAACCTCCACCAAAGTGTTTTATGGGCATTTTCTTTGTTATGTTTCAGTGTTTAATTTACTACCTTTTGCAAACTGAGAAACTCCTGCTTTGCTGGTATCCCCTCCACCACTCATCCAAAGGTGTGAATTCCTTTATTAGCCATTGGATAACCCCATCTGCAAAATGATTACATTTGTCTACAAGCACTGTCTTCTATGCAAGACACAAGCAACTGAATCAAAACACACATACACACACACACAAGCAATACCCTAAGCAGAACACAACTGGATAAGGTACCAATATTTAGGAAACTTATTACACTTAACCAAAGACTAGCAGTGTGACTCCTGGCTGCTGTGTTCTCTCTGCTGTGGCTGAGCTGTAATAACGACCCTGTAATAAGACACTGGCCTCCTGCAGGGGCTATTAGACATCAGAGCAAAGGGCACTCTGGGAAGACTCTCTAGGACAAGATGCAATAAAATAAACCTGAATGGCAGCCCCCAGGGGCCATAAAACAGCTAGGGAAAGTTAGAAAAAAATCCTCTCACAGCCTGAGCAGAAAAAAAACACTGGGATGAAGTAAGAACACAACAATTGTAATAATACTGTACATATATTTTCCTGATTTTAACATGCAGTTTTCCTTTAATGATCCACAACAAGGTGTGGGTTGGGCTGGGATTTACCCACACCTGACAAGTGACCAACAATGCCAGGCATGCATAAGTCCCAGTGCACTCCACACTGTGCAGTGGATTACTGTGATTGTACAACTGGTAGGATGTAAAGAATTAAAAATAAAGTTTTTAAAATACTCAATTTCTAGAGTGGAGCATAGGTGCAAAGGGGATGAGGTATTGGGCTTACCTTTAGATGTCAGCTGTCCAGGCATGTTCATGTCTAAATCAGTCTTGTCTTAAATCCAGGCAGTAGCCATTTCATAGAACCATGAGACTGAAACTGATTCTGCAATTGATAAAGCTGTGCTGGGAAGTATATGGCTAGCTAGACTCTGGCATTAATTTCCGTGTCAAGGTTCTGTGAAATGTCTTCTGCCTTTTCTTTATTGCTTTGTTGCAGAGATGTCAAAATTGATACTGCTGGCAACTGACAGCTGGGTAGCCCTTCACGCCTACATAGAAAAGAATTTATAAGACATTACCCCCTGACTTATAGGGTTGTTATGAAACCAAAAACTTTGCTCCTCATCTTAACAAATTTGAATTGAACAGACCAGAATCTTGGTCTAATTTAAAGCAATTGTATGACACAGGTTTATTACTTAGAAATCCTCAATGCTGCACTAAATGTAGAGAATACTGGATGGGCAACTATGCACAACCAGTGTCTACTGCCACAGATGGGTTCTGATTCCCTCTGACCAGGAGAGCAAAGCTTGAGAGGTCCCTGGGAATCAGAACCACAAGGTGACAGAACACATTGGTTATACATAAAAGTTGCTCATCCTATATTTTTTTATAGTGTATAGTATTATTATGTGAAATATATCAATTGTGTTTTTTCTCTCTTTCATATTGAAACTGACTTATGAAGTCTCTTGAGGTTCCACCACCCTTTCTATGAAGAAATACTTCTTTGTGGTACCCCTTAGTCTACCCCCTTCCAACCTCATGTCATGCCCCCTCATTCCTGGACATCTCCTTTTCTGAAAGATGCTATCCTCCAGCACCCTGTTTTTGCCTTTTAGATATTTGAAGGTTTCTATCATATCACCCATCTCTTCTCTTCTCTTCTCTTCTCTTCTCTTCTCTTCTCTTCTCTTCTCTTCTCCAGGGTATCTATATTGATGTCTCCCAGTCTCTCCTCTTATGACTTTTAGTGCAGACCCTGCACCATCTTTGTTGCCCTTTTTTACTGCCGCCACTCTGTCTACATCCTTATGGAGATGCAGCCCCCAGAACTGGACACCGTATTCCAAATGAGGCCTCACCAGTTATCTGCATAGTAGCATCACCACCTCCTTCCTTCCTTCTGCTGGTAATACCTCTCCCTATGCACCTTAGCATCCCACTGGCTCTCCCCATAGCCTTGGTACATTGTTTAGCCACCTTTAGGTCATCTAGTATGATTACCCCCAAATCCCTTTCCTGTTTGGTGATCATCAGTTTTCGTCCCCCCCCCACCCAGTAATCCTCCTCTGGGTTCCTGAATCCCAAATGCATGATTTTGCACTTTTTTGCATTAAATCTCAGCTGAAACACTTCGGACCATTCCTCCAGTTTACCTAGGTCCCTCCTCATTTTTGCCACCCTTCCCAAAGTGTCCACCTTGTTGCAGATCTTAGTGACATTCACAAAGAGGCACACTTTCCCCTCTAGCCCATCCATAATTTCACTTATGAAGACATTAAACAGGACTGGGCCCAGGAATGATCCCTGTGGCACCCTGCTGGTCACACTCCTTTCCTTACACTGACCACCATTTACCATGACTCTATCTTCTATCATTCAACCAGTTCCTAATCCAGTTCACCACCTTGTGACCCACTCTCAGTCTGTCTAGCTTGTTCACAAGTCATTTATGGAATGGTATCATAGGCCTAACTTAATGTAATTCATGTTTATGTTTAAGCCCATGAAACACCCTTATTTGTTAATGCATTTGCAGCCGTAGTGGCTGTGCCAGAATTTGTTTAAGTTATGTAAGTGTATGTAACAAGAGTATTATGTGGGCAAATAACATTTAGTTCTTATGTTTATAAATTTAAGACAGTTTTATTTTTAGGGCCTAGTTGAAGGTTTTTAGTGAGTAAAGGTGGAAACAACAATTGTGATGGAAGTCAGGAATGGCTGGTGTTCTTGATTTTGTTGTGAAGAGGCTACTGGATCTTCTTCCAGTGCTGCATCATGGGATATCAGCACTGGGTTCCAAGTTCCTCAGCCAATCAGATTACTGGATTTTTTATAGCCATATTATAAGGTGGTGGTGATGGACAATTACAGAATGTGGTGGTGATGCACAGTTTCAGAATGTGGCAGTGATGTACAGTTTTGGAATGTGGCGGTAGTGCACAGGTTCGGAATGTGGCAGTGGCACATGGTTTCAGACTGTGGCGGTAGTGCACAGATTCAGAATGTAGCAGAGATGCACAGTTTTGGAATGTGGCAGTGGTGCACAGGTTCAGAATGTGGCGTACAGTTTCGAAAAGTAATGGCGATGCGCACTTTCAGAATGTGGCAGGGACACAAGTTTTGGAATATGGTGGTGGCACACAGGTTCAGAATGTGACGGTGCCACACAGTTTCAGAATATGGTGGTGGTGCACAGCTTTGGAATGTGGTGGTGATGCATAATTTTGGAATGTGGTGGTGGCACATAGGTTCGGAAATGTGGCAGTGATGCACAGTTTTGGAATGTGGCAGTGGTGCATAGTTTCAGAATTTGTCAGTGACACAGTTTTGGAATGTGGTGGTGGCCCACAGGTTCAGAATTTAGCAGTGCCATAGACTTTTGGAATGTGATGGTGGCACACAGGTTCGGAATGTGGTGGCACAGGTTCGGAATGTGGCAGTGATGCACAGTTTCAGAATGTGGTGGTGATGCACATTTTTGGAGTGTGGCAGTGGTGCACAGGTTCGAAATCTGGCAGTGATACACAGGTTCGGAAAGTAGCAGTGGAGTACAGTTTTGTAATTGTGGCAGTGGGTCACACAGGTTCAGAATGTGGCAGTGGCGCACAGGTTCAGAAAGTGGTGATGATGCACAGTTTTGGAATGTGGCAGTGGCACCTAGGTTCAGAATGTGGCAGTGATGCAGTTTCAGAATGTGGCAGTGGTGCACAGTTTTGGAATATGGCAGTGACGCACAGTCTCGGAATGTGGTGGTGGTGCACAGGTTCAGAATGTGGCAGTGCCATAGTGTTTTGGAATGTGATGGTAATGTACAGGTTCAGAATGTGGTGGTACAGGTTCAGAATGTGGCAGTGGCACACAGGTTTGGAATGTGGCAGTGGCACACAGTTTCAGGATGTGGCAGTGGCACATAGGTTCAGAATGTGGCAGTGATGTACAGGTGTCGGAATGTGGTGTTGATGCACAGTTTCAGAATGTGGCAGTGATGCACAGTTTTGGAATGTGGCGGTGGTGCACAGTTTTGGAATATGGCAGTGACGCACAGTTTCGGAATGTGGTGGTGATGCACAGGTTCAGAATGTGGCAGTGCCATAGTGTTTTGGAATGTGATGGTAATGTACAGGTTCAGAATGTGATGGTACAAGTTCAGAATGTGGCAGTGGCACACAGGTTCAGAATGTGGCAGTGGCACACAGTTTCAGGATGTGGCAGTGGTGCATAGGTTCAGAATGTGGCAGTGATGTACAGGTGTCGGAATGTGGTGGTGATGCACAGTTTCAGAATGTGGCAGTGATGCACAGTTTTGGAATGTGGCAGTGGTGCACAGGTTCGGAATGTGGCAGTGACACATGGTTTCAGAATGTGGCGGTGGCACACAGGTTCAGAATGTGGCAGTGATGCACAGTTTCGGAATGTGGTGGTGATGCACAGGTTCAGAATGTGGCAGTGCCATAGTGTTTTGGAATGTGATGGTAATGTACAGGTTCAGAATGTGGTGGTACAAGTTCAGAATGTGGCAGTGGCACACAGGTTCAGAATGTGGCAGTGGCACACAGTTTCAGGATGTGGCAGTGGTGCATAGGTTCAGAATGTGGCAGTGATGTACAGGTGTCGGAATGTGGTGGTGATGCACAGTTTCAGAATGTGGCAGTGATGCACAGTTTTGGAATGTGGCAGTGGTGCACAGGTTCAGAATGTGGCGGTGGCACACAGGTTCAGAATGTGGCAGGGATGCACAGGTTCAGAATGTGGTGATGCACAGTTTTGGAATGTGGCTGTGGCACATAGATTCAAAATGTGGCAGTGATGCACAGTTTCAGAATGCGGCAGTGGTGCACAGTTTTGGAATATGGCAGTGATGCACAATTTCGGAATCTGGCAGTGGTGCACAGGTTCGGAATGTGGCAGTGACACATGGTTTCAGAATGTGGCGGTGGCACACAGGTTCAGAATGTGGCAGTGATGCACAGTTTTGGAATGTGGTGGTGACGCACTGGTTCGGGATATGGCAGTGGAGTACAGTTTTGGAATGTGGTGGTGGTGCAAAGGTTCCGAATGTAGCATTGATGCACAGGTTCAGAATGTCGTGGTGATGCACAGGTATCAGAATGTGGTGGTGGCACACATTTTCAGAATGTGGCAGTGACGCACAGTTTCAGAATGTGGAGGTGGTGCACAGTTTCAGAATGTGGCAGTGACACACACTTTGGGAATGTGGCAGTGACAATTTTGGAATGTGGCACTGAAACACAACCTCAGAATGTAGCGGAGATGTGCAATTTTGGAATTTGGTGGGGAGGTGCTATTTCAGAATATGGCTGGGATGCACAATTTGGGAATGTGGCAGGGATGCGCAGCTTTGGAATGTGGCAGGGATGCATAATTTTAGAATGTGGCTGGGAAACACGGTGTTGGAATGTGGTGGGGATGTGTTGCACAACTTTGAAAAATAGTAGGTGTGTACAGTTCTGGAATATGGCAGGGACAGGCAATTTCAGAAGAATGTGGTATGTCTTGTCACATTCAGACAGCATTCATCCCCACTATATTCCAAAATTGCTAGTCCTCACCAAATTTTGCCATGTGTGTCCCTGTCACATTCCGAGACTGAGTGTCCCACCCCATTTTGAGATGGCACATCCTTGCCACATTCTGAGATTGCATGTCCCACTCCAACATTTTAAAACTGTGCACTACCTTGACATTCTGTACCTTGGTTCAGTGCTGCATTCCAAAACCATCTCTTGATGTATTCTAAATGCATCCGAACATTTTGGAAACGCAAGCACTGCAGCCAATTTTATGTCAGTTTTTTTTTTTTTTTTTTTATGATTACTGTAGCTACAGTTTCTTAAACTTTGGAGAAACTGGTCCTATAAGGTTGCTTACAGGGAGGACTAGACTGTGAGTTCAGGATATGACATCATCAGTAGCTTTTCACTGAAACTTGCCATTTTGAAGAGGTAGTGAAATCAGGGTTACAAAATAGCTCATAACTTTAAAATGAAGTAACCTAGAAACCTAATTTTTGGTATGAGATTTATTGGATGTATGCTTATTCTAATTCTGCAATGCAGTGGTTTTGGCTGGAGTCCTACTTTAAAGTTTTGTTTTAAATCCCATTTTGAAGCATTCTACATATTCTCATCTACTCCACTGGACACTAAACACTGCTCCTCATTACCTCTGTATCAGGCAAATTAGTCCAGTACCGTTGAGCTCTCTCATAGGATCACAGGAAACACAAGCCAAATGCCCATTGCACAGAACCATTGATTATAACAGGCTGCTTTGTTTTCGGGGGCATAGGAACATTAGAAATACAGCACTAGCTCTTACTGATATTTGGTGTTTATTGGGACGAGCACTACTACTGCTTGGGCTTCTATACCACCAAAAGCAGAATTAAAAAGTTGGTCCATTATATTCCATGGTTTGGTGCCAACAGGCCCAGGGCCCCCCCCCCAGCTTCCCCCTTAGCTTCACCCACATATCTTTCCTGTTTGCTTTTTAAATCTGCAGGTTTCTGAGAAAAATGATTCCTCCCTTGCAGTCTAGTCATTGCTGTGGAGGGTTGGTAGGTGTTCTTTCTGCATGCAGCACATCACCATATCCTCAGCACTTGAGTAACCATGTCACCAGTTCATGTAGTACTTGACCCAGTCATACTGACTAATGCAACCCCTACCTGACAACTACAGCATGGGAACACTTGGGAGAAACCCAGGTTGCTTAGGACACATTCAGTAAAGATACTTGTTATTATTCCTTCAATAGTTAGAGTTGTATTCTTTATTGTAAATGTTTTCAATTCAGTTTTCTCTCTCTCGCCACTTTATTTTTAATATTTTCCTCACTCAGTGTACTTACCATAGAGATCCTATGTGTAGATTTTCCTTCTGCCTTGGACAACCAAGATAGCCTGCGGCCCACGGCAGAGCTAGTAGTCAACTGGGTTGGTCATCAGGAGAACAGAAGTCGGGACTGCCAGGGGAGACTTGGGAGCTGCTCACACACCCAACTTCAGGCTCAGCTAAATAGTTCTCTCCCACCCAGGCACCTACTCTGAGAGAGATCACACCAAGAGAGAGATAACCACCAGCCTGGAGCATCAGAGAGGACTGGAGACCAACCAGGTCCATCATGACTCGTGGGTCTGATCCAAATTTAAAAATTTGTTTTTGCTACCAACACAATTAAACAGTGCACTCTTAGTGCCAGTGAGACAGGTACAGTGCGAGAGAGCTGCTCTCTCATCACAGATGAGTTTGAATATAGTGAATTGCCATGTTCTTCCTCCTCCACCACATGACGTGATCTTCTTTTGACCACATCAGGACCTACAGGATGTCATGGAGGCATGGTGGACAGTGGGGGGGGGAGTATGCAGATTCATGAGGAAGGCGGACCATCTACCTAGCAGTAAGCCCAGCCTGACAGTTTGTAGCTCCAAATTAAGTTGCCATGATTAATGCCCCAGCTGATGGGCCCCTTCCTGGGTGTGGGCCTTGGTACCATGGTGCCATTGCAAATTTGGTACAGCCCATTTGAATCTTAGGGATTAAATCTGGTAGCCAAGATGATGCTAAATTAAACTGGAAATCAAAATTAGAAGAAGGAAAAAAGAAAGTAGAGAGGTGAAAATCTTGGCAATTGGTGAAAAAGAAGAGGGTTTATATGGTAAAATCTTTCACTTTGCATGATTTTTTTAAAATTAGGTATGTCCCCATCTGATTCTTCTGAAACCAGCATAAATAGTTTATTTTTCAAAATGATATGGGGGAGTGGGCTCAACCCAGTGAAAAGAAATTTCACATAATTATCAATTAGAGCAGCAGTTACATTTTTATGAGCAATAATGCTATTCTGGCAAAAAAATTTCAAAATACCCATTTTTACATTCACTTGCATGCATGTGCAAGGAATGTCTTGCAACAGTACAAGTTTTGGAGGTGTGTGACCCTCCTCCCAATGCACTGCTCAGTGTAGCAGGTGCGACCATAGAGGACCAATATATGCCAAGCTGTGTATGACAGCAGTTCAGCTGTGTTGGTCTTCACTTCTAACAAAAGGTCCACTGCAAATAGTGGTGGTAGCATGTATGCAGTTAGCATACATCAGCCATACTGCAGTCATGCACAGCTCGGCAATCCCTCCTGATCCTCCCTCTGCTAATGTCCTCCCTCCTTTTGTCCCCAGCCCCCACCTTGTGTGCCGAGGGAGGTGCCCAATCCCCCTCAGCTCATGAACCCCCCCAGCACAATGTGCAGCCGACGGGGGTGCCCAATCCCCGTCGGCTGCAGACCCCAAAAAAAAACACTGGTATGCTGGGAGCCTACCCCAGCACGCTCATGCTCCCTCCCCAGCACACACACACTGTATGGCTGGTGGGGATGCCCAATCCCTACTGGCTCCACTCCCCCCAAAAAAAACAGGTAAGTGGCATGCTGGGAGCCCACCCCAGCATGCCAAAGGCATCCCTTTCTCTTTTTTTCTTTCATTCCTATAAAACAAGAAAACTGTCCTTGCCAAGTCCTGCCCCGTGCTCAACCTCTGCGCGCCCACCTCCCCAAACCCCTCACTCCATACCATTCGGAGGCCAGTGCGATGATTTTGGTGGACCGGAACACGCCTGCACTCCTCAAAGCCGCCACAAACTGAGGAAATGCTAGTAAGCTGTATAATGACATAAATAGGGTTTTTCCAACTTAAGTGGATATCTCAGCCATTTTTTCAACTTTTGGCACCAGATTTTCAACATGGGGTTCTTGGCACCCCTTCTCATGAATTCAGTCACTGTCATGGCATTATTAGGTCCCAAAAGGTGATTTCACAGTCACTGCATGGAATCACCTTTCGAGACCAGTTCACGAAATGACAGTGTTGGTGTTCATGAGGTGGGCTGTCAAAAAGCCTATGTTGCAAATTTAGTGAAAAAATTCCAAAAAATTACTGTTTTAAGAGTGTGTGTTGTGCAGTTTCCACGCACACTCATAAATTTGTGAATTTGTAATATTTACACTCCAGATTTTCAACATAGGCATATTTCCACACCTGCTTATAAACAGTACAGCTGTCATTTTTCATATCCTGGCCGAAATGTGTTTTCGCACTTCCGGCGCAAAATATCACGGTCGCTGTTGGAAATCAGTGTTTGCTACAGAGTAAAACAATCACAGCAACACTGTTCATGAGCAGAGGTCCTAAAATGCCTATGTTGAAAATTTAGTGGCAAAGGTCCATAAAATGGCTGTGATACGAGAGTGCGATGCGCAGTTTCTATGCACACTTGTAAGTTTGTGAATCTGTAACATTTCCACTCCAGATTTTCAACATTGCCGTTTTCCTACATCTCCTTATGAACAGTACAGCTGTCATTTTTCACATCCTGGCTGAAATGTGTTTTCACACTTCTGGTGTACAATAGCTTGGCGGCTGTGGGAAATCATGTTCAGTACAGAGTAATAAAATCACAGTGACACTTTTCATGAGCAGACATCTGGAAATGCCTATGTTGAATTTTGGTGCAAAAATTCCAAAAGATGACTGTTTTATGAACATGCGTTGCACAGTTTTCACTCGCACTCGTAACTCCGTGAATTTGTCATATTTTCACTCCAGATTTTCAACATTTGCATTTTCTCACACCTCCTTATGAAGAGTACAGCTGTCATTTTTCACATCCTGGTTGAAATGTGTTTTCAAACTTCCAATGTAGAATAGCGTGGTCGCTGTGGGAAATCAGTGTTCAGTGCACAGTAAGAAAATCATAGTGACAGTGTTCATGACCAGAGGTGACAAAATGCCTATGTTGAAAATTTGGTGAAATAATTTCACTGAATAACTATGTTACAAGCACAGGTAGCACAGTTTCCACACAGGATCACTTCCTTGAGCACGCCCATGGCGTCAGGGTTCCTAAGACAGACTCTTGAGAAGTAATGTTGATCAGATGCAAGAGGAGTTGCAGAGAGGTACTCTGTTGGGATATGGATGCTAAAGGGACATGGATACAACTGGGGGGGGGCATCTGCATAAATGCCAACGCCAATGCAAATACCTGCAAGTTAACATTTGGCATTGACAAATGCTTGTTCTTTCTGTTTTGTTTAATTCCTACACCAAGATATGAGATTTTAAAGTTTTTTAAAAGTCCCCACTCCTGTGCCATGCCCACCATGAAAAAGTGAAATATCTTGGTTCAGTGCTGTGCTGTTTTCCATCAGAAACATGTGGCAGCACCATCCTAATGTATCCGCAATATAAATCCAGCATGTAAATGTAACAGGTAACCGCAGCTAAAGAGATTTTTAACAGTTGTGAGCAGCAGCCATCTTTAATGAAGTGAGTCATTAATTACAAATGGTAGCTATAAAAGTTGTTCTAAAAATATCTGAGAAAAATTAAAATACAATGAGGATGAATCGAAATATATCAGAAGTACATTTTTATTAAGTAAGTAATGAGTCACAACAGGGTGTGCAGTATAGGATTTTAAGGCACGCCCGAAGGGTGTAGTAAGGTGCAAGGCCGAAGGATTTGTGTCCTTACAGCCCTGGGAAGTGCATTAAAATTCTATGATGCACACCCTGGAGGGGCTTATTACATTTATAAAATGGCTCCAAGTAGGTTTTTGGGGGAGGAAAATGAGATTCGGCACCTGACTTTGCATTTATAGAGATTTACTGCACAGTCAGGTGACATCCCTCGGCCAATTAAATTTCTAGATTTTATCTCGTCATTTTATAAAAAAATATATCAGGGTTTTATTTAACTCTAAAAATTTATTAGCGTTTTGCTCACAAAAGTGCTAAAACATTGTGAAAATGAATAGCACTTGCCTCACTATGTTTAACAAACATTACACTTCTAGAAAGCCTATATAAATATTTTCTGTACAGTTAATATTGTCCCAAGAAAAAAACTGCTAATCAATTATTTAAAACCCTGTATATGATTAATTTATTTGCTGACTAACAAATTCTGCTGTTTTAAGGAGTGTGGTTTGGGTATGGTTAATCCCATTGCTTTCTTTTACAATATTTTTTATACACCAAATTTGTAAATCGGGGGCCATGGCTTTTGGAGTGGTAGGCCCTTTTCCATATAGTGGGAATAAGGGAAATACAGATGGCCTAGAACAGTGGTGTTGTCTGAATACCCTAACTACTGTATGTCAAATCATTGGCCACAAAGATGAGACAATAGATATGTATTTCTTTATTTAAAAAATCAGACAATATCTTTGAGCACAAGTGCTCTTTTACAAAGGTTCCACGTCAATAACAGAGATTACTAGGCAACAGAACAAATACAATACGTGAGTTCCAGTGGAATGAAGTCAAACAAGTACAAATAAAAAGTCTGGAATCAATTGCATACAATTTTACAATAAGGCAGGTAGACAGAATCAGTGTAGAATCAGTGTAGAACAAGCACACTAATAGTACATGGCCTCAGAGCCAGAGTGGCACAGTTCAAAGAGTATGCCAGGAGGGACTTTAGTTAGGATGATTAGCTGTTACAGTTGCATTGAATTGTTAGGGTTGCCTGTAGTGCTCTCTTAAACTGGTCAAACATAGATAGATTTAGCAAGGTATTAGGCAGCTCATTTAACCAGCCGTGAATGAACGTTTGCCCAGCTGAGTATGACGGAAGGCAGCTTAAGGGCATTCCGAGCCATGCTTCTGGTGTTGTAGAGACTGGCAACAAGGCAGAAGCAGCGAGTTAGGGCCAGGTGGGTTAGTAGCTTCTTCATGGCTAGCGGACATGTCTGGAACTTAATTCTGCTAGGTAGAGGTAACCAATTTGTTTGGGTGTAGAGGGTGCAGCAGTGGGTGCACTTGACAGCCCCAAGCACGGAATGACAAACCTTATTAGAGATCAGATTTATTCTGCTGAGAATTGAGTCTCAGGCAGTTGCATAGACAGAAAGGCCATAGCCAGCTAGCAACAGTACTTAGACTGCCACTAAGGGGCAACTAGCATCAGCAGTAAGGTTGACTCAGTTACGGTACAAGGCTCCCAATCTGCTGTTTACCATGGATGCAAGGTGGCCAATGTTGCGAGCAAAAGGTAAAGTATTGTCCAGGGTCACCCCGAGTTAATTAAAAGTTTCCACATATTCAAGTACATGTTTCAGGTCATTGCAGATGTTAAGGAAGGTACCTTTTTCTTCATTTGTGGGCTTGTGAAGAGTATTGTTTTAGCTTTTTTAGTAATTTAGATCCAGTTTGTTTTGGAAAAGCCATTTTGCGAGGGCCTCAAAATTTTTCTGGAGGATGGATGTAAGGCTGCCGAGGTTAGGGTCCTTGGAACAGATAACAGCATCGTCTGCATAGAGAAGTAGATGTGAAGACTGACAGGCATCAGGTAGCTGGTTTATGAATAAGGCAAATAGTAAGGGGTCCAGTATGGAGCCCTGGGGAATGCCAATGGATACATTCCTAATGTCTGAAAAGGAGCCATAGATCGTAAGGAGCTGCCTGGAAACTGCATGCAATTAATTGTAACTTTCAGATGTAGTCAACTATCACTTCTTATATCTCAAGTATTTTTTCTTGTCTGTTTCCTAATTAGAAGATTTTCCACCTGATAGTACTGGGGTGATGTGTGGAGCAGCACTCTGTCTGGAGGGAAAAAAAAAAGAGTCAGTTTTCTTCCTCCCACTACATCAACACTGAGACCACACTGGCTATGACATCACTAGTAACCAATGCGAACCATTTCTCACTGCCAGGTTTCACTTTCACATGAAGCAGCAGGGGCTGGATCTCCCTGGTTACTAGAGATGTCACAGTTTCCTGACTTCTGATTGGTAGCTTGTGAGAGTCACTACTCAGGCTGCAAGGATTGTGGTGCCTCAAGGTGTTTGGTCTCATTTCTGATGATGTAGTGGGAGGAACAGAACTGACTTTTTTCCCTCCAGACAGAGGGCTGCTCCACACATCACCCAGTACTGCCAGGCAGAAAATCTTCTAATTAACAAGCAAAAAAGAAAAAATACTTGCGATATAAGAAGTGATAGCTGACTGCATCTGAAAATTACTATTAATCCCAGGCAGTACACTAGCTCTTTAATGCACTGAGTGTAATTAGTGAGAACTCTGAAACCAAGTGTCTGTGTCCTTTCAGAGGCCTATGCCATGGAGTTTGTAGAGAGGGAGCTTATGATTGACCAAGTCAAAGGTGTTTGTCAAGTCAATATAGATGGTGCCAGCCTTGTCTCCATTGTCAAGGGCCTCAAGGACAAAACTGGAATACTCAGTTAGTGCCATATTGGTGCTATGTTTTTTTTCAAAATCCATGCTGTTGAGGATGCAGTATTTCATATTATTCAAGACATGAAACAAGTTGATCAGACACTATGCTCTCAAGGGCTTTGGATGGGGGGAAGAGTATTGAACTGGCCTTTAACTGGAAAGGTTAGAATGGTTTAAAAACTGGTGTAACTAGTGTGAATTTTCACTTTTCAGGGAACCAAGAGTAACACAGAGAGAAGCTGAAAATTATGGAAATGGGGTAGGAGAGTTTCTCAACTACCAGACCAAAATAGCTTCATATCAATTGAATCATGCTCGATTTTGGTTTTACCAAGCACCTGTCATGTATAATTAGAGGTGTCCCTTACTGAGACACATTTAAAATAGAATTTAGGATAACCTGGCTACGGAAATTGTCCTATAATTGTGTAAGAACTGCAACCAGTAAAGGACAGTATTCACTCACACTTGGCACTTCCTTTTTGGTTAGTCTTGTATTCAGAAATAGCTCAAGGTTTGACCAACAGCTTACTTTAGCAATGTTAACACAGAAACGAGTGCCTCCACAAATGTGGGATGTGCTGTGGCTTGGGTGCCACAGAAAGCTGGGGGTCAGAAGGAACAGAAAACAGAAAGATTTGGATGAATGCTTTTGTCCAAGACCTGGGTGTAATCATGTTCTGGAAACTCAAGGACATATTTTTCCTTATATCATGTTCTTTTGGAACCATGTTACTATAATCTTCCAGCAGCAGCCATTCTCCTTCACCGAGTGCAGTGAATTGATTCTGGGGTCTTTTAAGACAAAGATGGAGTCAATATCACATACGTGCTATCATTGTAGGGTTTTCCGTGCTGACATTTTTCATTTGGCAGGTTTGATGCTAGCTTGTAATACAAAAATATCTCACTTCCATTACAGAACTGGAATGTATAGTCACAGCCTCCATGAAAGGTATACACAGGAGGGAATGGGGTGCCATGCCAAGGATTATTTGGAAAAACATTGTGGGAAAATATCCCTTGGCTTTCTTAATGTCACATGTTTTGCCTTTCATTCCTTATTTTGACAACTTGGTACAGATAGAGTTTTTATGATGGTTGCTGGGAAATGTTTTGTTTTCATTACCTGCTTTATCAATGATTACTTCCTTTGCTTTTCACTTACTTTTGTTATTATGGACATTTAATCAAAATACTATATCTGCACTGTGATTTAATTTCCGGTTGTTTATTATAATCTCTATCATGTATGTTGTGTGTTAGAGTGCATAGTTTTTTCATTCTGTATTTGTTTTGTTTTTGCTTTAATAAAAATGTTGCTACTCTAAAGAAAAGTGCCTTAGCTTCTTTTACTTCCACCTGGACACCCATCAGGGCAGCACCAGAGATGGGTAGAAGGGACAGGAGTTTAACAGCTCCCCGAAAAGATGACATGCTCCAACAGCACAGCATCGTCCTATTACTGAACTTGAATGCCAGTGTTTATGGTACGAGCCCAGTCCCCTTGTGTGACAAGAAGAAACAGTGGCCTGCTGGTCCAGAAGAGGACATGCTACCAACTGAGCCACACTGACACCTGCCCCAAAGAAATGCATAGGTAGTACTAGAACAGTAGGTGCTCAATGAACTAACAAAAGTAACCTAGAGACATTACAGGCACCACTAACAGTGGGATAGAAAGAATGCCCACTCACGTTGGAAACATTTTCAATGGTCATACTATACTTCAGAACCAATTAGCTGTACCGCATATGTTTTTCCTAAAACAAAAATGTTGGGAGTCAGGGGAGAGACAATAAGTTTTTAGCATACAAACTATGAAAGAAAAGGGCAATAACTACTTTCAGCAAAATTAAGCTGGAAGGGCTGTGGCATTCATCTCAAATCAGAGAGAGATAAACTCAGTTTCAAATGTTATACCTGCATCTTTATACTTCCAAGAGTATGGAAGGGCATGGTGGGCCAAAATAATTTCATGGGGGTATAATAATGTCCAAAGTTGTAGAACATATTGTGACAGCCCTCTGTGCCTCACTGATAGCTCTTGAACTGAGGAAGGCAATAATTAATCTGACCAAGGGGAAGGCCCCACGGCTGGACGGCCTGGGGATTTTTATTCTTTTATCCCAGACCAGGCAATCCCTGACCTCCAACTGACCCTTTATGAAGTGCTCCAACAAACTACACTACCCTAATCCATGCAAGAGGCACTGATCACCATCCTTCCCAAACTGAATAAAGACCCAACAAAGTGCTCTGAGCACTGCCCAAATTCCCTGCTCAATGGGGACATAAAAATTATGGCAAACATCCTTGCTTCTCATCTAGAACAAGCTCTCCCATATATAAACCATATTTACCAAGCTGATTCATGAAAAATAGACAGAGACTGGACAAACTGAGAACCCTTATCTCACCATTGGTGCTAGTTAAAGGGCTGCTGATGTCTCAAAGAAATTTTGAGAAACATAATATTTAGATACAATTCAGCTTGCATTCCATCTGTATTCAATAGGTTTCCCCTTCCCATTACTCATTACTGAGAAATTTGCATGGAAACATGCTCTATATCCCTTAAAGTTCATCTGTCTCTCCACCTTGCTCCCTACTTCATGTCATAGTCACCTGTTGTGACATCACAGTCTGTTGCCATGGGAGTAATTGTGATGTCACAAGTAGAGCATTTTGACCTCAGGTAGGGAGAAAGCAACAAGAATAGATAAACTTTTCAGGAGCAAAGATCCCATTTTCATGCAAATGGCCTCAGTAATAAATAATGGGGAGGAGAAATACAGGACTAATGTGAAATACATGCTGAACTGTGTCTAAATATTGTGTTTTGCTAAAGTTGTCCAAATGGCGTCGGCTGCTCTTTAAAAAGGACCCTGACTCAGCTGCCTTGGTAACCATCGACACGGAAAAAGTGTTTGACTCTGTGGAACAGGGATACTTATATCAGGCAATAGAAAGTGTGGGTATTGGTTCCTCCTTTACAAAATGGATCAAGGCACTGAATGATCCCCACGGATATCTGCCCAGTTGGTGTCAGGTGAAAAGAGTGAGGGAATAATAGAGAGGCAGTTTCAGCGATGTAAGAATGACGTGGGTGAAAATAGCAACTGTGTAACTACAGCGCTGTTGATTTGAGCACTGTGTGTGACTTGTGCTGCTGTCTCTGCGATGGCAACAGGTTAAAATTTTGTAAGTTTGGTGTAGCAGGATTTGCCTTGGTGTTGTAGTTGGTGTGACGTGGAGGATGTTTATATTTATTGGGGGGGTGCGAAGGGTGAAGCCCCTCACATAAACCAGCATACTGAACAGATTGCCTCAGAAGACAGTGTGTCAAGCCCTGTACTGAACAGGTTGGTTTGATACAAACTGTTTGCCTTGGCATAGGACTTCTGCTGCTGACAGCAAGCATGCCAGTTGATGGGTGCAATATGGTGTCCAGCTGTCTGACATGCCTTCAGGGTGTTAAGCTGTTCACTGTGGTGACTTCTGCTGAGGTCCACAGGTGTTCCGGGTTGCTTGCATTGTGTAGTGTTTGCATTCTGTTTTTTTTTCCCACTGTATTTTACCATTTTGAATAGCCGCTGATTTTATCTGTCGCCGATTTGCTATGCACTATTATTTATTCACTGTTTTTGTGTTGCTGTTTTTCCTTCGTGATTATCACCTAGCACAACCCAGACAACTGGCCTGATCACCCCCTCCTTTATGTTACACGGGGGCATGAGACAGGGGTTGCACAATGTCCCCCTGTTGTTCCCTATTGCTATCAAATCTCTAGCAGCCAAGGTTAGGGAGTCCTAAGACATATCCGGAGTGATAGTAAGAGCCTCAGAAATTAAAACTGTATTGTACACAGATGAACTGCTGGTAGATCTCATCAAGACATAGTCCTGACCTGAAATCTTCCAAGCAGATCACTAAAGCAGTAGTTCAAGTTCAAGTTCAAGTTTATTGCAGGAAAACTCCATTGAGCAAGCTCATTCACAAGGAGGTCCTGTGACATAAACATTTAAAGTACAAACACAGATAGGTAATAACAGTATATACATGAAATGCACGTTACATGATACAGGCTGGATATACATACAAGGGTACCACATAGGGTGGCCGCAGGTGGTAATCATTGATATGAGACAGGGAAGCGACTTTCAGGTTGCATACTGATAAATGAAACATGATGACTGGTGTGTGCAATACATATACAGTATTTTGGCAGCTAGAACAAACAACAGTCTACAATTGATATGGGGGGGAGGAGTGATTTGATAGAGTAGCAGTGGAGCGTAAGCAAAGATAAAGCCAGGAGTAGAAGGGGAAGGGAAAGCAGTTAATATGATAAATCAATTATACCTTACCAGTGGATAAATATGGCACACATGGGGAAGGAAGAGACTTAAATACTGGTTACTCACCTGTAACAGGAGTTCTAGGAATGGTATATGTTGTTCATCCAAGCTTATTGGCAGGTTCCTTGCCGCTTTAAATCTTGTGGGAAGGTCTTCAAGCTGGCTCCTCCCACCCACTCGGGTGGTAAAACTCTCGGCTCCGCCCCATGATGCCAGATCTGGCCCTCTGGAAGCTCAGGTTGTGCGTCGAAGCCGGGGAGGTCGGGTGGGTCGTGTGGATGAACAACATATACCATTCCCAACTCCTGTTACAGGTGAGTAACCTGTATTTAGGACATGGATATGTTGTTCATCCCCACTTATTGCAGACTCCTAGCAGTTCTCCGGAGGAGGAGGCAAGCGACACCCCAATACTTACTTGGGAAATAAGGACTGGAGAACCGAGGCCCCAAAACCAGCATCCCGGCGTGACTCAAGGTCAATGTGGTAATGGGTAATAAAGGTGTGTACTGACTTGAGTAGCAGCCCTGCAGATTTCCTGGATAGGGCGTCCCTGGAAGCAGCCACTGATGCAGCAGTATGACGGGTAGAATGAGCTCTTATCCTCTGGGAGGCTCCATGCCTGCCAACTTATAGCAGCATCTATGCAGGAAGTGACCCACCTGCCTATCGCCTGCTTGGCTGCAGGTCTGCCAGGTGCAGCTTCAGCGTGGTGACAAACAGCTGGCGAATCTCTCCCAATTTCAGCCATGTGCTCCTTATAATAGCGAGCCCTTCTAGGTCCAGAGTATGGAGCCTATATTCGACCTCCGAGGTGTGATTGGGGTAGAACACCGGCAGAGTCAGCACCTGGTTAGGGTGAAACTCCGACACCACCTTCGGAAGGAATTTCGGGTGGGGGCGCAGGAGAACCTTGTCCCTGTGGAAGACCAGGTAAGGAGACTCGATGCAAAGCGCCTGGAGCTCTCCCATCCTTCTGGCTGACATGATAGCCACCAAGAAGGCGGTCTTCCACGACAGGTGAGAGAGATCACACCCGTGCATTGGTTTGAATGGCTTGCCCATGAGCTTTGCCAGTACCAGCAGTAAATCCCACGGAGGTGGAGGTTCTCGCACCGGAGGGGAAATGTGATCAAGGCCTTTGAAAAAGCACCTGACCACCTTTTCCTGCGCAACCGACTGCTTCCCGGCCCACGCCCAGTAAGCAGAGATGGCTGCCAGGTGCACCTTAGGTCGTCGACCTAAGCCCTTGACTAGAAAGGGACCATAAATAGTCCAAAATGCTTGCCACAGAACAGGAGGAAGGGTCCAAGCCCTTGCCCTGACACCAAATGGAGAATCTCTTCCATTTGAAGGCATAGCATTTTCTGGTCGACTCCTTACGGGACGCCTCAACAACATTGAGGACCTCGTCGGAAAGACCCAAGGCCTGGAACTCTAGCCGCTCAGGAACCAGGCCGTCAGGTGCAGGGATTGAAGGTCCGGATGGAACACCTTCCCCTGATTGACTGAAAGCAGGTCCGGGCGAGCTGGAAGCTGCCTCAGGAGCCTGGAGCTGAGGCTGAGGAGATCTGGGTACCAGAACTGGCGGGGCCAGTCTGGGGCTATCAGGATCACCTGTGCCTTGTCCATCCTTGCTTTGAGAAGCACCTTGTGAATCAAGGGAAATGGGGGAAAGGCGTAGAAGAGGCCCGGGGTCCACAGCCTCAAGAAGGCATCCACCTGCAGTGAGCCCTGATGAGGGGGGCCGGCATGAAACAGCCTCAGCTTTGCGTTCTCCCTGGAGGCAAACAGGTCCACCTGAGGTGTGCCCCAGTGGGAGAACAGATCTTGTACTACCTCCGGCAGGAGAGACCATTCGTGAGATGCAGCCCCTATCCGGCTCAGGGCATCGGCCAGGGTGTTGGAGGCTCCTGCCACATGAATGGCTGGAAGATCCGCCTCCAGGCTGCACACGAGTGACCAAATGCGGAGAGCTTCCTTGCATAGAAGCATGGGCGCGTCCCCCTGGCGGTTTCAGGTAGTACATGGTCGTGGTATTGTCCGCCTGGACTCGGACCACTTGGACCCCGGAGAAACGGGAGCAAAGGCGGTGAGAGCTAGGCGGACCGCTTGGAGCTCCAGCAGGTTGATGTGGCATCGGGACTCCCACGGGGACCAGAGGCCGTGCACTCAGTGTTCCCCCAGATGGGCACCCCAACCCATCAGAGAGGCATCGGTCGATAGAGAGACCGTCGGCTCGGGCGGACAAACGGGATGCCCTCCTGCAAATGGAATGGAACGGTCCACCACTGGAGAGCGTCCCACCTCTCCTGGGTCACTATCACTAGCTGGTCCAAAGGATTGCAGTGTTGTGACCACTGGCTGGCCAGTCTCCACTGAAGGGGGCGCATGTGCCAGTGGGCCCAACGGACCACGCTGGTACAGGCCACCATGAGACCCAGAAGGCGCAGGAAGTCCCGGGCAGGGCGCGATTGCCCAACCAGAAATGATTGGGCAAAGGAGGTAAGAACCTCGGCCCTGTCCACCGGAGTCGGGTTTGGCTCAGAGAGTTGAGATCTGCCCGATGAACAGGATCACCTGCTTTGGCTCGAGTTCTGACTTGGCCTCTTTGATGAGAAGGCCAACTCGAGAGCAAACCCTGAGGGCCAGATCTCTTGGACCGCTCACCTCCTCGTCTGGAGGCGGCTGCTATCAGCCATCCGTCCAGGTAAGGTGACACCGGACCCTCGCGCCAAGAGGAATGCTGTCACCACTGCCATGCATTTGGTGAAGACCCTGGGAGCTGGAAATAAGCCGAAAGGCATGGCTCGGAACTCGAAGAGGGATCTCTCTGCTTGAAAGCAGAGGAATCTCCGATGTGACGGACGGATAGAGACGTGAAAGAATGCGTCCTGCAGGTCCAGAGAGCAGAACCACACGCCGTGTTCCAGAGATGGTATTATCTGTGCCAGAGTGACCATTCTGAAGGTTCGAGACCTTAGGAACTTGTTCAGGTCGTGTAGGTCGAGAATGGGGTGCCAGCCCCCCGTCCGTTTCGGAACCAGGAAATACCTGGACACGAATCCCAGGTCTGAAGGGGGGTCCTCCACCTCCGTGATCACCTCCTTTTGGAGGAGGAGAGCGATGTCGGCTCGGCGAGCAGCCAGTGAGGCTGCGGATCCCGAGGCCCCCCGAGGTGCGACGGCTCTGAAGGGCGGGGCCTGCTCGAATTCCAGAGGTAGGCCTTTTCCCACCACCTCCAGTACCCACCTGTCCATGGTAACAGCGGACTAGGCGGAAAGGAAGTGTCTGAGCCGTCCCCATGGGGGAACCAGGGGTGAGGTGACAGGGATGGGGGTGACACCCCTCAGCCCGTCACTGGGCAGGCTTGGAGGAGGGACAGGCTGAGGAACCTCCTGGGCCTTTACCTCCCTGCTTCCTGTTGGAGGAAGCCAATGGCTTGGGCTTGGGATACCAAGGTCGAGCCTGCTGGCCCTGACGTTGCTGGGCCGGGCGCGCCGCGGGCGCAGAAGGACGAAAGGGCTTAGGCTGTGGCTTGCGGCCTTTGTCCTTCTGAGCGGAAGAGACCGAGTCCAAGGTAGCACTGGACTTCTTGATCCTCTGCAGGTGACCTTCCACCCCAGGGCCGAAGAGGTCAGTCCCCAAAAAGGGAACATCTGCCAACTTGTGCTGGGTATCCGAAGTAAAGGTGGATATCCTCAGCCAAGCCCGATGATGCATGGCCACTGCGGCCAGCACAGACCTGGCACATGAGTCCCCGATGTCTAACACAGTCTGGAGCTGCTGTTTAGCCACTGCCCTGCCCTGGTCCCGCACCTGCCTGACGGTAGCCTGCAGATCTGCAGGAAGATGAGGGACAACCTCATCCAGGGAGCCCAACAGGGCGTGAGAAAAATGTGCCATGAGGACAGCCGAACTGGCCTGATGAAGGCTGAGAGAGGATGCAGCATAGACTTTTCGCCTGGCATAATCCAATTTCTTGGATTCCTTGTCGGGAGGTTTGTCCACATCCCTGGCGTTCCCGGCACGCCAGAAAACGCTGTCGGTAACCAACCCCTCGGCCGAAGGGTGTTCCGAAAAACTGGACAGGGAACCGGTAGGGACTGCATACTTCCTGGCCAACCTGGACGAAGGTGCAGGGCAGGAAGCAGGACGCTCCCAAAGTTCCAAGGCCGACCCACATGGCTTCGCCACCGGAAAGGCCTCCGTAGGAGAATCCCCTCGGTCCAGAATCTCCGTGAGGGGATACCTGGCCCGTTTAGAAACGGGTTCAAGCTTCATCCCGGTGGACTCCGAGATGAGTCAAAGCAACACTAAGAAGGACGAAGGGCTATCGTCCATTGACTGTCTTCCCGAGGACTCCAAGTCTATGCGCTTGGAGAAGAGGGAGGAACCATCATCGGACTCAGAAGAGTCCTCAAAGAGCTGCCTCGGCCCTGAGCCACCCTCCACCTGCCGAGGTTTATCGGGAGTGAGGGTGACCAACAGCCTATGGGGCAAACCCAAAGCCGACCGAGAATTTTTGGTCGGAGCCCCAACTAATGGCTGTGGGAGCGGAGGTTCCACCAGAATCGGTGGGGCAGCTGGAATTGGCCGAACAACCGGCCTGAGAACAGGCTTCTCAACTACAACGAGGGGTTGTTTCAGCTGCTCCGGTGACAGCCACTTAATGGCCGGGGAAGATGACTGGGTCAGCTTATTCCTGGTCAGAAGGAGCTGTTGCCACATAAGTTCCTCGTACCTCCGACGCAACTTGCGCCGAAGCCTCCCCTCGTCTGAGGAAGAGGAAGAGGAAGAGCGACAGCGCCGCTGGCCATGGTGCCGAGACCGAGACCGCCTATGACGGCTGGATCGGTTGGACCGCGAGGATGTCCGAGACCGAGACTGAGAGTCTCGACTAGGCCGAGGAAGGCGAGGAGAAGTGTCGGCAATTGGCACTCCCCTCAGCTCGGACTATCCCACCGAAAGCTCCGGAACTGGAGGCACAGACGAGCCGACGGGATCCTCAACTCTCACCGGGGGAACCGGGGAGAGGGGATTCTCAGCTTCTCCAGCCGACAACCCATCCAACGGGTCGAGAAAAATCTCGACCGCGTCGACGGGAGTCTCGGCCAATTGGCCTGATGGGGACACCGTGAAGCCAGTGGCCGAAGCTGAGGGGTCGACCGAAGTCAACTGTCGACAAGGGGAAGGGGATCTTTCCCGCTCCCAAGAGCGTCGACGGAGAGACTTACTTTTGCTCTTTTTGGACCTGGAAGAAGGTCCCGAAGAAGTTGGACTGTCACCTTTGGTCAAGAGGGTCAGACAAAGCTCCTTAAAAGAAGCCGAGTAAGAGGCACTGAGAGAGAGAGAGCGGGACAAATGCCACAGCCGAGGTAGAAGCGGCCCGTGCCGCCTCCTCTTCGAGGGCGATCATCTGCTCAAGCTGATCCGCCAAGCCCGACGCCGCGGACACCGCCAATCAGGCCTCTTTAGATTTCACGGTGGAATTCTTTTCTGGCGCCCAGTTGTAATCGGGCAGCCTTACGGTCTTCAGGGCGTGGGCGAAAGGGAAGAGCACAAGTCGCGGGCCTGGGTGGGTACTCAAGGCCCAGGCAGTAGGCAGCGTGGAGTGCGGATCCGTCCTAGACATCTTCTGCCGCAAGGGCACCTCCGAAATCCGGGAGTCGATTTGTCCATCGGAGCCAGGAGAAGAAGACCGAAGTCTTTTTGCAAAAACTTTTCAATTTCGAACTTTTCAAAGAATTAGGAACCAGTCTTAAGCGCAACACGTTAAGGAGGGAACCTGAGCTTCCAAGCGGTAAGGAAGATCTGGCGTCATGGGGCGGAGCCGAGATATTTACCACCCGGGTGGGTGGGAGGAGCCAGCTTGAAGACCTTCCGGCAATATTTAAAGCGGCAAGGAACCTGCCAATAAGTGTGGATGAACAACATATCCATGTCCCTAGAATGACAGTTACAGGTGTCTTTTATTTTGGCTGAACTTAGCGATTTGTAGAAGTTTATTGAAACTGCACTAGTTAGTTTCAGTACGGTTTGTAATTGGTTCCAAATGGAGGGAAGGGCATATGCAATAGCATGTTTACCAAAGGAAGTCCTCGTCCTTGGTATGTCAAGCATAATAAAGTAAAATTTTCTTAACGAGTATGCACTATGTGAGATACTAATAAGGGAAGAGAGATAGCTTGGCAATTTCTGCAGGAGCAGTTTAAGAGTCCATAGCTCAGCATGGAGCAGGCGTCTAGTAGTAAGGGATGTCCAACCAACAGCTGCATATAAGTCACAGTGGTGTGAACGGTAAGGGGGAGTTGGTAATGAACCGTAATGCATGGTGATAAAGGATGTCCAGTTTACTTAGATTTGCAAGAGTGGTGGAGGAATAGATTACATCACCATAGTCGAGTAGGGGGAGAAAAGTGGCCTGTACAAGCTTGTTTTGAGTTTCAAGGGGGGAAAAGGGGCCTATTTCTGTAGAAGAAACCTAACCTTGCTTTTAACCTTCTAGAGACATCTTTGACGTGGTCACTGAAAGATAATTTATTGTCGATCCAGATACCTAGATATTTAAATTTGGTTACAACTTCCAGAGGCTCGTTTAGCGTGCTGACAATGAAGTCTTGGGCAAGGGTATTGGGGGGGCCTGTGACAGCACTGCGAGAGAATATCATCGCTTTAGTCTTCTTAGCATTGAGCAGAAGCTTTGCCTTTATTAGGTTATGCTCAAGTTGTGTGAAGTCCGCTTGAAGCACTCCCTTGACTTCAGTAGGTAAGGCTAGGGGGATGTTGGGGTGTATTAGTAGGGGTATCACAAATCGGAAGAGGGAGGTAATAATCCCTCTTTACAAGACACTGGTTAGGCCCCATCTGGAGTATTGCATGCAGTACTGGAGGTCACACCTTCAAAAGGACATTAACCAAATTGAGGCAGTCCAGAGAAGGGCAACCAAAATGGTGCAGAGACTGCATCAGAAAACATATGAGAACAGATTAAAGGAGCTCAATATGTATACCCTACAGCAAAGGAGGGAGAGAGGTGATATGATCGAAACATTCAAACACCTTAAGGGCATTAACAAGGGAAAGAGTCTAACATGTTTCAGTATAAGAAAAATAGCAGGACAAGAGGACACAGCATGAGATTAGAGGGAGGCCGATTAAGGGGTAATGTGAGGAAGTTCTTTTTCACAGAAAGGGTGGTGGTTGCATGGAATAGCCTATCTCAGGAAGTGGTGGCTATGAATACAGTGCAGGGCTTCCAACAGGCATGGGATAGGCATAAGAGAGCAATACAGATGAGTATGAATAGATAGGCCATTGACAGAGCAAAGGCTGATGGCACCTTCATAAGGTAGAAAAAGAAATGGGCAAATTGGATGGGCCTTGCGGTCCTTATCTGCTGTCAACTTCTATGTTTCTTAGTCCAAAACCTCTGCAGCACACTAAAAAGGTTCAAAGAACTATCTGAACTATACTTTAACTGATCAAGAACCAAATTCATGCCACTCCTACATGGTACCGCATCATTCTCAGCTCAGCAACATGTTAAAGTGGGCGGGAGAGAGAGACACAATACCCTACTTGGGAATGAATGTCCTAATCCACATGCAATAGTTAATATTAACCTCCCAGGGCTAATAGAGGATATATCTTAGGATTGTGAGAGATGGCAGAAGCTTACACTTTCTTTGGCGGGGAAAATGGCATCCTTCAAACTAATGGCCTTACCTCAGCTACTAAACTGCGTTCATAACATTCCTATCCCAATAGATTAGATGCTGTGGGAAAAACTTGATAAAGTTATAACAATTTTTTTTTCAATTGAGAGGGGCAACATTTACTGTAGGTTCAGTGAAAAGGCTCTCAGAACATGATGTACTAATAGGGGTGGAGCCTCCCATGGGTGAAGGCATATCACTTGGCCATATCTGGCAGGCACATTGCTGTTTGGGAACTCCCACTCATGTCCCACCACTGTGGGTGATGGACTTGAACAGGCTATCTGTGGATTGCTTCATATCAGCTCTCTGCTGCAAAGCCAGGTAAAACTGAATCATGCGTGCACCAGACCTGTCGGGTTCAAATGGGTGTCATGGAAGAAGGTGGTCAAGACTGCAAAACTGAGACACCACAAGCTAGGAATGCTGGAACCTTTAAAGGACAACCCCAGATTTACTACAGAGAACAATCCCTTTCACTGGTAGCCGTAAGAAAAAGCAGGGACAAAAGTAATGTGGGATTTAAGCCTGGATACCCAGGTTCCTAAATCATTTACAAATCTAAAGACAGAATATGGCCTGCCAAGCACAGATTTTTGGCAGTATCTGCAATTACAACATACTATTGAGCAATGGGTGGATCCCTAGTATATAGGAAATGAGCAAACAGTGTAGGAAGTGATGGGACCATGGTTAACGAAAACAAGCATTTGTTAATGCCGAATGTTGATTGCGTTGGTCTGTTGAGCTCGCTCAGTGGCCCTGTCAGTGGCTCAGTCTGTTTGTCCCAGTGCTGCAGGCTGCTCTTTTGTACTGGGCTGCTGCCTGCGTTGGCACCTTGTTCTGCTGAGGAAGAAATCTGCAGCTGTCCCGACAGAGCTCCATTGAGGTGGCTCACTCCCCCTCTCTCACTCGCTCAATCTGTTTCTCCTGGCGCTGCAGGCAGTCCTTTTGTACTGGGCTCCTGACTGTGCTGGTGGCTTTTTGTACCCACAAAGAAATCCACAGCTATCCCGACAGAGCTCCATTGAGGTCGCTCACTCCCCCTGTCTCACTCAGTCAGTATAGTTCCAGCGCTGCAGGCTGCCCTTTTGTACTGGGCTCCTGCCTCTGTTGGCACCTTTTTCTGCCCACAGAGAAATCTGCAGCAGTCCCACAAAGATGCGTTGAGCTCGCTCACTCCCCTTCTCTCACTTGCTCCTTCTGTTCTGCCGGTGCTGCAGGCTGCCCTTTTCTACTGGGCTCCTGCCTGCATTGCTGCCTTCTTATGCCCATATAAAAATTTGCAGCAGTTACAATACAGCTCTGTTGAGCTCACTCACTCGCTCATTCTGATTTTCCTGCCACTGCAGGCTGTCCTTTTGTACTGGGCCCCTGCATGCATTGCTGCCTTTTTCTGCCCACAAACAAATCTGCAGCAGTCCCAACAGAGCCCCGTTGAGCTCACTGACTCCCCCTCCCTCACTCGCTCGTATTGTGTCTCCTGGCGCTGCAGGCTGCCCTTTTGTACTGGGCTCCTGCCTGCATTGGCAGCATTTTCTGGCCTGAAATAAATCTGAAGCAGTCCCAGCACAGCTCCACTGAGCTCGCTCACTGCCCCTCTGTCACTCTTGCATTCTGTTTCTGCCGGCTCTGCAAGCTGGCCTTTTGTATTGGGCTCCTGCCTGCGTTGCTGCATTTTCTGGCCACAAAGAAATCTGCAGCAGTCGCACTAGAGCTCCGTTGAGCTCACTCAGTACCGCTCTGCCACTCGCTCGTTCTGTTTCTCTTGGCACCGCAGACTGCGCTTTTGTACGGGGCTCCTGCCTGCATTGACACCTGTTTCTGCCCACAAAGAAATCCCAGCAGTCCTGATAAAGCTCCGTTGAGCTCACTAAGTCCCCTTGTCTCACTCCCTCATACTGTTTCTCCCACCGCTGCAGGCTGGCCTTTTGTACTGGGCCCCTGCCTGTATTGATGCCTTTTTCTGCCCACAAAGAAATCCACAGCAGTCCTGACAGTGCTTCGGTGAGTTCGCTCACTCCCCCTCCCTCACTCGCTCTCTCGTTCTGTTTCTCCCAGTGCTGCAGGCTGCCCTTTTGTAGTGGGCTCTTCTGTTGGGGCCTTTGTCTGCCCACAAACAAACCTGCAGCAGTCCCGACAGAGCTCAGTTGAGCTCAGTCACTCCCCCCCCCCCCAACTCGGTCGATCTTAATCAGTCCCAAACACTGATTTCCCAGAGTGATCGTGCTATTGTCCGGCAGGAGTACAAAAACATATTTTAGCCAGGATGTGAAAAATGACAGCTGTAGTGTTCATAAGGAGTTGTGGAAAAATGCCACTGTTGAAAATGTGGCGGGACAGTATTACAGATTTGTGAAGATACAAGGGTGCGTGGAAACAGTTAAACGCACGCTTGTAACACAGTCATGTTATGAAGTTTCGTCACCAAATTTTCAACATAGGGATTTTAGGACCTCTGCTCATGAACAGTGCCACTGTCATTTTCTTAATCTGTCCCAAACACCGACTTCCCACAGTGACCATGTTATTCTGTGCCGGAACTGTGAAAATGCTTGTAAGGAGGTGTGAAAAAATGGCACTGTTGAAAATCTGGTGTGACAATATTACAAAGTTGCGAAGTTACAAGGGTGCATGGAAAGTGCACAACGCACACTCGTAACACAGTCAATTGATGGGCTATCATCACCAACTTTTCAACATAAGCATTTGAGGACCTCTGCTCATGAACAGTATCATTGTCATTTTCTTGATCTGTCCCAGACAGTGATTTCCCACAGCGACCGCTCTATTCTGCGCCGGATGTGCAAATACACATTTCGGCCAGGATGGGAAAAATGACAGCTGCACTGCTCATAAGAAGGTCTGGGGAAATGGCAATGTTGAAAATCTGGAGTGAAAATATTATAAATTTGCGAAGTTACGAGCGTCCGTGCCAACTGCACAATGCACACTCGTATCACAGTCATTTTATGGAGTATCATTACCAGATTTTCAGAATAGGGATTTTAGGACCTCTACTCATGAACAGTGTCACTGTCATTTTCTTAATTTGTCCTGAACACTGATTTCCCACAGTGACTGCACTATTCTGCGCCGGAACTGTGAAAACACATTTCAGCCAGGATGTGAATAATGACAGCTGTCCTGCTAACAAGGAGGTATGAGAAAATGGCAATGTTGAAAATCTGGCATGAAAATATTGTAAATTCGCAAAGTTACGAGCGTACGTAGCAACTGCGAAACGCACGCTAGTAAAACAGTCAATTTTTTGGATTTTTCTCACCAAATTTGCAACATAGGCTTTTTGAGAGCCCACCTCATGAACACTGGCACTGTCATTTCGTTAATCGCCCCCAAAGGGTGGTTCCACACAGTGACCGCGAAACCACCTTTCGGGGCCAATTAACACCATGACAGTTCAAGAATTCATGAGGAGGGGTCCCAAAAACCCCATGTTGAAAATTTGGTGAAAAAAGTCCCAAAAATTCCTGAGATATGCACTAAAGTTGAAAAAAAAAACATTTATTACATTATACAAGCTTACCGGCATTTCCTCAGTTCGTGGTCGGCTTTGAACAGTACAGACGTGTTCCCGGTCCACCGAAGATCGTCGCGCCATACTCCGGAGGTAAGTATGGGGTGAGGTGGAGTGGGGAGGCAGGGTGCGCGAGGGGTGGGTGCGGGTTGTGGGGGCCTGGGAGAGCTCCGAGGACCGTTTCCTTCTTTACAGGTGGAAAAAAAAATAAGACATCAGGGGACCATTTTCTTGTTTAACAGGTGTTTTGGCACGCTGGGTGGGCTCCCAGCGTACCACCTGTGTGTGGGTGGGTGGGTGCATTAGCGCCACGGGGGTTAGGCACCCGCCGGCAAACAAGGACGGGGAGGGAGCTGCAGGAGCCGAGGAGATTGAGCACCCCCTCTGCTATAAAACGGAAGGGGTATCATTATGCCAACAGGGATTGGGCACCCCCTCGGCAGGAACAAAAGGGGGGTATCATTATGCTGACAGGGATTGGGCACCCCGTTGGCAGGAACAACACTGGGAGGGGGATTACAGAATGCTGACAGGGAATGGGCTCCCCCGTCAGCAAGTAAACACGGTGGGGGGGGTTATATTGTTTGTGAACACGGCGGCAACCTGCTGCCATGTTCACAAACAATATCGGGAGTTTCTCATCCCGCCCTGCAATGACGGGTCGCTCCCTCATTGCAGCGGATGGCTGACACCGCAATGACGAGGCGGCCCCTGATTGCAGCAGCTACTTTTTTAGAAGGTTGTGGCATGCTGGCTGAGCTAGTGTCAGCAGCAGAGTGCCACGGCGTTGGGGGATGGGGGACAAGCCTTTGCAGGCTGTGAGGGCATTGGGCACAACAGTGCCACGCCTCCATAACCTGCATGTGCAGAAAGCTAACACAACATGTTTCTTGCGCATGCGCGCAGTCAACATAAAAAAAGGGGATTAGCACAGCTACAGTATATACAGGGACATTCAAAGTCAAATAGAGAAACCTTTAGACTCCTTTAAGATGAAATGGTGACAAAACTCAATATTCTAATCCCCTAGAAGTGTGGAAAGACCGTTAGGAGACAAGTCTCTCTCTTTATGTCTGGACCCCTGATATCAAATGATTCAGAAAAAGATCCTACAGTGACGGCACCCCCTCCTCCCCCAAATACTGCATCACATGAATTTCCTATTCCATGATAGGTGCTGGAACTGCAACAAGTCACAAAGTCACATAGCCCATATTCTCTGTGTTTGTCCAGTGATTCATCCCTTCTGGAACAAAATACTGGACTTTAGTGGGCATCTAAACCAAGCTCCCCCCCCCCGAGTGGTCGTGAGGGCCAGATCTGCCAAGCTCTGATGTCCATTTCTAACAGCAAGCTGCTTGTTGGTTACCTTCCCACGTTTAAGTCCCCCTCATGTTTCTACAGCTCCCTGCCCCATTCTCTGTTCAGCCCCTTCCTCCTTCCTACCTTTGTTTAACCATCCTCTCTCTCCTTTTCCACAGCTCATCCCACCCCCCCTCGAGTGGTTGTGAGGGCCAGATCTGCCACGGCCCTCCCCTGAGTTGCATCGTCAAGGAGCAAGGAACAGCAGACACCCCTGAGTGGTTGTGAGGGCCAGATCTGCCACGGCCTTCCCCTGAGCTGCATCGTCAAGGAGCAAGGAACACATACGGCATCTTTGGCCCTAGGCACAACGGACGTAATTTGAATTCTTAGTGTTGGACGCCCAAATTAAAACTGGAATTTCTCCACTGCAGTCTGCCTTAATTAAGTTAGCAGAACACTACAGACAGTTTTTAAAATTATTTAGCAGGTCATCTAGCAATGTTGCTATACCAGTATGCTGTACAAGAATCCCAGTTAGACCTAGTGGCAGGGAAGGGAAGGCAGCTTGTGAAATTCCAGTTAAATGGATTTCACACTGTCTTACTCTATTCTCAGTCTCAGCTGAGACTGAGGGATGACATCATTTTAGAACTGTCATAGCTGCATAACCCACTTTGGAATGTTGCAGCTAGGGAAGTTTTGAAGTGAGTCTGTAGTAGTCTGTATGTGGGCTGAGTAGAGAGAAGAGGTGTGCTGCAGCTACAGGCCCTCAGAGCCCTTAGCTCTGCCAGAGAGCTATATTTTTAGTTTAGGTGTGTGTTTTCACCTCAAGAGGAACACAGCAATGCCTGTTTGAAGTGGTGGAGACCACTTTCCAAAGTTTCAGGGCCCCATCCCTGCGGGGATGGGGGGAGAGGAATCAGCCTGCTTCCAGGGGCAATTCTCCCGGTCTGGCTAGTGAAAAAAGAAGCTGCCTGTGAGGATTTGTGCTGAGGCACCTGGAAGTTTCATTATGTTTCAGAAGAGAAAAAGCCAGTGGGGCACCTGCAACCAAGGGGGGAGTTTGCTCTGCTAAAGGGCCAATGTGTTTTCACCTAGGACAAGATGAAGTTAAGTGACTGCTACTGTAGTGTCAGGTAAAGACAGCCAAGTACAGTTTTAAAAGTTGTGGGAATTGGACATGCTTAACTCTGTGGGGGTCTAGAGAAATGGACACAGCCACTCATTAAGCAAGTTTCAAGTTCAGCACATCTGGGATAGAAGAAACAGTAGATTAAATGTGACATACGTTTAAAGAGAATCTACAAAGTAAAGTGTTTTCAGAGATGAGGTGTTAAAGTCCAGAGGAATGGCCAGGTATGATTTATGGGAGCAAGAGGTGGGAGACCCCCCATCTGGCATGACCAGAGTCACCTCTACGGGTTCACTTTGGGACACTTGTTGCTTTCTCTCAGGTACTTGGCCAGTGCCTGAGGAAAATACCCAGACATGCGATTGTTGAAGAAGATTCCCTAATGGAGCCAGAAGTGCTCAGGGGTGGTATAGGGAGCCGCCATTAAATCTCCATGATAAATGAATAAGTAGTCAAAGGGCTGGCAAGGGAGCCAAGCCAAGGAAAGAAGGTAGTCTAAGGGCTGGCAAGGCAGCCAAGCCAGGGAAACCAGAGAAGAGTCAAGTACGGGCAGAGTGCCCGGTGTGTTTCTAAACCCGCAGGTTGAAGTATACAGAAGATGTTTGTCTGTTCAGGAGAAATCTGCATTATCAGAAGTGTAGCACTGTGGGGGGGTCCGTCTATGCTTATTGTTCCTTTGTGTTGTGAATAAAAGCCACACTTTAGAATCCCAATTTCTGTTATGGACATTTCAGTTATTGCTTCCTATGACCGGATTACTTGGGTGCCCCTGTGCAGAGTAGCCAAACCTAGCCAACATGCCGAGTGACAATCTTTTCCCCAAGCCCATGTCCCAGGTAGGGGGGTACATAATGGAGGCACTGAACAGCTCTAATAACACAAAAAATACCACCAACCTGACCCCTGGAGACTCCCACCTGGTAGTTGTGGCCAGCCTAGGGTTACAAAATTGGAGGCTACCACTGGGATTCTGTTAAAATTTGGGAGAAAAGCAAGAAAAGTTGCTCAGGTGATGGCTAGCATTTGGGCTATCTGGCACAGGGTAGCCCAAAGATCTGAAGCAATTGCCAACTAAATGTGCCACTGTGTGCTGTTGTCTGTGTGTCGCTGTGATATTGCCAACTTTTACCAAGGAGCAGTAAAGCCAGAGTGTGTATGCCCTTGTCCTGCATGAAATTACAGCATTTGCCAGCTTTTAAAAGTAATTGTGACAAAGAAAAGTGTGGAAAACTGTGGGTAGCAAAAGGAAAATTGTGCCCTAGACATTGGAAATGCTTTCTGTGTGGACTGAGAGACTTGTTGTGTTTAATGGCCATGAAAAATGGTTAAAATGGGTTCCCACCGAGGAGCTACAGTTGAAAAAAATGAAAGTGTGGTTTGCAATTTAAATTTTGCCTGCTCGATGATCACTGTGAGGAGAAGAGCATTCGAAAGGAAAGAGGCTCATTTGCATGGCGTCGAGTGATTGGTGAGAGTGCAATCAGTCCGACCCCAAGCCAGCTCTAGAGCGACTGCACAGCATTCGAGAGGGAGAGTGAGTGGAGTGTGCGAACTGGCTTGCCAGGAGGAGCGTCACGGTGACTGAAAGCACTGTAAAAAGTTTAAAAACTGACTTTTCTGTTCAAATTCAGGATCAGCCCGCATCTCGATCATCTGGACTGTGAGTGTGGAGTTCCGAGTGACTATCTGTAAGACTGCCAGCCCACTTCTTTCTAGAGGCCTCCACGATCAGCTGTAGGCCGTTTTTCTACCAACACAAACAGCTAATGATAACAGTGAGTACCATCCAACAGAAATAGCTTCAACTGTGTGATTTCACCAAAAAGCCAGCTGAATCTGTGTGTAGCAGTGTAGTCGCTTTGCAAAGAAGGACTGTGCCAACTGTGAAAGAAGCTAAAACAAGAATTCTAAGCAATAGACTGTGAGCATAATTATAGGTTCAGCAACAGTATAATTTTCAGAGCCATGTAAGAGACTGTGAGTTGTATGAGAGATGCAGCAAGAAATACAGGCAATCCTGCGCTATGAAATACTGAGGCTTTATGGGACTGTAAGCTAAAGCAGTGTCTTCAGCAAGTAAAAAGTCTGTGGTAAATCAAATAAATGTGCTAAGAGAGCAACCAGTGCAAGTTTGTGCAGTTTGAGCTAATGTTATCAGTAGAGTGTGTAAATCGGATGTGCAGTGGCTTGACCCATTTACAGAATGTTGATGCACCAGGAGTGCTACTGCTGCCATTACAGGGTGGAGCAGTAATGTAAACACAGCAGCAAGGGAGCCATTTTGTGAAAAGTTTTTTCAACCAAGTGGGACTTCTAATAACAGTGAGTGTTTGTTTTCTCTGCAGTCATGGCTTCTGGACCAGCCTGCTACCCGGATCATGCCCGGGCTATGATCGTAGGAGAAGTTAACAAGTTGAGAAATATTGAGAAGTACTACTATGGAGGACGACTGCCTCCTCATGTGGCGATTCCTGGATTTGCAGTACGAGTATGTGTAATGTGCTTAAATGCTGGAAGGGACGTCTTCATGTTACCTCACTGTTCAGGGTGGCTAGAGAAATATGGTTTGTGTAAAGCATCCAAGATTCGTTTGACTCCCACTTGGACAAAAGTACAAGAACCTGCAATGGGCAGCACACAGCACCAGGAAGGACCTGAAGAGGGAAGTTTGGTAAAGTGTGGCATAAAGCTGGAGGGTGCAGATCAACAAACAGCACAGACAACTGATGTGTCCGAGTCTGAGTCACTGAGAGACAGTGCAGAGGGAGCATCAGCCGACCCATGGATAGAGGGGCCTAGTCCAAGTCTCATAAGTGAAGATGAGACAGAAGAGGCGATTGAATGGGAGGTTTCGACCTCCACGCCTAGTGAGGAGTGGACCGTCTCAGGAGTGAGGACGACTGCTCACTCCTGGGTGCAGATTCTCAGTGAAGATGATGAGGAGGAACCCATCTGGCCTGACGAAAAAGGTGTGGGTTCACAGCCTCCAGTTCCTGGCTTAGAGGAACACATGGAAGAGAGTGGTGATTGCACTGCCCTGGCTGTGCAAGAAGGAGCCAAGGATCCATTTTTAGTGTCATTAAGAATGCATATGTAACCGCTCACCCCTGCCTTTTTACCAAAACGACAGGTGGCATGCTGTTGAAGCTGACAGCAGTACCTGGTGGGGACCTGGGTTCAGGGAGGATGTGGTTACTTGGCACAGGGGGACCTAGGTTTGGCTACTCTGTACAGGGGCACCCAAGTAAATCCAAACACAGGAAGCAATAACTGTAATGTCTAGAACCAGGAATGAGATTCTTCAGTGTGGCTTTTATTCACATAGTAGCCGAACACAACAAAGCATAGACTGACCCCAATGGGGCTACATTTCCTGGTAATGCAGATTAGAGACTACAGAACACTTTATCACCATTTTCAGCCCTCAGGCTCTGGACCCACCAGGCACACAGCCCGGGCTTGCATGCACTTTGGGTACACAGCCCGACTTGTACACACTTGGGTTTTCCCCACGGTCCATTGGAAGAATGAACCAATTATCCTGTCGTGGCTCCCCACACCACTTAGAGTCTGCGACTCCTAGAGAGAATTCTTCCTTACTTGTTATGACTCCCCATCTCACAAAGAGAATTTTTCTTTACACTTGTTGTGGATCCCCACACCACTTAGAGTCTGCGACTCCTAGAGAGATTTTCCCTTTTGCAACCCCACATCTGGGTACTTCCCCCATCACTGGCTAAGTGCATGAGGCAAAGTAGCAACCACAGCAGAAATCCGTAGAGGTGGACCTGGTTACTAAAGATGGGGGGTTTGCCCACCTCCAGCTCCCACAGCTCATACCCGCCATTTCCCTGGGAACACTGAACCATTTCTTTTTCTGAACTTCTGAATGTAGATTAAAGGGTAGATGAACTGGCACATCTCCTCTACATATTACTTGAAATCACACAGCACTTTAGGATTTGACACTACTTCACTTGTTTGGCCTAGTCCTATAGGCTTCCCAAAATGTAGCTCAATTCCTAGATTCCCACACATGTCCCAGCGTGAAGAAAACATTTTGCCCTCTCATGTTAGAGCAAACACTCACCCTTTAGTTGCAGGTGCCCCACAGGCGAATCACAAATCTTCCAACTTTCCAAACAAAGGCTGAACTGAAATGGCAGCTTTTCTTCCTCTTGGCAGAATTAAGGGGATTGTCCCAGGAATCTGCATGGGGATCTTTACACCCACCCCGAGGGAGGGGCACTGAGACCCGAACAGCAGTCTCCACCACTTGAGCACACCTTCACTTGCTCAAGACAAACTGGACACTGACTCCTTACTTGAAGGCAAACTGGAACTGCCTCCTACCCTTTGAAAAACTCCCAACGTTCTACCTAACTCCCTCTGCTGCAGATTGCAATGTGGCTTATGTAGCTGCGAAAGGTCTATTGGTGATGTCATCCCTCAGTCTCAGCTGAGACTGAGAACAGAGTGAGACAGTGTGAAACCCATTTAACTGGAGTTTCACAAGCTGTCTTCCCTGCCTACCACTAGGTCTTATTGGGATTCTAGTAACCCCGGGTAACAAGGGGTTACACATAGCTGGCAGAACCATGACTGGCCACCCCCAAGCCAGGCCAGAGGTCACAGGTTGACCAAATGCAGTAAGGAGGAAAGACTGGTTCATAGGAAAGCAAATGAAATCTATGGAGAATCATTTCCTACTTTTCCTCGAAGGATGTGGGAGGAGATAGAAAGATGCAGGAAATCCTGGATTATGGAACAGGCCATGACACATGTGCACCCTCGTGCCAGCAGATTTGTAAGAGACAGAATCTTGCAAGAAAAGTTCCAAATATGGAAAGTGGGCAGGACATTGTTTATAGACACTGTTCGGATCATGAACAGCAAGGGACATGAATCCTTTCACAATGTGAATTATGAGCGCCCAGAAGGGGTAATAATTCTTGCACCTGACCCATTGTGCTATTTCCCACAATGTCAAGAACATCCAGCGAATGTGCCCATGCCTACCAAGTGGAAAGCAGAGCAGTGGTAGCCAATGCTGCCATTCTAGCCATTGCCGTACCTATGTTGTTCCGCCAGTCTGGATGTCCAGGATCCAGGTGCCCCACATTCGACAGTTCTACAGTGTACTGGCTTTCCAGAATCCATCAACGTGGCCTACCAGATGACTTCAAATCCAGAGAGGACACCAGCCCAGCTGTATCCTGATTCATCGCCTGGGTATCGGATGACTTCAGACCAGCTGTCTTCCTTTTCGTTCCTGTTCCAAGGTTCTATCTCCAGAGATGACATCAGCCCAGCTGTTCCCAGATGTGCCATCCTGTTCGTGTTCCGGAAGATGTCCACCCAGCTATATTGACAGAATGCTGCCAGGGAGAGTCTTCGGCAGGGATACAGGTGTCATATGTTTTCCATTTTTCAAGGGACTGGTAAGTCCAGACTTTTTCTATTTCGACATTTGCAGTACACACTCTACATCAGCTGACTCCAAAAGTGTGAACTGTCCTCAAAGACTCTCCCTTTCGGGACTTTGGTCTGCTAGAACTTTACTTCACCGGACTCCGGCCCAGGAGAGACTCTTTATTGGACTTGCCTTTGGGCATTGTGAGTCACTAGAAGGGACATTTAGGGCATTCCATCCCCCAAAATTGCAAATGTATATTGTAACTATTCTATTTTTCTACGTTTATACTGTTACTGTTTTTCTACTTTTCTAAAAAAAATATTTTTGGGGATTTTCCAGTGTTTAGATAGGAGGGGTTTAGATAGAACTGTGTATGCAGATTAGGCGTGTTTTGTTTTTCTCTTTTCTTGTAGGTGTCCCTGAAGAAGACCAGAAGAGAAGACTAGAAGAGGAGGAACTCATTGGCATTCCCCTTGTACTTTAAAAAGTATTTGGATTTAAAGTACTGTTGTTGTTGTGGTTACTGTATGTAATTTTCTTCCACAGGTATGGTTGTGTAGGAGTGTGAGAGTAATGCATTGTGTATGGTATTAGCTCCTGGTGTGTGGTTGCGGGTGTCCAGAGTTGGGGTGACCCCTGTGTATTTGTTTTTGGGTTTTTGGTTTAAAGGCAGATAGATTTTCCCTAGAGGGATATGGGGGATAGACAGGCTGTGGTCCTGACTTGCAGTAGGGGCTTCAGTACTGATCTATTAGGGCTATGCTCTGGACAATTCTACCAGAGCCACTAGGTATGCATAGTCAGCGGGTAGAGTAGAGGCTGATGCATCAGCCAATGACCTCTGGGTTCTTAGTGTTGCCTGCTTGTGCCTAGCACATGGTAGGAGGGGGCCTGATCACCCCTCTCCGTAGGTAGCACATAGGGTAGGATGGCCTAGGCCGAGTAACTAATGACTGCGGACAGTCATTTTCCTGGCCCAAGGTGAGTGTAACCCACCGTTACCCGGGGTTACAAGAATCCCAGTTAGACCCAGTGGCAGGCAGGGAAGGCAGCTTGTGAAATTCCAGTTAAATGGATTTCACACTGTCTCACTCTGTTCTCAGTCTTAGCTGAGACTGAGGGGTGACATCATTATAGAACTGTCGCAGCTGCATAAGCCACTTTTGAATGTTGCAGCTAGAGAAGTTAGAATAGAATGTTGGGAGGTTTTGAAGTGAGTCTGTAGTAGTCTATATGTGGGCTTAGTAGAGAGAAGAGGTGTGCTGCAGCTACATGCCCTCAGAGCCCTTAGCTCTGCCAGAAAGCTATATTTTTAGTTTAGGTGTGTGTTCTCACCTCAAGAGGAACACAACAGTGCCTGTTTGAAGTGGTGGCAACCACTTTCCAAAGTTTCAGGGCCCCATCCCTGCAGGGATGGAGGGAGGAGGAATCAGCCTGCTTCCAGGGGCAAGTCTCCTGGCCCAGCTAATGGAAAAAGAAGCTGCCTGTGAGGATTTGCACTGAGGCACCTGGAAGTTTCTTTATGTTTCAGAAGAGAAAAAGCCTGTGGGGCACCTGCAACCAAGGAGTGAGTTTGCTCTGCTAAAGGGCCAATGTGTTTTCACCTAGGACAAGATGAATTTAAGTGACTGCTACTGTGGGGTCACGAAAAGACAGCCAAGTACAGTTTTAAAAGTTGTGGGAATTGGACTGCTTAACTCTGTGGGGGTCTAGAGAAATGGACACAGCCACTCATTAAGCATGTTTCAAGTTCAGCAAATGTGGGATAGAAGAAACAGTAGATTAAATGTGGCATACATTTAAAGAGAATCTACAAAATAAAGTGTTTTCAGAAATGAGGTGTTAAAGTCCAGAGGAATAGCCGGGTATGATTTATGGGAGCAAGAGGTGGGAGACCCCCCATCTGGCATGACCAGAGTCACCTCTACGGGTTCACTTTGGGACACCTGTTGCTTTCTCTCATGTACTGGCCAGTGCCTGAGGAAAGTACCCAGACATGGGATTGTTTGAAGAAGATTCCCTGATGGAGCCAGAAGCGCTCATGGGTGGTATAGGGAGCCACCATTAAATCTCCATGATAAATGGATAAGTAGTCAAAGGGCTGGCAAGGGAGCCGAGCCAAGGAAAGAAGGTAGTCCAAGGGCTGGCAAGGGAGCCAAGCCAGAGAAACCAGAGAAGAGTCAA
This sequence comes from Neoceratodus forsteri, assembly GCA_016271365.2. Classification (NCBI taxonomy): domain Eukaryota; kingdom Metazoa; phylum Chordata; order Ceratodontiformes; family Ceratodontidae; genus Neoceratodus; species Neoceratodus forsteri. Next base: position 145,228,563 of record CM028133.1, on the reverse strand, counting down.
GTTCAGGCAGAGTGCCCGGTGTGTTTCTAAACCCAAGGGTTTAAGTGTACAGAAGATGTTTGTCTGTTCAGGAGAAATCTGCATTGCCAGGAGCGTAGCCCTGTGGGGGTCCGTCTATGCTTATTGTTCCTTTGTGTTGTGAATAAAAGCCACACTTCAGAATCCCAGTTTCTGTTATGGACATTTCAGTTATTGCTTCCTGTGTCTGGATTACTTGGGTGCCCCTGTTCAGACTAGCAAAACCTAGCCAACATGCCGAGTAACAATTTTCTCCCTGAGCCCAGGTCCCAGGTAGGGGGTTATATAATGGAGGCACCACACAGCGTTAATAACACAAAAAATACCACCAACCTGACCCCTGGAGATTCCCACCTGGTAGTTGTGGCCAGCCTAGGGTTACACTTTAATTCGGATTTGAGCTATTTATGAACTTCATACTAAGCTGTTTTGCAGGCTAGAATGGTAATTTTGCTGGAAAGCAATGAATTTGTAGTTTGCCATACCACTATTCAGCACCAGTACGCTGCTGCTTTAACTCGGTTTTCAGCTATTTGCTTGTATTTAATTACTCAACAGTGAACCTTTAACTCTTAATATACAGTAACGTTGACTGAAATGGAAATCCGATTCTGCTGCTGAGTCTATTTAAAACTTGCCTATATTTCTCTGTTGTGGCTGAAATGGGAATTTGATTCTGCTGTTGATTCTATGTAAACCAGCCCATATTTCTCTGCACACTTTTTTTTGTGCTTTATATTGGCTGGACAGCTAAGTCAGTCCGTTAGCATGAATACTGGGAGCACGGAGCCCCAAGTCTTAATTTACAGTTAAACTGTTTCTGGAAAAATTAAGCTTCCCCTGCCCAAGTTTTAACTCCCACTCAGCTCCTCAGCTGCAGTGTGCTATATTTTTTTTGTGTTACTTTAATGCCAAGCCCTGAGGTTCATTTTTAACATCAAGCAACTTGTTGGTTACCTTCCCACGTTTAATCCCCCTCCTGTTTCCACAGCCCTCTGCCCTGTTCAGCCCCTCCCTCCCTCCTACCTTTATTTAGCCATCCTCTCTGTCTCCTTTTCCACAGCCCCCCCTCCCCCCGAGTGGTCATGAGTGCCAGATGTGCCATGGCCCTTCCCTGAGCAAGGAACAGGTACAGCGTCTTTGGCCCTGGACGCAATGGATGTAATTTGAATTCTCAGTGTTGTTGGCTCCACCACCCTTGGTGGGCTACTGCTTTTATAGCCACACTACGTGCCACACAACCAATCAGCTGACTTCTCCATTTGCAGATTATCTGCTACCACCGCTAGTGGCCGCTTTGGTACTAGCACCTCTGGTGTCACTACTGCCCTCCTCCCTCCCAGAGGTCCAGTCCTGCCAGCCTGTATGCTACATCTCAGTCACTCCTAACCCTCCTTCCCCCACCTCAACCACAGACTTGCCAACTGTTGTACACCTGAGTGATCTGTTGGCTGGTCCTTCTGTCCTCCGACCCTCCTTTCACAACGGATTACTAGCCCTAAAATTCCACTCCCACTTTTCCCCTAGGCCACACCCCCGCTCTCCAAATTCCCTCCGTAAACTTCTATGGATCTTGCTCAGAACTAAAACCCTAATCACACTTTTGCTACTTCTATCTGGGGACGTTGAACCCAACCTCTGGCCACCCTCTCTCCCTGGTTCCAACTACGCACCCCCTCTTCAACTCCCTCGTGGACTAAAAATTGCTCACCTACAAATCTGCAGCCTACTAAACAAAGTAACTCTGCTGCAACCTGTAGTACTGTCTTTAAGACCAGATATTTTAATTATCACTGAGACCTGGTTGAAACCTTATAACCTGGATGCCAAATTCAGTATTCCTGGCTACACCCTCATGCGTCACGACAATCCTGACACCAAAAGAGGTGGTGGCGTAGCCATGTACATTGACTCTTTGCTTCAGTTCACTCTGGACCAGCTGCCAATGCCCACGTCCAACATAGATGCTCTACTAATTAAACTGTCCCTCTCCCAAACTTGCCCAGTCTTTATTGCTGGGTCCTACTGTCCTCCCAACTTGGCTATGCCCTCTATCATGGAACACCTGAAAACCCTAACTTCTCTGGCCTCCGGGGGTGAAATACATATCCTCAGTGATTTCAACCAGAACTGGCTTTCAGGTTCCAGCTACAAACTGTGCAACCACGTGACAGCTCTTAACCTATCTCAGCAGATCACTGAGCCCACACGTACTAACCCAAACTCAACAAACCAGTCTTTTCTGGACTGGTCCCTTGCCTCCCACCCACACCGGGTAATAGCCTCTGGACTGCTACTGGACTCTTTTAAGTGACCATCACATGATCTTCATAGTAAGAAAAATTCACAGGCCCAAGGCCCTACCCCAAAAAACAATCATAACAGATCCTTTAATCCCTGGACCTTACATCTCTCTTATATGACCAAGCTAACATTGACTGGTCCTGGCTTGGCTATCTTTATTGACTCTGCCTATGAGTTCTTCAAGACCAGGTTTCTCTCAGTCTGGGACTTCCATGCCCCACTCAGATGAGCTAAGGTGAGGGGACCCCACTTACTATGGATCTCAGTGGACATCATGGCTCTTATCAAGGCCAGGGACCTGGACTTGAAGGCTTTCAAGGCCTCCGGCTCACCCTTGCATAAACAAAAGTATTGTACCCTACGAAACACCTGCACTAGATAAATCCACAGGGCAAAAGCCAAATACTTCCTATAGACTCCTTCCACTCCACCTTAGGCCAACCAGCCAAATTCTGGAAGATAGTTAAATCTCTTTCTCCCCTCCATCACAGCCCCCACCTCCGCTCTAAATTTAGGAGGCACCACGGTCACAGACCCACTTGAGGTGGCCACTCAGTTCAATTCCTTCTTTACAGGATGTACTTCTTCACTTCTGGCCTCCCTCCCTCCTGATCCGAATACCCCTTCTACCACCCTCCACAGGCAGGCTCCTCCCTCTGTCCCCTCCTTTGCCTTCAGACCTATCTGTCCCACTGAAGTGTACAAAGCTTTGCTGGCCCTTAATCCCTCCAAGGGCAAACGCCCCCACTGGTATGGACTCCAACTACTCTTCTTGTCTGCTCCAGTCATTGCCACCCCCATAGCCTCACTCTATAACCTCTCTTTCTCCCTCGCCTCTATCCCAACTGAGTAGAAGCACACTACAGTCATCCCTCTTCCTAAAGGTGGTGACCACTCTGCGCCAGGAAATTATCTACTAATCTCCCTCCTCCCTATCCTGGCCAAAATCCAGGAAAAACTAGTCCTCTCACAACTCTCCTCTTACCTTGACTCCTCTTCTTTCTTCACACCTTTCCAGTCTAGTTTTAGGAGGTCCCACTCCACCACCATCTCTCTCCTGAGACTGACAGATTCTATCCACAAAGGCAAGGACAGTGGCCACATCACCTCCACCATTTTTGTTGACCTGGCTAAAGCCTTCAACACTGTCTCTCACTCATTTCTCCTAACCAAGCTCTCTCTAGCAGGGCTCTCTTGTGTATCCACCAGCTGGTTCAATTCATACCTGGTAGGCAGATCCCAATCAGTTAGAATTAGTAACACCACCTCTGCCTCTCTCCCTGTTACCAATGGTGTACCCTAAGGCTCAGTCCTTGGCCCACTCTTGTTCTCCATCTTCCTCAATGATTTGCCCACTGCCTGCCCACACATATCCATTCACATGTACGTGGATGATACAGTACTGTATGCATCTGGCCCTTCATCCTCTGATTTGGCGACCAGACTTCAGCAGGATTTCAATGATGTCCAGTGCTGGTTTCGCTCTAATGAACTGTTCCCCAATGCCAAGAAAATTGTCTCCATGACCTTTGGCACTAGGCAGAGACTTTTACAGCTCTCTGCCACCCCCACCTTCCACACCCTTGATGGGACTTCCCTAAAGATATACACCTCCTTCAGATATCTCGGGGTCTGGCTGGACCAGCACCTGGACTTCTCAGTACATATCGATGCCATTCACAAAAATCTTCACCCCAAGCTTGGTGCTTTGTACCACAACTATGGCTGTATCCCAGTACCGGCTCTCCGTGCTATTGTGCAGAAGATGATTCTTCCTATTTTTGACTACAGTGACGTAGTTTACAGTCCGCCCCTAAGTCCTTTCTAGCCAGACTGGACCCCCTCTTCCACTCTTACTGTCACTTTTCCCTCATCTGTCCTCCCTCCACCCATCACTGTGTCCTTTACCAGACCCTGGGCCTCCCTTCCTTCAGAACCGGTGACTTGCCCACTGTGCTAGTATCACAGCTAAATTCTGGACAAAGTCCCTCCTCCTATATCGCAACTCTGTCATCTCAGCCCCTTCCCTCCCAGTATACTCACTCTGAAATAATGACTTATGCCTCCTGTCAGTTCCACACATGTCCACCACGGCAGGCCAGTAAGCATTCTCATTTCGTGTGCCTAAAATATGGAACTCCCTCCCTGTGGATGTTCTGTATGCCAGCACTAGTCATCACCTCAATTCCCTTCTCAAAGCTCACTTTTCCTCAACCTGCACATGTATGCCTCAGTCATAACTCCTGGGCCTGCCTGCTCCTCCACCAGACTGTAAAGCAATAATTGTATATTGTCATAGCCTTTGCTTCAGGGTCAGCCTTGGGCCAGCCCACCCCTGTCGGGAGACTGTAAATTGATATTGTATGTATATGCTATACACCTATTATGTAATCTGTACCTAAATTTCATATTGTCATATGCCCTGCTCTACTGATATATGCTTGTTGTACCCTAATGTATCGTAAACTCTCTGCAAGATTTGTGTACTATGTTTAATTATGTTGTACATCCCCTCCACCCCCAGGATGCATCTGGAATCGAGCAGTAGTTTTGCGTAGCATGCCTTCCTGGTAAAACCTTTAAACAAATAAATAAGGGATCCCTCCCTCTGTAGTCTAGGTAAACAGTTATGCAGACAGACTACTGGACCGCTACACAGAACGTGATTCATGTCTTGGCCATGGAAGCAAAACAGCAGCTTGTCATAAACTGGTGAAAACCTCATCTCCCCAACTTTGATATGTGGTTCACAGAGGTCACTAAGATGGCTGAATTCTTAAGGCTGGCATATGTGGGGGAGAAGATGCCCAACAAAATGCAGAAAAGTGCAGAATCATTGGCTTCCACATATACCGGCTAAAATAAATAGTGGGCTTAACCACCCAGCTGAAAAGATGATTATTTTATAATGATGTATCATGAATTGTCATTTTTCATTTTTGTTCAAGGATCATGTTCAAGCTTCAAAAACCATCACTGTGAGCATAACTAGCAATCATTAAACAGGAACGTTAAATGGGCACCAATCAAAAACCATCATGTTATGGAAATGGTGATTAATGATGATCTCACATCATCACGATTGTTCATGTTTGTCCTTGGTGCAATAAATTAATTTATCTTTATTTGCAATTTATTTTGTTTTTTATTTAGACATCTTTATTGAAATAATCATTTAAGACACATATTATATACAAACACATTGTTTTCAATTATATTTGCTCTGACACCTCACTTCTTCCTGTTGGAATAAAAGCTCAAATTGGTTTATAAAGCTCCAGTCAGGGTTCCTTTTATGGTTGTGATGAGTTCCTACAAGTACCTAGTTTCCACTCAAAATCTTTTCTAATAGTCTGCAAACTAATACTGTCTAGGCAAAATTATTTTAAATGTAGAAATTACCATTGCTGTGGCCCATAAACTGTGATTTTGAAATATGCAAATTAGTTATGCAAACGTGTATACTATACCTAACATTGCATGTACTCTATCTAAAGGGAATAAAACCTGACTTCACATGATTAATGTAACCCCCCTACAAATGGGGATTCCTAGAAGCCTTCCCGAAGCTTGCCTAAATGCTCCATGCCTGGTTGGTGTTCGGCGTAAGGCCGCTACATGTGGGGATTGTGAGTGCTTTTGGAGCCTCCAGTACTGTCTCTTTAAGAGCTGCCTGCTCGCAGGCTTTAGTGGTTCAAATGGAGGACTGGGTTTCCCTGCTCGAGTCCCGCTGCGGACTGCTGTCTGATCACTCCATTTTACGGTCGCTAGGAGCACAGAGGGAGCCTATCTGATAGACATAGTGGTCCCCCTGAAAACCTGTATAGTATTGGTAAAATTGCAGTTTGTCTAATGTTTTTATTGCAGCTGGGACTCTGTGTTGAGCCTCTCCATATTGGACCTGGACTGTGTGAAAGGGGTCCAATAGTAGCTAAGGGGGCCTTGGAATTGGCGTGAGGTGACCAATCAGGAATCGGGACTCTGGCTGAAACCAGCTGACCAATGGGGACCCAGCTTGTAATTCGTGGAAATGGCATTATGGGCCATGGAGCTTTTTAGCACCACTGAGGGCCAGACTAAGTGACTGGCATTGGTAACCAGCCAATGGAATTTGGTAGCGTCCGAGCTGAAGGGATTGCCCCATGCTGTCGGAGTCAGAGGCGTTGTGGCTGGGAAGGAGAAGGGAGCTCTGTGCTCCAGCGCTAGTGAGTGTTCACGCGGGAAGCGCGTGAAAGGCCTGAGTCAGCCATTTGCATTGCCAGCGTTCCAGGGAAAAATCCATAGACTTGCGGTCAGAGGAGGCTGTGTTTAAGCACAGCTACCTACCAGGCCTCACCTGAAAAGGACTGGAGAATCTGCTGAATCACACTCAGTCTGTCAGGACAGTGGAGCTGCAGTGAAATGCCCGCATTTAGCTGTGAGTTCGTTCGGGTCCTGGAAGCAGCTGCCTGGTATGGTACCCCTCTGTTGTTTTCCATATAAATGAGTGAGGAGGCCTTTGAAGCTCAGGCTCAGCCCTGCAAGTGGTGAAAGAGTGGTTCTCTGCTGGAGTTGTGAGTACTGAATCAGGGTAGCTCCTTGTTAACGCTTACACACAATGGAAAAATCATTTTGTTGTATTGCTGACTGCACTGATTGAGTTTACTGGCTCCATCTGATCTGCTCAGGAATTAAATGCTCGTTTGTGTCAGGGTCCCAACCAGCTGCATCGAGGAACTAGCCATTAGGGCTTGGATACTCATAGACAGTAATTAATAGGTTAGACCTGTGCACAGAGCCCTAAGTAGATTTTCATATACTGTAGTGATAAGCTAATCAACCTGATTTTCCCCAGTCCTTGTTATTCCCCCTCAAATAAATCAGATTGCTTGTTTTGCAAACGTACTCTGGCCAGTCTGTGTATTAATGGTGAAATACTGCACAGGGAATGTGGTGTAACTGTACCTTACTTTCCAGGGGATCCCTGGAGTGAGCTGACTGGTTCGAGCCGGGGGGTAAGTGTATATGGTAAGGACACTGAAATTGAACTCATGGGCTACTAGGGAAGAAAGGGGTTGTGCAACCCAGAGGGCTGTGACCGAGTCAACCTCGAGTGTTCTAACCCCGACCTCTGGGTGGAGGCACCCGCCAATGGATATGGGCCCCTTACCCTGCTACAGTTAGGGCAGGCAGGGGTAGTAGCCCTTAGGATAGCGCCTCCTGGGGGTTACATTAACATTATAATGAATTTCCTTTTCCTGATATTTGACATTCATATTAGTAAGAAATGCAACATTTTAAGTATTACTTATGTACTGTAACTTACAATCTTGTAATATGGAACTGATATAATCATCGGTGATCATCACTTGATCATCCACAGATCATCAGAAAACATCATGCTGATTTAAGCTTACTAAAGTAATCAATAATCATTAACTGGTGACTTGAACATTACATGTTTGATGATTAAATCATGATCTAGATGATCTTAGATCATGAGCTCTTTTGATGATTATATAGTGACATTTTATTAAGAATGATCAGTCATGACTGATCTTCAAAAAACATGACTGATGATTTACCCATTTGTCTGGGCAGTCAGCAGGCGATGACAACTCCCCCCAAATATCTCCGCACAACATACAGTTGTAGGTACATAGGATGGCTTCTATGTTTACAAGAGCCCTGTTCATCTGGTTGCTCCTTCCACCCGGGAAACTTAATTTTGTGCATACTATCATAAGTGTTGAATTGGGGCTCTGCGCATTCTTGGATGCTGAAAGGAACAAGCAGGCTAGCGGCAGCTCAGGATTCAGGAACCTTGTCCACAGCCAAATACAACATAAGCTAAAAACAAGCAGAAACAAGCACTTGTCAATGCCAAATGTTGTCTTGCTGGCATTGGCATTGGTAGTGCAGGAGTTAGAGAGGTGCATAATAGGAATGGCAGTGAAGTATTGAACTGACGGCAACCCCACTCCCACCCTGCAGAGACTGACAGGCATTAGGTGTGTCTTTGGGTCATTGGCCATAACGCCTATGCCATCACCTTGCCTTACCATGCAAACACCGGCTATGTTATGGTGGTGCCTTGGGGGTCTTCAGGCCTTACGCTCACCCCATTCCATAAGGAAATACGCCAAGATAAGTGCAGCATAGGAGAATGGGGTGAACTCTGGGGCCAAAGAGACCGAGGCATACCTTGATGCCTGTCACTGGCTGCAGGGTGGGGGTGGGGGTGGAATGGCCTGAGCATTACAGCCGACAATCCCAAGTCACACCCCTAGCACCTCTCAGACCCTACAGGGTGGGGCATTACAGTTGGAAACCCTAGTGCCCTGGGTGTTTGTTGGTATTTTCACTCCAAATTTTCAACATGGGCTTTTTGTGACCCCACATCATAAACAGTGGCACTATCAATTCATTAGCCGAAAGGTGATTTTGCACAGTGACTGCACCATTTGGTGCCACAGGTGCAAAAACACATTTCAGGCAGGATGTGAAAAATGACAGCTGTACTGTTCATGAGGAGGTATAAAAAAATGCCAATGTTGAAATTCGGGAGTGAAAATATGAAAAATTGAAGTCACAAGCGTGCATAGAAACTGTGCAATGCACGCCTGTAACAATTATTTTGGGCATTTTTTTTACCAGATTTTCAACATAGGCATTTTGGGACCTCTGCTCATGAACAGCGACACTGTGATTTTGTTAATCTGTCCCAAAAGTTGATTTCCCACAACGATCGCACCATTGTGTGCCAGATGTGCGAAAACACATTTCGGGTAGGATGTGAAAAGTGACAGCTATACTGGTCATAAGGAGGTGTGAAAAAATAGCAATGTTGAAAATCTGGAGTGAAAATATTAAAAACTGTCGAGGTTATGAGCATGCGTGGAAACTGTGCAATGCACGCTCGTAACAGTCAGTCCCGATAAGTGATTCCGCGCAGTGACCGCTGTAACATGATAAACCCTCTAATAATTATACTGTATAATATTTGTGATATAAATAAATGTGCATGTGAATGTCTGCTTAGGGACTAGCAGTCAGCAAAGTGTAAGAAGGCTTGACCTTTGACCTCAGCACTGACATAGCAGATGGCTGTTTTCCTGATCTGTTGTAACACATAGGGCTTCCTTCCAAAGGCCAGGTGATAACACATCATAAAATATTCCTACTTTGAACTGCTGGGGACAAGGGATGCATTTTGTAATCCTGGAGGAAAAGGGGACATTTTAACAAGTTACTGTTAACTTGTAAAACTGAAATCATTTTGTAAGCCAGGAAGCTAGTAGAGAAAAATCAAAGGAACTGCTTTGATCAAAGAGGCTGTCATTTTAAAATTTGCTAACTGCTGATTTCCAGCCAGCAGTACAATAACATCCTTTTGGATATTCCTACTCAGGTTACAGATTAAGCACTGGGCTAACAGTGATCTCATGTGTGCTGTGACATCATAAGGAGGTGGAGGGACTGACTTTGAATATTGCCCAGTAATCTGAAGGGGTGTACTCACTTGATCTCTGGACTCCAAACAAAGCACTTCTGTTCAACATAGTGCACCCTTATCTGGAACTTAGCTAGACTAGACCACTTTAAAACATCAGTCGTTTTGTTCTGTAAAACTCCAAATTATTTTTGGACTGTAAGTACAGGTTATATGCATTTTGTATTTTATCTATTTTTTTAATCTTAGTAAACCTTTTGGTTCTCCTTAATCCTGCTTGTCCTTCTTTTGCATGTGTAGGCTGAAACTGTACTGGGAAATTCTGAAAACTGTTAAGTGCTCAAAAAGAGTGTGTTACTATCTTGCTAAAGGTAAGAATATACCTAGGTCTCACACTGAGTTGTAAGAGTACACTTGGGAACCTGGCTGGGTGCCACTGGATGAAGTATTGTACTGCATCCCCCAAAGAGGGTACATATCTGAGCCTGTTAACTGGGTGTGCTAGCGAAAAGGTTCACATTTGACCCCCAGGATTTAAGGCTAGTAGGTGATTCGGACCCAAAACAGACAGGATGGTTACCCTGTTTGTCTCCTGTTCACATATTGCACTTCGAGGTTTGGCACTCTGGGAGCAGAGGGCCTTAACTGCAGAGCACGTTTATGACAACTGCAAAATTACCTTTAGGGACCAAATGACGAGATGACAGTGTATGTGTTCATGCGGTGGGGTCTCAAGAACCCCATGTTGAAAATTTGGAGCCAAAATTTAAAAAACTGGCTGATATCTCCACCTAAGTGGAAACCCCCATTGATGCCATTTACAGCTTACCAGCATTTCTTATTTATTCATTTTATTTATTTAAAAGTTTTACCAGGAGGACATACTGAGCAGAGTACTGCTCGATTCCAGGTGTGTCCAGGGGAAGGGAACAATAGAGAAAAACAATCATCCAGTACATTTACACAGAGTGTACAGCAATTTCTTCATTTTGCAGTTCAGCTTTGAAGAGTCCAGATGTGTTCCCTCTCCACCGAAGATCGCAGCGCCGGCCCTCCTGAGGTAAGTATTGGGTGAGAGGGGTGCAGGGAGGTGAGGTGCACAGAGGGTGGATGTGGGTTGGGGAAGGGGTGCCGTGGACAACGAGGAATGGTTTTCTTTTTTTCAGGTTAAAAAAAAGGACATTGCGACACAGGCACACAGGGGTGGGCTCCCAGTGTGTCACACAATGGAGGTGGGAGGAAGATGCCAACACAGTCGGCTTTCTGTCAGCAGTGGCACACTGGCATAGGCTTCCAGTGTGCCACACAATGGGGGGAGGGACATGCCGACATGGTCAACTTTGTGAGTGATGGCACACTGGGGTGGGCTCTCAGTGTGCCACACAATGTGCGGGTGGGGACATGCCGACACAGTCGGCTTTTGAGTGAGGCAGTGTGGCACCTGGGGTGGGCTCTGTGTGCCACAATGTGGGGAGGTGGAGGGACAGGCCAACACAGGGATTGCACCCCTGATGTCGGCTTTGTTTGGGGGATGTGTGGTAGCAGCAGGAGCCGCTGCCATGTTTATTGAAATGTTTCACCAGGAAAGGCGTACAGGAGGCATGTCATCTCTGCTGCTGCATGACGAGGTTGTCTCTGATTGCAGCGGCAGATTTCTTTCAAGTTGATGACACTTGACATAAGTTTTGCATCAGCACTAGCATGCTGGCTAATTGGGGAATGAGGGATACACCTACTAAAGCATGCCCTGCATTCGCCAACACTGACACATCTCTCACTGTGCTGTTACTACCAGAAGATGTTGCTTGCGCATGCTAGAAAAAAGGGACCAGGGCTTAATTGCAAGATAAAAATTAACTACATTTGTTATACATACATAAAATTAGACTCACCATCCCAGACCCCAATGTCAAATGTTTTTGCACATCACCCATGTGTTATGTGGGTAAAACACTTTGTAAGTTTAAGGGCCATATTGGAGAACACCTTAGATGCATCAAAAGAGGTGATAAAGAAAATGCATTTGCCTTCCAGATACAGGAAAGGTAATGGGTAAATGGTAATTGTAATTTCATTTTTGAGGCCTTGAAAAGTGACCCTTACTATACAAGGGGGTGATCCAGACAATAACTATAGAGAAAACATGAGCCACCTGGGCTAAATGATATTTTTCAAATTGGACCGTTCTTGGGTTATTTTTTTTCCCTGCCATAATGCATGTTGTTACATGATTACAATTTTTACAGGAGTCTCCTTTTATTATTATTACATATTGTATATTGATGTAGCATATTTATTAGTACATCTTTATTATGTATGTGCTTCTTTGCTATTCGTAGCTTCATAATAATAATTTTTAATTCATTGGTCTATAAGGCACATTCTATGAGCGTTCTTTCAGTAATCCTCCGTGACATATTTATTCCGTCCTGTTTTCTTTCCCCCCCATCTTAAGTCAGTTATCCTGTACTGGGGTGATTTCTTAGAGTATTGCTGTTTACGTTAGCGAGTTGACATTAGTATTAGCACAGCACTTTTCTGTTTAAATATTGGTATGGTGCTTAAGTTTTCACAGTTTTAATTTGTTCATAACTGGGGTCATTTGTAGTTGATTTTGTTTTAGAGATGCAATGAAGTTTTAATTTGCCGGTGAATTTCCAGCATAGTTGCAAAATCTGCCTCCGCAGATCATTTCACAAAGTTTCCCTGTTTGATAGCAAAATTCACCTCTTGTAACTTTGCCTTGCTTTTGGGTTTTTGTTAAGTGCAAATTGTACTTTAAACAAGCATTTATCAATGCCGAATATTTGCTTATTGGCATTGGTAGTGTAGGAGTTACAGAGCTGCATAATAAGAATGGCAGTGAAGTATTGAACTGAAGCCAACCCCATCACCACCCTGCAGATAGTGGCAGGCATTGGGGTGTGCCTTTGGGTCATCAGGCATAACGGCCACACCATTTCACCATACCCTACCGTGCAGACACCGACAGGTCATGGTGTGCCTTGGGGTCTTTGGCCCTTATGAGCATCCCATTCCATCGGGAAATATTGTGAGATGGGTGCGGTATAGGAGAATGGGGTGAACTTTGGGGCCGAAGAGTCCAAGGCACACCTCGATGCCTCTCAGTGGCTGCAGGGTGTGGGTGGGGGTGGAATGGTATGAGCATTGCAGGTGACAATCCCAAGTCACAGCCCTGATGCCTGTCATTCTCTACAGGGTGGGGTGTTATGGTCGGAAACCCTAACACCTCATGCATTCGTTGGTATTTTCTCTCCAAATTTTCAACATGGGTTTTTTGTGACCCCCACCTCATGAACAGAGGCAATATCAGTTTGTTAGCCCAAAGCTGCTTTTGCACAGCGACTACGGCATTTGTCACCACAGGTGCAAAAACACATTCTGAACAGGATGTGAAAAATGACTGCTGTACTGTTCATGGGGAGGTGTAAAAAATGGCAATGTTGAAAATCTGCAGTGAAAATATTAAAAAAACTGGTGAAGTTACGAGCGCAGTATAGAAACTGCTGTAAACGTGGCACCCGTAATGTAATTAGTTTGGGAATTGTTTACAGCAATTGTCAATACAGGCATTTTGGGACCTCGGTTATGAAAAGTGTCACTGTGATTTTCTTTATCTGTCCTGAACAATGATTTCCCACAGCAACCATGCATTTCTGTGCTGAAAGTGTGAAAACACATTTCAGCCATGTTGTGAAAATAACACTTACTGTTCATAAGGAAGTGTGGAAAATGCCACTGGTGAAAATGTGGACTGAAAATATTACAAATTCATGAACTTACAGTAAGCGAGTGGAAACTTGGCGAACGCTCACCGTGAACACGGTCATTTTAGATTTTTTTCACCAAATTTTCAAAATAGGCATTTTAAGACCTCTGCTCATGAACAGTATCACTGTGATTTTCTTAATGTGTCCCATACATTGATTTCGCACACCGACTGCGCCTGCAGTGCTACATGGTGGAACATGTTTTGGGCAAGATGTGAAAAATGACAGCTGTACTGCTCATAAGGAGGTGTGGTAAAATGGCAATGTTGAAAATCTGGAGAGAAAATATTGAAAATTTGCGAACTTATGAGCGTGCGTAGGATCAGCGCAACAAATGCTAGTAAAACATTCATTTTTGGGAATTTTTGTACCAAATTTTTAACATAGCCATTTTAACACTTCTGCTCATGAACAGTGTGACTGTGATTTTCTTAATGTGTCCCATACATTGAGTTTGCAGACCGACTGCGCGATTGAGCGCTACATGCACGGAAACACATTTTGGGTGAGAAGTGAGAAATGACAGCTGTACTGCTCATAAGGTGGTGTGGTAAAATTGCAATGTTGAAAATCTGGAGTGAAAATATTGAAAATTTGCGAATTTACGAGCGTGCGTAGGAACAGCGCAACGACGCTCGTAAAAAAGTCACTTTAGAATTTTTCACAAATTTTCAACATAGGCTTTTTGAGAGACCACCTTATGAACACTGGCACTATCATTTTGTTAATCAGTCCCAAAAGATGATTTCGCACAGTGGCTGCAAAATTACCCTTCGGGCCCTATTAACGCCATGACAGTGACAGAATTCATGAGGAGGGGTCCCAAAAACCCCATGTTGAAAATTTGGTGCCAAAATTCCAAAAAATGCCTGAGATATGTAGCAAAGTTGAAAAAACCCTATTCATTACATTATACAGCTTACCGGCATTTCCTCAGTTCGAGGTCGGCTTTGAAGAGTGCAGACGTGTTCCCGGTCCACCGAAGATCGTCGCACCAGAGTCCGGAGGTAAGTATGGGGTGAGGGGATATGGGGAGGCAGGGTGTGCAGTTGGTGTGCATGGGTGGGGGCAGAGGCAGCGAGAGACCATTTTTCTGTTGCAGGATTTTTTTTTTTTAACAAAGGAGGAGACGACGAGGGACGTTTGCCACGCTGGGGTGGGCTCCCAGCATGGCACAAGGACGGCTTGTGGGGGGGCATGGAGCCAACAGGGGATTGGGCACCCCTGTCAGTGACAGCATCTGTTGCCACGCTGGGGTGGGCTCCCAGAGTGGCACCCTGTACTCTGGGGGGGGACAGTGGAGTCGACGGGGGATTGGTCACCCTGTCGGCTATACATGTGCAGCCACGCTGGGGTGGGCACCCAGCATGGCATGTACAACTCTGTTTGAGGGTGGCAGCACAGATGACGGTGGATTGGGCACCCCCATCGGCTATACAGTGGGGGGGCCAGCACGCAGTATGCGTGCGTGTGTGTGTGTGTGTGTGTGTGTGTAGAGGGATCGCGCATGAGCAGGCAATATCTTATCGCTGCTCACTGAAGCGTAGCTCCCCTTTTCAATTGTACGCCACTGCATTTTGGACTGCTGTCATAGACAGCTCCAGTAGGCATTGGAGAACTGCGGCCGTGCCTGCAAACACACTGACTGAATTGGAAGAGGGCTGCCACACCTCCGAAAACTTGATGATGGCACTATGTTTCTTGCACATGCGCATAGCAAACATAAAATCCACAAGGCGAGGTTAGAAATGGCGACCCCTCCCCACAATCACCAGCCCAATCTTTCCTTGGGTCTTGTTGCCCTACCCCACCTGCCAATTGCCGTCCGACATAGAATAAAGTTTCCTGGTGTCTAGTGTCCCCCCTTCCCACTGATCACTGGTCCAATGTAAAATTAAATTCCCTGGTGTCTAGTGCTCCCCGCCCACCAGTCGCTGGCCCAATGTAAATCATAAAGTTTCCCTGGTGTCCAGTGGTCCCTCCCCCCACCCACACCCATGCCAGATCAATACAAATTCCCTGGTGTCTATCGGTCCCTCCCCTGCCCGTATCCATGCCAGATGTTTCAAACTTATTCCTTGGTGTCTAGTGGAATCCCACCCCCAACCCCTGGCAGGCAGGTAGGCCCCACCCGCCCCACCTTGACCCGGTGGATGACTGGCACAGCCTCTGCTCTCCACCATGCTGGCTGCCCAACTGAGCTGTCAATGAATGAGTGCGTAATTGTACAAGCAAACACTCATTCATTGACAGGCCAGCTTGTGCTGTGGACACCTGCATTCTGTCAGCAGTGCAGACAAGAGCCGAGGACTGTTTTGGTCACTGGGGGGATGGCATTGTGGACCAAGGAGGGCCACAATGCCATTCCCCCTATCCTGACCCCCTGCCAGTGACTAGAACAGCCCTCTGCTCTTGTCTGAGCCACAAACAGAATGAATGAGCATTTGCTTGCACAAGTATGCCCTCATTCACTGCCAGCTCAGTCAGGTGGCTGGCATGGTGGAGAGCAGAGGGCCGTGCCAGCCACCTGCTCAGGGATGGGGTGGGGGGTGGAGTGGGGGCACTACCTGCTGGGGTGGGTGAGTGGAGGGGTCCACTAGACACCAGGGAATAAGTTTTTAAACACTGTGCATGGGTGCAGGTGGGGGAGGGACAACCAGATACCAGGGAAACTTTATGATTTACATCGTGCCAGCAATCAGCAGGTTTAGACCACTAGACACAAGGGAATGCAATTTTACATCAAGCCTGCGATTGGCTGCAGGGGACCACTGGACACCAGGGAATTTAAGTTTACATCGGGCTGGCAATCAGCCACTAGACCACTAGATACTAGGGAATTTTATTCTACTTGGGGCAATGATCGGCAGGGTGTGGGCCAGACCACTAAAAGTAGAAATAAAAATCTTCAAAATGCAGAGTTTGAACTCCACTGGTGAAGAGTACAAACTTGGCATTTTGCAGAGTTTTTTGGGGGGTGAAGTTGGTCTTTGCACCCTAATCAGCAGAGCAGAGTTTCCCAACTTCACACATTTCTATATGTTTTTACTGATTAACCAGTTTGCATTTCCCACCTGACTAGCACTGTATAAGAATGTGATCTGTGATGTGCCATTTGCCTTGATAAAGCACACAGGTGGTCTGCGAAAACGTTCAGCATTGGGGTCTGTGGAGGTGAGTGCTACTTTTATGTATATATAATAAATATTTTTATTCTATAGCTAATTCCTGGTCCCCTTTTTGTCCAGAGCCCATGAGCCATTTTATTTTTATGTTCACTTCCGCTTGTACAAGGAATGTCTTGCTACTAACAGCATTTTAGAGGTGTGTCACTGCCAAGCCAATTACCACTGAAACTGCAATGGGCTTGGCAGTGTACACCAATGACCAGGCACTCTGCTCATGACACTAGTTTTGCTTGCTGATGTGGCTTGTTCTGTAGTTGAAATAAATGAACTGCTCCAATGAGAGAGCACTTAATTTCTTTCTTTAGCTGTAACTCTGAGTATGTGCATTAGAGCTGATGCACATGCCTGGAGTTACCGAAGGCCCCCCTTCCCACAATACAAACCATGTCCACCACAACCCCATGAACAAAACCATCAATTAAAACAAATGTTCTTAAAATAAAAAAAATAAAAATTTTCACCACAACGCAGTCCACTACAGTCACACGGTTAACTCGCAGCTCCCGCTCCATAAAAAGTCATCCGTAGCAGTACTTGGATCAAGCGGGCAAAGACTCTGCATCTCTGGGCACCAAAGTAAATCAACCCTGCTTCCTCTCTTCGGTCTGTGCTCCTTGCAAAGTGCTCAAATGCCCCATAGTGGAACCCACCCACCCCAACCAGTGGATCGTGGACAACCGAGCAGATAGTAGCACGGGGAAAAAAGGCTCGGTTGTCCAGCATTCCGTCTCCGTGTGTTTGGGACAGTAGCGGGAGACAGGATGGGTGCTGTGCAGGTGAAAGCATCCCACCCACCTCATGGCTTGCAGAGAACACAGTGCACATCAAGACAGTACTGTGCAGTCTTTCCCAGCAGACCCGCCCCCATCTTTAAGCGCCATGTCCCTTGCTGCACTCCCCTCCTGTCCCGCTCCACCACACATTGCGAGCAATCCCACCAAGTCAACACCGAGTAAGTCTACCAAGAGCACCCATGCTGCTCTCCTGAATATTGTGCTGCTTGAGAGTGGCGATCTGTCTCTCCCCGTGGTCTGTGCCCCCCTCGGGTTGACAGCTCTGGGTCATAACAACACAAAGAAAAGAAAATAAATTTTGTTTAAGGGCAGGCCGACTGCATCTGCTGCTGCACCTTCCGAGGAATGAAGAGAAGGCTGACATCTACTTCAGCACAGTTTTCTACCCCCTGCACAGAAAGGGCAGGTACTCAGTGACCACCTCCAGGCAAAGGGTCACCAAAACCTTCCATGTGGACTCTTCCCTGAGCATCAAGAAGAACCAAGAGAGGGCCGACAAGCGGGCTTAGAAGATCAAGGAACTCTCGTCACTATCTCTTGATGTCCTGGACACTAAGTAACACAGCAAGATAATAATTAAACACGTTGTAAATATGCTGCTTTACCATTACATTAGGAAAATTCCCGACAACACCGCTAATCAATAAGGTACCCAAATAGCCTGACACTTGGTTACTGCTATGTACAGGGCTAGTAAATTGTGTGGGAGGTCTGAGGACTGAGGAGATACATTGAACAGAAGTCAGTGCTGTTGCCACCATCAGTGTGAGTGCAGGAGAGCAACCGACCCCCTAGTGTAGCAACCAGAGTCAGCCTGGCTCACCTGGATACCTGGAAATATCCAGCCCCCCCTGTGCAGGACTCCTTTCCACCTTCCAGACTGAATGTCATCTAACAGCTAATTAATGGGGCTTTCTGATTACTCTAAGTAAATGTAAAATACCAACACACAACGACTAGACGAAATTAAAAGTGTAGTGGTGACTTGAGTGTATCACCCCTGGGCTCCTTATTGATTTCCCAGATGAGCCCCCCAGTATCTACTTTCCTGGAGAGCCCCTATACCACAGTCAGACCCTGGAAACAGCAGGAGAACAAAGACGAATGCTGCACCAACCAATAAACCATCTACAGGCTCTTCTGCAAACAAAACCCAAAGCTGACCAGGATGTAGGAATGGCAGAGAACAATCGCTCCAGGAATCAAAATGCTTTACCAGTATTTTTCTACAACCTACTTTATGTAGCCCTCTTTGATTTACTCTGTGTATTATGTTTCAGTACAACTAGCAAGTATCTGTTGCTGTTTCAGAAGAACCATACCTCACCCTCAACCCCATTCCCCACAAATCAGGGATAAAGGACCGGAACTAAGAGCATATCTTTAACAAGTATAACCTCCCCTTCCCCCTCCATCTAGGGGTGTAAACTTCATCGCAGATGTAACATTGGAAAATAGGAAGGATTACCACAATGCAAAACAACTCTGAGATAGTGCACCCAAAATAAAGATAGGAAACCATTTGCCTTACCTCTCGATGGCTTCATCACACCGTGTACTCTCAATCTCTACCTCTATGAACTGGTTTAGCCTCAAACTCTGGCCACTGGACACAGGACCTCCAAGCAATCTGCAGTCTTCTGCTTCCCTTGAGTTCCCGAGCCCCACAATCCTGGTGCAGCCTGATGGTCGCCTTCTGGAAATACAACTTATGACACAAAATAAATACAAGGGGATTTGCATTTCATTTATCCCCTCTTTAACTTAAATAAAGGAGAATCACTAGCAAGTTTCTTCCCAAACAGCTCTTTATTTTGTCACCTGTACTCCAAATGATTCCAGGGGTACAGTGGTCCCTTCCTTCTCCAAATAAATAAAGCAGCTACACGGGGCCATTTAAACTTTTTACAGTTCAGTAGTGCTGGAACTCTCGAGCAGACATGATGGCATACAGGCAGTACAAAAAGGTATCTTTTGTTCCTAAAAGCTTGGATGGTTTACCCAAATGGATCCTTCACCTGATGAATCGCCAGGCTGCTGGCTCACTGGCACTTGTAAGCCAAACCCTTTTTTTCTTTTCTGGGTTATCCTTCCCTCATGTCCCCATCTGACTCTGATTGGCTGACCTATCTCTGGCACGGAGAAACATGCTGCTCCCCCCACCTGGCCCCTGGACCTTGGCCCAAATCTTGAGGGGTACCATGATTTTTTCTTTCCAACCCAGGCCCTGTAACCCTTATCTTTTCCTTTCACTTCAAGCCTAAAACCTACCGGTGTACCAAACGACTCCCACACCGGTTCCATTACTATGGCCATGTCCATTCTCTCGATCCCACTGGTTCTTAGACCCTTAAACCCAGCCCAGCTCCAATGCCCAAACTGCACCTCCCAGGCTGCCCTGCCACTAGAGGACCCAGAGCCCTGCCACCACTCAGGCCCTCTGAACAGCCCACATTCCTCCTCAGCCCCCAATGGTGCCTTTTCTCTTTATGGTGCCCCCAGTTGACCACTTAGGATTGGCCCAGAGCCTCTTGTCTGCATCCCTGCCAACACATCCTGGGCTTTAACTAAGCTCCAGCCAGGAGCTGCCCTCCATGGCCTGTGCTAAGACCTGCTATCCACCCAGTCCTGAAATGTCGGCACCTCAGGACCTGCCCTTTCATGCAGGCCCCCTTTTTGTGGGTGAAGGAAACGCCAGACTCCCTGCATGCCCGGGCTACCCTGCCACTCTGGGTACAGGAGGGGACCTCTGCCACCGGTCCCTCTTCTGTGGGGAACCCTGCCACAGTCTCCACAGCCCTAATCACCCAAAGCAACTCCTGCATGGGATCTACATGGGGCTCCTGCCTACTCTGCAATTCCCCTACCACTAGGCCTCCCCCATCCCAATGATGCAGATTCACTGGCTGGCCATCCTACCTGCGGAGCTCCCTTCCCAGCTCCTCGACGCCACGTCACTGAAGAGGCCATCCCTATCTACTGACTTTTATTTGGGGGGAGTCCTCCACAGGCACAACCCAGACCGACAAACCCCATCCTTGCCTGCCTCTCCTGCACCTCCAACCACCCCCCTCCAGCCCAGGCCTACCACCCAAACACTGAACTTCCTGTTTCCTCTCCTTATATATTTTTCCTAACCTGCCATCTGCTGCCACCTTTAGGCATCCAGCAGTGATTAACCCCCAGGGCACTAATAAATCCCTAAGCTCGGGGGGGGGGGAGGTAGGAGGTGGAAGGGGGTCCCTAGTGGAAGAATAAGCCCCTCCGAAGACAGATGGATTACAATCTTCTCCCACCCAAGAAATCATTCCCTCCTGGGAATGATGGCAAGGGTCCAGTGATGGTCTCCTCCCATCAAATCGGGTATGCGCACTCCCCAGTCCTCTGAGAGTAAACACGCCATATCTGGCCACAAGCACCACCCAAATCTGCCTCACTAAGCCCAAGTTCACCCTACCAACTAAAACGTACCTGCGCTAGGAGATAATTATACAATTTTAGAAAAACCTCCATTATATTTCTTTGTTATTAGACAGTCATAATCCCTGCTTTCTTAATGACTAAACTTTACCATCAAATATTGCAAAACAGTACTGAGGTAGTTCTGAAATTTTAACAAAATCCCAATATACCACCCACCAAATAGAAACAGGTTACTCCAAGTACAGTGCTCCAACATGCTCTCACATCCTCTCACCACTCTACACCAGTTTTCACACCAGTAATTATCCATGGTCTTAGCAGAAAAAAAAATGTTCTTTAATAATAAAACATAATTTTAAGTCCCATCTTTCTTTCTTATAAGAAAACTATGTACAGTCACCATGCCTGCTCCATAGAGCAACTGTCCTGGTGCAGTTCATAAGTCTGCTCTCTAGAAGGTCTAAGTTGCAGGCCCCCTTCCTGGTGGGAAATAATATTATGGGTCTAGTTTGGTGGTCACATACCCAAAAGAATCATGGTCTAGGATGAAATATTTGGTTCGTGTCCCAGCCAAGTTCTGGACCAGAGCAAAGTTCTTGAACAGGGTCAAACAAGACCAAGTCCCTGTGCCTTTCGGCACCATGCATTTCTGCTTAAAGTTGAACCAGCATAATATTCTTTGGTGATTTGCATATACAGCCCATGATGCTTTGCATTATGGGGGTATGTGTGATTTTGTATTTCTTTGAAACTTGGCTTCCTGGCCAATGCCCTTTGGAGTAACCACTGCCTCAGTGCTTGTGCACTGAGGTTCTTTGTCTTCAGGTCCCTGTGTGGCACATTGTCTGAGTCTGCTGGATCAGCTGTTGAGATGGGGCACCTCCACCTCCAGGGTGGTTCTACAAATGTTCCATTTGTTCTTTGAAGATCCACTCCTCCCTCATCTCCTCGATAATGTCCCATATCCTCTCGAGCAGATATAGATAGTTCGCATGGGGATACTCCACATGCAGCCTCCTGCGGACCCATCTATCTGCCTGGCTCCCTTCTGACAGGCCTCTCACACTGGTCCTCCTGGCTTGCCCAAGTGGCAATCACATTCTCCTTCTGTATTTGCTGTTCAGTGAGTCACTGGGGTTTAACCCATCTGGAGGGTGTTGGCTTGGACCGGGACTGTGTGGTACGGTCTGCCATGGTGATCAGCGGTCGATAGAAAGGTCTGGGGATGGCTCTATGCACCTGGTAATCCTGGAACTTGAAACCTTTTACCAATAAATGTCTCCTCGTCCAGCTCCTCCAGTTCCTGCTGGTCTTCAGCACCCTCCCTGGTCACTGGTGGTGCAGCAACAGACCTGTAGCGAAGCCCATTGGGCTTTAGAATCTTTGACTCAGCTCCCAATGCAGGCACTGACTTGGTGGACAGAGCCAGTGGGCTACTGCCAAACAGGGGCCAAGACAGGGATCCTCCAGACCCTGGGGGATCTTCTGCCAGTTTTCTAAGACCCCTGCCCCTCCCTCTGCCACTACGATAGCTGGTAGCCAGTGGCAGGGAGCTGGTCAGACAGCTGTGCTTCCCATCACCTCCTTGCCTCGGTTTTCCTCCTGCACCGTCTTCTTCCACTGCTTCAACTATGACACCCGGAGAAATGCTCCTGGCTTGAGTCACACGGACATGAGCTCCTTCACCCAGGGAGAGTCTATCAAATACCCCTGAATCCCCACTAGCCGGTGACCATAATACATAGGAGCCCTCTGTGGTACTGGGGGGAGCCCCCAATTTGGAACAGGTGGCATACCTGTCCAAGTTCTGCACACAGGCAACCTGGCAACATCTCCCTCAATACCCACAACTCACACATCATTCGTTAGCCTGTCCTTTTCCCCCTGCCTTCCATAGCCAGGAGAGCAGTGATGCGGGAACCATGGCAAGTGGTACCTCCTGGGGGGACGCCTCCTCTCCACCTTCTTTTCCTGCAACAATCCATCTCCAATCTATGGGGGCTACCTGCTCAAGCCCCTTTGTTGCTCCTCCCAGTGCCCACAAGAAAAATAATCTTCTTACTTTTAGCAGAGCTATCCTTTTTTGCCTGCTCCAGGTGTGGATGTGCAATAGGTCACTATCGATTTTCTGTTCAGTTACTCTCTCCTTCTCTCTCTCGGCACCACTCTCTCTGACTGCTCTACCATTTCCCTACCTCTAGGCCTGCCCCATCCTGATGATGCAGATTCACTGGCTGGCTGCATCTTCTCTGTGAATCTCCCTTCCCAACTCCTCGATGCCATGTCTCTGAAGAGGCTGTCCCAACTACTGACTTTTTGGGGGTCCCTCCCAAAGGTCCAACCTGGACTGACAACCCCCTCCTTGCTTGCCTGTCCTGCTCCCCCAGCCATCCTCTCCAGTCCAGGCCTACCGCCCATTCTGGAAAAGAGACCCAGAACTTCCTGGTTGCTCTCCTTATATATCCTTCCTAACCTGCCCTCTGCTGCCACCTTTAGGCATCCAGTAAGGATTAACCCCCAGAGCACTAATAAATCCCTAAGCTTGGGGGTGGGGTAGGAGGTGGAAGGTGCCTAGTGGAAGCATAAGCCCCTCTGAAGAGATATACAAGCATTTAGAATGAGAGTCATTTGCAGGTTTGTGCCAGATGGGCACGGAGGATGCCCTTACCCATCCTGGCACAAACCTGCAAGTGAACATTCAACATTGACAA
Organism: Neoceratodus forsteri; assembly: GCA_016271365.2. Classification (NCBI taxonomy): domain Eukaryota; kingdom Metazoa; phylum Chordata; order Ceratodontiformes; family Ceratodontidae; genus Neoceratodus; species Neoceratodus forsteri. Next base: position 145,204,902 of record CM028133.1, on the reverse strand, counting down.
ATGCTTGTTTTTATTGTTTTAATGCTTTCTGTCCATCAACAGTCTTTTGATTGCATTGTTTGGGACTGCCCCAAGCACCAGACCCTTGGGGCACTGATCTCTGATGCCCATTGCAGGTAATCTCTTTGACGCTAAATTGTTAAGTTTGTAAGTTTTACAGTATGTATGTCAGCCTCACCTAGATAGGAATGCTACTGAAGTTTAAATAGAAATGCTATTCCAAGAAATGAGTTCAGGAGAATGGTGTACAATATTTGGAAATAATTTGAATAGCCATCTTACAGAGTATGGTACTGTTTTGTTGTAACATCCTGTAAGTGGACTTACTACATTAAATTATATATTTACTTTTTTCAGTCTCTTCCTTATAAAGTTCTCTGTAATGTTTCCTGCTGATGAAAATTCAATAAACTTTTACTCAGACTGCAAATATTTGGAATAATATTCCACCGGAATTAAGGAAAGCAACGTATCTATTCCAGTTTAAATTAGGATTGAGCACTGTATTTTATGATGAATGTACTTGTTTTTAAAATGTAGAAAAATGTGTTAGTTTTTGGTGTGATTGAAGATTTTTGTCTTGTATAATGTCAACAGTTATTTATTAGTTGTTTTATGTAGTTTGAATCTTTGTATATTATATTGAATCTAACTTTGTTCTTGACACAGGACAACTTTGATAATTGGTCTTACGACCTAAAGTTTGCTATCCTGTATAAAAATAAACATTTTTACAACTACTACTACTACTACTTTATATGACAAAAAGCTTTTAAAAGACATGATTCCCCAAACACTACTAGCAATGATACTGATAAGAATTATGGCCATAAGGGTGAGAAACAGGATAGTTCATTAGTGAGATGGTGAGTTAGGTTAGTTAGTTAGCTGAAAACTGGTAACCGGGAGAGGCACACTGAGCCAAGGCTTGTTTCCAGGTGCGACCAGGGGGAGGGGAACAGTGGAAGAACAGCAGCACACTACATAGTAATAAGTCAAACTGAACAAACATTTTGTATGTAAGTTGGTACAACACTAATATATACAAAACAATTTGATCAGTTCTGAGAATGATGAGCAGTCATATGTCAATAAGGTATGCCTAAACAAGTGCAATAGTAAAAGTGGCAGCAATACATGGCAGCAAAGATGATACTGACAACAGGTGAGAGGCCTGAAGGATGAGTTTATGTCTGGTCTTGTGGAGGAGGGAAGAACAGAGGTAATGAGGACATGTAACTAGGAGACAGGTAACAGGGACACAGACAGGTACCTACCAAGGATGGATGAAGCACAGGTTGAAGTGGGGGGGGTGTCAGGAGGAAGGGTAATAGGAACATGTGGGGGTGGGGTTTGAGTTTCAACTGGTGCCTGAGGGAGCCTGGGGAGGAGGAGAGGTGAACGAAGGAGGGGAGTTGGTTCCAGTACTGGAGACTGAGAAAATGATAGTGAACCAGATAATTTGGGTCATTCCAGTCCCAATTTGAGAAGGATCTAGTCCTGGATGTTACCAATCAGGAACAATATGTTCTTATGCCCAGCACAAAAATGAAGAGGACTGCCTCTGGAGTGTGGAATTATTTCTATCTTGACTGAAATAATGTATGTCATGCTCCATTTGTACAGCGCAAAAAGACTGTCAGCAGAGTTACTGTAGGAGAGTTAGCAATCTAGGAACATCAGCTATGATATGGCACCTACTCTGATCACATCCAAACCTGAGGACAAATTGAAGGTGGGGGAGAGGGTGAGGCACAGGACAGTATTATCCATAAGAGGGACTCTGAGATACACTATCTCACAGAATTGACTTACACAGATATTTTGTACATTCTCAGAAAGAAACAGAAGGTGGTGCATCACTGTTCAGCTCAAAGAGTTGTACTTTCTCAGGTCTTGCTGGTCTCCAGGCTCACCAGGTCAGGCAGAATCAGTCAAAAGACAGTTTGTTCATCCTCTTCAACTGCAAATATGCCAGTAGTGTAAAAATAGTTAAATAGAAGAGATAATACTTTGAAATTTCTGCCAAATACTGTATGAGCTAAGACACCCAGAGGCACAGAAGTTATCACAGAAATAGCAGACATAGCGGTTGGGATCAAGAATAAAATCAGCCTCTTCGCCGAAGACACCAAGATCTGTGCTGAGGTGGATGGGGAGGAGAGTGGAAAATTACTGCAGGAGGACTTGACCAGACTGGAGGAGTGGTCACACACCTGGCAGCTTGGGTTCAACGTAAAGAAGTGCAAAGTGATGCATTTTCAGAGCCAAAAATCCAGGATACAGCTACTGGATGGAGGGTATCAAATTGTCCACATCCAATGAGGAGAAGGATCTGGGGGTGCTGGTGACCGGGGAGTTAAACCATTCGGCCCAGTATAGGAAGGCAGCAGCTAAGGCAAACAGGATGCTAGGGTGCATAGCAAGGGGGATTACATCCAGATGTAGCGAAGTCATATTGCCCCTGTACAGGTCCCTGGTCAGGCCGCACTTGGAGTACTGCGTGCAGTTCTGGCACCCATACTTGAAAGGGGACATCAAACTACTGGAGGCAGTGCAGTGAAGAGCAACAAAAATGATCTGGGTTTGGGGGACAGAACTTACGAGGAAAGACTAAGAGAGTTCAACATGTATATCCTGGAGGATAGAAGAGAGAGGGGGGACATGATCGAGACCTTCAGGTATCTGAAGGGGATGAACAGAGTAGGCTTCCATGGTGGGTTCACTCTCAGGAACAGAAGAGATACCAGAGGGAACTCCCTGAAGTTAAAGGGAGGCAGATTCAGGAGGGAAAGGAGGAGGCACTACTTCACTGAAAGAGTGGTAACAGGGTGGAATGCACTGCCTGAGCAACTCGTATCAGTCCAGACTTTCGGGAGCTTCAATAGGGTGTGGGCAAATTCAAGGGAAAGTACATACCAGGAGGGGTGGGGGAGGAAGAGTTAATAGGAGGGGCAGCTGCAGTCTGATGGGCTGACGTGCTGTTCACTCGAGCAGACTTGATAGACCATATGGTCTGCATCTGCTGGCAATTTCGTATGTTCATATGTCTGTAAGTTAACAAAGGCAACTGTAACAATAATTACATTAGAGCTGTGTCCCTTCTCATGTGCAGAAACTGTTAGAAACACTGAAACATAGAAACTGATGGCAGATAAGGACTGCTAAGCCCACCCAGTCTGCCTATTTTCTCTACCTACTGCAAAAGCTGCAGACCATACTTGATTTGCAGTTTCACTTTCTTGATCCTATCGCTAGGGATCCCCTATGCCTGTCCCATGCACTTTTGAATTCCCCAACTGTGTTTGCCCCTACATCCTCCACTGGGAGTCTATTCCATGCATCCACCACCCTCTCCATGAAGAAATACTTCCTCATGTTACTCCTTGGTCTACCCCTTTCAGCCTCATGTCATGCCCCTCATTCCTGAACATCTTTTCTGAAAGATGTTACTCTCTGGTACCCTATTTATGCCCTTTAGGTATTTGTAGGTTTCTATCATATCTCCCCTGTCCCTCCTCTCCTCCAGGGTATACATATTGAGGTCTCCCAGTCTCTCCTCTTATGACTATTAGTGCAGGTCCTGCACCATCTTTTTTGCCCTTCTTTGAACTGCCTCCACCCTGCCTATGTGCTTACAGAGATGTGGCCTTCAGAAATGGACACAGTACTCCAAATGAGGCCTCACCAATGACCTGTACAGTGGCATCACCATCTCTTTTTTTCTGCTGGTGATACCTCTCCCTGTGCACCCCAGCATCCCACTAGCTCTCCCTAGAGCCTTGGCACATTGTTTGACTGCCTTTAGGTCATCAGACATGATTACCCCCAAATGCCTTTCCAGCTTGGTAACCGTCAGTATCCCCCCCCCCCCCCAATCATGTAATCCTCCTCTGGGTTCTTATGCCCTAAATGCATGATTTTGCCCTTTTCACATTGAATCTCAGCTGCCACACTCTAGACCATTCTTCCAGTTTTTTCTTGGTCCTCCTAATTTTTCTACCCCTCCCGGAGTGTCCACCCTGTTGCAAATCTTAATGTCATCTTCAAAGAGGCATACCTTCCCTTTCAGCCCCTCGGGTAATGTCACTTATAAAGACATTTAACAAGACTCACTGCAGAACTGATCCCTGTGGCACCCTGCTGGTCACCCTCCTTTCCTCTGATTGAGCTCCATTTATCACCACCCTCTGTCTTCTATCACTCAACCAGTTCCCTGCCCAGTTTGCCACCTTGTGACCCACTCCCAGGCTGCCCAGCTTGTTCACAGGTCTTTTATGTGGAATGGTATCGAAGGCCTTACTGGAATCCAGGTAGGCCACATCCACCGCTCCCCTGATTCACTTTCCTAGTCACCCAATCAAAGAAATCAGTTAGGTTTGTTTAACATGACCTTACTGCTGTGAATCCATGCTGTCTTAGATCCTGTGCTCTGCTGGATTCAAGGTGTTCAACAATCCTTTCTTTGATTCCATAATTTTCCCTACTCTTGAGGTGAGACTGACTGATCTATAGTTTCCAGCCTCCTCCCTACTCCCACTTTTGTGAAGAGGGACTACATCTGCTCTCCTCCAGTCCTCTGGAACCACTCCCGTATCGAGTGATTCATTGAACAGGGCTGCCAGTGGTACTGCCAGCACCTCCCATAGTTCCCTTAATATTCTAGGATGTATCCCACACGGTCCCATTGCCTTGTCCACTTTCAGTTTTGTGAGTTCTTTTAGGACTCTCTTCTCTAAATGGACTGGTGTCCACTTCCCTCCCATATTCGCTCACATTGCCTAACTGTGGTCCCTCACCTTCTCCTTCTCCTGTGAATACAGAACAAAAATATTTGTTCAGTATTGATGCGTTTTCCAGGTCCCCTTCCACACACTCCCCTTCTTCCCCTTTAAGCCTTACAATCCCACCCCTGGTTTTTCTCCTTTTACTAATCTAATGTACCTATAAAAAGTTGTGTCCCCTTTTCTTTTTACCTCCTGTGCTATTTATGCCTCCATTTGCACCTTGCACTCCTGACTGCTTTCCCTGCTGTTGGTTTATCTGATGCACACTGCAGTACTCTACTACTAGGTGCCATCGCAGTTCCTTTTTTCCAGAGAAGCAATACCAAATATGTACCATGAACTGAGTCAGCAAGGAAATCGTGCTTTAATTGACCCCCCCCCAAAACAAAAGATTAAAAGTTGATATGTGAACAAGCAACCAAACTGCTGCCTAAGTGACAACCCACTGGGTTGCTTTTGCCCACTCCTCTACCTCAGTCTACTGTCCCACTACTAGCAGCAGCATGCAGCAGCCTTTCAATAAAAAAAAAAGTTGCCTGATGGATAACTGCATTTCAGCAAGATCACTCAGGCTCAGACATATTAGATCAAATAAACTGATGGTTTCAGGAATGGTTGTCCCCGCGTGGCCTGTCAGCTGGCTTTGTTGCTTTTGACAATGGTAGTAACATTCTAAAGGCAATGTAACTTGGTGCTTTTACACATGTCCTATGTTTTGCTCATACCCTGAACTTTGTGGTGTATGCTTTTCTTAAGGAAGACCTAAGTATACAGAATATGCCTGCAGTTGCCCACAAAATCTGTGGCCATTTTAACAACTCTGCAAAGGCTTGCAAGGTCTTGTGAGCCCTGCAAAAGGAGAGCAATCTCCTGCCCCTGGAGAACAGTCTCCTGCCCCATCATCTAATACAAGAAGTTATTATTGGTGGAACTCAACCTTTTACATGTTACAAAGGTTTCTCGAGTAATACAAAACAGTATGCCAGCCATGTCAGTGGTGTGGAGGGCTGAGGCACTAGCGTCTTACCTCCAACCATGCCAGTGACCCAGGTTCAGGAATGGACATGGGTCGCTAGAAGGCCGGCCGGGGGTGAGAGGATTGAGCATCCCTACGACTTCTCTCCTCTCTTGGGGAGGGAGATGAACATGACTTGTTGCTCATCTGCCACCTGGAGGTGGCCGAGTGGCAGTGCAATCTGAGTATGCAAGTACAGCGGAAGGATCATGCACAGGATGCTTAAAGCTTCTCCATGGAATGGAGCTCGCATGTTGCGCCCATTGCATGTGCATGGATTCAGAGGGAACATAGGTGGGAAAATACCTTGGGCTGCAGGATGACGTCTGATCCCTTACAGACCCTGCACTGTCGAGTGGGCACCCCCCCACGCACACACGCACACACACACACAAGCAGTCCTGTAAGCCAGATGACACTGAAGGGAAGGTAAGTCCTGGAGAAGCTGGGTGATGGGGCTGGGGGGACCAGACAGAAGGGGGCAGCTGGGGGCAACAAGGCAAGAAACTGTTTGTGGGAAATATAAAGCAGTATACCAGTATACAATGTAGCACCAGATAGGGTAGGAGGATGTGGCACTAAACTCTTCACAACCGCCAGGCATGATAATTATCTGTCAGATAATACAGCCATTTGAGGAAGTCAGCTAAGACAGTATCTCTCGTCAAATCTGTCAACTTATATGTGTGTTATGGAATAAACTAGAAATACAGAAGCCGAGTTTTTAGCAGGAGCTTGAAGATGATGCGGGTTCATCTTTGCCTGCTGCTACTATATCAGCTGTTGACCCTGTAGACTGCTTATCTCTAACAATGGAAATGGATCCTAGACTTGAGAAGATAACAAAAGTCTGATTATTATATCCTAGCCACAGTCCTGGAGCCTCAGTTTAAACACAACCTGGTATCTTTCTTGCATGGTACTGACTTTAAAGGAAAACTGTGGAATTCATACTTTTTAAACCTTTTGGTCATAAACTTGGAAATAGTGACAGTGTGACTAGCTGACAATGTATTGTTAAACTGTGATTTTTAAATCTGCAGTTGTTCACCTCCCATGTGTGCGGCGCCATCTTATTGTATGAAGTGGCCAGAGCCACAACAAGTATGGTAATGAGCAATTTGCTCGTGCACGCCACATGTTCTGCTTACATTCATGAGCACACTGAGCGTGGCACCATGTTGTGGATGTCAACGCATACCTGGAAGCACTGCACTTAACGTGCATGTGGATACCACGTATGTGTTGCTTTTCAGCATGAAATACTGCTGTGAAATCCAGCAAAATTACTATACTGTATATTGGAGCTTGGAGACTGTACTTAGTTTGCCAAACACAGGTACTAACGAAAGTTTATTTCATCGAAATGAGACTTTGACTCTGTAAGCCATGAATTGTTTGTCAGGAATGTATCATAAACGTAATGCAATCTCAGCTTAAATATACACCACCAGCTTCTGCAGCCTTTTTTTTTTTCCCCTTTTGTGACCGGTGTTGCATTCACAATTGATATGTGTACGAAAGAAACAATTTGGCTCTGCCTAGTGGTGTGTATTTTTTATACATATTTGTAAAAACAAATATATATACTGTATATATATAAACCCCCCAGTCAGCACTAAACTGAGAGGGCTACTATCCCTGCCTGTGTAGTCAGTGAACAGGTTGAGGGGCCTGGGTCCTATGATGCGGTGCCTCCAATTTTATAAGTTGAAACTTGGGGAGAAAGGTCTCACTCGGCATGTTGGCTACGCCTGGCTACTCCGCACAGGGGCCCCCAAACAACTCCGGACACAGGAAGCAATAACTGTAATGTCCAATACCAGAAGTTGGGATTCTAAAGTGTGGCTTTTATTCACATCCAACAGAATAACAACGCATAGATGGACCCACACGGGGCTACACTCCTGATAATACAGATTTATGGAGATCAGAACTCATCCTCTTTACACTGAAACCCTCAGGTTTCAAAACACTCTGGGCATTTGGCCCTAACTCAACTCTTTTTCAGTTTCCCTGGCTCGGCTCCCTTGCCAGCCCTCTGGACTACCTTCCTTCCATGGCTCGGCTCTCATGCCAGCCCTTGGACACTTTCCATATAGCATGGAACATTTCTCAGTGGCTCCCTAAACCACCTCTGATCACTTCTGGCTCCATAAGGGAATCTTCTTCATCAATCCCAAGTCTGGGTACTTTCCTCAGGCACTGGCCAAGTACCTGAGAGAAAGCAACAGGTGTCCCAAAGCAAACCCGTAGAGGTGAATTTGATTACTACTGATGGTGGGTCTCCCACCTCTCGCTCCCATAATTCATACTCGGCCATTTCTCTGAACATTTAACACCTCATCCTTGAAAACACTGTACAGTGTAGATTCTCTTTAAATGTATGACACATTTAATCTACAGTTCTTCCATCCCACTTGTGCTGAACTTGAAACATACTTAAATAGTGGATGTGTCCATTGCTCTTGACCCCCACAGAGTTAAGCAGTCCAATTCCCACAACTTTCAAAACTGTACTTGGCTGTCTTTTCCTGACCCCAGAGTAACTGTCTCTTAACTTCATCTTGTCTCAGGTGAAAACACATTGGCCCTTTATCAGAGCAGACTCACCCCTTGGTTGCAGGTGCCCCACAGGCTTTTTCTTCTTCAAAGAAATCTCATACAAAACTTCTGGTGCATCAGCACAAACTTAGATTTAGGCAACTTCTTCTTCCCCTAGCCAGACCAGGGGATTGCCCTTGGAAGTAAGCCGAATCCTTCCCCCCATCCCCGTAGGGATGGGGCTCTGAACCCCTTGAAACAGTCTCTACCACTTCACTTGGCTCTTCTCGTATTCCTCTTCAGGTGAGAACACACACCTCTACAAAAATATAGCTTTTTGTCAGAGCGAGGGCCTGCAGCTGCAGCACACCTCCTCCCTCTTCAGCACTCTACTACAGACTAACTACTGACTGAAATCAAAACCTCCCAACATTCTATCCTAACTTCCCTAGCTGTAACATTCCAATGAGGCTTATGCAGCTGCGACAGTTCTAAAATGATGTCATCCCTCAGTCTCAGCTGAGACTGAGAACAGAGTGAGACAGTGTGAAATCCATTTAACTGGAGTTTCACCAGCTGCCTTCCCTGCCTGCCACTAGGTCTAACTGGGATTCTTGTAACCCCGGGTAACAAGGGGGTTACATATATATAAATATATTGACTGGTCTGAGCTTATGTCTGGTACCTTGACCGACAATACACCCTTGTTGTACCATGACACCCCGATCTGATTATTTACTCCTGCATGCACTGCAGGACGGTGACCCACGGAAGGGTGCAAAACCACCAGGGTGACTGGAAAACAGTATGTTGTTTTATGTGGGGGGCTTCGCCCCCCCATACTCATCATGGGGCTTCACCCCACACACACCCTTACTTAGGATTCCTACTCCGTAGGGGCACAACTCCAGGAAAGAGGGGAAATCCCTGGTCACTCAGATTGTCGGTGCCATTGTGCAGTCGCCCTTGAGACAAGTTGCCCACATACAGTCGCCCACATCACAGGCTACCCCTCCATGTCATACTATATTTTTAAACAACTAGAAAGAGCCCTACCTTACAGAAGATCCATGCTACTGGTCGCATATGGCTAAGAAGAAAATGATGCAGAAGCTGGCAGTATCCCTTTAACTTGAGATTGCAATCTTGTTTTGGTATTCCACTTCCAATAAGTATGGGCATATGTAAATACTCTTACTGCCCTCAGAGTGGAAGAGAATTCAGCTATAAGACACCTGAGCCATTATTTCTCAGTATGAAGAGCAAACATAATGAAATGCATGGAGCTGTTGTGTGGTTATACAAAAAGTCATACTGTAGTACTTGTTACATGGCACACTGTCAGTGCAATGTGTCACGTGTAAGTGAATGGCAGATGGATTTGAAAAAAAATGAAATATTGCCAGCTTTCTGTACTGAAAAAAATATATAGTGTGGTTAGGGGGCACTGATCACTCATTTCAAGTTTTGTAGGCCCTAGGTACCAATATATATACATACCAGCATGCTACTGTCCTCCTTATCATGGCACTGATCAGTAACATATTACCACATCTACATGTTGACGTATTACTGTTGTCTTGCTTTATGAATAATAAATGGTAATTCCAGAAATAGTTCATTTTTCGTCAGGCCATGAGCTAGGTATGTCTGTGAAGTGGCGATTACAGAGCTGGTGATTAGAAGACACACAGAGGGAGGAAGGGTACTGTGAGCATTTATACATGTTTTTGTGGATGGTTTTATTTTGCCACCAGTTGTTGAGGTACCTTACACCCTTTTGTCTTTACTGAGGCAGAGGTCTGGAGGCTGCTGCAAGGGCTGGCAGTTTCTCTACACCCTGCTGCCAAAATAGGGTAGCTGTGGAGGTTGCTGCCAGGGTCGGAGGGTAGTGTAAGGATACAGCTACTGTGTGTGGAAACAGGACCTGAATACACAAGGAGATGGCTATGGAAGTTACTTCCAGGGCTGGAGGGTATACTGATCAGTAGCCAGCTGGTATGGCTGTGGGGTGGGGGTGGGGGGCAGGAGCTGCAGTCACAAGGTGGGAGGTGGCCATGAGCCTGAGGACACAGTCACTGCTGTTCATGTGTGTGCATCCATGGCTTGGGGAGGGGCTGTGGATGCTGCCATCAGGTCTGCATGAGTGGCCACGTGATTGTGTAGCCATTGCTTGTGTGGCTCAGGAGCAAGTCTCAAGGGCTGGTGCTGGACATGCCAGTGAGTATGCTCACATGGCTGGTGGAGGACGGGATAGGGAGCAAACCACCAGAACTATCGGCGGATGGGCTAGCGAGCATGCCGCCAATCATGGTGGGGGATTGGCTAATAGCATGCTGCCTTCATGGCTGGTGTGGATGGGCTACAGAGCATGGCATCACTGCGGGTGGCAGATGTCAAAATGAGCACGCTGACAGTGCTGCGGGGGAGGTGTACGTGAGCAGGTCAAAAAGGATTAACTGCTTTTTGGGGGTGTGGGGGGTCCGCAGCATGCTCCCTGTGGTAAGGGTGGGTGTATATAAGCCAATGCCTAGGGATAGGACAGTCACAAGAAACACAAGCCAGGATTGGCAAGGCACAGGAGCCAGAAGCTCCTGCTGTGTGGGTGACAAGGACAGTGATGGACAGGCAGGGCAGGTGATAGCATGACATCATGGCTGCAGGAGCTGAAAAACCTTAATTGTGAACTGAAACTTATCTTGCTAAAGCAAACTTACACATGTAGCATCAATCATACCTTTTATTCACATCCATGTTTTGAGCTTGCATCTTTGTGTTGTATGATGTGTTCCTTATTCTAATGTCCATTCTCCACAACTGTCCCTCATTTTGAATGCCCATTCCCATCATGATAGTGACAAAGGGTTTTGAGGTAATAGTAATAGTACTGTCTTTGTGTTCCCTGGGTGGAACACTCCGCGAAGTGTCCGGAGCCAGCCACCCATGCACCAGCCTCCCCCATGCGTCTGGAGATCCCCTGGCATCATTATGTAAAGTTCAGTACTACAACATCAGGGTTGTTATTTGTCTGCTAAGTATTGTTTCTGGAGATCAATATTGCAACCCAGGTATAGCCCAGTAAATAAGAAACATTTCAAAAAGAAGAAAACAAAAATAATATTGAGGCATACATAATTGACCCTAACTGTAGCATTATAACTGCCTACAGTACATCTCATCAGAAGGTTTTATTTTCATTTCAGACAAGGAAATGGCAAGTGGTGGTACTGGAAATGATGATTTCACTGTTTCCGAGGCACTGGGTGTTACTGAAAGTGACAGTAAGGTTGACAGTGGGACCGATAGTGACACCTCTGATGTGTTACTGGATATTCTCAATACCAGTGTTAGCAGCGGCATACAACCATACATGTTTGAGCCCTGTAGACCATCACAGGCTTCACATGATAAAGTAATGATGTGCGTTCTTCTGCTGCTGCTGATGATGATGATGACAGTGAAGCATTACTGATGGATGACTGAATGATGTGATGTTATGGTGCACTTGTACTCATTGCACCTTCTCTGATGCCAAGATGTTGCCCACCAATTGTCAGATAAATTAAATGGTTTCACTTGCATCACAGAGCACCTACAGTTTTGCCTTGGTTGCCTAGACTGGTGCATCCCCATTCTCCAGATCCTGTTCCTAATTGGTAATGATATTCTTCAAAATCAACACATTGTTTTGTGTCATCATGTTTTCAGTCAGTCCTGGGAACCCACGTCTCCTGCCCACCCCTCCCATCCAGGGAACACACATCCCCTGCCCACCCTCCCCACCTGGGGAAACACATCCCTGCCCACCCTCCCATCTGGGAACACACATCCCTGCCCACCCTCCCACCTGGGGAACACACATCCCCTGCCCACCCTCCCCATCCAGGGAACACACATCCCTGCCCACCCTCCTCAACTGGGGAACACACATCCCCTGCCCACCCTCCCTACCTGGGGCACACATCCCCTGCCCACCCTCCCCATCCAGGGAACACACATCCCTGCCCACTCTTCCCCATCTGGGAGCACATGTCCCCTGCTGGATCCATGACAGTCCATTGAAAATTTACTTGTTGACTGACGTTATGGCAACTCCTTTATGTCAACCGCATTTGCAGTCAGCATAAAGGGAGTCACAAGACACATTATTTTCTTCAGGGGGCTTTGGCCTCCCACCCTCCGTTACTAAAATAATCAACTCCAAGTTGGAGTTGTTTCAAGGAGGGGGTGCAATACTCCCAGAAAGCAGTGCCGGGGTCCTGCACTGGCACTACAGTGACCTGGCACTGTTCTTGCTGTAGTGTCGGGCAATGAAAAATTGTCGCAGTAGCATCGGTATACCTCCCCTGCCCACCCTCCCCATGCAGGGAACACATTTTCTGCCCATCTTCCCTATTCTTGGAATACACGTCCTCTGCCCACACACCCCATCTGAGGAACACATATCCCTGCCCACCCTCCCCATCCCAGGAACACATGTCCCTGGCCCACTACCTCTTTTCTTTTGTTATCACAATGTGTATGTGTACATGTCTGTAAGCAGTGCATATATCACATCAATGGAACTGGAACTGTTGTTTACCCACAGGTCCATGCATCTCGCAGCATACATTCAGTACACACATTGGGTACAAGACATTTTTGGAAAAAAAGGTGCGATGTGTTATTCTTGCTTGTGTGGTGACATCCATTCACAGCAAGTGGCCGAAAGAAAGTGGAAAGTACAAAGGGTTCTGTGAGGCTGACGAAAATGCTGAAGATAAATGAATGCAATCCTTTCCCAATGAGTTGTCTTAAATATTGTTTTTTCAAATCTATCAGTTCTCCATGACTTTGTTTTCGGTCACTGCCACCTGAACGATAAGGTACTTTGGTTTTCAAGTTATAGTGGCATATGACATATATTACTGTTGTTTGCCGTTCATTTCTCAATTTAGTGATCATAGACAGTACTGTTGGATACTGAAAGGTTATGTGCAACAATGTGTGGTATTTTGCCAAATTTTATTTTAGTAATCATTGTCCATAATACTGTTTGAATGGGTATCATCTTGCAAAACACACCTTTTGTTATCTGCAATAACTCATCTGTTACAGTTTATGTACCATAATATTCTGAACTGTAAATGAGGAACAAATGTCTCATTTACGTGCATTGGAAATGTCAGTCAGTAACATAACACTTAACTATCATCTTGTAGAGTAGGTAGCATGGACTAATCATTCACAACGTGCGATTGTACTCGTTTTTGTACATGGAAAAAATCAACATTCTAAGGGCGGCCTTGAACAGGTCTTCAACCCCATTTCAAAATATTTCTAATCCCTACAATCACTTAAAAAAACCCATCATGAACTGTGATGGCAGTGCTGGAACAAGCAAGGTACACAATTGGATAGGGAAGCACACACTGCTGTCCCATGCAACATCAAAGTGACCGCACAACCAGCAAGGACACCTAATGCACACACACAATGACCACAGTAACAAGTATGCATGCTGCGGATCAAAGTAGAGAGCTGCCATTCTATCCCCGCTTGTGCCATCAGATGTCTGATCTGTCCAACATTGCGTACCATGGAAGAAAGCTGTTCCACAGTACACGCTGACTGACAGAATGCACAGATGATCTTCAAGGGTGGTAACTGCATGGCAGCTCATGCCTTTCGTCAGCACCATGCATACCATTGCATGATGTGATTTTGTGTGCATTCCAATGGTCCTTTTCCGGAGGTTAGCTGGCTTGATCTTCACCTAATTTTTTCTTGAAGCTAATTTTCAGCTATATTATCCTTATCTGTCTCTTATGTTTTCATGTGCAGTGCAACGGTTAAATGAAATCGACTTTCGTGGCAACTGTGACAGTTGTTGAAGTCTAATTCTTTCCAAAACGAGAATAATGTTTTTGTAGTGACTCTTCCTTGTCTGGGTGTGGTATTGGAGCTATGCTTGCTGACATCAGGAACATCAGGTGTTTCGCTGTTCTTCATTCTGACATCATCATCATCCATCAGGTTGTCCAGAAACTGGTATGTTTTCTTTTCATTCGTGGGTTTTGAAATCCACTGCTTCTTTTGCATAGAGCAGACAAAACAGTGCACTGGATTACCATTGTTGGACCGGCACTGCTGATGGCCTTTGGACGATTGCAATTAGCAGAGTAATCTAGCATTGCCAGCTGTGTTCTAGCAAGGGGTCTACTAGTAATTCCTGTAATTGCTCTGGCTGACTCTCCCTATGCCATGCGCCCTACATCAGGTGCCCAGAACATGGGTGCCCGATATTGGGATTTTCCCCCTGGTGGAGTTTATTTTATGTTTCTGGGGGCAGTGTCTCCTGCACCCCCCCCCCACTTTAGGATTCCAACTCCATCATGGGCAAATCCCAATGTCGGGCACCCAGTGTCTGGATAGTGAACATCGAGCAGAGTGATCACTGGAAATTAAATGGATACTCTAGCAAGCATGCCTCCATACAAGAAATGCTGCAATTTCAGGCAGTACTTGTCCAGCAATGAATGGAATACTTCCAGTTTGCCGGTGTGACAAAACTCTGTCACTTTCTCAAGGTCTTTGAGAAGTTTACTGTCCAGCACTATAGATTTCAACATGTTGTGTGCTGGTGTTCACTTTTCAAGCCAGCATGTTTCTCTTTCATCAACATCATCAAGAGGTTGATGTTTTCATGCTCAAATCACCAATCCCACAACCCAAGTATGTGTTTGCTGTGTACTCCAACACAGAAACCCACTTTTCTCTGTGCAGTGTGACATTACCATGGCAGGCTGACCACCAGAAGTGGTTAAAGATGGACCGTGTCCATGGCAATAATTCTTCACAGTGCCTCTACTTCCCCTTTGCACCTGTTTTTTTTATTATGGACTTCACAAGTTGCCACACATCAAATTGACGAGAAATGCCTCAGAACAGTGCTCCTGGGTGACAATCAGTGGCAATAGTAATGATTTCCACACCGTTATCAATCAGCTTTCATATCACTCTAATAAACCCTTCTTTCTCCAGGCAATTGGAGGTTGCAACTTCAGTCACCTTTATAAGTTCCAACTGTAGTATGTGGTTCATTCTCATGTTCATTATAGTGTAGGTGCAGTATTTGGTACTGTGACCAGGAGAATTACACTGACCATCGACAATAACCGTGGCAAGTTTGTTGGGCAAGAACTCTAGGTTTCTTTTTGCTGTGTAATCCAATGTAAATTAACAATTGGGGGAAAAAAATATCGCCTTTGAAGCTTATGATAGTGACTCTCTAAGAGAAAGGAAACATGAAGACAGTTGAAGAATTCAGCAATGCAGCTGAAGGTGTTACCAGTGAGTGAATAACACTGCAGCATTCAATACCAAATTTCCAACAGCCATCTTTTCAGAGAGTGGTTGGGATCGACAAGTGAACACAAGACCATGCACAACAGAAGTCAACAACAAACATTGTCCCTTGAATCTTGGTTATCATTAAAGGAAGCATACAGATTTTGCAAACAAGCATTTCAAACAGTAAAAACAGTTCTGTCCTAAATATAAAATGTTTCTGCTCAGTTGCGACACTGTCACTGGAGAGAAAACTGTCAACATCATCATTGTAACTGGAGTCTGAGTTAGTAGGTCTGTATCAGTGGTAAACATTGAAACTTCCTTATCCATAGTCACACTGTGCTGGGAGTCAGAGGATAACATGGACAGCTGATGACATTCCGATGAGTTTAGTCTTTTCTGAGCTTTGATTGGTGTTGATATAAGTCCTGGCCTATCACAAACCATCCTTTCACATTGTACATCATCATAGAGAACTTCACTGTGCCTGTTGGATGATTTGTCTATGGGCTGAGACAATGAGTAATGTCTGGAATATACATGGTCCTTAAAAACACTTTCAGGGGACTCAGTCCATTGGCATGCAAAGTCCTGTCTCTCAGCTGTGCACTGAATCCCCAAAGATTTCTTTTCACGTACTGTTGACATAGCAGACATGGAACATGAAGTGTCAACCGACTGTCCAGTACCAGGAACTTCACAGGCTGACAAGGTGTCTTTACTCGACGACACTAAAGTACATGGATACATCTGATATGATTCAGGAACTATTGCCGCACTACTTTCCTCTGCAGATGGCAACTAAAAGAAGGGAAGAAGCAGTGGTCAAGTTAATAAGCACTCAATATGTATTAATGTAGCATATGTTGCGCATGCATCTGAAATATTTCGCCCCCCCGTTCCACTCTTTCAGTGTTGCGCAAACTATGTTTGTGCCAAGGTACCCCAGAGTAGTGCTGACTGTCAAGCTGTGCAAATTACGCAGTGGCTGTGATTGCATGGCGCAGATGCAACAGTGATGTAAGTCATATTGTACCACAGCGCACCATCCAAGCAAATTGTACTTTCCTAAAACAAATGAGGCAATGTGGTATATTCCTTTGTTTCAGTAACATGAAACACAAGTCCATGTGACTCTGTGCGATGTCAAAGAAACAGCGATGCTACATAGCCATATACGTGGCCAGTGCTGCACACTCTGCCACCCTATACCACCATAGGTAATAGATACATTACAGCTGTCACTTATTTCACCACCAACCCGGCAACACCTGTTTCATACAATGCTCATTCATGGTGTCCATGGTGTCACACCCAACAAAGGCACTCCATGATTCCCTATGTGCAACACCTTTCCCATTCTTCTTCCACCACAGTGCAGTACAGAGCAAGTGGCACAGCCCTCCTTTCAGTGACATGGCTGACCTCCATCTGAGTTGTAAGCAAGCGCACACCGTAGTAATGGCTGACAGAGTATGCACCTGTTCACAGATCAGATGGTAGTCATTCGTTGTGATGAGAGTTCTGCTTTGCAGCTCGCAATATACAACAATGAATAAGAAGTGCCACTCAGATGGGTGTTGTGAGGTAACATCGGACACCATTGATCACTGCATAATGCATGGAGAGGTGTACATGTGTAGTGGTGGGACACCAGGTACATGAGTATTGAGCGAGTCCCATGGCCCGCATTGATGAATACAGCAGTGAGCAACATGCACTGAAGCCCATGATGGACATCCAAATATCCCCTTGGTACCATGCATCGCCACTGGTGTTATTTGCATGCTAGAGAAAAACATGTGCCATGGGATACATGGCAATACTCATTCAAGCAACAAGATGTCTTGCTGTATTCTGACAAATGCAGTTAGCCCCAGCCTTTAAACTGCCCCAGAGAACAAAGGGTTAACTTTCTATGCCGAGCATAGAATGCTGAGCTTGAGCTCGGTTGGTGTCTCTATCTGGAGCCCTTTGAAATCCAACCATCAGATTCTTTACTCCGCCTCACTGAACAGTCGCTCCGGAGATTTCTCCCACAGCTCGGTTCGAAAGTCGGTTAAAGTGTCGGTTAAGTGTCGTTTTTTAACCGAAATTTATTTCCGCATAGTTGGTTCAGTCTCTGTCTGTGGTGCCATGAGTACTAGATAGGTTTTGTGCTGATTTTCTGTGTGGAACTTGTAAAAGTATAGATCAGTTCAGCTGAACCGATCATTTGTTTTATTGCTTGTATCTTTCTTTAGTGTGTGGTTACCGGTCCTTATCGGTTCTAAAAAAAAGTGTTTTGTACGGTTTTTTCCAATACCCGTGACACGGTTAGGAACCGATAAGGGAGTCTTGCCTGGCGGTTGCCATAAAAAGGGTAAGTTTGCTAGGTTGGCCATGTCTGAGAAACCCAAGAAAAAAAACGGGCCCACTGTGTTTCAACACTGCAGTGAGTGTGGGGGGGGTCTTTGCCAAGGCAGATCCCCACACCACTTGTGTTTATTGCCTGGGGTTTGAACACCTCGATACAGACTGGAAAATATGTACAAATTTTCCCAAATCTACCCTTGAAAAGAGATTAGGTAGACTGAGGGAAAAGGAAGCTGAGAAGTCCACTGACCCGGTTGGCCAGCCCGGATCGGTTCCGACAGAACCAGAAGGAGTGCCCTCTGACCAGGGCGATACTTCTTCGGGCAAAAGGAGAGCCGATCCCGAGGGTTCAGTTCCAACAAACAGAAAATGCAAAGAGAAATCGACCGGTTCAGATCCAGAAGTTCATGTTCCGACCACCAAGGAAATAGCCAGAGCGATTCGGATTGTGGAATCACTTCGCCTGGTTCCGATCGATCCGGCACCTTTTGGCAGGGGTTCAGTTTGGTCGGTACCCCCGGTTCATGATTATACCCCTGAAGAATTTTATGAACTGGAGTTTGAGGAGGAGGGGGAGTTTGAAGATGATGATGGTGATGGTGAAGTCTGGATGTGCCTGTGGAACCGGACATCTCCCCAGACAGACCTTCGGGTGTATCCCCTCCTAGGCTTTCTGAGTCCCCTTCCCACTTTATGTTTTACAGAAAGGTGGCTGAAACCCTCTAGCTTCCTATGGAGGAAGCAATGGAGGATCAAGAGGAGCCTGATTATGTGGAAATGATGGACATCCCAGAGTCCAGGAGACTGTCTATTCTACTTCACAAATCTTTTGGGAAGCAGACACAAAAAATCGTGAAGTCTCCCAATTCTATACCTCCTGTTGATAGAAGAATGGACAAGAGGAATACACTATCAGGCTCAGATACAGAGTTTTTATACCAGCAATGCAGCCATGTTGGGGTTGTGCAGGTTGCTGCCTGTGATAAGGCAAACATTCCCTTGGCTTCACACACACCCCCAGACAAAGACTCCAGGAAGATTGATGCCATGGCAAAAAAAAGTACATGGCATCTTCCTTGGGACTCAGGCAGGCGAATTATATGGCCTATACAGCCAGGTACCAGAAGTCCAGGTGGGACACTGTACTGGCACTGACTAAACAGGCCTCCCCCCAGCTAGCCAAGGAGCTGGAGGAGGTGGCTGCAGATGGGACTGAGGCATGCATCAAAAGTACAGTTTCATGCTGCTGTGGACTCCAATGATGTGTCATCAAGAGTCATGGCTACATCTGTGGCTCTTTGGAGAATGGCTTGGCTCAGATATACTAGCCTCTCGGAGGATACCCAGGCTAAGGCCATGGATTTTTCTGTAGTGGGTAATTCTCTGTTTGGGGAGCAGACAGAGAATTACATGAAGAAAATGGATGAGTACAGGACCACTTACAGGAGTGCTCAGGCCAAGGAGAGGTAGGCAACTCCTCAAAGACAACAATCTAGGGGTAGGGGCAGGCCTTTTCATAGGCCTTTCTACCAAGCACAGGACTATTCTCCCTTTTCACAGAGGGGTTCTTCTGAAGGAGAGGCAGAAGGGAGATGAGCAGGGCTGTATCCACTCCTCAGCCTAAGTCCCCTGCCAAGCAGACACCCTGATGGGTCTGCCCGGGTCGACTCTCCTATTCCAGTAGGGGGCAGGCTGGCTTACTTTATCCAGGACTGGAAGTTTATTACCTCAGACAAGTGGGTCCTGGAAGTAGTAAGCCAGGGACTGGTTCTCAGCCTCAAAAATTTCCGAAGATGAGAGCCAGATCTTTTCCACCTGCAGGTCTCTCAGAAACCCTTGCCCTAGAGGCAGAGGTTTCATCTCTTCTGGCTTTAAGAGCCATAGAGAGAGTGCCTATCCTACACTGGAGCAAAGGTCTGTATTCCAGGTACTTCCTTACCCCAAAAAAGACAGGAGGGTGGCGACCCATCCTAGACCTAAGATACCTGAACAAACATCTTTTAAAACCAAGGTTCGAGATGGTAACTCTGGGAATAATTCTTCCCTCTCTAAGGCCAGGGGACTGGCTAGCCTCCCTGGACCTCAAAGATGCCTATTTTCACATTCCCATCAGGTGTTCCCACAGAAAGTACCTCAGGTTCGAGTTGCCCTCAGGCCACTATCAGTTCAGAGCAATGCCCTTTGGTCTAACATCAGCCCCAAGGGTATTCACAAAGTGCCTGGTAGTAGTAGTTGCCTTTCTAAGGAGGCAAAAGATTTCCATTTTTCCATATCTGAACTATTGGCTAATAGTGGGCTAGTCTCCAGACCAAGTCAAGTCAGACCTGCAAGTGACCTAGCAAGTGCTCACTTCTCTAGGATTTCTTCTCAATCTTCCCAAGTCAGTTCTCGAGCCAGTCCAGCTTCTTACCTTTATAGGGGCAGAGCTGGATACGGTCAAAGCAAAAGCCTTTCTTCCCCTGGACAGGGCAAGAGTTCTTATAGAACTGGCTTCTTCCTTCAGCCTTCAGGTGTCCTGACCAGCAAGGCATTTCCTTCAACTCTTGGGCCACATGGCAGCCTCTACAACAGTGATCCAAGGGGCAAGATTCCAGATGAGGGACATTCAGTTCCATCTGAGGGCCTTTTGGTCCCAAAGGAAGGATCCCCTTACCAAACTGATTCCAGTGACTCGGACCCTGATCCAAGCCCTTCAATGGTGGCAGGATCTGGACAATTTAAGGCATGGGGTTCCATTTGCCACTCAGTTTCATTCAGTGGTCCTTACCATGGATGCTTCCCTTCTGGGCTGGGGAGTCCATCTGAGGGCCCTCACTGCCCAGGGACTGTGGTCCCCTCAGGAGTCCCTTCTCCATATCAATCTCCTAGAGCTCAGGGCAGTTTTTCTGGCCCTGCAAGTTTTCTGTCAGTCAGTGCAGAACAAGGTGGTTCAAGTAAGAACAGACAACACCACCACCATGTGGTACATCAACAGGCAGGGAGGCACTCGGTATACGGCCTTGTGCACAGAAGCCATGAAGTTGTGGTCCCTGGCTTATTCCCTACCAACTTCTCTGACAGCAGTTCGCCTTCCAGGGAAGGACAATGTGCTAGCAGATGCATGGAGCAGGATCTCACAGGGCCATCACGAATGGTCCCTGGACCCTCTGGTATTAAAGGTGATTTTTTTCAAGGTGGGGCACTTCAGAGATAGATCTTTTTGCAGCCCCAGACAATCACCAACTTCCTCTCTTTTGTTGTAGACCCCCAGTCTTGGGCTCAGTCCCCCTGGATGCTCTGATTCAGAACTTGGAAGGGAAATTTCTGTATGCCTTTCCTCCCTTCCCTCTTCTGTTCAAAGTTTTAGTCAAGATAAGGTCACAACCTTGCAAAGTGATTCTGATTGCTCCAGACTGGGCCAGACAGCCTTGGTACCCCCTGTTGCTGTCCTTAACTATCCATCTTCCCCTGGCTCTTCCCAGAAATGACAACCTATTAACTTCCTCTCAGGGGAGGATTTGGTACCCCAATCTTCAGTCTCTCAATCTCAAGGCATGGCTCTTGAAGAGTTAGAGTTTGCAGATTTGCATCTGTCTAAGGGGGTTCTGGACATTCTCAAAGCTTCTTGAAAGCCCTCCACCAGAAAGACTTATAACTCCAAATGGAAGAGATTCAGTATTTGGTGTTCCAAGAAGCATATTTCCCCAGATACTGCTAAATTGCCTACAGTTCTGGATTATATGGTCCATCTTAATGGCCTAGGCCTCAAACCAGCTACTCTCAAGGTTCACTTGTCAGCTGTTTCTGCTTTTCTGTCAGTGAAGAAGCCTTCCTCACTATCTTCTCATCCTGTGTTCTGTAAATTTTTTAAAGGATTGCTTCATACCAATACTCCCTTTAGAGACCCTGCCCCTGCCTGGGATTTAAATGTTTGCATTGCTCAGCTTCTGCAACCTCCCTTTGAACCTATGTCCTCAGCAGAGCTTAAGTACTTGACTTGGAAAACTGTGTTTCTAGTGGCCATTACCACTACCAGACGTATCAGTGAATTGCAAGCCTTGTCAGAGGAACCTGGTTTTATCTCCTTTCACAGGGATAAAGTGGTTCTTAGAACCAATAGAAGGTTCTTGCCCAAAGTGGTTTCAGATTTGCATTTGAATCAGTCTATGTCTCTCCCTGTTTTCTTCACGAATCATTCTTCCTCAGGGGAAAGGAGGCTACACAGTTTAGATGTAAAAAGGACCCTTAGCTACTACATAGAGCACACCAAGGGTCACAGGTTTGATTCCCTCCAGTTGTTCCTAACTTATGGGGAAGTGGGAAAGGGCAAACCTGCTACCAAGAGAACTATTGCCAGGTGGATTGTTTCTTGTATACAATTCTGCTATGAGAAACTGGGAAAGATTCCACCCTCAGGCCTGAGGGCTCACTCTACAAGAGGTACAGCTGCTTGCCTGGCTGCTGCCAGGGACCTCCCTCTCTTAGAAATTTGTCAAGCAGCCACCTGGAAAACAGTCCATACCTTTACCAAGCATTACTCCCTGGATATCCAGGCTAGGAGTGATGCTCGGTTTGGCATAGCAGTACTTCAGAGCCTATTTCCAAAGTAGGTTCTGACCCTCCTCCATGGAGATACTGCTTGGTAGTCTGCATTTGTCAGAATACAGCAAGACTTCATGTTGTTTGAAGAAAAAATTACTCACCTTAGTAATTATGTTTCTTCTATTGGAGTCTTGCTGTATTCTGACCTCCCCCCACCTCCCCTCTCTGAGCCTGGTTTTGGGAAGTGGGTGGGCAGGCACAGTGTTGCACCTCAGGGGTGCTCCTTTTACACCCTCTTTTTTTTTTTTTTGGGTGTTGTTTTATTATTATTATTATTTGGATTGTTTTGGGTTTTTTCGGTTTGCTGACTTGAGTCTTCCTTTGGGACTCCAAAACTTTTGTTGCCAGTTGGCTAGTAAAATTTTAAAATTTCCACATAGGATAGTTAGTGAGTTTTTGCTCATAAACATAGAAACATAGAAACATAGACTTTGACAGCAGATAAGGACCGCTAGGCCCATCTAGTCTGCCCATTTCCCTACATACAGGATAGGCCGCAGATCCTATTTAACCAACAGCCTATATCTTCCTGCCCCCCAAAAGAATTGCCTTATGTCTGTCCCATGCATTCTTGAATTCTCCCACAGTTTTAGACTCCACAACTTCCTCAGGAAGGCTGTTCCATGCATCCACTACCATCTCTGTGAAATAATACTTCCTCACATTGCCCTGAACCGCCCTCCTTCTATCTTTAAATTGTGTCCCTTTGTTCTTGCAAGTCTCTTTTTCTGAAAGATGCTACCCTCTTGGACTTTGTTGACTCCTTGAGGTACTTGAAAGTTTCTATCATGTCCCCCCTCTCCCTTCTTTCCTCAAGGGTATACATATTAAGCTCCTTTAGTCTCTCCTCATCGGCTTCTCTTGCAGACCCTGCACCATTTCAGTTGCCCTCCTCTGGACTGCCTCTATCCTGTCTATGTCCTTGCGGAGATGGGGACTCCCAGAACTGGACACAGTATTCCAGATGGGGTCTCACCAACTGTCTGTACAGAGGGATAACAACTTCCTGTTTTCTGCTGCTGATGCCTCTCCTATACATCCCAGTATACCCCGGCCCTCCCTACTGCCTTCTCACATTGCTTGCTAACCTTAAGGTCATCTGATATGATTACCCCAGGTCCCTTTCCTGTTTTGTTGTTGTTACTACCTCCCCACCCATTGTGTATTCTTCCCTGGGTTCTTGTTTCCCAGGTGCATTATTTTGCACTTTTTGCATTGAATCCTAGCTGCCATCGTCAGACCATTCCTCCAACCTTGCCAAGTCCCTTTTCATCCTTTCCGCCTCCTTGTGTATCAACCCTGTTGCAGATCTTTGTGTCATCTGCAAAAAGGCATACTTTTCCTTCCAGTCCCTCTGCAATGCCACTGATGAAGACATTAAAAAGGACTGAACCCAATACTGAACCCTGCGGTACCCCACTAGTAACTGCCCTTTCTTCAGAGTGGACTCCATTTACAATTACCTTCTGTGTCCTGTTGTCCAGCCAATGTTTTACCCAGGCTACCACCCTGGGACCCACTCCCAGGCTGGTTAATTTGACTAATAATCTTTTGTGTGGGACTGTGTCAAATGCCTTGCTAAAGTCTAGGTAGGCCATGTCCACAGCCCCTCCTGGTCTACTACTTTGGTCACCCAGTCAAAGAAATCTATTAGATTCCTCTGACATGACCTTCCGCTGTGAACCCATGCTGCCTTGGATCCTGTGCTCCACTGACCTCTAGGTACTCAACTATTCTTTCCTTCAAGTGACTCCATCACTTTCCCTACCACAGAGGTCAGACTGACAGGTCTGTAGTTTCCTGCCTCTGTCTTGGTCCCACTTTGTGAAGGGGAATCACATCCGCCTTCCTCCAGTCCTCGGGTACACACCATCCTCCATGATTTATTAAAAGAGTAGCCAGTGGTTTCACTAGTTTCTTCCTTAATTCTTTTAGAATTCTGGGGTGAATTCCATCAGGACCCATTGCTTTGTCCACCTTCAGTTTTAGGAGTTCTTGCAGAACCCTTTCTTCTGTGAAAGGACTGGGATTGACCCCCTATCAAGAGTGCTTCTGTTAATTGGATTAGGCACTTCCCCCTCCTCTTTTGTGAATACTGAGCAGAAATATTCATTCAGTATTCCTGCTTTTTCACTGTCCCCTCTGCCCACCCACCGTTTATTCTATTCAGCCTCACTATCCTCCCTTTGTCTTTCTCGCTCGCTGATGTACCTATAAAGGTTTTATCCCCTTCTTAACTGAGTTGGCTATCTTTCTTCAGTTTGGGCCTTTGCTATTCTGACTTCCTCCCTGCTTCTTTCTGCCTTAACTGGTACAGCTCTCTGTCCTGCTCCTGCTGTGTTTCCTTATACTTCTGGAATGCTATCTTTTCTTCCTGACTTTCACAGCCACCTCTTGAGAACCATAGTGGCTTTTTCTTTCATTTTGATTTGTTTATTTGCTTCACACAAAGGCTTGTTGCCTCTGTGATGGCAGTTTTGATAATTCCCCATTGTTGCTCCACACCTCCTTCTAGCCTGTTTGCTAGTGCTTTTCTGAGGCACTCTCCATCTTGCCAAAGTCAGCCCTCCTAAAGTCCAGTACCCTCACTTTTGTATGGCTTGACTCTGTAGCTGAGTTTAACGTGAACCACACTGTTTGATGGTCACTTGTCCCCAGATGGCAACCCACTTCTAGATCTGAGATCCTCTCACTGCCCCTGTTTGAGAGTATGAGGTCTAAGATTGCTCCCTCACGAGTGGGTTCCGAAACTAGCTGTCTAATGCCTGCCCCCTGTAGGGCGTCAAGAATGGCCCTGCTCTTGGATGTGACTGCAGCAAATGTGCTCCAGTTAACATCTGGCATATTCAGGTCTCCCATCAACAATATCTCCCCTTTCTCTGCCATTCTAAGAATGCCTTCCATCATATCCTTGTCCATTCCTTCCCCTGACATGGGGATCTGTACACAACCCTGTGCAGATTGTGGTGCCCTTTCCAGTCTCCAAGGTGACCCACAGTGCCTCCTCCCTGTTTACTCTTTTGTTCAGTTGCTTTATCCCTTCCTTTACATGAGAGCTACCCTCCCTCTTCTACCCTGTCTGTCTCTCCTGTAGGTTATGTACCCTGGTATGTTAACATCCCAGTCATGGTTCTCTGTGTACCATGTTTCTGTGACTGCTACTTATCTAGGCATCCTCTTCCATTAAGGCCACCAGCTCAGGAGCTTGTTGCCCAGACTATGGGCATTGGTACTCATTACCTCCATTTCCTGATGGCCTTACCCCTTTTGCCACATCCCTGTCCTTCTTGCCTTTGTCACTTTCTCCATTTACCCTGCCCTTCTCCCTATCGACACCTCCATGTTGGTGTTTGCCACACTTACTACCGTGATTGTTTGGGGGCTAAGTTTTCCTGCTCCTTTCAGTGCCTCCCCTTGGCTAGTTTAAAGCTTGCCAATGAAGCATTTAAACCTATCACCTAGGATCCTGGTTCCCCTCCCGGACAGATGCAGCCCATCATGCCAGTATAGGGCTTGCATCACTCCAGGTGGACCCCAGTCCCCAATGAAGCCAAATCCTGAGCTCCACACCAGTTTTTCAACCACTGATTGAATCCCATGGTACGGAACACCTAGCCTCTCCTATGCCATAGATGGTAGCACCTCCGAGAAGGTTACCGTGCGTGCTACTTGACTAAGGCCCCTTCCCAATTCCACAAACTCTTCCTGCACTTCTCTAATCCCTTTCTTAGCCAGGTCATTTGTCCCTAACTGGACAATGACATCCAGCTCCCTCCTCTGTGCAGCTGTTCCGGCAATCCTGAGGATTCGCTCCCTGTCCCTCCAAGCCATGGCGCCAGGCAGGCACCTTACCTCCCTCTCCCCTTCCTTGCCCAGTTCTACCTTCCTAACAATGGAGTCCCCCACCAGGAGTTGTTTCCTTCCCCTGCAGGGTCCCCTGCTACCCTTCTGTGGGTCTCCTTTGTGGAGGTTCCCAGCATCCTCCTTGGTCTCCACTGTAGGTGCCTCCATAGAGGAACCACACTTTGCCAGAATGGCATAGGAATTGTGGAGAGGTACAACTGGAGGGATGTGCCTCTGTTCCACCACCCTCACCCTCCCTGAGCCCACTGTGGTCCAACCACTCCTCTTTCTTGGCAACCTCTGAGGCAACGGCAGTGGCACTGGTGGTCCCTGGATAAGAGGAGGTCCCACAAATCCTGGCCAACTCAGCCTGGAGATGAGCAACCTCCTCCTCAGCCCAGAGAGGTGCCTGCAGATGGGACAACACCGCATCCTCCAGAACATCTCCCGGAAGACTGCTGCTCCACAGCCACTGCACTGCACCACTCCAATCATGTCTTATTTCTGGCCCCTTAACTGTTTGCAATCCTTACTCTTTCCTCTGTCTTTTTTTTCTCTCTCTCCTTACTTTCTGCCTGTGTGCCCTTTAAGCTCCTGATTGTCCTGTTCTGAGACAAGAATATCCTATATTTCTCAGTAGACCACTTACTTGTTCAGAGGCAGACCTCCAGCAGCTAGAGGGGGCCGGAGAGCTACTCTTGCCCTTCTAGAATGGTGGATCCTTGGTGGTTCTGTGATCACTCACTTCCTGCCCCTAAACAGGAAGTTCCTGTTGTCAGTCAAATCCTGTGCCTATAAAAATAGAACTAGCTTTGGGTGGGGGGGTGGACGGGAGGGAAGGAGGGCAATATAGTCCCAGTAGAGAAGTTCAGTCACACAGCAGTCCTTTCTCCTGGAGTCTTCTGCCAAGCTATTATAAGACTCTGACGGTTGGGTTTCAAAGGGCTGCAGCCAGATACCTCAACCGAACTCGAGCTCAGCATTCTATGCACTGCATAGAAAGTTAACCCTTTGTTCTCTGGGGCAGTTTAAAGGCTGGGGCTAACTGCATTTGTCAGAATACAGCAAGACTCCAATAGAAGAAACATAATTACTAAGGTGAGTAATTTTTTCTTATGAGCTGAGCTATGCACAAAGGGGCCATGTACGTCCCAGCACTGTGTTCATGCGGTACACCATCACTGTGTGCCGTGCTGACATGGTGCTGTATTTGGACTGGTACTGTGGTGAAGCAGATGTCTGCTACCTGTCTGGGTGTTGCTGCATAGTCGGCCTGTGGTACCCATAACACAGCACATCGGTTTGCACCATGCTGCCAGCAGGCTTTGAAAATGATGACCCTAGTGTCTACATTTACACCTGAGAAGAAAACTAACACAATACCTTCAAACATTTTCAGGTAATTCCTGACGTGTTTTCCACAGAGTGTCTCTTGAAAATAGATGGTATGGCATCAGATTTAAGTCATTTAACCTCATTATTTGCACCTCTGATGTTCCATAAAGAGTACCATTAAGTGACCCCCAAAAATGTACATTATAATGTAATACTACAAATATGGCTATGGTGTTGTAGACCATATCAAGAGCTGTTTGAATGTGGTTAGCAGCATCACTTTTCATTCACACCCGGAATGGTGAACTGCTACCCAACTTGGGTGCTCATGTTGCAAACGCAGTCTGCAAAGGATCATGAACTGAGCACTCCCCACCAAAGAACCAGGTAATTGTAATCCTAGATCTAAATAAACAAATAAACAAAATATACTACATGATTCGTAGCATGGCAATCAGGATGAACATGACAAATAGTGTATGAAATAGGAAATGTCGATAACTGACAGCATAAAACCTTTCTCACAAATGCTTTTTCTATTTTTTCACTGTACGATTGCAAAGAGTACACATTCGATCATGCAGTGCATGCTAGTTACATGAATCAAGTCAATCACTGTTTATTTCTAAACAGCGCAATTCCAATATGATCAAAGTGCTTGTACAATAAGATAAAACAGAATACATAAAATTAGATAAGAACACTAAATAAATAGTCTAAAAATGACGAATGCTAACCATGCTAATCAAAGGCTGAAACAGCTTGACTAAAAAGAGGAGCTTTGAGGGCAGATTTAAAACTCTTGACAGTTGGAAACACTCTTATTCAATGAGGTAGAGAGTTCCACAGGGTAGGAGCTGCAAATGCAAAAGAACGAGCACCAAAGGTCTTAAGCTGGACCCTGGAAACCTCTAACAGTCCCTCATCAGAGGAGCGGAGAGATCAGGAGCAAAGAAAATCTTGCAAATAACTTGATCCTTGTCCATGTAGGGCTTTATAGGTCAGTAAACCAACTTTGAAGGTGATCCGCCAGTGAACTGGCAGCCAGTGCAGACCACGGAGCACAGGCGTGATGTGACAAGATCTTGGTAAGCCAATCAATAGCTTGGCTGCTGTGTTCTGGACCAGCTGTAGTCAGTGGATATCAACCCCCGGTAGTCCAAGTTAGAGGGCATTGTAGTAGTCAAGATGAGAGGTCATAAAAGCATGCACCAGTACTGGAAGGTTGCTGGGGGGAACCAGGTTCTTAACCCAGGCAATATTCCTCAGATGATAGAATGAGGTTTTCACAACCACAGACACCTGGGCCTTTAAAGTCCGGCCACTGTCAAGAACAACACCTAGGTTCCGCACCTGGCCTGAGGCAAGTAGCTGGGTTGGTAGCTCGTGACATGGGCATCAGTGATTGGGCACCTGCAATAATGGCAACGCAATCCCTGGCACATGTCATCAGGGCTACAGTAGGGTAAGGTGGCCAGATGGGGGAGGGGCGGCGAATGTAGCGACGGGATATCACTATACATATGCGAGAGGGGGGGAGCAAACACACACAGTGAGGGGTGGGAAGGGATGTGAGGGGTGGTGCCACAGTCAGTTGCTGAGCTGACCCCATGGTGTGGTGCGTGGGTTAGCGGCATTGGTGGGCAGGGTACTGGGTTCAGGTCTGGGTGCTGATGTGTTTTTGTTGCACCCGGCCCGAACCTTTTTTTTTTAAATGTTTTCACCCCCGACATACACCCCTGGAGTTAAGAATCCTTAAGTGGGGGGCAGTCCCTTGCATAAAGCATTAAAAACTAAGTCCCCAGAGCGGTTTTGTTGAGCTTGGTGTCACAGTGCAAAATAAATCTTTGGCACTCTGACTTTGTGATAACAGCGATTGCCTTTAGGCTTTCACCGTTATCACATAGAACCACTGGGTCCCATCAAGGCATAGCTCAGATGGTTGACCAGTCACTAAACCTTACCCCCAGCAGCCCGGGTCCACTACTAATACTTCAGTTTTATTGAGGTTCAGCTTCAGCCAGCTGGCCCTCAACCAGTCCCGGATTCTAGAAAGGCAGTTATTAAACACCAAGATGGCACCAGTCTTTTCAGGCACAAAGAACATGTAGAGCTGAGTATCATCCACATAACAGTGAGAGATCCAAGTCATCTAAGAACTGTTCCAGACAGTCCACAGAATAACTGCAGGTGTTCCAGCAACACTCCATGGTCCACAGTGTCGAATGCTGCAGAGAGATCAAGGAGGACCAGAATGGAATGGCTTCCCCAATCTCTTGTGGTTAAGAGATCATTAAGTACCCTGACAAGCGTCATCTCAGAACTATGCCTCTTCCTGAATCCAGACTGGAGAGGCTCATAGACATTGTAGGTGGTAAAATGGACCTCCATTTGCTCTGCCACTGCCTTCTCAATAACCTTGCCCACAAAGAGCAGGTTAGGAACTGACCTGTAGTTTGACAGACAATCCGGGTCAAGGGAGGCCTTCATCAGCAGAGGTATCACTACTGCCTCCTTCAGGGGAGTAGAGAAACACCCCAGATCCCAATGAACATTGGACTATATCCACCAGGACTGTCCGATGATCTCAATGCACCCCACTAAGAGGCGCGTTAGGCCTGGGTCAAGACTACAGTAAGTTGGGCGGAGCTCCTGGATGATCCATACAGTGTCTACAGTATCCATCTGGTCAAAGTCAGACCAGATCAAATGAGAGCTTGGGACCTCCCATTGGCATCCACAAAGCCCATTGGAGGAAGTTGAGTGGATCTCAAACCTGAAGATGGCAATCTTATCTGCAAAGATTGGAGCAAACTCATCACACTTATCCTGTGAAAATGCTCTCTGGGGCTGGAGACAGGCTGGATTGCACAGTCTGTCAACAGTCCTGAAAAGCTGAGCTGGTCGATCCTGTGCAGCAGCAGTCTCCCTAGACAGAAACTCTGTCTTTTTATGGGAGATTGCTGATTGATAGTTCTTATAATGATCCACCAATCTAAGTCTGTCAGCCTCCAGGCCAGATTTCCACCAGCAATGCTCCAACCCTCACCCCATTCATCTCAGCTCCTGCAAAGTCCCATCAAACCATGGGGACTTGGGGCAGAAAGTAAGGGGGTGAACACGGACTGGAGCAATGGAATCCAGAACCACCATCATGGCCTTATTATAGGCAAGTACCAGCTCCTCTGGATCCTTGCTAACACTCGCCAAACCTGAAAGGTCCAGCACTGCCATAAGACCATTAGGGGCCAGTCCCCTTAAAGGGTGATACCGAACCATCTCCACAGGGGCAGGCCTATTAGGGGGGAGCCTGGAAACTGAACCCTCTAGTGTGATGGTCAGACCAACTGACTGGTTCCAGCACTAAATCAGAGATCTCCATCCCTAGTTGGAAGAAGACTAGATCCAGAGAGGGACCTAAAATGTGGGTGGCAGAGGAAACAACATGTGTAAGGCTCAACAAGATTGTCAGTTGGAGAAAGTCTTGACCAAACTGGGAGAGTTCATCATCGACTCAAGTATAGAAGTCCCCCAGAATTATCCATCTGGGGAACTCAAACATCAGCTCAACAATGAAGTCCACGATTTCCTGCAAAACTCTTTCTCATCCCCAGGTGGATGATAGATGAGAAGTATTCTGCAACCCCCACAATACACTCAAAGGATTTTGTTCCCTCCACCAGGATCTCTATAAGGCCCAGTTCTGACCGAAAAAAAATGGCTACACCCCCGTCCCAACAATCCTCCCTCTGGCAATGTATCACTGAGTACCCAGCAGAACTGCTGCATCCAAAATTGGTCCAGCATTTTCATCCAGCCAGGTCTTGGTGATGCAGCCCAGATCAACTAAATCCACAGGATCAGCAGTTATAGCTGTCTTGTTTCTAATTGATCTGGTGTTGCATAGCACCACCCGAGTTGGATAGGTAGTCAAGGCTGTTGATATGTATGCATTGGGTTCCTTTTTTTCATCCAATATATGGATTCTGTGTACACAATGGGGAAGGATAACATGGCAGAAGAGAACAGAGACTGGCGGGGAGGAAGGGCATGGCAGTAGTGTGCCACCTCTGTGGATGGAGGGCATGTCATAATGGTGACAACACTAGCAAAGGATGGGTGGCACAGCATAACTGTGCCAAACAGGGGAGGGAGGGCATGGCATTAGTGTGCCAGCACTGTGAACAGAGAGCAAGGCAGCAGTCTGCCAATACCAGGGAGGCATGGCATCACTATGACAGCACTGTTGAGTAAAGGAGGGAAGAGCAGAACTGTGCAACCACTAGGGCTGAAGGGGGTTAGAGAGGGAATGGCATGATGGTGACAGCTGTTGGGATGGAAGGCAGAGCAAAAACTAGGGAGTGAAGAAGAGCATGGCATAAGGGTGCCTGCACTTTGGAGGGAAGGAAGAGCACCAGCATGCCACCAGTGGAAAGGGATTGCCTGGCACTACTGTGCCAGCTCTTGGGAGTGAGGTAACAGCTTGACAGTGCCAGCGCTAGTGAGGCTGAGCTTGGCAGCAGTTTTTCACCACTGGGGAGGGACAGCATGGCACCAGTGTGCTGCCAGTGGGGAGGGATTGCATGTAATTACCATGCCAGCTCTGGGGAGGGAGGTAATGGCATGACAGTGCCAGCACTAGTGAGAAAGGGCTTGACAGCAGTATGCCACCACTGGGGAAGGAGGGCATGGCACCCGTGTGCCACCAGTGGGGAGGAAGGGCATGCAATCACTGTGCCAGCATTGGGGAGGGAGGTAATGTATACCAGTGCAAGCACTAGTGTGGCAGGGCTTGGCAGCAGTATGCTGCCACTGGGGCAGGAAGGCATAGCACCAGTGTGCCACAGTGGGGAAGGAGGGCATGGCATTAATGTGCCAGCTCTGAGGAGGGAGGTAATGGCATCACAGTGCCAGCACTAGTGAGTTTGGGGTTTGGCAGTAGTATTTCACCACTGGGAAGGGAAGGCATGGCACCAGTGTGCTGACAGTGGGGAGGGATTGCATTGTATCACTGTGCCAGCTCTGGGGAGGGAAGGAGGTAATGGCATGACAGTGCCAGCACTAATGAGGTAGGGTTTGGCAGTAGTATGCCACCACTGAAGAGGGAGGGCATGGCACCAGTGTGCCACCAGTGGGGAAAGAGGGAATGCCATCACTGTGCCAGCACTAGGGAGGGAGGTAATGGCATGCCAGCACTAATGAGGTAGGGCTTTGCAACAATATTCCACCAATGGGGAGGGAGGGCATAGCACCAGTGTGTTGCCAGTGGAGAGGGATTGCATGGTATCACTGTGCCAGCCCTGAGGAGGGAGGTAATGGTATGACAGTTCCAGCACTAGTGAGTTAGGGCTTGGCAGCAGTATGCTGCCACTAAGGATGAAGGACATGGTATCAGTGTGCTGCCAGTGGGGAAGGAGGGCATGGCATTACTTTGCCAGCTCTGCAGAGGGAAGGCATGGCATAATTGTGTAAGCACTGGTGAGGGTGGGTGGGCACAGCATGACAGTGCCAGCAGAGGGGAAGAAGGGAGGTCATGGTGTGCTAACAATGTGGAGGGAGAAAGCCGGAGGGAGAAAGGGCATGGCTGAAGTCTGGCATTACTATCACAACAGTGGGTAGGGAAAGGACATGTCGTGCATAACAGCAGAAACTTTTGTGCAAGTGACACAAATTTTATCATAGCGAAGAAGTAGCAAAGTAACACATTACTAATTACCTTTCCAGAAGTAATTGTTTCAGAAATGGTCCAAGTAAATCACATTATTCTTCTTTGGTTCAAAGTGATTAGCATCAGTGTCTGGATGGTGCAATGCCAATGGCCATTACCTTTTCATCTGTAGTTCTGAGGGGACCTGATGAAAGCTAACTGGGTGGCAACACTTTGTCTTGCCAGATGTGTTGGCACACCCAGTAGCCATACAAGTTGGCATTTCACAAACTTTGTAATGAACTGCTGTTAAAGAAAAATACAATTGGAACTGCTGACAAAATACAGTGAAGAAATGAAAATGACTGGCTTTCAAAGTTAAATCCTGTTTGACATGTGAGGGGAACCGTCAGCACGGTAGTAAATCGGGTGGGAGAGATATCAAGCTGATCACTGAGAATGTGCAGTAATATACAGGAGCAGCTGGGAGCAGAACCATGGCACAGACATTTTCATACTTGTGTAACCCCCCTGCAAATGGGGGTTCTCAAAAGACTTCCAGGAGCTTGCTTGAATGCTCCAAGCCTGAATGGTGTTTGGCGTTTAAGCCATTTATCTGTGAGTATTTTTAGAGCCTCTGGTACTGTCTCTTTAAGAGCTGTCTGCTTGCAGACATAATTAGTTTGTAAGGGACTGTGTGTTTCTCTGCTTGAGTACCACCGAGCTGCTGCCAATTCACTCCATTTTGCAGTCACTAGGAGTGCAAAGGAACCTATCTGAAAGATGTAACTGTTTGCCAGAAATCATTTAGAGTAATAATGAAAATACAGTT
Organism: Neoceratodus forsteri; assembly: GCA_016271365.2. Classification (NCBI taxonomy): domain Eukaryota; kingdom Metazoa; phylum Chordata; order Ceratodontiformes; family Ceratodontidae; genus Neoceratodus; species Neoceratodus forsteri. Next base: position 145,170,631 of record CM028133.1, on the reverse strand, counting down.
TGTCTAACCTGCTTTCTTTGCAGTCAGAACTGTGTTTGCCTAGTTCCCATTCTAGTTTTGAACTGCTGAACTGGACCAATCAGTGTGGGTTAAGGTAGCTCTAAAATGGTGCCTTGGATGAATCAGAACTTGGACTCCTAATCTGAGCCAGCCACAAGAGGATGTATGGGCAGTGACTCTGGGAGATGTAGTTTGGACTTCAGCCTTTTGGACCAACAGGGGCAGTCTATTGTGAGTGACAGCCAATCCAGCCAAGAACTGGGAGGAACTCAAAGGAAGTGCCGGTTTTGTCTGCTGGAGTTTCAGTTGAGCTCTGGCAGTGAAGAGGAAGGAGCCCTGTGCTTTTTCAGTGTGCAGTTTTAGTTGGAAACGCGTAAGGCCCCGTTCCAGTCTGCAGCTTGTGTAACTGCTTGTTAGGACTGAATCCATCCTGTGAAGAGAATCAAAGGATATCTGAAGAGTAGAAACCAGGCTCACCCTGTAGAAGACTGGAGAAATTGCTGATGCACTCGGTCTGTCAGGAACTGAATCTGCTGTGTGTTCTCCCAGGTATTGTGCAGTAATTGCGATCGGGATGAGGTGGCAGCCTGCCTGGTATAGTACTTTCTTTTACCATATAAATGTGTGGGGGGCTTGTGTAGCTCAAGTGAATCCTGCTGCCATTAAAGGACTTTTGCCTGTTACTGTTTACCATATAAATGTGTGAGGAGGCTTGTGTGGCTCAAGTGAATCCTGCTGCCATTAAAGGACTTTTGCCTGTTGCAGTTTGTCATATAAATGTGTGAGAAGTCTCGTGGAGCTCAAGAGTAGCCCTGCTGATGTTGAAGGACCCTATCTTGTTTCGAGGTTGTGAGTACTAATTCAGGGTCGCTCCCTGTTGAATTGCCACATTGAATCCAAATTGAATTACTGTATTGCTGACTGTTTAACTAATTTTTCTTTTCTCTGTGTGAAAGGGCCCTACCAGCTGCCACGGTTTGGACTAGCCACTAGAGCTTGGGTACCCAGGGACAGTAACTGGTAGGGATAGGCCTGTGCACAGAGCCATAGGTAGATGAGTAAAGTGATAAGCTAATTAACCTGATTTTCCCCTGTCCTTGTTATATCCCCCGAAATAAATCAGAGCTGCTTGTTTCAGCAAAGTTATACTGCCTGAGGTATTTGTCTATGTTAAAGTATTGTACTGTGATTGTTGCACTGTATCTTCTTATTTTACAGTGGGGGTCCCAGTGCCTGAACCAGTCCTGGGGGTAAGTGTATACTGTGAAGGTAATTCTGATATACTGTGTGGGCTATTAGTGGGAAGAAAGGGGGGTTGCAGTGTCCCAGAGGGCTGTGACCAAGTTAGTTTAACTATTGCAAACCTTGACCTCTGGGTGGAGGCACCCGCCATCGGATCCAGGCCCCTCAACCTGTTAGTGGCAAATCAGGCAGGGGTAGTAGCCCCTGGGATAGCACCATCTAGGGGTTACACTTGTAGCAGACAAAACACCATGAATTATGATATTACAATGGATGCATTTAGCATCAAATCCTCTGAACAATGTTACGTGATATGTGAAGTGACCTGCACATCTTTAACATTATTAAATGTAAAAATGACATTTCGCCCCAACCATCACATGACCATCCGCCAGCTGGTAATCTGTGCATCTCCATGGTCAGAGATATGATAAGGGTACACATGCTTATGTGACATGAAAGGAGGGACAGTCCATGCAACACCAGAACAGGATCTTACTAAGTTCCTTGGGAGCATTGTGTTGCTGCTTAGGGGGATCACACTACAAGAACCGCAAGCACAGAGATGGGGCCATGGATTATAACCAGCTTACACAGCTGCAAAGGACTAAAAGGCCACTGCCATGCAATTTGGCCATACCGAGGCACTGAGACAGAAAACAGGAACCTTTCCAGTGACAACTAGGTGGTGCTGTCACCCGCGCACCTATGGAGCACTTCCACGTTTTGTGAAACTGGCACCTTTGACGTGCTTAGGTCACAAAGTGACAAGTATTCACATAACAAAAAGCAACACACTATTCATTACTAAAGTAAAACAACTCTTGCTTGTGAGTTCTTCGAGCGCACCTGGCACTTAGTAGTAACACTGTGGTGGTCATTATTTTTCTTGGGAAACGGCAGCAGGACTGTTGCTGTCATTGGTGGCAAGTTCATTGGTATGGCATGTCACTTGGAGAGGAGCTCAGTAAATTTTGCATGTGGTTGCTGTGTGAGTTGACAGGTGGCACCTCATATTTGGTGTGGGCATTCCAGAGCCAAACTGGTGTTTATTCAATGTTTTCAGTGTCTGAGAAATCAGATGACACATTTTGTTTGGCAACGAAAATTCAGAGACAGATGAGAGCAAATTGCACATTGGCGCTGGCTGCACAGTCAGGGACAGTGCAGGACATGCACTATTTTTTTTATGAAAGCTGAATAGATTCATAGGTTCATAGATATAGTACAAGTAAAATGGGCAGAATTGTCCTTACATGCTCGAGACACTTATAAGGGCTCTGTGCTGGGACCAGTGTTATTTGGGCTCTTCATATCAGATATTGTGCACGGGGTGGTGAGCAAGGTAAGCCTGTTCGCAGACGACACCAAAATGGGAGCAGTGGTGGATGGAGGGGAGGGATGGAAGCAGCTGCAGGGGGACCTAAGCAAACTAGAGGAGTGGTCAGAGAGGTGGCAGCTGGGGTTCAATGCAAAGAAGTGTAAGGTTATGCACTTCAGGGCGAAGAACCCAAGGAGTGAATACTGGCTGGGGGGGGTGTTAAGCTGGGGATCACTGAGGAGGAGAAGGACTTAGGGGTTAAGATAACAGGGACCATGAACAACACTGCCCAGTGCAGGAGAGTGACTGCAGAAGTGAACAAAATGCTGGGGTGCATAGTGAGGGGGTTTTCGTCCAGGCTAAGAGTGATGATCTTGGCCCTCTACAGGTTGCTGGTAAGGCTGCACTTGGAGGATTGTGTGCAGTTTTGGAGGCCATACCTAATGCGTGATATCAGGCTACTGGAGGGGGTGCAGAGAGAGGGCAATGAAAATGATATGTGGAATGGAGGGGAGAGACTATGAGAGCAGGCTGGAAGACCTGCATATGTACACCCTGGAGGACAAAAAGGACAGGGGGGACATGATAGACATTCAGTATCTAAGGGGGAATCAATAAGGATGGGGCAGACAGGGTATTTAAGCTAAGGAGAGGGAGGGACACTAGGGGGCATGGGAAAAGAATAGGGGGGGAGATTTAGGAGGGAAATGAGTAGACACTATTTCATGGAGAGGGTGGTAGCAAAATGGAACACACTACCAGAATGGGTGGTATCATGTAAATCTGTGAACAGCTTTAAAAGGGCATGGGACAGGGAACAGGGAGAGTTAGAGTGGGGGAAGTAGGGGCAGCAGTGGGATGACAAAGGGATGGGGGTGGGGCAGCTGCAAACTAGGGGTGCTAGCTGCACACTCGAGCAGATTTAGATAGACCGGGTGGTCTGTTTCAGCTGGCATATTCGTACGTTCATATGTATATCCTACAATTCTGTTCTCCGCACAATATCTGTCTAACTTCATTTTAAACTGCCTGCTGACTGACAACAAAGTCAAACATGGATCTGCTCATTACACGTTTGACAACATCTGTAATGTTCCACTTATAGCAACATAAAGTCACACTGCCACAATAACTCCACAGTACAGATATTATATAGACAATGATATTATCACATCTAGTTAACAGTAAATGGTCACTTCAGCATTGCCGAAGTAAATGCCAGCAGATCAAAATTCCTTGAGCTTGCTTGTGACAGTTTGGTTAATTTGCTGACACAAGAAGTGGTACTCCATCTAGTGCCACACTATGCTAGTAGTAACCCATGTTAGGCTATGGGAGACATAAAAATATAGTGATTACATTGGGTTACCTAAATTACTTTATTAACTAACATACAGAGCCTCGATGCAGTAGTAAATGGCCTGGAAGAACAACCTCATGAATACCGTGAGTGCACATGGCTAGAGAAGAGCAGGTGCAAACCAACAACATGGGTGGCTACACAAACTGCATGATCAGGAAGACAGCATATGAACACACTCAGCAGAATCTTCCAGTGCAGCAGCGCTTGCAAGATGGCGCTTCCCAGCCCAGACCATGGCACCACAGCGCGGATCATAAACTATAAAAATTAAGGACACAAGGTTAGTTGAAACAGTTATTTTAAACAATAGGTTATTCTAATAAGGGCTTTCTGCAGCTGTGGTGTTTGGCTGGAGTGTTTTGCACAGTTTTCCTTTAAAAATGCAGACACATTCTAATTCTGAAAATTGCAACTGACGTGGAAAGTCGGACGGATGAGGATGAAGGACCTTTCATTTATTTCAACATTTGCATTGCTACGTAATCTGTTTTTTTCTCATATTGATTGCCATTTATTGTGCTTTTTAGAGTTGTTTTTCTTTGAAGATCTTCAGCTTTGAGTGGCTTCATACACACTCTAGAGACTTAATAATGATACAGAGGCAATTGCAATTACAGGTTTATGTACCAAGCTACTTATGCTTTGCTTAAATTTATTTTCTGGCAACAGTCAATTTAAATAAAGTTACAATAATGCATCTTTTCATATGTCGATAGGGCAATATGCCTTGTGACATTTTGTTGCACTGTTAGCTTTTGCTATTCTCCTGCAGAAAACTTACATTATATGAGTGGCCCATAGTTAAGTACAGGCAATACGTCTGACTGAGCAAATTTATTTTTAATATCTGAGATCACCCGTCTTGCCATACTTTTGACCACTCCTCAGGTTTACCAAATCCCTACACATTTTCTTCACCCCCTCCTGAGTGTCCACCCTATTACAGATTTTGGTGTCATCTATAAAAAAGCATGCCTTCCCTTCCAGTTCTGCAATGTCACTTCTGAAGACACTGAAGAGAACCAGTCCCAGTATGGAGCCCTGTGGCATCCTACTGGTCACCCTTTCATCATTAAAGTGAGTGTTCTCTTGCCAGCCCACCGGCACAGCGGTTGGGCTTCTGCTTGCAATGCCAGCGGTCCAGGTTCAGGAACGAGCCCGGTCACTGGAGGGTCGGCTGGGAGAAGGATTGAGCATCCCAGGGATGCTTTCTCTCTGGGGGGAGTGACTGGTCTGATGCCTGCTGGCTCTAGCAGAGGCTGGGAGTATCACAGGACGCACGGCCCAATACTAACTGGGGGAGGAGCGGACGTCGGCGTATGCCATGACGTCACTACGCTGCCCCCAACAGAAAGCCAGGAAATTTGCTCACTGGCCCTCCAGATGATGGCACTCTGTTCCTAAGGGCCTCCAGAGCCTTTCCGGTGCCTCCTGTTCCCCAGCAGCACCCCCGGGCCCTAGAAAGATGCGTTGGGGTTATCCTCCCCCCTGGTGCCTTCCCCCTCAGAGGAGAGGGACCCGCCCAGTGAAGGGATACACCGGGATATCCCGGGGTTGGCTGCGATCTGGGGACTACAGGGCCGGGCAGGGACAGGAGAGGTCAGGGGGAACTTGTCAGAGCCTGAAGGAGTGGAGGACCAGCGAGCATGGGGGCAGAAAAATAAATAATACAAAAAAAAAGTGAGTGTTCTCAATCACTGCCTCTTTCTACAGTCCATTAAATAGTTGCTAACCCAGTTCATGACTTTGGATCCCACCTCTACACAATTTCAAAGGCTGGGTTCTAAATTCATTAAATTCATTAATCATTCAATGTTTAAAGAGCTATTGTGGTACCTGAAGTTAATATTAACTTTTAAAATTAAAGAGCTACTGATGCCTCAAAGAAAACTTTAAAAAAATATAATAATTAGGTACAATTCTGCCTGCATTCCATTTATATTTTGTACATTTCTCCTCCCCATTATTTATTGCTAAGGACATTTGCATGAATATATCATCTTTATCTCTTAGAGTTCATTTAGAGTCCATCTGCCTCTACAGCTTACTCCCTACTTCAAGTCATAATCCTCTGTTGTGACATCACAATCTGTTGCTATGGGAGTAACTGTGATATCACAAGCAGTGCTCTATGACTTCGGGTAGGGAGAAAGCAGCAGGAATAGCTGAACTCTTCAGGAGCAAAAATTCTGTTTTCATACAAATTACCTCAGTAATAAATAATGGGGAGGAGGAATACAGTACTAATGGGAAATACAAGTTGAACTGTGTCTAAATATTAGGTTTTGTTAAAGATCTCCTGAACCTGTCATCAGCTCTTTAATGAACTATGATTTCTTATATCTGAAGTATTTTCTTTTTTTCCCTTTTGCTAAATTTTCAACCAGACACTACTTGGTGTGATGTACAGGACAGCACACTTTCAGAAAGCCAGTGTAACTTGTTCTTTTCCTTCTCATACATCAGCGGACCTATGGCCTCACTGTCTCTGACATCAAAACTGACCAAGAAGAACCAATCAGCTGCTGATTGATCAGTCACTTGTGATTTCCCAATAAGCAAGGTCACAACATTGATGTGCTCTGAAGAGGAATAGAACTAGATATGTCTGTCGCCAGGTAAAGTAAAGCTCTTCACATCACACAGTATAAAAATATTGGCCGGGATTCACTAAGGTGTGGTTCCCATGTTGGAGAACCGCATAGACTGACTGCGCCACTCCGCACCTGCAGACAAGTATGCACCAGCGGTATTCATAATTGCCGGCTGCCTGTCTTCAGTCCTGCCCCCCAGCGTGCCTGGCAGACATGGGCAGTGCACTGGACCCAGGCAGGCATCCAATCAGATGCCCATCCTGGGTCCCACAGTGGATCGCCTGCAATGTGGCGTGGGTCCATGGAGGTGAATGGCACACACCGGCATCTGCCACACCTGCCCTGGACCCGTATGCAAGTACATCACCTAGAGCCCCAGCCCGGTCCTGAATGTCAGTGACAATCCTCCCCCCCCAGCACACCCAGGTGGCCTGGTGCACAGGGGCTGTTGTATTTATTTATTTAGTTTTTGTTGACCGGGTATAGCGGGGTCCGACGGCCATCTGCCCCAGCTGGTGGCATGGGGGGGGTGCATCCCAGGTATGGCTGGTTTTCTTTCACATACCCTGGCCAGGCACTCTGTGCCACTCTGCACCTAAATGAATGGCATGGAGTGCGGGCATGACCCTGGTATGCCCCCGACCACCCGTGGCACATGGCTGCAGGATTGGGCAGAGCATCATGTGTGTATGGGATTGCGCTCCTGTAGTGAATGCTGCCAGGGGGTCTGCAGAACCCCACTGTGTGGCATTCCAACATAGAATAGGGCATGTCCGCCCTATGCCCCTTTGTGAATCATGGCCATTAACTGGAGTTGAGTGATATAGTGGGAAAATATTGACACAAAGGACTGAACCACTGCCTGACAATCACTGTATTACTTGAAGCCAAAGGCCAATCAGTATCCATTTTATTATACCGTGGCCAAGCTGGCTGTCCCATTCCCCAGTTCTCTCATACTATGACACCCCTCTTTCCACTTTTCTATTTTCTTTTGTGCAACTGCAAGGGCTTATCACATTTCAGTGCACATTGCATAACAGAGTTTACTGGGTCCTGAATGATGAGTTTGTTTTTGCTGATGGACACACACACACACACACACACACACAACACATACACACACACACACACAAACACATACACACACACACACACACACACACATATACACTACCATTCAGATGAAAATAATTCCCTTTCCACATTTAACAACTGCCCCCCATGGGTTGTTTGGAGACCCCCTGATGGGCGCTCACTTAGATACCGACAGGTGCAGCAGATAGCAAAGGTCCAAGATATAGTCAGAGACCAAGAGAGAGTGACAGGAGTGAGAGGCACAAGTGACATTTGTGCAGTGACTGGCAGTGGAGGTGAGCACAGGATAAACAACAACCACTGTCTTGAGGTTGGGGGGTTGGAGAGGGGAGGGCATCACTGTGGTTGGGAGGAGTGGTGGGCTGCTGGACTGCTGAACTGCTGGTAGGTGCAGCACAGCAAGGAAAGCTAGATTAGTGAGACAGGCAGAGAGACACTACACTAGTAAGAGAAACAGAGATTGAGAGAGAGAGAGAGAGAGAGAGAGGGGAAAGCATGTTTCGGATGGCTCACAGCAGCAGAAGTGAGCAATGGGTATAAACCATCCTCTATCTTGACTTTGGGGACTGGAGCAAGGAGATCATCACCACTGTCAGGATGGGGTGGAGGGTGGGATGCTAGACTACGGAGGATACAAAATCCAGTTTAAAAATGAAAATGGGTAGCTAGTGCTCGGTAGTGGAGAGCAGTGCCATATATATTTGTTTGTTTTTTTAAACTGGTGACATGCATGTACAATTTAGCAGACAACAGTTTTGGGACTATTGTCCCTTGTTAGGACTATTTCCGGTTGCCAAGGTAAGACAGGCCAATAGTCACCAGCTTTTTCTGGCCATGTGACCAGCTTTTGGCCAATCACAGGCCTGTATTGTAGTTCAAGGTTGAATAATACCTAATACTATCAGGTAGAAAACCTTCTAATGAGCATAAAAAAAAAAGAAAAATATTTTAGAAATAAAAAGTAACAACTAACTACTTTTAAAATGTAATATCGTTTTCCACCTGACTTCTATTTTTGGTGCTACAGTATGAGCTCTTCATGGTGTGATTGACCCTGGCCTGTACTTTATTTTAAGCAATAACAGCCAAGAAGCCAGGTATTTCCGAGGGATTAGTGATCAGTTGGGGGGTGGAGTGCTCCGAGGTGCAGCCAAGGGACACCTGCCTCCAGCTGGTTCTTAGTCCAAGGAAATGACTGGTTTTGAGGTTGTTCTAATTATTATAAGTCTAATCACAATAACAACATTTGAATTTACCATTTAATTAACTTGTTCTTTTTTTAGAGGTGTGGCACAAGTACTCTGACATTGTGTGCTGCACAGTGAGCGTTGGCAACTGGATTGGTCATTTCTAAGATGTAAACAACCGATCCAGTAGCAAATCAGGAGCCTCACAAGGCAAACAAGCATTTATTTAGTCATAATTGATCGTGAATTTGTGCCAGACAGCATGGTGTTGGTCTTCTTCTCATTCAGTAGTAACTTATGAGACACCAGCCAAGTCTGCAGGTTCTCAGAATCCAATTCACGTATGTCCTTTAAAGCAGCTTTGCACGTTACAGTGAAAATTTTGACCTATATTTTTTTTATTCCATTTTAAATTACCCCTTGCCTCCTGTCTTACCTGATCCCTTTTCTGCCAATTTTGAGTCTTCTTTAATACTTTTTTATACATTTGAAACAATAAAAGGTGTGCCCCACTGAATATGAGTTACACCAGGTTTTCATCAACATTCTCAGCTGTTTCTGAACACCTAGTCTTCCATAAGGTAAGGGAGCTGCAACTGCTTCATGTTACTGCAGTTTAGTCACAAAAAAGATATGCTCCTCAGTGGGTGTTCAAAAACAATAGAAGATGCAGATGAAACCCTGGACTGAGTCATATTAAAAGGAGTGCTCCTTTTATTATATAATGTAAAGTAAAAGTGCTAAAATAACTCAAAGTGGGGAAATAAGGGTATCATACAAGACTGGAGATAAGGAGCAATCTAAACATGAGCAAATGAGTATAGGTCAACATTTTCACCACTGACATGCACTGCTCCTTTAATCTTATGACCTTTTTGGAACTAGTATTACTAGGTTAATTTGCAGGGAATCATGATCCTTGTCCCTAAGAGTTTCTCTGCTTCCACAACTTAATCCTTTAGTTGGTGCATCCCTTGGGGAATCTGCCCTTTCCAAAAAATATATCTATGGGCAGCTGCATGTTGTCACTGTTAGACCACACAGGGCTGAGAAAAAGGAAACCCAGGTTCACATCCTACCAGAGCCACTTACTGTGTGACTGTGTACAAGTCAGCTGACCTCTCCATGCTTCTGTCACACTGCCCCCCCCAACTGTAAAATTGGATACAAGCAGGACACCACTGGAAATGAGATGATGTATTTCATTTGGGGCATTCTGAATAAATGAAATAAAAGTAAACCCAAGGATCAGTTTTTAATGGATTTTGCTAATCTGCATGGACACCACTAGTGCATCTTGTAACCTCCTTCCTTCCTTCCTGTGGGGATTCCCTAGTGTTTGACCTTCCACCCCAATCTGGTCATACTGGTACAGGAGCTAATGCAGTACATCATAGCTGACTGCTGCTCTTCTTTAACAAATATTCTGTCCTGAAACCACACTATAAGACCCTCACTGTTCACACTGACAGCAGTGATAGAAAGCATGCAGCCATTACAGTGTCCAATTAGGTGGTAAGTCGATTTTCAGGTTTTGTTATTGATTTTAGGAGCCCTAAATGGACTGGATCTCCATTATCTCTGTGGCCTTCTCTCACTGGCTGCCCCTTCAAGACCACAGAGATCTTCCTGGGAGAGGCTTCTACTGTAGCAACCTCTTCACTGAAATCAGCAGGTAACCAAGCTTTCTCATTGTCACCCAGCACTGTGGAAAGCCTTCTCAAACCTTACCTGCTGTTCCCTTCCTGACAATTTTTTAACTTTTTGGAATACATTTTTATGTTGCTTGCACGCATGTGCAAGAAACATAGTGCCATCATCGGAGATTTCGGAGGTGTGTCACCTCCTCCTCCAATTCAGTCAGTGTGTTGGCAGGAGCGGCCCCGTAAGCCAATGCATTTTGGAGCTGTCTGTGACACGCTCCAAAATGCAGTGGCATACAGTTGAAAGGGGGAGCTACGCTTCAGTGAGCACCGATAAGATATCGGCTGCTCATGCGCCCAGCTCCCCACACACACACACACACACACACACATATGCGTGTGCATGGTGTGCCGCGCCCCCACTGCGCACTATATAGCCGTGAGGTGCCCAATCCCGTCGGCTGTGCTCGCCCCGCCCCCAAAGGCTTGCAGAATGCCACGCTGGGTGCCCACCCCAGCATGGCAGTAATCATATAGCCGACGAGGGTGCTCAATCCCCAGTCGGCTGCACTGTCCCCCCCACTAGTGAGTGCCACGCTGGGAGCCCACCAGCGTGGCAATGTATTCCTTAGCCGCTGGGGTGCTTAATCCCTGTCGGCTGAACGGCCCCCATGTCCTTGTGCCACGTTGGGAGCCCACCCCAGCGTGGCAAACGCCCCACGAAGTCTTTTTAAAAAACCTATAAACAAAATGGTCCCCGGCGCTGCCTCCCAACCCCCGTCCCACTACTCGCACCCACCCACTGCGCACCCAGCCTCCCCACACACACACCCCACCCCATACTTACCTCCGGACTCGCGCGCGACGATCTTCGGTGGACCGGAAACACGCCTGCACTCTTCAAAGGCGACTGTAACTGAGGAAATGCCGTAAGCTGTATAGTGGGCTAGATAGGGGTTTCAACTTGTTGCATATCTCAGGCATTTTGTGGAATTTAATTATTTTAACAGGTTTGGGACTTTCTCATGAATGTCACTGTCATGGTGATATTCGGTCCGGCGGGTGATTTCGCGACAGTGACCGTGCAGTGGCTGAAATCACCCTTGGGCCTGAATACCACCATGACAGTGACATAATTCATGAGAAGGGTCCTAAAACCCCATGTTGAAAATTTGGTGCCAAAATTCCAAAAATGACTGTTTTATGAGGCGTTGCGCTATGCAGTTCCTACGCAGGCTCGTAAGTTCGCGAATTTCAATATTTTCACTCCAGATTTTCCAACATTGCCATTTTACCACACCTTCTTATGAGCAGTACAGCTGTCATTTTCAATCTCACCCAAAATGTGTTTCCGCTCATGTAAGCGCAATGGCGCAGTCGGTGTGCAAAATCAATGTACGGGATAAATTAAGAAAATCACAGTTATACTGTTCATGAGCAAGGTCTTAAAATGACTTTGTTGAAAATTTGGTGAAAAAATTCCAAAAATGACTGTTTTACGGCGTGTGTTGTATGATTCCCTTTTGCTAAATGAGTTAGCCAATTTTCAATATTTTCACTCCAGATTTTCAACATTGCCTTTTACTACACCTTCTTATGAGTAGTACAGCTGTCATTTTCACATCTCACCTAAAATGTGTTTCACCATGTAGCTTACAATGCGTGGTCGGTGTGCAAATCAATGTACTGAGACAAATTAAGAAAATCACAGTGACACTGTTCATGAGCAGAGGTCTTAAAATGGCTATGTTGAAAATTTGGTGAAAAATTGCCTTCAGATGTTCTGCAATATTACTAATGAAGACATTGAACAGAACTGGCCCCAGGACCGATCCCGCAGCACCCACTGGTCGCCCCTCTCCCTAGACTGCATACCATTTACCACCACTCTCTGCCTCCTGTCTGTTAGCCAGTTTCTAACCCAGTTTACCACCCTTTCCCCATGTCCAGCCTACCCAGCTAGTTTATCAGCATTCTATATGGATGGTGTCAAAGGCTTTGCTGAAATCAAGGTAAGCGTTGTCCACTGCCCCACCTGATTCACTTCCTTTGTCACCCAGTCAAATAAATCAACCAGATTTATCTGACATGATGTCCCCACTGTGAATTCATGTTGTCTATGGACCTGGGTTCCGATGGCATCTAGATGCCCCACTATCCTTTCTTTAAGCAATGTCTCCATGATCTTCCCCACTACTGAGGTGAGGCTGAATGGCCTATTGTTCCCTGCCTCCTCCCTGCTGCCGGACTTGTGTAGAGGGACCACATGTGCCTCCTCCAATTCACTCATGTTGAATGACTCAGTGAACATGGCTGCCAGAGGTACTGCTATCTCCCTTCGCAGTTCTGTTAATATCCTTGGGCGTATGCCATCTGGTTCCATAGCTTTGTCTACCTTCAATTTAGTGAGCTCCTGCAGGACTCTTTTGCCTTTGAATGGACTATTGTCCACCTCTTCACCCCCTTGGCAACTGCTGTACTGCTGTGGCCCTTGCCTCTCCCACTCTTCTGTGAATACTGAACGGAAAGACACAGTGGATGTCTTGGGAGGAAGGCATGAAACTGTCACTTCCAAATACCTAAACAGCACATACAAGCAAGCAACATTCGGCATTGACAAATGCTTGTTATACCTATCACTGCCTTCTCATTGCTTAGATAGCCATTTTCAAAAGCATATGGTTTGGTGCCACCTGGTGGCCCAGAGGAAGTACATTATGCTTCCATGTGGGGGACCTGAGCACGGGAGCAAGCTCAGGCTTCCGCACCCTGGAGGACAGGCTGGGAAATGCATTAGCATGCATTATAAAATGAGAAAAGGCAAAATCATATAAACATGCAAAATGACAGCAGACAAAGTCCCTCGGTCCAGCTATTCTGCCCATAAATCCTAACTTACCCTGAGACCTAGTGTTTGTATGGGGTTTTTGCTCACTCTGTCCCCACTCCCATATTTCCTGCCTTACTGCTATCCAACTAGTCCATTAATAAGCCCTAAACTCTATCCCAACTCTGTTTGAAGTGGTTGATGGTTTTGGTACCCACTACCTCAGCCGTCAGGCTGTTCCATGACTCAACCGCTCTTTCTCTGTAAATTAGAGCTTTCTTATGTCTCTCCCGACTCTGACTCCCACCAACTTGTGTTCATGTCCTCATGTTCTAGATTTGCTATTCCTGTCTAATCGTTCCTCCCAATTTGCCACCTTCATTCCTTTCAGGAACTTGAAGGTCTCCATCGTATTGCCACATCCTGACTCCTGATTGACTGAGACAGACTGGCACAAAGGCTTTTAACTGAGCTTAATCCCACGGTAAGAAAAAGTACCAGTGCCAGCCTGCCCCATGACAAAAAATGATCACCATGCCAGAACATTCAGACAGAGAAACAAGCTATTTTGTTTTGTTTTTTATTTTTGTGGATGCCTACCCACCCTTATGCTCAACTGTTCACCTTGCTCACTCAGCTCTCTGCTTCTTTCTTCACTCTGGAAGGTAAAACCTCTATCAATTCTTTTTTTTTTTTTTGTAGCAATGATTGCTTCTCCTGTGTTACGTTGTCCTCCATCATCTGCCAGACCAACTGATACACTAAAAGGACACCTCTGAAAGCGTTAACTCTCTCCTCTTCCTCACAGCAGGCAGCCAGGACCAGGAAACACAGTGTTCACTCCTGGTCCTCAGAGCAGGCAGACAGGATTGAGAAACACTAACAGAAAATGGCCAGAAGTCACAATAAGGGACAAAGTCATAAAAGTAAAATAAAAATACAACAGTGCTTGCCTTATGCTCAGTCACATTCAAGGTGAGGGAGGTGACAAAGCAAGATCAAATGTACAATTTCATTGTTTAGAACCAGTTGTTTTTTAAGAATGTGCAGTTTGTAACATTTCTGAGCAAAATTTGTGCAAATTGCAAATTTTGTCATAAAAATGATACAATTTTTTAAACTGTGCATTATTAAGAACATGATGTGCACTCTTAAAAGGACAAACATATCCACAAAATGCACCAAATTGTGTAGATATTGCACACGTTCCATGTAAATTGCACAAAACAGAATTTTCTGATTTTGCCCAGCATTACTTTCAGCCAGTGGGAGATAATGAGTAAAACTGGGGTATAAATATCTCATATTTGTGTCAGCCTGGCTCACTTGGTAGCACATCTGCCTCTGGGCCAGCAGGTCATAGTGCATTGTCCCACAGAGGGAGTGGGCTCATATCATAATGATGGCACCCGAGTGCAGTGCTAGATGAATGCTATATTGTTGGGTATGCCGTCCTTCCAATTAGATGTTAAAGCAAGGTCCTTTCTGCTCATCTCTGGTGCTTCCCTGGCATGTGTCCAGTTTGAAGTAAAAGAACCTAAGGCACTTTTTGGAAGAGTAGAAGATTTTCCACAGTGTTTCTGCCAACATTTGCCGTCCAATAAAATTGGATCATTAGATTGTCTAAGTCTGTGTGTGGGTGGAAACATTTCCCTTCCCATAATATCGGTTCATGAGGTTGTCTAAGGCTGTGTGTGGGTGCTGGTGTGTGAAATGGCTGCCACTACATGTTTACTGTCTCTTTACCACCAGTTTCTCATTGCTAGTAAAGCACTTTCGCTTACAATGTATACGAAAAGAGCTATATAAATGCTAATTCTTTGTCTTCTTGTAATCAGCCTCTCTTCACAAAGCTTGAGGTCAGTTACTAGAAGGCTCTTGAAGCGTTACCTTTGACCCTTAGAGTTGTCCTCTAGAGGGGCCCCCAACTTGCTTGGAGACAGAATGATATGTCTGTGTTCAGGATGTTCTGGCTCATCTAGAAGCAGGAAAACTCTGTCAAGAATATTCATCATCCTGTCCACTCCCAAAACTCTAACAAGAGGACCCTAGTGAGCAACGGTAGCTCAATTTTGTCCATTAGTAGAGAAGGGATGCAAGCCTCCTGCTGTGACCAAGGCAGAGGCCTGTGGGCCCAGGGATGCTAGTAGGGTCCCTGGGTCTTGGTGGCACTAGTCCCTGTCAATGTCTCCGGAATTTCACCAGTAAGTGTCAGGAGGATGGGTCTCTTAGGAGGGCCTCCAGGACCCTGGTGTGAACATGAACCAGAATAGCACAGCAAGGAGAGTGGAGTGCACCTTCTCAAGGGTAGTCGATGGGATGCTTGTGAATCCACTCCTGCTAGACACAACCTACAAGAGCTCAAGTACTGAATGGAGCAACAATTCATGATGGGCTTATGTAAATGTCCTGTAGAGAATTAGGATTTCCCCGAGTATTGTAGTGTAGTTCCCCTTGGAAAGTAGACAAATAAATGGGCCATCAGGAGGAGGAGACCTGGCAAGAGTTGGGGTTGGTAAGTCCCTATTTGATGGACCAGGATAGGGAGCCCTTTCCTTTGGGCCATTAGGGCTATCAGAGGGAGGCAGGTACAGCCAGACTAACTATTAACTGTAGTAACACTGTCATTAATGCTGATATACAGTTTACCTTAATAGTGTCAATCAAGGACAAAATAAGACAGATGCAGTCTTGAAATTACCCCAGGGATTGTGCCCGCCCTGCCTGGAAGCATGCCATGCACAAATGGTATTGGGAGTGCCAGGGCTCTGGAAACCCCATAGGAAGGTTAAGGAATGTTGTACAACATTTAAATGTATTTGGACTAGATTCATAAACAATTGTAAATATGTATGCCCCTTACAAACAGGGGTAGGCCTGTAGGCCTGGCAAAGTAAACCATGGGATGCAGAGGATACACATCAGAGCCCAGTTGGATTAAAGAGTACAACGTAATACAGCTAGTACTGTGATATAGGAGTGCAGTGAATTGAGTAATTGAGAGGGAAATGCTCTTTAACTGTGTTCCACCTTGCAGTAAGTAAATGCACCCAGCTTGATCCCAGCTCCATGTTTTGTCTCC
Source organism: Neoceratodus forsteri (assembly GCA_016271365.2). NCBI lineage: Eukaryota > Metazoa > Chordata > Ceratodontiformes > Ceratodontidae > Neoceratodus > Neoceratodus forsteri. The sequence goes on along the minus strand of CM028133.1, from coordinate 145,154,274 downwards.
GTTTGTGTGTATTCTCTTGTTTATTGGTGCATCTGTGTTGTGGTTAATGGTGCCCCTATTCCAGCATCTCAGGCCCCTAGTGGTAGCTGTGTTTTGTGGGGTACAGGTTCTATGATATAAGGCCTAGGTGCCCCCTGGATGAGAATAACCATGTACCCTTAGACACAGGGACTTGCCCAGGGGCCATTACAGCACTAACCTCATCATCATCATCATCATTGTCATCGTCATCTTCCTCTTCCTCCTTCTGATTCTTCTTCATCTTTTTTTCAGCCCCGGAGTCCTCACCCACCTAAGGAAAGATAAAGGTACGCTGGAGACAGTGCAGTGTAGGGTAACCAAAATGATTCAGGGCCAGTAGGACACATCTTATGAGGGTTGGCTTAAGGCACTGAACATGTACTCACCGGAGGCCAGATGGGAGAGGAGAGTGTGAGGAGGAGGATCATGTAAAACTATCTATCCTAAATAGATATTTCTGCTCAGTATTTACTGAGGAGAAGGTAGGGCAGGGCCCACAGCTCAGCACCATGGACACTGGGGGGAGGAAGGTGTGCACTAGTCCCTTTACAAAAGAAAGGGTCAATACAAGCAGCTCAATAAGCTCAGGGTGGGAAAGACAATGGGACCTGATGGCATATATCCCAGGGTACTAAGGGAGCTAAGGGTGAAACTAACAGAGCCATTATCAGAACTGTTTAGTGAGTCTCTGAGCACAGGAAAGGTCCCAGAAGACTGGAGAAGGGCTCATGTGATCACGCTCCACAAGAGTGGTAGCAGGGAGGAGGCAGGGAACTACAGACCAGTCAGCCTTACCTCAGTAGTGGGCAAGATTATGGAGGCACTCCTTAAGGAAAGGATAGTGCAACACCTAGAATCCATAACAGCACAGGATCCAAGACAGCATGGGTTTACAACAGGAAGGTCCTGTCAAACTAATCTCATAGATTTCTTTGACTGGGTAACCAGAGTGTGGACCAAGGGGGAGCAGTTGATGTCACCTACCTTGACTTCAGCAAAGCTTTTGATACTGTTCCACATAGAAGATTGATTAATAGGCTGGGTAGGCTTGGGGTGGGTCAGAAGTTGGTCAACTGGGTGGCAAACTGGTTGATGGGCAGAAAAAGAGAGTGATGATAAACAGTATACAGTCAGAAGAGATGCATGTCATAAGTGGGGTACCTCAGGGATCAGTCCTGGGGCCAGTCCTCTTCAATATCTTCATCAGTGACATTGCAGATGGACTGGAGGGTAAGATTTGTCTGTTTGCAGATGACACCAAGATCTGCAACAGAGTAGATGATCCAGATGATATGGGCAGAATGAGAAGAGATATGGATAAACTGGCAAGATGGTCAGAAGAGTGGCAACTGGGGTTTAATGCAAAGAAATGCAAGATCATGCACATAGGGAAGAGAAACCCTGAAGCCACCTATAGGTTGGGAGGGGAGTTGCTGACAGTCACAAGGAAAGAAAGAGACTTGGGCATCATCATCACAGATGACCTGAAATCATCCAAGCAAACCACTAAAGCAGTAGGTAAGGCTAGGGGGATGTTGGGGTGTATTAGTAGGGATATCACAAGTCATAAGAGGGAGGTAATAATCCCTTCTTACAAGACACTGGTTAGGCCCCATCTGGAGTACTGCATGCAGTACTAGAGGCCACACCTTCACAAGGACATTAACCAAACTGAGGCAGTCCAGAGAAGGGCAACCAAAATGGTGCAGGGACTGCATCAGAAAACATATGAGGACAGATTAATGGAACTCAATATGTATACCCTGGAGCAAAGGAGGGAGAGAGGTGATATGATTGAAACATTCAAACACCTTAAATGCATTAACAAGGTGAAACTGTCTAACATGTTTTAATATAAGAAAAATAGCAGAACAAGAGGACACAGCATGAGATTAAAGGGAGGCCGATTAAGGGGTAATGTGAGGAAGTTGTTTCTCACAGAAAGGGTGGGGATGCATGGAATGGCCTAACTCAGGAAGTGGTGGATATGAAGACAGTGCAGAGCTTCAGACAGGCATGGGATAGTCATGAGGGAGCAATAAATGAAAGAAAAAGCCACTGTGGTTCTCAAAAGAGGGTGCGGGGAAGGTCAGGGAGAAAATGGCAGCATTCAGGAAGTATAAGGAAACACAGAAGGAGCAGGACAGAGAGATGTACCAGTTAAGGCAGAAGGAAGCAGGGAGAGAAGTCAGAAAAGGCCCAAACTGAGGAAAAATATAGCCAACTTGGTTAAGAAGGGGGATAAAATCTTTTATAGGTACATTAGGGAGCGTAGAAAGACAAAGGGAGGAATAGTGAAGCTGAATAGAATGGACGGTGGGTGGGCAGAGAGGGACAGTGAAAAAGCAGGGATACTGAATGAATACTTCTGCTCAGTATTCACAAAAGGGGAGGAGTGGAGGTGCCTAATCCAGTTAACAGAAGCACTCTGGATATGGGGGTTGATCCCAGTCCTTTCACAGGAGAAAGGGTTCTGAAAGAACTCCTAAAACTGAAGAGGGACAAAGCAATGGGGCCTGACAGAATTCACCCCAGAATTCTAAAAGAATTAAGGGGAGAACTAGTGAAACCACTGATTGCCCTTTTTAACAAATCATGGGAGGATGGTGTGGTACCTGAGGACTGGAGGAAGGTGGATGTGATTCCCCCTCACAAAAGTGGGAGCAAGACAGAGGCAGGAAATTACAGACCTGTCAGTTTAACCTCTGTGGTAGGGGAAAGTGATGTAATCACTTCTGAAGGAAAGAATTGTTGAGTACCTAGAGGCCAGTGGGGCACAGAACCCAAGGCAGCATGGGTTCACAATGGGAAACTCATGTCAGACAAATCTAATTGATTTCTTTGACTGGGTGACCAAAGTAGTAGACCAGGGAGGGGCTGTGGACATGGCCTACATAGACTTTAGCAAGGCATTTGATAAGTCCCACACAAAAGATTAATAGTCAAATTAACCAGCCTGGGAGTAGGTCCCAGGGTGATAGCCTGGGTAAACCATTGGCTGGACAACAGGACACAGAAGGTAATTGTAAATGGAGTCCACTCTGAAGAAAGAGGGGTTACTAGTGGGGTACCGCAGGGTTCAGTACTGGGTCCAGTCCTTTTTAATATGTTTATAAGTGACATTGCAGAGGGACTGGAAGGAAAAAGTATGCCTCTTTGCAGATGACACAAAGATCTGCAACAGGGTTGATACACAAGGAGGCGTGGAAAGGATGATAAAGGATTTGGCAAGATTGGAGGAATGGTCGGAAGTATGGCAGCTTGGATTCAATGTAAAGAAGTGTAAAATAATGCACCTGGGAAACAAAAACCCAGGGGAAGATTACACAATGAGGAGGGTAGTAACAACAACAAAAATAAAAAGAGACTTGGGGGTAATCATATCAGATGACCTTAAGGTTAGCAAGCAATGTGAGAAGGCAGTAGGGAGGGCTGGGGGGATACTGGGATGTATAGGGAGAGACATCACCAGCAGAAAACAGGAAGTTGTTATCCCTCTGTACAGACAGTTGGTGAGACCCCATCTGGAGTACTGCGTTTAGTTCTGGAGACTCCTTCTTTGCAAAGACATAGACAGGATAGAGGCAGTCCAGAGGAGGGCAACTAAAATGGTGCAGGGTCTGCAAGAGAAGCCATACGAGGAGAGACTAAAGGAGCTTAATATGTATACCCTTGAGGAAAGGAGGGAGAGGGGGGACATGATAGAAACTTTTAGTGTACCTCAGTGGAATCAACAAAGTCCAAGAGGGTAGCATCTTTCAGAAAAAGAGATGTGCAAGAACAAGGGGACACAATTTGAAGATAGAGGGGGTGTGGTTCAGGGGCAATATGAGGAAGTATTTTTTCACAGAGAGGGTGGCTGACATATTTATTTATTAGCTTTTGGTAACCAGGTAAGTGCGTTAGGCAAACAATCCTGCCTATTTTCAAGCACAACCCGGGAGAGTACAAGACACAGGAGCCACAAATTACAGTGATACATAAAGACATGCTAACAATAAGGAAAAAGATTGAATTCAAGCTGAAATATAACATTTTCAGGTACAATCAAGTGGAGTACAAGACAAAGGTGCCACAAGTTATAGTGATACATCATGACGTAATGACATTAAAGTGAACAAAAGGTTGCAGGCAAAATATAACCAGTATACATAGTGGCAGGACAACAATTTAGTACTCCAGGATACTCATAATAAAGCTTTAATGATGCAACAACAGAAGGGGATCTGGGCAGCAGACCGGTGGTCAGTGGCTATGTTATGAGCAACGGCAGTGAGCAAGTGTGATGAGGTGAGAGAACGAGTTTTTGAAAACCCGGTGGGAAGAGGCAGTTTTGACCTGAAGGGGGAGAGAGTTCCAGAACAGAGGAGCGAAGTACGAGAAAGCCTGTTCGCCCATTTTTGTGGTGCAAGGTCTACATGTTAGAAGGGGTGAAGATGAGGATCTAAGTGAGCGAATTTGAGATGCGGGGGTAAGCAGGAGAGCCAGGGAGTCCAGTCTAGGGGGTCTAGTTTGGGAGTCTATAAAGCAACCCAGAGAGAAAGCCCGGAGCTCCTTGGGTGGCAGCTAGTTTAACCTGGAGTAAAGGCGGCAGTGATGAGTGAGGCGTGGGGCGGATAAGGCAAATCTGCGGATGTTATTATAAGAAGTGTCCCATCTCCTGAGTATGCTGGAGTTAGCAGAGTATAGAAGAGGAAGACCATATTGGAGCTGCAAGAGAAGCACCCTCCTTGCTACGGATAGTCTAGCAGAAGGGGTGAGGGAGTGTCGCACCCGATAGGCCCCACCAATTTTCGCATTAACAGCACAACAGACTGTGTTGATATGTGTTGCAAAGTCGAGGGAGGGATCAAGAGTGACCCCCAGGTATTTGAAGGAGGACGTGTTGGTGACTGAAGAGCCATCCTGGCACTGAACCAGAAGCTTGGGGCCATGGGGGGAATTTTTTTTGTAGAGCCGAACAGCATGGCTCGCATTTTGTCCAGGTTCAGATGTTGGTGGTTGTTCAGAAGCCATTGCTGAAGGACCTGAAAGTCGTTTGAGAGTGAGAGGTTGATGTTTGCGATCGAGTTGGAGTATGGAACAGCCTTCCTGAGGAGGTTGTGTGATCTAAAACTGTGACAGAATTCAAGAATGCATGGAACAGACATATGGCAATTTTTGTGGGGGGCAGGAAGAAATAGGCTGTTGGTTAACTAGGACCTGCAGCTTATCCTGTAGGTAGAGAAATGGGCAGACTAGGTGGGCCAAGCGGTCCTTATCTGCTGTCAAAGTCTATGCTTCTATGCTTGTATACAGATAAGTACGAATAGATAGGCCAGTGACAGAGCAAATGCCAAAGGCACATTCACAAGGTAGAAAAAGAAATGGACAGACTGGATGGCCTTGCAGTCCTTATCTGCTGTCAACCTCTATGTTTGTATGTTTCTATGAGAAAGTTTTTATTTTCTGGAAAAGGTGGCTGAGCTATGGAACAGTCTGCCACCTGATATGGTGGGCATCAAAACTGTTAATGGTTTCAAGCACAGCTGAGACAGCATGAAGGGTTTAGTAGTTACTCAGGATGTTAGCAGTAAAATGGGGAGCACAGGGGTAAATAGTGTTGGCTGATATCCTGTATAGGCAAAAGATCTCAGGGGCATGGTAACATGTTATGGGCAGACTGGATGGACCTATTGACTTTCCCTGCCGTCGTAGTCTTTGTTTCTATGTTTTCCAGTAGATAATGGAGACGGATGTTTTTACCGTGGTGGAAATATGTGTTTTCCACATCCGTAAACATTCTTGTGGGATTAGCAACAAAGATTAATTCAGATTTAACATCTTAGTGCATATGTATACCACCAACTTCTCCATATGGGACATGGATGTTTTTAAAGGGTTAAATGAGGGCTGTCCCTTGTAATGAGAGGGCAGTTGAATTACTACATGTAGAATACACAGCCCTTTTAGTTTTGGAAATGGGCTTTATGTACAGTACTGTATAAACATTTCTTGCCTTGCCTTAGGGAGAGCGAGAAAGAGCGAAAAACCCCTACTACAAAGCAAGTCTAATTCCTTTACCCATTTTATTGGCAACATAGGTCATTAAATACACTTGCATTAGAGGCTTCTTTAAAGAGCTCCTGATGCATCTGAGAAAACTTTGAAAAACACACTATTTAGACACATTATGGCCTGTATTACATGTAACCCCTTTGTTACCCGGGGTTACTAGAATCCCAGTAAGACCCAGTGGTAGGCAGGGAAGGCAGCTTGTGAAACTCCAGTTAAATGGGTTCCACACTGTCTCACTCTGTCCTCAGTCACAGCTGAGACTTGAGAGATGACATCATAATAGAACTGTCGCAGCTGCATGAGCCACATTTGGAATCTTCAGCTCAGAGTAAGTTTAGAACCTTGGGAATTCAAAGTCAGTCTTCAGTTTGTCCTTAAGCAAACAAGAAGGACAACAGTAGTTGTCTGTTTACCCCCCTCGGGGGTGAGAAAAGTTCTTTGTGGGTTCCAGGGGCAATCCCCTTCTCCCACCCTGGGAAGAAAGCTGCCTGTTTTAATTTAAGTTCAGTCTGTTCATGTATAACAGCAAAGGTTACAGTACTTGCCTGTGGGGCACCTGCAATGAATGGGTGAGTGTTTGGCTCCATTGGAAGGGGCAAACAACTTCTTTTCTTCAGTTGGATTTCAAGTATTGGGGACTGCTATTTGGGAGGACTATGTCAACTAGGACAAACAAATAGAGCATTCATCTGTTTAAAGTGTTAATGGATTTAAAGTTCATTGTAGAGGGGGTGCTTCAGGTCATCCACCGTCAATCTACATTTTAAAGTCTAAAGTTCTTGGGTGCCCCTGTGCAGAGTAGCCAAACCTAGGTCTCTTGTGCCAGGTAACCTCATCCTTCCTCGAACCCGTAGATACCATATGTATATCCATGTAACAAAAATGGACATATGCCTTAGAAAAATGGAGGCACCGCTTTGGATTTGTTTGGGAAGGAAGGTGCTTGGGCAAGTAGGCTAGCGTTTTGGCTATCTGGCAGTCAGTAGCCCAAAAAGTTGAAGCAATTTCCCTAGTGTGTGCTGTGTGCTGTGAATCTTGTGCTGCTGTTTAAAATATGCCAACTGTTTACCAAGGAGCTGTAAAGCCAAAGTGTGTGTCCTTGTCCTGCATCAACATAGTTTACAGCGTTTGTCAGTTTTAAAATAAATTTCTGTGAAGGAAAGTGTAGAAAACTAGGGGTAGCAACAGAGAAATTATGCCCTGGATGTTAGAAATGCTTTCTGTGCAATACTAGAGACTGCAAAGTTAATGGCAGTGTTACATGGTTGAAATGGGCTCCCGCCGTGGAGTCAGTTAAAAAAAAAAAAAAATTGTGCATCTTTTCAGTTTAAATTTGCCTGCTTGACAATCGCCGTGAGGAGAGGAGCCCTCATGAGGAAGAAGAGGCTTATCTGCATGGCGTTGTGTGGTTAGTCAGTTTGCCATTAGTCCCGCTCCTCAGCCAGTTCTTATGTGTCTGCTTCAGCATTCGAGAGGGAGATAGAGAGTAGTGTGTGTACTGGCAGTGGAGAAGTGTTCACGAAGTGTTCAAAGCACTGTAAACAGTAGAAAAGTGACTTTCCAGTTAAAAATCGGGCTCAACCGACTTATCGATCGTGGGATCAGTGAACTGTGTGGTTAATACTATGATCGCGGAGACTGCCCGCCTGTTTGCATTCCGAGGCCTTCAAAATCTGTCTGCAGGCTGTTTTACCCCATCGCAGCAATCTGCTTCAATAACAGTGAGTAAACGATTTAAAACTGCTCCAATCAGTGATTTTCAGCAATGCCATATAAAATGTGTTTGCAGCTGTATAGTTGCTTTGCAAGTAGCGATTGTGTGATGTCCTGCTGGCAAGTGCAAGTCTGTAAAGCCATTAAATGTGTGCATAGCAATGAAAGTAGCTTCATTTTAAAGTTTGCAGCCAGAGAGAGACTGTGGGCTGTAAAATAAGTGCAACACTAGTAAAAGCAGGCAATCCTGTGCTGAAACCTGAAGTTTTAAAAGGGACTGTAATTAAATGAATGTTGCAAGCAAATGAAAAGTCCAAGGAAAATCCTGTAAATGTGTGGACAGCCAGAACAGAGCAAGTTGTGCAGTTTGAAATAAAAGTTATTAGTAGCTGATGTAAATTGGGTGCGCAGTGGCTTGACCCAGAGTCTGAATGTTGATGCACAGGAGTGCTGCCACCGCCATTACAGGGTGGGGTAGTAAAGTAAACACAGCAGCAGAGTAGCCATTTTAAAGCTACAGAGTGTGTTCATTAAAGTGGGACTTTCAGTTACAGCGAACTTTTGTTTGTTTTTCTGCAGTTATGGCCTCAGGACCAGCTCGTTACTCGGATCATGCCTGGGTTGCAGTAACAGCAGCAGTAAATAGATTGAGAGATATCGAAAATTGGTGCTATAGAGGGCAACTTCCTCCTTTTGTGGCAATTCCTAATTATCCAGTGCGTGTATGCCAGATATGCTTGATTGCTGGAAGGGATGTCTTCATGATTCCTCACTGTGCTGGATGTCTACAAAAATATGGCTTGTATAAGGTACCTCAAATTCGTTTGGCTCCCACATGGACACAACTTCAAGAATCTGCAGTTGGCAGCACACAGCATCAGGCGGAGCCTGTGGAGGAAGGTCCCCTTGGGGAGTGTGGCACAAAGTTAGAGAGTGCAGAATTAGAGACTGAATCTGAAATTGAAGCATTGGATGCTGGATCTCAGAAAGCAAGTTCAGATAAAGAATCAATAGTCCCCTGGGTGGGGGGGGGCCTAGCCCAAGTCTCGAAGGTGAAGATGAGATGCAGGAGGCCTTTGAATGGGAGGTGTCGACCTCCGCTCCCAGTGATGAATGGATAGTCTCGGGGGTGAGAACTACTGCTCACTCCTGGGCTCAGATCCTCAGTGAAGAGGAAGATGAGGGGGAACCTATGTGGCCTTGTGAGAAAGGAACAGGTACACAGCCTCAAGATCTTGCCTCGGAGGAATGTGTTCAAGAAGGTGGTGATGCCACTGCCCTGGCTTCACCAGTAGAAGAAGAAGTCAGGGATCCGTTTTTAATTTCATTGAGGTTGTGAAGCTGGCAGAACCAGGACTGGCCACCCCCAAGCCAGGCCAGTGGTCTCAGATTGACCAAAGCAAGTAAAGAGGAGAGACTGGTTCATAGAAAGGCCAATGAAATCTTTGGTATGACCTTTCCTACCTTTCCTTGGAGAGTCTGGGAGGAGATTGAGAACTGCAGGAAATCCTGGATCTGGGATGAAGCAAAGAAACATGTGTATCCTGGGGCTAACCAGCATGTAAAGAATAGACTGTTCCACGAAAAGTATACACAGTGGAAGAGAGGCAGGACACTGTTTATGGACAGAGTGAGAATAGTGGACGGAGAGGGATGCGAAGTCTCCCACTGTGTGAATTATGTGCGGCCAGATGGAGTAATAATTCAAGCCCCTGACCCCCTCTACTATTGGCCTCAGTGCAAGGACCTCCCAGTAATTAAGCCCGTGCCTACAAAATGGAGAGCCGAGCAGTGGTAGTCAATACTGCCACATCTACACTGTGAAGTAACCTTATTGAACTGCCAATATGAATAAACAAGAACTCAGGTGCCCCATATTCTTCAGTCCACAGTGTACTGCCCTATTCAGCAACCATCTACTGGTACCACCAGATGACTTCAGATCCAGAGAGGACACCAGCCCAGCTGTTTTCCTGTTCATCGCCTGGTAGTCGGATGACGCCGGACCAGCTGTTTCTCTTTTTGTTCCTGTTCTAAGGTTTCTTCTCCAGTTATGACATCTGCCCAGCTGTTTCCAGATGTGCCCTCCTGTGGGTTCCCGGAAGATGTCCACCCAGCTGTATCAGAAGAAATGCTGCCAGGGAGAGTCTTCGGCAAGGACCAGGTTTGTGATGTTCGAATACTTCAAGAGGCTGGTGAGTCAGAAAAATTATTTTTATTCTATTTTTATGACATTGTAGTACACACCCTACACTGCAGACTTCAAACAGTGTGTGAACTGTCCGCAAAGACTCTCCCCCTTTGCCATAAAGAACTGTGCTTCACGGGGCTCCGGCCCAGAAGAGACTCTTTAATGGACTGGTCTTCGGGCTTTGTAGTCACTAGTGGGACATTTAGGGCATTCCATCCCCCTCTAAAGGTGTATTGTTAATAATGTCATTACTGTAGCTTTAATGTAAATACTGTTTTCTACCTTTTTCTAAAAAAAAATCTTTTCTTTTTTGGGATTGTTCAGTGCTTTTTCTGTGTGGTAAGGGTTGTTGTTGTCATTGTTGTTGTTTAGATAGGCTGTACATGCAGATTAGGATGTGTTTTTTTGGGGTTTTTTTTTTTGTCTTTTCTTACAGGTGTTCCTGGAAGACAGAAGAGAAGACAAGAAGAGGAGGAGGGGCTCATCGGAGTCCCTCATCAGTGCTTATGGTGTAGAATTTAAATGTACTGTGTTATTATTGCTAATGGTTGTAAGTTGCAGGCTGCCCAAGGTCGGGGAGGTCCCCGGGTTTTTGTTTTTATTTGGGAATATTATGTTAGAGGCAGATAGATTTTCCCTAGAGGGTTAGGGGGGATAGACAGGCGGTGATCCTGAGCAGCCATAGGGATTGCAGTGCTGATCTATCAGGGCTATGCTCTGGACGATTCTACCACAGCCACTAGGTGTCCATAATACGTGGATAGAGTAGAGGCTGATATGTCAGCTATAGGCCTCTAGGCCCTTAGTGTTGCCTACCTGTGCTTGCACATGGTAGGAGGGGGCCTGATCACCCCCCTCCGCAGGTAGCACATAGGGTGGGATGGCCTAAGGCCGGGTGCATAATGACTGGGGACAGTCATTTTCCTGGTCAAGGGCGAGTGTAACCCCTTTGTTACCCGGGGTTACTAGAATCCCAGTAAGACCCAGTGGTAGGCAGGGAAGGCAGCTTGTGAAACTCCAGTTAAATGGGTTTCACACTGTCTCACTCTGTCCTCAGTCACAGCTGAGACTTGAGAGATGACATCACAATAGAACTGTCGCAGCTGCATGAGCCACATTTGGAATCTTCAGCTCAGAGTAAGTTTAGAACTTTGGGAATTCAAAGTCAGTCTTCAGTTTGTCCTTAAGCAAACAAGAAGGACAACAGTAGTTGTCTGTTTACCCCCCTCCCTCTGGGGGGGGGGGTGAGGAAAAGTTCTTTGTGGGTTCCAGGGGCAATCCCCTTCTCCCACCCTGGGAAGAAAGCTGCCTGCTTTAATTTAAGTTCAGTCTGTTCATGCATAACAGCAAAGGTTACAGTATTTTGCCTGTGGGGCACCTGCAACGAATGGGTAAGTGTTTGGCTCCATTGGAAGGGGCAAACAACTTCTTTTCTTCAGTTGGATTTCAAGTATTGGGGACTGCTATTTGGGAGGACTATGTCAACTAGGACAAACAAATAGAGCATTCATCTGTTTAAAGTGTTAATGGATTTAAAGTTCATTGTAGAGGGGGTGCTTCAGGTCATCCACCGTCAATCTACATTTTAAAGTCTAAAGTTCTGTGCATCCAGAGAAATGGCCGGGTATGGGCTGTGGGAGCTGGAGGTGGGAAAACCCCCCATCTTTAGTAACCAGGTCCACCTCTACGAATTTCTTCTGTGTTTTTGCTACTTGCCTCATGCACTTGGCCAGTGATGGGGTGGGTACCCAGACGTGGGTCGTAACTTGAAAATCTCTCTAGGAGTCACAGACTTCAAGTGGTGTGGGGAGCCACAGGATGGGAAAATTACTCCTTGTTGGATGGGAGTCTCCTTGTTGGATGGGAGTTTCAAATTGGAAGTACGAAAACAAAATCTCTTTAGGAGTCGCAGACTTCAAGTGGTGGGGGAGCCACAGTTTGGGAACCTCCTTGTTTGATGGGATGTCTTTTCAAGTAGAGTTTGGGTTCATTCGCCAAGTGGACCGTCAGTCAAATGGCCGGCAGGGGAGCCGGGCCAGTCGGGCTGTGTATCCAATGCGCTTGCAAAGTCCGGGCTGAGTGCCTGGTGGGTCCAAAGCCAGACAACTGTTGTATTGTGTTCATTCCTCAAATGGACGACTGTGTTTAACCTCTAATCTACATTACAGTTACATAGCCCTGTGGGAGACCATGCAGTGCTTTGTTTATGTTCAGTGAGTTAATAAATAAAGCCACACTGAAAAATCCCAATTCTGGTTCTGGACATTACAGTTATTGCTTCCTGTAGTTGGATTTACTTGGGTGCCCCTGTGCAGAGTAGCAATACCTAGGTCTCTTGTGCCGAGTAACCTCATCCTTCCCCGAACCCGTAGATACCATATGTATATCCATGTAACAAAAATGGACATATGCCTTACATACATATTTATTTTTATATGGTGTTGGCGAGAAAAAAATCTTACAAATAAATGATTTATTTAAATTACCAGAAGACGTAAAATGATGATAAATCATCTATCATCATTCTAGGTGGGTCATCACCATTTATCGTCACTTTAGGTTGATCACAAATGAGCTCTTGACCAATGAACACGCAGCTTGAGCAATGCCTGATGATATCACAATGACCTCGGCTGCACTCAAAACAGAGCAGTGAAACCAAACAGAAACTATTTTCTCTTCTTTAAAAGAACGAATCTATAAGCTCTACAATTGAAAATACATTGTATAAAATGGATATACACAGTGGCCTAAGTCAGAATATACCATTTATCATCATTTGCTAGGGGGTATGACTTTCATAACTCACAGCTCTGCCACTCATGAGCTATGGTCCTGACCTGCACTCATGATGATAACCGACATATTTTGAGTCAGACCATAGTATATCCCATATTTGTTTATTCACTTTTCATTGACCGGGAAGGGAAGGCTAGACAAGTCTCCTATTTTAAGCATTGTCTGGGGTGGGGGGGAGAAGATAGATGCAAACTGACATTTTGATTCAGGTTAAGCTGTTGTTGGTATTTTTAGTGAATGTATAACTCACTGCAGTACTACACTGTGATTGCTGCTATGTTTTATTGTAACATAGACATATATATATATATATGCACATATACAGTATATAGACACATATATATATATATATATATATATATATATATATATATATACTTTAGTATATAAATAAAAGTAACAAGCTCAGTTCTGGCTCATCCACTGAGTTGTAGTCACATTTCCTACACCATTTTTTTTATTTTGTTGGGGGACTACTGGTGTGGGTTAATATCATGAAGAAATCTTATCCACTGCATTATCACTCCTTCCCCCAGGGCTGCTCAAAGGAGCTTGAAAATCATTTTAAAGTTTTTTTAAAGCTTGAACACCAACAACAAGGCAACCCCCTCATACAGTAGGTCAGGTAGCTAACCTTTTAATTTTAACACTCCCATATGAGCTGTGAACTCTCACTGCTGGCACTGTCTGTCTTGTGTGACTCATGGAAGAAAAAGAGTGAGTCAGAAAATAGAAGAACTTTAACATGATCTGCAGACTCCTTTGGGCAGCATCGGGGGGGGGAGTGGAGAGGTTGCAAACTGTTTGTTTTTGATATTGGTCACACACCAGTAGCACCCCAACAAAACAAGGGTTATCAGGATCATCTGATTCAGTATAGTTCTGTATTTATCAGATTATCAGACATTCTGATTCTATTTTGATAGTAGTTAAGCCATCAGAATCAATATCAGAGCTGGAATTGGACTTCCTGAGTCCACAACAAACTATTTATCAACAGTCCTCTCCACCAGGCTAACATTACCAAAGGGCACCTCCTACTCCAACTTACAATTAAAGATACGTCCCCTCTCCAGCACCCATAATCCCTCATCCTTCCCTCGTCACTGGTATTTGCTTATTTACTCTGTATGCTCTTAAGATGCCAGAGACAGTTTAATGCCACTATGCTACCACCATCCTCTAGTCTCTTGGCCAGTCTATATACCACCAATACACTCCACCAATATTGCTTGCCAGAGCCATTGCCATCTGAGCTTCTGCATGGAGTCTGCAGCCAGTGCACCCAATGCTACCCCCCACACAGCCCCCCCAGACCGCACCCATAATAAACAAATATCTGATCTGCTGGTGGTCCAGGGCTTTATACCAGTCAGCTCTTGTGATCAGTCCAGTCAGTCCATTAAGAATGATTCATGTGTGACTGGTGCTAGGAAATGAGAGGTGTTACTTACTTTAGCCATGCTGCAGTGAGTGCGGTACAAGGGCATTTTTGTGGTAACAATCAGCCACATACTCTGTTGGCACAGCAGTGGCACTGGGTGGGTTCTGGGCTGCTGATCTGGCAGTGGGTGATAGCACATGTGACATGCTGGCAACCAATTCCTTTCAGAAGTTCAGGCGGCACTGGCAGGCATTACTAGGGGACTATATCAGTGGCATGGACCAGTCAGGAGACTAGAATATAGTGGCACTTTTGTGGCATTTATTTGTCTTTGTCATCTTAAGATTCCACACACAATAAATAACAATGTTGGGGGGAGAGAGAGAGAGAGACAGAGAGACAGAATGAATGAGAATGAGAATGAGAATGATGGGTGCTATGAAGGTGGAGAGGAGGGAGAATGTCTTTAACTGTTTAGCAGGACAGGGAGGGCCCTTAATGTAATCTTAGCTGTATGGAAGGAGTTCTGTGTTAGGAAGTCTGATTTATTTATTTTTTTTTATTTAAAGTTTGTGACCAGGTAAACCCCAAGAGCATCAAATGCCCATTTTCAAGGAGGACCTAAAATTACAAAAATTAAAAAGTACAATAAGTGTTACTTCAAGTATTATGACAAAGATATTGGGAACTGATTAAAAAATGCATTTTTAAATGTTTCTTAAATACATTCAAAGACTCACGATTCAACAATGAAACAGGGAGAGCATTCTATAACTTAACTGCATGATACAGAAAAGACCTTTGCCCAGATTATGTTAAAAAACAGAAGTCATACAGGTGAAATTAGAGCAGATTCAGTATTATGAAAGTTCAATGAATAATTAAGTTCAGACATAAAAGAGTTTTGAACACGTGAGGAGTAAAACCTTTTAAAGTTCATTAAACTAAAGTAAGTGACCCTTAGATTCTAATGTGTTAGGAAGTCGGAATCTGATTCTGATTCTAACCTTTTTGAAAACCCTAATTTCTAAAAAGAGGTAAGAATCATTCTGATACTGTTGTTTGGAATCTGATCAACCCTATCACAAAATAAAGAAATTGTATAAGAAATGTGTTTAAAACTCAATGGATAAACCAGGGTCAAGCTTGCTATGTCCTTGATTATCCTATGATCAGGAGAGGTGCAGCCATCTCTTGTTTAGTACACTCCCCACTGACCACCTGAGAGACCCTTTTTGGCCCTGCACACTATTTAAATAATGTATTAACTTGATAAGGGTGTTTTATGGGTTTAAACATAAAGATGAATTGCTGTAGTCAACTCCCTATGTAAATTTCATTTTTGGTAAAGTTAGATCATTTATCTGGTTGAGCCTGTGTTTCCCATGTGTTTAAGATGTGAGCAGTGAGTGCGTCTTGTTCTATATGAGGAAGGAGAGGGAACTCCGCACCAAGGCTTTCAAGTAATGGCAGAAGGAATGGTGCAGAGAGGTATGGCTACATTGGAGACTGTGGGCCAACCTGGAAGGATAAGAGCCTATACCGAGGTGATGGTCTGCTTCATCCAGGAGGGAACCATAGTCCTCAGTGGATAGTTTAAATGTTACTTCAATGGACATTTAAAGCAGCCAAGGGGGGTGACAAAAGAAATAGGGGAGGCAGAAAGTGGGCCACCACAGTCTGCGATAAAAAGTAAGGAGATCCCGAGAGGAGAGAGAGTCACACCAGGATGCAAGTTATTCAAGGAAGCAGGGGGTTAGCTAAGGAGGAATGGGGGGAGAAGCAGTCAAAGGAGAAAGGTGAGGAAGGGAGAACAATTGGAAAAAGGAGAAAGTGACAAGAAGAGAGCTGGGGGCTGTCAAAATGGTGCAAGATCTGCATCAGAAGCCCTACAAGGAAAGACTGAAACAGTTCAATATGAACACCCTAGAGGAGATACGGGAGAGTGGGGATATGATGGAGACCTTTAAATACCTCACAGGGGTTAATAAGGTACAAAAGAGAGATATGTTTCAAATAAAAAGATGCTGTAGAACAAGGGATCATGATATGAAGCTGGAAGGAGGTAGATTCAGGAGAGATGTTAAGAAGTATTTCTTCACAGAAAGGGTGGTGGATTCCTGTAACAGTCTACCATGAGAGGCAGTGGGGTGAAACCAGTGGTGGGTTTCAAAAGTGCCTGAGATAGGCACAAAGGAATCTGAGGTGGAAGGAAGGAAGGGGCAGAAGAGACAGTGCTGTAGATCATGTTGGGTCTGCAGCAAAAGTGATCATAATTAAAAATGGCCTGACTAAATCAACCCAGTGGTCATTATCTGCCATCAGTTGGCATGTTTCTATGTATGAGAGGTTATGTGATTCAAATGGATACAGTGTAAAAATATTAATATGCCAATGTCGACACTGTAAACTGTGTGACACACGTAATTCATGTTGCACTGTGCTGTACAGACATGATAATCAAATGGCCAATAATATATGCATTGAGCAGGGGAGAAAAAATCAAGGAGAACATGTGTGAAGCAGTATTCTACTCATAGAGTGGTGACACCATGATAGGTACATACTGTATGAAGTTATTGTATTATTATGGTACCCAGCCATATACCAGTATTGAGTTAGCCACAAAATGGGATTTATTTTATTTATTTTTTAGTAATACAGACATTGTCTTCATAGTAGTAACACATAGTCAAGGATGCTCCTTACAATTTGCAACCTTGCTTTTTTTTAGTTTTTTTTTTACGACTTTATTCATTTCTGAAAAATCACTTGTAATTTGGTAAATGAAGACTTGCGAGAATGATTTAACTTGCATTTTTGAGTGAGAAGAAGATGTTAGGCAATGAGTGGATTCAGGCCTTATTGTTGACAGCAGTGCAATTCTGTTCAACCAATTACCTTTTGGTTTACCTACGCATGCCTTTTTGAAGAGAGTACTGTATGTATTAATGGCAGTGGCACAATGTTACGCTTAGGACAAGTTGTGGTGTGCATTTGAATAGATATAGAAATTGTGACACTGCACTACATGTTGACTAAAAATTAGTGTCCCTGATTTTGAGCATTTGTCCCTGATATAAATGGGCAGTGTCCCTCATTTTCTTCATGGCAGAGTGACAGGTGTGCATTCAGGGGTAGCCAGGTGTTGCAACTCGCACCCCTATGATTTCTTAGCAACCCCTATGATGCCCATTGCAACCCCTTGAAACACCTAAAACACTGGTTGCTTAGAATTTATTTATATAAAATATCATAGGTGGATGCCTTTTGCAAACTCTATGATTCTGCAGAGATTGTACTCTGCTATTGGTAAGGACCCATCTTCCTGTAGAGGACAGCTACCCCTACTACAAATATAAAGTCTTGAGAGTTCCACCTTGTAAATATTTCTGGTTTACCAACTACATTCTTAGACTACAGTATGGCATTTATTTAGGGTTAACACCTGTCCTGATTTTCGCAGGACAGTCCTGATTTGAGCAGCTGCGTTCTGCAAAAAAAAAACATGAACAATTCTAAATGTCCTGATTTTATAGTAGAAAAAATATTTTCTGAATTTCCACTAAATATTGCAGAAAACTACAATACCTTAACTAAAGCAGCTTAAAATGATAAGAAACAATGGAAGCAGCTAGGAAACTACTGCACTTAGCCTTAATTCTGATCATATACAGAAAACAAGTCTGTTGCATCGGTGGAGGTTACCTACTGTCCTGCGACAGATCATGTTTCAGTAAGAAATGTCCCACTTTGGGCTTCTTAAAAGGTGGTAACCCTACATTTATTGCATCAAACTGAAAATCACACAGCAGAAAATGTTAAGATTTTAAAAAGCTGGAAAATAATTAAAACATTTAAGTTGACAAAAAAGTCAGCTAAGTCATCACATTTGGTCATCTTCAGTTTTCAGCCTTTCCCTGTATAATGTAGTCTGGTTCCTAACCCTTCTTCTACCTAGAAGGACTCTTGTGAGTAGTTATGAGATTAATTAAAGTCTGAAACAAACTGAATAGAATGCCACTAAGAATTAGATAGGTCCTGTAAGGGTTAACATAGAACCCTCCAGACTGACACACACACACACACACACACACACACACACACACACACACTTACACACTTAGGAGAGAGAGAAAGGGATGTAATTTGAACCTCTGCTGGAGGAATGCAGTCAGATAGGCACAGTGTGGGGTGGAGCTCTGTTTATCAGTCAGTCCACTAAGAAGTAGATCAGTCCTGAAAGGGTTAACATAAATAAACCCTACACACACACACACACACACACACACACACACACACACACTTGGGAGAGAGAGCAAGAGAAAGAGAGAGAAATGTAATGAGGAATGCAGTTCCATTACAAACTCCATTTTGATCTACAGGGCATTTTTAGATAACAATGAATGGAGAACCATAATCAGAAATAGATACACTAACAAGACTGATAGCCCAAGCACTGCAAGATTTTGGCCCTTCCATCACAGAGACGACTACATTCGAGAAGACAGCTTCTTCTTTGAGAAAGGGGGTACTGCCGACCCACGGATTTTGAAAGCTCTGCCGCTGTGATTACATTTTTACTAACATGATGAAACAGTATAAAGTCCTTATTTTGGACTACACAAAGCTCACCACATAAAAGGTAGGGGTTTCATCCACACCTCTATGTGTTCTGATTTTGGCAACTTTATTTTGGCAAAAGTACTTGTTTAGTTGTCCTTTAAATAAAACAAAGCAGTAGTTAGTTGTTTCTAGGTTATAGATAGTCTAAAAATGCTTCTTTAAAAAGATACACCTTCAGCCCCCACTTAAAAACCTGCATCAATAGGGCCTCCCTCAAAGATCTTGGGAGCGAGTTCCACAATACTGGGCTCACCACTTCAAATGTACGATCTCCAGAGGACTTCAGGGAGGCCCTGGGAACCTCAAGGAGGGTGGATTCTGGTGAGCAGGAGGAGGAAGGAGGCAATGCAGATGGAAAAGGAGCAGTGAGGAGGGATGAGGAGCCTGAAAGGAACAAAGAGAGGCCATTGGGAATGGGGAACATAATAGAGGTTTTGGATGGGAGTGCAAGGGAAGAAAATACACAGGGGGACATGGAAAAGTGGGAGGCAAGGCCAAGGAAGGGAGGACATATAATGGGATGGAAAGAGACACATATAGGCAAAGTGCACAAGGGGAAGCTACAGGGGGAGGGATGGTATCATGGAGACATGAAGGGCAAAACCAGATTGGAAGCAGCAAAGAAGGGAGTCAAAGGACTGCGAGGGAATGGAGGAATGTAGAGTCCTTATAGTGGGAGACTCCATAATCAAGGGAATCAAATGGGGGATGGGAAGGGGAGAACTATTAGGACTGAGTGCATGCCAGATATGATGGTGCACAGGGACTCATGCTTAATACACACCTTGGCCAGGAATCATGGGGGGGGTTCATGCACATCGTGGTGCATCTGGGCACTAATGATCTGGTGAACAACAGTGTGAAGAAAGTGCAGGCTTGATTCAGGGGGCTGGGTAGGATCTGCCAGGTGGAGGATAAAAATGTCTTATTTTTGGAAGTCCTGCCAGTGTCAAAAGCCAGAATGGATAGGAAGGGGAGAATTGAAGAATTCAACTTGTGGCTGAGTGGGTGGAGTAAGGAAAAGAGATTCAGACTGGTGGGGGAATGGGTGAGACATGGGATAATGTAGAGCTCTATGCTCCTGACAGGTTACATTTAAACAAGGGGGGAACAAGGGTCCTGGGAGGTAAATTAGAGAGCTACGTGATGGAGAGTTTACATTTAAACTGATCAAGGGGGGAGCAGCAGGAAATAGCCTAGCTATTACTCCCCCATAAAATGGGGAAGGTAGGGGGTGGAAAGGCCTGTCAGCAAATGCCAGGACTTTAGGTAACAAAATGGTGGACCTAGAGACCATTATGGTGGACATTGTGGCTATCACAGAGACCTGGTAGTCAGAGTACCATTCTTGGGAAGTAGGTGTCCCGGGGAACAGGCTTTTCAGAAGGGACAGGGCTGGCAGAAAGGGGGGCAGGGTAGCATTGTATGTCAAAGAGAACATTAGGGCAATGGAAGGGCAGTAGGTACAGGGGGAGGTGGAGGTCCTGTGGGTCACATTGAAAAAATGGTCTGGGGCTTCTTTAAGATTGGATGTGATGTAAAGGCCTCCTACACAGGGGGTAGAAGAGGACAGACAGTTGGTACAGGCAATACAACGAATGGCACTCAGTGGGGAGATCGTATTACTGGGGGACCTTAACCTCCCCAACATGGACTGGGAAATACCTGCAGTAACATCGGCCAGGAGCAGAGAGGTACTTGGAGTGATCCAGGGAGCTTTCCTGCAACAGCTGGTTAAGGAGCCCACTAGGGAGGATAATATACTGGATGTGGTCCTTACCAGCGGGGATAGTGTAAAAGAAGTTGAGATGGGAGACTGTCTAGGTACAAGTGACCACAATAGTAAGTTTCAGGGTAAAGACAGGGAAGGAAACAAATAGAACCAACACAAAGGTTCTGGACTTCAGGCGTGCAGACTTTGCAAGAATGAGGGCAATTTTCGTGAAGGAAATGGAAGGTAAGAAGCAAATAGGGGACATAGAAGAATTACGGGAATGCATTAAGGGAGGGTTACTGAGAGCCACAGAACTCTACATCAAGAGGGTAGGTAAAAACAAAAAAGGGAGACCACTATGGTTTACCAAGGAGGTGGTGGGGGCAATTAGGGAAAGAAAGACAGAGTTCAAAACATACAAAAAGACCCAGAGGAGGGAGGATAGGGAGTTGTATAGAAAGAACTGAGGGTGGCAGGGCAAAAAAATCAGGAGGGCAAAAGCAGATACAGAAGAGAAAATTGCTAGTCATGCCAAAAGGGGAGATAAAACTTTTTTTTTGGTACAGTATCTGGAGGAGAAGAAGAAGGCAAGGCTGGGGAAGCACTGGTTGAGGGAGACTTTGGGAAGGCAGAGGTGCTAAATAGCTACCTTTGCCCAGTCTTTATGGTGGAAAGGGAGGGAAGGGACCTGAGTTAAAGGGGAGGGATGACTAAAGCTGTCCTTTCCTCTGTCTGCACCTTTACTCCCTTCACTGCCTTTCCTGCTTCCCTCTGTTTCACTTGTTATATACATGTCTGTCCTCCTCACTCTGTTTCCTTATACTTCCTGAATGTCACTCTTTTTGCCTAACCACCTTGGCCACTTCCCTAGAGAGCCATAACTGTCTATTTTCTTCTACTTTTATTCACTCCGTTCACACAGAGGTTGGTTGCCTTAATTATGCCCTCCCATATTTTTCCCCACTGTGCTTCTAACCTCCCCCTGGCAATCCCCCCATGAGGTAGTTTCTGAGGCATTCTCCCATTGCTTTAAAATCTGCCCTTCAAAAGTCTGTGGCCCTCGTCCTTGTGTGGTTTGCCTCTGTTCCTGTCAATGTTAAACCAGGTGGCACGGTGGTAACTGGTACATAGGGGACTGCCCACTGTGATGTCTGCAATGCCATTCCTGTTTGTAATCACCATGTCCAGAACTGCCCCATCCTGTGTGGGCTCCTTAACTAGCTGCCTGAGAATGGATCCTTGCAGGGAGACTAGGTAAGGATGGCCCTGCTCCTTGTCAAAGCGACAGTCGGAATGTTCTAATCAACATCTGGAAGATTGAAGTCCCAACTGACACACCTTCCCCTTACTTGCCATCCTGATAATGTCTTCCACAAGTGCCTTATCCATCTCCTCTCCCTGTGCTGGAGGTCTGTATAATACCCTTTTATGGATAGCAGCTCCAGTACCTGTCTCCAGGATGACCCACAGCACCTCCAGCTCTGCTTTTTTTTCCAGGTTCCCCACTACTTCCATGGCCTTGAGTCCCACTGTCGCCTATAGTACAACCCTTCCCTGTCTTCTGAACAGAGAATAGCCCAGTATGGCCATGTTCTAGCCATGGCTGTCAGTGCAACTTGACTCTGTTATGGCCACAAAATCCATGCTAGCCTCCACCATGACTGCCTCCAGGTCTAGAATTGTGTTTCCCAGACTTTTTGCCCTGGCCCATGTGACTCTCCATACTTTAATCCCTCCCTGCCTGTTTCCCTGCTTCCTCCCCCGCCTGTACTGTTCCCTGAAGCTCCCCCTGCCCCTTCTTGTCTTTTTACCATCTTCGTTACCAGTCTCCTTTACTCCTTTCTTCTTGCTTTCCTAATTTATACCCCCCTTTTCCTCTGTTTTGCCCACACCCCTGTCTTCTTGCACCCCTGCCTTAGGAGAGCTTACTCCCCTCGGGCTCTCCCTCCCTGCTGCTTCATTATCTGGGAATGGGCAATTGTTGACACCCTTGGTTTTACAGCCCCCCCCCCCTCGGACCAGACAGTCTACTGCTGTGGTTAATCAGGGAAGGCAGCTTCCTTTTCTAAAGCATGCAGTGGGGAGGCAAAGATGTATACCAAAGGATGAATATCACACATGCCAGAAGGAGGACAGGCTAGGCAAGTGTGGGTAGGTGCTCATAAGCCCATTGGAAGTATGTCTTCTGGTAAATGATTATGACAGAAGCTTAATGGGGATGAAAAGATGTCCAGGCAATCATCCCTATTAACAAGCTTATAGTGTACTATGATTTCTTTATATATGGTTACCCCTTGGTGTGCATTGCTTTCCAGCCTAACTAAAATGCTGTTGTACCACAGGTCAAAGGTCATAGAATGTGGTCATGCTGTTCTGTGGTACAACAGATTTTTTAATTAGAATTAAAACTTGTAGCTGCTCCAGTATCCTAGCAGTAGCACTACCATGTGCTATGCCAAAGACCCGGATTTGGGAACAAGCCTGAGTTCTCATGGGCCAGATGCTGGGAGGAAGACTGAGCATCTCAGATGATGCTGTCCTCCTCTGGGGAAGGGAGACAGCAAACTCCAAAGCACAGTCACCACCTGGATATCCACAAACAGCATCAGAGTCTGAGCTGCTAGAACAGCCTGGGGGAGAGCCCTTGACAAAGCCGAAGCACACAAACTGTGCACATAGGCAGTTTGCCTGACTTCAGAGGTGAAACATAGAAACATAGAATTTGACGGCAGATAAGGACCGCTTGGCCCACCCAGTCTGCCCATTTCCCTACCTACTGGATAAGCTGTAGATCCTAGTTAACCAGCAGCCTACTTCTTCCTACCCCCAACCCCTAGAATGGCCTTATGACTGTCCCATGCATGCTTGAATTCCACCACTGATTTTGACTCCACAACCTCCTCTGGAAAGCCGTTCCATGCATCCACAACCCTCTCTGTGAAAAAATACTTCCTTAAATTACCTCTGAGCCGCCCCCCCATCTTCAAATTGTGCCTTCTTGTTCTTGCGCACCTCTTTTTTTGAAAGATGCTACCGTCTTGGACTTTGTTGATTCCCTTGAGGTACTTGAACGTTTCTATCATGTCCCCCCTCTCCCGCCTTTCCTCAAGGCTATACATATTAAGCTCCTTTGGAAAGTTAATGTGGCAGAACCCCCCTCCCCCCAAGCTGCAGCAAGATGAAGCTGACCTCCCCTACAGGCCCTGCACAATTGACTGGCCACCTTCTAACTTCCTGTTCTGGGACCCCCCTCGGCACCATCACAAGGGGTATATCATGGAAAGATTAGGAGGGGTGAGTTCCAGGGATGACACCTGATGGGGCTGAAGGGAGGCCAAGCCAAAGAGGGCAGACTGGCAGTAGGAGGATAACTATACCTATATTATAAGTTTATGGCTCAGGTTGGAGGGCCTCTTATGTCTATAAGAGTGTCACTTTGCACATGTTCTTAGGACCTGAGGACTGCGAACCAAAAGTGGGGAGTTCTGTGGTCTTAAGGACTCAAGAGGTGACACCCTTATAGCATAAGAGGCCCTTCAACTGAACCCATAAAATTATTATAGATCACTAACTTTATTAATAAAGTTAGTGGCAGGAGCTTTCATTGAGAAGTGCTCAGCACGTGAGGTACTCTTACGGCAATAAGAGTAAGTTACGTGCAACTGAAGGAAGTGCTATGATTGGCCAGAGACGCTCCTGGGATCTATAATAAATAAAGAATGGAATCCTGAGCTACCTGCTGTTTTACATTAATTTCCCCCCATCCCGACAGAACCCAGACCATCCCTTAACACAAAATCTTCGTCTGTTTCACAGTTTTAAAAAACAGAAACCCACTCATTGTTTGGGTAGGTTTTCAGCAACTGGGTGGAGTTGGTTTCTGTTTTTTAAAAAGTAACAAAAATTGAAACCAAAGATTTCTTGGGTGGAAAAAAAACAGCATTTTTTAATTTTAGGTTTCAAACCATATAATATACAAAATAACACATGGGAAGCCATACAGAACTCAGCTATGTTTCCATCTCAGAGTTCTGATACCATCATGGACCTCTCGAGCTTCACTTTTGTCACCATAATGCCCCTTCGACCCATCAGTGGAAACAGAATTGTTGTGTATGGTTGCCCATGCATTACATTGGGTTAGGCCTTCATTCAGAGCATACACAATTACATTACATAGCTGAGTATGCATTCATCTCTGTGTTATTATTATGGGAGTTACACTAGGTTTGGCAGGCCTTCACTCAGCGCATGCACAATTATACAAACATATGAACTTATGAAATTGCCAGCAGAAACAGGCCATAATGGTCTATCAAGTCTGCTTGAGTGTGCATCTCAGTTTAATTCCCTAGATCTACAGGTTCCTACATGGCTGATGCCTAATCTGAATGACTTCCATAAAGTGGGAAATGTTATTTATTGTTCACACTCTGTTAACCAGTTTATACTCATTTTTTTCAAGGGGGACAGCACATCTATCAAAGACAGAACATGAACAGTGAATAACTGGGACTTGGGAATGAAATCTCACACCTGCACTCAGTCACACATGCTAGTGTCTTAAAACTCCACAAACCATTAATAAAACATGCATGACATCTTGACTAATTTCAAATCATTAGGCTGACAGACCCATGGCTGACTTGCATCCCAGCTTTATTTGCTGAAATTATACTGTGTTGCTCTCAGGTACCCACGGCTCCATGGGTCCATGCATATCCACACATATACATACAGGCATCCATGTGTAACCCCCTTGCAAATGGGGGTTCCTAGAAATGCCAGTCTGGGTTTACCTTAGCCTGTTTTGTTCCATCCTTCTCAAGCTGTCTCTCGGGCTTCTCCTGACTTGGCCTCTAATTTTTCTGGCTTCCCAGGTCCTGTTTGCCCTCATGTGTGCCCCAGCTTGCAGTCAAATGAAAATCCAGCCCCTCTGGGCTTAAACTGCTGACATGAGGCTCCGCTGCAAAGTGCTGCCTCCAGGGCAGCGGGGAGTCGCGTTGACACGCCGCGCCTTTGATGTGGAGCAGCTTGTTTGGCGGTTTCCTCGGGGACTGCCGTGGGTCCAGGATCCTCCACCTATTTGGGACCTGGTGACCATGGACAGCCTGCTGGGGGACCGCTCAGATGGGAATTAAAGGAGTTCTGACCGGGGCTCATTTGAGTATGCCTGTGCAGGGCCCCAGTCATCTGAATAATGCATAACAGTGTATCTGGCTGCCTCCAGGGTAGCTATGTTCAGCTCCAGCCAAAAAGTAAAGAATTAAAATGTTTTACATAATGGAACTGTTGCTGCTTGTTGGGAATATACTGTGCATGTGGGGAAAAGTGTTTGAAGTTAAAATGAGTACTGTTTCCCTGGCAATTCCAGTATCTGGGACTCTGTGTTTCAGCCTGTCAGCTGCTGCAAGGGGAGCTTGCATAAGTGCAGTAGCGACAGGAAAAGTAAAAGAGCCATGTTTTTCATCTGTGCAGTGACTGCAAGTACAGCCTTTAAGCTATATGTAACCCCCCCTGCAAATGGGGGTTCCCAAAAGACTTCCAGGAGCTTGCTTGAATGCTCCGAGCCTGAATGGTGTTTGGCGTTTAAGCCATTTATCTGTGAGTGTTTTAGAGCTCTGGTACTGTCTCTTTAAGAGCTGTCTGCTTGCAGACATAATTAGTTTGTATGGAGGACTGTGTGTTTCTCTGCTTGAGTACCACTGAGCTGCTGCCAATTCACTCCATTTTGCAGTCACTAAGAGTGCAAAGGAACCTATCTGAAAGATGTAACTGTTTGCCAGAAATCATTTAGAGTAATAATGAAAATACAGTTTGTCTAACCTGCTTTCTTTGCAGTCAGAATTGTGTTTGCCCAGTTCCCCATTCTAGTTTTGAACTGCTGAACTGGACCAATCAGTGTGGGTTAAGGTAGCTCTAAAATGGTGCCTTGGACGAATCAGAACTTGACTCGTAATCTGAGCCAGCCACAAGAGGATTGTATGGGCAGTGACTCTGGGAGATGTAGTTTGGACTTCACGCCCTTTTTGGACCAACAGGGCAGTCTATTGTGAGTGACAGCCAATCCAGCCAAGAACTGGGAGGAACTCAAAGGAAGTGCCTGGTTTTGTCTGCTGGAGTTTCAGTTGAGCTCTGGCAGTGAAGAGGAAAGGAGCCCTGTGCTTTTTCGGTGCAGTTTTAGTCAGAAACGTGTGTAAGGCCCGAGTTCGGTCTGCAGCTTGTGTAACTGCTTGTTAGGACTGAATCCATCCTGTGAAGAGAATCAAAGGATATCTGAAGAGAAACCAGGCTCACCCTGTAGAAGACTGGAGAAATTGCTGAATGCGCTCGGTCTGTCAGGAACTGAATCTGCTGTGTGTTCTCCCGGGTATTGTGCAGTAATTGCGATCAGGATAGAGAAGCAGCCTGCCTGGTATAGTACTTTCTTTTTACCATATAAATGTGTGAGGAGGCTTGTGTAGCTCAAGTGAATCCTGCTGCCATTAAAGGACTTTTGCCTGTTACTATTTACCATATAAATGTGTGAGTAGGCTTGCGTAGCTCAAGTGAATCCTGCTGCCATTAAAGGACTTTTGCCTGTTACTGTTTACCATATAAATGTGTGAGGAGGCTTGTGTAGCTCAAGTGAATCCTGCTGCCATTAAAGGACTTTTGCCTGTTACTGTTTACCATATAAATGTGTGAGGAGGCTTGTGTAGCTCAAGTGAATCCTGCTGCCATTAAAGGACTTTGCCTGTTGCAGTTTGTCATATAAATGTGTGAGGAGTCTCGTGGAGCTCAAGAGTAGCCCTGCTGACGTTGAAGGACCCTATCTTGTTTGGAGATCGTGAGTACTAATTCAGGGTCGCTCCCTGTTGAATTGCTACATTGAATCCAAATGGAATTACTGTACTGCTGACTGTTTAATTTTTCTTTTCTCTGTGTGAAAGGGCCCCTACCAGCTGCCATGGTTTGGACTAGCCACTAGGGCTTGGGTACCCAGGGACAGTAACTGGTAGGGATAGGCCTGTGCACAGAGCCATAGGTAGATGAGTAAAGTGATAAGCTAATTAACCTTGTTTCCTCCTGTCCTTGTTATATCCCCCTAAATAAATCAGAGCTGCTTGTTTCAGCAAAGTTATACTGCCTGAGGTATTTGTCTATGTTAAAGTATTGTACTGTGATTGTTGCACTGTATCTTCTTATTTTACAGGGGGTCCCAGTGCCTAAACCAGTCCTGGGGGTAAGTGTATACTGTGAAGGTAATTCTGATATACTGTGTGGGCCACTAGTGGGAAGAAAGGGGGGGTTGCAGTGTCCCAGAGGGCTGTGACCAAGTTAATTTAACTATTGCAAACCCTGACCTCTG
The DNA here is from genome assembly GCA_016271365.2 of Neoceratodus forsteri. Taxonomy (NCBI): domain Eukaryota; kingdom Metazoa; phylum Chordata; order Ceratodontiformes; family Ceratodontidae; genus Neoceratodus; species Neoceratodus forsteri. The sequence continues at coordinate 145,126,418 of CM028133.1, read as the reverse complement.
GGTGGAGGCACCCGCCATCGGATCCAGGACCCTCAACCTGTTAGTGGCAAATCAGGCAGGGGTAGTAGCCCCTGGGATAGCGCCATCTAGGGGTTACATATAGAACTGTGGGGCATTTGAAGCAAATAATTACTTCTTTCTGGCTGCACCAGGACGTTATTCAGGACTGTATCTAATCTGCTATAAGGGACAGTGGGTTAAGTAGCCATTGTCAGCAGTACAGCCAATTGGAATTGCAGCAATAGATAGCCAGGACTTGTGGGACATTCACTGCATCTCATGGGTAAGCACCCAAGTGCTTATGGGGGCTTACAGGGACATTATTTTAGGTGCAAATTCCACAACCCAATTGTGCCTCGAGTGTTCTGATTGACAGGTCCTTCAGCAACTTGGAGACATGTCACCCCATCCCTGCTACCAATCAGGAGTCGAGCTAGGAGCTCTATAAAGAGATAATGTTGCCAGTTTGTCTGGAGATTCAGAGCTGAGAGAGACAGAGCAGCAGAGCAGGCTCCAGCCTGCTGGGAGCCCCCCATGGGGGAGGGGCTCAGGCTCCAGCCATGCCATCAGGCCTGGGCCACTTACTTCAAGCCCTTTCAGTCTTCAGAGGGCATTTGTTATTTTCTTCAGTTAACAGTTAACTAGTTACATTCAGTGTGCTCTCTGCAACAGCTAGTCTGGAGGTTGCCAGTATTGTCCTCCAGAGGCTAGCCTTCCCTCCCACGTCCGGGAAAGATGTGGACCGAAGAATCAGATGTCCAGCAGCGGTGAGAGCGCTGACCAGACCAGTTGACATCATGCAGTGGTGAGAGCGCTGACCAAGTACCTCAGTGGTGAGAGAGCTGAAGAAGTCTTCAGGATGCCTTCGATTGCAGATGAGACCCGTGGAGGACCTGAGTGAGTACCCTCGTACCCCCAGGTGCGAGGGAGAAGCTAAGCAAGTAATCTTGGGGGTTCCATGCCCCATTAAGAAATGTGTGCTATTAAGTGTGAAGTATTGAAGTCATCAGTCTGGGCTACTAACCCCATAAGAGACTGCCTAGTTCAAGTAATGGATGCATCTTGTCTGTGGCCCAAATGGTTAAGTTGCAAGTGCAGCAAGATGCTGGGTGTAGTGAATCATGTAAATGTGAGGAGAATGTACCTGTTCGTATTGGCAGAATTTCGTCTAAGAGTGCTTGGTATAAGTGTGAAATGGCTAGACGTTGCTGGATAGGACTCCACTTGTGGATAATGTTCTTGGTATATAGAATGTACTGGATGTGACTGCCTGTGACTAAAGTATGGGATGCTTGATGAAAGTGTCGTTGCCAACTTACTCTGGATGGATGCCTTTTGGTATATAAAGTACTGGATGTGACCGTATTTGAATTGCATATAGGATGCTTGACAAAAGTATCACCCTTATTGCTTTGGAAGGGACTTTCAAATATTGTGCTGAATGTTCTGGATGTAAGATCCACATAGTTTGTTCTGGAATGTTCAGAAGTCTGCGAGTGCAGGGCAATCCCTGCTTTGTCTGCTACAGTGCAGGGCAATCCCTGCTGTGGTTGTAAATAGTAAGTTGCTGCTTTACAAAAATCTATTTCCAAGTTGTCCCCACCCTCAAATTAGTAGTCAGCCACCTCGACCAGCTGCAACTCCATCAGGCCTGCAACATCTTGGACTGTGGTATCTGTTTAAACAGTATGGTGTGAGATTGTGGGGTTTCTGCTGTATCTGGGACTGGTACCAGTGTGGGTATTATTAATAATTATGTTTAACATCTGATTTATCAGCAGCTAGATAGCCAGGGCTCTGGATGTCTTAAGTCGAATGGTAAAATGTGATTTATGTCTGCCTGTTAATATGTAACCACCCAGCTGGAGGGTTCACCAGCAAAATCCAAAATTATCTCTGTACATGTGTAAATATGGTAAGATAACCTCTACTCCTCCTGTTTTCCTTTCCTAGCTCCTTTATTACCCCCAAAATAAATATCTCGTTGTTGTTGTTTGAAATCCTGTGTGAGCATATTATTAGAGAGAGCCTTTAATTCAAAATGTTGAAATGTGGGGAGCTGTGTATTGGGGCATGTCTGGGGAAGGTAACTGGTCATTATGGGTGGTGTAGTAGCTCAGGGGGCTACACCCAGTACCATCTCACCCACGTAAAGCACCCTGAGTGGAGGCACTGCGCAAAGGTTTTAAAAAATGTTATTAGCTAGCGAACCCAGACCCCTTAGCCTATGTCCAGGGTAGTAGGCAGGGATGTAACACTAGGGGGGTGGCACCGACCAGGAGTTACACATGTGCATCTGTGTCAGTGGCTCAGTAAGTAGCAGGCTCCCCTCTGGGTTCTGAAGACTGGAAGGTTGTGGGTTCTAGCCTCACACCAAGTTTTTGGGGCAATGCCCATAAATGATATGGGGGACTACACTGTTAAGGTGCCATCCTTCAGATGAGATCCAGGCTCCATCTGCCCATCTGTGGTCACTGTTAGGTGGAAGTTAAAGATCGGAGGTTATCAAGAAGTAAGGAGACTCATAACTCCTATGTATGATGCAGTATGTTGTATTTGATTTTTTAATATCAACGTTGCCACCTCATAAACCAAAGTTTTATGGTCCTGGGGCCATTTCCTCAGGGTCTCACAGTGGTCAGTCTGCTTCTTTCTTAAGAAATTCTCTCCATGGGGGGGGCTGGTAGTAGCCAAGATGGCAGTGTAGTTTACAGCTCTGCCCTTCTCCAGTAATACCCTCTCCACATCCGTGGTTGGCATAATCAATTGGAACAAATGAACAGTTTCGTTCATTACCTGAGTTCAAACTTTTAAGCTCACGAATGGCTTCCACTGAGTCCTGACTGCTGGCAGCAGAATCAGCAGGTGAACCTCTGCAAACAGTGCTTCATTACCAGGCCTCCAACATACAATACCTCTTAACCAAAGTGGCTGACATGAAGACATGGGCCCGATGAAACAACATCCATTTTGCTGGGTTCCCAGACAGTGTAGAAGACACAGACGTGGCAAGACTTCAGTATCAGTAACGAGCCATCCCTGATTTTCTGCATGCACCAGACTGTCCCTCTCTAGAGATTGAGAGGGCCTAAGCCTCCACCAGATGCCATGCCTCATCTGAGACTGGCGAGCCTCCTTATATACATAAATACATAGATACACAGATGCTGTCGGCAGATAAGGACCACTAGGCCCATCCAGTCTGCCCATTTAAGCTGCCTAAAGAAGCATCCAGTGACCCTATCTGGTCATTGGCTTTAGCCTTTTATTCCTATCTCTATTATTCCTTTGTTTCTGTCCTATGCATGTTGGATGCCCACCACTGTATGGGCTGCCACCACCTCCTGGGGCAGGCTATTCCATGCATCAACCATCCTTTCTGTAAAAAAGAGTTTCCTGACATTTCCCTTTATGCTGCCATCCCTCAGTCTCATGTCGTGTCCTCTTGTCCTGGCACTACTATTAATCTGGAATATGTTGTCCCCTTCCACCTTGTTAATGCCATTGAGGTGCTTGAACGTTTCTATCATGTCACCTCTCTCCTTCCTTTGTTCCAGCATGTACAAACTGAGGTCCCTCACTCTCTCCTCGCAAGGCTTGTGATGTAATCCCTTCACCATTTTGGTTGCCCTCCTCTGCACTGTCTCTGTTTTGTCAATGTCCTTTTGAAAGTGTGGTCTCCAGAACTGTACACCATTTCCATATACAAGTGGGGATTGATGAGATTCAAACCCAGGTCTTCGGATCTCCAAGTCTTCTGATTTGCAGTTCAGTGCCTTGCTCAGGATCACACCATATACAAGTGGGGGTTGATGAGAATCATATCCAGGTCTTCAGGTCTCAAAGTCTCCTGGTTTGCAGTTCAGTGCCTTTAATCACTAAGCCATACTGCCTGAGATACCCCATAAAAGAAAATTTACTCTAACCGGCCAGAATCTGGGGTTCCCTCAAGTGGCAAGGCCATCAATTAGCCTCTATCAGAACTTCTTGTGGGAGCTTACACAGCAACACAGGGCATTCAGTAACACCTAACACAAACTGTCTCACATGGGGATCAGATGTGCCATGTGATATTCTGCCTGCCTGCAGGTTGAATCAAGACTGTTGTACCCCGGAAGGAGCAGAACCAGTAATTAAACAATTCCAAATAACTACCTGTGTTGATCAGGCACCCAGTGGCTAGACAGTACTGTCGACGTTCTGACCTACACCAATGGACATTACTATCCCTTCCCCAGGGCCCTGACAAGACAATACCAAGTCCCTCAGCCCACCATATCGACCACCACAGGCTGTGGACTGGATGGTCACCAGAAGATGGGGACCAAGGTGATGAATTGAGAGAAAAGGCCATCAGTAATCCACCCTGACAAAGATCCTGCAGCCACAGTGAATGTTCCAATTCACCAGCCTCATCTGTGGGGATTGTGTGGATTCCCTTCACACACAAGTTGCAACATCTGAGAGCCCCATCCCATCTGGCAGCTGCTGAACCCCTACCACAACAAACCATTATGTTGGTGTCTGCTTCCTCCAGCCAACTCCATAGATCCTAGGTGGCAGTTGTGGCCACTACCCCACTACCAATGGGAACCTTGTCTGGGCCAGATGACCTTTCTTCCTTTCTGCAGAAACTGACCTTTGCGCCTCAGGACCCAGACTGACAACACCCTAGGAAGGTACTTCTTTGATTCCAGGATTACCTGCATGAATGTGAGCCCCCTCACTCCCCCCACCCCATTCCCTGTCTAGTGTTTGACTGGTTTATGTAGAAAGCAAAGGCCTCACAGTGTTTTGAGGCTTTAAACAGAGAGCAGGGGTTCAGGTGTGGCTCACACATCAGCAGATTATGCTGGAACAGACCCTGCATCCAGAACTCCAGCTTCCTATTGCAGAGTACCTCGAAATTCTTCTACTGAATATATGGACTGTGCTCTCCTTAATATCCTTCTACAGTAAATGTTTTCCTCTCTAGGATAGCCATACTATAGCATGACATGCAATGCATATACAGTAGTATCTGTATACAATTTCATCCTTTTCAAAATACTATTGTACCACAGTCCAGAGTTCATGGAATGTGACTGTAGCCTTCTGTGGCATTATAGCATTCTGAAACCTCTAGAGACAGCATAAGTTAGTTTAGTTCTGTTTTTGTAAACATACTTATTGAACTTTTCAAGGTACAGCATTGATTACAATAAGTATTGCAGTTATAGTCATTTATATCTTACAGACATGGCATTCCTTATAATACATACATCGTGTCACACCATAGTTTTCATCTGTTCCCTCTCCTTTATCCCAGAACGCAGAGGCACCTGTGACAGCAAAACAAATATTCATTTCATTTATTTCTTAAGTACTATATATGTTACCATGTCTGTAGTGTGGTTTAATTTGGGCGGGATTTGACTAAAGGGGGGGTTGCATGATCCAGGCCAATCACAGGACTTGTTATAAAGAGCATGTTATACAGAGCAAGTATTCTCATGTGGGGCCCATTGGTTACCTATCACAGTTTCTATGGGACAAAAGTGGCATCTCTACTCATGGCATGAACCAGCCATTGCTGCCATCTATTTGTGTTAGTTTCTGAGCGGTCATTGAGCGATGCTGTAAGCCTTTCCAATTGATATACCTGGTACACCAACTTTCTCCAGTCCTGTGGGCCCAAGGGAGTAGGTGCTAGCCACAACTTCATAACAATTTTCTTTGCTAGTATAATAAGAATTCCTAATAGCTATCTGGCAGCCTGATCACATCTGCCTGTGGGATATTGTAATAGGATGTATTGTGAGGGGGTCAATGTGAAGGATGGGTCAAAAATGTCCTGAAGATCTCTTTGTGTATCATCTAAAAAGGGCTTGATCACTGGGCAGGCCCTCATAACATGATAATCGGTTGCTCTTCGCTTTCCACAGCCCCTCCAGCATGTTACTGTTGCAGTTAGATGGTAGTGAGGGGTGATGACCGGGGTCCGTAAGAATCTTATTAGCTGCTGCCAGGAATATTATCTCCACTGATGCAAACTGGAGATTTTTGAGGAGTGGCTGCAGGCCTTGAGCCAGTCCTCCTTTGCGATCGGGATCTGCATCTCTATTTCCCATTTCTGGGCTGCCGTTATAGTGGAGACCTGTGTAGTGACCTGCAGGGCTCGGTATAGCTGCGAGATCATGTGTGACTGTATCCCCAACCTCAAGATGGCAAGAAAGAACATTATAATTTTGTGGATGGCTCGTGGGAGTACGTGCTACTAGAGGTAGAGAGAGGATATAGTGGCGTATTTGAAGATATCAGAAGAAATTAGTGCGAAAAATGCTGTATTGAGCCCACATGTCCATAAAGGACTGTTATAGCAGGCCATTGTAAAATTGGTACATATATTTCAGTGATAATCTGGCCCAGCCGGAAAACCTGCTGTCCTGCATGGCTGGTAGGAATTGCTCAAGATATGGTATAGAGCAGAGCAGTGGTGTGAATGAGGAGAGATGGAGTTTCTTTGTTATCATGCGCCAGGCATCAGTCTAGCTCTTGATCCATGAATTTACGTCAGGGGGGTCCCCTACCGGAGGGTCTTTGTAATATATCCTTTGTATGAAGTGGAGGGGAAAAATATCCCTCTCCATATTTAACCAGTGGGCATCTATGCCCTCCATATATCTGAACAATATAAAGCGGATTTGAACTGCCCAGTAGTATAGTTTGAGGGATGGGAGGGCCAGGCCTCCTTCATTTTTGAGAAAGCATATGTGTCGCAGTTTTATCCGAGGTCTCCTTCCCACCCATATGAAATGTGATATTTCCTTATTTCATTTTTTTCCAAATGTATGCTAGGAGGACCAATGGGAGGCTTTGGAATAAGTACAGGGCTCTGAGCAGTGTGACCATGCAGACCGCCTCGATCTGCCTCGTTAAGGTCAGCGGCAGTGTTCCCCAATTCCTGAAGTCATACATACATAGACAGTCTTGGCAGATAAGGGCCTACAGCCCACCCAGTCTGCCAATTTGAGCTAGTAAGTTCACTTTATGTTTTCCTAGAAGTCTGTTGCCCCTTACCCCTGACCTCCAGAATTCCTTTATGTCTATCCCATGCCTTCTTAAATCCTGTGATTGTTTCAGCACCCACCACTTCCTCTGGCATGGTGTCCCACCCGTTCTGTGAAGAAATTCCTCCTCATGTTTCCTCTGAATCGTCCTCCCTTCAACTTCATCCCATGCTGTCTAGTCCTGGAACATCTTTTTTGCTTAAGAATAGTGTATTCCTGCACCCTGTTCCTCCCTGTAAGATACTTGTATGTCTCTATCATATCTCCTCTCTTCCTCCTCCTCTCCTGCAGGGAGTACCTATTCAAGTCCTTCAACCTGTCCTCATAGGACTTGTGATGCAATCCATATACCATCTTTGTGTAACCCCCCTGCAAATGGGGGTTCCCAAAAGACTTCCAGGAGCTTGCTTGAATGCTCCAAGCCTGAATGGTGTTTGGCGTTTAAGCCATTTATCAGTGAGTGTTTTTAGAGCCTCTGGTACTGTCTCTTTAAGAGCTGTCTGCTTGCAGACATAATTAGTTTGTATGGGGGACTGTGTGCTTCTCTGCTTGAGTACCACTCGAGCTGCTGCCAATTCACTCCATTTTTGCAGTCACTAGGAGTGCAAAGGGAACCTATCTGAAAGATGTAACTGTTTGCCAGAAAACATTTAGAGTAATAATGAAAATACAGTTTGTCTAACCTGCTTTCTTTGCAGCCAGAACTGTGTTTGCCTAGTTCCCCATTCTAGTTTTGAACTGCTGAACTGGACCAATCAGTGTGGGTTAAGGTAGCTCTAAAATGGTGCCTTGGACGAATCAAAACTTGGACTCATAATCTGAGCCAGCCACAAGAGGATTGTATGGGCAGTGACTCTGGGAGATGTAGTTTGGACTTCGGCGCCTTTTTGGACCAACAGGGGCAGTCTATTGTGAATGACAGCCAATCCAGCCAAGAACTGGGAGGAACTCAAAGGAAGTGCCCGGTTTTGTCTGCTGGAATTTCAGTTGAGCTCTGGCAGTGAAGAGGAAGGGGCCCTGTGCTTTTTCGGTGTGCAGTTTAGTCGGAAGCGTGTGTAAGGCCCTGAGTTCCGTCTGCAGCTTGTGTAACTGCTTGTTAGGACTGAATCCAGTCCTGTGAGAGAGAATCAAAGGATATCTGAAGAGTAGAAACCAGGCTCACCCTGTAGAAGACTGGAGAAATTGCTGAATTACTTCGGTCTGTCAGGAACTGAATCTGCTGTGTGTTCTCCCGGGTATTGTGCAGTAATTGCAATCGGGATAGAGAAGCAGCCTACCTGGTATAGTACTTTCTTTTTACCATATAAATGCGTGAGGAGTCTTGTGGAGCTCAAGAGTAGCCCTGCTGACGTTGAAGGACCCTATCTTGTTTGGAGGTCGTGAGTACTAATTCAGGGTCGCTCCCTGTTGAATTGCCACATTAAATCCAAATGGAATTACTGCACTGCTAACTGTTTAACTATTTTTTTCTTTTCTCTGTGTGAAAGGGCCCCTACCAGCTGCCACGGTTTGGACTAGCCACTAGGGCTTGGGTACCCAGGGACAGTAACTGGTAGGGATAGGCCTGTGCACAGAGCCATAGGTAGATGAGTAAAGTGATAAGCTAATTAACCTGATTTCCCCCTGTCCTTGTTATATCCCCCTTAATAAATCAGAGCTGCTTGTTTCAGCAAAGTTATACTGCCTGAGGTATTTTTCTATGTTAAAGTATTGTACTGTGATTGTTGCACTGTATCTTATTACTTTACAGGGGGTCCCAGTGTCTGAACCAGTCCTGGGGGTAAGTGTATACTGTGAAGATAATTCTGATATACTGTGTGGGCCACTAGTGGGAAGAAAGGGGGGTTGCAGTGTCCCAGAGGGCTGTGACCAAGTTAGTTTAACTATTGCAAACCCTGACCTCTGGGTGGAGGCACCCGCCATCGGATCCAGGCCCCTCAACCTGTTAGTGGCAAATCAGGCAGGGGTAGTAGCCCCTTGGATAGCGCCATCTAGGGGTTACATTTGTAGCCCTCCTCTGAACCTTCTCTACCCTGTCTATGTCCTTATGTAGGTAAGGTATCCAGAACTGTACACTGTACTCCAGGTGGGGCCTCACTAGTGTCTTGTATAGTGGAATTATGACCTCCCTTTTCCTGCTGGTGATGCCCCTGCCTTTGCATCCCAGCATCCTATTTGCTTTACCTGCTGCCTTGTCACAATGTTTCCCTACCTTGAGGTCATCAGAGATGATAACCCCAAGATCCCTTTCCTGCCTTGTACATGCTATATCCTCATCCCTCAACTGATATATTGTGCCAGGGCTTTTGTGCCCCATGTGCATTATCTTACACTTCTTTGCATTGAATTTCAACTGCTAAATCCCTGACCATTCTTCAAGTTTTTGCAGGTCCTTTCTCATTATGTCTGCACGCTCTGGTGTGTCTGCTCTGTTACAGAGCTTTGTGTCATAAGTGAACAGGGAAATTCTGCCTTCTGGGTTATAGGCAATGTCACAGATGAGGTCCTGTGCCATCTGCTAGGTGTATGGTGTATAATTGTTTTTTTATTATGCTCTCTGTTCCGTGGGAGATGAAAACTCCTAGGTATTGCAGTTTCTGCAAGTCCCATTAGAACGGGAATGCGGAGGAGAAATGGAATCTTAGGGACTCTGTTTTTGTTTTGTTAATTCAGTAGACCAATACTTTACTAAATGTTTGAATGAGGTCAAGAATTAAGGACAGGGAAACCTCTGGGCACTGCACATACAGGAGGACATTGTTGGCATACAGCGCTATTCGGTGTTCCTCTCCCTACCCCTAGGATTACCCCCTCAAAGACCTCCAGTTCTCTAATTGCTTGGGCCAATGGTTCAATATATGTCGTGAATAACAGTGGTGAGAGAAGACAACCCTGTTGAGTGCCCTGCTGAAGCCCAAAGGCATCAGAATGGTGTCTACTAACCTTAACACAGGCTTGGGGAGAGTCATAAATATTTTGAAGTATTTCCACAAATGCAGTTGGAAAGCCTAATTTACTTAGAACCACATACAAAAAAGACCATTGTACCCGGTCGTATGCCTTTTCAGCATCTAGACTGAGCATTATCAAGGGGAGGGGGTTTTGCTGCATTTGGTGCACAAGATGCAGTGTACATCTGATATTATCTGTGGTGGTACGGGATTGTATAAATCATGTTTGATCTGTTTTAATAAGCACCAGAAGTCCCTCCACTCGCTTTGCAATGATGGTCATATATAGCTTATAGTCCAACTTCAGCACTGAGATCGGACGATAAGAGGAGTATTGCAGTAAGTTTTTTCCGGGCTTTGGGATGACCGATATGGTCTCATGCATCCAGGTAGGGGGACTGGGTCTCCAGGAAGTACCTCATTAAAGACCTCCGGCAGGCACGGCTGAAGCTCCTCTTGTAAGAGCTTATAAAATTCTGCTTCATAGCCATTTGGGCTTGGTGCTTCATTGTCTTTGTTTTAGATATTGCTGCCTGGATTTCAGCTGTCATGATTGGTCACATCAGGCATTACTCTGCCTCCGAGGATAGCTGGGGAGGGTGATGTTCTCTAAAAAGCTATCTATCTCTGTTTGTTCTGAGGTTTGGTCAGGAGTATATAAGTTTTCATAATTGCATCTAAAGGTTTTGGCTATTTCATGGTATGTTGTTAGTTTTGCCCCTGTTTGTGGGTGGGTAATGGCCATAATAGTTGCCAGTTTATGCTGTCTACTCAGCTGGTACGCTAGCAGTCTGGTGTACCTAGGTCCTATTTCATAATAGCATTGCCACAAAAAAGTGAGGGTGATCGCTGTTTGTTCCTGCACCAGTTTATCCAGCTCAGTCTTGGTGTGCACCAGCTGTGGGAACACCGAATTATCCCCCTGCTGGTCTGCTATTTGCAGGAAATGAAGTGTGCGGCAGTGGAGGTCTCTGGGGCCGTGACCAGGGCAGAAGTAGTCGGTGGTCCGACCAAGAAAAAGGAGAATTAAAAAAAAAAAAAGGAAATGAAGTGTGGATTCTAGATTTTGTTTACGCTCTAAGCGTTGCCTTTTCTGGCGTGCAGCATACTGTATTAAGTGCCCGCGTTGTACTTCCTTAACTGTATCCCATCTAATTGCATCTGTAGTCTGTGGGAGGGTTGTTGGCTAGTATTTCTGTGAGTTTTTCTTTCATAAAGGTTTTACAAGCAGCTGACTGCATAAGATATGTATTCAGTAGCCACTTTGTCAAGCGTCTATCTAAGTCAAATTCCAAATAAATGCTTAGAGGAGCATGGTCTGATAGCCATATATCTCCAAATTTCACTTTTGGTTACTCAGGACAGGTTTTCTGCTTGAGTGTAACAATAATCAGTTCAGGAATAGGTGTAGTGTAACGTCGTGTATTGGGGTGCAGGGTTCTCCAGACATCCAGCAGTGTGGCCTCCTTCGCTAGAGTTTTAAAATACTTTTGTGTGGCAGTTTGTCCGGAATGCCTGGTTGCTGACGAGTCCAGCCCAGGGTTCACTGTCATGTTAAAGTCTCCTGCAAGTAATAAGATCCCAGCTGTGTTCATTATTATGGTATCTATAAGTGTTTTAAGGGCAGGGGTGCTGCTCCCTTGGGGAACATATATATTTGCTAAAGTGACCTCAGGGCCATGGAGTATCCCCTGTACTACTACTAGGCGACCCTCCTTATTGGTCCATACATGGTTGTGTTCAAAACTGGTATATGTAGGAATTAGTATCGTGATCCCTCTTCGCCTGCCAGCCTCTGTGGAGAAGGAGGAATATTCTGCTGAATATCCAAATTCCGTCAGCTTTGCATGCTCTGCCTGCATAAGATGAGTCTCTTGCAGGTATATTAGGTCTGGTTTTGATGTCTGGACCCTACTAAGAATCTTTGCTCTCTCTATTGAGTTAGTAAGGCCAGTCACATTCCAAGAGTGGAGATGTATGTTTGGGGATCCCATCATGTTCATTTAAAACGTTTCTACCCTGGGGCCCTTCCCCATGACCCCCTCCTGCCCAGCTGCTTCCTTTCACATCTGTACTCCTAAGAACCATGCTGATCATCTACTTTTCTACTGGGGAACATGGGATTTTCAACTAACAGTTTTAAAACTAAATGAACCTGTGTAATTCTAGGCATTCTACATTCACCAACTAATAGAGATGAGCAACAATCAAACAGGGGGTTGGGGACCCTAGCATCTGGCTTGGAGAGTGATACAAATGGACAAACAGTGACCAACTAGGTTTGGACTTCCAAGGTAGCGGCCTTAAGTTGGCCCTAATGCAACACTATGTTGCTTGAAGGGGAAGTCTCCCAAAGTGAGAGGCCTTCTGCCCTTAAGCACAAGGGCAAGGGGAGGGTGTGGTGAGGGCTTGATGCGGACGTCATGCAATCCGTTAGGGGGTGGTAATTGGCCATTTTCATCCTTTCAGTTTGAATTAGTAATCTTTAGAGCGAGCAGCCTGAGGCATATCCAGGTGGCTTCATTTAGAATGCTCTGACCCACAAGGGGTTCCCCCTCATCTGTTACTTCACACAGGGGTGAAGGATGGAGCTTATACTATCGATGCTGCTCAACAGAGGCCCAGAGATGGAGACTGGATTTTCATACCTTAATTTTTAGTCCCTGAACTATCATAAATCATCCCATCTCTCCGTATCAGCTATATATATTATGACATAGGCACTGCCGGTTCATACAGTGAATTATGGTCAAGGGGCATACTGTGTCCTGCTTATGCACTGTATATCTGGGCATCACACCGAGCAGCGCACCAACCCACTTGGGTGGCAGAAATCCTGGTAGAGGGTATCATGTGGGAGCACTGCGTGCACATGCCCCGATCCCAGAGCTCCACACCGAGCTATCAGCAAAAGGGTGTGCATGGCTAGGTATCAGTCCAGTACCCTGTTATACAATCCAATCTCCAAAATCTTTATTAAGCAGTCTGGCATCAGAGATGGGATCCTGACAGGGGCTAAGGCACCCCTCCACTATCACTTCTTAACTGTCTCCCACAGACCACTACACCTCTTCAACCAGCTGTTCGTTCGATTGATCCTGCCAACCCCCAGAGAGTACCCCTCATAGCTGCCCATTCCAACTTTAAGCAGAACCTTGGGGAAGGGGGGGAACCCCAGAAACTGCCAAGGGCACCCTCCCCTGTGCCGCCCCCGAGGGGCAACAGGTATCATAAATGCAGGGATCGCAGGCTTACTGAGTGGACCCCATCCCCAGCCAGAGAGCACCTTCTAGTATTTTAAAATTTGTACTTCTGGTATCATAACTCTATTGACATAATCATTTCATTTAAAACCTTTGGTCATAATGCTGCCAACCAATGTACATATTGAAAGCAGGCATGCAGGGTGAAGTCATGTTCTAACTGTTTACTGGGCCACTAATTGATTACCCAGCATTGTCTGTGGGGGCCAACAGCCCCAATAACCTTAATGCGCTGTGTAGCCCCCCCCCCACTCAACCAATAAGTGCAGAGTCCGGTCCCAGGTCCTTTTCCACCCCCTCACCCATTGCATTGCTTTATCGAGCCACTGATGCACCCTAAGACAACTATGTCACTGAAAAAGGCATGCCAAAGCCCACAGAAGTTAAGCTGAGCCTGACCCCATCTGGCACATCATCTCAACGTGGCCTCTGTCAGTAATTAAGCCACCACCGAGTATTATTCACCAAGAAATTTACAAATTTGGGAAGACGCCAAACTTTGTGTCTGCTTCATTAAATACCCCTTCTACTCTAGCTTTGAAATATACCTCTGTTTTTCGAGACCAAGGGGCAAGCAGATTGGGGTCAATTTTAAGCTATATGCAGATGGCATAGCACTACCGGCCATTTTCCTGCAGCATGCAGATTCAGCTGCGGCCAGTTCGGCAGTTAGGCATCATGGTTTGCAGCTTTATTTCCCCAGGTGTATCAGACAGCTCCCAGGTGACTCGCAGCAGGGGAGAGTGTTACTATATGCCCCACAGCTGTTGGGAGATCGGACGCCACAGTTCCCTGATCTTGAAAGGGCTTGGTGGAAATAGGGTAAGCGGGAAGAGGGAAGGGGCACCACAACACTATTCAAGGAAATATTAAATTTTTTGGAGACCATTTTCCCCACCCCGTGAGATACACTTGTGTTCACTTTCTCCTGTTTTCCGTCGAAGTCAGCTTCACTTTCACTCCTGGCTGTCTCGATGATCTGTGATTTAAGCCATCTGTACCACCTTTAGATGTTTCACAATGTCCTGAATAGCTTCACTGGACTGTTTGTGGCGTGCAGGGGTCAGTGGATGTTTTGGCCAAGTTCTGTGTGACCCAGACCCATCATGACAGTTTTGATGCGATAGTGTTGGTGGGAGCTGGTCTGCTGGGTACGTCAATCTGTAATCCCAGTCTCTTCAGATCATCCCGGGCCTCAGTCGTGGTGTCATAGGTCTTACGCCACCCTCCAAGAAGACTACCAGGCGTGCTGGATATAGGGTATGAAACTTGATATTTTGCCTCGTTAGTGATCTTAGGATGGGGATATATGCCCGTCGCTGAGAGGCTATGGCTGGGAAATCATCGTTATCAAAGAACACCCAGACCTCTTTGTATTTAACTATTTTTTGCTGCTAGGCCGTGTAAGATCTGTTCCTTGTCCGTGTATCTCAAAAATCTTACTACTATGGATAGTGACCTACTGTTTGGTTGTGGCTTGGGTCCGAGGGCATGGTGTGCCCTGTCAATTTCCAGAGGAGTCTCCTGCAGTAGCTCTAGATCCAATTTTAGAAATCCTTGCAGCAAAGCTGTCATATCTGGGCCCTCCACCTCCTCTGAGATATTGTAGAGCCTCAGGTTGTTTCTTCTGGCTCTGCATTTTGCATCCTCCGCTCTGTCCTGTAACTCTTGGACAGTGGTGTGTATTTTGCATAATGGCCCATTCCACGGTGTCAAGACTGGTGTCCTGTTGGGTTAGCTGGGTCTCAAATCCCTCTGTTTTGGTTTAAATTTTTCCAATGTCTATTCGCAGGGCCGCCGTAACAGATTTAATTTCTTGTCTGAATCCCCTTAGCTCCTTGAGCATCATTTTCATTTGGTTTTGAAGGGCTCGGTTGCTTGCTGAGGATTCAGGTTTTCGAGTGTACCACTTGACCTGAGAAGAGACAGAGTCCTCGCTGTCTGTTTCAATATGCTCAAATTGTTTGCCATCCTGAGAGCCACCAGGGAATGAATGTCGATTGGAGGGTGGCATTTTGTTATGGACACCTTTTCCAGTAGTTGGCTTCTGAGAGAGTGCAGTTATTAGCGGTTTGTAAATTTTCCCCACGGAGCCAATGTAAAGACGACTTTACTGTTGCATGACAGCACTGGAAGTCCAGTTAGTTTAATTCTGAGAGCGAAAGAATCACAGTGCACTCATTTCACATAACACTATACACTATAGAAAATACAGGAAGAGCAACTTTATGCACAACCAGTGTGTTCTGCCACCTCTGGGTTCTGATTCCCATGGACCTCTCAAGCTTCACTCTCGAGGTCAGAGGGAATCAGATCCCCTCTGTAGCAAAACGCACTGGTTGTGCATAGCTGCCCATCCAGTATCCTCTATATTTTTGTTCACTTTCAGGTCTGCATCGGGCTTAGCATTTCTGTGCTCTGAGGCTTTTTATAGTTACTGTATGTTGCTGAACGCTTCCTGTGCAATTGTACCGATATCAGATGGTTTCCTGGAATGATTCCTGACACCCCAACCACAGGACCCACCGATTAGTGCAACACTGTCTCACACAGCAGTTTTTTGTGCTATCAAGCCACTTTCCCCATCCACATATAGTCTTCCCATCAAATCTTCGATTGTAGGACAAAAGATGCTGGTGCAAGGGGTCCCACCACAGGCTGTTTTGGTTAGTCCCTGCATTTAATATACTGCTGTCATAATTGGGGGAACATATGTTCCAGTCAGCCCTCACCACAGGAGTCTTGGGTAGCCTCAGTAGCCTGGGTGGCACTATTATGCCTGGTATTGTAACAGGGTATACCCACCCACGTTGCTCCTGACTGTCTGCACTGCAAAGCTTTACCATCTTAAGATCTCCCACTCAGGTTGTTCCCACCTTAAGATCCCCCACTCAGGTTGTTCCCAATCTGCCAGTGAGGTACAGAGAAAGCCCCCGCCCACCCCCATTTCCAGTTAGGAGGTCTGTAGTCCATAATCATATTCTGAAAGACCCTTAGGGTGCTCCAGCTGAGGTTGCTATATACCAAGGAGGTGGTTCAGGATCCCGCTCCTTCATTGCCTAGGTGTTCCAACCACTGTCTTCGTGATATCAATGATGGCCAGGCTGTTCCTTTTAGCAATGCACAGAAATAAGTTCACGCCCTTCCCCCCTGCACTCACTAAGCTCAGTTTAATATGTTCACTCTTTTGGAATCTTTGATTGTTTACTGGATTTTTAAGTGAGGAGAGAGCCTTACTTGGGGGGTGGCTTAGAGTTGTCAATTTGCACTTTCTCTTATTGCCTGCCTAATCTAGTACTCGGTTAGTTGCTGGCAGCGATGTTTGTTTCGAGGGGAATTTTTTACTCCTGCATCCTGTCACGCCATCTTTGTAGATGTATGTTGCTGGTAGTCACCACTCCCTGGGACGGAGGGCATTTATGCCTTGGGTGTATCTTCACACAGTGACAGACATGCTCTCTGATCCGTGGCAATGCCAACCCAAGATATCAGGGTGTACCCAGGCTCTTCAACTCATACCCTCTTTTTCCAATATGCTATAGCCCTAGGCTAACCACACCATCTCTTGGGTTACTCAGTATTTGTTGTTTGGCTGTGCCATTTCTCCTTCTCCTATCTATGGTTTCCACATGTTTAGTATATGATGAGCAGGCCACGTGTCCATGCTGTGATATTGCTATGTTTTGATATCAGTATTCCAAGGGGATATACAACTCATGTAGATTGGGATAGGTACATATGGGTTTCCTGAAGTGTTCCATGGATGGGGGGGTCCTCTTTTCTGGACTCCGGATGCATTATGTGTGGTCCAATCTCCTACCTTATGTGTATCTTGGCCCCATCACTTATGGCTGATATTAATATAATAACACAGAATGTTCAGGGTTTAAAAATCAGCCGTCAAATGGAAGACAGTTCTAACTCACCTGAAAATAAGAAAATACCAGTCACACTATTACAGGAAACTAAACTGGTGACAGCAGAGGCATACAAACTGTGCTGGGAATGAGTGCATGCAAAGACCCACAGCTGTGCTTCATCCTCTAAATGAAGGTGTCTATATTGCTCCATAGGTCCTTACAGTGGCAGATCAAGAAACAACTTCAGGATGGGGATGAGAGATGGATTTTACTGCAATTGTTCACATCAGCGGGCCCTCTGGTGTTAGGATCTGTCTATTGAACCAATACGGATACCCCTGATTTTTTTGTCCCTCATCCAGGCGGTGTCCAACATCACTGAAGATGGGATGCCCTGCTTGCTGGGGAGGGGGGTTAACTTGACACTTGATCCCCTACTAGATCACTCTTCCTCTACAGGCAAATTGCATTTTTGTGAGAGTGATTAAATCTATTAAGTCTGATATAGCCCTGGAAGATGGCCGGCATAACTTTCATCCCTCTAATAGGAATCATTCCTATATCTCCATGGTTCATGTCAGATTGATTTACTACTAGGGTCTGCTAAGGGCACTCAGGCAGCCATCAAGTCCACCATTGAAATGATGGTTATGTCTGATCATGCCCCAGTATCCTTTTGGAATGATTTGGAGCCAGAGAAGTCCATATCCTCCTCTTGAAGGCTTGACCCCTTACTCTTTAAAGACAAGACTTTCTTCACCTGGATGGAGAAAGAAACTTTAGAGTTTTTCAAAATGAATGACATGGGGAAAGTATTCACTGCTTCCCCTTCTGTGGTTTACAAAGCCATGTTAAGGGGACAGAGCATGCAATTTGCTCCCAATATGAAGAAGATGAGAGATGCTGAAGTTTCAGCTATAAAGACCCAATTCAAAGACCTAGAAAAAGCTTGTAAATCAGTGCTGGCCTTACGTCTTAGGAAAAGTCTCCACTATCCTGGCAGACATGGCTGGAGTTAAACTTCAACTTAATGTGCTCCTCACCAGGGTAGTGAAAGTGGCCCTTCTCCACTCAAAATGTAGCTTCTGGGATGGAGAAGAAAAGCCAAGCAGGTGGAATGATAGGTCTCTGCTCTCTGCAGTCCTATGGGTAAGTCATTTAACAAAGTGGCAAATATTAACAACATGATGAAAGTTCTAGCAAATACATTACTCCTCACAGGACCCAACCCAACCTTCCTCTCATAGAAACTTTCTTCTCCTGCCTTGGCCCCCATTGCCTTACTCTAGCCCAACAGGAGCAACTGACCCCTTCTTACACCTCAGGAAATCCATGAAGCTATTATGTTCCTACATATACATAAGGGGCCTGAAGGAGATGGGTTTAAAGTTGATATAAACCACCTTCTTGCACAAACCATTAGCCTCACTCTTTGCGAGTTGTTCATGGAAGCTCGTTCTCACTTTCAACTTTATTGGATAACACATTGAGATAACAATATCTCATTTTCAATTGCATCCAACACTTAAAAAACTTACAATCACAGATCAAGGACAATAAATACATACAGATAACAAGCATGTTAATAATCGTTGCACTATAGACCTAAATATATGAAACTATCCATAACAGTTACAATGCTGCTTATAAAGGCTGGCTAAAGATGCCCTAAAATGTTTTATTGGCAGTAATTCATGCACCTCTAACTTCTTACATATTGAATTCCATGTCCTAGACACTGTTAAAGACAGTGTTTTGTCACCAAAACTTGATCTACGTCTTGGCACCCAATAAGAGATCCAAGACAAAGATGGAACGGAGTAATTTTGGCCTGGCCTAATTTTCAGTTAAGTCCAACAAAAATACTGGTAGATCTTAATACAAATTTGTATACAAAAAGATTCCAATGCATGCACCTCTGATCCTCTAAAGATGACAATCCTGATTCTCTGTACAAAATACAACTATGTGCTCTATATGGTAAATCTGTAACAAACCTTAATGCACTTTTATAAAGCAGTTCTAAAGATCCCAGCAATGGTTTCCTAGCATTTCTATAAATGCAATCTCCATAATCCAAACTGACAGAAAGAGGGACACAACTAGCAATTTTCTTATTTTATAATTAAACATAGTTTTGTTCCTATAAAAGAAACGAAGCAACCCTTTCAATTTATCAGAAATATTAGTGATAAGTAAATCAAAAGTCAAATTACTATCGAGTACCAATCCTAAATATTTATAAGGGATGACTTGGCTTAATTTAATACCAGACAATGTTTGGATATCACCATTAGGAATCTATTTGTTGTTATTATTTTTCTCAAATATCGTCCAGAGAGTCTTCTTCACATTCAGAAGAAGTCTTAGATCTTGTAACATCCCCTGGACTTTCCAGAAATCCTTCTGTAACAGTTCAATTGCAACATTCACATCATCCTTTACAGTATACACAATGGTATAATCTGCATATAAGTACATACAGGTGTCAGGTGAGCAGCAGCCAGGTAAATTATTCACATTTAACAAAAATAATAAGGGTCCCAGGACAGAGCCCTGTGGTACCCCTGATTTAATACTAATAGGTTACAAACAAGTGCTGCCCGCTCTGACACACTGCATTTTGTTGTTCAGATATGAATAAAACCAGCTAAGGGCAGATATATCTAGCCCAGCTGATTTTAGTTGATTAAGCAAAATTATATGATGAACTGTGTTGAATGCCTTCAACAGATCCAAAAACACAGATGGCGCACTATAGTTTCTGTCGAAGGCATTCATCACGTCATCAACCACCCTTTGCTATATGATTATTACTGGTATTGTGTCCCTTCCTAAATCCTGCTTGCAACTGAGTTAATATCTTATGTTTAGAAAAATACTGACTTAACTGATGGTGCACTAACCTCTCCAGAATCTTAGTACATGCTGGCAGGATAGAAATTGGCCTATATGAGCCTGGATCTGAGGGACATCCCTCCCCCTTACAAACAGGAATAATAAATGTTGTTTTCCAGTCCTGTGATAATTCAGAACATGAAAAAGACAAATTAAATAGGTAAGCCAAGGGCTTTGATAAGATACCCTATGCTATCTTTAGAAAAAATGGAGGAATTCCATCTCACCCAGGTCCCTTACCTGTGTCCAAGCTCTGGAGTTATTTTAACACTTCTTCAGATGTTATTGACTTTAATGCAAAACAGGTGTATCCAGTCCTGGATTTTCTACTATTCCCTACTTGTGAAAAAAAATAATTAAATGCAGCCACCTTATCTTCTGCTGAGACCACAATTCTTCCCCCATAATTCATAACTGATGGTGAAGGAGGTAACTCTTGGTTGCCTTTTATTGAATATATACCCTTCCAAAGTGCCTTGGAATTTCCTTCAGATTCAATAAAATATTTATTATAAAAAACCCTTTTGGCCTTTCTTACCTCTCTGTGGGAATCCTCCATCACAAAATTAGAACCAAGACAGAGGCAGGAATTTACAGACCTGTCAGTTTGACCTCTGTGGTAGGGAAAGTGATGAAATCACTTCTGAAGGAAAGAACTGTTCAGTACCTAGAGGCCAGTGGGGCACAAGACCCAAGGCAGTATGGGTTCATAGTGGGAAGGTCATGTCAGACGAATCTAATTGATTTCTTTGACTGAGTGACCAAAGTAGTAGACCAGGGAGGGGCTGTGGACATGGTCTACCTAGATTTTAGCAAGGCATTTGACACAGTCCCACATAAAAGATTAGTAGTCAAATTAACCAGCCTGGGAGTGGGTCCCAGGGTGGTAGCCTGGGTAAAACATTGGCTGAACAACAGGACACAGAAGGTAATTGTAAATGGAGTCCACTCTGAAGAAAGAGGGGTTACTAGTGGGGTACCACAGGGTTCAGTACTAGGTCCAGTCCTTTTTAATGTCTTTATGAGTGACATTGCAGAGGGACTGGAAGGAAAAGTATGCCTCTTTGCAGATGACACAAAGATCTGCAACAGGGTTGATACACAAGGAGGCATGGAAAGGATGAGAAGGGACTTGGCAAGGTTGGAGGAATGGTCAGAAGTATGGCAGCTTGGATTCAATGCAAAGAAGTGCAAAGTAATGCACCTGGGAAACAAAAACCCAGGGGAAGATTACACAATGTGGGGAGGTAGTAACAACAACAAAAATGGAAAGGAACCTGGGGGTAATCACATCAGATGACCTTAAGGTTGGCAAGCGATGTGAGAAGGTGGTAGGGAGGGCTGGGGGGATACTGGAATGTATAGGGAGAGGCATCACCAGCAGAAAACAGAAAGTTGTTATCCCCTGTACAGACAGTTGGTGAGACCCCATCTGGAGTACTGCGTCCAGTTCTGGAGACCCCATCTCCACAAGGACATAGACAGGATGGAGGCAGTTCAGAGGAGGGCAACTAAAATGGTGCAGGGTCTGCAAGAGAAGCCATACGAGGAGAGACTAAAGGAGCTTAATATGTCTTCCCTTGAGGAAAGGAGGGAGAGGGGGGACATGATAGAAACATTTAAATACCTCAGTGGAATCAACAAAGTCCAAGAAGGTAGCATCTTTCAGAAAAAGAGATGTGTAAGAACAAGGGGACACAATTTGAAGATGGGGGGAACGGCTCAGGGGCAATTTGAGGAAGTATTTTTTCACAGAGAGGGTGGTGGACGCATGGAATAGCCTTCCTGAGGAGTTTGTGGGGTCTAAAACTGTGGGAGAATTCAAGAATGCATGGGACAGACATAAGGCAATTTTTGTGGGGGGTAGGAAGAAATAGGCTGTTGGTTAAATAGGATCTGCAGCTTATCATCTAGGTAGGGAAATGGGCAGACTAAGTGGGCCAAGCAGTCCTTATCTGCCATCAAAGTCTATGTTTCTATAACAATGAATGAAGCAGTGAGTACCATTCTCCCAGAGGAAGGTAAGGGTTCCCTTCTGCCAGTTAACTATCACCAAATATCCCTTATCAAAGCAGACACCAAAATTCTGGTCAAAATTGTGGTGAAAAGCTTGTTGATCAGAATGGTGCATAGCCTGCTGAACATAATCTACCCCACTCTGACTATCTTAGATCTCGAATTAACATCTTTCATGCCTCAAGCTGTGTCCCACTTCTGCAGCGGTGGTTGCTATTGATTTTGAAAATGCTTCTGATCCTATGAAGTAAGAGGTATCTCCCCTTTGTGCTGAATAAAATGGGTTTTTAGCCCATGCTCAGAGCTTGGGTATAGACCTTATATTCTTGCCATTCTGTAAACGAGTTAAACACCATGCTCTCAGAATCTTTCCTATTCCAAAAGGGCACCTGTCATGGATGCCCACTCTCTCCTCTGCTTTTTGTGCTGGTGAAAGTACAGTTATTAGTTATCAGACAGCATGCAGATATTTCAGGTGTAATAGTGGGCCATACAGAGTACTGCACCAAACTATATCCTGACAATCTTTTGGTTCTTCTACTTAATGCACCTCAATATATTCAACCCCTGCTTAACCTTCTGGAAAATTTAAAAGCAATATCAGGGCTCAGAGTTAATCCCTCCAAGACTGAGGTACTACCACTCATTAAACTATGCCCCCAAGCCCCCTTTTCAAAGCTGTGTCTCAAGTGGTGCCATCAGTCTAACAAATATCTGGGTATTCACCCAACTCTGAATCTGTCTCAGACATGCAGTTTGAACTTACTACCCCTCCTTAACTCCCTCCAGAATGAATGTGATAGGTATACCAAAGTAAATCTCTCCTTAGTGTGGAAAACCTCCACTATTAAGATGGTGTTCACACCTAAAATACTCCACTGTCTTTCCCACCTACCCATTCTCATACCTCCCTCATGGTTGGCTAGGATAGACACCATGATAGGGAAATTCTTATGGGAAGAGAAACCCCTAAAACAGATGTCTTAAACTATGCTCCTACTAGATATGAGGAAGCTGGAACTTTCCATGGCTATACGCCTATTACCTGGCAGTTACAGGTACACAAACACGGAAATGTTTTGGTGACCCAACCGCTAATGCACCCTTATGGCTGGCCATGGACAGGGACATTTTGGCAAGCACTCCCCAGCCACATTGTTATACATGCCCATTCCACAGCATCTTGGACACTGGCCTACTGTTAAGACATCCATTAAAATGTGGCCTCAGATTTTGAGGCTTATGAGATACCTTCTCACCCCATGAGCATGGACTCGTCTTTGGTAGAATACAGCTATCTGCATTGACAGTAAGCCAGTATTGTTGACAGCATGGTGTGCCGCAAGCATACATCATATCCAGGACTTTTTACACCTGATACAGGCCGCTTGGAATCCTTTGATGGGGTTACGTGCCTAGTATACCCTATCAGTATATGATTTCTGAAAATATTTACAATTAAGTACACTGTTGCCCCTTCTGCACAGCAAGTCAGCCAAAGCACCCCCTAACCATCATCATTATTTAGATGATGTAAGCTAACCAAAGGTCAGGCTAGCACCATATATCAGAGCATTATAGAGACAGCACCAAATCAAACTCTCAAAGCCTGCCACTAGTGGGAGACTGCCCGCCATTTGTCTATTTCAGAAGACACCTGGAACTCATGTTGGCAGACTACATGCAGATTTTGCCTTAACTCCTGCAGGCTATTAATAGAAAATAACATTCACCATACCTGGCACAGAACCCCAACCAAACTCCACCCCTTAGGTCTCGTACACAGTGACTGTTGTTGGACACGTAACACCCCTGGTGTTTCCCTGTACCACATCTTATGGGCACGTCCCCCTCTACAAACCTTTCAGATAAATGTGCATCAAGACAGTGCAGAAGTAATTGATCAGAGTATACTGCTTTCATCACAGAGACTCCTCCTTGGAATACCGCCCCCTGCAGTTCTATGAAGTGACCCCAAATTACAATGGCTGGTAGCTGTACGGGTGGAAGCAAAACTTCTGCTCCATAAATGGAGGTCCACCAACACCCCTACTGTGACAGAATGGAGGTCTGCAGTGTTCTTCTGGCTGTCATGACCAATATGTCACATGTGGATAGGAACTCACTAGCTTCCTATTACTGATTGTTGGCGCATTATATTAGCTCCCCTTTGCGCTCCACGGATCATAGATTTCCATTTATAGAAGGCAAGGATATGCTTCACTCCCCATGAATAGAAGTATCAGCCCCCCCTCCCCACACAGGTTTACCTAGACTCTCCATGTTAGCTTCTCTTTGGGTGAAGTAGACATCTGGAGGGTGGAGGCCTTTGATAATTATGCTCTACTGAGTGTTTCCTGTGTAATGACTTTGTGTAACTGTACTTTCAGGATCTCTTTACTACTTATAATTCATTCTGTCCAAGTTTGAATGGAATACTGTACTGTTTTGGGGAAGATATTCAGACTGCGCGAAATGGCGAAAGTGGAGGCGCAGCGCAACTGAGATGCACCTGGGCCAGGATAGGGCGATATTCAATGTGATGTGCCATGGTGCTTCACCATTGAATATGGCACATAATGTGTATGGTGCATGTATAATGCACCTGCACATTCCCCAGACAGGGAGGACTGGGAATGCTTCAGTGCAACTGTGGTTGCACTGGGTGCATCACCCATGATATTCAGACATGGGTATGCAAATGAGCCATAATATATGCATTGTGAAAATGGGTCCATTTGCATGTCATTATGGTCCCATTTGCTTGCTTTGTGCTGGGTAGCCCGGCAAAATGCACCTGGCGCCCTGTGTAGCCACCATCAACATGTATTGAATCCCTGGTCGCCTAGTGGGAACCCCCCTCCCACCCTGTAGCCTGATCACATATATCTGTGTAAAACACTATGCCCTTGTAGCGTAGGGCCCCCCCATCCCGAGACACATGCCCCATATTCATCAGAATATAATACTCCCTGGTAGTCTAGTGGACCCCCCCATCCCTGTGTCCTGATCCCCAAAGCTGTAAAGATAGAATAAGCCCTGGTGGTCCAGTGGTCTAA
This sequence comes from Neoceratodus forsteri, assembly GCA_016271365.2. Lineage (NCBI taxonomy): Eukaryota > Metazoa > Chordata > Ceratodontiformes > Ceratodontidae > Neoceratodus > Neoceratodus forsteri. The sequence goes on along the minus strand of CM028133.1, from coordinate 145,101,322 downwards.
CCTCCCATCCATGAGTCCCGATCCACATAACTGTAATCACTGATTACCCCTTGTAGTCTGATGGTCCCCCCACCCCAATCTCTGAGTCCAATCCTCATAAATGATGGTCTAAGAACACCTGGTGGTCCAGTGGCACCCCTCACCCTCGCAGGCACCTCTGCCCAACCATCCCCCCCCCGCATCGGTGGGCAGCATCAACCCAGCCTCATACCGCCTACCACCCACCGAATGACATCTTACAGTAACAGCTGTAAGCTTATTGGTCCATTGTGGACCAATAGGCTTATGGCTGCTACTGTACACTGTCATTCAGCAGGCAGCAGGGCGGTATGAGGCTGGTTGATACCGCCCACCAATGACGGGAGGGGGTGGAGTTGGTTGGGCAGGGTGTCTGCGAGGGTGGGGTGCCACTGACCACCAGGTATTCTTAGATCGCCATTTAGAAGGATCGGACTTGGGATGGGGTGGGGGGGACCATCGGACTGCCAGGGGGTATTCAGTGATTATAATTATGGGGATCAGGACTCACGAAGGGAAGGGCAGACCACTGGACCACCAGGGCTTATTCTATCTTTACAGTTTCGGAGATCAGGACCCAGGGATGGGTGGGGTGTCCACTAGATGACCAGGGAGTATTATATTCTGACGAACATGGGGAGTGAGTCTCAGGGAGGAGGGCCTTAGACTACCAGGGCATGGCAGTTTAGTACATATGTACGCAATTGGGCTACCAGGTGGGAAGGGGGTACCGGTGGACTACCAGGGCCGAGTAGTGCTTGTAGATGGGTTCTTGCTTGGCAGCTCTCCACCCATGGCTGGCAGCTGCTGCACTGCACCTTGCAATACAGCAGCCCACCTATGGGTGGCTAGCATTTGAGCCAGGATTTTCTGGCTCAACATTGTGCCCCGGTATGTGGTGCATCTGGGAGTTGTGCCAGCAGATGAGCCGCACATCCCGGGTTGAACATCGGGATGCGCTGCATATGCATGGGCACACACTCTGCAGATGCACCACATAAATTAGCAATGCGCCCCATCGCATCAGGACTTGCACTGTGCAGGTCCCCCTTTTCAATATCGCACTGGGGCGCATTTCGGTATTGCACCTGCAGAACTCCATTGCGCCAGGCACAACCCCTTTGAATATCTCCCCCCTTGTGTTTTACACCAATGTGGGCTGTTGTGTTTCTGTTCTGTATCTTCTGTTGGAAAATGTTTTAATAAAGATAATGAACTATAAAAAGACGCTTGCTCCCTTACAAGGTAGTGTGTACCTTTGGTATCTGTTCAAGATATGTGGCTTACCAAGCCTCTCCAGCAATGCTTTGTTTCACTAGGCTCATATATTACTCACAGATTCAGGGCCAGATATTCAAAACTTTGTGTTAGGCACAAACAATTTGCGCAGGGTTAGCGCCGGATTAGCGCGGGTCTGCTATATTCAAAAGGTCAAATACAGCATGCAAACTGCATTAGCACCAGACAAAATTATACAGTATGCAAGGGGCAAACTGAGGGGCATGTACATGAATATAGGCACAATGCTATATTCAGTGAATAGCACCAGGCAAAGTGTTTTAGTGTGACTTAGTGCAACACTTTTTGTGGTGCAAGTTACCACCCTTGAAAGGTAGTCTTAACTCTGGCCAAACCAGTTTTGCACAACTTTGTGGCTTTACGCAACTTTTGCTCAGCTTTGCGCGACCCTAACCAGTAAGTATGAAACATAGAAATAAGCCAGACATAGAGGAAACATGCTGCTCACTGATGGCATCCATATGGTGCTATCATCTGCCACCAGTTCCAGCCATGCCAGCCAGTAAGTGGTGACCCGGCTCCCAGTGGACAGTGTGGCAGTGCAGCCATAGACCACACACCTGCAGACCACCCTTCAGTGGACATCAACAGTCACCAGCACACACATGCAGCACTGTGGGCATGGAGGGTGTTGAGGGGAGGGTGTACAAGTGGCCAGGCTGCACCACAGACTGGATACAGCCACAATGCTGGGACAAGCCACGCAGTGCACATGGGCCAGTGTTGGGAATACCCCAACACCAGTGTGCCTGTCTGATGGTATGTGCCCCCCCAACCACATACTGCACATCTGTACACACACCACAGCACACACAGCCAGCAGTGTATATGTCACTGTGAGTATCCCATGCCAGTGGTGCAGCGTCTGTGGGTCGCACAACAGCATAACAGTAATGTCCACTGTCAGTAAACACCTGCAAATTGGGCCTATCACTGTATACAGTGCAGTGGTCAACACTGCCCTACACAACATAGGCATTGCTGTGTCCCTCACACTACTGGCCCCCTTGCTACTGTAGTGTCTGCTGTGCACTGTAGCATGAACTACAGTTTGACAATTGCATGCAGCACCACCTCCTGTACCTGTGCTGTGTAGTCCCCTGGGGCACAATATGCTATGCTGCACTGTACAAATGTAACCTGCTGCTATCACCATGCACTGCCAACTCTGGGCAGACCCAGCCAGCCTCTGTACTTCTAGACTGACCTACAGGTGGAGCTGTGGGACCCTGCAATTGCGCTGGGCAAACTGCATTCAAATCAGGTCATGATGAAATGCTAATCTGGGTGCTTGTCCACAGACTACCTAAGTAGGCTCATTTGCATGTCATGTTTGACTATAGCAAAGTTTTGCCCTGGGCAAACGTGATTGTGCTGGGCAAATGGCTTAGCTCTGCGCTAAACCTGTGCAAATGTGTTTGCACCACACAAACGTTTCAGAAATATTGTACATTTTTGCACAATGTAATTTCACATGAGCTGCGCTTGCAGCTTTACTGAATCCACTGCTTTGCTAGCACACACATTGGCCACATAGTTCACCTCTACCTTCCTTCACGTCACTGTGTACTGGGATGCTGTTGTGGTTTCCACTTCCTGGTTGCTATACTCAGAGCTATCTTATTCCCGGGCTATTTTTGCACTGGACTCCCAGCCCAGTTTGCCCGGCTTCCTTAGCATGCTACAGTGACGCCCACCAGAATGAAGTGCAGCACTGCAGAATTCTGCAGTAGAGTTACTGCAGCAAACAATGCAATTTCAGTGGAAATTAATCCCTTTTATCATGCAGTAAATCTGTGACACTGCGCTTCATCCTGGTGGGCTTCACTGTATATTCAGCAGGTTTAGCACCGGGGCTATCCCTTTTGAATATAGCAGGCTATTGGATTCGTTCTAGTTTAGCAGGCCGGGCAGTACTAATTTAGCCCTGAGGCAAAGTTTTGAATATCGGCCCTCAGTGTGCTATCTGGAGACCTCCTCTACCTCACCAAATAAATGAAATCCTCTGTGTTCCTCATGTTAATCATTTAATAGTTTTGTTCTACATTTTAGGGTTATTATCATTTTTAGTCTGCCCTCATGTATGCTACATTGCTTTGTATCCAGCTGTTCTTTCTTCAAAATATGGACAGCTTTGCTCGCTTGTAATATTGTTTGATTGAGGAATTAAGCAGTAACGCATGACAAGGTGTGCAATATTGTGGGATATCGTTCTGCCTCAGGTGAGTTCTGAGACAGGAGGACATGGGTCGAGTGCCTTCAGCCCCCTCAACATGGAATGAATCCCATGGTATTGCACACCTTGGAGTGTAATATTGTAATTATGAAATTGATCCTGTACAGTTTTATTCTGTTCCAATAAAAAAGACAAAGCAATACAGCATTTAAATTTGTTTTAAATTGTACAACATTATTTATCATTTTTATTTTTCAATCTGTTCACCGGTTAAGCACACTGGGCCGAGGTTCATTTTCAGGAACCACCTAGAGCCACCACATATGCGACTTAGATGAAATTACATTGAGTATATACAGTGATTGACAAATAATACACACAATATTAACAGCATACAGTAGCACACAACCTAGAAACATTTACAAATAGCGTGCTGTTGCATGTAATTTTTTTAATCACTTTTTTAAAATTATCATGACCGTTAACTTCCATGCAGTATTGAGGCAAAGTGTTCCACAACTTAGGACCCTGTACAAAGACTGCCCACTCCCCCACACAGGTAAGAGTCTTTGGTAAGACCAAATGAGAGATTCATGAGGACCATAATGTTCTGGTTTCTCCCTTAAATTCAATTAAACTAAATAGTGGGGATTGATGTCCTAGCGTAATAATGTTATTAAGCAAACAGTCTAAATTATATGAAAAATTCAACATGGGAGGTAACCACCCAAGCTCAAATTGTGCAAGAAAAAATAATGAATTGCAATATCAACACTTGCTTTTTTTTATTTATGAGCTATATATTATAGTGGTGCAGTAGTACCACTGTAGACAATTTGGAATTTTGCTCTGAAATTTTTAGGGTACACAGGGCTTGCCCCACAGTGGTGCCTTTCACTGGTTTGGTGAACAAATATTAATCCATTCCAGAGTTATAAGGATTTAAAAAATTGGTTCTGAGCATGCACTGTTCATGCTTTTGGATAGCTGCTTGGAACAAAAAAAGAATTTGGCCCATGCAAAACAAGATTTTGCTTCGTATGCTGCTAATCTTTTGTCATGAGGAGAAATTCTTTTTTCGTATGGCTGCCATCCTGTTTCCGTTTAAAATATATATATGTTTCAAAACCCATGAAAATGGTGTAATTCACAGACACCAATACAAGTACCTTGCTAATAAGTACCCTATTAAGTGGATTCTTCAATTTCTTTTAGGAAAAATTACCCAGAAATGCATTTCTGACACATTTAAAAATCTTTTTTCATGTTTCATTTTTCCTTTTTCATATAGCCATACAAAAAAAAAAGATTGTCCCATACAAAGCAAGATTGCATTCATATGCAAAAAGAATTTGGAATTTTTTCTGATTCTTTTTTCATAAGAAGCATTCTTTTTTTTGTGAGTACAACATAATCTCACAAAAAAAGAATGCTTCATATGAAAAAAGAATTGGGACTTAGTTTTTCCAGATTCTTTCTTTGTACGAAGGATTCTTTTTTCATGAGATTGGGTCATATTCATGAAAAAAGAATGCCTCATACGAAAAAAGAAATTTGGACTTAGTTTTTTTTCACATTCTTTTTTTGTATGAAGGATTCTTTTTTAGTGAGATTTTTTTTTGGAGGGGGAACAAAACAAAGAATCCTTTCATACAAATAATGAATTGAGAGTTCCTTTACCCCCCCCCCAATTTTATGTTAGCAGGCAATAGCTCCTTGAATATTTGCAGCTGAGTAGTAATCTATATATTAAAACAATGGTCTTAATGAGTACTACCACACTAACACACAATACCCCCAAAAAATACAGGGGCCATATAAAAAATCCCTAATACAATGAAAATTCCTATAGGATTACATTGGAACTTTAACAAGCAACACACCAAGTTAAAAAAAGGAATCCTTTCTTGGACAAGTGGGCAAGCAGGGCCCAGAAGGCCCTGCACTCCCACATATCATACACCCAAAAAAAATTCAGGAGCCATATAAAAAACCCTACAAATTAAAACAATGAAAATTACCATAGGATAACACTGGAAGCTTAACAATGCATACTATCAAGCCAAAAAAAAATTCAATTTTTGGATAAATGGAGGTGCAGGACCTGGAGGGCCCTGCATTTCCACATATCATACCTCCAAAAAAATTCAGAAGTTATATAAAAAACCCAAAAAATTAAAGCAATATTTATAACAGTGCTCCCCAAAGAGGGCAAACCATCAGAAATATGTAGTTCATACAGGCCTATGTCATTGCTAAATGTAGATTCAAAAATCTTCACAAACATTTCAGCCACACGAATTAACATGATCTTAGGAAAAACTAATTTATCTAGATCAAGCAGGATTTGTTCCAAATAGGCACTTAGGAGATAATGTAGGAAGATGCCTAAACAACTTGCATCAAGGGGGAAAACTACAAACCCAGCAGACAGCGATAGCAATAAATGCAGAGTAGGCATCTGATCACCTAAGATGGAATTTCTTGATGCAGGTACTGCAAAAATATGGGTTTGGGAACCAGTTTTGTATTTGGATTAACACTATTTATAGTGCCCCAGTGGCTAGGGTGAAGGTAAATGGAATGAAATTGGGACCCTTAGAGATACAGAGGAACACCAGGCAGGGGTGTCCACTAACAAAAACCCAGTGGAAGAGTACACAATGGGGGGTGAGATACTAACAACAACAAAAATGGAAAGGGACCTGGGGGTAGTCATATCAGATGACTTAAAGGTGGGCAAGCAATGTGAGAGGGCAGCAAGGAGGGCTGGGGGGTACTGAGATGCATAGGGAGAGGCATCATGAGTAGAAAACAGGAAGTTATTATCCCTCTGTACAGACAGCTGGTCAGACCCCATATGGAGTACTGAGTGCAGTTCTGGAGACCCAGTCTTTGCAAAGACAGACAGGATGGAAACTGTCCAGAGGAGGGCAACTAAAATGGTGCAGGGTCTGCACCGGAAGACATATGAAGAGAGACTTAAGGGGCTTAATATGTATAGCCTCGAGGAAAGGAGGGAGAGGTGGGGCATGATAGAAACTTTCAAGTACCTCAAGGGAATCAACAAAGTCCAAGAGGGTAGCATCTTTCAAAAAAAGAGGTGTGCAAGAACAAGGGGCACAATTTGAAGATAGAGGGGTGGCTCAGAGGTAATTTAAGGAAGTATTTTTCACAGAGAGGTTGTGGATGCATGGAATGGCCTTCCGGAGGAGGTTGTGGAGTCAAAAGCAGTGGTGGAATTCAAGCATGCATGGGACAGTCATAAGGCAATTCTAGGGGGTGGGGGTAGGAAGAAGTAGGCTGCTGGTTAACTAGGATCTGCAGCTTATCCAGTAGGCAGGGAAATGGGCAGACTGGGTGGGCCAAGCGGTCCTTATCTGCCGTCAAATTCTATGTTTCTATGTTATCCCCTATACTCTTTGCCCTTAGCATAGAACCATTAGCGGAAACAATAAGAATGCATTCAGACCTCATGGGTATTACAATGGGGGGGGGAGAAACAGGATCTCACTTTATGCAGACGACACTATGCTATACTTACAAGATCCCATGAGAAGTTTCCCAATCCTACACCAGATATTGCAGCAATACAGTCAGGTCTCAGGATTTAAAATCAATGAGGATAAAACAGAAGTATTGATGGTGAGTGGCATCGGCATGGAGGCCCTCAATAGAATGATACCCTTCAGGTGAGTGAACTCTAATATCAGATATTTAGGAATCCGCATCCCCTAGACTTAAAATGACTGTACCAAATGAACTACCGTAAACTGATTAGGGAAATATTGACTGATTTAAAGAGATGGGAAATACTCCCTCTGTCGATGCTGGGAAGGGTGGAGTCCGTGAGAATGAACATTCTCCCTAGATTCCTGTTCCTTTTTTTAGAATCTACCCCTTCATATTCCACGGACAGAATGGAAAAAAATAGACAAGGCATTGCATCACTACATATGGGGGGGGAGGCTAGAATAAAATGGACAGATCTCCAAAGACCCAAGGACCGGGGAAGGATAGGACTCCTGAACCTAAAAACATACTACCAAATGGCACAATTACTACCATGGATAGCATACACAAAACACAAGTTCCTACTAATACTTGGGAAGCACAAGAAAAGCAGGAGGAACTAGGGGCATGCCCATTGGAAAACTTCAAGGTTTCGGCACAGTCACTTATCATTCCTAAAACTAGCAACTCCTGGATGCAGCAGATGTACAGAGTGTGGGGCACCGTAAAGAGGGAACTTAATATTACAGACCAACTAAAGAATAAAACAGAGATAGTTCCTTATAGTCACTTCACACCACCAAGATTAGATCACACATATGTTAGATGGAGGCAGGGATTAGTTTACTTTGAGCAATTCCAGATAGGAGGAAGACTCAAGACATTTGCAGAGATGCAAAGAGAGTATTCACTGAGAGGCTCAGATTTTTTTCACGATCTTCAGGTCACCTCCTTTCTTAGGGGAGCGGGCGCTTGATTAAGGTGCGCGAAGACCCACATCCATTGATTATGGTTATATTGCAAGCAGCAGAGGGAACGTTGAAGAAAAAAAATATCTCCAGATTAGTTCAAACATATGTAATAACAAGGGAATTACCTCCACTGACATATCAAGATGCATGGGACAGGGAATTGGGAAGGACTCAGGGGATAGAAATATGGTAACAAATATGGGACGGAGCACTCTGGACCTCAGCTTTTAATAACTGGAGAGAGTTCAGGTGAAAATTATTAAGCAGATTTTTTTTTTTTTTTTACACGCACAAGAACCAAACACTATGCCACAAACCAGAATGACAGATGCTGGAGAGGATGTGGGGGGGGAGTCACTACCACACATTTTGGAGTTGCCTGGCCCTGCAGGGCTTCTGGACAAATACAGCAGAACACTATGGGAAAATAATGGGGAGAAGGGAGACTCTGGGATTTGAATATTTGGTTTTAGGTCAACTGTCAAAAGGCAGGAGAATAAATGCTCAGAAGTCATTTGCTGGCATACTGGTGGTGGCTGCAGGTAAAGCTATACCAAGAAAATGGCTAGAACCTACACCACCCACAACACAAGACTGGAGAAACATGGGTAAAGGAAAATACAAATTGGAAAAGATCATGGCAGACCTCAGACTACAGACAGACAGATTTAAGGGGTTGTTTCTCCCATTTATGCACTATATTGAGGAACTGGAAGGGACTACAGTTCTAGACCAGCAAGCATTTGGGTACTAATGCACTGCAGATAAAACAGTAATTAAAGCATTATATGAAATATAAAAGAAAGCACAGGAATATACAGTAAAAACAAAATAAGGAAACACACTGCACACAGGTTAACCATTTTTTTTTTCTCTAATTTTTATTTTTATTTTTTTATTTTATTTCATGTTTCGGAAACCACCTTTGAGCAAGATGCTCTTTTCCAAAGGTTCCACGTCAGTGTGAGCAGATGTACATACATAGGAAAAAACAGCAACATGACATATAATGCAGAGGCAAAATAATAAGTTCAGTATTAACAAGAAAGTCAACTAAGGTACAGAACACATTCAATCTAGTCACCAGAGCCCAGTCTACCAGGCACATATCAGTTACAAGCACTCATGAACTGAAACTGTGGTAGGCAGCCAAGAGAAAAGGTTTTGTCAAGTGGTAGTTGTAGAGAGGGCAGAGGCAGGAGGGCTAGGTGTGGCAAGGATGGACATGTGGGTGGGTGGGTAGTAGTAGGGTTAGGAGGATGTAGTGGTGTCAGTTCAGGGAAAAGAAGATAGTATAGCAGGATGGATGCAGCAGATCATAGATCAGGGGATGCAAGCCAAACAGGGGGCAATATGGGAGGGAGGTCATTAGTTGGAGGAGGATGTTTACTGTTAAGAAATGTAATATTGACTAGAGTTGTGAAAGGCTGTCATAAGTTATAAAGTGAATATGAAAAAACAAGAGGAAAAGGGAAAAAATCATATAGTTTGCAAGATAGAAATACAGTACTGGGTAAAATGAAACAGACATGTGGTCATACCTAACAACTTCTTGCACAGCAGCATATCCATAGGAACAGAAAGAAAAGAAGAAAGGGGAAGCAATAGTCAATTGATACCCATAACATTGGGGGTGGTGGTAATACTCTAATATCCCATACATTTTTCAAGGTAAAGAGCTCATGACCAGAAGGGGATACTGCCCTTGGTAGATGCCTTGAAAATCCAGAGGTTCGGAATCAAGTTCCACATCAGGGACCAGGTTCTTCTTCTTACACCAAGTTTCCATGCCTCAGGTTGATGGACTTCATCAGGTAACATCCTCATGAAGTTCACTAATGAAGAGAGACTGGAAACCCCTTGGACAACAGGTAAGGTCAGGTAATGATTATGTATGTTGAAAATCAGTCCACATATCCTGGGTTCCTGCTGGAATAAGAGAAAGAGATTAGTGAAGGGAAACAGAAGATTAAGGTAGATCATACATTATAGCTGATGTAAAGCTATGAATAAGAGTTTGCAAATATCACATTGTTGGTCAGTAACTGAAACGGAAGGAAGGAGGTAGGTAGGTAGGTGAGCTTTATACTGAGCCACTTAAACTCCATATAGCGATACAGGAGACACCACTAGGTATTGCTAAGCATAGAACAAAGATGAATAATAACATTAACCACTGAGGGAAATATGGTATATAACAGATGGCAGGAAAGCAGGCTCCACTCACGCTCACTGATGTGACACGAATAAATCCGATAAGTCCAACATATGAAAATAAGGGCACCATCCACTGTACGGACTCCAAAGTAGTAAGGTTCATTGCCACAAACAAAAGCAAAATAAAATGACTTACAGCCAAGTACCATATAGGTGCAAACCCCTCTCCTAACAGGCCCGACCAGTTTTGCGCATGCGTGCTTCCTCAGGGACAGCCCCTCACCTCCAGTGATATAATTAAATATAGTTTAGTGTTAAAATGACAGTGTACAGAAAAATTCCAATCCTTATTTTTATTACAAAAATAAGAGACAGAAGGATGATGTAGGTGCTTGTAGATCATTATAATGCCAGTCCAAATAAACATTTTATGTACTTAATTCGTAATTCATATTTAACTGACACATTTTAATAATACTATGTAATACATAAAGCACCATTGCAGCCGGTAAATCTGGTAAGAATTAGGCACTCTTGGAAAAAGGTTTAAAATAATAAGTCAATCAATGTGAGAACAAATATAATACTGCAGTGGAAAACTTTTCACAAATTAGTGATTTGTATACTTATTAGTACTTTTTGTGTTGCTTGCACACATGTGCAAGAAACACATTGCTTTCAGAAGTTAGGGAGAATGCCTAAATGCGTCAGGAAATTCGGGCCACGTCACCACGCAATCAGCTGTTTTGGTGCATTACAAAGCTACCAAAACAGCTGATTGAGTGTGTCCCCATGATGACGCTTCTCTGTTGGCCTCTCACAGTCCCCAGGAAGTCAATGGAAAGCTGCCGCCTGCCATTCAGTGCGCCTTCCTGGTGAAACATTTCAATAAATAAACAGAAAGCTGACCGTGGTTGTCCAATCCCCCTGTCGGCATGCACCCTACCCAGTTCGGTGACAGGGTAGCACAATCCCTATTTGCTTGATGCCCCCCCAATTGTTGTGTGCTGAGGGGGTGCCCAATCCCCCTCAGCTAATGCACACTCCCCACCAAGCACAAGTACAGTGTATGGCCAATGGGGTGCCCAATCCCCATCTGCTCCAGCACCCCCCCCAAAAAGAAGCACCCAGGGGTGCTGGCATGCTGGGAGCTCACCCCAGCACGCTAAAAAGCATCCCATATCATCTATTTATTTGCAAAACTTGTAAAAACAGAAAACGGTCCCTCACAGTCTTTTGTGTCCCCTCCCCCAACCCGCATCCACCCACGGTGCACCCATCTCCCCACACCCCCTCCCTCACCCCATACTTACCTCCGGAGCTCAGCGCCATGATCTTCGATGGACCGGGAACACATCTGCACTCTTCAAAGCTGACCGCAAACTGAAGAAATGCTGGTAAGCTGTTTAATGGCATAAATGTGTTTTTTTTTTTTTTCAACTTTGGTGCATATCTCGGCCATTTCTGTGAATTTTTTCACCAAATTTTCAACATGGGGTTCTTGGGACCCCACCTCATGAACTCAGTCACTGTCATTTTGTTATTCGGTCCCAAAAGGGGATTTTGTATTCACTGTACAGAACCACCTTTCAGGACCAATTAACAAAATGACAGTGTCACAGTTCATTAGGAAGGCCCCCAAAAACCCTATGTTGAAAATTTGGTGAAAAAATTCCCAAAAAATTACTGTTTTACAAGCATACATTTCTCAGTTCCTACACATGCTTGTAACTTCGAGCATTTTTAATATTTTTACTCCTGATTTTCAATATTGCCATTTTACCACACCTTCTTATGAACAGTGTAGCTGTCATTTTTCACATCTCACCTGAAATGTGTGTTCGTGCATGTAGTGCACAATGGCACGGTCGGTGTGCAAAATCAATGTTCAGGACAGATTAAGAATATCACAGTAATACTGTTCATGAGGTAGGCCCCCAAAAATCCTGTGTTGAAAATTTGGTGAAAAAATTCCCCAAAATGACTGTTTTACAAGCGTGCATTGCGCAGTTCCTACACACGATCGTAACTTCGAGCATTTTTAATATTTTCACTCCAGATTTTCAGCATTGCCATTTTACCAGACCTTCTTATGAACAGTACAACTGTCATTTTTCACATCTCACCTGAAATGTGTTTTCGCACATGTAGCACACAGTGGCATGGTCGGTGTGTGAAATCAATGTTCGGGACAGATTAAGAAAATCAGAGTGACAGTGTTCATGAGCAGAGGTCTTAAACTGGCTATGTTGAAAATTTGGTGACAAAAGTCCCTAATATGACTGTGTTATGGGCATGCATTGTGCAGTTTTCACACACCCTCATAAGTTCAGTCCAGATTTTCAACACTGGCATTTTTCCACACCTCCTTATGAACAGTACAGCTGTCATTTTCGCACCCTGGCCGAAATGGGTTTTTGCACTTCCAGCTCAGAATAGCACGGTCGCTGTGGGAAATCAGTGTTCAGGATAGATTAAGAAAATCACTGTGACGCTGTTCATGAGCGGAGGTCCCAAAATGCCTATCCTGAAAATCTGCTGTAAAAAAATCCCAAAACTAATTACATTACGAGTGTGCATTGCGCAGTTTCTATGCACACTCATGACTTCACCATTTATTTTATAGTTTCACTCCAGATTTTCAACATTGTCATTTTTTACACCTCCTCATGAACAGTACAGCTGTCATTATTCACATCCAGTTCGAAATACGTTTTCACACCTGTGGCACCAAATGGCTCAGTTGCTGTGCAAAATCACCTTTCCGCTAACAAACTGATAGTGTCACTGTTCATGCAGTGGAGTCACAAAAAGCCCATTTTGAAAACTTAGGGTAAAAATACCAAGAAATGCCCAGGGCCTTAGGGTTTCTGACCAGAACGCCCTACCCTGTAGGGACTGACAGGCGTCAGGGGTGTGACTTGGGATTCTCGAAAGTAATGCTCATGCCATTCCACCCCCACCCTGCAGCCAGTGGCAGACATCAAGGTGTGCCTCGGACCCTTTGGCCCCAGAGTTCACCCCATTCTCCTATACTGCACCCATTTCAGTGTATTTCCTTATGGAATAAGGTGAGTGTAAAGCCCGAACACTTCAAAGCACACCTCGACACTTGTAAGTCTCTGCAGGGTAGGGTGAGGTGAAATGTCGTCACCGTTATGGGCAACGACCCAAAGACACACCCCAATGCCTGTCCATCTCTGCAGGGTGGGGGTGAAGTTGGCGTCTGTTCCATACTTCTCTGCCATTCCTATACTGCATCTGTCTAACCCCTGCACTTCCACTGCTAATGACAGCAAGCAACACTTGGCATTGACAAATGCTTGTTAGTATATATTCTCACACAATACCATCAAGTGCCTATGTCACAGGAAGCAACTATTGTATTTCAATTAATACAGTGTTAATCCAATTATATAAGTATACTCTGGTGTCATGGCTACACTCCAAAGTATTATAATTGGTACCTGTGAAAATAAGAAGAAAACAATTGGGAGAAAAAAACTTATTTCTGGAATAAACTACAATAACCAATTATGCCTGCATTAAATCAGCATTCAGTATCAAACTGTGCTGCAGGCATGGAAAGGGATTACTCAGATCAGAAGAGAGCAAGGCGGTAACAGAATGTCATTATTATTTTGTGTCCCTTCTTAATACATTTTACATATGGGGAAATATCGAAATGGTCACTCAGACTGGGGAAAGACAGCCCCAAGCTGGAAAATTCAATACGCTTCCTTGTACAAAAGCTTATTCTCTAAATCACCACCTAATTCCAAGACCAACTTTCTCTGTACCAGTAAATGTAAAGGAATGTGTTCCTGTTGATGTGTCCAAAGGTTTTGCTAATGCATTAGTAAAATCCTTGCATCTTATGTCACTCAAATGTTCACAGACTCTTTGTTTTAAAGGGCATGAAGTTTTGTCCACATAGGATATACATGAACATGTGGCAATATACACAACAGAACATGTGGAACAATCAATGAACTCTTTGATATTGAAGACACTGTTGGAGTTTACTGAAGTAAACTGTTTTGTTTTTAGTAGTGACTTCACAGAATTTACATCTTCCACATGTAAAGCATCCCTCTGGGGGTGGGGGGAACCAAATGTTGTGGCCATACAAATGTATGCAATCATTTACCTGTGACACTTTGAATAAAGATGAGTTTTAAAAGAATAAAAAAAAAAACAATGACACCTCCCATAGGAAACATTGGAAGTTTAAACAGCCATACAACCAAGGGAAAAAAAATTGCTTTGTGGACAAATGGAAGTGCAGGGCCCAGAGGGCCCTGCACTCCCACATATCATACCCCCCCAAAAAATGTAGGGGACATATAAAAAAATCATACAAACTAAGAAAATGAAAATTACCATAAGATAACACTGAAAGCTAAACAAGGCATACTAGCAAGAAAAAAAAAATTCTATTTTTGGATAAATGGAGGTGCAGGGCCTGGAGGGCCTTGCATTTCCACATATCATACCCCCAAAAAAATTCAGGGGTCATATAAAAAACCCTAAAAATTAAAACAATGACACCTCCCATAAGAAACATTAGAAGTTTAACCAGTCATACAACCAAGCAAAAAATAGCTTCTTTGGACAAAAGAAAGTGCAGGGCCCAGAGGGCCCTGTGCCACCATACCAAAATGGATCTATTCATCTATCTATCAAGATATGGAAGTGCAGGTCCCAGAGGGCCCTGCATTTCCATAGGCAAATACAGGGGCTCAATTTTCAAAGAGGCCATAGAGCACCACAATTTACAGTGATCTAGGGCTGCAGCAGAGTCAGGGCACATCAGGGACTCTTTGCCCAATTTTACAAAAACGGAGATCCCTCTGCCAAAGACCCAGTTGCCACAGCTGTATGGTTGCACAAAACATGTGCACCTGTGGGGATTAATTGAGGGACCCGTCACCCCCAACCTGGCATAAGCCTAGGTGAACCACAGAGGTGGGGGTAATCTGGCTGGAAGGTGAGGACCAGGGCTGCTGGAACAGTGGGAGTGCCATACAGTATGAAGGGGGAATGGGGCACTGAGAGGGAGCAGAGAAGGAGCCTGTCAGAGGTGCCAGAGTAGTGGACAGCCGCTTGGACCAGATGGGGGGTTGGTATGGCAACATCATCATCCCATGGATGCAAGGTGGAAGCAGCCCTGCCATCTGCCCCATGGTACCCACAGTCATGTACATGTGGTGGGTGGCAGTGGGTGCAGGATGCATGCAGTGGATAGATGCATACCCTGAGCACTGCACAGTCCCTTGATACAAAGTGCCCCACCATGGTGGCTGGCTGATGCCCAACTATAGTGCCAGTGACTGAAGGTCCCATGGAGCATATGCCAGGATTGATTACACCTTGAGTCCATGTGCTGATGAAGTCACCATGCCAATCCCCCATCCAGTCTGGGCCACTGTCTACTACTTCACTTGGCACTTCTGCCAGGTGCCTCCTCTACTCCCTCTGTGTCCCTGTGCCCCTGTCATACCCTATTGCACCCCCACTGCTCCAGCAGCCCTGGCCCCCACCTTCCAGATGCTTCCAATTGCCACCCTGCCAGGCAGAGGTGTAGGGCCATTAGACCACCTTTAGGCTGATCATAGGATGATCATTAGGGTTGACAACCCCAAGGAAGACCCCCTGGGCTGATTTGCAAAGACTCAGGAGAGGTGACATCATAATGGTTTTCCTTTTTTTGCCTGCAGGGTGGGGTGTTAGAGTTGGGAACCCTAACACCACATTTCCCTACTTTTGTCACTTTAATCTGAACCCTAATTGTTGCATTAACTAAGTTTTTTTACAAAGAATATGACATTGTGTTAGTGGCAGTCTGTGGCAAGTATGAATCTGAAACCCCAGTTGCTGGCAATTATTATAATATGTGAACCACACCAGGGCTAAAATTAAGACTGCATGAAACGGTTTTGCCCAAGTCGGCCTTCACGTAAATGTCTAATATCTGTAGGCAGCAGAAAGTACTTCATGTGATGCCAAACTCAGAGGCAAGGGTAATCATACAATGTAAGTCCCTGCCAGGGCTGAACTTCACGTTCAATGCAACTGCTTTTTTAGATTGGCACTTTATTTAACTGCCAGCAGTGAGTGGAAACTGAAGGATATAAAGCTGCACATGACAGAAGAAAACAAGCATGTGTTAATGCCGAATGTTTGCTTGCTGGTATTAGCATTGGAAGTGCAGGAGTTAGACAGATGCAGAATAGAAATGGCAGTGAAGTACTGAACTTCACGCCAACCCTACCTCCATCCTGTAGAAACGGACAGGCATTGGGGTAAGTGGGTCATCACCCATGACGTTCATGCAATGTCACCTCAGCCTGTTCTGCAGAAACCAACATGTGTTGAGGTGTGCCTTGTGGTGTGTGGCTTTACAGTCACCCCATTCCATAAGCACATATGCTGAAATGGGTGCAGCATAGGAGAATGGGGTGAACTCTGTGGCCGAACAGTCCAAGGTACGCCTCGATGACTGTCACTGGCTGGGGGGGTGGAGGTGGGATGGCATGAGCAATACAGTCAGTAATCCAAAGGCACACCCCGATGCCTGTCAGTCTGTACAGGGTGGGACGTTATGGTTAGAAACCCTAACACTGCAGGTGTTTGTTAGTATTTGCACTACAAATTTTCAACATGGCCTTTTTGTGACCCCACCTCATGAAATCATTTGGGACCTGTTCTCATGAAGAGTGGCAGTGTGATTTTGTCAATGTGTCCTGTACTTTGAGTTCCAACAGCGACCGTGCCATTCTGCACCACATGTACAAAAACACAGATCAGGCAGGATGTGATGAATAACAGCTGTACCATCCATAGGGAGGTGTGAAGAGATGGCAATGTTGAAAATCTGTAGTGGGAATATTAAAAATGCTCGAACTTCCGAGCTTACGTGGAAACTGCGCAACACATGCATGTAACACAGTCATTTTATGGACCTTCATCACCAAATTTTCAAAATAGGCATTTTAGGACCTCTGCTCATGAACAGTGTCACTGTGATTTCCTTAATGTGTCCTGAACACTGATTTCCCACAGCGACCTTGCTATTCTGCGCCAGAAGTGCAAAAAAACACATTTCAGCCAGGATGTGAAAAATGACAACTGTACTGTTCATAAGGAGGTGTGGAAAAATGCCAATGTTGAAAATCTGGGCCCAGATATTCAAACTGCACCCAAAAAGCGTGCAATAGCAGGAGCAAGCACAAGTCTATTGCGCCCATGTGCAACAGACGTGATATTCAAAAAAGGAGCATGCCAAATTGCGCCTACAGCCAACGTCTGAATTTCACACAACCTGCGCCATAGCGCAACTAGGGAGGGGAAGCTGAGCAGATATGATGCGTTATAGCGCAACAAGGGATGTTCAGCTGAGCAGTCCAGAGGTGCCATAGCGCAAGCAGGGAGCCCCCCAGCTGCAGAGCAATGTAACTGCACAATCAGGGAGGTAGGGGCCCACCACCCATGCCACAGATGGGCACAGGAACACACAGCAGAACAGACATTGCCCCCCCAACTCCCCAAGCACTGCACAACCAGGGGAGGGCTGGAATAACCACTGGTCCATGGAGACAAGCAACCAACCCACAGCCTGGCCATGGTGCCCCATCACACCTACCAGCAATCTGTGACTGGCACACAAGGAGGGCGGACCACCCTGTGCCACACCATCCCCCCCAGTGCACAGCACACCCTGCACCGTGACCCCCACACACACCCCCATGAGCAGTGACCACCACTACAGGAATCCCATGCATACCACCACCCCCACAGTGTCAATGCAATCCTGTGCACCACAGAACCATGCAAGCCAGCCCCACCATGAGCACCCATCAGTAGGTTGCAGCACACAGCAATGCAACAACGGCAGACAAAGTGTCACCACGCACAGTCCCCCGAGGTCCTGCCAAGAGACCGACCATGCGTTTGCACAAGAGTGACCCCATATTGGACGGTGGTGTAGTTGACACCTCCCCCAGTGGTACAGCGCTCCGCACAGTATTCCAGTAATACACTCCGGCCCACCACTGGCCACAACATCCAGCAAAGACACCCACAGTGGTGCGTGGAAGCATGCACCACACCAGATGCCACACAGGGTCTGGACAGACACCCACCCATACCCAAGGGCACAACAACACAGGGACACAGTGGTGGGGCAACCAAGCCCCCATTGTGGGCCCATGTAAGCCATGTACACACAACCTGCAGTCCATCATGGCACTGGAGTGCCAACCACCCTGCGCAGGCATTGTGGACCAATACCCCACCATGTGTCACCTGGAGCACAAGCCACAGACAGTGGGGCACATCCCCTGCAACACACACAAGCCACAGCATGGAGGTGGGACAATGACCGTGTTGCCCACAATGTCACCTGAGCCAGGCATGCACCACACCAGTGACATGGGCAACCCAGCAAAGCGACGGGTACAGTGTCCGCCCTGCAGGGAATGCCACCACTGACATGCCAGCAGATCATGCAGGTCACAGACAGGCATGTGTGTTGGCTGCACAGGCCATGGATGAGCCAATGGGTGCACCATAGCCACAGAGCACGCGCCATGGACCACTGCACACAGTCATCCAGTGCACAGGGAACAACACACACACAACACAGACAATGACTGATATCTACCCCCACACCACAGACACCTCCACACGGACACACATACATACCCATGACTGCACCACCCCTGATGCCATGCACACCACTGCAGCTGAGCACCTATAGCCCGCTGCAAATCAGAGACCACCACGGTATTCATAGAAGAGTCAAATGTATTATAAAAATAAATAAATAAAATATTTACATGAACAACAACTATATACAGTGTTTTTGGGGGAACACACCAAAGGTGGGGGTGGGCAGGGGGAAGGGGTGGACAAATGGGATGGGATAGGAGGGGTGTGAGGATGGGTCCGGGGGGATGGGAAGTCAGGGATCAACGGACTATTGTCTCCCACACCGGTCCAGGCTCTGGCTCCCCCTCGCTCTGTGCCTCCAAAGGACCCCCGATTCATCAATCCATCTAAGGATCGTCACCGTCTCCCGTGCCAGGGTGAGGAGTTCTCGCAGGGTGTCCCTGATTTCCCTCAGATGTCTCGCACCAAGGACAAGGGAGCATAGTCAACAGGTGTGAATGCACAACCCCATACAGCCCACCCACTGTGCATGGCATACGGCTATGGGACATACCACTGTGATTGTGTGTGACCAGCCGCAGTGATCACGTCCACAGGACCTTCCCACGCAGGCGCATACAGCCATGCGGAATGCTGCACACACCCACCAGCCAAGTCATGCACAGCACCACCGTGGCTGTCTAGTGACATTGCTATGTGGTGCAAAGGCAGTGGCACAGCCATGCACCTGGTGCACACATGCACCACCAGTGACACACACCCAGACATACATTGCCACTGGACAGTGTTGACTGTAACCAGTGGTGTGCATGGCAGTGATGTCAATGAATGGTGGCCATGCCCTGCTGCCAACCTTGTCACACAGCATGCAATATTAATCATGGATGTCTGTCACTCACCCTCATCAGGCTGGTCGGGCGGCCATTGTTGACCCTCGGCACGCCTGGTTGTGGCTTCCACCACCCTCTGCTCCGCACGCACGTGGCATACTCCGTCCAGGCCTGTGGGGACAAAAAGGAGAAAAGAACATCAGTGCAGTCCTGAAGCAAAGTCCCCCTGCCCCAAGGAGTGTGCCCCCCCACCCAGCCAGACCCACCCACCCCACACCCTGTGAACACGCACAGCCAACCCCATACGATCCTTCCCTATGTGCTGGACACAAAACAATATGACTTATATGGATGATAACAGTGTGTTGACAGAACCCCTACCTGGACGTGGTACTGTGCCCCTCCTGGCACGTGACTGGAGTCTGGCCAGTAGTTCTGGCTCCCTCCTCTGCAGGTCACCATGTCAGTGCCTGCACTGCTCCACTGTCCTGCACCTGCCTGTCACCACCTCGAGGGCTGTGGCCACCTCTTGCCACACCTGGGACTTTGCCCTATCCAGGGGGGCCTCCCCAAAGAGAGGCCCATGGTGTGGCTTGACTGTGGCCACCAGATTAGCCAATTCAATGGCAGACCAGGGAGCAGCCCTTCTCCGCGCCATTGCATTTGCTATAGTAGGCAATATGGCGCTTTGCTTCTGATACCCGTGCAGATGCTGCAGTACAGCGCTGCCATTCCCTATCGCGCAGTTACCGAACAGCACGATAGAGGTGCACTTATGTCTGACTCATGGCGCCAAGGGGGCAAAGGTCGGGCACAGGGTCAAGGGTCCCTGGCGCAAGGCCACGCACAGCGCCATCGGATGACAATGCGTGTTGCGCAATTGGCTGCCTGTGTGCCAGAGCCACAGCAGACTATCGGGTAGTTGTGCCATTGTGCCTATGAAGGCCCATTACCACAGCGCCATGTAGTGACCTTCGCTATAGCGCCACTGGCACAATGGTGGCTGTGCCCTGCATTGCCTACCGCACACAGCAGTCATCAGCATGGCAGATGCCTGCATCAGCAACCTGGGCATGCGCAGTGAGGTGTACTACGCATTCCACAGAGCTGCGCCATCGGCTCAGCACGTTCAACACAATTGCACAAAGCGCAACAGCGCGATATTCATCCGTCATATACAAATCATCCGATCAGCCATTCAATGGTGCAGCACTGCAATTTGTATCTAATTAAAGTTGCTCCTCACATCATTTGCATGGATTGCACTATAAAGGTGTGACAATGTGCTGCCGTGGCCATAGTCGGTTACTGCAGTGTATTGGTGAGTTGCATGCTGTGTGGGAGTGTGGACTGTGGATTCAGGGACATGCATGGGACTGCACAGTCACAGATAACAACTGCCATTCTTACAGGCTACATAATGACCTAGCACATTCTTGGAGAGGAGGACAACAGTGGTGGGAGGAGGAGGAGGCCGAATTTTACCAAGGCTGAAACCGAGGCCCTTTTCAAGGCCTACCTGGATCAGGAGCCACTGCTCAGTGGATGGCAGGGCACCACTCAGGCCCGTGCTGCTGCATGGGAGGAGGTGGCACGTGCTGTGAACCTGCATGGCAGCCACCAGCGCTCCATGCAGGAGTGTAAGAAGAAGATGGGTACAGACAGGAGTTGGGTAAAGGAGAAGGTGGCTGCCATCAGGGTGGCACATGCTGCAACAGGTGGGGGACACCCGGAGGTGGTACAGCTCACCCCAGCAGAGGACAGGGCTGCTGCAAGCATGCACCGAAGTGCCATAGAGGGAGTTCCGGGTGGTGGCTTCCAGACGGGTGGTGGCCCATCTCTGCATGGTAAGTCATGGTCTGTCCCGGGGGGGCCGGGTAGGTCACACGCAGTAATGCGACTTTGCTTTCCCTTACAGATCCTGAGCATCTGCATGGGTCAGCAGTGGTGGACCTGTCCACTGCGGACAGTTGGATGGAGTTGGAGGTGGGACCATCCACCTCCACAGGTATGTGTGGCTCTGTACAACAGTGGGGCTGCCTGGCTGTCCACACTGATGTCATTGAGACAGGTGTGGGGGAAGCCCTGCCTGTGTCCCAGCATGCTGGCATCCATGGATGCCAGCACACTGTGGCTGTGGCTGGGGCAGAGTCCGGCACCAGTGATGATGACACGACCATCATGGGCAATGACACGTGTGTGCCACAGGATAGACACACAGCAGGCAGTTCGCACCCACGGCTGTGGCTGATGCCGCCGTGGAGGCCTGCATGTCAGCACAGTCCCAGACCGTGCCTGTCAGCACCAGTGGGGCAGCACTGGTGTCTGTTCAGGACAGTGGGACTGTTGCGGCCACTGCAGCTGCACCACTGAGCCCTGGTGTGCGGCAGCCAGAGGGGCAGCATCAGCAGTTGCCCACGAGGTCTGGGGGTACAGGGTTCAGCGGCGGCATCTGTGAACATGCCCAGACCTGGCCCTGGTGTGCAGCACCCACCCTCAAGGGGTGCTGAACATCAGGCCCTTGCACACCCTGAGGGACAGGATGCCGAGGAGGCTGATGACCTCTTGGACGAGCACACCCACCTACTGCGAGCATCGGTCCAGCAACAGATGTGGCTTGCCACGTCTGTGGAAACACTGTGTGTGGCTCTGGAGTGGGCAGAAGAGCATCGCAGCAGGGACACAGAACAGATCCCGGCACGAATGGACCGTTTGCAGGAGGATGTGACCGCTGCCATTGACAGGCATGCACAGGCGTTAATTGCTGTCATGGCCACAATGGGCACACACTCAGGTGCCAATGCATCGCAGACACCATGCAGTGCACTCTCCACCCCCCATTACCGGTGTCGTACAACTCCCACCCTGTCAATGCCGGGTTCAGCTGTGGGCATCCCGAGCACTCCAGGTGCAGGCATGTTCGGTGTGCTGCAGACCCCTTCATGGGCACGGTCGCGTTCATGCAGTGGAACCCCTTGGGGACCATCGGTGCCACCCCATGTGGCCGGTGGTCAGCCTGCCAGTTCTGGCGGGTCTCAGCAGGGCCGCCCATGCATCTGTGGTGGCCGTGGCACTGTGACACAAGACTGACCTGTTTTCCAGCACAGCTACTGTCTGGTGCTGCCCTGTGTGCATTGTGTGTTTCAGTGGGCAGTGCACGGGTGGGTACCAGGCCCTGCATGCAGACACACAGTCCACCTGCACACCCTCCCAGCTGCTGTCCACAGTTATGTGTGCATGATGATGCCTGTATTGCGCTGTACACCAAAGTGCAATGGTGCCCAGCATCTGACACATGCACATGGACAGGCACTGGGCATGGTGGCCTGTGGACATATGTGTTGCTAGGGTGTGCATTCTGGGTCGGTGTGCCTTCTGGCCTCTGTGCATGTTTGCTACATTGTGTGTGTGTGTGTGTGTGTGTGTGTGTGTGTGTGTGTGTGTCCTTTGGCATGGCATGTTAATCCTCACCCATCCCTAGCTGTGTGTGTGCCTCTGTGCCCTGCCACTTCCCTCGATGGCATGCGCCCCCAGTGTGGGTTCCTGCATGTTTGTGGGTTGTGCCTTGGCCACTGGTGGTTGCACATGGCCCCATGACTTACCTGGGTTGGCTGCAGTGCTTCTCTGTGATGGTGTCCTGGTGCAGCTGTGCCAGCTGGAGCAGTCCGGGGTCCCATCAGCCAAGGGGGAGCTGCCCATCACCATCATCACTGGCGTCCCCATCGCTGTCCCCCTCTTTGACCTGTATGGCTATCCCACATTTGTTGGCCATGCTGTGCAGGTTGCAACAGGCCCAGAATATCCCACAGGCCTTTGAGGGGCTGTACTGTAGAGCATCGCCAGAGGTGTCCAGGCAATGGAAACATGCCTTCAGCATCCCAAACACCCACTGATGACATTGCATGTGGTGGCATGTGCCTCATAGTAGCATTGCTGCGATGGGGTCATGGGCCACCGGTAGGGTGTGAGCAGCCAGGGACAGAGTGGGTATCCACTGTCACCTGTGTGTAGAGGGTGGAGGTTAGTTTGGTGATCAGCATTGCCCTGCCTCAAGCCATGTAGGCCACTACCCATGGCATCTCTGACCGTGCCCCCCCAGGCCCTATATTTGTCTATTTGGTTTACATACTCACCCACTACATGTCCAGTGGGGATGTCCCCACTCTCGAATCTGTGGCACAGTGCCGAATGGTGCCAGATGAATGAATCATGTGCTCCCCCAGGGTGCGTGGCACAGACATTGATGATGCGCCCCCTGGCATCGCACACCACCTGGCAGTTGATGCTGGCATAGCCCTTGCGATTCATGTATGCAGCCCCCCTCATGGCCAGGTGGTGTGCATATGGCCACATGGGTGCAGTCTATTGCCCCTAGCACACCAGGCATACATGCTACCCTGTGGAACTCCTCTATGTTTGCTGTGCACTCCACCACTGTGCTGGGGAAATGGATGTACTCCTCAGCATGTGGCAGCAGTGCGCTGAGGAATTGGGTGATGTGGTGTGACGTGGCCGACTGGGTTATGCCTGTGGTGTCCCCAGTTGGTCTCTGGAAGGTACCCATGGTGAGCAAGCACATGCAGGATGTTACCTTGGTCTCCACTGACAAGGCATGGCTCCATCGTGTGGGTGCCTGCATCACATCACTGCACAGCTCACAGAGCCACCTCAGTATTGCCCTGTTAAGGTGGTACAGGCCCACAATCTCAGTATCTGTGTACAGCTCAAAGCTGGTGCGGGCTCGGTACTGCCTGTTGGGGGCATACCACCGATGGGCCCTTCCACAGCCACGTTCCCCCTGCCTCCCACCTTCTCACCCCTCATTACAGCCTCCATGTGGAAGGTGGCACTGGCCATGTCCCTGGCTTGTGTTCACCCCCCCCCAGCAGCAGTTACTGTATTCCCCTCACTGTCCTGGCTGCTACCTCCCCTGCACCGGGTACACTTCCCTGTGCTGGCCTCTGAGCTGTGTGGCTCCCCACACCTTCCCTGTGCCTGTTTGTTACTGTGGCCTTTCCCTGGCCTGCCCTGTTCCTGCCACTTGCCCTGTCTGTGCCTCTGCCTCTGACACATGTGGCTTCCCTGTAGCATTCTTGCACCTCTTCATTGCTCCTTTTTATTTTGGCTTATTTCCACTATGGTGCATTGCGCAAGTCTTTGAATATCACACTGTGCCAATTATGCATGGTTCCTCACCCTTCAGTTGCGCATGCCTTCATTATCATTGCGCTGTTGCTCAGCATGATTTCGGGGGCATAACTGTCTCCTGTTGAATATCACAGAATGGCGCAAATTCAGACTTGTGCAGGCACAACCCTATTGCACATGGCTCAACTCTTTTGAATATCTGGGCCCTGGAGTGAAAATATTGCAAATTTGTGAAGTTGTGAGCGTGCGTGGAAACTGTGCAATGCATGCTCGTAACACACTCATTTTATGGACTTTCATCACAAAATTTTCAACATAGGCATTTTAGGACCTCTGCTCATGAACAATGTCACTGTGATTTTCTTAATGTGTCCCAAACACTGATTTCCCACAGCGACTGTGCTATTCTGCTCCAGAAGTGTGAAAACACATTGTGAAAAATTACAGCTGTACTGTTCATAAGGAGGGCATAAAAATTGCATGTTGAAAATCTGGAGTGAAAATATTGCAAATTCATGAAGTTACGAGCATACGTAGCAACTGCGCAACTCATACTCATAAAACAGTCATTTTTTTGGATTTTTTCCACCAAATTTGCAATATAGACTTTTTGAGAGCTCACCTCATGAACACTGGCACTGTTGTTTCGTTAATCGGTCCCGAAAGGTGATTCCATGCAGTGACCGCGAAATCACCTTTCGGGACTGGAAATGCCATGACAGTGGCTGAATTCATGAGGTGGGGTCCCAATAACCCCATGTTGAAAATTTGGTGCCACAATTCCCGAAAATGCCTGAAATATGCACCAAAGTTGAAAAAAACTATTTATGCCATTATACAGCTTACCGGTATTGCTTGACTTCGCAGTCGGCTTTGAAGAGTGCAGATGTGTTCCCAATCCACCAAAGATTGTCACACTGGGCTCCAGAGGTAAGTATGGGATGAGGGGGGTGTGAGGAGGCAGGGTGTGCAGAGGGTGGCACAGGTTGGGGAGGGGCCACCGGACTCAATGAGGGACCGTTTTCTGTTTTATAGGTTAAAAAAAAACATTGTGGGGCTTTTTTTTTTTTTTTAAACAGAGACATTTGGCATGCTGGGGTGGGCTCCCAGCATGCCACCCTAGTGTTTTTTTCAGGGGGTCTATAGCCGACAGGGGATTGGGCACCCCCATTGGCACACACTGAGGGGGCAAGAGCTGAGGGGGATTGGGCACCCCCCTTGGCACAAAACAAATGGTTTTTTTGGGGAGGACATTATGCTGATGGGGAGTGGGCTCCCCCATCGACAAATTAAACTGGGAAGGGGGACTGAAGCCAACAGGAATTGGGCCCCCCTTCAGCAAAAAAAGACTGTTTTTGGGGGGTGCATGATGCCGAGGGGGATTGGGCACCCCTCGGCACTGGGGGCTGTGTAATATTGTTTGTTAACATGGTGGTGGCTTGCTGCCGCATTCACAAACAATATTACACTAGGCAAGGTAGTGCCCTGCAGTGAAGGGTTGCTCCCTCATTGCAGCAGAATGCCTGATGCTGCAATAATGAGGCAGCCCCTGATTGCTGCAGTGAAAACATTACAACTTGGTGGCATTTATGGAAGCCAGTGTCATCAGTACACTGTGCCTCCATTGGTCCACCAGTGCTAAGACCCAAATGCAATGCCTCTGTTGGCTGCCACAGTGCCGTGCCTCCACAACCCGCTTCTCTCCTAAACTGCCATATAATGTTTCTTGCGATTGTGCGTAAATAAACATAAAAATGTTGTGAGACCCCACCAGGTCAGAAATTAAGCTTGCCTGCAACTGCTTTTCCTGATCAAGCATTTATTTCAATGGCCACAGTTAGCAGGAAGTTTTAAATGTGAAGCCATGCTCTACGCACTGTTAACAAGATGTGAGTTCCCCCCTTGGTTCAACTTAAGGGTCCCAGCAACTAGTTTGCTCAGTCGGACATTTATTTACAGATTCACGGTGAGCAGGTATTAAATGTAAAACCACACTTGGTGACAATAGTATTAAAATCTGAGCTCTGCCTGGGGTAAAATTAGACTTCATTGAGACTGGTTTGTCCAGTCGACCTTTAGTTAAGGGGCTGCACTTAGTGGCAAGAGTTAAATAAGAAGTGATGTGTAACAGCAATGTTAACATGATGTGAGCTACGGTTGTGAGTATGTACAACAATCTGGCCTCCATATGAGGTGGCAGTGAGCAGGAAAAGACTGACAGATCATTTGAGAGCTGTTTTTTGTTTACTGAAAAGAGCATTTTGTTTTGCAATTGTATCAGAACCTTGGGGGAGGGGTTGAGGAGACTGACATCAGTAATGCCATGACAACTATAAAGTTTATGGGCAAAGCATGGGCAGGTGTGGTCAGTTATCTTTTGGTAATTTGAAAGTCTAATGACAGGACCTGCTTTCAGGCTGGGATTATGTACTATGACATATTCCCACTGAATGTGGTCTTGGCCAGTCAGATTTGAGGATTTTGACCATCCATGTCATAATTGAGATTATACAATGGCAGAAAAATTTCCTGGACTCTGATTGGTCAGACTGGGACTGGACCCGTGATGTTATCCCAGTACAACATCACGGGTCTAGTCCCAGCACCTAGATGACTGCATTAAAAACAAATCAATCCATGGACCTCCTCAGCAGCACAACCTGCCCGTTTGTAATTCGCGCTCTCAACCTGCATTTAACCCAGTGTCAGAGCTTCCGACTCGTGCTCTGAAGCCGTTCCCTGCACGTATCACCTCAACGTTCAAACCGGCCGCCAAACAAATCACATTTTAGTCCCCCAACACAGAACTCGCAGAAAAATTATACTTCTCACCATTTCTTCCCCAAGCATTCGACTTCAGTTCCCACGGAGACCGTAACTGTTGGTCGCGCAATTCACTGATGCCTCTCACTTCCTCACAGTACAGCAGCTGTCCCCAAGGGCTAAAATAAGTTTTACCTTCAAAAAAACAGCAAGGTAAACCTCTCCTTTCCTTCAAGAGACACGCAATCTTAAAACCAGAAATTCACATCTACGTCCTTCTCCCGAGCCCCTATCACGCACATGCAGCAATATATTTAAAAAAAATCCTCAGCCTGTACATGTAGGACTGCAGAACCAGCTCAGTTAAACCTGATGGCAAAAAAAAAAGGAAAAAAGAGTCTGTGTGTGTGTGTGTGTGTGTGTGGGGGGGGTGTTACAAGGAAACAGCAAATGCAGCACCACCACCTACTGAGCAAACAATAGAACTGCACTATTTTTTAATTATGTATTCCTACTCAACGAAAAAATCAGGAATAGAACACATTTAAACTAATTTCTAATCTATTTTTTATTTAATTTTACAAAGGAGCCATTGTATAATAGCAATAATGCACTTCAGGGTGTGTGTTGTGCTGGGATAACGTCACTTCTGGGGTGATTAGTCGCACTCGGCCTCCGGCCTCGTGCCTAATCACCCTAGGCGTGACGTTATCCCAGCACAACACACACCCTGTCATGCATTATTGCTTAAATAATGCAGTGTGTGATGCAATATCTTATTTCAAGGAAAGTCCAGCATACCAACGTTATTTTATAAGCATTGTCATACATGTCCTTGCAGAGCAAACAGTAATAACTGATAATGACCGATTACAACCTGAAATCCAGTACTGGAATTCTACACTGCACACATGTATGTATAATGAGGTGTGAATAATGGAGAGTGTGCACCCTCAATTGAAAAAAAAAACACT
Organism: Neoceratodus forsteri; assembly: GCA_016271365.2. Classification (NCBI taxonomy): domain Eukaryota; kingdom Metazoa; phylum Chordata; order Ceratodontiformes; family Ceratodontidae; genus Neoceratodus; species Neoceratodus forsteri. The sequence continues at coordinate 145,072,800 of CM028133.1, read as the reverse complement.
TTTACTCCCTCCTCACAGGAGAGTGTGTGATTTTAGCATACATGTTTTTATACACACTAGGTGTGTGATGCCAGTATTGACAAATCAGGCTTTGCACTTTTCATTTATAAGGCATCACACACCCTGGGTGTGTAAAAAATCCTTGTTACGCACCACTGTCTATGTATTATGTTGTTTATGCAACAACTTGCATAGTCTTGTTACACAACATCTAGCAAAAACAGTTAATAGACAGACAGACTGGTTGATATTGTGGATAGGCAGACAGATAGACAGATACACAGAAATATAGATATATGGAAACATAGGGAAGCGAAGGAAAGAAAAAAGCATGTATAGTCCATCTAATTTCTCCCAAGATCCCCTATTTAAAACCTTTATAAAGTTAATATTTTCCCTCATACGCGCCTCTCCTTTCTACATTAACCCATCTTATAACTCCCTTAAATGCATCCCAGGTTCTCTTGACACTATCACTATCAGATACAGCCAGGAAGTTATGCAGTAATTTACAGTAAATGACATGTTGCAAAATAGTGCATGGCAAATGGGCATAACTGTCATTGAATCACACTGTTCCCTGCAGCATACTGTGACATTTTGCAGCAATATTACAACGTACTGCATTGCATCCTGCCCAGCACCACTGTAATTGTAGATGGATAGATGGATAGATGGATAGACAGACAGACAGACAGACAGATAGACAGACAAATAGACATACAAACAGACAGATAATGGCTATATAGCTGTAGATAGACTGATACATAAAGAACTAAAGTGCCTAATCAGACAAGTGAGGCATTATACAGTAAGGTGAGATCAGATGCAGTACAATTGCCCCTTTGTGTAACAATGGGCAGTAAGTAGGTACATACTATAGGTTAGTATGCAGAAGAGTGCTTGAAAATAAGACACATAATAAGCTGTGTTTACAGTATTGTCTTCTTTATCTGTGCCTTTGCAGATGGGAAGGGATTTGACTGGCTGGTTTGACATCAGGCAGGTTATATTAATCCCAGGTGGCTTGGAAGGGAAAAAAGCACGCCTGCCCCTACCCACACTGATCATAGGGGTTTAGAACCTTATGTGCAGGTGTGAAGTGGGATGTTAAGTTGGTGGGAGGATGATAAGTACTTCCTATGCAGAGATGACAGCTCCAGCAAAGCAGTTTGCATGCTGTTATGTTCAGCCAGTCCAGATGGGTACAGAGTTCACAGTGGTGAGTCATCAGGGGGCACAGCAGAACAAACCTGCAGATAATGTTCATCAGACTTATTAACTCTTCCATATGGATTTCTGGGCCAGTCAAGTATACTGTGTCTCCGTGATCAATTAAAGGTATTATTCATGGCTGAGCAAGACTTCTTCTGGTATCTATGGAGAAACAAGTCTTAAAGCAGTACAGTATACACAATTTGCTATATACCTTTAGGAAAGAATAGTCCAAGGGGTAATGAAAGGGGACAACACATTTTTAGGTGTATAACCAAAAAGAAGAAGGCTAGGGGAGGGATTTTGAGGTTAACAAGCATTTGTCAGTGCCGAATGTTTGCTTGCTGGCATTGGCATTGGTAGTGTAGGAGTTACAGAGCTGCATAATAGGAATGGCAGTGAAGTATTGAACTGAAGCCAACCCCACCACCACCCTGCAGAGACTGACAGGCATTCGGGTGTGCCTTTGGGTCGTCAAACATAAAGGCCGTGCCATTTCACCACACCCTACCCTGCAGACACCAACAAGTGTCACAGTGTGCCTTGGGGTCTTTGGCCCTTATGCGCACCCCATTCCATCAGGAAATACGGTGAGATGAGTATGGTATAGGAGAACGGGGTGAACTTTGGGGCCAAAGAGTCCAAGGCACACCTCAATGCCTCTTGCTGGCTGCAGGGTGTGGAATGGTAGGAGCATTACAGGCGAGAATTCCAAGTCACACCCCTGATGCCTGTCATTCTCTACAGGGTTGGGCGTTATGGTTGGAAACCCTAATGTCTCAGGCATTCGTTGGTATTGTCACTCCAAATTTTCAGCATGTTTTTTTTGTGACCCCCCCCCAACCTCATGAACAGTGGCAATATCAGTTTGTTAGCCGAGAGCTGCTTTTGCACAGTGACTACGGCATTTAGCACCATAGGTGCAAAAACACATTCCAAACAGGATATGAAAAATGACAGCTGTACTGTTCATGGGGAGGAGTAAAAAATGGCAATATTGAAAATCTGCTGTGAAAATATTAAAAAAACTGGTGAAGTCATGAGCGTGCGTAAAAGCTGTGCAATGCTCACCTGTAATGTAATTAGTTTGGGGATTTTTTACAGCAGATTGTCAACACAGGCATTTGGGACCTCCGATCGTGAACAGTGTCACTGTGATTTTCTTTATCTGTCCCAAACAATGATTTCCACAGCGACCACGCAATTTTGCGCTGAAAGTGTAAAAACACATTTCAGCCATGTTGTGAAAAATGACAGCTGTACTGTTCATAAGGAGGTGTGGAAAAATGCCACTGGTGAAAATCTGGACTGAAAATATTACAAATTCATGAACTTACAAGGGTGCGTGGAAACTGCGCAATGCTCACTCGTAACACAGTCATTTTATGGACTTTTGTCACCAAATTTTCAACATAGCCATTTTAAGATCTCTGCTCATGAACAGTGTCACTGTGATTTTCTTAATCTGTCCCAAACATTGCTTTCGCACACCGACTGCACCATTGTGCACCACATGTACGGAAACACATTTTGGGTGAGATGTGAAAAATGGCAGATGTACTGCTCATAAGGAAGTGTAGTAAAATGGAAATGTTGAAAATCTGGTGTACAAATATTAAAAATTCACAAACTTGCGAGCATGCGTAGGAACTGCGTAATGTGCGCTGCTAAAACAGTCATTTTTGGGAATTCTTTCACCAAATTTTCTATACAGCCATTTTAAGACCTCTGCTCATGAACAGTGTCACTGTGATTTTCTTAATCTGTCCCAAACATTGATTGAGCACACCCACTGCGCCATTGTGCGCTACATGCAGGGAAACACATCTTGGGCGACGTGAAAAATGACAGCTGTACTGCTCATAAGGAGGTGTGGTAAAATGGCAATGTCGAAAAACTGGAGTGCAAATATTAAAAATTTGCGAACTTAAGAGCATGCGTAGGAACTGCGCAATGCACACTTGTAAAACAGTCATTTTTAGGACTTCTTCCACCAAATTTTCAACATAGCCATTTTAAGACTTCTGCTCATGAACAGTGTTACTGTGATTTTCTTAATGTGTCCCATACATTGATTTTGCACACTGACTGTGCCATTGGGTGCTACATGCACGGAAACACATTTTGGGCGAGATGTGAAAAATGACAGCTGTACTGCTCATAAGGAGGTGTGGTAAAATGGCAATGTTGAAAATCCAGAGTGCAAATATTAAAAATTTGCAGACTTACAAGCGTGCATAGGAACTGCGCAACGCACACTTGTAAAATAGTCATTTTTAGGAATTTCTTCACCAAATTTGCAACATAGACTTTTTAAGTGCCCACCTTATGAACACTGGCACTATCGTTTTCTTAATCAGTCCCAAAAGGTGATTTCATGCAGTGACTGCAAAATAACCCTTTGGGCCCGATTAACGCCATGACAGTTCCAGAATTCATGAGGAGGGGTCCCAAAAACCCCATGTTGAAGGTTTGGTGCCAAAATTACAAAAAATGCCTGAGATATGCATTAAAGTTGAAAAAAACTATTTATTGCATTATATAGCTTATCGGCATTTCCTCAGTTCGTGGTTGGCTTTGAAGAGTGCAGACATGTTCCTGGTCCACCGAAGATCATTTCACCGGCCTCCAGAGGTAAGTATGGGGTGAGGGGTGGTGTGGGGAAGTAGGATGCACAGAAGGTGGGCGTGGGTGGGCAAGGAGTCCACCAAGGGAACTTTTTTTTTTTTTTAGGAAGACGATGTGGGACATTTACCATGCTGGGGTGGGCTCCCAGCATGGCAGCTAAAGGCTGTTTGGGGGCCTGGAGCAGCGGGGATTAGGCACCCGTGGCTAACAATTTTATGCGCTGGGTGGGCAGCGTGGCACCTGGAATATATTTTGGGGCATGGGCCCACAGGGGATTGGGCACTCCCGTCGGCCATACAGTGTGTGCATGGGGGGGAACTGCATGAGCATGCAATATGCATGCATGTGGAGGGGGGAGCACTGCTCACTAAAGTGGAGCTCTCCCTTTCAACTGTACGGCACTGCATTTTCAACTGCTGTCATAGACAGCTGCAACGTTCATTGGAGAACTGCAGCCCACCTGCAAACACACTGACTGAATTGAAAGACGGGTGCCACACCTCCGAAAACTTGGTTGATGGCACTATGTTTCTTGCACATGCATGCAAGCAAACATAAAAAGAGTAGGTTGGAACTGTGCAGATGAGAATCAGGAAAAAGCAGATATCCTGAACAAATACTTTTGTTCAGTCTTCGCAAAGGAAGGCGGGGATGGGCCACATAAAGCAACTGGGGCACTGGAGATGGGGAGTTAATGACAAGTCCTTTTGCAGAGCAGGGAGTCCTGAAGGGACTCACAAATCTGAAAGTTGACAAAGCTATGGGGCGAGGCAGGGTACACTCAAGGGTACTGAGGGAGATCAGGGTGATACTGGCTGTACCTCTGACAGTCCTTTTTAACAATAACTCACTGGAAACAGGAGTTATTCCAGAGGACTGGAGGAAGACAAATGTAGTCCTGCTTCACAAAAGTGGTAGCAGGGATTGAGGCTGGCAACTATAGGCCAATCACCCTGACAATGGTGGTGGGGAAGCTAATGGAGTCACTTCTAAAGGAAAGTATTGTGGAGTATCTTGAATGCAGTTTTAAGACCCAATGCAACATGGATGCATGAGGGTGGGGAGTCATGTCAGATAAAGCAGGCAGATTTCTTTGACTGGGTGACCAAGGGAACTAGATCAGTGAGAGGAGGTGGACATGGCCTACTTAGATACCATAAAGCTTTCGACAACGTTCCACATAGGAGGCTCACAAGGAAACTGGGCAGCTTAGGGGTGAGTCCAAAGGTGGTAAACTGGGTACCAAATTGGATAGGGAATAGGTGACAGAGGGTGGTGGTAAACAGAGTTCAATCCAGAGAAAGGAAGGTGACCAGCAGGGTGTTACAGGGATCAGTCCTCTTTAATGTCTTTATGAGTGACATTGCAGAGGAGCTAGAAGGGAAGATCTGCCTCTTTGTGGATGACATCGAAATCTGCAGTAGGGTGGACACTCCAGAGGGAGTGAAAAGAATGTTAGAGACCTGAGAAAACTCAAAGAGTGGTCAAGAGAATGGCAGCTGGATTTCAATGCAAAAAAGTACAAAATCATGCACCTAGGACACAGAAACCAAGAGGCGGAGCACAATATGGGAGAAGAGGAATTAACTATCGCCAAGCAGGAAAGAGACCTGTGAGTAATCATATCTGATGATCTAAAAGTGATAAAGCAGTGTTACAAGGCAGTGGGCAGGGCCAATGTGATGTCGGGGTGCATACGGAGAGGTATCAACAGCAGGAGGGAGGTGATGTTGGCACTGTATTGATCACCGGTGAGACCCTAATTGGAGTACTATGTCCAGTTCTGAAGAGCATCTCAGGAAAGACATAGACAGAATGGAGGCAGTCAGGCAGCTCAGAGGAGGACAACTAAAATGGCACAGGGTCTGCATCAGAAGCCCTGTGAGGAGAGACTGAAGGACCTCAAAATGTACACCCTGGAAGAAAGATGAATGATGGGGAATATGATAGAGACCAGTGTTTTGGTTAACTCCATTTTAGGAGTATTTGACTTCCAAAATTAAGGCAAAAACTTCCAAAATAAAGGGGGAGGAAGTCATTGACTTCCAGATGTAAAAAAACAGAAGTGGATGACTTCCAAAACTGAAGGTACAGAAGCAAAGAAATTATGGATTGTTCTAAAATAAATTCTGTTTTACCACTAACATTTGTATTAACATCCATACACTGATCCTTCTTAGAATACTGGCTTTCAAATTGTGGGACCTGGGAAGTATTTTGACTTCCAAAAATTGGTATGACTTCCAGATTTTGACTCATGGAAGTATTTGACTTCCACAAAAAATAAATTAACTGAACCCTTGATAGAGACATATAGATACCTCATGGAATTAAGTACGGTACAGGAGGGGAGTATTTTTCAGAGCAAAAGATGCATAAGAACAAGGGGACATGCAGTGAAGATGGAAGGGGGTAAATTCAAGAGCGATGGGAAGTACTTCTTTACTGAAAGAGTGTTGGATGCCCGGAGTAGTTTTCAGTGGAGGTGCTAGAGGCAAAAACAGTGGTGGACTTCAAGCATGCATGGGATATGCACAAGGTAATCTTAGTAGGAAGCTGGGGGCGGAGATCAAGTAGGGTCTGCAATGACAGTATAAGCAGGGGAAGAAAATGGGCAGACTGGGTGGGCCCAACAGTCCACATCTGGCGTCAAATTCTATGTTTCTATGTATCTAGGTTTCTTTGTTTTTGGTGATGGGATCAACAAGTGTGATATTTTCTAACATGGCTGTCCATAATTTATGTTAATGTTCCTAGGATAATTATACTGTGTGTGCTATTTTGATATATTTTTGTCTTAACTTTATTAACAAACAAGTAAAGTCCATTGGACCCCACCATGTTTAATCTGAGAAGTTAAAATTTCTTTCTGCCTAATTGGCTATTTTCTTACTTTTATCTCCATGGAAAATAGGTTATCTTAGTCTTCATGTTACAGAATGTGAACAAGCCAGAGCACCAGATGTCAAGGTGGAACCCTATGGTTTGGTCCTAATTATGAAATGCTTGCAGTGGCTACTCCTATATAGAGTGCAGTGCCAAAATTGGCTCTTTTAAAGGGACACTGTCAATCCTTTTTGCATTATATTATTTATAGATGAAACCCTACATTTTATGATTTCTTACCTTCTCTAAAACTCACTGAAGTGGTTGGTTATTTGATCTGCTTCCTTTCTTAGTAGACCTGAAATGCATGGGTTTGGCGCAATTATACCGAACTTGTTTTGCTTCAAATCCTTGATCTACTCTTACTGCATACATCCTGAACATTAGGAACACCCATACAGAGCAGCCACTCATGATGCAATAGTCTTCTCTCCTCCCACATTATGAGTGGATAGACTGCGCTGGGGATGTTTCCAAGTCCAGGAAAGATGCTGTGGATTAAGTTGATAAAAACATAAACAAGCATATTTTTGGTGTGGTAACATCAGTATAGTGTGCAGTCTATTTTCTACTTTTAAAATAAAAAAGAGAATCAGACTACCACCTACATCAGCAATCTCTACTGAAAGTGAGCAATCATAACAAGTCTTTTAATCTAGGGACAATTTTGAGGTTTAAGGAGGTTGACAGTGTCCTTTTAAAGTGTTTCCACCTAGGTAATTCACAGGTTATTAGTGGGGCATGCTACAGGAGTACTGCACAACAGGGATTTGCTAGGGATGAACAGTATTTTGCAAATACCACGACTAATGCATTATTTGTTATTCAGATATGAATAACAAATAGTCTTCCTATTATTCGTATTCAGGAACTAAAATTTAAAAAAGCAAAAAAACAGCTCCCAACCCTCCTCCCCAGACCAACTGTTTAAACAAACACAACCCCATCCCCCATCCACCCACCCATCCCCGACAATTTAGAAAACAATCCTATGATGTGCAACTGACAGAACCCGCCTGCCTCCATGACTATCCACCATCTCTTATAGTGCTATTTATTAAATTTTCTAATCCCTTTTGAAGAAGTAAATAACCCCCCCACCCCACCACCCAGACCTCAGCACCCAACTTCTAACCTTCTCCCCACCACCACCCACATTTTCTTATTGAATAGCCCCAAGGGGAGTGAGAATATAGCAAGCACCAAGCAGAAAAGGGATCTTGGGGTTTTCATCTCTGATGTCCTCAAGGTAGGGAAACAGTGCGACAAGGCAGCAGGTAAAGCAATTAGGATGCTGGGATGCATAGGCAGGGGCATCACCAGCAGGAAAAGGGAGGTCATAATTCCACTGTATAGAACACTAGTGAGCCCCACCTGGAGTACAGTGTACAGTTCTGGGGTCCTTACCTACGTAATGACATAGACAGGGTAGAGAAGGTTCAGAGGAGGACAACAAAGATAATACAGGGATTGCATCACAAGTCCTATGAGGACAGGCTGAAGGACTTGAATATGTACTCCCTGGAGGAGAGACGGGAGAGAGGGGATATGATAGAGACATACAGGTACCTTACAGGGAGAAACAGGGTGTAGGAATACACTATTTTCCAGCAAAAAAATGTTCCAGGATTAGAGGGCATGGGAGAAAGTTGGAAGGAGGGCAATTCCGAGGAAACACGAAGAAGAATTTCTTCACAGAACAGGTGGTGGACAAGTGGAACACCCAGCCAGAGGAAATGGTGGGGGCAGAAACAATCACAGGATTTAAGAATGCATGGGATAGAGATAAGGGAATTCTGGAGGTCTGCGGTAAGAGGTAACAGACTTCTAGGAAAACGAAACATGAACTTACAAGCTCAGATGGGCAGACTGGGTGGGCCATAGGCACTTATCTGCTGAAAGTGTCTATGTATCTACGTATCTAGGTGCGGGAAGGCAACCAACACAACCTGCCCTCCCACACGGCCAGCCTCCTTCTTGTGAATGAAAGCACAGGAGTGCTTGCTCACGTAATAAAACAGTTGATCCCATGATCATACTATGCAAGCAAGCATGGAATTGCTTTCAGTAGCAGTGCACGATAGCAGTGAAAATTCTGACCTATTCTCTTTTACTCTGTTTTAGATTACCCCTTCCCTCCTTTCTTGCATAATACCCTTCTTTTCCCATTTTGATCCTGCTTTAATACATTTTCTTACATTTGAAACAGTAAAAGTAGCACTCCTTTAAATATGGCTTGGACTAGGTTTTTTTTTTTGTTTTTCCTCCTTGCTCCTCCGGCCAGCACCTCCTTCAGGCCCCTCAAGGACCTGCCCTGGACTGCCTGCCATCCCCCCGACCTACCACGACCCCAGATCGCAGCCCCCTGGAGTAGCCCGGTGTAACCCTATGCTGGGTGGGTCCCCCTCCTCTGAGAGGGAAAGCGCCGGCATGGGGGGCCTCCAGCGCACTGCGGCGTTGGTTCCAGGTGCTGCTGGGGCAGGAGGCCGTTGGGCCGTGATGGTAGCCAGGCAGCCTGGGAGCCATCATCTGGCCAGCCGGAGAGCCGAATTTCCGTTTTTTCTCCCCCAGAGAGTGACATCGACGACGTCATGGCAAACGCCGATGTCAGTCACTCCCCCAGTATTCGAGCCCTGACATTCTGCTGTGCTCCCGGCCTCCGCCAGGGGCCAGCAGGTGCCCACTTATGTCCCCAACCTCCCCCCTGGAGAAAGCGAGCTGTTCACGACACCCAGCCTTCTCCCCCGGTTCTCCGATGACCCGAGAGTCCATTCCCGAACCCGGGTCGCCGGCATCGCAAGCAGAAATCCAACCGCTGCGCCGACGAGCCAGCTGGACTAGGTTTTTATTAGCATTCTTGGCTGCTTTTGTTCATTTTTTGTCCCATACAATTAGGGAGTGGTGTGTGCTGTGTGCTGTATGCTAATTTCTTTTAGGCACAGTAAAAGTGATCTTCAACAATAATTGTTCAAAAACAACAAATAATACTAATAAAAACCTGGATCGAGCCATATTTAAAGAAGCATGCCTTGTAATTATTTCAAATGTAAACAAAAGGGTTAAAACAGTCTCTGAACAGGAAAATGAGGGGATCATACATGTCAGGAAGTAAAGGGCAAATAAAAATGGAATAAACAAGTACATGTCAAAATTTTCACTGCTGTGATGTGCTGCTGCTTTAATATCCTCCATCAGGTCAGTATGTAAAATAAAGACTATTGGTGGTAAAAAGACTCAGAAAATAGGCTGAAGCTGGAGAAAGGCACCTGTAAGCCTGATCTGCATTTAAGTGGTCACATACACAGCGGTGTTGCAAGCTGTATGGCACTAATTATATTTACTATAGTACCCCTCCAAATTTTTTATAGATATCCTTCCCTTCTCTGACAAAGGTGTATGCGTGCAACTGACAGTTGAAACAGTTCTTATACTTTAGATAACATGGATCTGAAAGTTCTGTTAATGCTCGGATAAGTATCAGAACTTTTCTTGGCTTGTCCAAACCTTTTAGAACCTCAGAACCTTTGTGGTTCTCCCATCCCTAATTAAAATAAATAAAGACCAGCAAGCCCGGTGGCACTGAGGGTTGAGGCACTGAGCGCCACACCTCACATCACGTTGGTGACCCTTGTTCGGGAATGAGCACGGGCCACCGGGGGCAGCAGAGGAGGAGGAGAAGGATTGAGCGCCCAACGGCTGCTCTCTTTCTCCGGGGAGGGGAATCTGCAGATTTTGCTGCAATACTGCCACCTTGGGGAGCCCTAGTGGTAGGTGCAGGAGGAAACTGCATGGATCAGGGGCGGAGCATCAGCCAAGAGCCAGAGTGGAGGACACATCTCAGCCTAGCCCGACTCAGTGGCTCTCATTGCACACTGATGCTCAGGGGTTGGGACAAAAAATGGAAAATGCTCCCCATGTCAGCGCCAGTAGATGGGCCTCAGAGGATGGTGCTCGGGTCTTCTGGGGATTCCACGTGCAGGTCACACGCTCCATCAATGTTTGGGGGAGTTTATGGGGGGACTCCGCCACCCCAGCTGGGAGGGTTATCCAGAGAATCTAGGGTAATGAGCAGGGCACCAATATGTGTGGGTGATTCATGGAAGGACTCCAAGGTGGGTCATCAATGAGGCCCTGAAGAGAGGGGCCGACATGGGGACAGGTAGGAGCATAAACATAGAGTTAAAAAAAATAATAAAGACCTATGAGTATTAGTAAAGAAGCCCTCTTAGTTAGGCAACATCCATGGTGGCTCATCCTCCTCAAGCAGACCTTACTAATCAATCATTATCATAGGCCTGGATCGTCTTGTCTTGCTTTGGTGTCACAGCTACTGTTGCAGCTCTTTGGCTTCCAGCAGCTCTGGAAATCATTCCCTTTCTCCTCCTTCCTTTGGAGTTTGCAATCCACTGAGATCAGCGGTGTCACCCCACCTCCCAGAATTGTCATCTAACTTGTGTTAGATGGGTTGGCACAGCATGTCTCTAAGAGGCCTGAATTTGTTAAAAATAACACAGTTTTTCTTAGCTACACATTACAAAATACCAAAGTGTAACACATTGCTTCTCACCAGTGCTTCCAGGTTGTGCTGTCATCTGTCTGTGTAACACACAGCTGGCAAGCATAGCTTAAAGAGGCAGACTAACCCATTAACATCAGTGACTTTTCTTCATATTAAATATTGGCGGAAATGCAATTCAAATACTTTTCAAAGGAAAATAAAAATATCTGAAATCTGAAAATCTGCAGGATCCAGAAAACATAAACAAGGGTGCCCTTGATTCATCAGGTGAAAGTGACACTGAATTGGGCAAAGGAGAAAGTCAGGCAAATAAGCAGAGTTAAAAAAGGGGGTACAAAGAATGACAACTGCTGATTGGCTGGCACCTGTACTTTTACCTCTAACTCACAGGGAAAATAAACTGCCATTGCCAGTCTGCCTGCTTGTCTAAATATGATGCATACATTGGTATACATGTGATTTCTTACTGTCATATTTGCAAGTTTGGGGACCATTTCTACCATTTTAAAGTAACACTATGCTTAATTAAAACATTAAAATAGCTGCTATTCTGTAGTCTGTGCCTGTTTTACAAGGTGCTTTACCCCTTCACCAGGGGCTGATGTCAGAACAAAGAGCCACCCATTTTATAAAGAATGGCTGTTACCCCTTTAGTGCCCTAAAGTGCATGGCCATAAAGATGTACTTAGTATGTCTGACCAAAAAGGATGCCAGGGCACCAGATTCATGGCGTACTTTCTGGGCCTAGCCTGTAGAACCTCAAGAGGAGCCCTTAGTCTCATGATCCCAGAGATCCAGAGTGAAGCAGAGGTCATGTGATCACAGAAAGTAGTGCAAATGCGTTAGACTGGCTGCGTTCACTTTCTCTGCCCTGCTATGCACGTGGATTTTTGGAGACAGGGTAGCAGGGCAGACAGAGGAGTAAAGAGCTATGTGGCAGTTTTCTTCTCTAGAGCAAGGCACAGATGCTGAAAGTAGCAAGTAAAAGATTTAATTTCCCAAAGGGACACTTTTTGTGTTTTGGGGTCTGTTCTGATAACTTTTATTTAGCTGAAAAAGTTGATTTTGTTTCTCTTTTGTTGTATCAGCCTGTGCTTATCTGCACATTTAAATATTTTGGATAGTTGTTTATTTTTTGGGGCAGAATGCCTTTGATTTTGGCTCCCATTACTTTCTACAAATTGTTTTAGGGGCATTTATGAGAATTGTGGTTTTGTACAATGCCTTTCAATTTCCCTAGGCTCTCTGCAATCCAGTATGGCAGTAAAGCATAGTGATTATGCACACTGTGTTGCAGCAAGACCATCGGCACAGCAGTAGTGCTACCACTCATGATGCTGCTGGTGGCCTGACTTCAAAAATGAGCTTTGGCTATAATGGGACAGCCAAGGGAGGAGGATCGAGTGTCCCATATAGGACGCTCTCCTCCTCCAGAGAAGGAGGGCAGTCAACTCTAGCGCATGAGAATTGTTGCTATCTGTGGGCTAAGGCGTTTGGTTGGAACCCCCCCTTTTACTGTCTGTGTGTGCTGATTACATCAGGAAGAGCAGGGGCTGATAGCGAGTGTGCAGGGTGAGAGACTGCCATCTGCAGTTATACCCTGAAATCTACATTACGGCCAGCAAGCAAGATCGGGCCATTGGTATTATTTTTGTAGCTTATTTGGATTGAGTTCAGTTGTTGGGAGGGGCTACTCGTGTGTTAAATGTCCGTGCTGCTCACTAGCGCGAACGTAGTGAGTGGCACGAACACCACTCCTCAGAAGAAAGTATTTAAAACAGGGATGAGTTTGGGTGTTATCTTGTTTTGGTAATTTTCCTTTACATGATTGTTTTCTGTGGGTAAAATATGTTTTCTGTGGGTAAAATATGTGATTAGTCTAAAGGACCCTGGGATCCTATGATTTTGTAATCTGTGGTATTTAGTGGGTCTTAATTGTACTGAAGGGGGATATTTAAACTGGGTTTTTTTTATGTTTAAAGATTCTAGTGATGCTTATTGTCTCTCCTAGCTACTCATTTTTTCTCTCTGCTGATTGATTTATTATTAGGACTGCTGTATGTTTGATTTTTAGCCTAAACATTGTATGGTATAGATAGGAGATTTTATGGTATTTTAATAGAGAGTTTAGATATTTCTGATGTGTAAGGGTTGTTTGGGGGGGCATGAGGGGGCTAAAATTGTATATGAGTCATCTCTCCTGCGTGATCTTTGGCCATTCGCCTGTCCCCCGGTTTCAATTACCACGGTAAGACACTGCCGGGAGGTAGAGATTTGGAGAGGCCGGGAGGATGCCCCATACACGGCGGAAGGTGGTAGGATCGAGATTGTTGGGTCCAGGAGGTGCCCTGGACGATGGACACAAAGCAGAGGCCAGATGTGTTTAGTGTCTGTCTCCAGGGTTTCCACTAGACTGCATGGTCAGGTAATCAGTGGGGTTACCTTTCCCACAAATCCCCTGAGGGTAGTGCTATGCAATGCCAGGTCAATTAGGAATAAAACCACAATTATTGCAGATTTGGTTTCCTCTGTCAACCTGGCTTGCATTACAGAGACCTGTGCTGAGGACGATGCAGGTCCAGTTTTTGAGGCTGCCATTCCCTCCGGTATACTGTAGTGCACTGCCCCAGAGAGGAGTGTTGGGGTGGTGGTGTAGCCATCTGTTTTAGATCTGACTTGGGCTTCACCACGTACCCAGTGGGAACCCCAGATTCTTTTGAATGTGTGGCCATTTGTCGGGGCCCAGGTGTAGGTTGCAGAATCTTCCTGATTTATCACCCTCCTGGGATGGTGGGGAATTTTCTGCAGGAGATTGCCGAATTTGTCACCGGTGAAAAAGTGGAGGCCCCCAGATGTATTATTCTGGGGCACTTCAATGTTTGGGCCAACGACAAATTGTCTCGGCCTGGTTACAACCTCCTCCAAACTATGTCTTCTTTGGGCCTGTCACAAGCTGTTTCTGCTGCGACCCATCAGAGTGGCCACGTGTTGGATCTGATGTTCTCACTGGGGCTTGAGATAGATAATCTTGAGATTGATCGGGTGGTTTGGTCCGATCATTGCACGGTGCAGTTCATGTTCAGGGCTCCCGCTGGATGCCCTCCCCCTACTGAGATGATGAGCTGCCACCCTTTACGGGGTTTGACCCCTGAGGGTTTTTGGCGGCAGCTGATCTATCTGATGTGGGAAATGTATGCGTCTGAGATGTTGTTGTTATGGTAGACTCTTATAATAGGATTCTATCTGATGCCATTGACTCCCTCGTACCTGTCATCCCAAATCTTCATACCTGAGGTCTCCTTGGTTTGATGGGGACCCCAGGGGGATGAAGAGGAAGGGTCAGAGGTTAGAGTGCTGCTGGAGGAAATCTGGCCTGCATGCAGACAAACTGGCCCTGCATATGCATTATAATGCATACCAGGGGGCAATCAACCATAAGAAGGCAGTATTCCTGTCCAGGGAGATTGCTGCTGGGAAGAACCGACCAACTATAATTTTTCAGACTATACATAGGCTACTTCGTCCTGCCTGTCTGCAACCGAAGAAGTTTTTTCAGACTTCAAATGTGAAGAGTTTGCTTGGTTCTTCTCGAACAGAGTGTCTAGTATTTGGCAGGTGTTCCTCCAGTCAGCAATGTTATAGCTGGCAGTGGTCATCAGAGGTATCCTGAGTGCACTCTGCCTGGTTGGGGGGAGTTTAAACCAGTGGATGCCAATGAGGTTATTGAGGTGGCGACTAACTTGAGGTACACTTTTTGCGAACTGGACTCAGTGCCGATGCATTTCTTGATGAGATGCATCAACACCATTGGCCCAGTGTTTGCCCTGATTGTCAGGTGTTCCTTGGCAGAGGTGGTCTTTCCTGATGCCTAGAAGGAGGCACTGGTGAGACCACTTTTAAAGAAACCGTCTCTGGACCCTGAGATTAGGGCAAATTACTGACCTATTTCCAACCTTCCTCTTCTAGCAAGGGTTGCGGAGAAGGTAGTGCCGCTTCAGTTGGAGGAGCACCTCCTGACCCATGGTTTGTACGAACAGTTCCAGTCAGGGTTTCAGGCAATGCATAGCACAGAAATTGTACTTGTTTGGGTGCAGAATGACCTACTCAGGGCTAGAGATCGGGGAGACAAGACTATTCTTGTTCTCCTAGATCTCTCTTCAGCTTTTGACACTGTAGACCATAGTGTGTTGCTTGACCATCTTGGGGAACTCTACTGACTCACCGGCACTGTCATCTGCTGGTTTGAGTCTTTTTTATCCAATAGGAGACAGTGGGTTGTGGTGGGGAATTTCTCCTCCTCCGCTAGTCTTCTTTCTTGTGGAGTTCCGCAATGTTCGTTTTTTGCCCCTAAGTTGTTTGCAGTGTATATGCTGCCCCGGGGGGGGGGGTCTTTAGGAAGTATGGTTTGGGTTTTCATTGTTATGCCGATGACACCCAACTATACTTGTTCTTTGTCCCAGGAACATCCAACCTGGTGGATGTGCTAAACAGCTGCCTTGCCAAGATAATGACTGGATGGCATCCAGCTGGTTGCAACTGAACCCTGATAAGATGGAGGTACTGGTAGTAGAGTCGAACAGAGTGCGTGATAGGTTGGCCATTGACTCAGGGACTGGACTAGTTCTGGGCTCTGTCTCATTGAAGGCCTCCTCAAGTGTGCAAAATATTGGCGTTATTTTTGATAGGAGTTTGACTATGGAGGTACAGATTTCCTCTGTTATCCACTCCTGTTTTTTCCATCTTAGAAATATCGCTAGGATAAAGCCCCTTGTTCCGCCTCTGGACCTCCCTACCTTGATACACGCCTTGGTTACATCGAGGCTTGACTACTGTAGTGCGCTCTATCTCTGGGTCACGGGAGGATCGCTCCACAGACTGCAGCTAGTGCAGAAAGCAGCTGCATGGTTACTTACTGGGCAGTTTAAATTTTGCCACATTACACTGGTGTTGCGTGATCTGCACTGGTGGAGGATCCTCTTTAAGGTGGGGCTTCTCACCTTTAAGGCCGTACACGGTCAGGGCCCTGGTTACCTGTTAGACCTTCTGGTTCCTGCTGTCTCGGCTCGTCCCCTCCGTTCCTCCAATGGGGGCCTCCTAGCAGTTCCTAGGTCGAGGTTGAAATCGGCTGGTGACAGGGCATTTAATGTCACTGCCCTGGTCCTTTGGAACTCGCTCCCTTCCGGGGTTAAGGAGGCCCCGATGTTGGAGGTTTTTAAGGCTCTCCTTAAGGCCCACCTATTCACCAAGGCATTTTTGGAGTAAACTGAGAATTGTCTGAACGCAAGTTTTAATTAGAGTTTAATTGATTATTTGCTGTATTTTATTAATTTTATATGTGTAAGTGTAATTATACTTTGTTATTTTGTTGATGCTTTTGAATATGTGTTAATTTATTGTACGGCGCCCACAGCCTCCAGGAATAGGCATCTTCAAATAAAAATTTTACTTACTTATTTTTACTGCCACCTGGGTGACCTCAGGTGGCAATGCATCTGGAGTGACATATTGGTCAGGGGAATGCCAGCTGTGACATGCTCCCTATACTTGTCTCTGTGAGTTGCATACCCAAGAAAGCCTGTATCTCAGGGGGATCAGTAAGAAGCATTAAATCCCCAGCCCTGGCAGGATGCTGAACCAGCCCCTCACAGGCCCAGCAGTGGTGATGTTGGCCTTCTGGATGGGCACCACTCAGAGAACCACCACCCACACTGCACCCAGGATGTAGACATCCAGCAGCCACATGCCAGTGCTGTCGGGTGCTCCCCTAGCACACCAGCGGAGCAGACAGCCACAATGCAGCACACATACCAGGGGCCATGGCCTGCACCCATGTGGCCTGCAGGGCACCACCTGGTGGTGGCATGCACCCATGGTGACGTCTGGAGCAATGGTGCCCAGGTAGCCTGGTGGTACTGGTGTCAGCATGGCACGGGCCAGGGACTGACCTGTGGCACACCCCCACAGTGGTACACCATAGGTGCACACAGTGCTTCTGTGCCAGGCCCACACAACAGGGAGCCACACACATGTCACAGATGCCTGCCATGTGGTGTGACACCACCACAGGGGCACTCAGTGGGTCTGTGCGGTGTTCCTGTGGTGGACATAGCACAACAGTGGGCAGTGCGGGGCAGGGGTGGCACAACCTGCAGCCTTTGGGTGATATGGGCATGCCTCACAGACAACCTGACCTCTCCGGTGTTGGGCATGTGGCCACCATGGGCATGCACATGGCCAGTGTAAGACTGGCCCACTGGTAACCTGGAGTGGTCCAGGTGGAACCCATACATTCTGGTACATGGTCACCTTCTGAACAAGACATATCTTGCATTTATCGCCATGTTCCTATCATATGGGGGTATGTGGACACTGCAGGTGACTGTAAGCTGCAAACATAGCTAGTGTATCACATTCCAATTTCCTGTGGTATACCGATCAAAATATGTCACCCTGTGCCCTCCCCTGTTGCTTGACCAGGTTGGCCACCTGTACCCCAGTCTGACCCTGTACATGGCCATGGATAATAGCACTGTACTCAGGCCAATGTAGCCCACCCACCCACACACAAACACTCCATC
Organism: Neoceratodus forsteri; assembly: GCA_016271365.2. NCBI lineage: Eukaryota > Metazoa > Chordata > Ceratodontiformes > Ceratodontidae > Neoceratodus > Neoceratodus forsteri. The sequence goes on along the minus strand of CM028133.1, from coordinate 145,054,974 downwards.
ACACCTGCCTGCTAGACTGCAGTATCTCCTGTTCACCTTTGTGGAGTGGTGGGGCAACCCTGCAAAGCTGGAACTGTGCATGTCTTGGGTATCCAAATGGCCTGAATACATTCAAGCAATGAGCTGTGCATGTGTGGGGAATGGGCTCAGAATGTGTAATGAGGTGATTTGCATATCCTGGCTGAATATTGCAATTTTCCACACTGCTCATGTGGCCACCTATCGTGCATTTTCCTTTGCCCAGCACAGGTCTCAGGGCACCTGCCACACTGCGTATCTCCCACTGCATGATCGCACATGTTTGGAATATTCAGCCAGACATGCGCAATCGCATCTTATGGTGCATCTTCTAAATACACTATTATTTTGTGCCGGTGCATCTCAGTTGCGTGGCACAGGCACCTGAGCGATGCAGCCTGGGACGTTTGAATATGGGGTCCCTGGTTTATTAAATTATGACTTGTTGCAAATTTCCATTGTTTTTCATAACTGTATCAAATGTACATGAGGATTATGGGTAGCAAATATTTGAGTAACAGGAATGTTGCCCGTGTTTAAAAGCAGTACTGTGTGCAGTTGCAGAAAATATATACTTTTCTTTTGGTACCACAGTGCTCTGAATGTTTATGGGCTGGAATATCAGTGTTTTGCATTTTCCATTATGAACCCAAATTGTCCCCTTTAAAATAAGCTTAGCACCCTATATGTTTATGGCTTAGGTCTAATAGAACTCTGTGATAACTGAACATAAATGTGGTACCAGTGTAACTGGTACTCTTTGAAGAATCCATAAATGTTTTATTTGTGTACCAGCTGCCTAGGTTACATACACTTTTGGTTTGCTAAAGTGAAAACTATACAAAGTTCCATTATTTTTCACAGTTGTACCAAATGTAGAGGAATATTATGGGTAGCAAACATTTGGACAGTAGGCAACGTTATCCATGTTTAAATCCTGTATTTTGTGTGGTTTCAGAAAACATGTACTTTTCTTATAGTACCATGGTGTTCTGAATGTCAGAAAATTAATGCTGTGCATTTTCTATTATGATGCCACATTTTCCCTTTAAAATACACTTAGCGACCTGTATGTTTAGGTCTCATTTCTACCTGATTATTGTGGTACAGGTAAATAAATGTGGTACCTGTGTAACGGGCCCTCTCTGTAGAATCCACAAAGGTGGTATGTGTATACCTGATGCCTTTGTTACATAGACTTTGGTTTGCTAAACTGAAAATTAAGCAAATGTCTACTGTTTTTTATAGCTGTACCAAATATAGAGGAGGATTATGGATAGCAACCATTTGGGTAGCAAGCAATGTTACCCATTTTTAAAAGCAGAATTTTGTGCAGTTTCAGAAAATATGTACCTTTCCTATGTTATCAGTGTGTCCTTAATGTCTACAGACTAGAGAATCTATGCTGGGCATTTTCCATTATAAGCCCACATTTCTCCTTTTCAAAATACAGTTAACACCCTGCAGATTTAGGGCTCATTTCTACAAAATCTCGGTGGTAAAGGTACATAAATGTGGTACCGTTGTAACCAGTGCCCTCTGTAGAATCAAGACATGGGGCATTTAGGAACCTGTCACGTATGGTGCATTGGCATTTGCTTTGATAAAATTTAAAATGATGAGAATTTCAATTATTTTGTCATGGTTGCAACAAACATAAAGAAGAATAATGAGCAGCAAACATTTGGCTAGTCGGCTGTGTTACCCATGTTTAAAAAACGGTGTTTTGTTGTGGTTTCAGACAATACATACTTTTCCTATGGGGGCATGATGTTCTGGGTCTCTACGGGCCAGAGAAGCAATGCTGTGCATTTTTCATTATGGACCCAAATATATCCCCTGCAGATTAAACGTAGCACCTGATGTCGTTATGTTACAGCCTATTTCTGCCAGACATCTGTGGTAAGGGTACATAAGCGTGGTATCTCTGGAACAGGTACACTCTGCAGAATTCCAAACTGCATAGTTTTGTATTGGTTCTTCTGTACTTTATTGTGTTAGAGCTCTACTACTGCAGAGTATTTGTTTGTGACAATAATTGGAATGAAATGTATACTTACAGTAGTTTCAGTTTCCCTCTCTAGCACTACTTTTATTTACAGTAGATTATCCTACACCGTTGCATATATTTGTTTAGGTTTAGCAGAGGCCAACTTAGAAATGGGGCTTTTTGTCTATTTTTCAGAAAATATATGTACAGCCCAATACAGGGATGTAAGGTGGATAACCCACAATGCCCCAGATCAGCCTTGGACACTCATTATTAATACAAGAATTATTTTCAATGAATGTATAAATATATATATACAGACTGTCAGTCTTAATAGACAGGTCTGGTGCTGTAGATTTCAAAGATACTGTACAGTATAAGCTTTAGTATGGTTATTTATAGTGACAGTTTTTTAGCCTGCACAAAACATCAAACTGATTTCCTGCTACTTATGGATTTGTATTTTGTTTGTAATCTTGTTATGTTTTTATGAATATTGTTTGGGAGCCCTGAGCTTTGAAAGGGTGCCTTTATATAAATAAAATGATGATGATGATGAAACTGTTTGCATTCAAATAAAAACTTGTGAAATTAACACAAAACAATATTCACCTTGCAAATCTAGGCCAGTGAGAATAATTTACAAACCTTCACATAATTTGTTAGCCTTATGGCAGAAGAATTTAAAAATACAGTTTTTATACTTAACCTGATTTTCACATAGAAAAAGCTATAACAAAATCAAAGGCACATGTTGCCATTTTTCTCACCTTTTATTAGAAATTAGGGTATCCATCGCTGTAACACGTTTCAGCCTATACAAATGATGCTTTATTGTTTATATAGTACAGGCATAGAGAAGTTCGGCAACATACAGTTTTTCATGATTGTCAGTTAAATAAACAGTCTTCAGTGGTCTGTTCTGCGACATTTTTTAGTAGAAACAGCATTCTGTTTACATTTTAGGCAGTGTTTCATGGTCACATGACCAGCTATTGACTAAACATTACTACTAAGAAAAAGGTCAGAGTCTGCCAATAAAAACAGTCACGGTTTCCATACATTTCCTTGAAGGGAAAATATAGAAATTTAAATTGTATGTAATGTAGTGCAAAATAACAAACATTGCCTGGCATGGGAGTGTAAAATACCCCTGTCAGTGAAAAGGTTGAAGTGGCAGTGTAAGAAATATCGTACTTCTGCAAGCCACGGTACAGAGGATCGCTACAGTAAATGTCTACCATATGATTACACAGTAAGAATTGAAAAGACTTAATCAAATGCAAGAATCACCCTAACTGGTGAATCATTTTAATCATTAAATAAAATTAGCATGCTAAATATTTATTATAAAGTCCTTCATTTAAAGCCAAGAAATGTAACAAATAGACATATGACAGAATGTGAAAAAATGCAAATCACCCAGTACAAATAGAAACAAGGTTTGGGTGGTGTAAACAAGGCTGGTCTTGTTTCTTTTTTTTTTCTTTTGTCGTTATCATTGTTTATTTTTGTAGCAGGCCGTACTGTCCCACCAGTCTCACTCGCTGCTATGAGGATGACATCAAATGTCAGTTTTACAGATTATTTTTGTACACAGTGCCCACAGGGAGGGCTTTGACACAGGGTCACTGCTTTTCAGTAATGCCCCATACACTGTACACAGTGGTCCAAGTTCACCCAAGACCAGGCAATGAGTTCCATCCCCCTTAGCATTAAACTTACTTATAGCTCCCTCTGTATATATATCACCATTTTTATGTTTGCTTGCACGCATGTGCAAGAAACATAGTGCCATCATCCGAGATTTCGGAGGTGTGTCACTTCCTCCTCCAGTTCAGTCATTGTGTTGGCTGGCGCGGCGCCTGTAAGCCAATGCATGCTGGAGCTGTCTATGACAAGCTTCAAAATGCAGTGGCATACAGTTCAAAGGGGGAGCTACGCTTGAGTGACCAGCGATAAGATATCGCCTGCTCATTCGCAGCTCCCCCACACACATACACACGCACGCAGGCGCGCGCCCCGCACACGCATACACACATTGTATAGCCGATAGGTGCCCAATCCCTGTCGGCTGTGCTGCGCCCCCAAAGTTTTCAATGCCATGCTGGGTGCCCACCCCAGCATGGCAACTAATGATATAGCCGACGGGGTGCCCAATCCCCTGTCGGCTCCACTGTCCTCACCCCCGAGTACTGGGTGCCATGCTGGAGAGCCACCCCAGCGTGGCAATCAATGCTTTGTGGCAGGGTGCCCAATCCGTCAGCTGACGCCCCAACCCGTCTCAGCATGCGCTGGGAGCCCACCCCAGCGGGCAAATGTCCAGCGGTCGTCTCTTTTTTTTTTTTTACCTGTAAAGGAAAACGGTCCCACGTAGTCTCCTGGCCACCCTCCCACAACCCGCACCCACCCACTGCACACCCTGCCTCCCCACCCCTCACCCCATACTTACCTCTGGAGCTCGGCGCGACGATCTTTGGTGGACCGGGAACACGTCTGCACTCTTCAAAGCCGACCGCGAACTGAGGAAATGCCGGTAAGCTGTATAATGGGCTAGATAGGGGTTTTTCAACTTTGCATATCTCAGGCATTTTTGAATTTTGGCACAAATTTTCAACATGGGATTTGGGACCCCTTCTCATGAATGATGTCACTGTCATGGCGTTATTCGGGCCTGAAGAGTGATTTCGCAGTCACTGCATGAAATCACCCTTTGGGCCTGAATAATGCCATGACAGTAACATCATTCATGAGAAGGGGTTCCAAAAACCCCATGCTGAAAATTTGGTGCAAAAATTCCAAAAAATGACTGTTTTACGAGCGCGCATTGTGCAGTTTCTATGCAGGCTCATAAGTTTGCGAATGTTCAATATTTTCACTCCAGATTTTCAACATTGCCATTTTACCACACCTTCTTATGAGTAGTATAGCTGTCATTTTTCACATCTCACCCAAAATGTGTTTCCGCACATGTAGTGCACAATGGCGCAGTCGGTGTGCAAAATCAATATACAGGACAAATTAAGAAAATCACAGTGACACTGTTCATGAGCAGAGGTCTTAAAATTGCTATGTTGAAAATTGGTAAAAAATTCCTAAAATGACGCTATTTTCTGGCGTGCGTTGCGCAGTTCCTCGCTTGCGCTCGTGAAATATAAATTTTCAATATTTTCACTCCAGATTTTCAACATTGCCATTTTACCACATCTTCTTATGAGTAGTACAGCTGTCATTTTTCACATCTCACCCAAAACGTGTTTCCGCCCATGTAGTGCACAATGGCGCAGTCGATGTGCAAAATCAATGTATGGACCACATTAAGAAAATCACAGTGACACTGTTCATGAGCAGAGGTCTTAAAATGGCTATGTTGAAAATTTGGTGAAAAAATTCCTTAAAATGACTGTTTTACGAGCGTGCGTTGCACAGTTCCTATGCATGCTCGTAAGTTTGCGAATTTAATATTTTCGCTCCAGATTTTCAACATTGCCATTTTATTACACTTCCTTATGAAGAGTACAGCTGCAATTTTTTATATGTCGCCCAAAATGTGTTTTCGCACATGTAGCGCACAATGGTGCTGTTGGTGTGTGAAAGCAATGTTTAGGACAGATTAAGAAATCACAGTTACACTGTTCATGAGCAGAGGTCTTAAAATGGCTATGTTGAAAATTTGTGCTAAAAGTCCATAAAATGACTGTGTTACTTAGTGAGCATTGCGCAGTTTCCACGCACCTGTAAGTTCATGACTTTGTAATACTTTCAGTCAGATTTTCAACAGTGGCATTTTCCACACTTCCTTATGAACAGTACAGCTGTCATTTTCACAACATGGCTGAAGTGTGTTTTCACACTTTCAGTGCAGAATCTGCGTGGCCACTGTGGAAAATCATTGTTCGCACAGATAAAGAAAATCACAGTGACACTGTTCATGATGGAGCACCAAAATGCCTGAGTTGACAATCTGCTGAAAAAAATCCCCAACCTAATTATATTACGGGTGTGCATTGCACAGTTTCTATGTATCAGCCGTGACTTCACCATTTTTAAATATTTTTACTACAGATTTGCAACATTGCCATTTTTACACTCTCCATGAACAGTACAGCTGTCATTTTACATCCTGTTGAATGTTTTTGCACCTGTGTGCTAAATACGTAGTCACTGTGCATAAGCAGCTCGGCTAACAAACTGATATTCCCCTGTTCATGAGAGGTGGGGTCACAAAAAACATGTTGAAAATTTGGAGGAAATACCAACGAATGCCTGAGGTATTAGGGTTTCCAACCATAACGCCCAACCCTGTAGAGAGAATGACAGGCATCAGGGGTGTGACTTGGGATTCTTGCCTGTGATGCTCATACCGTTCCACACCCTGCAGTCAGTGAGAGGTATCGAGGTATGCCTTGGACTCTTCGGCCCCAAAGTTCACCCCATTCTCCTATATCGCACCCATCTCACCATATTTCCTAATGAAATGGGGTGCGCATAAGGGCCAAAGACGCCAAGGAACACCGTGACACTTGTCAGTGTCTGCAGGGTTGGGTGTGGTGAAATGGCATGGCCGTTATGCCTGATGACCCAAACGCACACCCCAATGCCTGTCACGCTCTGCAGGCTGGTGGTGGGGTTGGCTTCAGTTCAATACTTCACTGCCATTCCTATTACGCAGCTCTGTAACTTCTACACTACCACTGCCAATGCCAGCAAGCAAACATTCGGCATTGACAAATGCTTGTTTAATTCTCTGATGGTCCAGATTCAATACTGGGCCCATCAGGTAACTGGGGGAGAGGGCCAGATTTTCTCTATTCTCTGACAGGACAGGATGGGGGGGGTGGACAGATGTTTGTATCCCTTGATAGGCCAGGCTGGGCATCAGATGTGTCAGGGAGTTTGGGAGAGGGAATGAAAATTAATTTTCTTCTCTGATGAGCCAGGTTGGGGGACAGACTTTTTTGGAGGCCTCAGTTACTCTGTCCCTTGACAGTCACCTCAAGAAGCAGCTGTCTGCTTCACTGTGGTCCCCTGCGAGTTGAAACCATGTACCAATCGGGACTCTGCTCCGGTACTGTGGGTCAGGCTTCAAGTAGTAGCAGTAGTGGTAGTAGTAAATATTTTTATTTATGACGCTCTTCCCTGGAGGCTCAGGGTGCCAATACACTAAAACAGAGATAGCAACACATCATAAAGAACAAACTTGAATAAACAGTATAAGAATATAAATAACCAGCCCTTACACAACAAAATAATAGCAAAGAGTTGAATTGCACAGCTATATATCTCTGATGTTCATATTATAAAACAATAGGAAATATCACTCCCCATAAGCATGAGCAAATAAGTATGCTTTAAGCCCCCTTTTAAAGGCCTCCACTGAGGGGGTCTCCCACAGGGCCCTCAGAAGCAAACTTCATAAAATCCAGTCCAGCAACCTCGAAGGACCAGTCCCCCGAGGTTCTAAACCTGGCCCTGGGAACAATCAGAAGACCTTCCTGAGGGGACACATTAAAAGTAGAAGTGGAGCCACGAAAGTACAGACATTGCTGATCCCAGTGGCAGGTAACTCAGATTTCCTGCCAGGGCTCCAAGATGAAGGTTTTCAAATGTGGCAAAATAGGGGGATTTGATGTGTAGGAGACCTCCTAACTAGGAAGGGTGTACACACATTTGAGAAATTGCAAATGGGGCTGGGAATACCTGTTCCACATAAGTTTAAGTTTTTCCAAATAAGAAATTACTGCCAGAAAATAAACAGGGTATCAACAATACTGTACACACTCCTCTAATGGGGTAGAAAGAAATACTGGGAGCACAAGGGAATGAAAAAGGGCTGATGGGAGGGGTTGTCAAACTAGATAGGAATTTTTTTCCGGGAAGACACACAAAGGGTAAAACAGTGGTGGGAATGAGATCTTGGCGTCTTGGTCTCAGAGGATAACTGGAAAATGATACTAACCTCCAATATAGGTTTGTTCCTATGCAACAAATATAAGGAAATGCGATATAAGTTTTTACATAGGTTGTATTACCTGCCTAGTATGGTACACACATTTTACCCAAACGTATCCCCGAACTGTAGTAAATGTGGGGCAGCTAGAGGCACCTATTTCCACTATTACTGGGAATGCCCATACCTGGGAACATATCGGAGAGGCATTGCACACAAGCTAACCAAAATGGAAGGGCGCACAATCGCAGTCTCCCCAGAGTTACTGTTACTGGGTGTGGAGTACCTAGGGGAAGAGGAATGGAACTTGCACCCAAGGTGGCTGAGAATCTTATTGGTTGTTGTGCGTCAGGGCATACAAAATCTATGGACCACCAGCTCAGCACCAATGGTGGAGCAGTGGAAGGGACTTGCTATCAAAGTACTGGCGACAGATAGGTTAACATACACAATGAAAGGAAAAGAAGAAAAATTTATGAATGAATGGGCAAAATTCCTGAGGGTACTTAGACCGGGAGAGGCAATGCTGCTGAGGGAAGGAGGTACACCATAGAGAGTTAGGGGACTATAGGAGCTGGGAGGGAGCAAGAGAGGCCTGCATGGATCATAATAAGTGGGGAATATCGAATAAAACCCAGTGAAATTGTAAAAGGGGAAGAGTACATAATATATGAAAAACCCTAGAAAAGATTGGACTCTGAGCAAAGGGAAATAATAATGCTTATCTGACCAGTTTTCTATATATAATGTTTCTACTTATTCTTGCTTTATATTTTTCTGCTATATATCTATTCCTGTTTGGTTTTAATTATTTTTATAGTTAAGGTACAATGTCTGTGGAGTGCTTCCCAGAAACACAGAGAATAGAAAGTGGGGCACTCAGGGCTCCCACAGTTTGGTATATGCGAAATGAAGGAGATAGGATGGACTGATGAATAAAGCACAAGAACTATGTAACCAGACTGGATAAGCACATATGGCCATAGATACCAAGAGGAAAATGTATTTTAAGTATACTGATTGATATGTAAGCTATGTATCTTTTCTTTTTTATCTTCCGAAAAATGAAATAAAAATATTATACAAAAAAAAAGAAGACCTTCCTAGGTGGAGCAGAGGGGGCACACAGGTGAGAAAAGATGCAGGAGATCACACAGGTAGCCCAGGCCCAGACGGTGTCGGCTTTATAGGTTATTAACCCCACTTTATAGGAGATACACCACTTGACCGCAGCCAGTGCAGTTCATGCAGTGCTGGGAAGATATGAATCAACCTTGCAAAGGCCAGTCAGCAGCCTTGCAGCTACATTCTGCACCAACTGCAGGGGCTGCAACGTGCCTCCACTGACCCAAGGTATAGAGCGTTACAGTAATCTAACCACGAGGTCACAAAAGCATGTACCAGAGAGCATAAGTCTTCAGAGGGGATAAGGGATCGCATCCAGCTGATATTCCTCAGATGGTACCTCCTTGGACCTCCTTGTGAATGAGCTTGCTCAATGCAGTTTTCCTGCAATAAACTTGAACTTGAACTTGAACTTGGTAAAAGGCATTCCCGATTACTGGTAACACCTGTGCCACTAATGTCAGTCCCTTATCCAGAATGACACCCAGATTCTTCACCTGCACAGCAGCAACAAGCCTAGAGGTGCTGAGACAAAGCACCGTCTCCATCACAGCCACTCTCCCCCAACCCGACTCACTCACCAGTACTTCAGTTTTGTCTGAGTTGAGTCTCAGCCAGCTCGATGCCATCCAGTACTGGATCCCAAGCCAAGCACTGATTGGCACATCCAGTACATCACATGTTCCAGGTGCAAAAGATAGATAACAGCTGAGTATCATCTGCATAGCAATGAAACCCAACTCCAAACTGTCTTATGATCCTACCCAGGGGTACATCATACACCATAAACAGCATGGGTGATATGACCAACCCCTGAGGTACACCACAGTGCAGGTCCATGGGGAGTGAGAAAAAACTTCCTATCACTACCCTCTGTGTCCTACCCATGAGGTAGGACTCAAACCAGCTGATGACTTTGCCACTGAGTCCTACATACTCCCTGAGTCCATCCAGTAAAAGCCTGTGGTATATGGTGTCAAATGCTGAAGAGAGATCAAGAAGGACAAGATCGCTCTGCTCTATCCCTCACCCTAAGCAAGTCATTATGCACCCTGACTAATGTGGTCTCAGTGCTGTGCTTTGACCTAAATGCAGACTGGAGAGGCTCATAGACACCAAAGGTTTCGAGGTGTGCCTCAAGTTCCAACGCAACCACCTTCTAAATAACCTTGCCTAAAAAAGGCAGGTTAGAGACCGGTCGGTAATTCACCAAGATATCTTGGTCCATTGATGGCTTTTTCAAGAAGGGCTTCACCAGCATATTTTTCAATGCAGATGGGAAGATCCCCTCGGATAAGGAACACCAGATAATTTTGGCGAACACTGGGCTCAGCTGCCGACACAGCTCACTAGAAGCTGAGTTGGGCCTGGATCCAGCTCGCAATATGTTGGTCGCAACTCTGAAATCACCTTCACAACCTCAAGCCTGCGTATCTTTGAACAAAGACCACTGGACCAACACCAGCTGATCCAGCCCCACACCAGCATCAGAAACCTCCCTGTAGTATCAACTTGGTTTTTACTGTGAAATTGCCTAGCCCTCAACCAATCCAAGACAGCTCTTTGGCACCAAACAATGTCTTGCTGCTGCCCTCAACTTGACTATTACTACCTTGCCTGATGCCTCCTTATCCCCCATGTCACATTATAAGTATGTAGGTATCATTCTGGATAATTCTTTGGACTTTTCTTCACATATCCAGTCATGTGTTAAAATTGCACAAGAAGCTTAGGACCCTCTATTGCGTGGGTGAGTGACTGTCTCTCACTCAAAATGCACAAATGCCTGGTCAAACGTTTAATCCCTACAGTCATCGACTTTGGGGACTTGGTCTGCTATGTCAACCCTAAATGCCATCTAAAGAAACTGGATACCCTGTTCACTGTTGGAAAATTAGTAAAACTGTGTCACTCACCACCACCAATAAATGGCTGTAGAAGCCGAGAACTGTGTCTAAACATTATTGTGAAGTCAAAATCCACATAAGCACCACACAAAGAGATGCCTGACATGTTTCACATGCCTCTGTGTGCTTCACAATAAAGTTTGGACACAGCTCTCAACTCCTACAGTCATTTATTGGTTGTGAGTGCCACAGTTTTACTGATTTTCCTGTTTCCTGTTACTGTTGGCACCCGTTTCCCAGTGTACTTACTTTTGTTTTTGTCCTGTTCAATGTTCTCTGTATGTTCATCCTTCAAGACCCTGCCTGGATGCATCATTGCACATTATATGACCATCTCGGCTGGCCCTTACTACCCAATAGACATGTACAACACCTGTCTATCACTGGATTTAATACTGGTTCAACAAGCTCCCTAATTATCTGTGCTCCCTCCTCACCCCTGATTTTCTGCCCACACATCATCTTCACACCCACTCCGGCAACAGATTCATTGTCCCATGTCAGATTTTGAGTTCTGGGCATCTTGCCTTCAGTTATCGACTCCCTCTGGTATGGAAAAACCTGACCTTGGGTAACAGCTCTCCCACCAGTATTGCTCAGCTAAACAGCATCTCAAGAACATGATTGTGTCCTGTTGTGATTGCACCTGACTTGTTTGCTGGGTTGCTATTGTTGCACACCTGTCCACCAGTTGCTAAACTTATTTGATGATTGTTGCAATTTCTACTTTTTGTATATTGTATTTTTGTTTACTTCATATACCGTATTATATTGTTCCTTTTGTTTTCTGCTGATTTGTTCCCCCCTTCCCCTGTCCACAGGTTGCATCTATAACTGAGATTGTTTGTCTGTCTCTGTATGCCTACCTGGTGAAACACTAAATACATTTGTAACCCCCTTGCAAATGGGGGTTCCTGACCGCTTCCTCTGAGCTCGTTTCCACCCCCCATGCCTGGATGGTGATCGGCATAAAGCCGTTTGGACGGGTAGCCTGTGAGCATTTTAAAAGCCTCCGTAAGCTGTCTCTTTAAGGGCTGCCTGTTGCAGCTGTAAGTAATTGAAATGGAGGGGGGCGGCGTGGTTGTATGCCCGAGTCCCACCTGGGACACTGGAAGAATGACTCCTTTCTGCCATCGCTAGTGGTGCAGGGGGAGTTCTGCTGGAAGCTGTAATTGTTTGCTGAACATAACATAAAATAATAATGATAATGCAGCTGTTCTAACCTGCCTTCTGTTGCAGCAAAGACTGTGTCGACTCTCTCTTCCATGTTGGTTCAGAACTGCTGAATGGGACCAATCAGTGCCTTGGGACCTTACAGGGCTGACTGACCAATGGGGACACTGTTTGTTCTTAAGAAAGGTATTATGGGCTATGGCGCTTTTTTGCACCACTGAGAGCTGGAGAAAGTGACTGGCATGTTCAGCCAGCCAATGGAAATGGGTAGCGCCCGATCTGAAAGGAGTGCTCAATGCTGCCAGGGTCAGATGCGTTGTGGCTGGTGAGGAGTGAGGAGCTCTGTGCTTCTGCGCTGCAGAGTGTTCGGGCGGGAAGCGTGTGAAGGCCGAAGGCGGCCGTTTGTTCAGTGAATCAATTTTGGACTAAATCCGTCGGTGGGCGGTCGGAGGAGGCTGGTGCCAGCCCAGCTACCTACCAGGCTCGACCTAAGGGGACTGGAGAGGATTGCTGAAGTGCGCTCGGTCCATCCGCGATGTTGGAGCTGCAGTTTCTGCCTGAGTTTCTGCAAAATTGGTAAAAGTCGAAAGCAGCTGCCTGGTATGGTACCCCTCTGTTATTTACCATATAAGTGTGTGAGGAGGCTGGTGAAATGCAGGCTCGGTCCTGTCAGGGTGATGAAATCATTATTTACTGGAGTAGTGAGTACTGAATCAGGGTAGCTCCCTGCCAAGTGTGCAACAGTATTTTCAATTGTATGAATCCATCTCTAACTGCAAAATTAAACTCCTGCCTATTCTGATTTCTCAGGATCATAACTGTTATCTGTGCCAGGGCCCCAACCAGCTGCCACGTTGGACTAGCCGTTAGGGCTTGGGTACCCAGGGACAGCAAATCTTAGGGTTAGGCCTGTGCACAGAGTCCTAGGTAGATAGTCATAGTGATAAGCCAATTTACCTGATTTTCCCCTTTCCTTGTTATTCCCCCTTTAATAAATCAGATTTGTGTGTTGCAACTACACCCTGGCTGGTTTGTGCATCCCTGTTGAATTGCTGTATAGTGACTGCGATATAACTGTACCCTTATTTTACAGGTGGTCCCCGGAGTGAGCTGAGAGATACTACCCAAGGGGTAAGTGTATTGGTGAAAAGAATTGTTGGTACCCAGTGTGAGCCACTAGTGGGACAAAAGGGGGGTTGCAGTAACCCAGAGGGCTGTGACCGTATTAACCCCGACCTCTGGGTGGAGGCACCCGTCAACGGATCTGGGCCCCTCACCCTGTCTCAGTGGAGGCAGGCAGGGGTAGTAGCCCTAAGGGTAGCACCCCCTTGGGGTTACAAATTGGAGGCATCACTGGGATTAGCGTCCCCTAGTGGCCAAGTGAGGAAGTGCATAAGAAATGGAAAAACTGGAAGGGGATATGTTGGGAAAAATTAAGTTGGGGCCTATCAAGACAATGGTACAAAGACTGATGGGATGAGGTGAAGCTGAAGAGCTGGACTCCCAAAAAACTGTATTACTGTTAGATGTGCCCCTGGGAACCCCAACAGCGGACATCATTTCCGCAGCAGAGCGAGTAAAATGTTTAGGCAAAGTGGAGGTGAAAGGGCATATGGCTGACCTGCTTGACCAGACGTTGCAGGTGCTGCTCCTGTGTAGTGTGGCCATCGACCCCGAGAAGGTACCTCCAGCGATTTACCCGGAGGGTGCTTCACAGGAATGGAGGCTAATTCATATTCGAAGTGGGTCGGTCACTCCTGGGGGGTTCCCTCAAATGAACAGTTTTAAAGACAAACTGCTTAAATTGTTGGCCATGGAAGGGAGAACCACCCAGGAGCTGCTGCAGGCCTTAGATTTATCCAGTGATGCTACCCCTCAGGGCTCCCCTGGCACCTCCCCTTGCCCACCCAAGAGTTCTGTGTTGGCTTCCCTGCCCCTGGTGGTCCCACCCATACAGCTCGATTCTTACTGTAAGTTAAAACTTTTCTCTGGCACCGTGCCGGTGCCTCCAGGGGAGGATGACCTGGAGGCTTGGATGGACTATGACACCCCTTTAGTCCAGGAATGGCAATGTTCTGAGGGGGAGAAAAGGAAGAGGCTGATGGAGAGCTTGAGGGGCCCTGCTTTAGAAGCTATTAGATTCTTCCGGGCCACCCGTCCGGAAGCCACCGCTGCAGAGTATCTCTGCTTTAGAAGGGTTTTGGAGTACGAGACTGGTGAAGACTTATTATGGAAATTCAGGTCTGCTAAGCAGTGGAGAAATGAGAAACTGTCCGCTTTTGTCACTAGAGTGGAGCGGGCCTTGCAGAAGGCCTATAGAAAAGGGGGAATCACTGCCACAGCTCTGAATCAGGTCCAGTTAGAACATGTTCTAAAGTCTGCCAGATTTTCTAGTGTGATACTGCTGAAACTTAAGCTACAGGATCAGCGGGCCACCCCGCCTGAATATTGTCAATTAATGAGGGAAATTAGGGAAGTGGAGACTGATGAAGAGGGGTGGGAGCCATGTGTGGGGGCGGTACACCCTAGTGGGACCCCTGAGCCTAACACCCCCGAGGAGACCGGTCTGTCCGGAGGGTCTGAGGGATCCCCAGATTTTTCAGGTACTGTGGGAATGCGAGTTATTTTCTCTGACCTCCACATAGAAAGTGAGTTGAGGGCCGAGGTCAGGAATTTACGGGAACTGGTGAGGGACTTGAAGCAATCTACCATGTACCCTATTAGAACGGGGCCCCTGAGTCTGGTAGAAGCCGAGCCCTGGCCAAAGAGAGCTCTCACCCTCTCAGAGCCCCCCACAGATAAGGTGCCCCTGCAGAATAGTGACCCTGGGACCCCAAGTTCTGTTACCGCAGTGGGAAGATGGGCATTTCCAACCAGAGTGCCAGAGGCCCAAGAATTTAAGAAAGTTAACAACAGACTGATCGCCTCGACATTGCCAGGCCCAGTCTCAGGCTCCCAGGAAAAGTTTTGTGACTCAGGCCCATGCCCAGGTGACTATCAATGCTGCGGCCCCCAACTGGTCTGATGTGGTCGGGCCTTCAATGGAGACCCCAGTGCGGGTAAATGGAATTCCCACTTGAGCTGTATTAGACAGTGGCTCTCAGGTAACCATCATGTTTCAGGACTGGTACCGGGCACACTTACCTGAGGTGCCCCTGCAACCTTTGAATGGTCTACATGTGTGGGGGTTGAGCGACAAGACCTACCCGTATTTGGGATACATCCGAGTCTGGTTATCTTTTTCTGCAACTGTGGCTGGAATGGATGAGCAGGTGGAAACCCTAGTTTTAGTTTGTCCACCCACTGGACTGTATGATGGGGTGCCTTTGTTGATTGGGACGAATGCGCATATGTTCGGACGATTGGCCCAATTGTGTTCAGAAAAACAAGCATTGCAGACCAGGCGAGCTTTAAGCATACCTGCTGTGATTCAACGGGCAAGTGCCACTCAGAAGAAGGCTAGTCCAGAGGAACCTGAAGACCCGGTGGGTGTGGTGTGGAGAAAGGATCCGGCCCCGGTGATACTTGCCCCGAATGCCCAATGTGTTCTGCATGGAGAAGTACGACTGAAAACCGATGTTAAGAATAAGTTGTTGATGTTGGATGCGCCTGTGGAAGGAAGATTACCTGAGGGACTGTTGGTTAAACCCAGCATCTTGCTGGCTAGAGCTCATGCTTATGTTAAGACGGTGATGGTTCAAGTGCATAATGTGTCCGACAGGGAGGTTCACATAAGAAGAGGGTGCCTTGAAGCGTATATTGTAGTGATACTGCAGTACCGCCAAAACAGAAAGGGTTCCAGGACAGAGGATAGAGTTACTCCTGATTTGTTTGACTTCGGTGACTCCCCGCTGCCAGTTGAGTGGAAACAAAGGGTCAGTGAGAGGCTTGCCAATAGAGACCAGGTTTTCTCCCTGAAAGAGTGGGATGTGGGATGTGTACAAGGGGCTGAGCATCACATTCGGCTGCATGATGAAAGGCCTTTCCGAGAGAGATCCCAGCGCTTGGCCCCCACTGATATAGATGATGTAAGGTGGCATCTACAAGAAATGTTGGCTACTGGTGTAATACAAGAGTCCAGGAGCCCCTATGCCTCCCCCATAGTAGTAGTAAGGAAAAAGAATGGGGCAGTTTGGATGTGTGTAGATTATCACACTTTGAATCGGCGGACCATTCCGGACCAGTATACCATGCCACGCATACAGGATGCATTGGATTGTTTAAATGGTAGCAAGTGGTTCTCTGTGTTGGATCTCTGCAGTGGGTACTACCAGATCCCGATGGCCCCAGATGACCAGGAGAAGACTGCCTTCATTTGTCCCCTGGGCTTCTATGAGTTTGTCCAGATGCCTCAAGGGATCTCTGGTGCCCCAGCCACTTTTCAGCGCCTGATGGAACGGGCTGTGGGGGACATGAATCTACTCAAATGTCTGGTCTATTTGGATGACGTCATAGTGTTTGGCCGATTGTTGGAAGAGCATGAGCAACGATTATTCAGGGTCTTGGATCAGTTGGAGGATTTCGGCCTCAAGCTGTCTATTGACAAGTGTCAATTCTTCCAGAATTCTGTAAAATACGTGGGCCACATAGTGTCCACTGAGGGCATAGAGACTGACCCTAGCAAAGTGGAGGCTTTGACCACTTGGCCTCAGCCCAGGAATTTGAAAGAGCTGCAACGATTCCTGGGGTTTTGTGGATACTATAGGTGGTTTGTTAAGGACTATTCTCGTAGTGATTCGCCCTCCTCAACCTCACTCAGGGGTATCCGCCCACGCACAAAAGTATAAGAAGGCCATCGCTCAGAGACAGACAAGAGTATTTCGGCAGAATGATATGTTTGGGATCGTTGGACTGCTGAGTGTGAGGCTTTCTACGACATCATATCAACTTACCCATGCCCCAGTGCTGGCCTATGCTGACACGGCAAGCCATACATTCTTCTACCGATGCCAGTCTACAAGGATTGGGGGCTGTGTTATACCAGGAGCACTCGAATGGGTTGAGACCTGTAGCTTGCAGCAGAAGCCTGACGCTTCAGAAAAATTATCCAGTGCACAAACTGGAGTTTTTGGCTCTGAAGTGGGCCATTGTTGATCAGTTTCACGACTATTTGTATGGTGCCAAAATATTGGTAAAGACTGATAACAACCCTCTGACTTATGTACAGACCTCTGCCAAGTTGGATGCCACTGGCCATAGTGGCTGTCTGCCTTGGCCACCTACGACTATGCTGTGGAATACCGGGTGGGCTTGAATCATATAGATGCGGACGCTCTCTCTCGGAGGCCTGTGCCACAGACTGATTGGGTCAGGTTGTCTGAACCTGACATAAGAGTCCTCTGCCAGAAATTTGACAAAGAGGAACAGGTGTCTCCTGACACGGTGAATTGTGTGGTGGATTGTTTGGGGCCGTCTGAAAACTGCATACCTGCCGCCTACTGTCATTTCTTGACATTAGACACTAGCTCCTTGCTGCAACTCAACAATGATAGTCTTCAACAGGCTCAATCCTGTGATTCTATGATAAGAATGGCCGTGGAGGCTTTGAGGGCTGGGAGGGATGTATCCAAGTTACGTTCCAATGATCTAAGGACTACCTTGTTGTATAAAGAAGGGCCCAAATCGAAGCTGATCAACCAACTACTATATAGAGAGACTGTGCATAAGGAGGGCTGGGTAAACAAACAGCAACTGGTGCTGCCATCAGCTTTTAGAGAACTAGTCCTAAGGTCCTTGCATAATCAAATGGGGCATCTCAGCATAGATCGAACACTTGATCTGGTACGGGTTCGATTCTATTGGCCGAAAATGAGTGCGGACGTAGAGCAGTATGTCAAGAACTGTGGCCGTTGTTTGCAAAGGAAGGCCCTACCCCAGAGAGCTGCTCCCCTAGTCAACATTACCACTAGTGCCCCTATGGAGCTGGTCTGTATTGATTTTCTGAGTCTAGAACCCGATCTAAAAAGTATCAGTAACATATTGGTGGTCACTGATCATTTTGCCAGTAATACAGGCTTTCCTGACCAAAGATCAGAAAGCAACCACGGTGGCTAAGATACTTGTTGAAAACTTTTCGTCCACTATGGGAGCCCTACAGCGGATCCATTCCGACCAGGAAGGGACTTTGAGAGCCATTTGATTAAAGAGATGCTGTCTTTGTGGGGGGTACGAAAGTCACGAACCACCCCCTACCATCCTCAGGGAGACCCCCAGCCTGAAAGGTTTAACCGTACATTGCTTGACATGTTGGGCACATTGCAACCAAAAGACAAGCTGAGATGGAGCCAGCAGATTAGCACCTTAGTTCACGCTTATAATTGTACAAAAAGTGACGCCACAGGATTTTCCTTGTACCGGCTGATGTTTGGGAGAGAGGCTAGACTGCCAGCTGATGTGTGTTTTGGGGTTTCCCCTGTTGGAGTGCAAGCAGAGAACCATCTACAATATGTACAGAAATTAAAGGCCCAATTAAACCATGCCTACCAACTGGCCCAGACTATGGGCTAAACGAAACCTGGCCAACAAAGAACGTACGATAAGAAAGTAAAAGCAATGGAGTTAAAAGAAGGGGACAGAGTGTTATTGAGGAATCTGGGACTACATGGGAAACATAAAATTGATGACAGATGGCATCACCTCCCTCACATTGTTGTGGGAAAATTGACAGATCTGCCTGTATATAAAGTGTGGCCTGAAAACAATTCTAAAGATGTGAAAACTATGCACAGAAATCATCTGCTGCCAATCGGACAAGTCCTGATTGAAGCTGAATCTCCAAATGCTCCCCCCTCCCAGCCTATGACTAGATCTGCTACCAGGAAAGGCATCAAACCCGTTGATTCTTCAGCAGGCCAACCAAAAGGGCCTCGCCCAAGGGCTGCAGAGGGAAGTGTACAACCAGTGGTGTCAGAAGATGATGAAGATGATATTGAATACTATCCCTCTTATGAATTGAGCCAGTTACTTTGGAGCAATCCCCTTGTTAACTCTGGAGATGAGGTTGGGCCTTCTGGACTGTCTGAGCCCCCAGCTTTGTCTCCAGGACACATGCTTCCAGAGATTGAATTGAGTAACAGCACGCCCGGGGGGTGGGGTCCTTGAGCATGGCTGAACTGTCTGGCCTGGCTGAATTGTCTGACTTTTCAGAGGAAGAGAGTGAGATGGGGGAGCAAGCAAGTGGTATACCAGAACCGGAAGAATATTTTGAATGCCCTGATGGTTCCTCACCTGTATCTAGACAGCCCCCAGTTGAGCCCAGTGGGGTGGGTCCGGGGATAGAAGGTCAGGCCCCCAATAGTACTATGAGTGCTGAGCTCTTTCTCCCCGTAGAGATTCCCGTCACTAATGTCAAGGAGACTGAAGTGGAATCAGGGCCTGTTTCAAGGTCCCCCGAGACCCCTAGGCGATCTGGCCGAGAAATACAGCCGGTAATAAAGTTGAGTTATGAGTCTTTGGGTCAGCCGGTGGACCTGCCCTTAAATGTGGTCCACAAAAGGGTGTATGTGTCCCCGAGTTCCTTGCCTAAGTTAGCTTTGGGGGATAACTCCAGACTGTTAGTGTTACCTTTTGAGTGTGGTGCCCCTGCTTTAGGTAACCCACCAGTAACTGAAAGGGAGGGGTCTCCCCAGTCCCGGTGTCATGAGCAGGAACTAATGACCTGAGTTAAGGGAATAAGAGTTTGCGTGTATAATGTTGTATAAACCATAGTACGCTATAAATCTAATATTCATGTATGTAATGCAAAGTGTGATATAGTGTTAACTAAGATATTTGCCTTAAAGAAATTCAAGGGTCACTGCTTGACGCAGACGCCAAGTTTTTCCAGGCCAGGGAGGGTGTAACCGCCTTGCAAATGGGGGTTCCTGACCGCTTCCTCTGAGCTCGTTTCCACCCCCCATGCCTGGATGGTGATCGGCATAAAGCCGTTTGGACGGGTAGCCTGTGAGCGTTTTAAAAAACCTCCGTAAGCTGTCTCTTTAAGGGCTGCCTGTTGCAGCTGTAAGTAATTGAAATGGAGGGGGGCTGCGTGGTTGTATGCCCGAGTCCTGCCCGGGACACTGGAAGAATGACTCCTTTCTGCCATCGCTAGTGGTGCAGGGGGAGTTCTGCTGGAAGCTGTAATTGTTTGCTGAACATAACATAAAATAATAATGATAATGCAGCTGTTCTAACCTGCCTTCTGTTGCAGCAAAGACTGTGTCGACTCTCTCTTCCATGTTGGTCCAGAACTGCTGAATGGGACCAATCAGTGCCTTGGGACCTTACAGGGCTGACTGACCAATGGGGACACTGTTTATTCTTAAGAAAGGTATTATGGGCTATGGCGCTTTTTCGCACCACTGAGAGCTGGAGAAAGTGACTGGCATGTTCAGCCAGCCAATGGAAACGGGTAGCGCCCGATCTGAAAGGAGTGCTCAATGCTGCCAGGGTCAGATGCGTTGTGTCTGGTGAGGAGTGAGGAGCTCTGTGCTTCTGCGCTGGAGAGTGTTCGTGTGGGAAGCGCGTGAAGGCCGAAGGCAGCCGTTTGTTCAGTGAATCCATTTCGGACTAAATCCGTCGGCGGGCAGTCTGAGGAGGCTGGTGCCAGCCCAGCTACCTACCAGGCTCGACCTGAGGGGACTGGAGAGGATTGCTGAAGTGCGCTCGGTCCATCCGCGATGTTGGAGCTGCAGTTTCTGCCTGAGTTTCTGCAAAATTAGTAAAAGTCGGAAAGCAGCTGCCTGGTATGGTACCCCTCTGTTATTTACCATATAAGTGTGTGAGGAGGCTGGTGAAATGCAGGTTCGGTCCTGTCAGGGTGACAAAATCGTTATTTACTGGAGTAGTGAGTACTGAATCATGGTAGCTCCCTGCCAAGTGTGCAACAGTGTTTTCAATTGTATGAATCCATCTCTAACTGCAAAATTAAACTCCTGCCTATTCTGATTTCTCAGGATCGTAACTGTTATCTATGTCAGGGCCCCAGCCAGCTGCCACGTTGGACTAGCCATTAGGGCTTGGGTACCCAGGGACAGCAAATCTTAGGGTTAGGCCTGTGCACAGAGTCCTAGGTAGATAGTCATAGTGATAAGCCAATTTACCTGATTTTCCCCTTTCCTTGTTATTCCCCCTTTAATAAATCAGATTTGTGTGTTGCAACTACACCCTGGCTGGTTTGTGCATCCCTGTTGAATTGCTGTATAGTGACTGTGATATAACTGTACCTTATTTTAAGGTGGTCCCGGAGTGAGCTGAGAGATACTACCGGGGGGTAAGTGTGTAGTGAAAAAGAATTGTTGGTACCAGTGTGAGCCACTAGTGGGACAAAGGGGGTTGCAGTAACCCAGAGGGCTGTGACCGTATTAACCCCGACCTCTGAGTGGAGGCACCCGTCAACGGATCTGGGCCCCTCACCCTGTCTCAGTGGAGGCAGGCAGGGGTAGTAGCCCTAAGGGTAGCGCCCCCTTGGGGTTACACATTTCTTGATGGACCACATTCAGCACTGGATCTGTCAAGTTTTTTGGGGGAGGGGAGGTATTTTTTTTTATTCCCTGACTGGCTCGGTTGCATACCAGACCCATCAGGTAGTTTGGGAGAAAGGGATATATATATATATATATATATATATATATGTACTATAACCCCAGGTGGCACTATCCCATGGGCTTCTACCCCTGCCTGCTTGGCTAGTAGCAAGTTAAGGGGGCCTAGGTTCTGCAACAGGTGCCTCCACCCAGAGGTCAGGGTTGGTAGTGGTCAAACTAACCTGGGCACAGCCCTCCGGGACACTGTAACCCCCCTCTTTCCCTTCTAGTGGCCTGAGTAATATACCATCATCACAATCACAGTACCCTTGTACACCATACAAGTACCCACGCTGTTTGCACTTACCACCAGGGTTGGTTCCTATGGTTCAACCTTGGGGATCCCCTGTAAAACAAGGTTATGCACAGCAAATAGCAACAGTACAGTACTCTTGGCACAAACTGGAACCACAGTCAGGTTAAATGCAGAAAAAGTCAGATCTGATTTATTCAGGGGACTTGAACAAGGAAGGGGCGTAATCAGGTTGACTGGCTTAATGGCTATATTAATCAAACAGTTATGCATGTGCTTTAAGTCCCCACACAGTCACACCTCTGGGTACCCAGGTAGGAAGACGACCCAGAGGGAAGTGGAGTGTACACTTCCATCTTCAGTCTTATTTCAGTGTTATTTCAGTCCAGACTGACAAAGCACTGCTTTTCATCAGTGCACTGTTAACACACTGCACTGACTTTCTGCTACACTGTTGTACCACTGCTCAATCTTTCTTATGTTTTGATGCACACCGTAAGAGCACTGCAAATAATTATTAGATTTTCATGCACACTTCTTTAGCACTGTATTTCCTTCACTAATTTTGCTGCACACTGCAGTAGTACTGCTCAATCTTTCTTATTTTTGATGCAGACTGTAAGAGCACTGCAAATAATTCTTAGATTTTCATGCACATCTTCTTTAGCACTGTATTTCCTTCACAAATTTTTGCTGCACACTGCAGTAGTACTGGCAACACTTTATAATTTTTATCACACTTCTTTAGCACTGCATTGTCTCAGCAATCTGGTTACCCTTACTGAATTTGTCACAATGGCATTACAGTGGTATAGCAATGGCAATACTATGGTCAGCTGAAAAAAACACAATAGTACTACCCAGTGGTACTCTGGTATCACAGTGGTAGGTGATATATAGATTTTCCTCTGTGCATTGGTAGTGCACTGGCAGAATGGTATCCCTATGGCATTCTTTACCATTTTCTCTGTCTCTCACACATACACTGGTAATACAATAGTATCACGAAATTTTGAGATTTTTGTTGGCTCCCACAAATACTGGTACACTGGTAGCCCAATGGTACTGAGTTATTTTGACATTTCAGTATTTGGTACCTCTCACAGCAACCCTAGACTCATGTGGTAGCACAGTGGTACCAGTATTAATCTCATCATACTCTGTACTCTAATGCATTGCTAAGATAAATTACATTATCAACCTCATGGAGAACAGCTCTCAATTCCATATTTATATTTGTTCACTTGTCTTTATCTTACTGGTAATGGACTGTTATTGTTCACATAGACCAGAACATTCAAAGAGCATTTGCGATCGCTAAATGGGTAAGTGACTCTCAAACAACACTTTGCACCCCCAAAACAGGGTAGGATCACAAAATGATATCTTGAATAACATAATTAGTGAGTCTCTGACCAGTTGGTAAATGGCTTTAAAAGATGTTGCCTCCCTAAACCAGGTAGTATCATCTCTGCCTCCTACCACTGCCCTTTGAGCTCCCACCATCAGTAATATCACACTTCCTTGGTGTTCAGTGGTGCTGCTGTCCATTCCATACATTGGAAACAGCCAATAACTACCTGCCCACCAGTCCCACTGCTCGCACCATTCATGCCCCCACCATATGTTTGCACTCTCCCCACAGTGGCAGTTGGCACAGACACTCTGCTAACCTCTGTGACCAACTGGGGACAGAACGCAGTTTTGCTCTCATGTGCCTATTGTATAAACAGCTGTGTACAGTTAGCACATGATTGTGAACTATCATCCATTTTGTGCCTGATCAAGGAGCTGAGAGGATGGTCTGTGCCAAATGTGGAAGGGTGTCAAATATATAGTAAGGCTGGGGACCAGGGGTAGTATTTGCTGTAAGAACTAACTGGGTCATGGTGGGGACTTTGGATATACAGAGGGCAAGGACTTTCACTCAACACACCACTGCTCACTCTATCAGACCCTGGGCTGGCTTCCCCCATCAGCCCAACAGACCTATCTCTTGGCCAGCACAGTCAATAAGGCCATCCAAAACCGAGCTACCTCTCCACAATCCCATCTTCTTTGGCCAAAAGTGTTTGTTCTAGAGCTGTGCCTCACTGCTGGCCCCATGCTTGAGTGCCCCCTAGTCTCCACCGTATGGGTAAATGTGCATTCTCATCTGCAGCCCCTTTCCTTTGAAACAACCTGCCCACTCCACTTAGCACCACTGACTCTCCAGAACTCTTCCAGTCTCTCCTTGGATCTCACCTTCTGTCCTCCACTACTTGCTCCTGCCCTCCCAACTTATTATCATGCCTCTACTTCCCTTCCCTCCTTTTCCTTCTTGGTCCTTACCTACACTGCCATGATGCACTTTTCCTTCTCATCTCAGATCATGCCTAATTTGTATTACAACTTAGCTACTACTGTGCTCATATTGTCATAAATGTTATTTATCCATTGCGCTGCAAATTTATATATATCTTCATACAAATATCCTGTATATTTTTATTACTGTCAATTGTATGCCTTGTCCCAGCCTCCTTTGTACTTGCTTTTATTCCTGTGCCATCCTCAATGGCCCAGGTCATGCCTGAAAATGGTTCTCGGACCAGTGCACCTACTCGGTAAACAAATGAATGAATAAATAAATAAATGGGAACCACTGAACATCAGTGATAGTAACAATCTACTGTATACCTGCGGGGTGATTGTAGGATGGGGTAGGACTAGAGAACAGGTAAATTAAGAACCTGGACCTGTGGGATAATTAGGGGAAGGGGCCCAATGGAGACTGTTTCCCAGGAGGGCTCTCTGGTGTTGTAACTGCCAGGATACATTTTGCCTGGTGCTGTAATGTGGCCTGTGCTGTAATCGGCGTCAGCAACATGGCTGTCACACCAGCATGGGTGAACCCTTTCTCCACACCCTCCTGAGTGTCAACCCTATAACAGGTTTTGGTGGCATCTGCAAAAAGACATACCTTCCCATTCAGTTCTTCTGCAGTTTCACTTATGAAGACACTGAAGAGGCCCACTCCTAGTACTGAGCCCCACCCTGCACAATGCCTTTAACCAACTGTTGAAAGCCATGTGGAGAGTCCTATCTTCTCCCAAGATGTATATAGGCAACCTTTTGGCAAAAGCCACCATGTATGCTTGAGGACCCTCCCCCTATCCCTGAAATTTCCCTGCACTATCCCTACCCCGTCCCTTGCTAGGTCATTTTTCCCCAGGTGGACAATGACATCTAGCTCCCTCTCATCTCCTGCTGCCTAATGATCCACTGTATCTGCTCTCATCCCTCCAAGCCAAAGTGCTTCTCAGGTATTTCACCTCCCTCTCCTTTACCCCACCCTGCTGTAAGTCTATCCCTAATTAGTCCCCACCAGCAGTTGCTTCCCTGCTCAGCTGGGGCCTCTTCCCTCCTCCTTGTAACTGTGGAATGGTCCATGGACAGTGGTTTCTTGGGAAGGTTTCTCCAGGGGCCAAAGGGTGGTTCAGCTGCAGGAGGTGGTTGGCTGGGTGGGGCCATTTCAGATGCAGGGAGAGTGGTTAGTAAACAAAGCAGGTGAACTGAAAGTCTGACAAACAAACTGGCAGAGGGGCAGAAAATGCCCCCATAGGAAAGAGCACAGTGAGGCTACAATAGATCATTTACCGGAGAAGTCTCAGGTCAGGAAACTACAGCTGAAGAGAACATAGAGAACAGGTAGGCATCAGAAAATGATGCATGGGGGCAGCGGACAGACATGGACTCATGAAGGCATGCATGGGAACTACGGATGCCAATGCTGGGGGGTGCAAAGGCCAGCTTAGGTAGGTGGACTCTGACCTGTAGACAGAGTGCAAAACACACAGGGACCTCTGCATCCCTGCATGCTGGACAGCAGGGAAGTGTACCATGGAGCATAGCCCCACTGCAGCACAGTAGCTGATAGGGGCACAGGACACTGTGGACATAGAACTTGAATGTGACCATGGTGCACAGCACAGCCTTGAAGCACTGGGACTGTGGGCAGACAGTGGCACTACAGTACTGGTACAAACCACCCACAGACAAGTAGCAACTGCCACAGGTGTGGCCCATAGAGTGTGATGTGCAAATGAAGTGCAATCACACCCGCATGCCTGAGCTGGAACCAAAGCCGGTCATGTTGCACAGTCCTCTGGCACAATGGAGGACAGTGTGGAAGCCATGGAGGGGCCAGGGTGCTCAACTGCAACCCCAACAACATGGACAATCTGTGAGGTGGTACCGTCCAGGAAGGAAAGTCAAGCTAAATGTGAATGGCTTCCTCCTGGTCCATGAATGGACCTGCAATGAGACAGTGTACTGTTTTTTTAACATATCGTATTTTTCACCTGCTGCGGCACACACTCTGGCTTGAGGCACCCAGCAACCAGCTCCACCCACCTGGAGAGCTGGGTAGCTCAAACTGCACCCAGGAGGATCAGGGACGGCCATCATGCCATCTTGCTGGAGAGCTCCCCCTCTGCCTCTACCAGCCAGGACAGCCCCAGACCCTCCTCAACAAGACTCCACCAAAGTCCTCCGGGTGGCTCAGAGCACAGCCATCAAGCTGAAAGGTCAGGCCCAGCCATTTTCCTTCAATTGGCTCCAGTAGCACAGACGTGCAATGACGTCCAGGAGCAACGTACCAACATCTGCTGTGCTCCCCATCTAGTGTCACTGACACTAGTAGTGCCCCTGAGCATCTCCAGGGGGCTGCTACAGCACAGTGAAATTCCCCAGCCCACCCCAGGACTGGGAAAGCAGTCTGTGGATGTTCGATCCCAGTCCTCCCCTGCCGACCCCCGACGGCCCAGGCTCAATCCTGAACCCGGGTCACTGGCGTGGCACAAGGTATGGCGTCCAGCGCCTCAACCCTCAGCACCACCGGGACAGCATGAGACAGTGTAATGGTGCTGCCAGCACCATAAGTCCAAGTCCTGCCTCGGCCAGGCCATCACACTGCTCCAGGATGGCCAGCACCACCTAAAGAAAAAGAATGTGCACAGTCATGCTCTGGAGGTGACAGATGCTCTACCAGCACAGGTGTTGGCAGGCATCAAGTAGAAGGCACACAGCACCCTGGCTAGCCCCGCATAGCTACTGCAGAGTGAAGCAAATGCAATGACCACTGAGCTGTGGCAACAGTTGCCAAGCAAGAGGGCTCTGCTGCAGACTGTGAACAGGACCCACCGCAAGGACTTCTCACCAGAACCAGTGACTCTGGCTGACCTCACTATCCCCAAGCAGCTACAGACGGTGACTGGATGGCCATGGTACAGCAGGATCACCAGCAGCACCACCCACTAGGTCCTTCTACTCACCACAGAGGACAACATCAGGGACCTAGCACAGACACCCTTCTGGATGATGGATGGTACGTTCAAGACTGTGCCACACCTGTTCACTCATTGTACACCATCCATGCACCCATGGGGATGGGCCCTAACAACCTCATTATGTCATTGGTGTATACACTGATGACGACAAAGAGCCTGCAATGTTACTGCACCTTGTTCCAGGAGCTTAATAAATATGCCAGTATACAGTTCTGCACCTCAAACCACCTCGATCATCACTGACTTTGAGCAGGCTGTGATCAATGCCTGTAAGATGGAATTTCCACAAACCATAAACAAGGGACACCTGTTCCACTTTGGGCAGATTGTGTGGCAGAAGGTCCAGAGCTTTGGCCTTGCACCACAATACAGAAGTGACCCAGACTTCAGCCTGAAGATCCATGAACTCATGGCCCTCACCCATCTCATGGCACAGGACATTCCAGCAGCATTCAGCCTCCTGAAGTCAACCATTCTGCCCAATGCCACCACACTCTTCTATTGTTTCAAGCAGACACATGTGCTGGGTGGGATATGGCTGTACAGTAGGGTGACCAAGGTGCCTACAAATATGATTCCATGTTCCCAACTGTGGTTGGTTGCAGAATCTCAATGGAAAGAGCCTGCATGGACCCAAAGCAATGTCGAGACCTGGCACTGCCATCTCCATGCCCTTCTCGGAAGGTGCATGAGGGGGTCATGACAATGCTAGCAGAACTCCACAGGAACAGCAATGGACCTATGTCACCAGGGAAGGCATTTGTTGTGGACTGCCATGGCACCACCAAAAGAGCCATGAGAGTGGATAAGGATGGTACTAGCATCCAAGGACAAGGCAAGCTGCTGAAGTTCCTCTGTGGCATGGCACCCAACACCACCCTGTAGGGTTTCCATGGTGACTTGCACCTGACAGTTAATACACTCACGGTACACATCATGCACAGCCACCAGGTTGCCACTGGAGCCCCTACTGTTGAATAAAGTTTCACCCCGCATTTAACATGCACCCAACCTGGGTGGTGATGTTCCATCACAACACTGCTGGGTATCGCTAAGCAGCCCACTGCACACTGCCACATCTGCACTGTGTCGATGCTCGCATAGGTCTGAAGCTGTGTGAGTGCCCACCAATCCTTCCAGCTGTGCAACTGTGTGGAACAGCATTCCCACAATGGGCCCTTTGTGGAACCCCCACAACACACACCTGGCAGCCTTCATGCCACAGTGGGCTTCTGTGGCACAGGGCCCCCAAACACCTCCAGACTTTTTCTGTGTGGTTACTGCAGGCCCATAGTGGGCTAGCATGACACAGCCACATGCACACTCTGCACGGTTGGTGCGATGGCATGCTGCTCTGTGTCCTGGCATCCATATGTGGGTTGCTGGGACCATTTCCTGGTGCAGCTATCCATGCTCTCACTGTGCCACTCTGCTGTGTGCCTGCAGTGTCATGCATGCACCGACCAACAGGCATGGTATTCCAATTCCTTCATGCATGCCCAGCTGGCTGGCTGTCAGCTGACATAATCATACATGCAGGGATACAAGGACAATCCACCATGCTGCCTGGGATGGCTGGTCAACACACTGGGGCATACATGGCTATTTGTTTCATCCCTGTCTCATGGATGGTGAGACAGCCATCTTACCAGGGGTCCGTGATCAGGTCAGGTGTGTCCTGGAGGGTGCACCCACTATGGGGTGGGTGTTTCTACATTGTCTGTGCTGTTCAGTAGTGTCTCAGGTCCTGGGATGGGTGGGATAGGTCGGGATCGGGTGTTTTGGGTGTTTGTGGAAATTCATCAACAGCCGCACAGCATCCCAACCTCCTCTTGCCTGACAGTGTGTCAGGGCAGTGTCCTCAGCTCAGACCACTGTGTTGGGCTGCTGGGGCTGTTGGGTTGTTGTGTGGATACAGCATGTCAGACTAATAAGCATTGGGATTATAAAGGGAACCTAGCAGGGCAGGGTTTTCTATGTGCAAGCAGAATGGTCCAGTGGTGGGATGAGCAGCAGTATCTGGGCAAGATGGGTAGTGGTGGAGTCCAGCTGAAAGAGTTGTTATCTAGAGGGTGCTGGTCCAGCTCTAAGGGTACATTTGTTTGGTGAGACTGGGAGTTGGTCCAGCTGCAGGAGGTGGTCTACTGAGGTGGGGAGGCAGGTCTGGAGGGTTTCATCTGCAGGTGGATCGTGTCTGAGGGTAGGAAGGATGACCTGGAGCAGCCAGCTACAGGGTGGGTGATAGTTGATGGGGAGAGGCTGGTTTGGGGCTTGTAGGGTGGACTAGCTGCAGGCAAGTACACAACTTGGGAGAGGTCTATTGGGATGTTGATATGGTTGTCCAGCTGGGTGGTCATCTGGGCGAGGTGTTCAAGATGAGGTGGTCATGGGAGGTGCAGGCCCAAAGGGCTGTACTTGGGAACCCTCACTGAAGTCAAATACTAAATTTAGTATTAAAGCATTCATTAATTTGCCTTCAAAGACTAATTTTAGACATTTTTAATAATCTTTAATCATCATTCGAAAATACAACCGCTAAGAATACTAAATTCTAAGAAGTATTTCAGCAGACTAGTTCTTCAAGAGTAAGTTATTACTAAATGAGGATAAGAAATAGATCTGCAATGCTCTTAAAAGTACAATTTTTTTTAATACAACTGAATCATAAATGAAGATTACAGTCAGCAGAGTAGTTTTAGGATTTAAATTAGCCAATCAAGGCTGGGTACATTACCATGTATTTCAGTTCTACTAAGCAAGGAGACAGATAAAACAACCAGCAACACCAATGAATTTTACAGAAGGTAACCCAATAATAAAATGTGGATTTTTACCTGAAATAATTAGGTGCAAAAAGTTGGCGGTGTCCTTTAAGTCTATTCTCTCATCTCCATAAGTCTACTCAGTCAGAGGCCTACATTTCCCAGCTCTTCCTGTCTGTGCCCAGCCTCCTGGTGAAATCTGCACGGTACTCTGTGGTCTCCATTTTGAACAACCGAGGTTTCCATAGCTAAGATTTATGGTGTTAAGGTAAGAGCTTATGTTTAAAAGTACATCTTTTAACTCCCCAAATGTTAAATACAGTAAAGGAATTATCACTCTAGGTGTTTTTTTTTAAATGAAATGCTGTGAAGTTTCACTTTCAATGTTTTGTCTTGAAAACATTTTCTCTTCTCTGAACTCTTGGCTAAACTTTGAAATACACATTTTATTTTCAATCAACCCCCCTTAAAGTGTTTAGGATGCATTGTGCTTCTAGATTACTTGTTATTTGTGGAATTTTTGATGATTTAGTTACTTTAAAGTAGTGGTGGTGGGGGCAGGAGAATGAACAGCAGGAAGATTGTATACTGAGCAAATTCAGAATGCATAGAGAAAAGATTACAACTTTTTTAATTTGAGAAATCTGGAGTTACCCTAAAGGAAGAATTATTTACTGCAGATATTTGAGTGTGTTTGTGGGGGAACTGTTTCTTTGCGTTTAATATTTGTCTTTAACAGTTGCATGTGTTAATCCATTTTGTAATCTGGGGATCAGTGTATTTTTTTCTTTTGCTGAAGACTGTATTAATTTATATTTTATGTTTATTTTATTTCGTTTTTGTTGACCGGCTAAGTGCACTAGACAGATTTTTGCCTATTTTCAGGCATGACCCAGAGGGAGAGGAATACAGATGAAAGCCAACTGATCTTGAACCAGATTAAGTTGTTGGTGGTATTTTAGTGAATTGGGAGGGTGGAATATGCCAGGCACTGGAGAAAATTTCCTGCTTTCTCAAGAAGTGCCATGGGATCTTTAAATCCACCTGAACTACCACCAGAACAGGCAGATGGGACCTTGGTTTAACGTCTCATCTGCAAGACAGTGCCTCAGGGGTGCAGCTATCCCCCTCATGCTGCACTACAGCATCAGTATTGGGATATTAACATAAGCTCCTGTATGGGAATAGGAACCCACTGCCTTCTGATCTCTCAGCCTCGGAGGCAGGTGTGCTACCTGCTGAGCCACTGACACTGCAAATGCAATATGTTAGTGTGTATAATATTTTTTTTTAAATACTACGTTGAGACTATGGGGTCCACGGTTGAGGAAGGGTGATGGGGGGAGTCTAGGTATAGGGAGGTTCTGCTCTGGATGGTGGGTGTGTCCAGCTTTTGGAAAGGGTGTCCAGCTCTGGGGAGGTTACTCAACCTGCAGAGGGGAGGGAGGCTGGTCTGTGGGTGGGAATGAACCCAGGGCCAAGCTGCAGGAGGATTGTCTGCTGGGGGAGGCTAGTCCAGGCATGAAAGAGTGAGCCAGCAGCAGGGAGGGTAGCTGGTGGTGCTGGTGGGGCTAGTTCTAAGGTTGGAAGTGAGTCTAGCTGCAGAGTGGGTGGTCAATGGTGAGGCTAGTATGGGGCTTCTGGGTATCTAGCTGTAGGTTGAGTGGTTACGGGGGACTGCTGCGATCCATGGGCTTGGAGGACAGCTTCAGATATGTGGTCTTTTAGAGTGGAGGTTTGGGGTGGTGCCCAGCTACATGGAGGATGTATAGAATGTAGTTGGAGGCTGGTCCAGATGTAGGGAGGGTGGTCATTGGTGCCGCTGACCCAGAGCCTGTGTGGTGCCTCTAGTTCCAGTGCTCATTATGTGTGAAGGCTAGCTAGAAGGCTGTCCAGCGTATGGAGATAGTCTGGTACCTGGAAGGGTGATCTAGCAGAGAGGAGGGTGTTGACTATTTTGGGGCGAGGCTAAAGAGATTGATCAGCCTAGGAGGATCCAAAGTGGTAAATTAATTAGAAACCGGTTACCATGTATGCCCTTCCAGCTTAACAGTAGCACTATGACCTGTAGGCGGAGGTGACCTTAGTTCAGGAATGAGCTCGTGATCAGGGGCTCTCTGGGGAGAGCGGAGGATCAACTGTTACACAAGAGGCTCTTCTGGGAAGGAGGACAGCCAGCTCAGCTGTAGTACTGCCAACTGAGGACCACAAGTGGCAGTGCAGGTGGGAGCAGCCCATTGGTGGGAAGACCTTGACTGAATGCCACACACATGTCTGTGCATGTGTTTGTGCACCCTTGCGCTTATGTCCTAGGGAATGGAAGAACATGTAAACATATCCTGACTACCCAGGCAGCTGCTCCACATGTTGGATTCATTCTGTGGTGGAATGTCCTGGCAGATGCCAGAGATGGTGTTGTGGTAGCTGGAACAGAAGGGGGAAGACTAGAAATGCAGGTTGGAAAATGGAGTAGAAGTTGGGGGTTATGTCAGAGGGTGATGGTTAATGACACTTATTACAGTGATTTGGACAGTGAGCAGCTCTAGCTCAGTACTGGTGCAGATCCACTTCAGTGTCTTCATAGTGACATTGCAGAAAACTGGCAATAAAGAAGAGAATGCCTTTTGCAGACAATACCAAAATTTGTAGGTGGGCATTAAGATGGGAGCAGAAAGCATGCACATGCCTCTTGAGAACTGGAAAAGTGGTCAAGATTGGGCAGTTGGGTTCAATGACAAAGTGCAGAATTGTGCACTAGGGCAGGAAACCAGGAGCTGCTTTATAGGGCTGGTACTGATTATCACCAAGCAGGGGGACCTTGGAGTTATTATGATCTTTAAAGAGACTTGTTACATGTTCTCAGCACTATACCTATCGTGTTGTGTCACATAAGACTCTCAAGGAGTTAATATGTCCTCAATTTATAAGCCATTCAAAAGTTCTGTCCTCATAAAACATATGCTAAATGGCCCAAGGACTTCGTTTTTTTTTTCTGCTGCACAAGCTCAACTCGATCAGTTTCATTAGCAGGAAGTGATGCCAGAGCTGGGGCGCACTGAAGATTATATGTAATGGCGGCAGCATCATTGATTTTTAAACCATGATACCTGGCAACAAATGTGGGCACTGCTCTGTCCAATACAGGGCTTGTTACTTGACTGATGCCCACGTTTACTGCCAGGTGGTCACGCAACTCATTTAAAATCACAGAAAAGCTGCTGCCCATTACAGATAAAGATTTCCAGCACCTCAAGACTCACCGGCATCTCATCATCCTGCTAGAGAGTGTGGGATGGAACCGGGCGGCAGCAAGCAATGGAAGTTCTTGGGACCTGGTTTTGTATATTTTTACGATGACAGAACTTTAATGGCTTAAAATTTGGGGACATATTAACTTCATTGGGTCCTCTGGCAGCAAGGCACCGGCGGAATGGTGCAGGGCGACTTGAAGTTACTTTACCTTGGTAAGTCTCTTTAAAGTTGCTGGTGTGGGATGAAGTTGTGGGTAGGGCTAGAAGGGATGCTGGGGCTGCATAGGAGGGTATCTTCTGGGCAGGAGGGAGGTGGTGGTGTTGCAAGTAATCCCTTATTAGTGAGATCCAACTATGGCCCCATCACACTGCACCTCTTTGAATCTATAACAGATAGAAACCATTACAACCGAGAGTGGTACAGTGTGTCCACACTGCCACGGTGTCCATTTCGGGACTGGCACCACCGCTCCACTCTTCGGGAGCCGGGTGACCATTACCGTGGCACCGGATCCCACAATGCAGCTCGTGCTGCACTAGGGGACCAGTGCCACGCGTCCACACTACGCCCAGTAACGCGGTACTGGTATGTGCAACCGGTTTTATCCGTTGTTGAAACCACCTCATGTGGTTTCAATAATGGTTACAAAACTCCTTCTGTAACATTACAGTTTAAACGTAAAACCATTGCGGTAATGGTTTGGGCACTCTGTAACATTACAGAGGGTAGTGGACAGGGCCTAAGAGTCCTGTGTCCAGGTTTGGAGGCTGCACCATAGAAAGGCCATAGGGGTGTAGGCAGTATAAAGGGGGCTAAAATTGTACATGGGCTGTGGCAAAGCCCTGTGGAGACTGGGATCTCAACATATAAACCCCTGAAAGAGAGGGGACATGATGGAGACCCACAAGTACCTTACAAGGATGAACAGGGTGCTGGGGGGAGCTCCTTCAAATAGGAAAAAGGACCATGGGACATGATGAAGCTTATGGTGGGGGGTAAGATGGATGTGAGGAATTACTACTTCACTGAAAGGGTAGTAGACACCTGGAACAGACTGACAGCATTATAGTGTTGGAGGTCAGGAGGAAATGTGGTGGGGGGGTTTAAGCTTGTGGTATACAGACATAGGAAATCTCAGTAAATAAGCAAGGAAGAGGAGGGCCATAAGAGCCACAAGAGACCATTTAGAGTTTACAGAGAAGGACTTCACAGGAGCCTATGGTTGCAGTTGTAGCGAGGTCTGGAAACCACAGCAGAAGTACATGTGACCTAGAGGTGTGACCTAGAGTGAGGGCTCATCAGCAGTGGAGTTTGCGAGCAAGCAGTTTAAGGAAAAAAATCTGACAGTTTCTATGTGCTGGGGGAGCTCTGGTGGCAGTTGTAGGGAGGTGGGGAAACCAGAGTGGAAAAGTAAGAGTGACGGCTTATCAGTTTTTGAGGAAGCAGTGTAAAAAAAAAAAAAATTCTGGTTTTTATTTCGAGAGGTGTGGCGAGGACACGGCAACAGAATGCAGAGGAGTGCGACAGCTTGGAGCAGCCAGTTGAAAAAGGTTTGGTAGAAAAGCAAAAAAAAAATGTTAAAACAGAAACCAATGATCCCTGTGTGATAGGGGAAGAATAGGGAGAAGTATGACTAAATGGCAGGTGGTGTGGCTGAGGGACGGTCAACCTGGAAGAAACAAAACTAAAAGCAAGATACCAGTAAGCAGTGTCAAACAACGGGGGTGAGGGATGGGGGTGTGTGACACAGGCCACCATGCATATTAATCGAGGATGACCATAGTAAATATATGTGTAAATGTAAGATTCTGCATGTATACAAGTACATGCTCGGATAAAATGGATTTATCACGCTCCATTTATGTCCACTCCTATTGCATAAATTTACTTAATATTTATAACCCATCAGGGCTCTTTCTCTTTAGTGCTCTGTGTTTTTAATTGTGAGCTGTCCTGGACCTTATGTTGTTTTTTTTCCTCCCCAAATCCTTTTGTTAGCCCCTGGTACTTTGACATTAGCTGCTGTGTGACTCTATTGTATGCAGTGCTTGCTGCTTTCATGGTCCCGTCAGGGAGCCCACTGATTTCCCCTGTTGCCTCCCCCCACAGCTACTTTTTAAGTCAAGTTCAGGCATTGCCCTTCAGCTGCACTGTGGATTTTGGTCCCTATCTTGTGCATTTGCTCTCCCAGTCCCTTTTCTACCAGGCCCTCAGGGTTACTTTGCACAGTCTGCCACCATGCGGCTTGAAGAAGGTTCCTGCCACCTACTGCTGGCTGCCCACCTCCAGGCCCTCTTCCTGTGGGGTTTTCACATGCCACTTTTGGTTGATGGTTAGAGGGAGACATTTGCTCTAGTCTCTTTCCCTCCCAAAAATATCCCATCTTCATTCCCACACACATGGAGCAGGTTACAGCCTGAGCTCTGTGGGCTGAATCATAGACACATAGACCTTGATGGCAGATAAGGACTGCTTGGTCCACTCAGTCGGCCCATTCCCTACCTAGTGGATAAGCTGAGATCCTAGGTTATCCAACAGCTGACTTCCTACCACCAATAGAATTGGTTCATGTCTGTCCCATGTATTCTTGAAGTCCCCCACTATTTTTGACCCCACAACCTCCTTAGGAAGGCCATTCCATGTGTTCACCACCCTCTCTGTGAAAAAATACTTCCTCATGTTGCCCCTGAGCCATCTCCTCTATCTTCAAATTTGGCCCCTTGTTCTTGCACATCTCTTTTTCTGAAAGATGCTACTCTTTTGGACTTTGTTGATTCCCTTGAGGTGCTTGAAATTTTCTGTCCTGTCTCCCCTGCCCTTTTCCTCAAGGGCATACATATTCAGCTTGTCTCTTTGTATGGCTTCTGGTGCAGACCCTTCGCTATTTTAGTTGCCCTCCTCTGGATTGGCAGTTGAAAATGCCTGCCATTACTGTCACTGTAGTTCAGTAGCACTAAACTGTCTGCCTATCAACACGTAGCATTTCTTGACTGCAGTTCTTCTGAACAGCCTCCCGCCTGTTACATACAGTCTGGGCCTGAAGACATCACCCCCACATTAGGTTCCAGGGAAGATAATATAAAAAAAATTGCCACTGTCCATGAGGGAGTGACCATTATATCACCAGAGCTTATAATCTTCAAACCGCTTGCCTCCTGGGACAACTCAAGACTCTCTGAACCACCAGTGTCCCTTTTAAATAATATAGGGGCCGCGAGCCCAAATGCATTCCCACCTGCCCATCTGGACTACTTCTTAGATTTGGCTACCTGCAGGTCACCTAGGGGCACTAAGGGGGTTTGCAAGTCCCATCTCCCTTGTTATTCTCGGTTCTTAGCTGTCTGTTTTTATTCCATCTCTAGTTTCTTACTTTTGGCCTAGTTTGTCTTTTTCTCTGAAACTTCTCTTCCTTTACTCCTGTGCTATATACCATTTTGTATCTCTACTCTTGATACTTTCTTCCCCATACTGATCTATTTTCCCTTTATTTCTACAGGTCTGGCCAAACATACCAATCAGATAAGTATCTTTGTTTAATTCTAACACTCTAATCTCTCCTCTAGCACCTCAAACCTTTGTGTCCTTCAACCTTCTCTGTTCTTCCTTTCCAGGTCCTAGAATACCCCAAACCAAGGACACCCTAACCTGGACTCCCCAAATCTGATGGAACAGGTAAGTCATAATTACTTAACTGCCTTTGAATCATAGTGGTGACAGAAAAGGACCATTTTGTCCAGTCGAGTCTGCCCCTTACCCCCACCCCCAATCATCATCTTTGTCAAGAGACACCCCACTCTGCCCACTGGTCAGCTCTGTTTGTCTGTCCTTTGCCCCTTGAATCTTTTCATCATTTTTGCACTCACCTCCTCTTGTTAGTCAGTTCCTGGACTCCACCACCTTCTCAGTGATGTAATGCCCCTCACTTTGCCCTAAACCTTCCTTCTTCTAATCTTAGTTTATGATCCTGGTTCTGCTTATTTTCCTTGCAAAATACTTCACTGAGTCTCCAGTGGTGGATCAGATTCCTCCACCTCTCCTCATAGGGCTGCCTATGCATAGCATGCACCATCTTGTTTGCCCTTGTGGAACCCCTTTCAATCCTGTCTATATCCGTGTAGGAGGTCTCCAGAACTAAACTCCATACTCAAGCAAGAGGCTCACTATGATTTCCAGAGAAGAAGCATCAGCACCTCCCTTTTCTGTTTATACCCCTCCGTATGCACAGCATTTTATTCCCTTTTTCCACCACTGTGCTGCACTGGTTCTCCACCTTCAGGTTATCTGAAATTATAATCTGGTCTCTGTCCCTTAACAGGTTTCCTTACCCCGTGTGTAAATGGTCTGCGGTTTATTACACCTATGTGCATTACTGTGCACTTTTGGCATTAAATTTCAGCTGCCAAGTTTCCGACCACCTCCCGAATCTTTAGGCTCTCCCTCATTTCCTCCACCTCCCCTACCAGGGTTTCTACCTATTGCAGATCTTATTATCTACAAATAGGCACACCTTCCTACCCAGTTCCTCCACTATATCTATCATACTAAAGCCATCAGAATAGGCCGGATGGTCTGTTGTATCTGCCGGTAGCCAGCCTCCTATTGGGTTCTTTCTTTCCCACTCAGCCCCAGAAGGGTCTTCCTCTTCTTCAGTTTACCCTTGAACCTGTCCCTCCCTCTTCAAGCCTCCATCTTACCTTCTCCACTCGATTCCTGGACAGTACATTCCAGGGCTCCATCACCCTCTCATGAGATGGGTCTCTTGCATCCCCTGTAATTTCCCTCCTGTAGCTTCCCACTATGTCACCTGGTTGTTCCCACCTTCTTTAATCTGAACATCTCTTTGGCACCGCCTGTTTATTCCTTTTCACATATTTGAAGACCCCATCATGTCCCCCATCTCTCCTCTCCTCCAGCGAGTACAGCCCAAGTTTCTAGCCTTTTCTCCCATAGCCCCTCCCGCTCTGAAACATCTGGTTGCCCTCCTCTGGACCTCTCCAGCAGTGTGCGTCATCCTTGAGGTGGGGTCTCCAAGTTCATGCAGTACTCAAGATGTGGTCTGACCAAGGCATTATACAGAGGGATCACCTCCTCTTCCTGGACATATCCCCTGGCTATGCAGTATCGGTTTGCTTTGGCACAGTTCTTCTACAATTTTTAGTGTTGTTCATTTTGGCGTCTACCACCACCCTAGATCCCACTCCTCATTGTGGCTTGCAGTATGACACCCGGGTGTATACATGGCCAGTTTCTGACCCTGATGCAGCACCCAACATTTGCATTAAACCTCAGTCCCCACCTCCTTGACCACCCCTCCAGGGTATCCAGGTCCCTCTGGACTGTCTCTCACTTCATCTCCATCCTCCAATGCTCCAGTTTTAAGTAATCTGCCGAAGACCATCCTACTCTTAACCACCTCCCTATATCGAAGACATAGGCATTGAACAGGAGCTGCTGTAGTGGAACCTTGGGGTTACCCCACTGGTAACCTTCGTGGAGGAGGAGGAGACTACCCACCACCACCTCTGTATTTTCCCAGCTAGCCAATTTTCTACCCATCTGGGCAACTGTCCTCTCACCCCCCCAATCTTATGCAACTGTCCTCCAGCCCCAGCTTTAATAGCAGCCCATTTTGGGATGCCGATCAAATGCCTTACTGAAATCCAGGTATGGGCGTCCTCCGGTCTATGCAGTTGCAGTCAATCATAAAATCTATGGGGTTGGTCTAACACGATCCCGGGATGAAACCATAATGTTTGTCATCCAGTTGCCCCAACCTTTCAGCTGCTTCCTGAGCCTATCCTTGATAATGCCTCCATTACTTTGGCCACCACAGATGTTAGGCTGACGATTCTATAATTCCCCATCTCCTCTGTACCCCCCATTGGTGGATAGGCACCATGAGCCACCCTCCAGTCTTGAGGCACCCATCCTGTCAGCAGAAGGTGTTAGAGTGCTGCCAGTGGTGCTGCTAGCTCATCGGCCAATTCCTTCATAGCCTGGGATGCAGCCAATCTGGGCGTTGTGCCTTAACAGTTTTTAGTGTCTGAAGGGCCTCCTTCACCCTTTCCACTGTGATTTCTCTCCTCCCTCCCAGCCACCCCCTCATTTAACCACCATCCCTTCTAGACTTGGCCTAGCCTGTACTAACTTCTTTCAGTCCTCTCAACTCCATCTGACTCTCGACTCTGCTGGCTCCCCTTCTTCCATTGGGCTGGAAGGATCCCCTACTCCTCCATAAATATTCAAGGCAAAGTACTTTTTAGCACCTCTGCCTGATTTCCCCATCCTGAGTCCATCCCTCCTCAGTCCTAATCATGCTGATCCATTGCCTCCTTTTTCTCTTCTCCCTTGTGTATCTATAGAATCACTACACTGATATCCCTAGCCAGTTTGCCTCCCTCCTCTGTAGCTCCCTCACCACTGTGGTGACCTTCGCCAACAACTCTATACCCTCTCCTATCCCCCTAGAGTGCTTAAAACATGCATAGGTCAGCCTTTTTATCCCTCACTGCCTCCTGCACCTCCCTGGTCCACCAACAGAGCTTGACTCTACCATCTTATGCCTCACCTTTGTGCAGGTTTAATAGATCTCCTGCACCCCTTGTAATGGCCTCCCACAAGCTGCACCCAGCATCCATGTCTGGCTAATCTTGTCCAAGCTCCCTGTAGAATCCTGCCCATGCCCACGAGTCTGTTTCCCTGAAGTCCACTACTACTGTATTAGAATGGTTATCCTCCCCCCCGATACAGTAGAAACCAGACCATAGTGTGGTCACCACCTGCCAGCGGGCTGCACACCTCCAGGCCCTTTATCTGGTCACTGTCTGTTAATCCAGGATCCGCTCCTCCCTAGTAGGTTCCCCCACCTGCTGGACCAGGAAGGCATATTGGAACATATCCATCAGTCTCTGTTCCCTAGCCACAGAGGATGCCATAGTGTCCCAGTCTGTCCCCAGCATATTAAGGTCACCCATGATCACCATCATTTCCTTTCCACGGTCACAGTGCCCCTTGATGTTCTCAACTAGTTTGTCCTCCAGGGCCTCTTCCATTGCTGGGGTTCTGTACACCACCCCTATTTTCAATCTTTTACCTGCCCTCTTTTTGTAGGGTTACGCAGATCTCTCTCCACCTCCCCTACAGCCTCCTCCTCCACTGAACCGCTATGACATTTTTTGACTATCAGCTTATACCCTCCTCTCCTCTCCTCTATCCTTCCTGAATATTTTGAGCCCACCAAATTTAGGTCCCAGTCATTTTTCTGAGTGGCCACTGTCTCAGTAATTGCTGCGCATCCACTGATCCCTCAACCAGCATCACCTGGAGCTTGGGCATTTTGTTGCCCATGCTCCTAGCATTGATCAGGGCTGTCCTCCACCTGACCTCTCTCTTCTCCAGTCATCTCGACCCTGAGCAGTCCCTAGATGCCCTTTCTTGCACAGCTGTGGATGGATTTAGATGCGCCGGTTACCTGCCTTCTTTTCATGCCCTGGACCCTGGACCACGATCAGCCCTCCTGGAGCCACTCTTTTACTTAACCCCCCTTTACAGGTTTAAACTCCACCTCTCGACTATGAATCCATGATTTGGTTTCGAGATCTCCCTGCCCTCCAAGTTGAGGTGTAGCCTATCCTGGTAATAACCCTTGTCCTCCCATGTATCCCCCAGTCCCTCACCAGCCCATACCC
Source organism: Neoceratodus forsteri (assembly GCA_016271365.2). Classification (NCBI taxonomy): domain Eukaryota; kingdom Metazoa; phylum Chordata; order Ceratodontiformes; family Ceratodontidae; genus Neoceratodus; species Neoceratodus forsteri. Next base: position 145,013,966 of record CM028133.1, on the reverse strand, counting down.
TTCTGCCCTGCGCCAGTCCCTGAGCCACTGGTTCACACCTCTAAGTTTATGTTTGGTCTCCCTGGACACCCTAGGTACTGGCAGAATCTCAAAGAAGGAGATTGCGCTTCTATAGTGGTAGTAAACCCTGGCCAGTTCTAGGAATCTTGCCTGGATTTCTAGTTCATATTCCCCTCTAGAGTCATTTGTTCCTGCGTGTTTCTTCTGGGGATTACCCACGCATTCAATACTACTCAGTATAGCTGGATGTGGCCTTGTGTGCAGCTAGGCCTGGGATACATTGTAGCCTTGACTGGGCTTGCTTTTCCCTCCCGGCCCCTCCACTGGATGCCCCCAGGTCATTGGAGTCACCCAGCAGGATCCCTTCTCACCCCCACTTTACTGGCCCTGTTAGAGTTCCATCCAGGCTCTTCCTTCTGTCATCAACCCCAGCTTACTTCTCTTGTCCCCCTCAGCCTGGGATCTCAAGCCTTGCTTGCCCTACCATGCTCATTCTTCTACCTGTGCTTCTAGCTTGCTCTGCCCTCCTGGGTGGCACAGATTGCCCCCACCCAGATCTCCATGGACTCTTTCTGGGCTGGTATCCTCAGATTCCCCACAGGCTCCTTCTGCTGCTCCCCTCCTCCTCCCCTCCAGTTCTGCATCCTTCACCCCATCTGCTGTGTTTCTCCCTACCCCCAGTCTCCCCCCTCCTCTCCCACCCCTCATCAGATTTCTCCCGCCCTAAGCTGGCCTATCTAGAGTATTCCTTATCCTTGGTTGACTTCCCTAACCTGGATGCTTTCCCAACCTAGTCCTCCTCCTCCACCCTGGCTTCACTCTGCACTCCCCTTCCTCCCCACCTCCCTCCCACCTAGGCTAATATCTCTTCCCCCCCTTCTGTGGATCTGGCTCTCTCTCTCCTGCCCCATCTCCCAGCTTACTGACTAAACCCTCTCTGTCTGCCTCCTCCTCCTGCCAGCCTCTTCCACCTCATCTTCCCGTATACAGCAAAGGCGAATAGATTAGTAAATGTGATGCTTGCCTCGACCTGCTCTCCTCTCCTGTCCCCCTTCTGGTCAGCCACCTCCCCTACGAAGTGATTTCGTGCTGTTTGTTTCATGCCCCACCCCTCATGACCTAACCATATGATCCTTGTCTACCTGTTCCCTGGGTTATGCATGTTGGCCTCATGTACTCTCATGAGGTCCTTTCCACACCTTCCCTCCCCACCTCCCTGCCTTTCAGCTGCCTTCAGTCCCTCCTACTTCCTCCCTAAGACCTGCCAACTGAAAACACACTGGGCACCCTCTGATCCTCCTTGCCCAATTTAATATTATTGCCCCCCGCACCCTGCACCCAATCACTCTACGAAGGTGCCACTGCACCCCAAGTCTACCCTCATTTTAGGTGAGCAATGCGGCCCTCTAACAGAAATAATTCAGTCAGTGTTTCACTAGCCAAACAAGTTTGCCCCCTCCGATTACAGCAATTTTCCTCTTTCTTGACAGTAGCCAGTTTCCTAGTCCTTGCAGTATGAGCGGTTCACAAGCAAATTAACCCATCACAACACTAACCAGCTCCAGAGACCCTAATCGATTCCACAGTTTTGCCTACTCCCTCAGATGTAGTTGGCATACACAGTCATTTATATAGTCTGCTTCATTTATGCCCTTCCTGGTAGTAGTCAGTGTTGCCCAAGCAGGAGAGTGTACAGGACCCTAGACTTGTCCTCCTCCAAGGCTCACCCTCACCAACCATTTAATAGAGGTCAGAGGCTGGGGTAGGTGGTGTGGAACAAAGAACACTCTCCTTCTCTGATTGCAGCTGGACTGTTGCCTTTTTATGGCCCAGTCACACAGTCAAAGGTTCGCACTCTATTCACTGATTGGCTGCTCCTTCCTGAGTCGCCGGCTTGCAAAGTTGTGGCTGATGTGGACCCGGTATGCATTGCCTGTCCTCCACCAGCAAGAGCTTCCTTGTCAATCACCAATGTGATCCCATCTTCTCCCACTGCTGATGTAGCCCCCAGAATGCCTGCCCAGACCACTTCCAGCAACAAGCCCCGGTCTGGAAGAACAGCTCTCCTCCTGATTGGAACTGGGCGGTAATTGTTGCTGCGATATTTAAAAGGATGGGTCCCAGCACCAACCCCTGGGGCCACACTGCCACCCTGGAATGCACCCCATTTGCCTTACCACCACCCTCTGGTTTCAGTCTTTGAACCAGTTCTCTACCCTTGTTATTTTCTGTTCCACCCCCCTAAGCCTTCCAGCTCGTTTACCAGCCTTCTATGTGGCAAAGAGTGTCAAAGGCATTGCTGAAATCTGGGTGAGCCACATCCTCCTCCATCCACAACTTCCTTGTTGCAGTCAAAAACTCAATGATTAAGTTTGTGGCGCTGCCTGTCTCCCATAACCATAACTGCCTTGGGTCCTGGAGCAGTATAGCACATTAGTTGAGGCTCTGAGCTACAGATCTGGAGACCTGGGTTTGAAGTTAACAGCCGTCTAAGTGCATACTGTGATTCTGAGCAAGTTGCTCAACTTCTTTGTGCTCCAGGTTGCATCTGGAAACAAACTTCAGATTAATTAATACTACTCCTGGTTAAACAATGTTTCCCTTCCCCACTTCCCTGAACCATTGACAACCAGGTTGCTCCACTATTCTTCCTTCAAGCAGTATTTCATTACTTTTCCCACTATTGTGGTCAGGCTGACCGGTATGTAGTTCCTGCATCCTCCTGTTAACACTTTGTATAGTGGCAGCCACATCAGCCTTCTCCAATCCTGGGCATGTCACCCAGTTTACAAAGATGGGGTAAACAGGAGTAGTGGTCCCTCTGAACACCTCTCCTTGCGCTCCCTCAGTGTCCAGGGGTGCATCTACTCTGGCCCTAGCCTTGTGCTGCCAGTTCCCAGAGGATCCTTTCTTTTGCAAGGGGCAGTGTCTTTTCTGTATCTCTCCATCCTTATTAATGCTGGCCCATTTCTGCCCCTTCCTTTGTAAAAGCCGAACAGAGTATTGTTCAGTATTTCTGCTTTTGGCGGTCATTTTACCTCCTCCATCCACCCTTTCAGACACTCAGTATCTCCCTTGCCTTCCTTTTCTCCCTGATGTACCTGCATGTAAAGGTTTTGTCCCTCCTTACCACAGTACCAGGCTGGCTTGTAGTCCATGTGGGTCCCACATAAGCGTGGGCCTGGTGCCAATGTGCACTTTGCCTGTGGAAACATTTTGGTTTGCCTGCTGTGCTGTGGTGTAGTGGATTATGATGACTGGTTTGCTGAATTCTGACTGACAGCTTCATTTACAGCAGATCCTTGAGTTCTTTGAGGTGGGAGATTGTCCTACAGTGCATGTTAAGAGTTTATAGGCTCTCAGCTTTGGTTTACTGGCCCCACTGAACTCCCTAGAGCTAAGTTCTGTCACAGACTGACTTATCCTCTGGAAAAGAAGCAGAAGTGGAAAACATCTGATAAGAGATTGTGTAGGCTCAAATGTGCACTGCAGGCTATTGGAACTTCATTGCCTGTTGCCAGCTGGCAGGGAGTTCTGGGACTGCTTGTCTGCGTATACCTGCCTAGAGATGGTCACAGTTGGCCTGCTGCGGTGTGCTATACTGCAATGGATGGTAGTTGGAAATTCCAAATCGGTTGGGGGGGACTTAGAGGAAGGATTAGGAAGTACTTCTTCACTGAGAGGGTGGTGGACAACTGGAATGGGCTGCTGAGAGAAATGGTGGAAGGGTTCATGAGGGCCCTTTCTGCCATCACATACCTGTGTTCCTGTGTATTCTACAGGCAGATTGGGAAAAGGGAGGGGGGATCCACTACACCACCAGGGAAGCATTCATTGTGCCTTGAATATCTGTTCTTGGTGTCTTTATCCTACCCTGTGTTGGTTGAGTGTGGAGCAACATGACGACCTACCCCAAAAAGATCAGTTCTAGGGCACGGCAAGAGTCCTCCTCCCTCCCCAACCATGACATCCCCTGAGTGACTGGTCCATTCTAAAAGCCAGGTTGATGGTGTGGTACAGGTCTGGTATCCCCAGCCCACTTTTTTATTTTAACCTCTACAGAGCTCTTCCTAACTGACCCAGCTGATCAGTATTTTTATTTTCATACTGACCCATTTTCCTTTTGTGCCTACAGGTCTGACAGGACATTGACTGACAGTAGGAGGACACTGACCATATGTATCAGGATAAGTATTGTTTTTGTTTACCCTATATTGTTTGTCATATAATAGTTCATAACGAGCTGTCAGATCCTTTGTGAGACCATTGCTGTTCTTGTTTTACAGGTACGAATGGCTGCTATGGGAGGCACTGGGTTGAGCTGTCCTTGTGCTTTAGAAAGGAGACTATGGGCTGGTGGGGGTATGGGATGGGCATCAAGGTTGGGAACTCCAGGGAACACCACACATTCAATTTGCCAAGACTCATGAGGCTCAAACCCTTTTTTTCATTTTCTTGCTTTGTGTGCTTTGCATTCTAATGCCTGCATTAATGTAGTGTTTTTGTTTTGCAACAAGTACTGTCTGTGTGTGTGTGTGTGTGTAATAACCCACTGTAGGGTGTGCGGTCACGCTCTGATATACACACACCTTGGTGTGTGTTGTTGCACATGAGGCCGCAGGCCGAGTACATCAACCACCCAAGCCGTGTGTATATTACTGCATTTCCACACACCACACAGTGGGTTATCTATCTTATAAAATGGCAAAATTGTTTTGGAGGGGAGTAAAAGTGCAGGTGTGTGGTTGCACTACTATATACGCACAGTCACCTAATGGTGTTTTCCAATGCAATTGATAATCCCATTATAGATATATATATATATATATACTATGTGTGTGTGTGTGTGTGTGTGTGTGTATATATATATATATATATATATACGAGAGAGAGAGATATATATATATATATATATATATATATATATATATATATATATATATATATATATATATATACACGCACACACACACATATATATATACACACACTTCACTCGAACAGCCCTTGATACTGAAAATAATTTTCCACACTTGCATGTGCTCCCAGTCTGAAGAGGCTCTCTTCTCCTTTGAAGATAAACCTGGAAATACTGGTGAGGACCTGCATATCAGGGAGGTTCCATACCATTTTCTGCAAACCAGAACGATTGTTGGTCATTCCTTTACCTAAATGTCCACCCCCTTCCTTGTGACTTTGAGTCAAACATGGGGTAACAGACTTTAGTACCTCCTATAGACATAGCCCCCAAGATCTCCATCTTCTTTGGAATTCACAGACGACTTTCTCACTCAGGAACCCTTAAACAAAGCTTCCTCTGCTGAGGTTGCAGATACTTGCAGATGAATACTGTTTTGTTTTTGTTGAATTTTATGACGCCATCTTTAATGCAGCCTAATACACTGAAACAGAACTACAACACTGCTGACAGGAGTGCTACCAAAATCACACTGCACACTGAAGTGCACTACAGGTGTTGATGCAGTGCTAATTAACATAATTCGCACACACTGAAAAAGCAATGCAACACTGCTCCAGGCAGTGTTGAAAACACTGCTAATTGCAGTACTTTTGCAATGTGATGACAGTGCTAATTAACATAATTCGCACACACTGAAAAAGCAGTGCAAAATTGCTTAAGGCAGTGTTGCTGACAGAACACTGCTTCAGGCAGTGTTGAAAACACTGCTAATTGAAGTACTTTTGTAGTGTGATTACAGTGCTAATTAACATAATTCGCACACACTGTATCAGCACTGCATGTACACCAAAAGAGACCTGAAGATGCACTGATTAAACACTGATGGACTGCATTATGAAATGAAGTGTGCAGGAAGTGTACACTGCTACTGTAACACTGAAATAACACCATATAGTGACTGTTTGAACACTTCACTTCCCTCTGGGGATGGGCTAGTCAGGAATGTTGCAGCTGGTTAGGGGCCTGTGATGGAAATAAGCAACATGCACAAAACGCACTATTTGTAATCCGGAGCCGGAGGGCTCAGTTCGTGAAAGAAAAAGTAACCAGACAATCAGATGACAACACTTTAGATTTAGCTGTTGTTGCAGGGAGCTACCCTGATGTTTACTCACGATACCCAATACTGCACACAGGCAGGATGAAATCGAGACTGCAGGTTGTTGAGCTGGAGTGCCCGGAGAAGCGGGGCCCACATGAATCGCCGAGGCATCGTTCCTGTTCAAGTATTGAGCAGGGGGCTGATCCCCAGGCAGGTCTCTCGTCGATGGCTTTCTCTATGCAGCGGATAGTTGGGCTGGGCCAGTGTGGCAAGACCCAGGCCCAATGGAGATGATTTTGGATTCAGTCCGTGTGGCTGGATGCAGCTTCCAGGAGCATAATACAGTTAAACCACAGTGGGGAACCGAATCTTGACCCACTAGCAGCACACAGCACATTTACACGTAAGGAAATTCTAATGCAGCTTCCAGCAAGCAGAACACAATTCAAACTACAGCAGGAACCAAATTACGACCCACTATAAGCACACAACACATTCAAATGTAAGGAAATTCCATTGTACCAGGCAAAAGGCTCTCAATTACAGAGTATCTGCACAATCTGGGATTTCAGAGGTGGCTAGAGATCCAGACAGGCTGATCGCATTCAGCAAATCTTTGGTCTTCTTCAGGTAGGAGCCTGGTCACAATTCAGTGGCTTACTTCGCTCTCCAAGTTCGGATTAAGTCCAAAAAAGGCCCAAGTTCCCTCTCAGGGATAGCAGACAGGCATGCAGGCCAAAACTCAGGCCTTTCCACAGTTCTCCCATGCAAATCTACGCCGGGGCTGCTGCTTGAATCATTCAAGCTTTTATCTCTTCACTTCCCAACTCAGAACTGAAACTAGCTGCAAGCAGCTTAGGAATTTTCCCAAGATCCAAAAGGTTTGGTTGGCTGATCTATCTGTTAGTCACAACAAGGGCTCCTCCTCCAGGTTATTTTAGGTGCCAAAATGCAAAAACTACAATTCCTACAAGTTTTGACCCCACCAAGCCCCTGTAGGCAGGCTCCATTTTAGAGTCCCAAATGTACCGATTGGCCCATTTCAGCAGTACAGGATCAAGATGATGGAAACAAACAGAACTGCCCATGCTGCAAAGAAGGCAGGTTAGAACAAACTGCAATATTATTACTACTCTACCAAATGATCAGCAAACAAGCACATCTTCTAACAGAGCTCCCTTTTAGATTAATTATAGACGCCTCCGGTAGCTCTTAAAGAGACAGTACACAGAGGCTATATAGGCACTCTCTGGCAATCACAGTTAAACTGCAAAAGCAGAACACCAGCCTGGCAGTGAGCATTTAGACAAGCTCAAGGAAGACTTTTGGGAACCCCCATTTGTAGGGGGTTACATATATAGATATATATATATTTTTTTTTTTTATTCCCTAATGGGCTGGATTTGGTATTGGACCAGTCATCTAGTTGGAGGGGGGAAAGGGCCAGATTTGTTTTTTATTTCCCAATGGTTCAGGTTGTGAGCACTGGATCTGTTACATAGTTTGGGGGGGGGGCAGATTTGTTTTAGTCCCTGATGTGCTGGGTTAGGCACTGGTCCCATCCAGTAGTTGGGGAAGGGAGACAACATGTTTTCTAGTCCCTAACTGGCCAGCTTGATGTTAGGATTTGTCAGGCTGTTGAGGGGAAGGAAATAGATTTCTTTTTATTCACTGACAGTCCTGGTTTGGGCCTGGACTCATCAGGTAGTCAAGTGGAAGAGGAGGAGAGACACATTTTTTCATTCTGTAACAGATCCTGTTGGGAACTGGGCCCATTACGTAATTGGGGGACAGGCAAGTTTTTTATATTCCCTGCCGAAACCTAGAAACCTAGAATTTGCAGGCAGATAAGTACCACTTGGTCCACCTAGTCTGCCCATTTTTCCCTGCCTATACTGAACCCATCAGGCAGTTTGCAGGAGGGGAACAGAGCTTGCTTCATTTCCTGATGAGCCAAGTCGGGCACCAGAACATTCTGCTGTGCAGCAGGCTGGGTTGGAGCGTGCATGGCAGTGTGATCTCTATGTGTGTATTGGGAAGTGTGCAGAGCTGAAACGGAGGTCCAAGAGAAGGAAAGAGAGGGAAGAGTCGTGCGGTGGAGCAAGGATCATTGTCACTTGGAGTTACAGCATCAGAAGTGTGTCATTGGTCCCCCTCAGTTCGGTCTACTGTGCTCATGTGTACTGCAAACAGGAGGAGGTAGAGATGTCTGAACAGGCTGGTAGCAGCACTTGTGCAACAGCAGCCCCAAACCTCTTGTGCAGTGTTTGAGCCCCTCACTGTGACCTGAGTGGATAGGAATGGGGAAGGCAGTGTTGTACTACCCTGCCTTTTCCACCTTCCACTTGCTACTTTACTGCTGCTCCTTCTTATCTCTGCTTGACTTAATACAGAGGCACAGAACTCATCAGGTAGCTGGAAGGAGGGGGGACAGATCTTATTTTTATTTTCTGATGGGCCAGATTAGGCACCAGACTGACAAGATGTTTGGGGGGGGGGGGGATGACCAGATTTTTTTTATTCCCTGCCAGGTGGGTTGGGCACCAGATCTGTCAGGTTGTTGTGGGGAGGGTCATATTTTTTTTTATTCTCTGACAGGCCTGGTTGGGAATTGGACCTCTCAGATTGTGGAGGGAGGGTGGCATGTTTTTATTCTCCAATGGATTGGATTTGATTTACGCACTAGACATGTCAGGCAGTTTGTGGGAGGAAAGAGTTTTTTTTTCCCCTCCATGTTCTCCCCCATGGGTCTGCTGGCAGGTGGGCTTCATTTCTCTCCTTGAGAAAGCTTTCATCTACCCTACAAGCTGCATTGCTCTCTCCTGACCCCAGTCCAGGTCCCAGCGAATCCCCCCATGGATTCCCCCCTCCACCCTCTGTGGAGGGGCCAGGGAGAGGAGGGGAAGGCTGTCTCCCACCCCCAGTATACAAATCCAGTTTTGCTGGGGTTGAGCTGTGGATCAGGAGTGTGGTCTGAGCATCATGCAGCCTGCCAGCACTCCCCAATTTCCATTTTTCTTCCCATCCCTCCCCGTGCTGGGGCATGCATGAGAACATGTGCACGTGGAGGCGTGCACATGTTGTGGAGTCCTGCAGCACACTCCCATCGTTGGCGTCCCCAATCTGTATTACACTCAGGCCTCCACCTGGGGGTAGTCATTTGGTGGGACTGCCAAGCCACCCTCCCCAGGAGAGAAGCGCTGCCATCCAGACACTCGATCCTCTCCCTCTCTGGTGACCCCCAGCAACCCATGTTAACCACCGAACGCAGGTCACCAGTATGGCACTAGGTAAGGCGCAGTGACTCAGACCTCCACACCACTGGGCTGGCATGGGGGAGAGTTTTTCTATTTGTTGAAGGGCCACACTGGTTACTGGATCTGTCAGTTTACTGGTAGGAGGGTAACTTTTTTTTATTCCCTGACAGGCTGGGCTGCCTACCAGACCCATCAGGTAGTTTAGGAGAGACATTTTTTGTTATTCCCTGATGGGCTGGATTGAGTATTGGACCAGTCAGTAGTTGGAGGGAGAGGGGGCCAGATTTGTTTTTTATTCCCTGATGGGTCAGGCTGGGCACCAGATCTGTCAGTTTGTTTGGGAAGGGGGACGTATTTGTTTTTTATTCACTGATGAGCCAGACTGCTCACTAGACCTATCAGGTAGTTGGGACAGGGGGACTGTTTTTTATTCCTGGTCAGGCAAGGTTGGGCACCAGGAGGCATTAAAGCTTAGTGGTTAAGAGCACTGACCTACAAACCTGGAGAACTGGGTTGGAATGCCACAGCCACTGCTTGCATACTGCGTGACCATGAGCAAGTCATTTAACTTCCCTCTGCTCCCAAGATTCACCTGGAAACAAGCCTTGGCTTAGTGGGTCTTTCCTGGCTAGAAATTGAAAAAAGTTCTGTTCTAGTCTACATTCCCTGCACTACCAGTATGGAACTCCTATGCCTTATTTTGGGATTTAGATTTTTTTATTTTTAACCAGGAAGTAAACAGGGCACAGCTCTTTTTCAGCCACACATGACGTTAATCACTTAACAATAACAACACAGAGTAATAAATAAGTACAAATACAATCAAGCAAAACATGTAACATTTTCACTGTACAACTCATTTAAAAGATATCTAAAATGTGAGACATTTCTTGCAGTTTTAACCAGATCTGACAAATCGTTCAAAATGCAAGGACTGAAGCATAAAAGATTCCCACCCCCAAAGTAAATTTTCTAGGGTTTACTGAAAAAAGAGTGTTGGTGTTGCTCCTTGTAATATAAGATTTCAGGTGCAGACTGAAAAAGGAAAAATTAATGACGGTTCCAACATTTTTATATGTAACCCCCCCACAGGCCGCTTGTTTAACTGGTAAACACACCTCCCATACTTTTTCTGTCTAGGGAAAAAGAGAGGGGTTGGGGTTGTCACAAACGCACTCCGCAGGTCAGGCCCTCAGCTCCCACAGTGCCAACCTCAGAGTGCAATAGTGTGAACAGGTGACAGACAGGGTAACCATCCTGTCTGTTTTGGGTCCGAATCACCTATTAGCCTCAAGTTCTGGAAGGATTCAAACTGTGAACCTTATGCTGGCATACCCAATCAACAGGCTCAGATAATATTCTCTTCAGGAAGATGCAATTTAATCTTTCACCCAAGGGTATCCAGCCAGGTTTCCAAAATGAACCCTTACAACTCTATAAGAGACCTAGGTATTTCCTACCTTTTTAAGCAAGCTCAGTAACACATTCTAGCCCTTACAGCTGTCAGACTTAACGCAGGCTTGGCAATCACATACAAAAAGGACTGAGAAGACACAGGCAATATAATAAAGAAAATGCTGTTTACTAAAAATAAGTTTAAAACAGGTGAAATAAAATACAGAAAAAATATATCATGAACTTACAATCACATAAAAAAATGGGAAGTTACAGAACGAAGATTCCTACCACAAACTTAAGATCCTTCCTGTCTACCTTAGTTGTTACCAAAGTGCTTTCAAAAGTCCAGAGAGTCTCTTGAGTCCAAAATGATATGTCACACATTCACCAGAGGCAGGATCATTTCAGGAGGCATCTTCCCTCCCCTTTTGTGAGGCCAGTTAGACCCTCCCTTACAGTTAATTCTAACATAATTTCTACAAGGAGGTATTTTAATTATTGCGAACATCAGCAAAAAAAAAAAAAAATTTCCCTAATATGAAAGTCTTTGATCAACCATTTCCTTTGAGGTTTACAACTCCACAATATGTCACTAAGGTGTGAGAAAACCAAGGGGAATCAGCCAACCTTCCTGATGTCATAAAATGTATACTGTTTTTGGGAACCAACATCAAAAGGCAGCAGCAGATGATAAGGGCCATAAACTATCCCTCTGGAAGGAAGGCATTAAATTGTTTTATTTTTCCTGGTCTGTTTATACAACCTGCAGCTGTCAGCACCACTGAAATCTTTTGGGGTCAAAGGTCCCTCACTGCAGCCTGGTTATCAATCACATATTATATATTTTATATTACAAATATCATACATGACTATAAGTAGATGGCAGAGTGTCACAATCCTCCCCACCGAGACTGAATTTGGGGGCTCTATCCCCTGCATGGGATGAGCTCCCTAGGTCAGATCATTCCTCATATAGACGTGACAAGCTATCAACATTTTTGTTGGCTGCCCCTGCCCTGTGACAGATAGTCATGTGATACCCTTGCAAGGCAAGACTCCATCTTAATAATCTACCATTCGTTTTATCCATTTGTGCCAGTCAAACCAGGGGTTGTGGTCAGTTTGTACCTCAAAATTCTGCCTATATAAGTATGGCTCTAACTTCTTTAGGGCACACACCATGGCAAGACACTCTTTCTCCACAGTACTGTAAGTCTGCTCCCTGGGAAGTAACTTTTTACTCAGGTACACTATGGGATGATCTTTCCCTTGGTTGGATGTCTGACTCAGTACTGCCCCAATACCCACATCTGAGGCATCAGTCTGGACTATAAAGGGTCTGCTATAGTCTAGACTTGTCAATACAGGAGCACTGCACAGTGCCTTCTTCAGTGTGGTAAAGGCTTTTTCACAGACTGGTTCCCAGGTAACTTTATTAGGCATCCTTTTCTTAACCAGGTCAGATAGGGGAGTGGCCAGGGCACTGTAACTGGGTACAAATTTCCTATAGTACCCTGCTGTCCCCAGAAAACTCTTGACCTGCTTCTGCATTTCTGGTCTGGGCCATGCCTTGATCACCTCTATTTTTACTTGGTTAGGATGGAGCTGTCCCCAGCCTACAGCATGCCCGAGGTATGCCACTTCAGCCATGGCCACCTGGCACTTCTCAGCTTTGACAGTGAGCCTGGCTCTCTGTATCCTGCCCAGCACTTCCCTAAGGTGGGACAGGTGTTCCTCCCAGCTGGTACTAAAGATGGCAGTGTCATCCAGGTATGCCACAGCATACTCCTCAGCACCATTTAACACCTGTTTCACCAACCTTTGGAAAGTGGCCGGAGCGTTCTTCATTCTGAAAGGCATTACTTTAAATTCAAATAACCCTATCGGAGTGATGAAGGCAGACCTCTCCCTAGCTGTGGCAGTTAACTCTACCTGCCAATACCCCTTTGTCAGGTCAATAGTTGTAAGATATGTTGCCCCTCCCAACTTGTCCAGGAGCTTGTCCGTCCATGGCATTGGGTGGGCATCTGACTTAGTGACTACATTCAGTCCATGATAGTCCACACAAAAATGAGTAGAGCCATCTGGCTTGGGAGCAAGGACTATGGGTGAGGCCCCGGGGCTGTGGGATTTCTGGATTACCCCTAAATCCATCATTTCCTCCACCTCCCTCCTAATGTCCTTTTGGACAGCCTCTGACACCCAATATGCTGTTCATCCTATGGGTGCCTGTATCCCTGTCTCCTTGGCGCTAAACAGTGGGGCAAAGTCTGCTAAAACCTCCCTTCCTGGATCTGTTCCAGAGTCAACTGGGGTGACATTTTAATTGCCTCCACAGAGGACTCCCACTTGCTTTCTTCCAGCAAATCCAGAAGGGGGTCTCCGTCCATCCCCTTCCCAGGACTACACACTGCAAACACCATGTCAGCCCTATTAGCATATGGCTTCATCATGTTGACATCATATATTCTTTATGTATGTCTCCTGTCAGGTGATTCTATAATATAGTTTACATCATTTACCTTTCTGACTACTTTGTACGGTCCTGCCCACTCAGCCTGCAGCTTGTCTTTCTGGACCAGAATTAGGACCATGACTTCCTGACCCACCGTGTACGAGTCAGCTCTGGCTCTGCAGTCGTACCACACTTTTTGTTTTTGTTGGGCAGCTGCCAGGTTGCTCTGGACTGTCCCCATAAGCTCCTTTAGCCTTTTCCTAAACCTAAGGACATAATCCACTATGGGAGTTCCCTGGGTGGCGTGCTTGCCTTCCCAGTCCTCCTGGATCAAGTCTAGGGGCCCACGTACTCGGTGTCCTTATAAGAGCTCGAAGGGAAAAAACCCTGTCAACTCTTGGGGCACCTCTCTGTATGCAAACAACAGGTGGGGAAGGTATTTCTTCCAGTCCTTCCAATGCTGTTCAGCAAACGCTTGGAGCATTGACTTAAGGGAACCATTAAATCTTTCCACAAGCCCATTGGCTTGTGGGTGATAAGGTGTCGTGTGTCTCTGCACCACTCCACACTTCTCCTGAAAACATTTCATCAGGTCTGACATGAAGGAACCCCTCAATCAGTGATAACTTCCTGTGGAAACCCAACACGGGAGAATATCCCAAGTAAGGCATCTTCCACTTAGTCTGTCCTCAGTGAGGATAGGGTAACTGCCTCTGGACACTGGGTGGCATAATCCACCACAGTCAGGATGAACCTCTTCTCAGAGGAGCTCGGGGTATTTAAAGGCCCCACAATATCCATTCCCACCCTCTGGAATGGCTTCTCCACTGTGGGCAATGGAATTAGGGTGGCTTGGGTTTTCTTACCTGCCTTCCCTATTTCTTGGCACCAATGACAAGTCCTGCAATACTCCTTCACCTGCTGGGTGAAGTTGAGCCAATAGAAATTCTGGACCAACCGCTGTGTAGTGTGTGCAATTCCCAGATGACCAGACAAGGGAATATTGTGTGCAATCTTGAGCAACTGCTCACGGTACCTCTGGGGAATGACAAGCTGCCTGCCTGTCACCTCTCCCTCTGTCTTAGCATCCTGCTTATACAGCAGTCCATTGTCCCAATAAACTTTATGTTTCCTGTCACCTCTCTGTGCTCCATTAGAGTCTTCCCAAGCCCTCAGCTTCTCTAGACTAGGGTCACATTTCTGAGCAGCTGCAAACTCCTTACACATTTCCAAGGCATGGGACAGGTCCCCTTCAATGTCTAAACTAGGGTCCCTAGCTCTAGCATCAGGGCACTCAGGATCACTGCAATCCCCAACCCTCTGACAATGGGTCACCCCTCCTTCCTTGGAGTAACCCTCCATAGCTGTTGGGTTAACTGCTACCGGGGAAATTTCTACCACCATTTCATTAGTCTCCATCTTAGGAGACCCAGGCTGGGGAACCAGCCTCCCAGTAGTTTCCACAGTGGCTTCTATGGGGTCCCAGAAACCACAACTTTCCTTTGCCGCTTGGTTGTTGGTAACTGCACACACCATCCCCTGTTTGAGATTGTTGCCGATAAGTACATCAACAGCTAAAGTATTGGGTATGGCAACCTTTTGTACAGTCCCCCCCATCTCATCCCAGTCTAGGAGGACACTAGCAAGTGGCAAGTTTTCTCCTCCCCAGTGAATCCTCGTACAGTCACAAATTGATTGGGTATAAGCTGACCAGCCTCTACCAGATCCCCTTTTACCAAAGTCAGGGATGCCCCCGTGTCTCTTAACCCTTGTGTCTGGACACCATTCACAGTGACTTGGTGCATGTGTTCCCTCATGTTTATTGGCATGCTTTCAGGGGAAACACAAATAACCCACTTCTTTTCTAGCACTACTTTGTACACTATGTGTCCTTTTGGGACACTGCCAGGCAATATGACCAGTTTCTCTGCAAACCCAACATTCATTTCTTCTCTCAGGAAAATCTTTTCTTTGAAACCTGGGGCTACCGGGTTTTGGTGGAGGCACAGAGGGTTTTAGCTTCCCTGGAGGCACTCTTTTCCCTTTCTGCACTGCCACGCCAGCTCCATTCACTCTCAGAGCAGGTCTGCTCCTGGCATAGCGTTCTGAGAGTTCAGCAGCCTCTTGCACTGTTTTTGGATCTCAGTCCTCCAGCCAGGTTTTCAGCTCTGCTGGGCATGCCCAAAAAAACTGCTCTAACAATACTGCATTTTCAATTTTATCTACAGAGTTTGCTTCAATTCCTTCCCACCAATGTTTTAAAAACTGACGTTGTTTCATGAATAGCTCCTCGTAGCTCATGTCAGGACTTCTCCTGAGCTTACAGAATTTAGCTCTATACGCTTCTGCAGTTAAATCATACTTTTTTAAAAGTGCAATTTTCAGTTTACTATAATCATTACTGTCCTCGTTGTCCATTTAACCCAATGCATCCCAAGCTTTCCCAGTAAGTAGGAGGATAGCTGGAAGTGCCAGGACTCTCTAGGAATATTTGCCTGAATACAAACTTTTTCAAAGGAATTTAAAAAGGCATCCATATCCTCCCCCTCTTTAAATTCAGCTCTCAATTTGGAATTTAATTTGTAACCCAGTCCTGTAGTTCCAGTTAAACCCAGGCCACATACTTGCTCTGGTGCTGGTCGTGGGAGTTGTAACTTCTCCAGTTCAAATCTCCACTGGCACACTCTCTCCTCTTGTTCAGCCTCTCACTGATGCTGTCACTCTTCTCGCTCAGCCTCCTACTGTTCTCGCTCAGCTTCTCACTGTTCTCGCTCAGCTTCTTGCTGTTCTCACTCCGCCTCTCACTGAAGCTGTCTCTCTCTTTCCTCTTTTTCCATCTGCAGTTGGAACTTTTTCTGTTCAAACTCCAGCTCCATCCTCAGCAACTCCATTTGCAGCCTGATTGCTTCTGGCTCCAGAATGCTAGTGACCTTCCCCTGCTGCTGTGGCCCTTGGCTTGCACTGGCCCTGCTGTCCTCCTCACTGGATCTGAACACTGCACTGGACTGTGGCCCCTCCATGCCCAAGGTTCAGTCCTTTTCAGTCACAGACTGTGACTTGAAGCTCTGGGCATCAGCGGCCACCAGAGCATCCATGAGGTTCTGCTTGTTGGCTTTCCCCTCGTGCTGGACTCCTCTGTCCTGGCACAACTGCCTCAGGTAGTGTGCAGTGTACTCGCTGTAGTTGGAAGCCATCTTCTTCCCTAACTACGGCTACTCTAACTTGCACTTTAGAAAAAAATAAAATGGGTAGAAACTTTGACTTTAAGCAAAATGATATAGTTCTGTTTACTTTTTAAAAATAAATCACTGCCTTATTTTGCATGTGAGCTGTACAGTATTATGCTGACACACTGAACTGTTAAAGCTTGTGTTGCCAAATACTTTTAAGTCACACCGTTGCCCACCAAATCTGTCATAAATGCACTCCGCAGGTCAGGCCCTCTGCTCCCACAGTGCCAACCTCAGAGTGCAATAGTGTGAATAGGTGACAGACAGGGTAACCCTCCTGTCTGTTTGGGGTCTGAATCACCTATTAGCCTCAAGTTCTGAAGGGATTCAAACTGTGAACCTTATGCTAGCATACCCAATCAACAGGCTCAGATAATATTCTCTTCAGGAGATGCAATATAATTATTCACCAAGGGCATCCAGCCAGGTATCCAAAATGAACCCTTACAACTCTATTAGAGACCTAGGTATTTCTTACCTTTTTAAGCAAGCTCAGTAACACATTCTAGCCCTTACAGCTGTCAGACTTAACGCAGGCTTGGCAATCACATACAAAAAGGACTGAGAAGACACAGGCAGTATAATAAAGAAAATGCTGTTTACTAAAAATAAGTTTAAAACAGGTGAAATAAAATACAGAAAAAATATATCATGAACTTACAATCACATAAAAAAATGGGAAGTTACAGAACGAAGATTCCTACCACAAACTTAAGATCCTTCCTGTCTACCTTAGTTGTTACCAAAGTGCTTTCAAAAGTCCAGAGAGTCTCTTGAGTCCAAAATGATATGTCACACATTCACCAGAGGCAGGATCATTTCAGGAGGCATCTTCCCTCCCCTTTTGTGAGGCCAGTTAGACCCTCCCTTACAGTTAATTCTAACATAATTTCTACAAGGAGGTATTTTAATTAATGTGAACATTAGCAAAAAAAAAAATAATTCCCAAATATGACAGTCTTTGATCAACTATTTCCTTTGAGGTTTACAACCCCACAATCTGTCACTAAGGTGTGAGAAAACCAAGGGGAATCAGCCAATCTTCCTGATGTCACAAAATGTTTATTTGGGAACCAATATCAATCACAGCAGCAGGTGATAAGGGATACAAAAACTATTCCGCAGGAAGAAAGGTATTAAATTTTTTTTTTTCCTGGTCTGTTTATACAGCCTACAGCTGTCAACACCACTGAAACCTTTTGGGGTCAAACATCATTAACTGTAGCCTGGGTATCAATCACATATTATATATTTTACATTATGAATATTATATATAATCATAAGCAGATGGCAGAGCGTCACAGGGATTACAAAGCAATATAAACACAAAGTGTGTGCAAGACACAGACAGACCTTTTTCAAACCCAGGTCTGGAGGAGAGAACCTTACCTTTGCTAAGGGCTATGCTAGGTTTGCACTTCTGGAGGGGTACCCAGTAAATCCACACAGAAGCAGTAACTACTTTAGATTGTCCATACCAGGTTGGGATTCTAGAGTGTGGCTTTATTCCAAACATTTGGTACACAAAAGCAAAGATGGACCCCCAAGGGTTTACGCTTTGTGGCACAAGGCGATGCAGAACAGCATCTATAGAAAACAGAAACTTGAATTTCCCATAAAGCATAGGATTAGACATCTGGAAATGTGGCACTGGCCACAACAAAACACACAATTTATTCTTCTAGTGGCATTAGGCCACGGCTTAGAATACATTCCTATATGGCATAGGCTTTAAAGTAGGAAATGTGGCATATTGCCACAAGGGAGCACACAGGTACTCAAGCCTATCAAAACCCACATCCAGGGGTAAACTTCATCTTCAGGCATTGACCAAATGACCTGAAAAACAGGTCCTCTTACAGACCCTGATGTGCCGAACTGGTCACTCCAGATGGGGGGTTGCCCACCTTTTGCTTCCTCATCCATACCCAGACATTCTTTCAGAGCTACACCTCAATAGATAATAAACAGTAGAACTATGCTTCTTCAGAATGTTTGGCACATTCAGCATTAGGAAACACTACAAAGGAGTGTAAAATTAAAGTTCTGTATAAGTGTTACCTCACACATGGGACTCCACTATTGTCCTCCAACTTTAGGAAAACTTCTCGAGAACAGTCAAGACAGAACTGGGTGAATAGGTCCCTTTATCAGAGTAACACCCCAAAGAAAACAAAGCAGGTACATCTCACCTGGGAATTCACAGACAGAATTTACTCACAGTTTGTACAAAAAACTGCAGCTTCGGATGTCCTGGATCAAACAGGGGATTGCCCTTCAGATCCCTCGGCAGTCCTCCTCATCCCACTGAGGATAAGGAAATCAGGAACTCCTGAAGATGGTATCCACCACTTCAAAAAGGCAGGTAAAAGATTCTCAGACTAGTGTGAGAAAAAGTAGGCTCTCCTCAGAGCCCACACAGCAGCTCTTCACTCCTCCGACTGCTCACACTGAACTCCTACTGCAGACTCCTGAAAATTCTAAAACTCCCCCACTCACAGCAAGTTATGTGGCTTATCAATCAATCAATCAAAATCTTTATTTAATCAGACGAACATCATTGAGCATAGCTCATTTACAAGATGGACCTGAGTGGTCAAGAAGTGCAAGTGTTATTACATTGACAAGGGTAGCATAAACAGTAATACAATGACAGGGGTAACATAAACAGTAATACAATGACATAAGTGCTAATATATAACAATATACATATGTACAAGGCACATTAAAACTTTTAATCTGTGAGACAGAAGGCAATGGGCACAAAGGGTAGGTAGGGCCGGGGTTTAGGCCTTGTGGAAGCAGTTGCAGAGTTCTGGGAATAGGGTGGTGAATAATCTTTTGAAGGATATTAAGGGTAGGAGGTTATTTAGCTTCATGGTTTTTTGGAGTGAATTCCAAACAATTGCTAGTGAGTAGCTGATAGCAGCCCTCCCAAACTGGGTGCAGACATTGGGGACCTTAAGAATGATAATTTTGCTGATCCTTAGGTTGTATGGCCTAGAAGTAATTTGAGTAAAACAGTCTGAGATATAGGTAGGTAGCTTGCCTGATAAAGCTTTGAATATCCAAATTGCAGCATTCCTATTTCTTCTGTGTTGTAATGATGTCCAGTTAACTGCCTTATAAAGGGAGCAATGATGGGTGCTGAAGGGAAGGTCAGTAATGAATCTGATGGACCTGTGGTATAGGGTGTCGATTTATTTAAGAGGAGTGAACAATGTCCATACAGAAAGTCAGCATAGTCAATGAGGATAGGAATGAAGCCTGGATTAATCTTTTTTTGGAGTCTCTGTTGAGGTAGTGCTTTATTCTAAAAAATAAACCAAGCCTTTGTCTCAGTTTCTTTAGTAGCTCCTCAATATGGACAGAATAGTCAAGCTTGTTATCAATCCAGACTCCAAGGTATTTGAAGTTATCAACGAATTCCAGGTTCTCTCCAAGTAAGGTGGTTAGTTGTAGGGTGGTGGATGGTGGGGTAGTGGCAGAGCAACTCTTTGAGGTAAAGAACATAGCTTTTGTTTTTTTGGCATTTAGAAGTAGTTTTTTATCCAGTAGGTTGTGTTGTAGGATGGAAAATTCAGATTGTAGCAGTTCACAGGCTTTAGATAATGAAGGATTGCTAACATATAATACAGTATCATCAGCAAACAGATGGATGTTGGATTGAGTGAGGTTAACATCAATATTCTTAATATAGATGGCAAAGAGGATGGGGCCAAGAATAGAGCCTTGCGGTACACCTCTTAACAGTGGTTTTAAGGTGGATAGGTAGTTTCCATTTTTTACCAGTTGTGACCTATCTGATAGATAGCACTTGAACCAATTGAGTGAAGAGGAATCCAACCCTAGTGAGCCAAGGGAGGTGATTAATGATTCATGATCCACTGTGTCAAATGCTTTGCTCAAATCCAGGAACACAGCACAGGTACTGTTCTTCTTATCCATAGCAATCTGCCAGTCATTGGTTACTTTGGCTAGGGCCGAAATGGTGCTATGCCTTGATCTAAATCCTGATTGTGCTGTATTTAGGAGGTTATTGTTATCCAGGTAGTCCCTTAATTGTGAGTTTACTAACTTTTCGAGCATCTTGGATAGAACTGATAGGATGGAAATGGGCCTGTAATTATTGAGGGCCATGGGATCCACAGATTTGAGTAAAGGAACTATGAGCTGTTTTCCAAGTGGAGGGAATGGATCCAGTGGTGAGGGAAAGATTGAAGAGATGAGTGAGGGGGCAGATAAGACTTGAGATGCAATCTTGAGGAAGTAGGGGTCCAGGAGTCTGTACCTGCACTTTTGAAGTATCTAAATTGGAGAGAGATCTTCCACTTCTTTCAAGGATATTGGGTTGAAGGAGAGGTTGATGTAGCCTTTGACCCACGGTGGATTGAAGGTTCAAGGAAGATCTCAGGAGATTTGCAGGTGAAGAGTCAAATGCTAGTCCAGCTGTGGTGAAGTGGTCATTGAAGGTATTTAGGATTTCTTGTTTGTCCGTAATTTCTGTGTTATTTAGTAGCAGTTTGCAGGTTAAGGCAGGAGTAGAGTTTTGACCCAAGATATGACCCAAGATTATGATGCTGTGAGAGTTCATATTGACATCACCTCTCTGCTCTCAGCTGAGACCAAGTAAACAGAGAGGAAGCAGGTGAAAATCTATTTAACTAGATATTCACCAGCTGATTTCCCTACCTAACACTGACACTGATGGGATTCTAGTAATCCCAGGGAACACGGGGATTATATGTAGATATATGGAAAGGAAATACTGCCACATTAAAGTCAGTTCTTTTTATTTCAATTCAACTTCTCTATTGGTTTTAAATTATAAACATAGTAGTACTCATAACAGGTATGATACATAGATGCAACCATCCACTTAGCATATATTATGGAAAGCCGATGAAAAAGAGAAAGGAAACCCATCCCCCCATCCCATTCTCCCTCCCTCCCTCCTGAACCCCCCCTTGGAGTCTGCCAATACATATAGTACAATACTTGAAAGAAATATTTGGTACATAGAAACATCTTGAGAGGGACCTGGAAAAATTAAATGTTAATAACCTCAGTGCAGATATAAGGCATACAATTTGACCCATTTTTTATCAAATGATGCCAGATTATTATGGAAGCCAGCAATCAAGCACTCTGTCCTGAAGTCGGCTGAGAGGTAATTTAGCCATTCATTATTAGGAGATAGGTAATTGATCCAACCAATGTTTAAGCACTAGTTTCTTTACCACCATGGAAATTAGTGCCATGTGATATTTCCATTCTTTAATCTGGATAGCGGTGTAAATCCCTAGGATACAGATCTCCACCGTGAAGAGGTCCCCCAGATCAAGTATTGGGTCCAATTTGGATTGAATCGACAGCCACAAGGGGGCAATTTTAGCACAGTCCCAGAATATATGTACTAAATTTCTTTCACCTTAACCGCATCTGGAGCAATTAGAGTTGGGCAGGTGGCCAATTTTGGCTAATTTTACTGGTGTGTAATATAGGTTATGTACTATATGGTATTGGGTAAGTCACAGTTTATCTTGGGAGATGTATGTATATAAATCTTGCCAGACTTTTGACCATTCAATGACTGTTCCTGGAAGGAGAGAGGACCAGATTTTGGAACCGGGTACAGGATCAGTGTGTCCAATGGAGAGGATATAGTTGTGTAAGAGGGACAAGCAGTGTGGCTTGGAAGATATATCATGGAAGCCTTCCAATATAGGTTGAAGCTTAGATTGTAGGGAAGCAGTACCAAATACTTGTGCTATTAGGTGTCTCAACTGGAAGATCTTAAAATTATGAGAAGCATTTAGGCAAATTTATGTCGGATTTCAGAAAAGGAGAGAAGAGACAAGGAATAGTAGAGATCTGTTACTTTAACATTTTGTAGAGGAGGTAACCAAGTGTGTGTGAGGAGAGTGCCACCTACCTTAATGTTGTGGTTGAAGATGAGAGGTTGTGCGAAGTGTTGAACTAAAAATTTGTAAGAGGAGCAAAATTGAGAAAAAACTTTCAAGGAGGTCCCAATTATTGAGTGGCCGATTGGGTTCGGCAACTTCTTCAGGGGAATATTTAAAGTCAGTTCTTAACTGAGGGGGAAAAATTCCATCTCTTCATAAAGTCTACTATGATGTGTTCTAAATGGTGCTTTGAGAGCAAAACAACAAATATTGTTTAAAATAAGTTGATATTTCTTTAAGAAAACATTGTTTTGATTCACATACAAAACATTTCCATAGTCGAGGGTAGCAAGTAACACTTGTTTTGCTATTAACATTCGTGCTTCACTGTCACTGAATCAATATTGTCATAGAAATATCCCAACTTCTGGTTTATCTTTTTGGCAATATTTTCAATATGCGGCACCATGCTAAAGTTTGAATCTAGCTGCATCCCTAAATATTTAAAGCTGGAAAACATTGAAAGCATTTGTCTATTTCTCCCTACAATTTGAAAGTCACCCTTGACTCAGGCCAATCTTTGAGCAGAGGCAAAGAGCATTACTTTGGTTTTACTTTCATTCAATTTCAGTTTATTCATTGACAACCACGAGGCCATGTTATAGTAACTTAGTTGAAGAGAAGCTTGCAAATTAGATATAGAAGGGCCAGAGTCAAACTCAATCATGTCATCAGCATACAATATACTACTACCACTAGGGAAAATTCTTGACAGCGAATTAATGATTACAGAAAATAGCAGAGGGCCCAATATTGAGCCTTGGGGTATCCCTGCCTTGACTTTCCTTGGCCCTGATAAAACACCCCCAGTTCTAACCCTCTGAGTTTAGTGCCCTTGTTAATCTGCAAACCATAGTAAATTACTACCTTTTATTCCAATCCCTTCTAATTTCTCCAATAACAGCCAATGGCCCACCAAATCAAAGGCCCTGGATAGGTCAATGAACACTCCGTCCATAAAACACTTTGGAGTATAGTGTGTATGAGAGTCATGTTGTCTAAGTGTTGTTTTGCAAATCGCCCTGGCCCCTGTTATTAAAGCAACTGATTCACCCCGCCCCCCCCCAGTTTTTCCAGTCCATAGCTAGACTAGTCAGACCGACTCTGTTTTTTAATTATATAGAGGTCGGGAGAGATAGTTCCAAGTTCCTACAAGTGTCAAATGGTGTCACAGTTATACTTTTCTTTGTCCTTTTGTATTGCAACAGTTTAGTAGTATGAAAACTCTGTTTTACATAGACAATGTTTTTTCCAGAAAAAATAAAAGTTAGCTTTCTATTCATGATGTTGAGCAGACAGAGTTTATTAGTACTTCCTCTCTGAGCTCATTCATTGTCATTCTTTTCATCACATTTGTGGGGGAGGGGGCTAGGTTAAACAACCTGAGGACTTCTTCAGTGTATCACCTAGGTCAGCTGCATGTTCATGAAAGTAGCCCCACTTGCTCAACAGGTTTTCATGCACTCTCCTCCTCGCAGTCAACAGAAAATTAGCAAAGCATTACAGACAGCAAGACACAATTGCAAGGTATAACACTCACTCATTGACAGCTGTAAAAAGTCATGTCCAAGCCCCACAGTGCATTTCAATGGGGCAACTTAAAAACACTTCCTTACTTCAATCCGAATAGAAACTGGTCTGCTGTGTAGACTAGCCCTAAAAATATTATTAAATATACACATTATTGTAGCAAATAAATTGAAAGCAGCATATAAATCACATTCAGAACTGAACCATGTTATTTCTGTATATATAAATTCAAGTTGTCAGTGCGGTTGATCAGTAGGTAGGTAGTACACTTGCCTCTGAGGCCGGGAGATCAGAGGGCTTATGGGTTCAGTTCCCACTTCTGGCACTTGGGTTAATATCCCAGTACTGACACTGTAGTGCACCATGAGAGGGGTCCTGCACTTCTGAGGTGCTGTCTATCAGATGAGACATTAAACCAAGGTCCCATCTGCCTGGATTGGTGGTAGTTCAGGTGGACGTTAAAGATCCCATGGCACTTATTGAAAAGAGATGGGGAATTTCCCCTGGTGTCCTGGCCAAATTTCCCTCATTCACTAAAATACCACCAACAGCTTAATCTGATTCAAGGTCAGTTGGCATTCCTCTGTATCCCCCTCCCCCGGGTCGCGCCTGAAAATAGGCAGGATTTGTCTAGTGCACTTACCCAGTCAACAAAAACTAAATAAATAAATAATAAACTGATAATCACAAGATGGTGATTGCTGATAATAAATTATGGGCATTAAATATTGAAATATCTGGTTACTTGTACAATGGTTTTGGTACAGAAATGGAAGTGGGTTTCAGATAGGCTGACCTGGTGGAGCTGAGGGTAGAGGCTTTGGATGCCACACCTTGGACCACACCAATGACCTGGGCTTGGAAGTGAGCTTGGGTTTTCAGAGGTTGGCTAGGGTGGGGAGGATTGAGCATCTCTAGAGGACTACTTTCCTCTCCTCTCCTGTGGAGGGTTGGTTGTGGTTCCCCAGCATCAGTGACTCCCAGCAGAGGCTAGGTGTGCTACAGCCTGGGATTACATCAGGAAGGGGTGGAGGTGATGGCGGACATCTGCAGGCTGGGTGCGGGAGCATGCCCATCTTGCGCTGAACATCACTGCATGTCCACACCCCTGGGGGTCACACTCATGGAACAAAGAAAAAGCCCCACCCCCCAGTAGTCGACAATGCACAGCCCCCATGCCCACTGTCAGATCCCACTCACCTGGTCCCTGATATCCTCTGACCCTCGCTGTGCCTGCAGACAGTTGGATATAATGAGCACCAAGTAAGTGGTGGTGGCCTTGCCCTGGTAGGTGCAAGCCAGGGGGTTCTCTGCAGACAAGTGTGGTGGGTTCAGAGCACTGGGGGACACTCAGGTTGGGGAGGGTCTCAGGCTGGGTGGGAGAAAGCTGGGACATCTGAGGGAGTCTCAGGAAGTGGTGACCAGAAGAAAATAAAGTATTAAAAAAAAAAAAAGGGTTTCAAATTCTGTTTTGAACTTTCACACTACTATCTAAAACAGAGTCAGAAATATAAGATGTTCAAGCCGGTCCAGTAGCATGGAGGGCTGAGACATACATGCCTTACAGTCCCTCCTGCCATGCCATTGGCCCATGTTTATGGTGCAAGCGGGCCGCTGGGGGTCAGCTGGGGAGGAGGGAGGGAGAGTATTGAGCATTTGAGAAGTCTGCTCTGCCCTCCCAGGGAGGGAGGATCATGCCTGCTGAATGACTGCCCCTGGGTGGAACCCTAAGAGTAGGGTGGGTCCAATGGGTGCCAGAGAAGGAGAGTGCTGTGGGACTTCCACAGACATGTGCACACCTCCATGTACACACATCTGGCATGTGCTCCACAGCAGCAGGGAGGGGGACGGGAGAAAATGGAGTAAAACATCCTCAGGCTGCGGGTGACAACCGACCCTCCACAGGCTCCACACCCACAGACCAGGCAGTGTCACTGCCCTGTGGCAGAGGGCATAGGCTGAAGGTAAGTCCCGGAGATGCTGGGGTGATGGGGCTGGGGGGTTGTCTGAAGGGGGCAGCAAGGGGAGATAAGATGCATAAAGTGCATATATAAAAAAAAAAGAAATATAAAAATGTTCAAACAAATACACAGTCTTACCTTCATTCATTAGAAAACTACATAATCAAGTTCCTCACTTAATCCATGAGAATGTAGTTCTTTTTATGAAAAAAATCCTTCCAGATTCCTTTTTAAAAGAACTCTTAATGCTATCCCCACCCCAACTAGAGACTGGGACTTGTGCCAATGTAGAAAACCAAAGTCCTGTTGGATCCCGACTGTGTTTTTCTTGACTCTAAATGAATGGCTCTATGAATAATTTATTTAGTTTTTGTTAACTGGGTAAGTGCACTAGCCAAAAAATGATTATTTTCAGGCACAACCCAGGAGAGTACAGAGCAAAACATACAGAAAACATTTCTGAAGTGCATGACAGCAGTACATAATAGCTTATTTTTTAGCCATTTAAACATAGATAATAGCAGATAACTAACAGAACAAGAGCAAGTAGTACATGCAAACAGTAACAATGGCATATACAATGTCGTGTAGGATAATACAGCCGAATAAACAAAAAATGGAACGAGTCATAACAGAAAGGATTGGGCACCAACAGTAACAGTGCATTGTGCATGTGTCATCACATGAAGGATACAACTTAGCTTAGAGTAATACCTAAGGATTTCAAATGAGGAAAAAAGCAGGAGGAGGAGGGCAACAGCTGAAAGGTAAGGTAAAGGGGAGTAGATTAGGGAGGCCAAGTATATTAGGAGGGGTGAAATGGAGGCCAAGGCAAGAAAGAGGACATGGGCAGGGTAAGATAAGAGGAATGGGGAGAAGAGAAAGGGGTAAGAAGGTAGTTACAAGAAGCAGGATATTTTGAAAGTACAGTGATCAGTATGAGGGCCTGGCAGCCCTACCAGCAGGTCAAGTAGGGTCAAAACAAGTACAAGGTTCAACCAGAGATAGGTATCATCGGAGCTCACTTTTAAAGTGACAGTGGGATGCAGATTGCCTTAGATCCAAGGGAAGAGCATTCCACAGCAGAGGTGCAGCATATTCAAATGCCCCAGTAACTTTGGAGGTGTGACACCTGGGTACCCTCAGTAGTGATTTGTCAGCTGATCTCAGTCCACTGGAGGAGGTGAGGGGACATAGTACCATTGCAAGTGAGGTAGGGGTTTGCAGCCTGATTACGGAGTCAGACAGAGATCCAAGATAGTATTGCCTGGATGCAGAGGGAGAGAGCCAACCAAGGTCACTATAGAGCTGACAATGATGTTTAAGTAGAGGGGACGATGATGCATAGCAACAGATATTGTTGTAGGTGACGTCCCATTTCTGTAGCAATGAGTTTTGGGCAGCCACAAGGATAGGAGCACAGTATGTCACGATGGGAGCAGGATCCCCCTGGCAATGGCGAGCTTAGCAGATGGTGTTAACATGTAACTAGTTTTGTAGGCAACACCCAGTTTACCATTTACTGTTTTGCAGGTTGACTGAATGTGGAAACTTAGATCAAGTGATTGGTCAAGCATAACACCAAGATACCTAAAGGACGTGACAGACTCTAGTTTAGTCCCCTCAGGGTCATGGACCATCAAGGGTGACGGGCATGCCCTAAGTTTAGGGGCAGAGCCTAGGAGCATAGTTTTGTTTTATTTGCATTTAGAATCAATTCATGGTCACACAGACAGTTTTGAATGCTTCCAAAATCAGTAGACAGAGACTAGTTAAGGCAGTCAACATTTGTAGAGCTGGTGTAGATGACAAGGTCATCAGCGTAGAGAAGAGATGAGCAGGTTGTAATGGCATCAGGAATATTGTTGATAAAGAGGGAGAATAGAAGTGGCCCCAGAATAGACCCCTGAGGAACACCAACATTGATTGTAATGCTGTCAGATACTGCAGAGTTGAATTTCACTCTTTGGGTCCTGCCAGATAAATAGCTCCTATACCAGTTCACAGCAGGAGTAGAGAAGCCCAGGTTTTGCAGGGTAGACAGGAGTAAGGGGTGATCCACCAGATCAAAAGCCTTGGTGAGGTCAATGAAGACGGTCCCTGTTAGTTGTCCAGAGTCCATGTTAGAGAGAGTATCCAAAGAGAGTTTTGCCAGAGCTGTTAACGTACTATGATTTTTCCTGAAACTCGGTTAGTGATGATGTGAGGAAAGAAGTAGTGTTTCCTTTGTGGGTGTCATGTCTACTGATGTCGGTGAATCTGTGGACACAAGTGCTGATAGTGCACCTAGTCTGTGTCATACATCACCCGATATTCCAATAGCCACCAATAAGATTTGTGGCTATTGGGCATATTTTGTGGCCACTTGCATCCGAAGTTGAATGCAAGTGACCTCATAACAGAAACAAGCAGCATCAATGTGGATGCATGTGAGAGTCCATGGAAATGGTCTAGTACATAGCCCTTCAACCCAGGGATAGAGAATCCCAACTGTTGGATACTTGTTATGGGCACCCAAACTCATGTAATGGGTGTTTACTCACCTGGTAAAGGTGATTGTGTTGGTTGGCATCCATGGCACTCCAGACACTACCTCATGGGTTACGGCCCACCTGATAGGCTAATGATGCACATGACCCAGATCAGATTTCCAGTATATCCAGGTCCCAGGAACTCCTGCTCTCCAGTTTGATTTTTCCATAGCTGAAAAGAAGAGTGTTAGGAACAAGACAACAATATACACAATAGAGAGTAGCAAGGATGAGGACTGCATGACAGGATAAAATTAACAAGGCCAGAGGCCTGGGTTTATTTCCTATTATGTACACGCTAGCTCGAACCGTGGTTCGACTAATTTAATAGCAGTGGAATTAAGACTGAAGTACTGATGTAGGGACCTCCTGGGACTTTTCTGGCAGAACGCTCCGATCACTCCCGAGGGAGGGCCTTGGAGTGCCATAGATGCCAACCAACACAATCACCTTTACCAGGTGAGTAAACACCCATTGTGATTGGTTGGCATCCCATGGCACTCCAGACATTACCTCATGGGAGATAAGTAGCAGTTAAACCTCAGGGTGGGATTCGGGTGAATCGGAGGGCCCAGGAGATGGAGCCGCTGCTAGGACGTGGGAGGCGAAGGCTGGCCGGAAGTCCTGGAGCTGTTCCAGCCTGTAGTGCCTCCTGAGGTGTGTAGGGAGCTCAGGTAGCTGCCTACAGATGTCTTAGGGTGATACTAACGCTCGTTCCCTGGGAAGTGGATACCATCCTGGTGGGTGTGCTCTGATCCCCTGGAGGGTCAGTTGCTTTGCCGTGTGCAGCGTGTACGACCCATCTGATCCACCCTGCGATGGTAGACTTGGGCACTGCGAGTCCCTGTCGTTGGCCTTCGAGAACGACGAAGAGTCTCTCTCCGTCTTCTGGATGGATTGCGGGTCCCTGGTCAGGTAGATCGAGAGATTCGATCCGCATCCAGGGAGTCTGGAGTACCGCTGTCGGCCTGAGGGGCTGTGCGGTGCAGAGTGGGTAGGTCTATCGGTTGGTCTCTGTGGAAGTTCGTCGGGACCTTCGGTTGGAAGGCCGGAACTGTCCGGAGCTGTACCCCCTTGGGGGTGAAGATGGTGTAGGGTGGTGCACAGGAGAGGGCGCCAAGCTCCCCGATTCTTCTGGCCGAGCAAATGGCCACAAGAAAGGCAGTCTTCAGGCCTACCCAGAACAGGTCTGCTTCGAGGAGGCGGTTAATGCGGCGGCATTCTCAGGAGTCCAAGACCAGGGTAGGTCCCATGGAGCAACGCTAGGTCTGATCCTGGGCATGGAGGTCCACGGCCCTGAGGCGGATGGCATCCGGGTGCACTCCCGGTGGGTGCCCTTCGATGTGGCCTCTGGCGCCCGATGGCGCCAGCTGTACCCTCAGGGAAGAGGGCCAGACCCTTGTCCACCCCTGTTGCAGGAACAACAGGATGGTGGGGAGATTGACTTGCTCGATGCCGTGCCCGAATGTGGCACCATTGTGAAAGACGGCCCATTGCCTCTCGTAGGTGGAGGTGGTGGAGGCTCGACGAGATCAGAGGAGCGTGCCTATGACCGACTCGTGGTACCCGGTAGCTGTTAGTCATTCCCTCTCAGGAGCCAGGCCGTGAGCTTTAGAGTTTGAGGGGACGGGTGTAGCACTGGCCCCTGCATCAGCATGTCTGGGCGGAACGGTATCCGGAGGCTGGCTAGTGACATCTCCATGATTGCAGTGAACCAGGATCTGCGAGGCCAATGCGCAGAGCCACCAGGATGATGGTGGTTTGAGATTTCTTGACCTTTTCCAAGACTTGGGGATGAGGGGGCGGTGGGAAGACATATCGTGATCCCGCGATCACCCACTGGGACAGAGCGTCCGTGCCTTGGGCGTGAGTCCATGAATCGGAGAAGTACGGTCCACCTGGCGTTGTCTCTAAGGCCATGAGGTCTATGGGCACGGGCCCCATGTCGCCTGGATTACCTGGAACAGGTCTGGGTGCAGGCGCCATTCTCCGGGGTGGATCTGTTGCCGGGCTGAGCCAATCCACTCTTATGTTTAGTTTCCTGCCAAATGCACTGCTCCTAGGTGTGACAGGTGCTTTTGTGCCCATGTCATCACCCTGAAGGTCTCCCGTGACATGGCCCTGCTTCTGGTACCTCCCTGCTTTGCGATGCATGCCACCGTCACGCGGTTGTCAGATTTTAATTGGACCATCTGTCCCGTATGCGTGGCGGAAGGCCTTAGGCGTGAAACACTGCTCTCATTTCTAGGACATTGATCGAGAGTAGAGACTCTGTCGGGGACCAGGTACCCTGTGCTGACTCATCCCCCAGACAGGCTCCCCAGCCGGAGAGGCTTGCGTCCGTCTCAATGGGTATCGGGTGGGGGGTTTCCAGGGGGAACCCCCTGGTCAGATTTCCTGGGGTGACCCACCAGTTCAGGGATGCCTTTACTTCAGCCGGTAATTGAACCACTATATGTAGGTTGTTCTCGTTGGGTGCTCCGTGTGTCAGGATGTAATTCTGGAGTGGACGCATGTGCCACCTGGCCCAAGGGACGAGGTCGATGCAGGAGGCCATGCATCCCAGGAGTTTCGCCACCTTGCCACCGTAGTGCGGGGCGTGCTTTCAATAGTCAGCCAGTTTCCAGAGGCTGCGGATCTGTGCTGGTGCGGTCTAGCCAACCTTCCGCTCGAGTTGATGATGGCCCAGGTGTTCTGTCTGTTGGGTTGGCTGAAGTTGGCTTTTCTCTCTGTTTACCACCCAACCGTGGTCTTCCAGTGCTAAATGCGGCAAGTTCCGTGTGAGCCTGCGCTTGAGTCCTTGGATCGGGGCGTATGAGCCTAGTCGTCCAGGTGCGGTACTATGTCCAGACCTTGTTCTCTGAGTCTGGCCACCAAGGTGATGGAGACCTTGGTGAAGACTCTGGGGCTGAGGACAATCGAATGAGGCGCCCGGTATTGAAAGTGGTGTCCCGTGATGTGGAATCGTGAGGAACCTTCTGTGGCTCCTGATGATGGGGATGTGTAGGTAGGCGTCTTTTAAATCGATCGATGTCAAGAAGTCACCTACCCTGATGCCCTGGATGGTGGGTGTGGGTCTCCATCTTGAACGGCGATGGGATCAAGTGTCCGGTTCAGTCGTTTTAGGTCCAGGATGGGCCTTAGTTCCCCGATTTTTTGGGTACTAGGAAGAAGATTGAGTACATGCCTTCCCCCTGTTCCTGAACTGGGACTGGTTGTATGGCCCTGTTCTGGATCAGTTCTGCCAGGATACTCTGTACCTGATGCGGTGAGGCCCTTTTCCTGGAGATTGGGGACGAAATGAAACGTTGAGGGATGGACGGGTGAGTCAACTCTATGGTGTATCCCCTGGCGACCATGTCTCGGACCCACCTGTCCGACGTGGTGGCCGCCCAGTGATGGGCGAACAGGGCAAGCCGTTGGCCGACGGGGGGGTACAAGTTCTGGCGAGGGTGGCTCGGGGGAACTGAGTCACTGCTTTCCCCTGAACCCTCTTCCACGGCCTCCTGACCTTTGTCCCAGGGACCTGAAGGAGGGGGATCTGTAGTTGTTGAGGCGGGCGCATGGAGTGGATGAGGAGGTCTACTCGAAGGACTGGTTTGGGGTAGGAGTCCCTGCGGTTTTGGCACTTGGCCAGGCGGAACCTCGTCTTGCGGCCAGTAGATGTGAGGTCGTGACCCGATTTCTTAGGAGGTCCCTACCCTCTTCCTTCTGCTTTAGATAATCTTGGAGACCTTCCCAAATACATGACTCCCCTTAAGGGGTAAGTTCTGAAGTAGAGTCTTAGATTCTGAATCGGCATCCCAGAGCTTGAGCCATAGCGCTCTGCGAGCCGATTATGATTGCTGTGACCCTGGCCTGGGCGTGGCGAGTCCACCGCCATATCTGCTAGGTATTTGGCTGCGTCGAGGTGCAGTCTAAAAGTTCAACCTCCCTGGACTTTGGATTAGCCTGTTCCTGAAGTTCCTCCAGCCAGCGGATCTGAGCCCGTGAGGTATAGACTCCGCCGTCATCGGCTTGGCCATGGTGCCTCAATTTCGAAAGTCCTCTTTAACATGTCCTCAATTCTCTTGTCGGTCGGGTCCCTGAGGGCTATGGTACTGCACGGTAGCACAGTCTTTTTACTCAAGGCCGCCACTTGGGGATCGATGGAGGGCGCCTTGCACCAGGCGTCTGACTTGTCACCCTGAACCGGGTACATCTTGTGTAAGTCCCTTCGGTTTGGCATTCTGCCCGGGTCTGTGGATTGCCATTCCGTGTGGATGAGTTCTTCAATAGCCGGGCAAACTGGGAAGGTCTCTGTGGTGGTGGTCCTTAGCTGGATCATTGGGTCCAGCTTTGATTCCGTCTTGTCACCATCCTGCTCCTCTGTGGGTAGGCCCATGGTCGCCTTGATGACCTTCATCAGACCGGGTATTGTGTCAAACGCACACAGCTTTGATGTCAGCGACAGAGTTGCTTGCTGATCGATGTCCTCTGTGTCCGATTCCAAGCCGTGCTCCTCCTCCTCCTCCTCCTCCTCCTCCTCCTCGTCCAGTTCTTCCTCTTTGTCTTTATCTCCCGGGGTGCCATCCTGGGGAGTGTCAGGAAGAGGGACCTCTGGAACTGGCGGTTCCTCTGTAGGGTTTCTCTGGCGTGTGGTCTCTGCATTGGGTGGTCTCGGTCTGCTTTGGGTGAGGGCCTCAGCTTCTCCATGATCTTCAGCATGAAGTTCTGCTGGCTCTCCATCATGGCCACCGCCGCCTGTTGGTTCGTGTCAGCAGAGAGCCCGGGTCCTCCGCTCGAAGTGCTGGGGGCGGGAGAGCGGAGCTGGGGGTGTTGTCTCCACGAAGACAGTTAGTCAGTCCATGAGGCAGCTGCGCAGAGAGGACCTGGGGTTTGAGGGAGGAGGGTGGCGTTGCACGTGGTGCACTTCTTTACCATCTGTAATGATAAGAGAGATGTCTGGCGAAGATAGATGACTCTGAAACTCTGTCCCTATGCCCCTGGGTAGCCCACAGTCGGGGGTTGGAGGTTCGAGGAGGTAGAAGTAGAGAGCTTATGGTGTGATAAGGCGCTGTGTGAGGCCCTTAGCCAGACTTGAATGAGGCAAAATCTCCTTCCCAATAACTACCTGCCTATCCCTTGAGATGGTTCGTGCTCGGAGGGCAGACCCCTCTAATGGAGGGGCGCGGACACCGGGTGAGGGATAGGGTCCTTGAGGGGCCTGCCGGGGGTCAGATACTGGGAGGTACCCAGGCAGAAGCTCTGGCGTCCTACTGGGAGTCAGCTATATTAAGGGACCAGAGGAGTAAGGATGTTTCCCCTTTTTCCTTTTTTTTTTTTTTTTTTTTTTTAAGGAGAGAAAGAACCCATTTTAAGGTGGAGAGATTTGTTCAAAGGCGTAGACTGAGGTGCACACAGAAATTGCAGCAAAGTCACACAGTATGCAAGTAGGTGGCAGTGGGATTCAAACCCAGGCTTCCAGATTTACAGTTCAGAGCCTTAACCACTGTGTTATATGTGACCAGGGGATTCAGGTCCCGGTCTCTATTGGCTGCAAAAAAAAAATTTTTGTCCCTTAATAGGGGCTCCCCCGAAGAAGGAAGCAGCTTCGGCCTAGGAGACGATGCGCGGCGTGGTTGGCCAGAAGGCATTTCTCTGATCGCCTGGATGATCGATAGGCCCGTAGGCATCGGCCAAAGTGAGGGACCGTGGAGCCAGCCCCTGAGCAAGTGAGAGAGAGGGCAGCTGCCTGCATTAGCTGTGCTGGGGCCGCGCCAGGGATTGGGAAGCTGCGCGACATGGCCCAGTACTTCCGGCATCTGGTGAGGCCGGAGGAATAAGCTGGCATGGGGCCGAGGAGCACCTGGGGATCCGGGATGAGGTAGGGAGAGCCTAGGGTGTGGGGAATGCCGTAGGGAGGAGGGGTGGTGCAGCGGAGTCGCGGGGAGGAGAGGCGACTCGCGGTAGGGGAAAAACGGTTTAGGCCTGAAGAGTGGCCTGGACCAGTGCCCGAGAGCACTGTGTGTGTATGGTCCCAGTAGGTGCCGCGGAGTCACAGGGAGGAGAGGCGACTTGCGGTAGGGGAAAAACGGTTTAGGCCTGAAGAGGCGGCCTGGACCAGTGCCGAGGCACTGAGGGTGTATGGTCCCAGTAGGTGCCAGGAGTCGCAGGGGAGGAGAGGCGACTCACGTGGGGAACTGCCCTGCCTGTAGAAGTGGCCTGGATATCAGTGCCCGAGCTCTGAAGGCGTGGCCCGAGGCCTCAGGAGCAAGGACGCAGTGCAGACTGGTCAGCGGGGATCAGAGGCGACTCGCGGAGTTTCTCTTAGGTGACTGCCTGATGGGGGCCGGGCGAGACCGTGTGGTCTACGTGACCAGTTGCGCGCTGCCAGGAGGCCAGGGCTGCAGCCCCTGGAGCGAGGGATCGCATAGTACGACTAGGGACCTCAGAGGTAATCAATTTAAGCCAGAATATACATACAAAGGGAGAGGAACTCCTGTGAGATAGCAGAGCAATATTTACTAGACTAAAGCTGTGCTTGGTATTCTGCCTCTTAGACAAACAACAAAGCGACAATAATGGCTTTAAATCTGTTAATTTCTAGGAGCCTAGCTGCTCCTTTCCTAATTATAGCTTGAGTATAATCAATTTTGACCATTCAAAAGGAGAAACCAAGAGCCCACAGTTGTCTGAGGCACATTTCCTACCTTAGAATTTGAAGAGCAGACAGGGGTTCTCTGGATGCTTCTTGCCTATTCAGATGCCAAATTACAACTGGAGAGCAGGGGTTCCTGGGACCTGGATATACTGGAAATCTGATCTGGGTCATGTGCATCATTAGCCTATCAGGTGGGCCGTAACCCATGAGGTAATGTCTGGAGTGCCATGGGATGCCAACCAATCACAATAGTGATCGCATTTAAAATCAGCATTCACAAATCCTGCCTAAAATGTTCTGGCACAGTGCTCCATCAGGCTAACATGGGTCAGTTGTGCAATCCAGATGCAAGGCAAAGGCGTCACTTTAAGCACAAATGTCATGCCAAGACAACTGCTCGGGGGGGGGGGGGGACACAATTAAAAACTTGTCCTGGAGGGAACAATAAATTATACTTTTACAACCTTCTTCTACAGCTGAAATAGCATTATTTTGACAGGACAGACCTTATGGGTCATGCTTTAATGTCCGTAGACTAGATGCGAGCAGCAGTAATCAGCTATGATAGATTTCAAGTCAGTCTATCAAAAGACAAACAGATAGAGCACACTACATTTAAAAGTATGATGAGCTGTCGCTGGGTGTTAACTTTAGCCTCGAGGCACGAATGGGTTTTCAGTTTTTCTGTCCTTTAGACTGCTTTGTACTCTTCTGATGTCTCTTAATTGGCCCTGGTGCAAGGCCAGCTTTCTGTATTTTGATTATCCTTCAGAGCCTGGTATCTTCAGAGTGCATATTCCAGTTTCTTGTACTAGGACTTAAATGCTGTTTTAAGAGAAAACTGTAGATGATTTGTGATAAAATTCAGCAGACTTTCTACTCCAAAAATGATGGGAGAGGGCTATTCAAAAGTAACTAAGAACCGCAAGTAGAAAGATGTAAAAAGCACAGAAACTAACCTTACACACAGAGAGAGCTATAAACAGGAAATAAAATCTGTTGCCAACTTGAAGCAAAACAGTTTATTTTTCTTAGTTCTTTCATCTTATACAGTAGCTAATTAGCTTTTGTATTTGCTCGTCATTAGCAACTGATAAATGTGGTTAAGTCAAGCACTTGCTTTTTCTGTTGGTAATATTTAAAGTATTAGTATTTGTTAGTCACTGTGTATTTTGTTTTGTTTTTTGTTTAGTAATTTTATTTCCTCGCAAAAACATAAATTATTGGAAAAAATATAAATTACACAACGGGTCTCAGAAGTGCTGCAATATGACTGGGTATCAGCATTCTGAGAGCCTTGCATTTATCTCTCTTACACTGTCCTGTACAGCCTGATCACCATGGCATATGAATTCTTCCTGTCAGCATTCCATTCTCTAGCACAGCTGAATGACTGGAATGATGCATTCTGAACCAGCATTCTTAAACAGTTAGCTAAAGAATTATTTTATTAAAAAATCTCCACTGATTTCATATAGCCGAACTTGTAGTGGGCACTGTTTGTGTTTGCATCACATGGAATGTTGTTATGTAAAAATTGTAATTATTTCAAAATGTGAAACCTATTCAATAAAAAGATTATGTGTAAAAAAAAAAAAATCTCCTTCTTAATTAGGGCAACATTCAACAGGTACACTTCTAACACTTTTTTCTTTTGGAAGAAGTTTTTTATAATAGCAATTAAGCACTCCCAAGAGTTACATTAAGAGTCAGTTAATCACCTCTATGGGCAATATGGCACTCAGCTGCACATTGTGTCAGCCATACTATACCCCAAGGGGTGATTAACAGACTGTGAATCTAACCCTCATACCTCGCAACCTTATGTCACTGAAATGAGGACAGAAACAATGAAAATGAGGGACAATGAGGGACGGTGACCCCCATAATGAGGGACACAGCCTCAAACTTGGTGATACAAGCTCAGAACACTCTGAATATTGGACTGCAGAAATATTCAAGTCCCTGCCACCCCCCATTTGCATAGTTTTGCCTTGTGCTCCACTTCACTCTTTGCCCTGGTGCAAGCCCAGTGCACATGCACTATCTGTGCTTTTGAATATGGCATTTCCATGCAAAAAACAGTTTGCACGGGTAAACTGGGTTTTGCAACAGGGAAAAATGTTGACTATCTGGCCACTGCTCTCCTGAATTATTTTGCCCTGGTTAGTTATGAAGGAAGAACTGCCATGTCTGTGTATGATGATCTCTGTCTTCATTGCTGCAAGATGCCCAGATGCATGTGTGTGTACCTTGTTCCATGTTTCTGTTACTGAAGACCTACTACACTGTGCATTAGTAAGAGACACATTTTTGAAATGAAAGTTGCCTCCGAGGCAGCCCCACCATGAGACATAGTGCCAGTAAATGTTGGGGACCATGGCACTATGGAGAAGAAAACCACTAGTGGTGGAAACCTCTGGAGACCTAAGGTCATAGACTCCAACTGCTCATCCCAGACCTACTAGATCGTAATGTCATACCATAAAAAAGTACAACATTAGTGCTAACTCGGAATAACGCTGTATGAGACAGTGATTGGTGCAATACCGTGAATACTGCTGTACACGGTATTGCACCACTCGCACTATCCCAGGCAGAGGATAAGACCTCTGCTGAGATGTGGTTTTGCTGAGCAGCTGCCGTGGCTCAATGGACTGAGCCACTGCAGCAAAGAATCCAGGTGCTGAATCTGGGACTGGGTTTGAGTCCCAGAAACTTTTTCCCCCCACTTTGTGCAATTTGGAGGTGAACCCCCCTCCGGAGTTGAGAATCCTTATTGGGGGGGTTCTGGGGTGCAGACCCCCATAACGGGGGTGTGGGGGGAAAAAAATTATGCTGCATGCAAGAAATTGCGCTGTATTGGCAGCACAATTTTTGCATGTGGCACAATGTCTTGCGACATTATGACCCCGTGCCCCTCCCAGACATACTAATTCTGTTATTGCTGTAGGTATAGATACCTCTCCCCATGACCTTCCATTCCCAATTACTCAAATTCTCTAACAGAATATGGTTGAGTCTTATTATACATGGAAATCAATTGGCTCAATTTTCTTTTTGTATTACGGTTCAAAGGTTTTGCTTTTTATAAAGCAAGTTTATTAGTTTTCAAGATTACATTATAAATACGTCACATTATATATCACATAAATTATTCTGGCTGGGGGAAACCCCCTTGAAGGTACAACACCAAAAACAGATCAATGTAAAAAAATACATAAGTAACAAAGACAACTAAGTTCTAAACATTGTACAAAAGGCGTAAGGGACAGATAATGAGAAGAAAACTAGAATGTAGCTATTTTATTTCTCTATACAGCAAGGCCATTTTTAACTGTTAATATGTACATTTATAGTGCAAGAGACAATAAACAAAACAGGCAATGCAACCATTACAGGAAAAAAAAATGTAAAATGAACATTCCTATCTCAGTCCATGTTGTCATCTTGTAACTGCAGTGATTTTAACCATGCGTGGAGAAAGAAGGTCTTCATTTATATTCAGCCGTATGCGTATCAGGTTTCATTTATTTTTTGTTGATCGGGTAAGTGCACTAGACAAGTTCTGCCTATTTTCAAACACGACCCAGGGGAGGGGGATACAGATGAATGCCAACTGACCTTGAACCAGATTAAGCTGTTGGTGGTATTTTTCGTGAAAGGAGGGAAATTTGGCCAAGGCACCGGGGAAAATTCCCCTACTCTTTTCAAGTAGTGCCATGGGATCTTTAACAGCCACCTGAACTACCACCAGAACAGGCAAATTGGACCTCGGTTTATCATCTGATCCAAAAGATGGCACCTCAGGAGTGCAGCACCCCCCCCATGCTGTACTACAGTGTCAGTACTGGGATTTAACCCAAGTGCCTGATGTGGAGCTAGAACCCACAGCCTTCTGATCTCCCAGACTCAGAGGCAAGTGTGCTACCTGCTGAGCCACTGACACGGATTTGGTATCTCTATCCATTGTACAGTATATAATCCAAAAGGAAATCTTGCAACACACAACATGCAACATGCAGGGGGTGGTTAGGCAAGCTGTACATGCATCTAATCAATTATTCTTAGAAAACGAGGCTAGATAAATGGAGCATTTGTAGTCCCATCCTATTTATTCTACAACATTTAAGCAAGCAAGCATGGATATCCTGGGTTAAGGCAACGCACCTATTAATGAATACATGCAGAGACGGCCTTAGCATGGTGCAAACTGCGGATTTGCACAGGGTCCCAACATCAGAGGGGCCCCCCAAAAGCCTCAGCTGTCCAGTTGACCTCCTTTTTTCCGGGTCCTCTATGTCTTAATTCAAGTAAAGTACAAAATGACAGAAAACTAGCTGAAAAATAATATATAGTGCGGCCATAGTAGGAATCAGGATGTTCCTTGCGGGCTTCATGATTTCTGATGTGGGGCCCCAGCAATGAGATTTGCACAGGGCCCTGGGATAGCTAGGGTCATTGCTGAATACATGCAGTAGCTTGAGGACCTCTACTCCATTTTAGCTACCTTCTAAGAGTAGGGGATAGGAAACACTTGCTTTTGTTGAAGAGGCTAACTCTCTGCGAGACCGTTACTCTATAGCCACAGAGTCCAGGTATTAATGAACTTTATTGGTATACCTCTATTTATTTATTTATTTATTGAAATGTTTCACCAAGAAGGCACACTGAGCAAAAAGTCGTTCGTCTCCTGGTGCAACCTGTGGGGAAGGTGTACAACTGGAATGAGACATTAAACATTCAAGTTACAAGATCAACATTAATGTACAGTTGTAAGGCAGGTGTTACAAACAGTGTTACAACAGTGTTGCGCATGATAGGTAGAAAGAGAGGACAATAAGTGTTGGGTTAATAAGTAAACAAGTGCTTATCTGAAAGAAAAGGGGGAAAGGAGACGGAGGGGTGAGGTGGGGGGAAGGGGAAGAGTCATGTCCCTGGAGACCCCTTCAGGATGCGAGGAACACTACAAGGGGGAAGTGAGGCTAGCTAGAAAGGGGAATAAGGCTGTAGGGATTTAAAGTGGGAGGAGAGTGAAGGAGGAGGTGTGACTTAATGCTTGGAGGGGAATAGGATCTAACCCAAGAGAGGACCCTTCAGGATGCGGGATACCCTGCAAGGGGGTTTGGGAAGGTCAGTATATAGGGATTAAGAGAGTGATAGGAGAGGGAGGGAGTGAGAATTGAACCCCTGAGGGGAAAAGAATTCACATTTTTGGAGGGGATGGGGCCTAATCAACAGTCCATCAGGATGCTTTGCACCCTGCTAGTAGTCATGGAAAGCCAAGATAGTGGCTAGATAGAATAGGGGAGATATGCTTAGGCTCAGTTGGACCCCTTCAGGATGCTGAGAACCCTGCAATGGGACTGCAATGACCAGGAAGAAAGGTAGATCAAATCAAATCAATCTTTATTTATAAAAGGTGCCTTTCCAAAACCAAGGCGCCTGTACATAACATGATAAAATCAATAAATAATTAAAACAATATTAGAATTAATCTTGGCAACAGCATCTAAAAATCATTATACACTAGGCTAAAAAGATATGTTTTTAAAGCCCCCTTAAAGCTTTGGACAGTCGGCCAATCCGGCACCTGACGAGGTAGAGAATTCCACAGGGTTGGGGCCATAAAACTAAAAGATCTTGCCCCAGAAGTTTTTAAGCGAACCCTGGGAATCTCTAGCAATCCCTCAGCAGTGGATCGGAGAGAGCGGGAGGGACAGTAGGGACAAAGGAGATCTTTCAGGTAGCCAGGTCCCTGATCATGTAGGGCCTTATAGGTCAGAAAACCGACCTTGAAGGTGATTCACCAGCATATTGGCAGCCAGTGCAATCCGCGGAGCATGGGTGTTATATGACTGGACCTAGAAGAACCAATCAATAGCCTGGCTGCCGCATTCTGCACTAGCTGCAAGTGGCGAATATCAACCCCCGGTAGCCCAAGATAAAGGGCGTTGCAGTAGTCAAGGCGGGAGGTAACGCAGGCGTGGACCAAAGTAGGAAGATCGTCAGGAGGAATCAGGTGCTTCACCTGGGCGATGTTCCTCAGATGGTAAAAAGAGGTTTTGACAACTGCCGACACCTGAGATTTAAGTGTCGAACAGTCATCAAACACAACGGCCAGGTTCTGCACCCGGTCTGAGGTAGTTAACTGGACACCCCCAAGCCATAAACCCGAGGGTGATCCCGCCAACAAACCCGCCTCCCAGCGACCCAGGTCCACAACCAACACCTCAGTTTTCTCTGGATTCAACCGCAGCCAACTCACATTTATCCAGTCCTGGATTTTGGCCAGACAGTTGTTTAAAGATCGAAACGGCAGCATCTTGGCCAGGCACAAAGGACATGTACAGCTGAGTATCATCTGCATAGCAGTGAAAACTCAAACCGTACCACCTAATAATCGCTCCTAAC
The DNA here is from genome assembly GCA_016271365.2 of Neoceratodus forsteri. Classification (NCBI taxonomy): domain Eukaryota; kingdom Metazoa; phylum Chordata; order Ceratodontiformes; family Ceratodontidae; genus Neoceratodus; species Neoceratodus forsteri. The sequence continues at coordinate 144,972,558 of CM028133.1, read as the reverse complement.
GGCAGCATGTACACTGCAAACAATATGGGCGCCAGAATGGAGCCCTGCGGCACCCCACAGGATAGGGAGAATGATGCCAAGGAAAAAATCCCAGACACCACCCTCTGAGTCCTACCCTCGAGGAAAGATTGAAACCAACTGAGGACTGTACCAGACAGCCCACAGATAAACCACAAGTGCTCCAATAGCACATCATGGTCCACGGTGTCAAATGCTGCAGAGAGATCAAGAAGGACCAAGATGGAATGAAACCTTCGATCTCTCGCTATTAGGAGGTCATTTAGTACTCGGACAAGAGCTGTCTCTGTACTATGTCTTTTCCTAAATCCAGACTGGAGAGAATCATAGACATTGTGGCTGGTCAAATGATCATCCAGCTGCGATGCGACCACCTTCTCAATAACCTTAACCACAAATGGCAGGTTAGAGACAGGCCTGTAGTTAGCCAGACAATCCAGGTCCAAGGAAGACTTCTTAAGAAGGGGCTGAACCACAGCCTCCTTCAGAGGATTTGGAAAAATCTCCCTCTCCAAAGACCTCCAGACTATCTCAGCAAGGACTGGACCGATTTTATCCACACAGCCCACTAGGAGACGTGTGGGGCCCGGGTCCAAACCACAGATGGTCAGATGCAATGATTGGATGACCATTACAATGTCGCTGATTGTGGGAAGGCTGAAGTCAGACCACACAAACTGGGTGTCCGACATCTCCTGCCGACCATCACGGCTCCCATTAGAAAGGGTCAAGTGGATATCAGACCTGATTGTGGCAATGTTATCTGAAAAGAACTGAGCAAACTCCTCACACCATTCTTGAGAAAAGGCTCTTCTGGGCTGAAGACAGATTGGATTGCACAATCTGTCCACAGTCCGGAAAAGCTGAGCTGGTCTCTTCTGTGTAGCAGCATTCTCTCTGGACAGGAATTCTGCCTTCTTACGAGAGATTGCGGATTGACAGACCACGTAATGGTCCATCAAACTAAGTTTGTCACAATCCAGGCCCGATCTCCGCCAGCACCTCTCTAACCTTCATCCGACTCTCCTCAACTCCCTCAGAGTCTCATCAAACCAAGGAGACCTGGGACAAAGAGTGAGGGGACGAACACAAACAGGAGCAATGGAATCCAGGGCCCCTGCCACCGCCTTATTCTAGGCAAGTACCAGTCTCCTGGATCCATGCAATCTCTCGGTAAGCCCAGTAGGTCCAGCACCGCCATCAGGCCATCTGGGGAAACTCCCCTCAAAGGGCGGTGCCGGACAATCTCCATAGGGGCTGGCCTACTAGGGGTGGCCTGAAAACTGAACCCAATGGAGTGATGATCAGACCATCCGACTGATTCCACCACCAAATCGGACATCTCCATCCCCAGTAGGAACACCAAATCCAATGAATGTCCACCAATATGGGTCGAGGAGGAAATAACCTGTGTGAAGCCCAGTGAAGTCATTAATTGGCAGAAGTCTTGACCAAACTGCGAGAGTTCATCGTCGACCCAGGCATTGAAATCCCCCAGAACCAACCATCTGGGGGATCCCAATGTCAGGTCGATAATGAAGTCTGTGACTTCCCGCAGGAAAACATTCCCGTCACCTGGTGGACAGTAAACGAGAAGTATCCTGCACCCCACACCCTCGCCCATGATACATTCAAAGGAGTTGGTAGTTCCCATTGGTACCTCCACTAGGCCCAATTCCAATCTAAAACAGATAGCAACACCCCCGGCCCTACGATCCATCCTAGGGTGGTGTATCACTGAGTATCTGGCTGGAATTGCTGCCACCAAAACTGGGCCAGCATTCTCATCCAGCCAGGTCTCAGTGATGCACGCCAGGTCAGATGTTCCAACAAAATCCGCTATAATAGCAGTCTTGTTTTTAATAGACCTGGTGTTGCCAACACCACCCGAGTAGGATGAGCATCCGAGGATGACCGTGCTACCTGCTGACTACAGGCAGAACCCTTGGGTATGGGAACCAGACAGGGAGGACCCCTTTCCTGGACCCATTTTGCCCCAGGGCGTCTCCTTGTCCCCACTATCCCTATCCGCCCACTCCTTTCCATTTCCTGTCCAGACCCAGCCCTCGTCCTGCTCCTAGATGGGGGAGGGGAAGGAGAGAAGACAAGACTAGATGCAGTAGGACCCCTTCAGGATGCTAAGAACCCTGCAAGAGGACTGCAAGTCTAGGGAGATAGGAGGGATGGTGAGGAAAGGAAGTAGATGAGAGATACAGTACAAGCCCCTTGGTGGGGGTAGGAGAAGGACCCGTGGAGAGCATTCAGGGTCCCTTACATTCTGTGAGAGATCAAGGGAGGCCAGTTAGGGGGAGCAATTTGGGGGAAGGGGAGAAGAGCTAGAAATTTTGGGGGTGGGGGTGCACAGGGTAAAATGAAAGTGATGGTAGAGGGTGTAGGATTTGTCCAGGGCTTAGAGAAGGGAATCAGGGAGGGACATGGCAAGAGCAGCTAGGTGCAAGGTAATTATTGAGGGCAGAGCTGATGTCTGTATAGGACATGCAGATATGCAGCAGTGGTTGCCATCCCCTGTTACCTACTGTGTTATGGTGGGGGCAGTCAGGTTGCCTGCATTTCATGAGTAGTTGATGCTTGGCTTCAAGTGCCACCAAACTGAGGACAGATCTATATGGTTTCCTCCTGTATTGGCAATGCATCTGGATCTCCAAGGATCCAGAAGATTGGGGATTGTGGTAACGTCACCAAGGTCATCTGTTCATGGTCCCTGATTATGATGTGCCACCATCCTTGTACGGACGAAGAGTTTCATAGGATGTGAGAGATGGTAACCAGAGATGCACTACAATGCCAGCATGAGTTTGGAATAACGAATCCCATATGTGCCTTGCTATCTGGTGTCCTCTGCCATTTGCTCAACACCTTCTTTTGTATCAGTTGGTATTTAGGATTGAGTGAAGCTCTACGTGCTTCAGTCCAGCACCTAGCCCAGCAGTCTGGGTCTAGTAGCACATTTAGTTTACTAGCCCACCTGTCTCTGTGTGGGTCCCAGTGGGGGTAGTGAGCCTGAATATTCTTGCAGATTAGGCCAGTATGGCCTTTCAACTTTGTTAGCCATCCATCTATCTCCTTCATCATGTTATTCGGTTGAAGAATTGGGTCTGGTGTCAACCACTGCTGAAGTGCATACCTCAACTGAAAGTATTTCCAGAGATCTCCTTTAGGGAGTCTGAATTATGTTTGGAGTTAGGCAAAGGATTTTAGTAGGCCAAAATCTGGAATAATCAGGTGGCCCGCTGTCTTTATTCCCCCAAAATGCCATGAATACCATTTAATGGGGTTCCCTTCAATTTGAGGACATGGGTTATTCCACAGGGGTTCCCAGTGATCCCAGCACTGATTCTGCCAGTTATTAAGCTTTAACAGTTTCTGCCGCACCTGCCTTGTAACAGTCATTGGCAGCGTGGCCTGAGAGTTCTTGGGGAGTGGAGCAAGTAGAGCGATGGCTAGTGGGAGTGGATCCATTATAGCGTGTCCCAGCTCCACCCACATGCGAGTGTAATTACTATCTGGTTCCAGCCAGCAGAGGTCCTGTTTTACTCTGTGACTCATGTGGTAGGCCCGTAGCCATGCTAAGTTCCAGCCACCTTTCTAAGGTGGTGGTCTTAGAAGTTTTTTCCTAAACCATTGGCTCTGATTGTCCCAAATATGAGTCATTAATAGGGAATCTAACTGCTTCCAAATTTTGTGTATGAGATTTAGGAGAAGGTTGCTGAGGCAGTAAAAGAACTTAGGGAGGGCCAGCATTTAGAATGCCACTATTCTTCCAGGCAGAGTGAGGTTTCATTTCTTCCATCTTCCTCTGTCTAGTTTAAGAGCATCTACTAGTTTGGAAATGTTTTTTGAGATCATATCTTGGGGTCGGGGTGACTGATATCCCTAGGTATTTTAGGCTCTGAGGATCCCAAGTTACCTTATGATGTCCCAAGAAGGCCCAGGCTGGGCTCTCCCCTGAAATTGGCATCTTCTCTGTTTTGCTCCAGTTGACCTTGAGTCCAGAGAGCTGCCCAAAGGTGCCGATGACCTTCCAAACCTATGGGAGGGATGACTCCACCCGAGACAACATCAGCAATAAATTATCTGCATAAAGCAGAGAGGTGTATGACTTCCCTAAGCTGAGATTGTTACTCTCACAGGGTTTTGTCTGAGGACAATGCTGATGCATTCCATGGCCAAAAGAAATAACAGGTGGCTAAGTGGTCATCCTTGTCATGTGCCGCAGAACAGAGGGAAAGGGTCTGAAAGCAGACCATTGGTGAGCACCTTTGTGGTCAATGAGGAATATATACGCTAAATTAACCCATGAAATGATAGTGGGCCCTATGCCTGCCTTCTCCATGATGTAATATAAATACCTCCACAGCATCAAATTAAATGCTTTCTCAGCACCAATGGCTGTGAGAGCCACAGAGGTAGGACCCATGGAAAATAACTGTATGAGATTAAATACCATTCTAAGGTTATCTGTACCCTGACTCCCCTTCATGAAACCCGCTTGTGACTTATGCACCTGTATCTACATTAAGCAGTTATACTGGTCTATAGTTGGCACATGATATTCTGTCTTTGGGCTTAGGAAGGATTGTTATGGAGGGCTCCTGGAGTGGGTGAGGAAGGTCTACCCAGGGTCTATACACTGTGAAACATATTTCAGAGGTGCAAGGTGAGTTGTGTTTCAAGGCCTGGTAAAAGTCTGTACTCAAACCATCTAGTCCTGGTGCCTTGATTATACCATGGACCTCGGACACTGACTAATCAGAGGGGAAGGCTGGCACCTTACCTGCATTGTAAATCTACTGATAATCACAGCAAAAGGTGCCAGCCTGCCACTATCGCGTGCCACCCTATTACTAAATCCCTTCGACACCCAAGACAACTTCAAAGCGCCGCCGTATTGTATCCCACTAACACTGCTCAGTAACGTCGGAAGTAATAAAATAAAAAAAAAATGGATACCTCATTTGACCTCATCGACAATGAAGAACTGGACACAATATTTAGCAGCCTAGAAAATCAATTCAGCCCAAATGATACCATTGCCAAAAGTAACGTACCTTTACAGCAGCCCCATTCCCCGGTACTCCGTCAGTATTCAGAGGCCGAAACCACCAGCATTGATTCTGGCGCACAGCCCGCCACCGCATCAGCATCCCCCGCACTGTTGAACTCGAATTCCGCGGGCCTCACCATCTATCTGGAAGCAGCCAATCCTGCAAAAAAAAGACAACATCATGAGGAAGTTACACCACAACAAATGCTTGACCTAGAAAGGGAACTTCTCAAAATTGCAACACAAAAACAAACGCAATGGGCCATAAATGTTTTCTTTGATTGGTCTACACAAAAAGGTAAAGAAATACACTTAAGCACAATCAGTCCATCAGAGCTTAATAACATCCTACGAGAATACTACAGTACAGTCCGTAACAGTGACGGCAAGGAATATTCTCTAATAAGTTACACATGCCTAAGAGCAGGCTTGAACAGATATTTAAATGACCCTCCCCTAAGTCATAGCATAAATCTAATGGCTGACACAGAATTCAATACATCTAACAATATTTTCAAAGGGGTAGTAAAGCGCTTCAGAAAAGAAGGCAAAGATAAAACTGACCATCACACTCCCCTAACAATAAAACAACTAACTTAACTAAGAAATTCTCCAGCTTTAACACAAGACACTGCTACAGGCCTTGTAAAAAAAAGTCTGGTTAGACATTGTGTTACCTTTTGCTCTCAGAGGAAACAAAGGCATAAGGCAGCTCACAACAGAATCCTTCCAGATCAAAACAACAGAAAGTGGAGAAGAATAATTAACAAAAAGTTTTAATGAGCAAAGGAAAAACCACAAAGAAATCAATGACCTCACTAAACAATTCACAAGAGGTTGTATGTTCGCACAACCAAACGATCCTCTCTGCTCACTCAGCAGCTACAAAAAATATTTATCCAAACTACCTGAAAACCCACCTTGTCTATTTGCCCATCCAAAAAAATAGATCAATCAGTCCTTAACAACATAACAGTCTGGTATACTACAGAGCCTATGGGAGTTAATTTCCTAGGTAACATGCTTCCCCGTATTTGCAAAGATGCAAATTTAGAAACAATTTTCACGAATCACTCACTCCGTGCCACTGCTGTCACTCTTTTAAGCAATTCTGGCATGGAAGCCAGACAAATTATGACCATCACAGGACATAAAAGCGAAGCTTCATTACGAAGCTATTGGTGCCCAAATCTGCAAGAGTTCAAAAAATGGGGTCAAATAATCAGTGGAGAAAGCAGCAATGTATCTTTCCAGCCTCCAACCGAACCACTACCTCCCAAGCAAAATAGTGAATCAAGTGTTACGACTCAACTAACAGCAACCCATACAAAATTCAGCACAAACATACATCCATTGAAAAAAACTCTACCTTTTCCATCGCTAACAACTCTTAATTTACTGCAGCCAAGCATCATCAAGAAAAACTTCAGCAGCAATGAAGAAAATCCCCAAGAACTTACAGTGATAGCTCATGCACCACATCAAGCTGCACATCTTTCAATCGAGAAAGCAGCAGCCAAAAGCGACCAATCGGATGAGCAGCCATGCCCACAAATGCCTTCCATAGGAAATCTAGTCAACTATGGAACAGTTAATTTCATCTGTAAATAAAAAGTAAGTAAAAAACCTTAAAAACAACAGTAGTACCATTGGAAAAAACAAAAGTAAACCCTCCACGGCATCATTCATTTTTTTTCTTCTCCAACAGGTCACAGCACAGCATGTACAAGGTCACAGACAACCAGGAAGAAAAAACATTTAAAGCAACAAACCCTGCTATGCACAACAGACTGTCTCAAAAACAACAGCATAGCAATTCTCAACGCAACTTATAAACTCTTACTGAAATTAATATTGCAGTTACAAAAGTTTCTCTTTTAGCTGTGTTCTTTAAAGTTTCAGCTGTTCTGAAATAAACGTTATAACAGTTTTAAAGCAAAAAATAAATTTCAAATGTCTAAAAATGTTTAAAAATGTACCAAACACTAACTCTGTTTAACTTTGCACCTAATTATACGTTACTTACTCAAAATAAATACATATTTCAATTACAACTAATGCACTATTTTCTCTTGCGGATGAATATCTCCTCTAAAACCATCTTTTTTGTTCATAAAACAAACAAAAAAATGTAATAATTACATATAAATAATAAGAAAAAAATGGTATAATCGCAATAAGCCACTCAGGGGTGTGGGTTATAGGGGTATTTACCGTGGCTGGCAAGGATTTACCCACTTGGCCTGCGGCCTCGTGGCCAAACCCCGCCAGCCGTGGTAAATCCCCCGATAACCCACACCCCCTCATGGCTTATTGCTTAAATATCTCCTCCAATGCGATATCAGCATCCAATAGTTGAACCGGCTCAGATGGAATCTTAAGCAAAGTAAGTGTGGCAAAAAACGGTCTCATAGTGCTATGGTTGAGCACTATCTTTACTAGAGTAAAGCATTGCATAATAGACCTGAAAAGCATTACTGATATCATGCAGGTCAGTAAGTGGTTCACCAGTTGTGAATTTAATGTGTGAGATCTGTATTTCTCCTTCTCTCTTTTTGAGCCAGTAAGCTAATAGCTTGCTAGCCCTCTCTACATTTTCCTAGTATGACTGTTACTAAAAGGACTGCGACAGCTCCACCTGCATATGATGCATTTTGTTAAGCTGAACTTTAAGGGCCGTATTTTCTGATCTGGGCAATGATCAAACTGGTACAGCTTTTCCTCTATTATTTTAAGTTGGGAAGTAAGGCCTGTCATTTCCTTCTTTCTTTTTTTGGTTTCTTTAGCTGCGTCTGTGATGATCTTACCCCTCATGAATGCTTTGAAGGCCTCCCAAAGCATGCCTTGGGAGATCTCTGGCTACTCATTTGTATTAAAGTAGAATTTTATTTCCTCCACTAACCATTACTTAAACACTGTCAAGTGTAATAAGGTTGGGTTCAACCCCCATCGTGGTGTTTTGTCAATTGTGTTCTGGAGTATCGCTGTGAGGGATACCAGAGCATGGCCTGATAGAACAATAGGGTAGAGGGTAATATTTCTATTTCATGCAGACTATGAGAGCTATAGAGAAAGTAGTGTAGCTTGCTGCAGGTGTGAAAGTGTGGAGACCTGAAGGTGTAATCTTTGGTTGTAGGATGGAAGATCCTTCAGCAGTCCTTGATTTGCAATTCCTCACACATTTGGGTCAGAGTGCCTCTTGCCTGGGAGTGTGATCCTCCCCCCCCCCCACAAAACTATTGTTGTCCCAGGAGAGCTTCACTCTGATAAGTGTTTTGTTAGCTTCAGGAAAAAGCCTGGGTCATCTGCGTTAGGGGCATAGAGATTGCCTAGGATAAGGGTCCTGGTTTGTATCCTCCCTGTCGCGAGTACCTGTCTACCTTCCTTATCGATTATGGAATTATCCACCTGTATAGGGCTACCTCTCCTGATCAATATGGAAACCCTCCTCATTTTAGACAAATAATTACTTGAGAACCCTTGTTTCACCCAGCTCCGTGTCCATTTAACTTATTCCATCTTGAGGAGCTGGGCCTCTTATATCATGGCCATGTCGCATTTGGCCAAGACAAGGATGCTTAAAATCATTTTCCTTTTAATAGGGTGGTTGATACCGTGTACATTCCATGAAATAATTTTCTTTTGCTATTTAGCATGCTTTCTTGTGCTGTACCTTCTCAGTGCTCAGCCCCTGCCACCCTGAGTGCCAACCAGTCCCCTGGACTTACCTGCTGTGGCAAACTTAATCACAGGCTTACCTCCGGCTGGGAGGGGCTGTCAGTTGGCCCAGAACCTGAGGACCTGGAGTTGGGAATTCTGAGGGGCATCCCCACCGGTGGAACTCCCCAGGCTTACCCCCCCCAGGGTGGGGCCACAGGAGTGGAACAAACCAGCAGAAAACACTTCTATCTGCCGCCAAGCAATGCCAAGGAGAATGGTCAGGCATGGGATGCAAAGTGTCATAGAGGGAGATGGCTGTATTTTGAGAGATGGAGATCCCCAGAGGGCAGGGTGTGCAATGACGTGTGATGTCTGCCCTGCCCTCTTAGTACATGGCACCAGTCATGGTGGTACCCCCAGCCTCTGCCAGGGGTCTGTAAAGCACCAGACACTCTTCCCCTCCTCCGCCTGAAGAAGGAGAGACTTCCCCAGGATGCTTGCTCCTTCTACCCCCGGCCAGCCCTCTGACTCCTAAGTTCGTTCCCAGACCTGGGATGTCAGCGCTACAAGCAGACGCCTTGCCGCTGCACCGGCGACCATGAAATCATTTTCAGTTCAGCCATAGTAAGACATGGTCATGGCTAATTCAATTTTTTTTTCAATTTCAATTCAATTTATTGGAATACAATCGGAATTACAAACCTTTGAGTCACAGACTCTTTTCCAAAGGCTCCACGTCGGTTACAGGGGGTGGAGGGTAAACAAATACAGTAAAGGACATACATAAACAGGCAGTATTTACAGTTACTGAACAGAGGAGCAGTCCAGGCAATACTTATATACCGGTGAAGGCAATTAGGCAGCGATCTTGGCATCCCAGGCCAGGGATTTGTTTGGAGAAATACATGGGGCCTTGAGAGACCCTGAGTCGAGAATGGGGGGGGGGATGGGCAAACAACTGGGTGGGCAATGTTAGCCACAGTCACATTTAGCTCTCTCAAGAAGATGAGCCTTGAGGCCTGTTTTAAATAGAGAGATGCTGTGGGTCTGTGAGAGTGAGTGTGGTAATGCATTGAGCCAGAGAGGAGCTCGGTAGCGGAAGGATCTTTGCCCAAGGGAAGTTCTACATAGGGGGACCAGGAAAGAAGAGCTTGCAGTGAGCCTTGTATTGCACCTGTGGAGTGCTGTACTGATTAAGAGGAAAAGGCCGACTGGGGCTAGGTGAAGGTGTAACTTTTTTGCGACGATGCAGGTGTGGAACTGTAATCTTTGTTGGAAGTTTAGCCAACCAGACAAAGCATAAAGATCACAGGTGTGGGTTAGTCTATCACAGCTTGTGACTAGGCGGCAGGCTTTATTCAAGGCAGTGTTTATACTGTTAAGCGAGGTGGGTTCTGCAGAGCCGTATATAGTAATCCCGTAGTCCACTAGGGAGAGGATGGAGGAGGTGACTGCAAGCTGCATGGCCTGTGCGGGTAAGCAGTGCTTGAGCCTGTACAGGATGCCTACTCTAGTGTTGATAGCGGAGGAGAAATTTGGGTATGCCTCTGGTAGGAGAGGGAGGTGTCTAGTGTGACACCTAGGTATTTGAAGTTGGTAACGTGTTCCAGAGGGGCACCTAGTGTGTTCTTGATAAGGAGAGCAGACTGACTATGAGGACTTTGGCGGTGGGCATAAATCATGGACTTAGTTTTATTATAGTTGATAATTAGGCGGTGTTCAGTGAACCAGGTCTCTAGTTCCCAGAAATGACTTTGAAGGGCCTGTTGGAGGGCGGTAGGGTGGGGGTGTTTCCAAAACAGAACCACGTCATCGGCGTAGAGAAGCAAATGACCGCTGCATGTCTTAGGGAGGGAGTTTAGAAAGAGGGTGAACAGCAGTGGGCCCAGAATTGACCCCTGTGGGACCCCAGAGCAAACTGTTTTGGGGGTGGAGAGGGTGGTGTTTATCCTGACTTGCTGTGAACGGCCTGAGAGGTAATCCTTGAGCCAGGCCAAAGTCTCAGGGACCACATTTAGTTTAGGGAGAGCATGAAGCAGTAGCTCATGACTGACCGTGTCGAAAGCCTTGGTTAGATCCACGTATATAGCCCCCGCGATTGAGCCATGGCTAAGTACATGTAGTGAAAGAATAGAGACTGCTAGCCTTGCCTTGCCCTGGAATTCAGTCTGCACACCTTCTTCCCTTGGGTCCCCTCTTGAATACAAGCCCATGAACTCCATTTCAGAGTAACAGTGAAAGAACATAAAGAACATCAGGTCATGAAAAGCACCTTGTTTTGCTGCACTGATTTTTCATATCAAAATCTGTCTCCTTCTTCTGATACATAGTGCCTGCCTAAAAATATTGCATTTAAATTGTTCCTATCTTAACCTAACCACAAATTAACAATAAACTGATGTGTAACCTTAAGAGTAACCTAAAGTTAATACTCAGCATAGTTAACAACATCAAAAACATCAAATAATGGCAAATCATTCTACTTGTCTGTGGCTGCAGCAAGATGAGGAAAAACATTCTCAGATGGATAGAAGGTGACAGAGGGGTAGTGAGTAGATATCACCTGTACCCTGCCTCATCCCTGTGCATGGACCTACTGTACCTGCATGATAACTCTATAAAGGGAGTATAGGTGTGGTCAATAACAACTAGTTAGCTCTTGTCATCTGGTTTGGTGGTGACCCATGTGGCTGCAGAATGGTCTCAGCCTTGTAGTAATAAAACTGGGGCAGGTATGGGTAGGTCGGGGGGGGGGTAATACTTCATGTTTATGAGGTGGGCTGGAGAGGTTCAATTTCCCATACCAGTCCAGAAGCCTCTCTTTGAGCCTATGTTATTATGGCTAGGCAGTCAAACCTTTCAGACAAACAAGCAGAGACAGGTGGGGGAGGGGAGCTTGCAAGACAGTAAACTACAGGTGTGCCAACATACAAAAAATAAGACCTCCTTTGTTCAGGTTGGTGATGCCGCCCTTCCATTATTGATGTCATACCTGCAGGCTCCCAGGCTAAGGAAGCTCCCTTCCTTCCCTGACGCCGGCTTCCCAGTTGTACTGAGGAGAGATGTGCTATATGGGGCCACTGTGCGTTGTGTTTAGCATTTTTCCATTGTAGTTTGGGGCTAATAACCCATACGTGGTCCTTCCTTGGATCATAGGTAGGAGGACAAACAGTCCTAAGTTTAGTTCACAAAGCTCAATATGTAGCACTGCCATCATTTCTGATCACAGTTCCCCCTCTGGGAGCATGTGGAGCATGTCCCTGAAAAATCATTTTGACACACCAGTTTGCCCCTAGCTTCCCCCACTGCACCTTGCTGTCAGAGACAGGTAGCCCTGCCTTGTGTCTCTGCAGTTCCAGCCATACGAGGGGGAGGGGGAGTGAGACCTCCCATATTCCCACCATGGAAAAGGGGGATGGGTGTTCTCTTGTGAAGGACCATTCTGTTATGTGTACCCCAGGTAACTGGTTAAAAATAATCAACCCTGCTTTCCATCAAAACCATCTTAGAGGAGTGCCCTGTGAAATACAGTTACGGATCAAATGTATGGTCTGTCACTGGGAGGCCTCCCTGGAGGATGTGTAAGACAATGCCATCTTGGGGGAGTCAGTGTGCTCCCACCTTAAGTGGACATTGGGTTAAGCAGGCAAGCCACAAAATGGTGGTGGTTCCACAAGCAAGAGTTAACCCTCCCTCAATTTATGTTCTTTAGGTCACAGGGTACCACCTTGAGTTTCTTATGTTATCCTGTTTTTTTAATTTTTGTTCGGTAGGGTTAACCAGGGCTGAACTAGAAGAAGCATTGTTTAACAATGCCAGGTACATTGGGGAAACATGATTTACACCACATTTCTAGTAGGAGGGAGAGTCACTGGATCATAAGGGCATTCTACACCTGGTGGCTGTCCGCAAATATGGTTTGAAAAGTAAGAGTACTTGCCTCGGAGCTGTTGCTGAGCCATTGACATGAGGGAAGGGATTATTTCAGTATTCCCTTCATAGTCATGCTGTCCCAGCACTCATTGATAATCAAGGCTGCAACGTCAGATTACAAGCCTGATTACAAGCGGGGGGGGGGGGCAGTGTGATGAAGATCGGCCCTAAATGAGTAATCCTCAAACCATGTGCTGCATCATGGCAACTGCTATGTTGCTGCCATGGGGCTCCCTTCAGTTGTGCAATTTAGTAGTGCAGCCACCCAGCGTGTGGGGGAGAGCACAAATCTTCACAAAGTCATCCACTCAGGATTCCTTAATGGGCTGGCAGTATAGCCTAGAGGTTAGAGGAACGAGGTGTAAATGAACTTGATACATCCAGCAGACCAGACTTGAGTTTGATTCTCACAACCTCCACTTGCATACTGTGTGACTCTGAGCAAGTCATTTAAATGCCCAGTGCTCCCAGGTCGCCCCTGAAAACAAACACTTGTGACTAGTGTGTCTTACCTGATTACCAAAGACTAAAATAAATAAACGTGTGAGCTATTTCCACCTCGGAAGGGAGTTGTGAGAAAAAAAAATATCCTTAGTGATTCTCCCTATCATAGGTTTCCAACCCCAGCCATTTCTAGATTAGATTCCTCCCCCTCACAACACGCTACTGACAGACCACATTGAATTACTTTCATTTTCATTTGACCCACAGTACACTTTTCCAGAATCCCGTTCTAATTAATTCAGGTAGCTTCAATCAGCCAACTAATGCTGTTTGATTAACTAGCAGGATACTTCTAAATGCACCCAGTGGCTGAAGACCCTGGCAACTACAGAAAAAAACTCCCTCTCCAGGATCCCCCGGCTGCTTCAGGTATGTTTTAGTAGCAGGAATGAAGAAGAGAAAATACTGATTAAATGTTTTGACACCTACCTAGCACTTCAGAAGTGGCCCTGAAGCAGAGAAGCGGTAGTTCAACCTAAACAGTCAGCATGAAAAAGTTTCTTATTGAGCTGGGTAAGGAGCGATGGTTCTGTCTGGTGGGGTGAGCTTCAGCTGTGTATGGAGAGGTCCCAAGTCATTTTGAACAATGGTAACCTAGCTTGGCCTCAGTGAAATGTCCGCATCCTTTAGGAGCGTCAAGTACACAGTCTCCATGTCCACACCCTATGTGATCCTCTTGTCCACCATATACACTGATGAGTGCTTTTTTTTGTGGTTCCCGGGCTGGCTTGAGTGGGAGTTTTGCTTCCCAGGATGGGGTTCCAGACTCAGACAAAGAGTGATGTGATCCTCTGCTTCTGCTGCAGCTCCGTGAAGAGGCTGGATTACAGCATCTGGATTTATTCCTTCTCCACTGACTATAGTACCTTGGCTTGTGAGTGTGATGTGGCTCCAGTCCTTGTGCTGCTACTGTAGTCCCTTTAGGTTGGAACTGGGGTTGCTAGCCAGCCAGCTAAATGGAGGTGCTCGTAGAGGTAGGGTGGTGGTGCGCCTTTCCCTTATTATTGCCAGTTTTCAAGGGGCCCCTGTATTTGGAGTTCTGTCCTGCTTGAAGGGGGGCCTGAGCAAATGCTGGGGTTCTTGCAAGTAATTGAACTGATGCCGTTTACCTTTCCACAACACACTGAGGGTGGCTTGGTACCATATGTTATACTGGACATTCCTTTGGGCTACTTCTAGTGGTGGCATGTTCTTTCTGTCACTCCACCAGATCCCTCGAAAAGTGCTGGAAGATCCAGATGGTGTGGTCATTCCATTTGACAGTTCCTTTTTCTTGGGCCAGCCTTAGTATGTGCTCCCTGTTGAAAAATCTGAGGAAATAGACCAAGATGGGATGTTTAGAGGAGCTCCTTGAGTGGGTCTAGGGGACAGGGATCAATGTGCTCATTCCACCTCTAATGTTGAGTCCCAAGAATAGTCCAGGGCTTGTGCAATAGGTGTCTGGAGAAAGGAGCGCATATCTTTCCCTTCAGCTCCTTTGCGCACTCCAATGATCCTCAGGTTATTGCAATGACTGCAGTTCTCAAGGTTGTCCACCTTTGCCCATAGCATCTGTACTTGATGTTCCAGATATTGCAGTCTGTCCCCCTGGTTGGCAATCTATGATTCCACAAGCACGGTGAATAGCTGAGAGTCAGCAGTTCGAACCTCTGCTGCCTCTAGTCTAGCCTCAACTTTTTAAACTGATTTACGTATCTCAGGAATGTCTGCTATGAGGGTTATCACCATGTTAATTTCTGAGATGTACGCTAGGCCAACCATGGTCTGCAGCCCTGAAGTCACTATTTTAAAGCACGTCTGACAGGAATTTTTCCTGTGACACGAGACTCAATGTTATTCTCACTGTGAGTCCACTGGCATGCTTGTAATCCCTCTTGCTGGGTAAGTTGAGACTCCTGATCAGTTGTATTATGGTTTTTGCCTATAGCCAGTCACTGCACCGATGGATGAAAGCAAATTTTTAAAGTGGCTATTGAAAGCTGTTGTCTTAAGTGGCAATTGGTCTCACAGGTCCCAACTGTAGTCAAACATTGTTTTAGTACAGTTCAAAGGTCTAAAAAGTTGTTGAAGTACAGTTCAAAGATCAAAAGAGTTGTAGTATACTTTAAATGTCAAAACAGTTTTTGTAGTACAGTTCAACAAAACTATATGCAGAGAATGGCATCATAAGTCATTGCTGCTTTCTTTAATTCAGGTGTGAAAGCAAGACTGTGTTTTAGATTAAGTGAAAGTCTATCCAAATGCCACTTTGGTCTCTGTATGTTTATGATATAGATATGCTCCACATGAACTTCTGTTCCCAGTGACTCAGACTCTGTAGTAAAGCTTTGCTCCATGAACTGAACCAACTTGACTTTAAAGGGAATAGAAATCTTGTTTTTTTATGTATTTTTAATACTTAATTAGAAATTTGCTAGAGCTATGCGGAATGTTAAAGGCTGCCTGTGGAATTCGTGCAGAATGACACTTCTGCTTCCAAAATGTTTTTTGGAATTTATTTTTGAATTCCAAGGAATTCTGAATAGCATTTCGATGTAAACTGTAGAATAACTTTCCAGTGATTGAGTAAACTACAGAATAATTTTGCTTGGATTGCAGAAAAGGAAGCCACAGTTTATATAAATTACATCGAAGAAAAACATCCTGCCTCTGAAATTTCTGAATTTTGCTACCACTGACATTTCACAGAACTGGATTATCTGGAATTCAACAGAATTCTGTACTGTCAGCATTAAAAAACTCCTCACAGCACTAAACCTTGGGCATGTGTCAGTGCTGTGTAAATCCCCTAATATATTGTTTTATGTACTTGAACAAATCTTCCATTTCGAGGTTCCCATGTTAATGCTGCCATTTTTTCTGCACACTGTTAATTTTTCTGTTTATCAGCTCCGGAACCTAGTGACATCAGTTGCACAGAAGGCTGTAGTTAAGCTTTCTACGTAGAGCTTCCACTCAACTGCTTTCGTGGGGGTTCTGGAACTTATAAGTAGTAGTTCTGGAATGTATAAGCAATTAAAAAAATAATACTGGGTGGTAAAAAGGCAATATTAACCAGGGACTCAAAATAAGGGAAAAAAACAGGATTAATTCAAATTATAAGTCTAATTAAATATTCAAAAGCCTAACGGGGCTCTTGATTGGCTACTGGGTCAGTCATTAAAGTCTTAGAAATGACTGATCTGCTGCCAACTGACACTGTGCACCATGCAGTGCTGACATACCCAGGCCACACGGCTCATGCCACACCACTAAAAAAGGAAAAAATGTAAATTTAACTGTAAAATTGAAAACTGTTATTGCAATTGGACTTATAATCACAATAACAATGTCAAAGCTGATCATTTCCTTGGATTAATGACCGAGTAGAGAAAGGTGTTCCCTCCAATTGGTCGTTAATCCCTCAGAAATGACCGGCTTCTTTTGTGTTATTGCATGAAAAAACACACCTAACAATACACTGGATATATCAAACAGCCTTCTTGCATGCTCAGATTTCCAGTTAAATTAAAAATGTAAAGAAGAAGTTTGATATTCTGTTTAAAGGAGAATAGTCAGCACTAAGAAGCTTACACCCAAGTGTGGGGCTGGCTGTTTACTGCAGTATAGTAGGTTGTATCAGACTGATTCTGCTGACTTCCTAGTGGATATTTACAGTAGCTACAAATCCCAGAATCCTCAGCAGTGAACATCAGAGCAGGGCTGTAGCAGTGGGTGATTCAATAATTTGCAGTGCATGTTACAGCTTTTAAAAACTCCGATCAGATGTTTACTGGTCCTGCTATTCTCCCAGGGCTAAGTACAATCCTTTGTGAAGGACAATGAGAGCAGCAAATGACAGAGCAGAGCTTATAAAAACTCTAACATGCCCTGCAGGCCATTAAATCTCACACTGCTGCTGCCTTCCTCTGTTATCAGCTGCTGGGGATTCTGGGATTTGTAGTTACAGAAAACTTCAGCTTGGAAGTCAGCAGAATCCATCTGCTGCAATCTATTACAATGCAGCAAACAGTAAGTAAAAAGAAAAATGTTTTTGCACACAAAGTGTAAATTGGGACCAGCCCTACATCTCTTAGTGCTGACTACTCCCCTTTAAAAGATTCAGTATCCCCAACTTCCATCACATCATTTTGGGACCTTGCTCAATAAGTATTCCATTCCTTGGATGACAAAATATGTCTTTACGGTACCCCCAATGCCCTCCATGTGTGGGGTATTGTATGACTTTTAGATTTACTGTCCTAAGCTGAAAACATTTAAGCTTGATAATAACAGTAGAAAATAGCCTGATATCAATAGAAGTGGATAATATGTTGACAAAACTAAACTGCCCTTTTTGCCACCTTCCTCATGCCATGCAATAAGCCACTGCTGAACCCTTTACAAGTAAGGATTAACCCACAACCCACATGAGCTCATAGCAGAAGAAATATACTAGTAATAAGCACAGACATTCTTTTTTTGTACTTTAGTACAAAGTAAAAAAACGTCCTACAGGCTACGACTCCACTGTCCATTCCAGGGTGGGAGCATCAGAAGCGCTGCAAAGACTTCAAACGCAAATAAATCGGCACATCGAAATACACGTAAGCTTGCATTTCTTTTATTTTAATGCTACTCAACAGTTAGTAATATACATTTACGCACAGTGTAACGCACAGTTACAGCACAGTTTCAATAACTTCCGTGTATTGCACATATAACCAGCTATGTGAACTGCTTCCCATTGCCAATTCTAAGGGATGCGATGACTGAGTGGTGGCCAATATCAGTACTACACCATACATTAACTGTGGCGTCCACATACATTAATTGAGATTAATTGTATGGGCACGGTGACCACATGTGATGCAATTTATCCAATAACTCGCAACCCTTTTTCTTGCCCATGTTACAAATACAATTCAAAACCCTGTCTTGCCTTCCTCATATTCAGGGATTCTACCCATTTCCATCATTTTGGGCTGGATCCTGTTCCAACAACAGCTAACAACTATACCTTCCAAACTGGAGAAACAGTAAAACAAGAGTCAACTGATTAAGGGTACAGTACAGTCTTGTAGTTGCAGCACAGAGCTGTGAACCTGCAGACCTGTGTTTGAATCCCAGAACCACTAATTTCTGACTCTGAGCAAGTCATTTAATCTCCCTTTGCTTAAAGAGAGGCTCTGACTACAGGCAAAAAAAATCAGCATTGACAGAAACGGAATTCAATAGCACTCTGTTCAAGGAAATGTCAGTTTCAAGCCCTTCCCTTCTTCATTATAGGAAAACAGGAGCTTTGCCCCTTATAATCCCTCTACAGCTAAGGTGTGATTTTGGGCTAAAGTCACAGGGCTGGCAGGGTAGTCTAGAGGTTGCAACAAATATCTGTGAATGAGCTTTCTACATCCTGGAAACCTGGGTGTGATTCCCATAACCTCCACTTGCATACTGTGTGATCCTGAGCAAATCACTTAACCTCCCTGTTCTCCTGGGATGCAATTGAAAATGAGTTTCTGCTCACTGTGCCTTTTTTGGCTAAAAGTCATAAAATAAATAAATGTATTTATTTATATAACCCCCCCCCCACACACAAAGTCAGGAGCTTACCTGGGCTCCTGATGTCGCATTGGGAGTTCCTGCAGTCTGCAGCAGTTGCACCTAGCTCCTCCGGCCTGCTCCTGACCTGCCAACAGGGCCGGGTAGCAGATTAACTTTCATCCGGCACCTTCTGTGCCTCTTTCAATGCGGCCAGTGAGCCGCGTTCATCCTCACTCCCCCGGCCTGCTCCTGGACAACTGCCAGGGCTGGGGAGCGCTCAAGAACTTTACGGTGCCTCCTGCATCCAAGAACAAAACAGCCAAGAGCCACACAGCAAAGATTGCTCCCCCGCCCCCTCGAACTGCCGCACAGTGAGGCGGGGAGCCAAGACATGTCGCAAACTGTTTCTGGCACCTCAAGCACCCACTGTGAACCACGTCAGAAGTGCCGCTCTACCAATCCTCTCCCCAGCCCCACTGGAAAGCAAAGGGGGCTGGGGGAACAACATAAAAATAAATAACTTTTAAGAGGCTCCCGACCCAATCCAAGCCTCCAGTAGGTCAGGAGTCAGGGGACAACATGGCACCCACTGGGACTACAAGTCCCATGATGCCTAGTGCCAGATATGCCATTTTGCCTCACAGCGCCTCCTGGGGAGCCCACAAAACAGAGCTTCTGACAGAGCTCCTGTGCCCCAAAAGTGCCCCTGGACCTAACGACCACCAGAAGGGACCAGGAGGGTGCTAGTCCTGCAGCCAAATACTGCCAACCCTGTGACAGCAATATTTTATACTTGTGAGAAGAGACTGAGCCTGTAAGAACTGTACAAGGGTAACCATCTTTGCCGAGGTTGCTTGAGGAGAGCTTGGTATCTCATTGATAGCTGCAGTATCTCCAATCAGGATGCTGAGCTCAAGAATAGTGCGGACCAATGAGGTGTCGAGATTCAAACCAAACATTCTGAGGTTGACAATTTAACCCTGGGTCTTTTCTGTGAGAGTTTTAAAAAAGAAACAACTGATTCTGACAGCTCCTACTGCTGTCACAGAACAAAACTGAAGTAGTATGTGCCAAAACAAACTAAGGACATTCTGAACTTGTTCCTAATTGTCTGGTGAATCCCAGGGATAAGGGGTTTTACTTCTGCCTGGACTGAACTGCTGGTATTTGGCAATCCAGATATCAGTGATTGCTGAAAGAAGTCTTTTATTTGTGCTTGTATGTGGTGACAAATCCTCAGCCTCACTGTACTGACACAAGAGACTGAAATTCCTGCCAGGGGACCTAAGCACTGAGGTCCTGCCTGCCTGTTCAACTGCTGGCCTACCTGCTAGGTGGGTAAAGACAAGTCCCTCTGTGGGGTGAAGACTGCCTACCTACTGCCAAGGTGGGTGAAGACAAGTCCCTCTGTGGGTGAAGACGATGGCCTGCCTACTCGGCGAGGTGGGTGAAGACAAGTCCCTCTGTGGGGTGAAGAGGATCATCACCTGCATTCCATGACAGTTCACCTGTTCTTCCAAAATTGCCCGCAAGGGGAGACATCCCCCAACTCCTGCATCTCCTATTCACCAAAAGGTCATGAGTACTGAGTTTTATCCAACCAAATACTTTTCTAACTCTTCAGCTAGCTAGTTAACTTTCCATGTGGGCTTTCTGTGCGACCGTAACTACTCCCACAGCAAGTTACGAATAGGATAAACTGTATTCCTACACCCCGGTGTAGTTTAGTACTTGGCATTTGCAGCATCCAACCATTTCAACAGTGCTGCACCCAGTGTCCTCAAGCCACAGGCCTGCAACTCCTCAGTGTGCACACAAGGTACTTGGGAGCTCCCATAGGGACTGTGGGGTGAAGTAGTGCACCAGTGGGCTGAGAGGGGCTAGGGCAGATAATACTGGGGTGTAATATACTGTGTTGCCTGTTTATTCTGCCTGATTACAGTTTTTATTACAAGGTTCTTGTTGAATGTTTTATTACCCTTTGCTTCCCTTGTCCCTTACCTCATTATCCAACTCCCAAATAACCCCCCCCTCCGTTTATTTTACTGCAATTGCTGAATTGTTTGCATGATTCTGTAGTGTAATATTTGCATGCTTAGAGTGATAAGTGGGGAAGGGACTGTATATTTTTCCGGTGTTACCAAGGGAGGGGGCTGTATTTCATGTCCTGTGTGGAAGCACCCTGACAGTACACTGCTATCAGGCTCCCCATAGGTGGAGGCACTGCGCCACTTGCCAAGTCAATTATAACCATGAACCAAGGGTGCCAACCTATATCCCTTAGGCAGCACCATTTGCGGGCAGGTGTGTAGATAGAAGGGAAGGGGTGATTACAATTATTTATGACTTTGATAACCGGATAGGTGCACTGATCCCAGGGACCCTTTTATAGGCACGACTCAGGCCACATACTATGGCACAGAAGTAGGCTTTAAGTAAGGTGCATATAACAGTTGAGCAGTTTAACAATGATGCCAAAAGAAAATAAAACTGTATTTTCCCTACTTCTGATATCAGAGCTAGTCACCTCCACAGTGTAGTCCATCAAGTTGCTGACTCATTTTGGTCACGGCAATTACAGCACCGCAACAAGGGCGACAGTGAAAGAGACAACCTTGATTTTAGATTGCCCCTCATTCATGTCGCCCTTTGTGCCCACACAGTTTCTACCCCCTCCAGGGCATGCCTTCCCCGGAGTAGGTTATATTTAGTTTGGGGGGGGTGAGGCAGCAAAGCCTCCACAAAAGGGACCATTTCCCAAGAGGGAGCTTTGATGCCCTAACTCCTGGGAGACTAAATGCCTGGTGCTGTAATGCCAGCAGGCATTTTGCCCATGCCGTAATCCGCGTCAGCAAAACGTACATCATCGCGGCATGGGCGAACCCCTCAAAGCAACAACCTAGCAACCTTTGGTCTAACAAAGCATTTGCACTCTCAAAGAACAAAGCTCCAGAAGTTATTTCATTCAAAAATGATTTATTTTCAAAATAAAGAATGAACGAGGCGGTGAGGTGCACGTTTGCCACTGGCAGAAGCTGTAAAAACGTTATTTTGAAAATAAATTACTTTTGAATGAAATAGCTTCTGGAGCTTTGTTCTTTAAGAGTGCAGACACTTTGTTAGACCATGGAGTTACGGGGGTTGCTGCCCTGTGCCTGCACCTCTTGCTCTGCACTTGAGTGCTTTTCTACCTTTTGAGTTTGGGTTTCCTAGTAACCTTGGGGCCCGATCCCATCATATCTCAGAAGCTAAACAGGGTCAGGCCTGTGCTGGAGTCAGATTGGAGTCCTTCCAAGAACACCAGGTACTGCCGGAAGTGTTGTTGGTAGCTCTGCAGGGGGCAGTCCCCCTATGATTATAAGCGCCACACCAATGCCTCAGCATGATGTTTGGGGAACACCTTTCTGTTGCGGGTTGTCATCCTTTGGTTGAGATATTAAAATGAGGTCCCATCTGCCAGCTCTGGTAGTTATTCAGGTAAATTTAAAGACCCCATGGCATTTCTCAAAAAGACGTATCAGAACAAGTCACACTGGAACAGTGGTGCTGCCAATTTAAAGCAAGAACACACAACTGAAAAATAGGGCACTCACCACTAATTAATATGATGCTCAGCCTTGTTAAGTATAAAATTCATAGTGCCATCTTTATTAAGTGCCAAAGTTACAGACAGAGGCAATAGTGGGCATCTGTGTGTAACTTTGGCACTTAATAAAGATGGTACTATACATTTTATACTGAAAGAGACTGAGCATCATATGTATTGGTGGTGAGTGCCCTATTTTTCGGTTGTGACTACTCAAAAAGAGTAGTGGTATTTTATTAAAAAAAATCAGACCACAATATAAATCATAAATACAGTTAAATCATATTGTGGCCTATTAACTAATAGGCGGCGAACAATGCAGAGGCCTTGCCCATGCGCACCACAGGAGAACTATGTGGCCTGCATTCATGAAGCAGAGGACCCCATAGCTCCCCTCCATGTCCCGCTCCCCAGGCGTGGAGCTGTGCGGGGGTGAGGAAGCGAGCCCAGACAGCAGCCAATCAGCTGCCCTACCTGGGCCCACAGTGGATCCCTTGCGCCATCCTGCTGGGGGCATGTAGGACACCAGCAAAGCAGCTGGGGGAGGCATATGCTGGCTGCCCTCCCTGGCCCGATCACCATCCCCGACCATAGGGGCACCTTTCTGCAGGGGTCTGATAACCCCCCACCAGCACCAGTGAGTCCAGCGATGGTGACTGGAAGGGGCACGTAGCCGTTATGGCTGCCCTCCAGATGTGTAGCCACTGGCACCCCATGAAGGGCACTCCACACCTTTGTGCATGGTGCCGAGTGCCAGAACACCCCCCCACAGAGTCCTCAGCCTGCCCACACACAGATCTTCATGCTCGGCCAGGGATCCGGTGTGGGGGGGGGGCTGTGGCCACATTGTGAATGCCGAGGTGTGTGCGCATAGGTGAGGGTGGACTCTGTGCCTGGGTTACGCGATGCATAGCCCATCCACACCGTTAGTAAATAGGCCCCATTAAGAGAGGAACCAGAGTCTAGAAAAAAACCAAAAATTGAAGTAACAAAAAGAAAGTAAAACAAAAACAGCAAAATTGCAATGACTAGGTTCGAAGAAATGTACACAGCTATCAACAGCCTGCTCCATCCACGACATACCCTGAAAACCCTGTACTATAGTTAACCCTACCCCCAATCTCACATTCCAGCATACCTGTATTAGGGTGACAAATATCTCCTCAAAGCCAGGAAACTGAAATCCACAACAACAAAAAAACCTGGAAACTATCCTGTTTCTTTTTACTTTAATTATTTGAGAACTGCCTCCATCATCCAGGCAGTTAAAAGATACAGAGACTGCATTTGTTGCAACACATACTGACACCTTGCCTGCCACAGGTCAGATTTTAAGTTGGCAAAGACCACATCCGTGTACAAGTACTACATGGCTTGCAGCACAGAGGGCAATCTCCTGTTACGAGATTATTACATATAAGCATCTCCAGCCATGGCAGGCACCATTTGGTCACTAAAACAGTTCACACAACCTTAACATAAACACAATCCACAAAGAAATGCCTCAAAGTCTCTATTAGCTTTGCCAAAAACACAAATGGGAGCACTCAAGACAAAATAAATCCAAAATATGGAAAGTACCACAAAAACTCACTGTTTATTCAGTGTCATGACTGAAAGACACTGCACAGAACCCCAGCAGTTCAGGATGACAGTGAGTCCCTTTGTCACAAAGCACTAGCATTTTGAACGGTGTCTCTCGGTCATGACATTGAATAAACCATGAGTTTTTTTTAATGTATGTGTGGTTTTGTTGTGTGTTTCTATTTGCATTGCACACTCAAGTCCTGAGCAAAAACGTTCCTCCAATCACTTGTGCTCCTTGTTTCCTTTTACTCTGAGCCCTCTATAGCAGCCTAGTGACAAAACATCCCACATTTTTGGAGGAACTCTCTTTTCTGTAACTTGTGCAAGATCTCAGTGAACCTTAGATGGATGATAGAGTTTAATTACCATAACATGAACATGTATTTATACAAGTGCAATCTGACAAAAGATACCACCGACTGCCTAGAAACTTTCCATAAAAATAATCGCTTTTCAAGCAGAAATAGCATAAGATGGTATAGTCAAATTCTTCATATTTTTTGGAGCAACAGATAGCTATCCATTTGCAATAAACAGAGTGTAAGCCACTCTGAAGCCAAATCACGTAATGGGTCAGTCTTATGCAAAAGTCCTTCATTCAAAGAGGAGTTAAAAAGGGTAGGAAAAAAATTATCAGGTCAACCACATTAAAACACCCTTGTTTTATTTTTTCTGTACAGCTTTTTCATGCTCCAGGATGCTGACTGGCTCCTCAGCCCCTACCCCCCCCCCTTTGACTGGCCACCATCTCCCCCAAGTCTTACCTGGATAGTTCCCCAATGGCTTGCCCCCCATGGTGGGGTCAGGGGAAGGAGGGCTGTCCTCCCCACTCCCAGAGTATGGACCCACTCAGCAGGGTCTGGGGTGATGGTATGGGTAGAGTCAGGTGAGCGGGGCTTTCTCAATGCACAGCATTCACTTTTCCCATTTTCTGGTCCCTGTCCCCAAGGTCAGTGTGCGTGCAGTGGCATGGACATGTGACGGGAAGATGCCACATGAACTCGAACACCTGCGCCCAGTCCTTAGAGAGGTTGCCACCTGCTGTATCACCCAGTCTCCACTGGATGGCAGACAAGGAGATACACCCCCCAAAGGAGTAGAGCTATCTATGGATGCCTGATCTTCCTTTCCTAGCCAGCCCCTGAGTGACCCTGGTCCATTCTTCAACCAAGGTCACCTGTATGGCAGGAGATAAGCATCCAGTGCCTCAGCCGTTCATACCGCAGGGTGAAATACAGACCCCTCCCTCCCAGATAAATAAGTAAATCCCATTTAATAGGGATTACTAATAGGGATTAGTTGGCTACCATATAACAGTTGAAAAAAAATATGTAATATGCTTGCCTCCAGACTCAAAGAGGGAGGAAAAACATAACTCAAATAAGTAGATGTTAATAAAAGAAATCTCTTAATAATGTGATTTTTTTTTTTTATTTAGAAAACCTCAAAGATTTCCACTGATTAACTTTAATTGTACATAACCTCAATTTTTTCCATCCAGTTTATAAGGACAGATCCCCATCCCAAACTGTAACCCCAGAATGCTTATGGGGTATCTGACAAATGTACTCCTCCCACTTTGCCTGCAACAGACGTATATTATCTAACCATAATCCCACTCTTTCTGCTCTATGGATCTGTGATCCAGATTAGTGGGAAAAGGAATCAATGACCTGAAACACAAGCTGCCCTGAAAAGGCATCAGACAAATATAAGCTAACATCATCAGCATAGGTTATCTTTTTTTTATTGTTTTGTAGATGAAGACGGAATGACACCACAAATTCTGTGATCCCAGAGTATCTATTTTAATAATGGATCCAGTGAAAAAAACATAGAGAAGGGGGCTTAAAGGGTATCCCTGACATATGGAACACACATTTTAATGGGAGTCAAAGTAAGTAAGTAAGAAACCATTCATTATGGGGTGACTGTGGCATCTGTGTACAACAGTTTTAACAAGAAAATGAATTATTTTGGAATCCCACAGTGAGTCAAGACTGAGAATAATTATGAATAAGGAGAGAAATTTTTTATTAGAAAAATAACTAAATTCAGGATGTTACTTTACAAAATCAAAACAATAGAGAAAGAAAAAAACAACTTAATCAAATCCAACCAAAAGGTGCATACAAAAGCCAAGTAGAGAAAGTAAAAAAAAAAATATTTAAACCAAGTAATCCATCGAACAGAATCTCAAAATCCCTCAATTCAGTCCTGTGATTTAGATCCATGTTATAGTTTTCCAAAGTAATGAAAACTCATACCTAGACAGGGAATGATGTTCCTTTTCATAATTATACCAAATTTCTATGACTATCATCAGGATCTCAACATGGATCTGGTTATCTTTTTTCTGCCATATGGTAACCACAGACAGATGCCACCCTCATAAGCTACTACATTCAATGGGAAAGGACCGCTCTGGGTAGGAATGTAGTGCACCACCATGTGTGTAGCAAGCTTTCTCAAAATAGAGTCCATACAAAAAGTATATACTGTAGGACTCAATGGGCATCCCCGTCTTACTCTTCTACAAACCATACAGGAGGTACCAGATGCCAATTAACAAAGGCGGCAATGGTGGCATTGTCAAAAAAAGTCTCTTCTTAATGCAATAAACCCAGAAGGAATGCTATCAATTTCCAGAACATTCCACATGCAGTAAATTGGTGTTCTACTTTGTCAAAGGTCTCCTCTTGGCCCACAGACTGGCAAAGCCCTTTATTTTATTTATGTCTTTGGTAATTGGGTAAGGCCCACTAGGCACAAGTGCCTGTTTTCAGGGGCGACCTGGGAGCACTGGGGAGATTAAGTGACCTGCTCAGAGTCGCACAGTATGCAAGTGGAGGTTGTGGGAATCAACCCCAGATCTGCTGGATATACCAAGCTCATTCATAGCTCATTACTCTAACCTCTAGGCTATACTGCCAGACTTAGTCCTGCACTGCCTGCTGTAACCATCTCTCTGATCTTTTTTTTTAACTTTCTTTTCTTTATTAGGTTTATAAGAGCTTACAAAGCAAATAAACCATTAACAAGTTTATCAATCATACAATAAAAAAAAACAATGAATTAAAAGGACAAAGCATAACTACCCCCCCCCAGCTAAACCTATGTACCTGGAGATCCATGTTAACAACAATATATTCATAGCAAAAAACTCAGTTAATGCATCAGTTAGGTTTCATAGCACAGTGACAAAGGCATAGGAATGGGGTGAGAGTTAGGCCAATGTGGTGTTAGGATTACCACCCCCAACCCCACCCTCCACACACCAACAGGCATCGGGGTGTGCATTGGGGTCATTCGACTAACTCTGACCCCCCATTCCAGGTGGTACAGTACAGAAGAATGGGGTGAGGGAGTTAGGCATGATGACCCAATGCACACCCGATGCCTGTTGGTGTGTGGAGGGTGGGAGGGTGATAGTAGTGGTAACCCCAACACCATGATGCATTAACTGAGTTTTTGCCATGAATTTTCCTTCTTTTGAGAAAGTGTAATGTAACTGGAAAGTGGTATGTATTAGTAGGAGTGTGGGCCTCTGAGGCCTGCACTCTTCATATTGCCCATTTTGAGTAATGGTATGGCCATGGAGTGCGGGCCTTTGGGCCTTGCGCTTCCACTTATACATAACTATGAAGCCATACAGCAGTCCTACAGGGCAAGGAACTAGTTTCATTTCATTTTTTCATTTTTTAATTTTCTCCAGGAAGTGGTCTGGGCACAGCCCTTTTTCAGCCACGCCTGACATATAAAACATCACTTACAAGGATCAACAATAGGCAATACATTTAAAACATTTAAGTACATTTACACACATTTTCAGTATACAAATGTTTATGCAACAAATGTTTAAAGTGCAAACACTAATTGCTAATATCTCAGCAACCGTAGCAGCTAGGAAAAAAATTCCAGTGCTGTTGTAATCATGACAGTGAGTCCTCCACAAGAGATAATCAACCAGATCTCTATCTCACATTGTTTGCAAGATATGGGCACAGTAATACGCTGAAAATGCACCCTTGGAATCCTTGTGACAGTAATTTGACAGTATCTCCGTAACTGTAGAAAGTAGGAAAAAAATTCCACTGCTGATGTAATCTATGATTTCCAAACTTGTTTCAGCAGGTTTGACCTAAGCTGCAGGTAGCGAAAACTCCTTATCTCGCTTCATTTTCGAGATACGGGGCCAAAAGGCATCACAGGGCCGCAATGTTACCCTACGTGAAATGTCTCAACCTTAGAATGCTGTAATTTTGGGCCAGTTGAAAGTTTTTGCACCAAACCACCAAAAAGCACATCTGTGGGACCAGGGCTTGCCACCCTGCAAATTTCAACCCAAAAGACCCAACCATTTTATTGTATGGGTTGGCAAAGATATGCAGGTTTTTTTGGCAAAGTTGTTTTACAAATCGTGAACGTTTCACAAACAACAACACGAATGTTTCTCATTTGTGAAAGTTTCGCGGATGTTTTTTTCCACAATTTGCAAAAGTACTAGAGCTCTGACTTTTAAAATGGCATTTCTGGGGGGGGTTTACCCCCAAAATAAAGATAGGGCTGGCATCTTCAGGACCCGACTAGATAAACCCAACAGTCAATGTTTAACTAGAGGGTCCAAAATTCATGCAGGCTGTGGGCACAAGCAAAGAAACACAAGCAGTACAAGACACATCCATCGTCATGGTCCAGCAACTGTATGAGTTCTGCTGCCATCAGAGTGCCTTGTGGGTACATACGCATTCTGGGCAACCATGGGAGATGGCCCACAGTAAGCATTTTGCTGTTACAAACATAAATAACAAGATTTAAGCAGATGCTTATATTTCAATTGTTAAGAAATGATGAAACACACAGTATGTTATGCTATGTACTACTTGAGTGTGTGTGTGGGGGGTGTGGGGGTTAATGCAGAGTTAGGGGTTTGCAGATGGGGCGTGGGGATGGGGTGGTGGGGTGGTAACCCTAACGTCAAATTTCCACACTTTTGCAGCTGTGGAAGCAACCCTAACTGATGCATTAATGGAGTTTTGTGCAATGAATATATATATATAGATATATATCTTCTAGGGGTGCAGTCGTGCCCCTATAGTTAGGGTTAAGTAGGTACTTCAATGTTTAACTCAAAATTTTGCACTTTAATAACTTTGTAACTGTAGAATGGATTTGCCCGAAATTTGGTATTCCCTTCCTGCAGTGCAAATCTCTTGATCTGTCAAGTTTCGTTTCGGTCAAATGTGCATTCTTTGAGTTATGGAGAAGTGAACAAAACATGTTTTTAAGCATTGACTTTACTGGGATTTTTCTTTGAACTTGCCTACATCCCTGAGGGTTTGTTTGTTTGTTTGTTTGGTATGAAAGTTTCAGGACAGAAAGGGACTACCCCACAGATGTGCCTTTTGCCCTTCTGGTGAAAAAAACAATAAGCCATTTTTAAGTTATTGCAATTTAAAAATTAGAAAAATTTATTTCTGAGCATGTTCAGTAGGCACTTCAATATAGCTGGTTGATACAAAACAGGAATCCTGCATAGTATGAGAAAATTCCTCTTTCCTATGGCCACCATCTTGTTTCCAGTTTGTCTGAAATTCAAATTTGGAAACCTCCCAAAATGATATTCTGGGGAGGAACCAACACATGTAGCTTGCTTATTATGACCCCTTAGGTGCATTCTGCACTTTACTGTTCAGAAAATGCCCTTAAAATGTGTGTTATTTAACATTTAAATTCTTTGTTCATATCGGCATCATACCAAGTAGGATCTTAGTTCGTATGACAATACAAACTAGGATTCTACGTCGTATGACTCTGATACAAACAAATAATTTAAATGTGGATATCTCAGCCATTTTGGGGTATTTTCTCACCAAATTTTCAACATGGGTATTTTTGGACCCCACCTCATGAATACTGACACTGTTATCTTGTTACTCAATCCTGAAAGGTGATTTCACAGCCACTGCATGGAATCACCTTTTGGAGTGGTAAAACACCTTTTGGGACTGATTAATGAAATGACAGTCCCAGTGTTCATGAGGGGAGGTCCCAAAATGTCCATGTTGAAAATTTGGTGCAGAAAATTCAAACAATGGCTGTGTTACATGTGCACATTGCGCAGTTTCTACGCACACTCATAACTTTGCCAATTTTTAATATTTTCACTCCAGATTGTCAAGATTGCCATTTTTTCACACCTCCTCATGAACAGTACAGCTATCATTCCTCGCATCCTGCCTGAAATGAGTTTTTGCACCTCTGCCGCAGAATTGCATGTCATTGTGCAAAATCAACTTTTGGGATGGAGTAACAAAATCCCAGTGCCAGTGTTCATGAGGGGATTTCCCAAAAAGCTCATGTTGAAAATTTGGTTAAAAAATTCTGAAAAATGGCCACGTTACGAGCGTGCGTTGTGCAGTTTCTATGCGCGCTCGTAATTTCGCCAATTTTTCATATTTTCCTACTGGTTTTCAAAATTACCCTTTTCCACACCTCCTCATGAACAGTACACAGCTGTGATTTTTCACATCCTGCCCAAAACATGATTTTGCATCCGTGGCACAGAATGGCGCATTCGCTGTGTGAATTCAACTTTCGTGACAGATTAATGAAATGACAGTGACATTGTTCATGAGGTGGGGTCCCCAAAATGCCATGTTGAAAATTGGGTAGGAAAAATCCTAAAAATGCCTGAGTTATGTGTGTCCGTTGAACTGTGGTGCCCGTGGCACCTTTCAGTGCCTGTATCTCAAAAACAATGTGAGATATAGATTTTGTCACTATATCTCATGTGGAGGTCTCACTGGCATGATTATAATGCCACTGGAATTTTTACCCTAGCTGATACGGTTCCTGAGATATTGGTAACTTAGTGGTGCAAGGATTCTTTGCCCTATAGAGCTGCTGTATGGCTCCGTAGTTATGTGTAGGTGGGCGCGCAGGGCCCGGAGGGTCCGCACTCCCACAGATGCATATTGTTATGCAGAAATGGGTAGCTTGGTGCTGCCAACAACACATGGTATTTACTAGTTATATTACACTTTTTCAAAAAGTAAGGAAATTCATTGCAAAAACCATCATTTAATGCATCAGTTAGGGTTAAAGCGACAAAAGTTGGGAAATGAGACATTAGATTGAGTCCTAACCCCCACCACCCCACCCACCCCTCCATCCTCCACAGACCGACAGATGCCGGGGTGTGCCATGGGGTCATGAGGCTAACTCTCAGCCCATTCTCCTTTACTGTAGCATGTCAACCTGTTTACATATGGAATGGGGTGTGAGTTGGGCCTCATACTTGCACACCCAGCATCTGTCGGTCTGTGGAAGGATGGGGTGTTGAGGGGTTAGATTCAACTTACTTCTCATTTCCCCACTTTTGTTGCTTTAACCCTAACTGATGCATTAAATGAAGTTTTTTTTTGCAATGAATATAAATATATATATATATATACTATATATATTCATTGCAAAAACTTCATTTAATGCATCAGTTAGGGTTAAAGTGACAAAAGTATGGAAATGAGATGTTAGGGTTGAGCCCCTAAACCCCCACCATCCCAACGCCCCATTCTCCACAGACCGACAGATGCCAGGGTGTGCCATTGAGTCGTGAGGCCCAACTCTCACCCCATTCCATATGTAAACAGGTTGACATGCTACAGTAAAGGAGAATGGAGTGAGAGTTAGGCCTCATGACCCCATGGCACACCCTGGCATCTGTCGGTCTGTGGAGAATGGGGTGGTGGGGTGGTGGGGGGTTAGGGGCTGAACGCTAATGTCTCATTTCCCCACTTTTGTCACTTTAACCCTAACTGATGCATCAAACAAAGTTTTTTGCAGTGAATTTCCTTACTTTTTGAAAAAGTGTAATATAACTAGTAAATAGCATTTGTTGGTGGGCCCCGTGCTCCCACCAAGCTGCCCATTTCTGTATAACGATATGTGTCTTTGGGAGCATAGGCCCTCTGGGCCCTGCACTCCCACTTACACATAGCTACAGAGCCATACAGCAGCCCTATAGGGCAAGGAACCCTTGTAACACTAATTTGCCAATATCTAGGGATTGTAGCAGCTAGGAAAAAAATTCAAGTGTCGTTGTAATTATGACATCGAGATGTCCACAAGAGATAAATCAACCAAATCTATATTTCTCATTGTTTACGAGCTACGGGCACCAAAATGTGCTGAAAAGGCACCCTTAGAACCCTTGTAACACGTTTTTACTGATATCACCGTAACCGTAGCAAGTAGGAAAAAAATTCCACTGCTGGTGTAATCTATGATTTCCAAACATATTTCTGCAGGTTAGTTCACCTAAAGGTGAACTAAGCTGCATTAGGTAACAATCTGTATCTCACTTCGTTTTCAAGATACGGGCACTGAAAGTTGCTATGGGCACTGCAATATTATCCTATGGGAAAAATGAAAACTTTGTGATACCATAACAACGGAACTGATTAACTTTTCAACACCTAAGAAGCATAATTGACATCTTTGGAGCATCTCCTTAATACCCTGCAAATTTAAATTCGAAAGACCAAACCATTTATTTACAGTGCAGTGGCAAAATTGTTAAAATCATAGTTTACGAAGTAGCAAAATCCCCGACCGTGAGATCAGTCTTCTTTTGCAAGCTGTCAAAATCCCCATCCGCGATAAACCCTTGACCATCAGATTTTGGCCATCTGGTCACAAAGTGATGGTCAAGGATTTTGCTACCTCGTGAAAGGGGATTGCTCACGGACTGGGATTTTTGACAGCTCGCGGACTAGGATTTTGTCAGCTCATGAAAGAGAATTCAAAAACCCAATCCCCTTTCATGAACTGACACAATCCCAGTCCATGAGCCGATCCTCTTTTGTGAGGGTGCAAAATCCTTGACCATGAGTCAGTCCTTGTCCATGAGAAGGGCCATCTGGTCACAAAGTGATGGTCAAGGATTTTGCTGCCTCACAAAAGGGGATCGGCTTGTGGACTGGGATTTTGTCAGCTCACGAAAGAGGATCGGAAGCGAGTCCCGAAAGATGAATTTCAAAATTTGAAACAGGTGTTTTTTGGCCAAAACAAAGCAAACCAAAGGTATAGGTTTGTAGAGGGCATCACCTGACCAAAACCTATGCCTTATTGCAACAAGAAGTCACCCGTGGAGGAAGTTATGACATTTTGTTGGGGGGGGGGAATGAAAACAAGATGGTGGCTCATGGACAAGGAATTTTTCCTCACAGACTAGGATTTTTTAAATCCTCTTTTGTGAGCTGACAAATTCCTTGACCATGAGCCCAATCCTGTTTCACAAAACATACATATAAATCTCGGAGTGAACTGAGCATGTTCAGAACCCAAACATTAAAAGTTTAATAACTTTTGATCGGGTTAATATTTTTTCGCAAAGACAATGCTGGATTGTTCTTTAACCCAACCTCTTTCTACATTCCAAATTTCAGACCAAAACACCAAATAGTGTGGTCACAGCATGATGGGCAAAAAAATGTGTCAAAAGTAGCGAAAAAACGCATTTTTCAGCGCTTCGCTGCACAGAAATCATAAGTCCGACCAAAATACAACTTGGCAAATCAAGAGATCTACCATACCAGACCACACATTCCATATTTTGTGCAAATCCATTGAACAACTGCAAAATTATTAACATGCAAAAATTGTAGTTTAACATTAAAGTGCCTACTCAACTCTAACTATAGGGACGCGACCGTGCCCCTATTATATATTCTTTTCAAAAAACTTCATTAATGCATCATTTAGGTTTGTTTCCACAGTGACAAAAGTGAGGAAATTCAATGTTAGTGTTACCAGCCCATCCCCACGTCCCTATCCTCCACACGCCAACAGGCATCAGGGTGTGCCATGGGGTCATCAGGCCCAACTTTCACCCCATTCCATTTGTAAGCAAGCTGACATACTACAGTATAGGAGAATGGGGTGAGAGTTAGGACTGAGGACTCCATGGCACACCCCAACATCTGTTGGTGTGTGGAGGATGGGGGCATCGGGGTGCGGTGGTGGGGTGGTTACCCTAACATTGAATTTCCACACTTTTGTCACTATGGAAACAACCCTAACTGATACATTAATGAAGTTGTTTGCAAAGAATTTCCTTACTTTTTGAAAAAGTGTTATATAAATAGTAAATGGTATATGTTCGGGCCCAACGGTCCCACCAAGCAGCCCATTTGTGCATAATGATGTTTGTCTGTGGGAGCACAGGCCCTTCAGGCCCTGCGTTCCCACTTACACATAACTACAGAGCCATACAGCAGCTCCATAGGGAAAGGAACCCTTGTAACACTAATTTGTTAATATCTCAGCAACCATAGCAGCTAGGAAACAAATTCAAGTGCTATTGTAATCATGACAGTGAGACCTCCACACAAGATAATCACCGAAATCCATATCTCACATAGTTTCTGAAATACAGGCACCAAAA
This sequence comes from Neoceratodus forsteri, assembly GCA_016271365.2. Taxonomy (NCBI): domain Eukaryota; kingdom Metazoa; phylum Chordata; order Ceratodontiformes; family Ceratodontidae; genus Neoceratodus; species Neoceratodus forsteri. The sequence continues at coordinate 144,938,235 of CM028133.1, read as the reverse complement.
AGCACTGTGGGTGCTAACTTTGAGGGCATAATACTGTCCTACGGACATGAAAATGAGCCATTGGAATACTAATTTCCAAATATCTCAGTAACCATAAAAGGTAGAAAAAAAATTCAAAATTGATGGTATTCATGGCTTTCCAACCTACTTCTGTACTTTGTTCTTCTAAAGGGGGACTAAGAATTTTTGCAACAAGAAATCCGTATCTCAAACCGTTTTCGAGATACGGGCGCTGAAAGGCGTCATGGGCTCCGTAGTGTTATCCTATGGGAACATTTCTCAACTTCAGAACACTGTAACTATGAGCTCATTGAATGTTTTGGTACCAAAGCCTCTGAGGCTGGGAGATCAGAGGGCTGTGGGTTCAGTTCCCACATCTGACACTTGGGTTAATATCCCAGTACTGACACTGTAGTGCAACATGAGAGGGGTTTTGCACTTCTGAGGTGCTGTCTTTCAGATGAGACGTTAAACTGAGGTCCCATCTGCCTGGATTGGTCGTAGTTCCGGTGGATGTTAAAGATCCCATTGCACTTATCGAAAAGAGTTGGGGAATTTCCCCGGTGTCCTGGCCAAATTTCCCTCATTCACTAAAAATACCACCAACAGCTTAGTCTGGTTCAAGGTCAGTTGGCATTCATCTGTATCCCCCTCATCCAGGTCGTGCCTGAACATAGGCAGGATTTGTCTAGTGCACTTACCCGGTCAACAAAAACTAAATAAATAAATAAAAAGCACCAAAAGGCACATCTGTGGGACCAGGGCTTGCCACCCTGAACATTTCATGCCAAAAGCGCAATCCACCTTGGCACAATGAAGTAACAAAGAAAACAACACCTTACAAAATGTGTTCGTGCAGTGTTATCACGATTACTTTAATGTTTTTGCGGCACTCCTGTCCCTATAATGGAAATGTTATCATGCACAGAAAAATGTTGCAGAGGTTACTTTTCTTTCCTATCGCGATTGTTTTCACGGCAACAAAAAATGTTGCTGTTATCAGAAAACGGCAAAAGTTTAAAAAACATATTTGTGGTCCAGCTACTAAAAAACTAATACAAAAGTCAATGTTTCTTTTGTGGGGTCACCATGCCTTTAAAAAGGACAATAAATGCCTTTTGTAGTTGAAGTACTTTTTTATTCTATCAATATGCCCTGACGTTTTGCACGTTATTGTGCTTTTTCAAAGGGCTTAATGATTTTTCTGAAATGTATAAGAAAAGTGTATATTAAGAATCAGTTTATAGATATAGTAATAAATTCTTTTTATGAGTACAGAAGCACATAATATGCTTTGCAGTTGCCATTTGCTGCTTATTCTATTTCATAATTCACATAAGATTCACTGCTACTTGATCAATCTTGAAATAGAACTGTGACTTGTAAGAAACATAATTGATAAATAAAATGTCTGGTACACAAACGCTGTACATAAACTCACAATTAACTTATTTATGTGCACACACACACCAATGGACTGATCCAAATGTATATTTTACTCTGCCAAAAGGGGCCTGACTAACCCCATATCCTTCTCTTTCTCCTGCTTCCTTATATCAGTCCGTTCCAAAAAGTAATTTAGTCACATCTGTCTCTTTGACATCAGATCGCTGCCAAACGAGATGAGGAAAATAAATGAGAAAGTTATAACAAACAATTTAAAGTTTCAAATGAAAAAGTACTATAATTTACTTGTCTGGAGGGATACTTGTTTTAAAACCTGTTATGTAATTCATTGCTAAACATCTATTTCTGAACTATTAAAACTTAAAGTTTATTTATTTTCTATACCCACGTTATGTTAAATAGCACTCAGAAATATATTTGTAAGTCTGGGTGCTATTTTCCTTACCCATTCTCAGCATGCAGTTAAATGTACTTGAAGATATATCTGCTCTATATTGACGGCTTTTAATGCCGAGACCTGTAAACATACAAAAAACCTTTTTAATCTTGATTTCCGAATAAAGGCTGTTCACCTTATTTTGTTTTAACAGCAGCACTTACTCGAATTTTGTTACTCTATGCTGTAGTTGGTGTCCTGCTACAATGGCGTTTTAGGAGCGTGGACTGAGCGTCCTCTTGAGCCCGCTAATAAAGTACAGTTGGATAAGATCATTCTTCTTCGTCTGTCCGCATCAACGTGTGCAGCTGATGTTACTTGGCAACACTACACAATGAGCGTTGGTTGCCATAGCGCTGGACTAGCGGGCTCATTTGGATCTTTACCTTTAGTGTTCTGCGTGCTATTGAAAAACATATGATACATTTGCTACAATATTTAAAATGAAATAAAGAATGTAAACTGGGACATTCCCTGCCTGTGTTATGCTGGGGAAAAGGGCTGTCATATAACTCGTTTTGTGGGAAAACTAACCGAGTGGTATTGAAGGATGGATGGAGAAAGGAAGGGAAGGAAAAAAGGGGGAGGGTTAGGGAATGAAATTCATTGAAGCCTGTCACCTTTATCTAGTCAAAACATTAAGTTTCGATGTGAAATGTATATTGAAATTAATATACATTTAACCTGTGTGAAGGAACACTTATTTTTGTTATTTTTGTATTTTGGGACTGTCACTCTGAGTCCCACCACCTGCTGCTGGCAACAATGTATATTACCAGCATGCTGGCCAGTTGGTGTCAGAATTCATGCCTGTGTTTTTTTCTAATGTTCATAGAAGGGAAATTCATTTCATTTCTCTTCTATCTAATTTGTTTTAATAGTCTCCACCTCCGTTTGGTGAAGATGCAGTTTCTATGCCCCAGAAGCGTAGAGGCACTCCCGTGTGGCCCACTTCATTAAAATGTAATGCTACCTGTGATTCTTGATCTTTATGTCTTATATCACCTTTATGTTCCTGAATACGAACTTTAGGGGATTGGGTAGTTTGGCCAATGTAAAGTTTGTCACATGGGCATTGTAAAACATAGATAACAGGATGTGTATTGCAATCTAAATTCTCTCTAATTTTAAATATTTGTCCAGTATGTGGATGTTGAAAATAGCCCTTTTTTTGCTAGTATGATTGCATACTGAGCATCTGCCACATGCCCGCTTGTCTGGTTATAGAGATCCTAACAGAAGTTGGTCACCTGGCCTTTGAGGCCTCTGAACTGCGAATGTACAAGTTTATCTTTTATAGTGCCTACTTTTTTAGCTGCCGCTATGGGTTTGTGTAGTAATTCTTCTACATCTGGATTGTCATTTGTAACCATATACCAGTATTTATGTGCAATCTTTTTGATTTGTTCAAACTTGTGATTATACTTTGTAGCAAAGACTAATTTTGGCACCAAATGTTCAGTGTTCCTCGGTGCTAGAAGTTCTGCTCTACTCTTCCGTTCTATTTTATTTATTCCCTGCTGTACAATTTGATGTCCATAGCCTCTGTCCCTGAATCTATCCACCATCTCAATTTTTGTTTTCTGAAATTCTTCTTCCCTGGTACAATTGCGTTTTACCCTTACTAACTGTGAGTAGGGAATGCTTTTTTTAAGTTGTGGGGAATGATAACTGTTTTCATGTAGCAAAGTATTTCTGTCTGTGGGGTTTCTATACAGACTAGTATGTAGTTGTCCATTAGTAAGTGTGACCATAAGATCTAAGTAAGATATCTGAAATTGGCTGTAGTCAATTGTCAAAGGTTTCAATAACTGGTATACAGAATGTAGAATGTAGGGGCATCTTAGAGGCACTATCTGGAGTTTTAGAGGTCCTGCAGTCCTTTTATATGTCCTGTTCCATAGTCTGGCTCTGGTCCGGTGCCAAGTTCTCTGCAGTCAAAATGGGTGTGGTCTGTTCTTCAGTGTCTAGTGAAATCCTGGTGATGTGCTCATCAGAATAGGTAGAAGGGCCAGGGGTGGGAATAGGATCACAGGTAGGTTGGCGAGAGCTGGCAGCCCCCCCCCCCATCTTGTGGGAAAAAAACATCTCTACATGGACCACATTTTTGTGCCATGTTGACATAAAAGTCTTGTTCTAGGGTATCATCCTCTTCCCCATTGTTCTTATGTGCAACTCAGGGACAAGAGCAAAAGGAGAGACCCAGCTCCTTGCACAAATTGCATCTCACTCGATTGGTACAATACACAAACAGGTGACCCAACTCAGTACTTAACTCACACCATACCATCACAGAAGTACTGCTTAGGTAATCCTTGGAACCCCACCGATAGCATGCCTTCTGATGTCCATGACAAAAGATGACCCTTTATCTCTGCCTAGATAAAAACAGTTGGGCAGATGTTGGAGACCCTGTTCAGGCTGATGTAATCTGACTCGTAACCTCCAACCCCCTTCCCCCAATCCGGATGTTATCAGAGTCTAATACGGCTTCTGAAGTACCCAAAGTGGTGCATTTTTGTTTCAGCCAGTAAATGGTGCCTGTGAGGTTACCATCTTAATTTTTGAACAGAATTGTGACACTGGTGAAGGCAGGCTTTGTCAAAAGGATTACAAGGAAAGGTTCCCAGAGTGGGCAGAATTTAAGATCAAGATTATTTACATACAGTATGAATTTATGAAATAGCCAGCAGAAGAAGGCTTTATGGTCTATCGAGTCTGTTTGATTTTGGAACCCCAAATCCAGAGATTACAGTGGGCCTCACCCCTTTAGTCCAACCCTGACCCTCCCCTTTGCCCTGTCCCATCATGTCTTGAACCCCTCCAAACTGTCTTTTGAGTGATGACCTTCACTGAGAGCTTGTTCCATTCTGACTCCACTCTCTCTGTACAGAAGTGACTTCTGACTTCTTTCTTCAACACCCCCTCCCCCCCAGCTTATAGCAGTGCCCCCTGGTGGTTTTGTTTTCACTGAGACAAAAAAAAGTCACAATATCCACCTTATTAATACCTCTCAGGTATTTGAAGGTCTGAATCATGTCCCCTCTCTTCCCCCTCTCCTTCAGTGAGCACATGTTATCTGTCAAGGTCAGTTTGTGTCTTAAAGCTTACATCATAAAATATGCTCCCTGGGGTGTGAATGAGGGCATACAGTTCACTAGCAGAGAATTTTACACTGTCTTTCAATAATTTCCAGTTTATATTTACTTGGTTTGGGACCCCTTCCAAACTGCCTTTATACTTGACATAGATAGCATTTCGCAGGTTTTGCCTGGGGCTGGAAAAAGTCAGCATACCACCTCTGTTTGTTTGATCTAGCATTATTAGTGTTTGGGCAGTATTGGGTTGGGGTATCAAGGGTTTTGTCCCTGACTAAGCCTGTTGCCAGAGGTAAAAGAGCTTTCCTGATTCTGTGCTAAACTGGCCTGATTTGGATTTTCAGAGCTTGTGTCAGGATGTGGTTGAGGGGTGAGTGGATCGATATGCACATTAAAACATTGTTATGTACTGGTCTATTGCATCCAGATAGTCTGTCAATGTAATTTTGTTCAGAGGTGGGCACAGGGGTAATCACAGATTGACCAATAATGGTGTGTTCATGAGGCACAAAGCAGAAATTAGGAATGTCAGTACCATAAGTGATGGGTCCATAAGAAAAATTCCTTAAGATTCATCACAGTACAATATTGTCCATCCATATTATACGTAATCTTAACTTGAGGAAGATGCCACTTGGTGAATTGTACAGGGCACATGATAGACATGGTCATCTGATGGTATCCGGGTTGTTGGAAGCTGAATGACTGGGTTTGTTGCATAGCATTTGTTGTTTCAGTGGCATTTTCAGTACAGTGAAGCCCATGAGGAGGAAGCTAAACTCTGCAGAGTACTACAGCAAACAATGTAAGTTCAATGGGAATTAATCCCTTTTGACATGCAGGAAACCTGTGACACTGCGCTTCATCCTGGCATGCTTCACTGTAGGTGCAGTGGGATTGTGTTCATCAGACCAGTCAAAGAGACCGTGCCTGGAAATCTTTTAAGGCCACAGGTGATCAAACAGCCCAGCTACACTACCGGTCACTAAGAAACGCCTGTACAAGACACATACGACTGGCTAAATCTAATTACTTTAAAACTGCTTTTAACAACAACTTCTCCCACCCCACTCATTTCTGGAAGTCTATTAAATCCCTCCTTTCCCCACCTGCCCAACCCCCTACTCCCACTCTAAACATTGCGGGTAATTCCATTACTGATCCTAGCCTGGTTGCCTCTGAGTTTAACTCCTACTTTTCCTCCCTGTTTTCTTCCATCCGCCTCCTTCATCCCTATCCCTTGTCCACTCCCCCCCCTTCTGTACCTACCCCAGCCACCTTCTGCCTCCGCCCAGTCTCATCTAGCCAGGTACTAAAAATACTGCAGGCGCTTGACCCAACAAAGGAGAAATGCCCATCGGGCCTCGATTCCAAGATGTTTCTGCTCTCTGCACCTGCCATAGCATACCCACTAGCACTGCTCTTTAACTTGTCCTTCAAACTTGGGGCAGTCCCCAACTCATGGAAACAAGCCACTGTCGTTCCACTACCTAAAGGAGGGACCCTCCTCCATCCAACTATCATCCCATATCCCTGCTCCTGCCCTAGCAAAGATTCAAGAGCGATTGGTTCTCTCTCAGCTCTATCATTATCTCGATTCTATATCCTTTTTTAACCCCTTCCAGGCCGGTTTCAGGAGAAATCACTCCACCACCACCTCCCTTCTTCGTCTTACTAATGCAATCCTCACGGGAATGGATAAAGGAGAATTAACAGCTGCCATTTTCATTGACCTAGCGAAGGCTTTCGACACAGTCTCCCATCCCTTGCTGCTGGCTAAACTTACCCAAGCAGGACTGTCAAAAAATGCAGTTGACTGGTTCTACTCCTACCTGGCTGACAGGTCCCAATCAGTCCGCATTGGCTCGGCCAGATCCACCTCACTTCCTGTCACCAGTGGCGTCCCCCAAGGGTCTGTACTTGGCCCGTTGCTGTTCTCTGTCTTTCTTAATGACCTGCCTGCTGCCTGCCTACAAACATCTATCCACATGTATGCTGATGACACGGTGCTGTTCGCCTCTGGCGCATCCTCTAGTGCAGTGACAGCCTGCCTACAGAAGGATTTTGATTCCGCTCAACGTTGGTTCACCTTAAACCAGCTGCACCTAAACCCTAAAAACAGTCTCCCTCACCTTTGGCTCCCGGTCCAAATTAGCACGACTCCTGCACCTCCTATGTTCTACACTTTGAATAGCTCCCACCAGAGGCCTGCACCTCCTATCATTATCTTGGGGTCTGGCTAGACCAGCATCTTGACTTTTCAGTGCATATCGATGCACTACACAAAAATTGCAACCTATGTTGGGAGCCCTCTACCGGAATAAAAACTGCATCCCTCTACTCACTAGACAAGCAATAGTGCAAAAATGATCCTTCCTGTCTTTGATTCTGGCGATGTCGGTCTACTGCCCACCCCCAAACTTCCCTAGCTAGGCTGGATCCCTTTTTAACTCTTTTTGCCCTTCTCGTTAAACCTCCCTCCAGTACCCACCACTGTGTCCTCTACCAATCCCTGGACCTCCCGTCTCTTCATAACAGAAGACTGCTCCACTGCGCTAAAACCTCTGGCAAGTTCTGGTCACATACCCTCCTTCCCTACCTGTCTTCCTCCTTAGCCACCCTCTCCTCCTACTTATGCTCTTCGAATATCGATGCTAGGCTCCTACATATCCCCACAGATCCACCCAGTCAGGCCAGGCTGCTTTCAGCTTCAGGTTGCCCAAACTATGGAACTCCTGACAGCTGACATCAGACATTCCTCAAGCACTCCTCAACTGAATGCTCTTCTCAGACTGCACTTCGCTACCGCCTGCAACTGTAACCTCCCCTTAGTCCTCCCTCATCTCCATAATCCTCCCAGTTGCGGAGCAACTTATTCTGTTACTAACTTGTATTTCTGCCCTCACGCATGTCTGGTAGCACATTTTAGTGATTAAGTATCTATAACTGTTCCTGTAACTGTACTGAACCATCTCACCTACCGCTGTACTCTGCCAATGTATGTTCTTGTTCTGCTGTAACCCCCCTACCCCCAGGACGCATCTGGAATCGAGCAGTACTCTGCTCAGCATGCCTTCCTGGTGAATCTCTTAAATAAATAAATAAATAAAGATATATCCACACATCAGCGCAGCTACATAGAAAACATCACATCTGCACAGGTAGCAATATCCCTTCACTAAACAACACTCTGTATGAGGCACCAGGAGGCTTGCAGTCAAGGGTGGAACACCAGCAATGAAGGCGGAATGACGCATTCCTTGTAGATGTCTCCCTCCAGATATCCCATGGAGTGAACACGTGCCATTCTGTTGAAGACTGAAGAATCCTTGTCCAACACTGGTAAGGACATCATAAATGAAACGTACATGTTATCCTTGATTGAGCAACAATGAGTTGAGTAGCAAGGTCCTTGATTTGGATGAGATGTGACATAACTGAAATTGCTGGCTGTTGTGAGGGAAAAGTGAGAGACTCTGCAATACATTTGGAGGTGCCGGCCGAGGTTCGATGGTGAGGACAATACCATCTGGCCATCCATAACTCCTTGACAATTTTAGGGATATGCCTTGCTTCCAGATGTTTGAAGAGGTTGGTGACAGTGGTTAAAGCATAACCACTGTAGGCAACACAAATAATTTCCCTGCCTATGTGTTGCTGTCTGGCCTCTGCATTATTGGTGGTGATTAACTCGTTAATCTTGGCCTACATTTCATTAAGTAAACATGCAATATCATGCATGTTATACACCGTGAACCTTTTCTCCATTGCTAAGCCATCAATACTGTGTAGCATGGGCTTCAACACATTTTCAGCTTGTTGATTTTGAAAATAACTAATATGTTTCTTAATTTGTTCAGTGTCTCCCCTATTTCACATTGACATACCCAATCCAAATAAACCTGGTATACTCCCCACTGGGTCTGTTACACTCAGGTCTCATTTAGGGCCCCTAGGGCAGAACATCCCTTGATGTGGAGCAGTTTTCTGCCCAGCTACAGGGTCTTGAGCTTGCACTTGATATGCTGCAACAATATCTAACAACATAGTAGCATGAAACCTAGATACATTAGTTCTGGAACAATGGTCATATTCCACCATGTTTCAATGCAATATATTTAAAATAACAGGAACATGCATGAGTTGAACATTAGTAATAAGTGTCCCAGGAATGGAAATTGCATTTAGGCTACTGGGTGGACCTGGCTCCAGGGTAGGGCACTGTAAAGGGTGTGGTGGAGAAGTGGTGGTCTCAGGATATATGAAAATAGTCATATTGTGCACAATGGTGGGTGGAGTCATGGAAGCTGGGCACAATATCAAGTCTGTGGAACCCGACACTGGTATAGATTTGTTATATTGAGAAAGTTACATAATGATTTCAAAACTCCAAGTCCCTTGATCTTGTTGTTTTATGTTCTTTATTAAGAGGGTACCATTTGGGAATGCCACCACTCTGTATTTGTAGACTTCAGAAGGGCCTGGCTATCCCTTTTACCAGGCATGATGGTCTGGATCAGCTGGTCCTATCCAGGATACGCCATTGGGAAATATGGTACCCTGAAGGTGAATAATCTTGAGGATCTCATCCATGCCTGAGAAGGCATATGTTTTCTACCAGGTTGTCAGTGGCCATTTTCCTTTGGGGGACTGGAAGTCTTCTGCAGTGCCCAGAAGAAGGCAGTGGAGAGCCACCATGAGTAACAGCATTCTGATATGAAAGAAAATAAATAGTTGGGAATACAACCCCCCCCAGCTCCAGTAAGTTACTTACTCAGGGCCATCACAGCCCTTGAATAGTTTGAGTTGATTGGCATGAAACCACTTGTCAATAGGCTTCTTGTGGTTCTGCAACCACACCTGATAGACAGAGGGGCTAAGTTTGTTCACAGTGGCGAATGGACCAGCCCATTTGCTGGATAAGGAGTGGGCAGGTGTTCAGTACTGCAAGACCATGCCTCTGTCACCCACTTGCCAATTGACCTCTTTGACATCCTTGTCAACTTACATTTTGAACTTTTGTTGTGCATTGCCCAAGCTTCGAGCAGCAAAGTGGTGGATTTCAACCAAGTTTTCCTGTAACTGCTGTACATAGGTGTCAGCTGACACTCTATCCATGGTAGGAGTGTGGCCATCCAACCACAAGTGTTCTGGCAATCTTATTTGCCAACCAGTCATCACCTCAAAGGGTGCGTACTGGGTAGTTGCCCTCAGGGGATAGCCCTGATTGCCATTAGGAGTAAGGGCAACAGAATATTCCAATTCTTCACATTTTCATTGACAAACTTTGACAACATTGCCTTGATCTGCCTATTGGTTCTTTCTACAGCACCAGTGGACTGAGGATGGTAAGCTATGTGGAACTTCTGCCTTACCCCAACATGTTAAGGATTTCTTACACAGCCTGGCCAGTAAAGTCCATCCCCTTATCAGAGTCTATGTTAAGAGGTAGGCCTCATCTGGTGAATACTTGTTCTACCAGAATTTTTGCAGTAGCTTTGGCAGTATTAGTCTTACAGGGGAAGGCTTTGACCCATTTAGAAAATAGGTCTTTAATGACCAATGCATACTTGTTGTTTCTGCTAGTGTAGGAAAAGGTCCAATGAAATCCATTTGGATTACATTCCAAGGACATGATTGTCTCTGTACAAGCAACCTGGCATTTTTCTTGCCAGGTATTGGGCTGTTTTGAGCACAGGTTATGCAGCTGTTCGGTAACATTGGACGTCTGCTGTTTTACCAGGCCATCACCCTATTGTTCTTAGTCTGTGCAAGGTCTTGTCAACACCCTGATGTCCACCTGTAGGTGTGTCATACACCTGGTGGATGAATTCTAACCAAAGGTCTTTGGGGACCACTCACAATGTGGTGTCCCCCTGGTCATACAAAACCAGCTTTTGATCTGGGGAAAGGGAAAGGTGGTTGAGGTGTCTCTTTAAGGGATTGACACTAGACACCTCTTTTTTCTGCATGAGGTGGCTGTACACCTCTTTTATTTCTGGGTCTCCCATTTGCAGTATGGCTAAATCCAATGGGATAGCTTGTTTCTCCTTTGAGTGGCCACTGGCTGTGCCTCTGTAAGTGCTGGCATTACCTACACTTCACAATCCCCCCATGCGCCTTCTCTGGCCAATACATCATTCTGCTCATGAAAAGAACTGACTTAAAGTGGGCCTTTACTTTGTGGATATATAGCTTAAAGGGAAATTTTTCTGCCAAAATATTGATATATTAGAACAGGTCTCAGTACTTGACTGGGGTACCTTCTGAAGAAGCATACCCATGGGTCTTCCACAAGGGCAGAAACTCTGTAAGGGAGTAGCACACCCAGGAAGAGTGTGAAAAGAGGGTAGTGCCCCCCTCTTGTTCCTCTTGTACCAGTTCCATTACATATGCAATGGCTGCCAATTCCACATATTGTGAGGATCTGATGTTACACTGTCTAGATACCTCTGTGACAACCCACCTCTCCCTCTGGGCTGAAACCGCTTTTAGAGAGGTGTGTGTCCTCGGGTATTCGCTGCCACCAGCCAGACTTTCCTTCCAGCACCTCTTTCAAGTGTACAAACTTGAATAATCACACGTGCAATTGCACAAGTTAAAGTCTGGTAGTGTGTCTCCTTCAGGTGGCGGATGCTACACAGAGTTTACCCTAGCCAGTGGAAACCAAATCTACCTTAGAAAATGACACCAGAGACACAACTGTTGAGCAAATAAATAGCTTTTACTTAACAGAAAGTGCAATGAGCATTTACAAGAAATGTATTTACAACACAAGAGAATAACACTTATACAGGAAAAGTAAACAAATGTTTTTAAACAACAGATGGCAAAAGAAGAAGGCTATTACTGAAATATACTATCACTAAACTTACCCTTCCCTGTCCTTACAAGAGACACTGGGCCCTGTTCTAACTGCCAGCTCCCACGGACATACCAGGTAGGCTCCAAGCTTATGTTTCCCCTCACAGCTTCCAAAGGCAAGAGAAAGTTCTCTGTCTTACAGAAGCTTATATAGTCTATGGAGACTAGGTCATTCCTATTCTCCCCTTAAATGCACCAACCAACTAACAGGTATGTATTTAATTGTCCCAATCAGAGTGAACACCTATTGGTGACCAATTATATTCCCTTTCACCTTAAGTTTATATTTGAATGATCCAATCCATTCAAACTGCCCTGCGCTCCATGTCTGCAAGGTCTGTGTGTGTCTGGAGATGTCCACTGAGATTTATGACCCAGCTCTTATCTAGCAGCTAGGAATTCCACAAGCTGGTTGCTGCTGGAGGATTTCAGCCTCAGTGTATTTTTTCCACACTGCTAAAAAATAAGGCATCTACAGAATCCAAACCATTAACTCTTTCCTTCCCATTTCTGTCACATCTCCCCCCAGATAATGAAGGCGTGTCCCTTGGGCCACCCCAAGTGACACAGCTGTTCATGCAATTACTGGGAAGTGCCCAAAAGTATCCAGCCAGGCCATTAGCCCTGCCTAGATAGCCCATCCGCATTTGCATTTTGTTTGCCATCATGTGTGCTGTATGGTCATGTTGTATGCCTGCAGTACCAAACTCCAACGTAGTAGTTTACCATTTTGTCCACTGGACCTATGAAGCCAAATCAGGGATTATGATCTGTGACCACAGTAAATTCTCTCCATATAGGTAAGGCTGCAGCTTCTGAAGGGCCCACACTATTCCCAAGCATTCCTTCTCACATTGTGGCGTATGCCTCTCTCTGGCAAAGCTCGGGCTGAGGTACACAACTGGTGCTCCTCCCCTGCTGAGTAACTTGGCTCAGCACAGCCCCCAGCCCATTATCTGAGGCATCCACATGGACCATAAACTTTAAACTATAATTGGGCTAGCTAATACAGCTGGGCTGCTTAAGGCCTCTTTAGCTCCTGAAAAGCAACCTCACAGCCTTCTGACCACTTCACTGCATCTGGCTTTCCTTCTTGGTTAGGTCTGTCAGGGCTTAGCCAGATCGCTATAGCGGGAACAAACCTTGTAGTACCCTGCAGTCCCTAGAAATGCCCTGACCTGTTTCTTTGTGGTAGGAGTAGGCCAGGCCAGGATGGCATCAACCTTGGCAGGCTCTGGACGGATGTGTCCACTACCCACCCGGTGCCCAAGGTAGGATACTTCCTGCCATACCTGGCACTTCTCTGCCTTGACTGTCAGACCTGCCTTCTTTAACCTGTGGAACACATCCATACATTCTTGATGTGCTCATCCCAGATCTGGCTATATATGGCTATATCATCCATATAAGCCAATGCAAACTCACCTACCCCAGACAGAATGCGATCATGTCGTTAAGGTTGCAGGTGCATTCTTCATTCCGAATGGCATTACCTTAAATTCATATAAACCAAATGGAGTAACAACGCTGATCTTTCCTGGCCACAGGGGTCAGAGGTACCTGCCAATAGCCCTTTGTTAGGTCTATTGTGGTCAAATTTGGCTGCCCCAGTCGCTCCAGGGTCTCATCTGTTCTGGGCATGGGATAAGCATCAGACTGCAGCTGTTAAGCTTCCGGTAGTCCACGCAGAATCGTGTGGTGCCATCTCTTTTGGGGATCAGTACCACGGGTGATGCCCAGGGGCTACTAGATTCCTGGATTACCCCCAGTTCCAGCATCTCTTTGAGCTCCTCTTTCACAGTCTGCTTAACATGCTCAGGTACCCTGTAGGGGGACTGTTTCAGGGGATCCTGGGTCCCTGTATCCACATGGTGCTCTGCCATTGTGGTGTACCCTGGTTTCCCTGTGAACATGTCTTCAAATTCTCTCAGCACACCCCTAATTTCTTGCACCTGGGCTGGTGTCAGCTGTTCCGAGAGGGTAAGGCTGTCCACAGAGGATGCACCCCTGGCCTCCCCAAGTAGGTCCACCAGTGGATCTACCTCAGTTTCCTCCTCTGGAGCACTGCATACAGCGAGGACCATTTCCTCTCTGTCATGGTAGGGCTTCAGCATGTTAACATGATACACCTTTCGTTTGTATCTCCTGTCTGGGAGCTCTATCATGTAATTGACGTCACTAACCTTTTGGACAATGGAGAATGGCCCCTCCCATGCTGTCTGTAACTTATTCTGTTGGACAGGGATGAGTGCCATCACTCGCTGTCCCACCTCATATTCTCTGGCTCGGGCCCCACGGTCATACCAGACTTTCTGCCGCTGTTGTGCAGTGGCCAGGTGCTCCTGAGCAAACCCCATGAGCTCCCTAAGGTGGGTCCCAGTTCAGGACATACTCACAACAGACTCCCTTGGGAGGCACAGTCACCCTCCCATTCGTCCCGAATCAAATCTAGTGGCCCCCGCACCCTATGACCAAACAGGAGCTCGAAAGGTGAGAACCCTGTGGACTCCTGTGGGACTTCCCTGTATGCAAATAGGAGATGAGGCAAATATTTGTCCCAGTCTCTCTTATGCTGGTCAGCAAAAGTCCTTAGCATGGTCTTAAGGGTTGAATTAAATCGCTCCACTAGACCATTAGCTTGGGGATGGTATGGGGAGGTTTTGAGATGCTTTACCCCACACTTCTCCCACAAACTACTCATTAATCCTGACATAAAATTGGCACCCCAGTCTGACAGTATCTCCTGGGGAAAGCCCACCTGGCTAAATATTTCCAGCAGTGCATCTGCCACTGGTCCTGCCTCAGAGGATGTTAGGGCCACTGCCTCTGGGTATCTAGTGGCATAGTCTACAACTAACAGGATGTACCGCTTGCCAGTGTGACTTGGGGTGCTCAATGGCCCCACTATGTCCACTGCTACCCTCTTGAAGGGTTCATCAATAATGGGCAGGGGCACCAAAGCTGCCTTGGCCTTGTCCCCCATTTTCCCTACCCGCTGGCACTGTGGACAAGTCTGGCAATAATTTGCCATCCTTGCCAATACCAGGCCAGAAGAAATTGTTGGTGAGGCGTCTGCGCACCTCACTCCCAAGTGCCCTGAAAAGGGATATCATGTGCAAGGGCCAAAAGCTGCTGACGGTGAACCTTAGGGACTACCAGCTGCTGGAGTACTCACCAGCTAGCCCTTCCTCTGTTGTACATTCTCTGTACAACAGCCATTATCCCAGTAAATGGACTCTTTACCCCCTGAGAATGCTCAGCCCTATGAGCTATTTCCTCAGTTTTCCAGGGTAGGGTCAGTTCGCTGTGCAGCACTCAGCTGCCTTTGTCTGACCTTCCCAGTGCCCTTCTGAAGGAAGTCCTGTGGGTTCCTCTATTTGTGACTGGGGTTCTGGACTGCAGCTTCTAGCCAGCCCCTCCCTGTGCTGGACACTTCCTCAGCTGCTGAGGGGTGGCTGGACCACCCAGAGTCAACCCTCTTCCCCTCAGAAGCTTGCCCTTGTGCCTGACTACAGGTTACAACACACCCAGTTTTTTACTGGGGTCCAAATCCTTCCCCACAATCATACTTACAGGTAGGTCCTCTACAACTCCCACCTCCTTTTCTACATGGTCCCCTTCCCAGCTCAGGAAGACTCTAGCCATTGGTAATGGGACTGGTGGCCTTGTGAATGCCCGAACCTTGAGTATTTCCCAGGCACGATCTGCTCTGCCGAATGAGATCTTTGCCTTACCAGGAGATGTTAGCACCTGTGTCCCATAGTCCCTGTGTTACTATTCCATTAACTGTAATGGGACGTAGATTCTCATCAGAGGAGAGTGGTTCTTCAGACTGGACACACCTACAAACACACCAGTGCCCTTTGATCCCCCCACCCCAATATCTCTGCCCCTTAACCAGTTTCTGAGGGCAGTTATATCTCAAGTGTCCCACTTGATTGCAAATATGATTTCTTGGGACCTATTTCTTGAGTCCCCTTAGAACCAGAGGGCTCTACTTTGGGCTCAGGTGCAGGCTGAGTTTCTTTGGCTGCCCCCATGGGATCCCTTATACCCATGTGCTGCCCCCATACCATAAGACTTCTACGCTGTGTGTGTGGCCGGCTAGACAGATACTCGTCAGCGCTTCCTGCCACCTCTGTGGAAGAGGCGATGCCCTGTCTATGAGCCATACACGATGTCCTCAGGTACAATTTTAAGGAATTGTTCTCTCACCAATACATCTTTAATCAGTTCCACAGTAGTTGCTTTAGCCCCCTCCATCCACCTATCAAGGTAAGTATACAGTTTAACCTGCAGTTCTGCATAACTGTCTTCTGGGCTTTTCTTTAACTCCCTAAATTTTCTTCTATAAGCCTCAGGAGTTAATTCAAAACGTTTCAACAACACTGTTTTTACTTTATCATAATCAGCATAGTCTTCATTACTCATTTTAGCAAATTCATTCAACGCTCTCCCCGTCAGCAAGGGTGTGAGATAAGTTGACCAGGAAGCGTTATTTAATTGTAATTGATTATATACTCTCTCAAATGACCTTAAAAATAAATCAAGGTCATCTCCCTCTTTAAACTGAGGGAACAATTTAGAATTCATTTTGGCTTCATGAGGTAAACTCACTCCACCATTACTCATGGTTTGCTGACTCGGAGGGTCATCATCTCCTTCTCGTGCTGTTGTCTCTGGAGTTCATGCTGTCGTTCTTTTCTCTCTGTCTTCACGTTCTTTTCTCTGTCTGCCAACCTTCTTGCTTCTGCTTCGGCATCCAGTCTTTTCACCTCCAATGCCTTTGTCTTGCAGCAATAGCTGCAGTCACAGTGCCTCAAGCTGATTTGGGGGCCTGCTGCCTCAGTTCCTGACTCACCCCAACGACTGTCTGCTTCAGATCATGTTCCAAGAGAGTAGCTATGAGATCTGCCTTTTCTTCTGCTTCAGACTTTCAGGCTGAATCCCCTTTTCCTGGCACCTTTCAACAAGCTGTGGCACAGTAAGTGAGTCATACTCTGTGGAGCTCATTCTCTACTGCTACACTATACTGTGCTATCTAGAAACAAATAAAACTGTTGTACAAATGTATCCTCTTGTATATCCTGTTTTGCAATGCTAAGGTAACTGTTCCACTGGCAAACTCTGTATCAGTGTGCTACGCAGTCCGCTATCATCACCCCACCACTGCCAACCAATATGTGACAACCCACCTCTCCCTCTGGGCTGAAACAGCTTTTAGAGAGGTGTGTGTCCTCGGTATTCGCTGCCACCAGCCGGACTTTCCTTCCGGCACCTCTTTCAAGTGTACAAACTTGAATAATCACACGTGCAATTGCACAAGTTAAAGTCTGGTAGTGTGTCTCTTTCAGGTGGCGGATGCTACAGAGTTTACCCTAGCCAGTGGAAACCAAATCTACTTAGAAAAATGACATCAGAGACACAACTGTTGAGCAAATAAATAGCTTTTACTTAACAGAAAGTGCAATGAGCATTTACAGGAAATGTATTTACAACACAAGAGAATAACACTTATACAGGAAAAGTAAACAAATGTTTTAAACAACAGATGGCAAAAGAAGAAGGCTATTATTGAAATATACTATCACTAAACTTACCCTTCCCTGTCCTTACAAGAGACACTGGGCCTATTCTAACTGCCAGCTCCCATGGACATACCAGGTAGGCTCCAAGCTTATGTTTCCCCTCACAGCTTCCAAAGGCAAGAGAAAGTTCTCTGTCTTACAGAAGCTTATATAGTCTATGGAGACTAGGTCATTCCTATTCTCCCCTTAAATGCACCAACCAACTAACAGGTATGTATTTAATTGTCCCAATCAGACTGAACACCTATTGGTGACCAATTATATTCCCTTTTCACCTTAAGTTTATATTTGAATGATCCAATCCATTCAAACTGCCCTGTGTCCATGTCTGCAAGGTCTGTGTGTGTCTGGAGATGTCCACTTGAGATTTATGACCCAGCTCTTATCTAGCAGCTAGGAATTCCACAAGCTGGTTGCTGCTGGAGGATTTCAGCCTCAGTGTATTTTTCCACACTGCTAAAAAAATAAGGCATCTACAGAATCCAAACCATTAACTCTTTCCTTCCCATTTCTGTCACAACCATCCATGAAAACACAGCCTGTCTTGGAGTCTGCCAAGACAATGTCAGTGGCTGGCAGAAAAGGATTGGGTTCCGGAAGGGAAGGAGGTTCCAATCCATGCTTAAGTGGGTCTCCATTATAAAGGAGACCATGGGCCAGAATGGAGGGGGTTTTGGTGGGGTATACAGTAATATCGCAATCCTGTAAAAGGAGTGATCAATGAGTAACTCTTGCATTGGAAACATTGTCATCCTTTACTCTGTCTGATAACAAGAAATTGGTAGGCGTGTGATTGGTGTGCAACACAATGGGGCAGAGTCCAATAATGTAAGTAAAGTGCTTTATAGCCCAGGCTGTAGCCAGTAGATTCCTTTCACAGAGAGAGTATTTTTGTTCCACTGGTGAAAGAATTTGGAATGCATAGGTGATAGGCCTAAGACATCCATACACCTTCTGTGCCAAGATGGCAGACATAACCATATTAGAGGTGGCAGTTTCCAAATGGAAGGGAAAATCTGGGTTTGGGTTAACTAAAGTAGATGCTGAGGCTAATGCTTGTTTTAAGGCAGTGACTGCCATGGCATGCTCCAGGCCCAACGTTCTCTTTCAGCAAGTCATATAGTGGTGCCGCTTTTTTGGGCAAAATCAGGGATAAAATCCCTTGAATAGTTTGCCATGCACAGGAAATGTCTGAGAGTGAACACACTGGTGGGTAGTGGTAAGTCCTGAATACCTTGCACCTTGTCAAGGGCGGGGCTCCTCCCTTCTGCAGTGACCCACATGCCCAAGAAGGACACTTCATGTTGGCAAATTTGGACCTTGGCAGGGTTGTATTTTAGACCTGCAAGGTGCTGGAGCTCAAGGAGTTCAGCAAGCAACTACAAGTGCTGCTCTTGGTCTACAGTGGCCAAAAGGAAATCATCCACATATTGTAAGAGACATTTGGGTGTGGAGAAGCCCTATATGGCATCTCACATGTGGATGTCAAAGAGGGAGGGGCTATTATGAAAACCCTGTGGGAGGCAGGTCCAAGTGTACTGATGTGCTTCAAAGGTGAAGGCAAACTTGTAATGACTCTCTGGGGCCAATGGCAGTGACCAAGAGCCATTGGAAATGTCCAAAGTACTGAACCACTTGTGTTCAGGCTTTAAACATTTTAGCACATCTGGGACCCAAGCCACAGTCGGCACACAGTTGGGGGTCACCTGGTTAAGCTTTCTGTAATCAATTGTTAGTCTCCAGGTATTACTGGGTTTACTCACAGGCCAGATCAGAAAATTAACTGTGGAGACACAAGGTCTAATGACCTCTTACTTTAAGAGTGATTTAATAGTAGCCCTGAGGGATATAGTCACCTCTACTGGGAAGGGGTACTGCATTTGACATGGTGGATCCTTGCCAGTAACCCATATGAGGGTGTCCATTCTTCCACAGTCGTGCATGTGTTTAGCAAAAACATCCCTGTATTGCTCCAAAATAGGCTTCAGCCTATCAAAAAGGGGAACATGATGATGACATAATATTCCATGTCATTCACCTTTACAGCTGCTACTACATGTGAATCAGAAATGAGCACCATGCGATGGAGACCTGGTGCCTAGAAGAGCAGTCGGTTGGCTAGATCCACCACGCACCCATGTTGGGAGATAAAATCTATTCCCAGGACGCTCTGATGATGGGGAAGCTGCATAAGGTCGAAGCAGAGTTTTTTCTCCAAGGTTCCAACGATGACTGGTATAGGGATTGACAGATAGGTTGTCACTACAGTCCCCTTGAAGGTCTGAGCAGATGTAGACTTCCCAGTAGACCATGAAGAATGTTGGTGGTCGGTCTGATGTAAGACCGAAATGGCTGCTCCTGTATCTAGAAACATTTCAAGCTGGCGACCCCCGACCAGTACTTCCACAGACTGGTGACCAGAGTCAGCATTTACCAAAGAGGTAAGTATGCGGACTGGAGCCTGACGCCATCCTGCCGAGTCCTCACAATTTTGCAAGGCATCGAAAAGTGTCGGGTCAATATCAGAGCATTTTTCTCGCCTTGGAATACAGGCTTTGTGGTGGTTCACCCTCTCCTGAGTTGGGATTCAATCTGGGGATGGCTGCCACAACCTTTGCCAATTCAGCTTTGGACTTGTATGCCCATATGCCTATAGCCACTCTGCCTCAGCTAGCAAATCCTTGTACGAAGGTCCGGACCCCTATTTTTGTCCTTTATTTCCCTTTGTGTCTTGTTGGTTCGACTTTCATCGATTTTTCTTTTTGTAAGAATATGAGGATCCATTTTGTTGAGGATCTTTGGGTTTCCTCTGTACCTCATACTGAGTAGACGGCTCTGTGCCCTTTTGCACAGCAGTGACTTTGGACTTAGAGACCAAGCCAAGGTCCTTTGTACGGACCTGGTAAATGTGTTCCACCCACTTCAGAATTTGGTTGAATCTTTCCCGTTTAGGGAAGACTGAGGCTTCCACCCTTTCCTGAATAGCTGGGAGAAGGTTCTGCAAGAAGAGACATTGTATTCTGTCGAGTCCCTGTCTGCCTCCTCCCTCATGAGTGCTTTGCGAGTACTGTAATCAAGCCATAATCGGTCCTCATACTGAGTGGGTGCTTCCCTGTTACACTGTTTCACCTGCGTAGCCAGCATTACGCCAACTATATTTGGATCATGGGTCATCAACAGATGGGTGGTGACCGCATCGAAAAAAACCTTTGTGTCACTCCAGACCTCTTCTGGTACTTTTGCCCACAACATGGGCTCCACGGTTTGTTTGAGAACCTGAACCTGATGCTCTGATAGTAAGGTAAGCAAGTTCTGTTGCACCTTCTCTAGGTGGCAACTCAAATTGTCACCTGGGGCCATACGGCTGATTTTGTCCATGATGCATTGAATAGCCTGCGCAGACTGTAGAGCACTGTGGCTTGATTGGAGTTCAGGGCTCTTGGGGACAATGCTTTTACTGACTGCCTCTGCCGTGGCAGTAACCACACCCTGAATAAGTGTCTGTTTTTCACTTCCTTTTTCAGAGCATTAGCCATTGCCTTTTGTAAGTCTTTCACCTGTTTCTCCGACAGCTCGCTTTTCACTATAAACTTAGAGATCAGACCCTCTACCTCAATTTTATCCTCCTTGGTCAAAGCAGCCACTGGTGGGTGGCACCTGTATCCTCCGGTATCCCAAGGAATGTCATCATTATCGTCACCTCATCAGAGGATGATGAGATGAAGGGCGGTGCTGATGGCATCGGTCTCACATGACCCTTTAGGATTGTCAGCTGCTGACATAACTTCGCAGTCTGCTGTCTACACTCTATGTGATCCACACTTCCATGAAACATTTCCTTACTAACGATATCCTGCAACATCCTGTACATGGAGCTTACTTCACAGTTTTGCTCCATTTCTTTCCCTAACTCTTTCTGACACCTTTCAAACTCCTCTTCCAACTCCTCATACTCACTTTTCAGTGACTCATTCATGCTTGTAAGCACAACATTCAGCTGTAACATCCGTACCTTATCCTGCTGCAACCTATCATTCTTCTGCAACTTGCTAATTTCCTTGTTTTTCTCTTTTAACATTCTCAGTCTCTCCCTTTAAAATACACACCTCACTGGATTTTGATTTCAGCTCCTTTCTCAGAGCCAAATCCTCAAACTCCAGTGTTTGACATAAAACATACAAAGCAGTGACTACTGCACTCTTTTGATCATATTTCTTACTTTTAGACTTGACCTCAGCATATAGCATTCCTACATACTGTAGCGGGTCAGCCTGGTGTTTCGCATTAAGTGCAAAATCTTTCCAACCTCTGTGGGAGGTAAGATACTGTAGGATGTCCAAGGTAAGCTCAGAAATACTAGCCATCATATCGGGATCTTCCCTTTGTGAATTGTACTGACCGTAGAGCTAAGGCATGTCGATCCACCTTGATCTCGGCAGTCAGACAGCTGTGCATTCTGGCAGCGGAGACCACTAACGACTGTCCTGCAAATCAAAGAGGGCCAAAGGTTCATAACACCTGTCACTATCCCACCCTTATAACTGTGGTATCCTGGCATCAGTTCCATCCAAATAGGTCCTGCTGTGGTCCCCACTTGTTGGCAGGAGAACTCTAGACTTATTGGTGAAACACGACAAAGCCAAGGATATGGCAGAAGCAAAATAGTTTATTACCATAAAACACAATATACAGCAAAATACTTGATGGGAGTCAGGAACAGGACCCCAGATATCATGATATTTCTCCAGACTGGATTCAAACTCAGCACAAAACAATGTTCGCGTCATTCTTATACTCTTAGATAAGAAATGTATGCTACTATGTAACGGTCTACTAAATAAGGTAATATCGCAAAACACAGACGTCTCATTGGTAGAAGGTCAGCGCAGAGGATGGTTACCTCATCACGCTCTCTGCACGTACTATCTGATAAGAGTAAAACTACCTAAGATTTTGGATAACAAATGCAAAAAATGCTTAGTAATGAATAATAATAACAGCTGCATAGCAAAGACTGAGTAAGATGGCCGCTTGGCTGGCTGTGCTGTCGGCTGCTTGGGCAGCTAGTCCATTTGTAATTTTTTTCCCTATATATTTTGCTTTCTTCCTGCCTCCGGTTAAAGGAGTAGTCCACCCAAAACTTGCAAAAAATATATGTTGTGGTTCTTTGTCTTTTAAATTGTTTTTTGTTTTGATGGGGTTCACCACAACATAACCCAGATAGACCATCTTAGGGTAGCTGGTTCATTCCACTGGGGTGTCAAACAGACAAGGCATACTGATGAGTCCTGGTAGAATGAAACACGTGTCTATGTCTTCTGTTGGCACCCTTTGCAAACTGTATGAGAGACCTTTTGACACCATGCATTTCTGCTTAAAGTTGAACCAGCATAATATTTGGTGGTGATTTGCATATGCAGCCCATGATGCTTTACATTGTGGGGGCATGTGTGATTTTGTATTTCTTTGAAACTTGGCTTCTGGCCAAAAGCCTTTTGGGGTAACCATTGCCTCAGTGTTTGACATAGAGGTTCTTTGTCTTTTAAATTGTTTTTTGTTTTAATTGGGTTCACCACAACATAACCCAGATAGATCATCTTAGGGTAGCTGGTTCATTCCATGGGGGTGTCAAACAGACAAGGCATACTGATGAGTCCTGGTAGGATGAAATACGTGTCTATGTCTTCTGTTGGCACCCTTTGCAAACTGTATGAGAGGCCTTTCGGCACCATGCAATTCTGCTTAAAGTTGAACAAGCATAATATTCTGTGTGATCTGCATATGCAGCCCATGATGGTTTGCATTGTGGGGGCATGTGTGATTTTGTATTTCTTTGAAACTTGGTTTCCCGGTCAAATCCCCTTTGGGGTAACCATTGCCTCAGTGCTTGCACATAAAGGTTCTTTGTCTTTTAAATTGTTGTGCAGAGTGTTTTCATTTGTATGTGAAGTTCTAGTGTTTCCTTCCCTCTGTATGCTATTAGGAGTTTTTCCTAAATTAGCCTCCTAGCTTTATGCTAGTTTTATGACCCCTGTGAATCTTCATCTGAGACAGCTTAATTGTATTCCTTGTTCCCACAGTGCATCTTGTCTCATGTGACAGTGATGTAGCAGAGGCCCAACATTCAGCACACACATGCCAAACTAAATATCTTGGAAGCTTTACGAGCTGCACAAATATTACCAGCAACAAAGTTCTTCAGGTCAGTAAGACCTTTACAATGAGGGTAGTCACTAAGATGAATTCTATAGATTTTAAAATATAGTCATCTCTACTGTTGTGAACTGACTGTAAAGCAATGTTTTCTACTGGATTTATGGTCTCTGCTACATCACTGTCACATGAAACAAGGTACATTGTAGGACAAAGGAATACAATTAAGCAGTCTCTGATGGAGATCTCCAGGGGTCGTGAAACTACCCTAAAGCTAGCAGGCTAATTTAGGAAAAACTCTTAATAGCAGACAGAGGGAAGGACACACAACAACTTAACATACAAATTGAAACACTCTGCACAACATATGTTTTTTGTAAGTTTTGGGTGGACTACTCCTTGTAGTTTTATTTAAGTCTCTGTTAAGTTTTAAGTTTCTGAGCTAAAGCCGGTTGGTAAGAGTGTGTGTGGAGCAATATCAGGGTGATCGGAACATCTGCAGTGTGTATTGGAGCCATTTTGTTGTCGGCCAGCTACCACTACAGCTTAAATATTCATCCTAGCACTGGACCTGCGGTTCTGAATTTTATTCGACTTGATTGGATTTGGTAGAGCTTTGGAGCTGATTTGGATGAGTTTTTGGAGTGGGGTTTCATAAAGAGGTGACTAGCCTGGGATCTATTTAGATGTTGCCTACAAGAAGGAAGATTGTCGGTTTTGAAGTCTACTGGTGGAAGATCTTTTGAAATGATTTGTGAAGAGGAAGGAAAGAGTGGTGTGGTGAACTGGTGGTCCCGACTCTGCGGGGATCTGGCTGCTGAACGTGTGATTGCATGAAGGGCTGGGCCCAGATCTAGCTGGGTAGCCGGCATATCAATTCAGTAGCCCGTGGGCTCTCCGAGGAGCATACTGGTGGGTGTGCCCCGGAGGAGACCTGTAGTACTGGCCGCGGGTGTTGGCAGTTCTTGGTCCCCATTTGGGATTATTTGGGGCCCTGCTCCTGTACACTTTGGACTGTATGCTTTGGATTCTTGAGGAATCTTAATCTTGCAGCTGTTCACCTCCACGGTCAGACCTTTTAATTTTACTTTGTTCGCTTATATTATTGGTTTGGGAGGGCAGTGAGAGTGCTCTCTAACTGATTCTGTCTCCCTATCAGTAAGAGTGTTTGGGGATGGAAATACTATTAATCTACTCTTACTACAATTTGTAAAAGCAGTGAGAGTGCCTTATCTAGCCCCCTTTTGCAGTGAGAGTGTATGGGGGCTGGAAAACAAAAAACATTTGGAACACATTCTTTTGTTTAGGCCCCTCTGGCTGTGAGAGGGCCTTGACGGAGCTGAAGATTTCCACTACTGGTGAATTATTCTTTGGACTTCAGTTACTGTTATGACTTACATTAATCTACTAAGTATTTTTTTTTTCAGCTGGTCCCTCGCTTTGGATTTTAAGACTGTTTTATTTTATATTTTATTGTGTAATTTAGGGATTTGTTTTGTTTTATTTTATAGGGAGTGTGTTTTTGTGTGTCTTGTGGGTTGTATAGTTGAAGTCCCTATTCTGGTCATTAGGCTTATGATTTGCCTTGCTCTGGAACTGCGAGATTCAGGGACTTCATTGTAAATCTCCTTTGGAAGTGGGTGATTTATTGGAGATTGGAGAGACTTGGCTTTGGACTGGGATACGGAGTCAAACTGAGATTTCATATTTTGCCTAGTGTATTTATTTAAATTTTTGAGGGTGGGAGTTGTTTTGGTTATTTTTAAGTTAGTTTTTGGTTCTGGGTTTACTAAATTGATCTCCAGAATGTGCTGAAGGCCTACCCCCACGGTCATGCGCTATTCATCCTCCGCTCTCTTCACCCCTTTTTCTCCCCCCCGTTGCATTTTTCAATCTACCAGCACTGTAGAGCACCGGGTATTGCGCATTGGGGAAGAGGGGGCTGGGGGTGTGAACGGCAGGGGTTGAATGAGCAGGGCCATCACATTGGGGTGGTAGGGTCCAGAAGATGCCCTGGGGTGAAATGGAGTCCTGACCATGGTCCATCTTATCTGGTTTCCATACCCCAGGGCACCACCAGTTTTGGTGGGCACATGGTCCAGGCGGCTCCGGAAGTTCATCCAGTTCAAGAGGTGTTATGCAATGCCAGATCCATTAAAAACAAGACTGCAATTATTGCAGATCTTGTAAATTTGGTGGATCTGGCTTGCATCACTGAGACCTGGCTGGATGAGAACTCTGGCCCTATATTACAGGCCGCAATTCCAGACAGTTAGTCGGTGTTTCACCACTCGAGATCATGGGGGGAGGGGGGGTTGCAGTCTGTTTTAAGACCGAATTGGGCCTCATGAGTGTACCAGTGGAGGAGACTGAGTCATTTGAGTGTACCATGGTAGCAGGCATAGGTTGTAGGATCATTCTCATCTACCATCCATTTGGGGATGGGAAACAGTTCCTTCAGGAAGTTGCAGACTTCATCATTGACATGGCGTTTGAGTCTCCCAGGTTGGTGGTCCTGGGCGACTTTAATGCCTGGATTGATGATGAACTCTCGAAATTTGGACAACAATTCCTCCAGCTTATGATATCTCTGGGCCTCATGCAGATAGTTAACATTGCTACCCATAAACATGGTCACTCAATTGACTTGGTCTTCCTCCTGGGGATCGAAGCCTCAGATTTGGGGGTAGAACCAGGCGGATGGTCCAATCACCATGGGGTTCAATTTTAGTGCTACCCCCCAGAAGGCCTACCCCTGTGAAGATGGTAAAGTATCGCCCTTTACGAGATGTTAGCTCTGAAGGCCTAAGGGCGGTACTAGACCTATCAAATATTCCGGTAGCAAACAACAACTCAGAGGTTCTCATGGTGACCTATAATATGGCCATTTCAGTGGCCCTGGATGTCATTGCTCTTGTCTGAGTTCATCCTCTCTCCCTTCATCCTAGGTCCCCATGGTTTGATGGGACCTTGAGGGAGATGCGTCGATTAGGTTGAAGGTTAGAGTGTTGCTGGCGGAGATCTGCACTCGATGCCGACCATCTTAGATTGATGGAGCATTATCAAGCCTATCCATCTGCAATCACCTGTAAGAAGGCAGAATTCCTGTCCGGGGAGATTGAGGCCATTCAGAATTGACCAGATCAGCTTTTCTGAACCGTGGACAGACTGTGCTACCCAGCCTGTCTGCAAGTTCGGAAAGACTTTTCGCAAATAGAGTGCGATGAACTTGCTCGGTTCTTTGCGACTAAAGTGGCTGACATCAGGGCAGCTCTCCAGCCGGCATACTCTATGGGCATTGCTTTTGATCAGCACTTGGTCGCTGACCTTCAGCCTCCCTAGAGTGCCTTCAACCACCCGGAGTTCATAGATGTTATGAGGATTGTCCAGAGTATGTGCCCCTACATGCTGTAGTTTGGATCCAGGACCAACCTCCCTTATTTTGGGTTGTATTGATACCATTGGTCTGGTCCCTGCACAGATAGTTTGGTGTTCCCTGGAAACAGGTGAGTTTCCTAGCTCCCTGAAGGAGGCGGTAGTAATACCCCCTCCTGAAGAAAGCTTCCTTGGACCCAAACTGCCATGCGAACTACAGACCAATCTCTAACCTTCCCTTTTTAGGGAAAGGTGGTTGAGAAGGTAGTGGTCATACAGCTGGAGAACCATTTAACCATCTATGACATCTATGATCCTCTCCAGTTCGGTTTTCGAAAGAGGCATAGTACTGAGACAGCACTGGTTCGGGTGCTCGATGATCTCTTGATGACAAGAGATTGGAAGAACTGTTCTATCTTGGTTCTTCTAGATCTCTCTTCAGCATTTGACACTGTGGACCATGGGGTTCTTCTCAGTCATCTGAGGTTCATCTGTGGCCTGTTGGGTACAGTCCTCAGGTGGTTTACATGTTACCTCACTGGAAGAACTCAGAGGGTAGTGTCTGGGCTTTATTCTTCGGGCACAGTTCCTCTGTCATGTGGGGTTCCTCAGGGATCAGTGTTGTCCCCAATGTTGTTCTCAGTGTACATGTTGCCCCTTGGAGACATTGTAAGGAGGTATGGGCTGAGGTTTTATTGCTATGCTGATGATACCCAGCTCCACCATTCCTTTGCACCTGACCAGGATGGAGATCTCTCAGTCTTTAAAAACTACCTCACAGAAATCCAGGAGTGGATGGATGGTTGAAGTTGAACTCGGAAAAGACTTAAGTGCTGGTTGTGGACCCAGGACACCAGATAGGGGGATTGGGGGTGGGTTCACCCTCGGGGCTTTTTCTTGGGGGTCTACCACTCCCGGCCTCTGAATGGTGCAAAACCTGGGGGTAATTTTTGATGAAGGGCTGACACTGCATGCGCAGGTGGCAGCCGTCGTCAAGACCTCTTTTTACCACCTGAGGAATATCTCCAGGATTAAGCACCTTGTTCCATCCGGTGACCTTCCTACATTTGTTCACGCCTTTGTGTCCTCACGCTTGGATTACTGCAACTCTCTATACCTAGGGCTTTCTGGGGTGGAAATCCGCCGTTTGCAGCTGGTGCAGAATGCAGCAGCATGACTTTTGACAGGAACCTCTCATTTCTGCCATATTTCTCCGGTGCTGCATGGTCTGCACTGGCTGCCAGTACAATGGTGGATCACCTTTAAAGTCTGTCTTTTGACTTACAAAGCCCTACACAGACTCGGCTCTGACTACCTGAAAGAGCTCTTGGTTCCCTACCACCCTGGGCGATCACTTCACTCAGCTGGCTAGGGGTTGCTAGAGATCCCAAGAGTGTGTTTGAAATCATCTGGGGCTCGGGCATTTATGCATGTGGCCCCATCTCTTTGGAATTCTCTACCCCACCAGTTACGTGAGTGTGTGACCGTGGAAGGATTTAAAAAAAAAAAGCCTTAAAAACCTATTTATGGATCCAAGCTTTCAGTGATTGAGGTATCTGCTTTAATTTAATGTGTATTGTTTTACTTAGTTAATTCTGTGTCATCTGATGTGTTTTTAAAACTGTAAGGTGCCTTGGTTCTGGAAAGGCGCCATAAAAATAAAGTATTATTATTATTATTTAAAGAAAAAGAACTGTACTACAAGGACTGCATAACCAATGCTAATACTATTAGAGCCAGAGGTTACTAGCACATAGCCCTGTTGAGATCTGGTCTTTACCACCAGTCCAATGCTACAGTCATATGAACATGTCTTATTACTATATCACATAGTACTACACTATCCTAACCCACTGAGAATATCATGAATAAATGTTTGCGTATGTTGCATTAAGTATATGGTTGTTGGGGTGTCCAAGTCTACAGGACGGAGTGCCACTGGACAGCAGGGATTACCAAACACAGTCTGCAAGGGTTGTGGGGGATGTCTCACGTTGCTGTATCACAGTAGTGACACACCCAGGAAGGTACAACAGTTTTTTGACATCACTACTGTGGTACAACAACTCTATGCTTACTACTAAAATCAATCAGAAACCATGTTCCACCATGCACTATATTCATGTACAGTAGTTCCTAGATGGTGAGAATAGAGTATAAGGTAAGGCTGCACTACATAGCAGAAGGGTGGAAGTAAAGTACATAATTCTGTTTTAAAGCTGAATTCCACTGCACATGCTCAGAAACCATTCCCCCACAACCCTTTCTGCTCTTCGCCCTCCCAGACAATCACCCACCATCTCTGGAACTTCGGCTCTGGTTCTCCGATGGATTACCCCTCATGGCACAGCCAGGAGAGGGGGTCCATTCCCCTCCATGTCCACATCTTGATATGGAGCCAGGGTCCAGTCAGTGGTGCAGGGCATGTGGGGAGTGGGAGCATCATCCTACCAACGGGTTCTTTTTTTTCACATTTTCTCCCAACCCCACCCACCCACCTTCCCTGATGTTTGGCAGTGCTCTGTCATGTCTCACATGCACCTGCATACCCCGGTGCAGGAGGCAAGTTCCACAGCCCACCACAGGGGTCATTGGTATGGTAAAACCTGACACCATCCCTCTCCCAAACGGGAATGCTACATCACAGCAGCACCTCCCCAACCCTCAGGCTGCCCAACCAACTTCCGGGATTGCTTCCAAACTCGGGTTACTGGCATGGGAGCACATATTGCTACCCACTGGCCCACTGTACAGCCCTTCAGAAACCAATTTTGTAAGCATTAGTATATCTACCAGCCTAAAGCTTCTTTGCATTGGGCCATCACAGAAGGAATGTGGCAACCCAGCGCACTGCTACCTGGGAATTGACATGTAAGTCCCAAAATCTCACAGAGGTTCTGGCTGGGGGCTAGCTGCATAACCAAGGTAAGAAACCCAGCTCCTGAACAGCAGCAGAGTCAGGGCTTGCACTACTCAGCATTCACTCACCCCTTGGGGTCTACCATAATGGGGCTTTGGTATAAGCGTATAGCAGCCATTCGCCTGTCCTCCCAGCTAGAAGAAAGGTGTAGTCATGTTGACCCCATTGACTGGGTGGGGGACCAGGGCAACCAAGAGGAAAAAAAAAGATAGTAGAAAAAGAATTTGATAAACAAAAATAACAATTTTTCCCAAATTTTGGCGGTGAGAGTCTCTGTCACTGAAAGGCTGGTGAAGGGGTGGAGTGAGTTGCCTGAGGAGATAGTGGAAGCAAAGACGGTGGCCAGGTTCGGGGTATGTGGGACAGGGTGACAAAAGAAAATTAAGACAGAAGGAAATATTTCTGGGAAGTGGAAGGGGAGGAAATGGGAGAGAGGTGGATCACTCCATGAGAAGTAGGGGGGGGCAGCTCTGGGGAATTAAATGAGAGCTGTGCACTTGAGCAGACTAGATAGACCTTAATGTCCTGTTTCTGCTGGCAAATTCATATGTTCATAAGTAACAAAGTTGTTAAGGGTCACGTTGCTGACAACTGGCATTTACAACAACAGCGGCCACGATGTTAATATAAATTAATAGGTCCTCTGTGGGTCATTTCTTATGGTGTAAAAGAGTGAGAGGACTACAAAGCAAAGCTGAGTGGTTCTGGATGCACAAACCCCATGAGAGGAGTCTCTTATACCATGAGAGACATTCTGCTAAGGAAATTACTCAGGTTAGCGTGAATGATTCTTAACAAGTTTTAAGTATTTTTTTTATTTCAAAGTTAAATAACCAAAACAGAAACTGCAGTGAAGTATGTGTGGGGGGCTGCACTGCTGAGGTGCAGTCGTTCAGAAGACACATTAAGCCTAGGTCCCTTATGCCATCACTGGTCACTGTCCAGGTAGAAGTTAAAGTTCCCATGGCACTTACTGAAGGAGAGTAGGGAAGTTTTCCCAATGCCATGGCTAATATTCTCCCATCAATAAAAAAAACATGTCTATGTAACCCCCAGGACCCCTGCCTCCCGCATGCACCTGGAAACAAGATTCATTTATTTTATTTATTTATTTAACTTTGTTGACCAGGTGAGTGCACTGGCAGTGAGTGCTTCTTTTCAGGTATAATCCAGGTGCAAAAGCACAGACACATTTCATATTTCAGTCTAGTGTGCCTTTCATAGTAAAAAAAATGTCCTAGTAAAAAATTACAAATAAATGTATAGAAATGAAGCCACCAAACCCCTGGTGATGTTGAATGCTTCATTCCTCATTCCTAACTTTACTGCATGAGAGACCACCATATGCAGGGAAAGAGATACAGGGGTTCTGTGTGCTGATTGGCTGAAATTATGTCTGGTATTTAAGATGGCAAAAAAAATTCTCAATCAGTATTTTTCTACAGACCCCACAAAGGAACCCAAACCATAGCTACTGTGCTGCTGGAATAATTGGCAACAGACTGCGATCCAACTGCTGATCTGAGGAAAGAGCAGTATTGCTTAAAAGGCACCCCTGTACCATTTCCTTCACAGACACAATGACATCTGTTCAATAACCATAGCTATGGGAATTCTTACATGGTGGCCCATGTCAAAACAAATAGGAGAGTTGTTGCAGCAACCACATATGGGGACATCAGTATTGAACCTGTTTTTCCATTGCTGTGCTATTTCTCTCCAGTTTTTTCCAATTTGTAGCTTTAAGAGATCAAAGGGATGATGCAAAAGTCATAGCAAAAGTATATCAGTCAGCGTATCTTCACATCTGTGTATGAAAAACCCAGGGAAAGCTCTCTACTGAAAACTGATCAATACGCTTGTTATAGAAATGCTGTGCTGAGTTGTTTACCCAACCCTAATGTCTTAAGTTTTCCTTTTTTTTTCTGCTCTGCAACCCTTAGAAAAAAATCTAATTTATGAGCATTTGTGAGAGTGACAAGGAGAAGTCCAAAAAACATTTGTCAAAGTACAATCTCATCTGATCTTTGTTGTCACTTAAATTGTATTGGTATTGTAATAATACAGACAGACATATAATGCAATTCATACGGTACTTTGTACAAAAAGTGTGTTTACCCACTGACTCTGTGGTGTCTAGTCACCCACAGGGAGTGCTAAAAAGCCTGTGGGGAGTCTTCAGGCTGTACACCCCACGGTCCTTAAGGATAGACATGTTAAGGGAAATGGCCAGGTTATATGTCCAGAACTATTACTCCCTGTTGTTCCCTGTCTTTGGCAACAAGTGGGTTGAGCTGATTACACAGCCTTCCTGAATGCATAACATACATAACATACACCAACAGTATATATATTGGCCCAGATATTCAAACTGCGCCAGGCTGTGGCACAAGCTTGGGCGCAGCTCAACTTTGGCTGCACAGGGGTGTGGACTGGGTGATATTAAACAGGGCTGCGCCATGGCTCAGCAGCTTTGAATATCACACCCTGGCCACCCCCAGTGTGCATAGCACAGTGGCACTGCACCAGCACAAGTGGCCAGAGTGGTACATGGAAATGCGCTAGCGCAAGTTCCATTGCGCCATGCACAGCAACCACGATATTCAAAAGTTGACATGCAAATGGGGCCATAATGTATGCAAGGTGCACATGGGGCCATTTGCATGTCATTATGGCCCCATTTGCATGCAGGTGCGCCGATCCCCGACGACTTGCTCCTGGCACCCTGCCAGGCAGCAGCCATTGGGGACCGATGCCCCCTGCAGCCCGATCATGGGCATCTGTATCTAAAAAGAAATATGTCCTATATCCCTGGTGGTCCAGTGGACCGTTATCTGCCTGATCACGGGCATTTGTAAAAAAAAAAAAAAATAGGTCCTATATCCCTGGTGGTCCAGTGGGCTGCTATCTGCCCGATCGCGGGCATCTGTAAAAAAATGGAAGGAAGTCCTATATCTCTGGTGGTCCAGTGGACCGCTATCTGCCTGATCGCGGACATCGGTAGCAGAAAAAAGGTCCAATGTCCCTGGTGGTCCAGTGGACCGCTATCTTCCCGATCGTGGGCATCTGTAAAAAAAAAAAAAATAGGTCCAATATCCCTGGTGGTCTAGTGGTACCCCCTCCTACCACCTGCCCACTGGGCCCCTGCCCGCTCCCCAGTCAGCGGCAGACAGCACCTTACCCGCCTGCCACCCGCCGCCGAGACTGACACCTCGGTAGGGCTGCATGCCCATTGGTTCTGGCGTGAGCCAATGGGCATGCAGCCTGTAATATACTATACATTCCAGATATGTGAATGAATCAGTCACATATCTGAATGTGTAGTTTGGTATGGGATGCATGCCCATTGGCTCACGCCAGAATCAATAGGCATACAGCCCTACCGAGGTGTCAGTCAGTGAGGCGGTGGAGCAGCAGGCGGATCGGTGCTGCCGCCCGCCAGCTGACCGGGGCGCGCAGTGGGGCTCAGTGGGCGTGGTGGGGAGGGGGACCACTAGACCACCAGGGATATTGACCTATTTTTTACAGATGCCCACGATCGGGCAGATAGCGTCCACTGGACCACCAGGGATATAGGATGAAGTCTTTTTTTACAAATGCCGCAATCTGGCAGATAGCGGTCCACTGGACCACCAGGGATATTGGACCTTTTTTTTTTTTACAAATGCCCACGATCGGGCATGGGGGCCACCTGGTGCAGCCGGCTTGAGGCCACTCTACATGTGGCAGCTGCCATTTTGCACCCTGCAATGCGGCAGCTCACCTGTGGGTGGCCATCAGTTGTTCCTTTTTTTTTTTGGATCAACTTTGTGCTGGCGCAGGTAGGGGTTGCACATGCATGGCTCTGCACATCCCAGGCTGAATATCGGGCTGTGCAGGGTATGCATGTGCACACCCACCTGCGCCTGCATACATTACTGATGCGCTCCGGCACATTGGGATTTGTGCAGCCTTTTCACCACTGAGATCGTGCCGTGGCAAGCATCAGTGGCTGCGATGGCGCAACACTGTTGGCAACATGCGCGAACCCTTTTGAATATCTGGGCCATAGTATTTATTGAATGCTTGCCTCTTCCCCCTATGGCCACCAGGACCCGGTTATAGATCCTTACATTTGTAATGCTTAAACTGTATCTATGTGCACAGGATGTGCATTTTACACTGTAGAACATAATATATCTAAGACAGCTACTTGACTATACAGAGGTGAATACCAGCATAGTATTATGATTATCCAGGATTTATTTTACATGGGGGTTACTCACTGGTATTGTTATGAAGGCTTCCAGAGGGCCACATTTTTTAAGATATGTGAGCATGGCATTCTGTAAACTGAATGTTCTAATCTTTCTAGCCTTGAGCACTCCATTGTGTCTGATAGCCATTCCTGGTACGTACGAGGCCTCACCTCTGTCCAGAGACACAATGCTTGTCATTTTTTAATTTATTTATTTCACATAAAACCCTTTAGGCTCTGCCTATTTTCAAAGGGTTTAGGGTCAGATACAACAAAGGACAGCAACATGCAGATAAAATAGCATACAAATACATACAGGGCAGTGAGATACTAATGTTACAATATGTACAGTGAGATACTAAGGTAACTACAGTACGAGGTTCTAGCAACAGAATAACATACAATGCAATATAATACTAAACAATATCGTAGTTGATCTAATCTAGTTGATCTAATGCAGTCAGTAATATAATACACCCAGTGAGAAACAGTGAGTCCCTGAGAGATAGGGCTTACCTGAGGTTAGTAACAGAGGTTTACAGTTGGTTGACTAAGTAAAGTGCTCATGGAGAGATATCAAATGGGGGACAGCTTACAGGTCAGTGATAACAGTTACAAGACTAGTGGGAGTGATTGATCAAAGGAGTTGGGATTTAAATATATTGATAGAGCCAGTGGATTTTATAGTGAGGAGCAGATCATTCCAGAGTTTATTTATTTATTTTATTTTTATTTAGTTTTTGTTGACCGGGTAAGTGCACTAGACGAATTCTGCCTATTTTCAGGCACGACCCGGGAGAGGGGGATACAGATGAATGCCAACTGATGATGAACCAGATTAAGCTGTTGGTGTTATTTGGTGAATCTAAAGGAGAAGCAGGCTTGGCCTAAAGCTGTTTTATTATGGAGTAGCACCAGTGCATTTTGTTCAACACCCCTAGTGGCATATTTTTGTTCAATCGGATGGAGCAAGGTCTGGACACCAGGGGACAGCAAGCCAAGAAGGTCTTTCTTGCCAGTAATTAGGGTGCTGTATTGTAATCTCAGGTCAAGATTTAGCCAACCAAGATCACTATAAAGTACACAGGGGTGGGAGTCCTACCTTAGGTCGAGTACAAAGTGATACACTCTGTTCAAGATGCAATTGACCCTGGAAAGCACATTGGTGTTAGTGGCTCTGTAGACCACCAGATCATAGTCTATTATGCTGACAATGTAGCATCTGACTAGGAGTTTCTTTCTCTCAGGCAGGAAGCTATTCCGGTGCCTGTAGAGTAATTCAAGTCTTGATGTGGCTGTCTTGACTCAGCTGTCAAGGTGCAGCTGCAGTGTAAGGGTTGCTAGCTGCACATTCAAGCAGAGCTGATAGATTGTGTGGCCTGTATCTGCCTACAGATTTGTATGTTCGTATGCGTCAACATGCGATGCATAAGAGAGTTGAGAGTCAAGGGTGATCCCTAGGCATTTGAAGGTATTTACATGTTTGGGGGTTCCTGAAGAGGAGGTAATTGTTAATGAATGGGAGGATGGTGATTTACTGTGTGTGGCAAACAGCATACATTTGGTTTTCTTAGTGTTCATGATGAGCAGGTTGGAAGTGAACCAGTCCTGGATCACCGAAAAGTTGGATTGTAGGCTCTGCTATATTGTCCCCAGGCACTTGTCAGTAGAGGAGAGTACAACATCATTGGCATATAGCAGGATATTAGCAGACTTATAGGCTGTGGGGAGGTCATTTATAAAAAGGCAGAAGAGAAGGGGGCCAAGAATTGATCTTTGGGGACACCAACAGCAACAGGTCTGTATTCCGAGGGAGTACCCCGGCATTTTACTGAGTTCTATCTGCCAGATAGCTGATAAACCACTGGGTGGCATCAACAGAAAGGCCAAATCTGATAGGTTTCGGGCAAAGTAATGTATGGTTGACAAGGTCGAAGGCCTTGGTAAGGTCTATGAATATGGAGCCTACCATGTCACCTCTGTCAAGTGCGCTGTGGAGCAAATCAGTGAATTGCAGTAGGGCTGTCATCATTCCGTGTTTTTTTCTTTAGCCATCCTGCTTTTTGGTCAGAAGCTCATGCTGGTTTAGGTATTGCGTTAGCTGGTCATTTACCACCCTTTCTACTGTCTTAGATAAAGGGGTAGAATGGAGATAGGGCGATAATTTGAGGGCAGGCCATGGTTGCCCCCTTTGAATACTGGCATTATGTGCACTGCCTTGCACAGCCTTGGTACTTGCCCTGTGGAAAGGGATAAATTGAAGATGACTTGGAGGGGGCAGGTAACCTCCCATAGGACCAGTTTAAGGAGCTTCATGTCTATGTTGTGTGGTCCTATCCTTGTTGTAATTTTGGCTTGTAAGAGGTAAGTGTACATCTCGGCCCAAGTTAGCCTCTTTAAGTAGAATTTGGGTTTGTGGGAGGGGTCAGGTGCATCATCAGTCATAGCTGTGTGAGCTCGGGTCTGGAATTTAGGTGGAAAAGTCACTGAAGGCAGTGTTAATGTTAGCAATTTTCATGTCTCCTTCAATAGTGGTGCCATTCACTATGATGGAGTGAGGAAGAGGTTTCCTTGCGTTGCCTAGAACTTCATTAATCCCACCCCATAGCTATTTAGGATGAGTGAAGAGGGACTTTTGTCTATTTGTATGGCAGTTAGCTTTTGCTGTTTCAGTTCCAGGGCTCTTTGTACTTTTGTAGGGAAGTATGGTGGCTATATTCTTTAAACAGGGCCCAGGCTCTATTAGTTCTCTGGTTAAGAATTTAATCATAGTGGTATACCAACCTTGAGAGTTTCCTTTGCTGCTAAGAGTCCTGTAGGGGGCAACAGTGTCAAAAATTATATTGAACTGGAGTACTAATTATTCCAGTGCTGCACTAATAACTTGTGTGTTTAATAGGAAGGACCAGATGACATGGAGCAGGAGGGCATGGAACTGTGGGAGACTGCGACTATGAACAGTCTGGTTTTGTTTGCAACTAGATACATGCCATGTTGTCAATTAAGGGTGACCCTGGAATGGCCCATGTTGGCAGTCACACAAATATCTGGCTCGGATGTTTTCATAACCAAGCAAGGGGTTGAGTTTACGCTTGACCTCCTGCCAAAATGTCTGAATGAGTGGACACTGCCATAAAAGTGGATTAGCGTTCCATTTGGGTGGTTACAGATGTAACATTTGGTTGCTGGGATTTTGCCTATTCTGTGGAGTTTTCTAGGGATCCAATACATATTACTTAATGTTTTAAACTGTTGGATCTTTAAGTCTAATATGTGTAACTTCCCCCGGCCCCTTGTTCAACTAGCAAGGCTGCTCCTCTCACACATGGCGCCACTGAGAGGGATGGGGTTGCCACTATGAAACAGTTCTGTTAACCCATACTTCTACTTCATAGCCTGCCATCCTCAGACAGGCACACCAAGTGTGGCAACTACCTGGCTCACACCTGGGGGGACCATTTAGCATGGCCATCAACCTGGGTCCCTGGGAAAAAATGTTTGCTCAGCATTATGCTAGGTTTGCACTTCCGGTCAGTGGCACCCAAGTAAATCCAGACACTGGAAGCAATAACTCTACTGTCCAAACCAGGTTGGGATTCTAGAGTGTGGCTTTTATTCACATCACACAGAGAATAAACAAAGCAAAGATGTACCCCCACAGGGCTACTCCCACTGGTAAAGCAGATTACTGAGGTACAGAGCACACACACAGTGAACCCTCAGGTTCTGAACGGATTGGCACACATGGCCAGAACTGGTACTCTTCCCTTCTTTTCCTTGACTTGGCACCCTGGCCAGTACTAGGACACTTTCCCATATTTCATAAGGAATTCTTGGTGGCTCCCTCGACCTCCCATGAGCATATCCTGGCTCAGTGGAAATCCAAAATCCCATGTCTGGGTGTTTTTCTCAGGCACTGGCCAAATGCACTGAGAGAAAATAAAGGTGCCCATACTGAATCCAGAGAGGTAAACATGGTCACTCCAGATTGGGGGGTCTCCCACCTTTTGCTTCCAATATTTATACTCAGCCATTCATTTGGTTAGCAACACCTTTCTCTGAAACACTCTTGTAGATGCTCTCTTGCACATTTAACATTCTACATCTCACACCTCGGAGGTGTCATGAAATTAAAAGTTCTGTATATGGCTATGTCTTTACTTTAGACAACCACTTTTGCAGATGCTTTTAAATCAGACACGAACTAAAAGTTCTATACTTGGCAAGTCTCCCTCGGACCCACAGTAGGCAGACACTTTTACTCGAAACCCAGTCTTAAAAGTTCTGTACTTGGCTATTCTCCCTTGGACCCCATAGTAGGCAGACACTTTTAAAAGAAACACAGTCTTGGTGACAGAGTCCCTTTGTCAGAGAAACCCTCACCACAGGAATGCAGGTGTCCCAAGGCTTTTTCCATAAATAGTATCAGGTACTCACAGAACAAACAAATCTAGGCAACTTCACCACTCTCCAGGCTGGACATGGGGATTGCCCCTGAATCCTGGAATCCCCCTCCCATCCCTCCGGAGATGGGGCACTAGAAAACCCTCTAGGAACAATCTCTACCACTTCCTTCACTGGTCTTCTGTGTTCTTCTGTAGGGTGAGAACACACTACCCCTTCTCCTGAAGTAGCTCTCTTTCAGAGCTAAGTCTGAGGAGCTGCCTTCTACAGCACTCCTCCCTCTACAGACTCTCCACACAGACTACTACTGTCTCTCTCTCTCCCCCAACATTCTACTGCTAACCCCTGCAGCTAGCATTCCATTGTGGCTTATGTTGCTGTGACAGTTCTAAGGTGACATCATCACTCCAGCTCAGCTGAGACTGAAAACAGAGTGTGACAGTGTGAAACCCATTTAACTGGCATCTCACAAGCTGCCTTTCCCTGCCTGCCACTGATTCTAAGTGGGATTTTAGTAACTTCTGGGAACAAAGGGGTTATATATGGATATGGCTTGTCTTGAAAAGGTCCAGATTCTCTTCCAGTCTCATTCTGTGACATCCATATTGAGCACCCTGTCCCACCACTCTCATTTCTTCTGCCTCTCCACAGATTTTACTAACCAAGGTACTGTACCACGCATAGACCAAGGGTTTGTTGTGCAGAAGAGATAGTACTGAGCTTTCCCATTCTGATATCTGCTTTATAGGGTGTCTGCCTCCCCAGTATTGGGAGACAGCATACCTCAGCTGGGTATATTTATAGGAATCTGAAGGTCTCAGCAAAAATCTTTGCTGTAGGGTTAGAAATTGGATGTATCCTTGTTGTGTAACAATGTCTTGCACCTTTGTGATGTCTGCATTCTCCCAGTGTCTCCACCTGACTCGTGATCTGACTATAAGAATATTCCCATTCCCCTACAGGGGTTGGGCCACTGACCATTTGAGGAAGCTTTGAGTTT
This sequence comes from Neoceratodus forsteri, assembly GCA_016271365.2. Taxonomy (NCBI): domain Eukaryota; kingdom Metazoa; phylum Chordata; order Ceratodontiformes; family Ceratodontidae; genus Neoceratodus; species Neoceratodus forsteri. Next base: position 144,898,753 of record CM028133.1, on the reverse strand, counting down.
TGTTTAGGATCTTCTGATGCCTGCATTCTCCTAGTGTCTCCACCTGACTTGTCATCTGGCTATAAGAATATTCCAATTCCCCCACTGGGGTTGGTCCACTGACCATTTGAGAAAGGTCTAAGTTTTGTTTAGGACCTTCATAAAGGTTTTGTGCATACTTCCCAGTGGAAGGTGAGTTAGTGATTGCTGGGGGATCCAAAGGTAAAGGCCAATAAGCTGGTTTCTGAGGCTGTGTTCAGTAGTAGTAGTACTGGAATAAGTATGTTGGCAGTGAATTTAGCTAGGGTTTATACATCAGTGTTCAGTAAGGTGAAAGTGATGGGTTGGTACCCAGAACACATCAGTAAATCTTTGGTTTAGGAAGCAATGTGACTATACCCATCATCACTGTTCAAGGGAGGTGTCCAGATTCAAGCATCTCCAAGTATATCTTGTGCTGGACTGTGGCCAGGAAGTCTTCAAAAGTGAAATACAAATCTGGAATAATGTTGTTGCTGCCTAGTGCTTTACCTCTGAGGAGTGACTTGAGAGCTGCCTTCACTTTTCCAACTGACAACTACTACAGGTTCGTGACTTATTCTTGGGTTAACTTGGGATTTTGTAGGCCCCCTGTAAAGTTGTCCAGTTGTGTGGTATCTGTTGTGGTCTCTGAGCTGTATAAGGACTGTTAGAACTGTGAGAATACGGAGTTAATTTCTCTTTGATCCGTGGGCACCTCTGGGTATTATTTGTCTTGATGGTTGTTATGGACATAGAGCAAGGACTTTAGTGGACTTGGGACCACTCGCAACATAGCTTAATTGCATTTATCTGTATAGAAATTCAGTGGACTCTATTAGCTCTTCATTATATTTGCTTCTGTTGTCCATCCACTCAGTCCAGAGGACATCCATGTCCATGAATCCATCTGCCATTCTACTGCTTGATGTCCTCCAACAACTTCTCCCATTTTTCTTTTGCTACTTTTTTCTGAAATGAGCTGAGGGATATCAGATTGCCCTGCAAGGCACATTTCAAACCCACACAGGTCATGGCCCAGGATGTGTCAGTCAGGTCATTTAAATACAGGAAATCTTTGATGTAGTCAGCAATCTCCACTTTAACATTTTCCTGTAAGAGTAGGAAGTTATTTAGCTTCCAGTGATGTGTTCAAATGGATTAGTACCTCAACTGTAGCACCATCTTAACCAGAGTATGCTACACACAAGTTGCAGCTGTGCTCAGGTGGACCCAGGGGGGGGTGCACTACGAGGGTGGCTAGCCCCAAAACAGTCACAATTATAAACATAAAAGGGCCGCACTCCAGTTACAAACAAAGCTCAGCCACATGTCAAAACTGCACTATATGTATTTACCAATTGCAATATTATTTACTGAGTTAAAAGCCTGACACACTGAAGGGAATTATTGCCTCAGCACTTTCCCAGTCAAGGCTTTATCAGGGGGGCCTGGCAAAGCCTTGAATGGCGAAGCGCTGGGGCACAAACTCCCGTGAGTGTGTCAGGCTTTTAGCTGAGTATGTAATATTGCAATTGGCAAAAACATTTAGTACAATTTTGACACTTCATTGAGCTTTGTTTATAACTGGGAGTGTGTCTGTTTTGCGTTTTCATTAACTAGAGTATGAATTGATATTGTTACTGACAGTATGCACACGTCTAGTAGTCCCAGTACCAAAGCCTCTGGAGTTAGTCAGTAGTCTGTTCTCAAATGGGTGTGGTGGACTGCAAATATAAATGTTTACTCAGTCTCTTGGTGGTGCAGCAAGTGCTATGCCCCCCGCCAGACCATGGCCAAGCATTACTCCCTCCAAGGTTCTGGCAGCTTGTGTGCTTACTCTGGTTCTTATTTATTTATTTATTTATTTATTTATTTATTTTACCAGGAGAGACACACTAAGCTGAAAGCTTGTTTACAGGTGCAACCTGGGAGCACAAGGAAGTTAAGTGACTTGCTCAGGGTCACACAGTATGCAAGTGGGGGCTGTGGGATTCAAACCCAGGTCTCCAGGTTTGCAGCTCAGAGCCTTAAACCACTGTGCTATACTGCCTCCAATTCCTGTTCTATTGGTACTATCCTTGGGTGGGTCTAATACCAAGTCTAGATCCTCTCCAGTGATCATCTGGTGACTTGGGTAATTGGTCATTATTCCACTGAGGTCTGCAACTAACTCGAGAGAGTCTGTGTTATAGTTATAAATATTGATGAAAGCAACTGTCTGATTCATGTCACCAGGTTGAATGGTGCATAAATCCCAAGTTTTTGTGGATCAATAAGAGTGTGCTGCCCCGTCTGTTGCTGATTCTTGCCCCACCCATAGGCATCTCATCATTTTAGACTCAGAGTACTTTAAACAGGTTTCCTGTAAAAAGACAACTTGCGCCATACTTCTTTTGAGGTGCTGGAGCACTTTTTGTCATTTGTTATCCATGTGGAGCCCCTTCACATTCCATGATAGCAAAATTATGACATTGTCAGCCATATTCTTTGTGTGTGACTGATATCTTATTCCTTATCTTGCAGCTATTTGTGACGATTTCTCTGTCCTGATGTACAGTTTTGGTACGTAGATGTTGTGTATCTTTCATAGTGTTCATGCATATCTGTAGTGCCCGCCTTCTCCTCCTATGCAGGCCCATGATATCTAGAGTAAAGGCAGCTAGCCTGATAGCCCGTAACTGGTCTCATCAATTATAGTAAGTGACATTGGCAGGTGAAAGAGCGAAAAAATCATTTGCAATTACTGGACCTTGTGAAACATAAAACAGCAGTGTAATAGTTACAGCATAAACCCAGCAACCTGTCTAGGTTATTAAAATTCACCACCGTTTTGGTAGTATGTAAAGCAGAATGAGCTTGGGACATGTCCCTATTGATCATCATATTAGACATATTTGTGCATGTAGCACCACCCCCCCGGCCCCCAAGGCAGTGCATTTTTGGGAAGTCTGAGCACCAGCCTAGTTTTCCAGTAGATACATTTGTAGTTTACCAGTTGTTCCCCCCTCCACTCCAATGCTCTCAATCATCACATTATACTCACACCCCCTTACCCAGGTATCCAGAGCAGAGGCTGATGCAGTGTGATGGGCCAGAGAGAGGACCACCACTGCAATTTGCTGTAAGCCATTGTTCAATACAGTACATTGCTCTGTCAGTTCCAGATAACTGTATTCCAAGCAGTAAATAATTAATGAACTTGTCTGGATGGTCCCCCTTCCTCAAGCTCTCGCCAGTTGCATAGCAAATTCCCAGAGGGCCTGGGTGCAAGGCGATGTTATAGGGGCCCTCCCCAGTTTTGAATAAACATTAAAATTTTGATTTGGGCCCCTCAAACCTCATGGGTCCGGGTGCCACTGCACCCCCTGCACCCTTGTAGCTATGCCCCTGGCTCTCACCAGCCATATAGATTCTGTACTTACTAATGGTCTTGACGGTCTTGACCCCAAACTCCCATTTCCCTGCTCATGCTATTGACCTCCTTATTATATACTTTCTTAGCCTCTCTTTCTCCTTATCTTGTGTCCCTAACTCTTGAAAGTTGGCTAGTGTCATTCCCCATCCTAAAGGGGGTGACTTCTCTTCCCCTAGTAACTTCCATCTGTTTCTCTCCTCCCCCCTACTCTGGCAAAACTCCAGGAACACCTTGTTCTCTCCCAGCTCTCCCCTTTTCTTGACTCAGCCTCCTTATTCACTCCTTTCCAGTCTGGCTTTATAAAGTCACAATCTATTTCCATGTCTCTCCTCTGGCTCACTGATACTATCCTCTCTGGCATGGATCAATACCTTTTCACCTCCGCCATTTTGTCAAATTAGCCAAAGCTTTTGACATTGTTGCCCATCCCATTCTACTGAACAAGCTAAAGGCAGCTGGACTCTCAGCTTCCTCAACTGAGTAGTTCCACTCCTTCCCTGAGGGCAGGTCGCAAGCTGTTCATATTGGAGACTCCCTTCCCCACTCCCCATTAGCTCAGGCATTCTCCAAGGGTCTGTCCCTGGCCCAGTTCTCTTCTCCATTTTTCTAAATAACCTCCCCAATGCCTACTTCTCTACATCCATTCATATATATGCAGATGATATGGTTCTCTTTTTTCCTCAAGCTGTTGTGCCCCTGACCTCATGAATCAGCTCCAACATCCAGTTCTGGTTCTAAGAAATAAATGCTCCCTCAATGCTAAGAAAACAGTCTATGATTTTTGCACCAGGCAGAGGCTTGCTAGAGTCCTCCCCATCCTTTCATACTCTTGATGGTGCAACTACTGAAGATGTCTCCTCCTTCAAGTACCTCAGAGTCTGGCTGGATTGCCACTTTGATTATTCTGTTCATGTAACTCTATCTACAAGAAGCTCCGCCCAAAACATAAAGCATTATACAGAATAACAGAAGCATTCTGCTTCCTGCAAGTAGAGAAATCCTCACTAAGATGATTCTACCCATTTTCAACTGTGGTGACATTGTTTACAGTGCTGCAGCTCTGCTCCAAAGTCAATTTTAGCTAGACTGAACACTCTTTCACTCCTTCCGTCACTTTGCCCTTGACAAGCCCCAGCGTACTCATCATTGTAGCCTGAACTCATCTGTACTCATCCCTCTACTTCCCCTCACTGATGCCAGATACCTTGCCCACTGTCCCTCTTTTATTTCCAAATTTTGTTTTTGGCTCTCTCCCTTTGCATCTTGCTTCTCTCCTCTCTTCCCCCTTCTATTTCTTTCACAATGTTTGCTCTTGCTCTCTTGCATTCTCACCAATGAAATCACTGCTGACCAAACTGCCTTCTCGTTCTGCTTCCCTAAACTATGGCGCTCTCCTCTCCCTTCCATTCTCTCTGCCCCTTCCTTTCCCACTCGGAAATCTCATCCCTGTGATTTGTCTGTTTACTTCTGCAGTTGTTTCTGATTTTGGGGAGGACTCCTATTCATCTGCCTTCCAGCCCTCACTGACACCAACACTGCACTGCTCCCCTAGTTTCAGTCATTTCTCCCTGTTCCTTATTTTATTGTGTTGATTTCTGTTTACTGTTAGAAAATGGGTAAAACTATTTCAGACTCCTGATTGGCTGAGGGACTTCTCTAGCTGGGCATCTATCAGACAACAGATGCCCGGCTATTAAAAGTACCAACCCAGCCTGCCCCATCACAAGAATCCTGATGTCCATCCTTCTCCCTAATTGGCTAAACCCCCTCATTTTAATTTGAAACACCCGCCATTTTTTTGTCTCACTTAGCGAGACACTAGCCCCCGAATGCTCATTTGTGAACACTAGAGTCGCCCTGTATGTACAGTACTTAGCCCAGACACAACTGACCAAATATTCGCAGCTGCTGCTGTTCCCATTGAAACTGCAGACTGCAGAATCCTAACTGCAGCGCCATTATGCCAGCTCCCAACACTGCCCTCATCTCAGCTCCAACAGACAGCTTCTGCCTGAAACAGACCACGCTGCCACATCTGATCACAACCTCAGCAACACCGCTAATGGAAACCGCGACTATACCATCTCCCAAAATAAAATTAGCCGTCTCTCAGATCAGCTTCACGTCTTAAATGACGGTGAGAAGTGAGTTTTTTTTTTTTAAGTGCAGCACGAGCCTCTCCAGAGCAGCGGAAGCCTCTCCTTAAACTCTGCTTGCTCGCGCTGCTTGCGATACACAGTCCAAGTTCAATAAAACAGAATATAATAACTTCCAGCCAGCCACAGCTCACAAGTGCCTCTAGGAGTGCCTTGCTCCACCCAACTACCTCCACATAAAAGAAATAACTTAAATGCGGTACTCAGTTTATCGCGATCGCTGACAGGGCACTTCATTGATAGCAAGCATTCTATAATCACACACAGCTACCAAAGGTATCACTCTCTCTACCTCTTTTTTTCCCTTTTGCTGCCACGATAACATAATGTGCCAACAAGTAGGTGTGTGTGTGAGGGGGCGGGGGTGTACTGTGACAACAGCCCCCAAAAACAGCATTCAAATACATGCAGAGGAACTATTTTATTACAAAATAATATTAAACTAATTTCTTACTGAATTATTTTATATCAAACTTATATTTTTTTTTTACTGTGCTCATTTTCTAAGCGAAATAATACCCTCCAGGTTGGGCGGTATTGTGCTATACCGGACCTTCCAGGGGCTATAAGGCACGGTATAGCACTATACCGCCCACCCTGTTGGGTATTATTGCTTACTACTTTTGCCTGTACCACAGTTCACTGTCTGGTAATTTACTGTAAGGCAATTTCATTCTTTAAATGTTCTTGAAATTGCATATTTTGTTATACTTTGTTCCATATTGTATTATTTGTATACACTGCTCTTGTATCTGTTATCTTCTCTTCCTCCTCACCCCAGCATGCATCTGGAGACAAACTGATACCAGCTCAGTATGTCTTTCCTGGTAAAACTTTTGAAATCAATCAGTAAATAAATAAATAAATAAAAATTCAGATCTGGAGACCACATCTCAGGAAGGACATAGACAGAGTGAAGGTGGTCCAGAGGAGGGCTTTCAAAATGGGGCAGGGTCTGTATCAAAAGCTCTATGAGGAGAGGCTTAATGAGCTCAATATGTACACCCTGCAGGAGAGGAGGGAGAGGGGGATAGCTAGAGACCTCACAAGGGTTAATAAGGTACAGGAGGGGGGTATTTTTCAGAGAAACGGTTGTTCTAGAACAAGGGGGCATGCTATGAAACTGGAGGGGGGTAAACTCAGGAGGGACATGATGTGGTGGGGCTGGTCATCCAACCTTGGAATTAGAGGTACTCTATTCTAATTGCTTCTTCTAAAGCCTGTTGCAACAGCATTCTAACGATTCTATACTGTACTATTTTCTTACTGTTCCATAAGGATGTCCACCTACAGAACCCTGCCCCCCCTTTTCCTTCTTTACTCTATGTTTCCTTTTCACATTTAACCCAGAAGTTTGAGTTCTAATTTAGAACTAGAACACCCATGGGTTCTAAGTGTTAAAGGTTCTAAATACTAAATAAAATGTTATAATGTATGGTAAGTGCCTATTATAAAATGGGCAAAGGATTTCAAGCAATCTGATTGGTTGTTAGCCATGCATTAGATGTGTCTAATGCACAGCTAAAACTAGAACCCCCATTAAGAATACACAGTCCCATTTTATAAGCGCAATGAGCCATTCCGGGGATGTGCATTAGACAGTTCTAATGCACGGCTAGGGGACTGGACGCACTCAGCCTGTGGCCTCACTACGTCCCCCTAGCCGTGCATTAGAACTGTCTAATGCACACCCCATCAAGTCTTATTGCTTACTTAACCACCATAATCAGCAGTCACACAGTTTCGTTATGCATTGTTTAGAATTTTAAAGGTTGTTAACCACACTTCGGAACTTCCAGACAGTGGCATAACAAAAAAGAATGCACCAGAGTTCCATAATTCTCACACATAGAATGCAAACAGTGTTTTTTTTGACCATACATTATAAAAGATGATGGCTGGGGATCGGGTCACAACCACGCTGAAATCACCTCTCATGGTTGCTAGGGCTACAGTAAACCTCTCGAGCTGCGTTCTCGAGGTTTACCACGTTGCCCTAGCAACCACTCGAGGTGATTACAGCGTGGTTATCACCCGATCCCCAGCCATTATCCTCTATTTATTTGTTCAGACTTTTAAAAAACAGGAGCTGCCAGTCTGGAAAACAAACTAATTATTGGGAATTACATCCTAAAATGTTTTAGAGAGAGAGAGAGAGAGAGAGAGTGTGAGAATGTGCTGCTTATGTGCAGATGTGCAACACTCATGGAACTGTAACGCTTAACATTTAAATTTTGAAAGGCACAGTATTGTTTCTCTTATCTGGATGTGCAGTGAAACAATAGTATTGATGTGCTTAGAGTGCAAGTCTTTTATTTATGCTTTTTTCTCTTCTCAGTCTTTTTTATGTTCTTCTTCTCCAATCCTATGCACAAAAGATTTCGAGTTCTAAAGAAGATTAGAACCCTAGAACTATTTGCAAAGTTCTAGATCAGAATCAGAACTTCAGCAGGTTCTGACAACACTAGTTGCAAACAGCCTTAGTTTTTCAGTCTGCCTGGAGCCTTGAAAACAGCTGCAAGTAGCCTTGGTTTTTCAGTCTGCCCAGAGCCTGAGAGAAGAAAGGACATGCAGTCTTTATGTCCTTAAAGCAATCTGAAGCACAGATGAGAAAAGGATCCCAGCGATGATATATAATACTGACTGTTGCACCCTGACAAATGCTATGTAATTATTTTTTTTATTTTTTTTAATTTTCTTGTGTTTTTTAATTTTTGGAACCTTGTTGAAATAAAATCACGCAGCAAGCTTGTTGTACCTTATACGAACTGAATCAGTGTCTATCTTTTACCTGTGACACGTGGTGGTGACAGTGGGATATTGATTGATGTTCAGGTGTCAGAGGAACATCAACCAGCAGACTGAGGCCCAGATATTCAAAGCTTTGCGCAGGGCACAAACTATTTACGTGGGTTTAGCGCAGGATTAGCGCGGGTCTGCATATTCAAAAGGCCAAATAGCACGTGCAAACTGCATTAGCACCGGGCAAAATCATAATATATGCAAGGGCCAAACTGAACATGAATACAGGTGCACTGCTATATTCAGTGACTAGCACCATGCAAAGTGGTGTTGCGCAACTTAGCGCGACCCTTTGCACGATACAAATTACCACCCAGGAAAAGCTGGTCTTAACCCTGGGCAATCCAGCTTTGTGTGACATTGTGGCGTTGTGCGGCATTAGCACGACTTTAGCATGGCCTTGCGCAACCCTAACATATGACTATGACACAGAGAAAAAGCCAGACATGGAGGAAATATGCTGCTCACTGATGGCACCACAATAATGCCAACAGCTGCCACCAGTCCCAGCCATGCCAGGCAGTATGTGGTGACCCAGCCCCTGGGGGCCACCATGGTGGTGTGGCCATACAGCACACACCTGCAGACCATACATCTGTGGTGACCAACAGATGCCAGCACACACATGCAGCACTGTGGACATGGTGGATGTTGAGGGGAGGGTGTACGGGTGGCCAGGCCTCACCACAGGCTGGGTGCGGCCACAAGACTGAGACATAGCATGCAGTGCACATGGGCCAGTACTGGGAATACCCCAATACCAGTGTGCCTGTCCGACTGTACATGGTCCGCCCAGTCACATACTGCACAGCTATACAAACACCACAGCACACACAGCCAGCCATGTATATGTCACTATGAGCATCCCATGCCAGAGGTGCAGCATCTGTGGGACACACAACAGTGTGACAGTAATGTCCACTGTCAGTAAACACCTGCATAGTGGGCTTGTCACTGTGTACTCCAGGTGGGGCCTAACTAGTGTCTTGTATAGTGGAATTATGACTTCCCTTTTCCTGCTGGTGATGCCCCTGCCTATGCATCCCAGCATCCTATTTGCTTCACCTGCTGCCTTGTCACACTGCTTCCCTACCTTGAGGTCATCAGAGATGATGACCCCAAGATCCCTTTCCTGCTTGGTGCATGCTATATCCTCACCCCCCCCAACTGATATATTGTGCCAGGGTTTTTGTGCCCCATATGCATTATCTTGCACTTCTTTGCACTGAATTTCAACTGCCAAACCCCTGACCATTCTTCAAGTTTCTGTAGGTCCCTTCTCATTCTGTCTACACCCTTTGGTGTGTCTACTCTTTTCCAGTGAAAAACGATGTTCCAGGACCAGAGGGCATGGGATGAAGTTGGAGGGAAGGCAATTCAGAGGAAGCGTGAGGAAGAATTTCTTCACAGAAAGGGTGGTGGACAAGTGGAATACCCTGCCAGAGGAAGTGGTGGGGGCTGAAACAATCACAGGATTTAAGAATGCATGGGATAGACATAAGGGAATTCTGGAGGTCAGGGGTTAGGGGCAACAGACTTCTAGAAAAACGTAAAGGGAACTTACAAGCTCAAATAAGCAGACTGGGTGGACCATAGGCCCTTCTCTGCCAACAGCGTCTATGTATCTATGTATCTATGCACCAGCCCTGGTGTCATCATAGACCTAAGGTACATGTCTCAAGACCAGGAAGACAGCCTAAAAGGAGAATTAAGTACACTAGGAGCATTAACAAGGGCAATGACTGAAGAAATTGGGGAAAAGCCACTGCCTGGTCTGAAGCTGGGAGCCAGAAGGAAGACAAATCTGATCCCTTATTTGATGCTAGCATGGATGAAACAGGTGAGGAACTGGCCAGTGAACCCCCGGAGAATATAAGTGAACTGTTGCGGTGGCTGGCTGTGAAGCAGATGGAGATGGGGGAAAGAGAGAGAGAAAGAGAAAGACAAGAAAGGGAGATGGAGTGAAGAAGACAGGATCAGAGGTGGGCTGATACAATGCCAGCGCTCCAGGTCATTGGAACCAGTCGTCCACCTGGTGGGACTGGTGCATCCCAAAAGACCTAAAACTTACCAAAATGACTGGTACAGATGATACTGAAGCCTACCTGACTACCTTCAAAAGAATTGCAAGAGCTTGTGAGTACCCTCAGGCCCAGTGGGTAGTGCGATTAGCTCCATATTTAACTGGTTATGCCCAGTTAGTCTACAGTCATATAGACAGTAAAGACGCAGATGACTATGAATTAGTAAAGAAGGAAATCTTAAGACAATTTGATATTAGCACATTGAAACCTACAGTCAAAGGTTTAATTCACTTTGTTATCAAAATGTGGACACTCCAAGAGAAGTGTATACTCAGCTAAAGAAGTTGTGCACCAAGTGGCTTCAACCTGAGGGGAAGATATTTGCTGAAATCTTGGAAGCCTTGGTGCTCGAGCAGTTCTTACAAATACATTCTCAAGATGTCCAGATGTGGCTGAGTGAACATCAACCAGAAACTGCAGAGATGACCATCATGTTGGCCGAGGATTTCTTGGCTATCCAACAGTCTAGGACAAAAGGGTACAGAGGTACTGGTTATTTTGAACTTTACCATGTCTAGTATGGTAAGACAGTATCCAGTTAGAATAGCGCTACATGAATAACTCCAGTCTAGAGAGCACTAGTTCATGCAGCGCTAGCATGGACAGCGAGAGGGGGATCTACAGCACTTTCAGTAAGTGCTCCCCAGGTTGCTGTCCATGGTGCTCACCACAAATAAGAGCACCAGGATCCAGGAAGCGTTCTAATCCTGGTCTCCAACATTTATGTGCAGTCAGGACTTTGTTTCTTTGACATGGGGCCATGGAAACAGTACTCCATGGCCCCACATATTTTAATTTTCCCCGTCATCCACCCCCCCAAGTAAGAATCCTGCATTGGAGGGGTGCCTGGAGTGGAGCCCCCTGCAGAAATAAAACTGACGGCATTATTGCCGTGCTATGGTTGCCAACGGCATTGTGGTCGGTGCTATTCTGATCCAGTGCCAGTAAGACAATCCCCTTTTATACATAATCAGGCCCCAGTAAAAACCTCAGAGAAACCTGAAATGAAACCAGGAAAAGGAGGGAGCTGTTTTCCACCTGACATTATCTGCCACAATTGTCAAGGGGCTGCCATATACTGTGGCTCACTATTGCCAGAAAAAGAATTGGAGAACACACATCTGACCTTAGCCAACTGTGGACATTATTTAACTGATGTTAACATTGATAGCAAGTAAGTGATGGAGCTGACAGTCTCTGGCAGTAAGCAGACATTGATCCGATTGGATCTCCTGGACAATGTGCCAAATAGAGGTCCTTGTACAGGTGTCATTTGTATTCATGGGGACACATACCACTACCCTACCACTGTTGTAAATATGGCCATACAAGGTAAACCAGCTAGAGTAACTGCAGGATGTGTACCTAGACTCCCTGTGCCAGTAGTTATTGGGCATGATTTCCCAGACTTTGGCATTTTACTAAAAAGGGATGAAATGGTGTCTGCAGTGACTACCAGGGCCCAGATTAAGCAAGAAAAGACCCTTAATGACACTTTTCCTTTTGAAGGAGATGTAATAGAGGCTCCAGGAAAGGATAAATGTTCCAGAAAAGAAAAGACTAATGAAGAAATGGGACAAAGAACATAACGGACTGTCTGAGGTACACTTAGACAAAATGTTTGAAGGGTGTGATATTGGGGTTGAACAAAAGAATGATAAAACAATAACCGCTTTTTTTCCAACAGGTGGGGAAAAGCAGGTGTCAAGGGACGTTCGAGTATGAGGAGAAAAATACCAAACACAGGAGAAGTAGTAGAGCAGCTGGTTGTCCCTGAACGGTTTCATCCCAGTTGTTATACTTGGTCCATGATTTACCATTAGCAGGTCATGCTGGAAGAGACTGTACCTTGACTCACTTATTGCAAAGGCTCTTTTGGCCCAATATCCATGAGCAGGTAGCTGAGTATTGCTGAGCCTGTGCAGAATGAATGTCAAAAGGTTACACAGATAGGGAGGAAGGATATAGTGCCCCTGATGCCTTTACCTTTGGTAACTACGCCCTTTGAAAGACTATCTACGGACATAGCAGGCCCATTAGAGAAAAGCTCTTGAGGGAACCATTTCGTTCTGGCTGTGTGTGAGTGTGCATAGAAACTGCGCAATGCACGCTCATAACGCAGTCATTTTTGGGACTTTTTTCACCAAATTTGCAAGATGGGCTTATGATCAGGTGATACATAAAGAATTTAAAGAAGGAGAAAAAGTCTTGTTACTTCTACCCTCCTCTGAAAATAAGTTATTTATGAAATGGCAGGGGCCTTACCAGGTCCTTAGACAGTCAGGACCAGTGACATACGAGACAGAGAGACCCCAGAGAGATGCCAAAGTAAAAAGATATATCATGCAAACCTGTTAAAAAGAAGTGGCATGAGAAAGACAACCCCTCTGACCTGAGCCTGATAGTTTTTCCACGGAGAGAGAGAGAGAGAGAGAGAGAGAGAGAGAGGGGACACAGAGATGGATTTGGCGTATAAAATGTTAATAAAATCAGGGGGATTGGAGGAACTAATAATCAAACCTACACTGTAGTGCACACAACAGAATCAGGTAAAACAATGGTTACAGACTTTTAAGACCACTTTTGGAAGCATTCCAGGAAAAGTAGAAGGGGTGGAACTTCAAACAGTTGTTACACAAGCACAATCTATAAGTCAAAAACACTATAGGCTCCCTGAGAGGGTGAGAAGTGAGGTTATGGCAGAGGCAAAAAAACTGTAACAGGCATCATACAGCCATCTACTAGCACCTGGGCCTCACCTATTTTATTGGCGGGTAAGAAAGAGAGTGTATTCAGACTATGCTTGGATTTCCAGAAGATAAACACTGTATCTCACTTTGATGGTTACCCCATGCCACTGATAGATGATATAATAGACCGTATAGGAAATGGCAAGTACATTACTACACTAGAGGTGTGCAAAAGAAAAACTTCCACCAGCAGAATTTCTGGGAAGCTCAGAATTTCACTTCCAAAAAAGTTCAGAAATGATTTTGGCAACTTTTGTGTGATGTGGACCAGCAGGAGCAGCAGGAGCTGGGCCAAAAGCAAGTGATAGGTCGGCAGCCAGAGGGCCATGTGGTGGTGCCACCTGCACAGCAGAACCAGGAGCAGCAGGCCACCACCTTTTCCACCAGCACAGGGAGAAAGGTGGCAATCCCCTCTCCCATAAGGAGGTGGCGACGTTGGTGAAAGAAGTCACCAGTCATGCAGCAGAACTTTATGGGCCAGAGAGGCTGCCTCTAAAAGAGAGGGAGACATTGTGGACAACCATAAAGGCCACCCTCAATGCAGAGGGAGGGGGTGTCATGCCCAGGAGAGTCCGGCAAATAAGGCATAACTGGGATGACTTTCAGAGATGGGACCCCCAAGTTCTGGAAGTGCTGGGTGGAGTGGTCACCAATGGGGATTGGGTCCAGAAGAAGATGGGACAGCAGGAGGAAACCACAGGATCTTCTTTAGACAGAAGGATGCGGGTGGAGGAACGCAACACCAGTGAGTATACTAACTTGATCATTCAGAGTTATTTTCATCAGTCAGTGTTGGAATTACCCTTTAAGATCTTTGTGACTGTGAGCTAGGGTGGCCCATAAAGGCACAACTGTTGAATACAGACCATCTTCCCATTATAACTCAAGACTAAATGGCAGTGCTGTATGAGCTTGAGCTACCAGGGCTTACTGCAGAGTTAGGTGAGACTAAACCCTGGCAACCCCCCTGTAATTCCAACACTGATTGTTATAAAATATTTAAAAAATAACATTTACCCTGATACACTGCATGTAATGTTGTCATCCTGTTTTTAGAAATTACATTTACATACTGTCAACAGATGTTAAAGAGCAGCTGATGCCATTAGGACAACTATAACAAAACATTATTTAGACACAATTCAGCTTGTATTTCACATTGGTTCTATATTTCTCATCCCCATTATTCATCACTGAGGCCATTTGCATTAAATTGGTATCTTTGCTCCTGAAGAGTTCATCTATTCATGTTGCTTTCTCCCTACCTGAGGTCACAATGCTCTACTTGTGACATCACAATTGCTTCCATAGAAACAGATTGTGATGTCACAATAAAGGACTACGACAAAATGTAGGGAGTAAGCAAAAGAGGCAGAGGTACTCTAAAGGATACAGAGCATATTTACATGCAAATTTCTTAATAATAATTAATGGGGAGGAGAAGTCTATTGAATACATATGGAATGCAAGCTGAATTGTACCTGAATATTAAGTTTTTCAAGGTTTTCTTTGAGGCATCAGCAGCTCTTTAAGAACAATAAATAGCTCTGTGTTTTCAGTTCCTGTGATGGCATGCACAATGGACAGCACCTGACGTGACTACAACTACCTATGTGAAGGTGATGGTGTGTGTGTGTCACATCATGGGTGTACTGTGTCTGTAACAGTTTCATCCAGTTTCACGGGTGTACCGCAGCACTGCCATATTCCATACATGGCACCACAGGGACAAGGTGTTTGCACTGAAAGGATTGCTTTCCAACTGGTTGTTGTGTTGTTGTCCAACCTCAACATTGTTAACATTTGTTGCCTCTACAATCATGTGGATGGCAGTTGTCTCCATTGTCACTATCTCTGACTTGCCACATGTGGCACGCCTACCATCTGCATCCTCATCCAAATTGTCCACTGGGAGTGGTCAGTGCACAGGACTGCCCATTGCTCCATACATCCCGTCTCATGGTAGTCCCTTTAGCAGGGAGGGATCAAAGCTGTCTTCCACTGCATACGTGTGCTGTGCTGTGTGTATCCTAACCAGTACTCACCCTGAACAGTCATGTCACTCCATGACTGTTTCCAACAGCTTTCCTTATCTGAATAATAGATGTGCACTTTTCTTTGCTGGAAGTGGACCCCTTAGTGTCTATCCTCCTGATCGCCCATCATGGGATTATCTGTGGTGTTCCATGGTTAAGTATTATGGCACTTGGCCTTCTCCACAAGATGGAATGTGTTTGATTACTGCTGTTTTAATCTTGTGTGTTCCAACTTCCAACACTCATTTGAAGTATTCCTGTCTCTCTACAACAGTTGCCACAGGAACATCAACTGCTGTGGCCATCAGCAGCAAATCCAGCATCAGCATGGCAGGGCCAGGAAGATCAAGCACGAACAGTGGGAAGCTCGTGTCTGGTAAGCTATTTATAGTCTTGAATGTAGTGATGAAAAACTGAATGGAAAGACTACTATTTTTGGTGTTGCACCATACCAAACCATCGGAACCTTACCTGAAGCCCTGCACCATAGTCAAAAGGCACCACTGTAAAAAGTTTTGATCTGCTGTGTTGTGAAATTGAATTGCTGCTAAGTAACATCTGGCCGCCCGACCCCTTCCCTGTCCTGGTGCTGAATAACCACTGAAATTCCCCAAGGGGCCCTATGTATATCATGATACAAGTCATTAGAAAACTCACCTCCTTTGCAATCCATGCAGCAGGATGGTTACGGCATGGAGGGGTTATGCCGGCAATATGGGTGTGTGGAGCTCAACATCATTGGGACCAGGCAGGGGATGGCCTCGGGTGGTCAACTCGTCCATACGATCCTTATAACTCATCATAAAATACAAGATGACTGCTGTTAAAATTGGTGTCTTTGCAGTCCAATGCAGGTTATCCACCTGTAGCTCCAAGGTTGTTGGAAATGGGGTACATTAATTCCATGGCCAAGGTCACACCACTTTAAGAAGTGCCATAGCCTTGCCTGCCCCAGTCAGTTTTTTTGAATGTTGGTGAATCATTACTTGTGATGACCGATGCAGGCTGATCACAGCCTGAAGAGTTATGGCACAGTGGTCAAACTGTGACAATGAAACAGAAGGGCCATCACAAGTCGTCAGGTGGATATCTGGAATTAATCAGCAGAAGCTGCTGTCAGGATGAGGGGGCTAGCATTGCCATCTCTGGGTGAGGTCAGACAAGACTTTAATCATGATAGGAAATCATCTTTGTATCATTACGTATTTCTATGTTAGGCAACCAGATAAGTAAGCGTGCGCTTGTGCACTAGGCTAATTACAAGTGTCACCTGCAAGTACAGGGAGGTTGAGTATGCTGCTCAAGGCAGGCCACACAGTTTGTAAGTGGAGGCTGTGAGAGTGAGAATCAAACCCAGGTCTGCTGGATATACCATGCACATTCATCACAGCTGAATCAATGTAACAACTTGTAAACCCCCTATCATTTTCTTGTCATTCAGTGTCAGTCATGTATTATGATAAAATGTTTGACAAACCCACTTGTTGATAAATTCATCCTTATCATCATCATCATCAGTATTTGTCATACTATACCACAAGTGCATTGCTTGTTTCCCCTTGAAGTCGCCTGTGACTAGTGCCTACTGCTGTTTTATTTCCTATGTCAAACACATACCACAACAACCTCTGACAGACACCACCAAATATCATCCTGAGTACAACAGTGTCCAATGTCCAGTTACGGTGTACTTTAGAGGAGATGTATACTATACTGGCACAGTCACACCAGCATAGTTAAGGTGAAACTGCACTTCTATGTTAAAGTCCAGAGTTTGAAGCTTAATAATTTTGGAGCTGTTCAACAGAATTTTGGCAGTTATGATCTCTATGGGTAGGTCTCTTGAATTGCCAAATTAGGTGGGAATCCATTAACTGGTTTTCAAGATATAAAGTGTTGAAAAAACAGAAAAAGCAGGATTTTCCGAAATTTTTTTTTGTCATCCTGGATCTCAGAAACGGCTTTATGTTGTGGGCTGAAATGTTCAGGGTAGAAAGCCCTTGGGTCGTAGATGTGCCTTTTGAAGGTTTGGTGAAAAAATATTAATCTGTTCAAAAGTTATTAAAGTTTTTAATTTCCCATTATTTCCTATGGGAAAAGTTAAGTGTTTAGCACAAAAGTAAGATTTGCGCAAATTAGGGCAAAATGCAAAACTCTGACTTTCGCATGCATGGTCAAGGTGCAAAAATAAGACTTTCACAAGTAATCTGGTGAGAAAATCTGACTTTCGCAAGTGTTTTTTTTTTTTTTTTTTTTAATGCAGAATCCATAGAAATTTGCATAATTTTGATGCAAGATTCTGCTCTCCCAAATTCCTAATTTTGGCACCAAACATTGGGGTGCTCAATCCCTGTGTTGGTGTGTATCCCCCCAAACTATTGTGGTACACTGGGAGCCCACCCCAGTGTGCCCAGATTGTTTTTTATGTAAAAATCTTTCTGACACTGGGATGCCCACTCCCAGTGTCGGATGTCCTGAGCTCACTTACACGACACACTGGGAGCTCATCCCAGTGTGCCCAGATTAATGTTTTTTTTTAATCTTTCTGACACCGGGATGCCCACTCCTAGTGTCGAATGACTCCCCCACAGCCTACTTCCTCTGCCAATGGGGGTGCCCAATCCTCCTGTCAGCATCATGTATGGCCCTCCAAACTCATGTGGCATACTGGGAGCCCACCCCAGTGTGCCCAAATTTATTTATTTTTTACAGTTAAACAAATAAATGAAGAAAACCATCCACCGAGGTGTTTTTTTTTAAATTTAAACACTAAAAAAAGAAAATGATCCCTCGTCATCTCCCCACTCCCCCCCCATCTCCACCCTCCCTCCCTCTGTGCACCCACCACCCTGCACCCTCCCTCACCCATACATACCCTCCAGAGATCAGGATCAGTGGTCTTCTCTGGACCGGGGACACGTCTGCACTCTTTAACACTGGACTGCGATCTGAGGAATCAAGGTAAACCGTATAATGGGAGTCAATGGGGGGGCTTTCAACTAATGTTGATATCTCGGCCAATTTTAGGAATCTTTGCACCACAATTTCAACATGGGGTTCTTGGAACCCCATCTCATGAACACTGGCACTGTCATTTCGTTTCTCGGCCCCAAAAGGTGATTTCACAGTCGCTGCGCAGAATCACCTTTGGGACCGAGTCACAAAAAGACAGTGCCACTGTTCATGAGGTGGGGTCCCAAAAAGCCCATGTTGCAAATTTGGTGAAAAAAGTCCCAAAAATGACTGCGTTATGAGTGTGCATTGCGCAGTTTCTACACACGCTCATAACTTCACAAATATTTTATATTTTCACATCAGATTTTCAACATTGCCATTTTTTTTTACACATCCTTATGAACAGTACAGCCGTCATTTTACATATCCTGGCTGAAATGTGTTTTCGCATGTCTGGCACAGAATTGCACGGTCGCTGTGCGAAATCAGTTTTCAGGGCAGTTTGAGGAAATGACGATGACACTGTTCATGACCAGAGGTTCTAAAATGCCTATGTTAAACATTTGGTGCCGAAAGTCCATAAAAATGATTCTGCTGCAAGCGTTGCTTTGCGTAGTTTCCAGGCAGCCTTGTCACTTCATACATTTGCAATATTTTCATGCCAGATTTTCACCACTGGCATTTGTGCACTCCTCCTTATCAACAGTACAGCTGCCATTTTTCACAGCCTGCCTAAAATGCATTCCCACAACTGTGTCGCACAATGTCATGCTCGCTGTGGGAAATCACCTTTTGGGACACATTAACAAAATCACAGCACCACTGTTCATGAGGGGAGGTCCCAAAATACCTATGTTGAAAATGTGCCTAAAAAACTCCCACAAATAATTGGGTTGCAGACGTCTGCTGCGCAGTTTGTATGCATGTTCACTGCTTCACCAATATTTCATATTGTCACTCCAGATTTTCAACGTTGCCATTTTTTACGCCTCCTCATGAACAATATAGTTGTCATTCTCCACATCCTGCCCAAAACTGCGTTTTCATCCCTCTGTCACCAAATGCCACAGCCGCTGTGCAAAACCACCTTTCAGCTAACAAAGTGATTGTGCCGCTTTTCATGAGGTGGCCTGACAAGCAGCCCATGTTGAAAATGTAGAGTGAAACTACCACTACACGCCTACAGTGTTAGGGTTTCCAACTGTAGCACCCCAACCGGTACAGATTGACAGGCATCAGGGCTGTGACTTGGGATCATCGGATGTAATGTTCACGCCATTCCACCCCCAACACCCACCATGCAACCACTGACAGGCATCGTGGTGTGTCTTGCACTGTTCAGCCACAAACTTCACCCATAGCTCCTATACTGCACCCACGTCAGTGTATTTCCTTATGGAATGGGGTAAGTATAATGCCCAAAGACACCAAAGAACACCATGACACTTGTCAGTGTCTACAGGGTAGGGTGAGGTACATTGCCATGAGCATTATAGCTGACAACCCAAAAGCACACCCCAGTGCCTGTCGCCCTGTACAGGGTGGGGGTTGGGTTGGTGTCACTTCAATACTTCACTGCCATTCCTATTATGCATCTCTAGCTCCACCGCTGCCAATGTCAGCATGACAACATTCGGCATTGACAAATGCTTGTTACTTATTGGCGTTTGTGACTGTGTAGATTATTGCTTTACTGTGATCTGTTGCATTCAGATCATATGCAAATCAGAATGTCACATTCTGCTACTTGTGAAACATGAGTCATGACTGACAGGCCCACATTATTACAAATTCCAATAGACTAAACTTCATGTTGTATGATCCATCATATACACATAATCAATGCATTTTTGTGAGGGCTGCAGTCCAGCAGTGCAAAAATGGCGCTCTGGTTCATGGTCGCAGTAACACCACATACTGTATGTAGTCAGAGGAACAGAAACAGGGGCACGGAACATCAGCAGCCGCAGGAGTACATCACACTCCCATGGTTTGGCTCTTTGGTTGTGTAGCAGTGACACCACATGGATCTGATCTGAGAGGAACATGACACTGGGGATAGCTTTAGCAAAATAATCATCCACTTTGAAAACAGCAGACCAGCCCTGCACAGACAGGAAATAACAAGAACTTTTAGTAACATGACAGCACAATGCGCACAGACACACACACTCCTCCCTTGTTCTAGAAGCTTTCACCCAAAGAAGGACACCACACTCAGTATTGCTTTGGCTGCTCAGTCGGCACATCGTTTATTAAACTTTTCATTCAGATTTTACAAACAATATGAGTTCCTTTACATACCATATTTAATGTATCTCTTTATTTTATATTCTCTTTATTTCAAAATATCATAACTTATATCACATTTTATAAACACCTTTTATATCACATTTTCCTTCACCCTCAAGTATAAACTCAAGGGGGGTCTTTCTTTCTTGCCCATTTTTCTCTCTCACCCCAGCTGTAAAACTGAGGGAGTTATCTCTTACTGTCTGGGCCAGGTCCAATTCCTGCCCCCTATTTTCCATTCCTGGGTGTCCATGCCCTTTTTCTCTTACACCCCACCTTGGTGTAACTCTCAAAATGTTTGCTATATGAAATAGCCTGATTTGGGCTTCTTAAAATGTGATAACCCTTGTTGCAGTTCAGCCTGGCTCAGAAGAAAAGTGCAAGGAGCATGAGGGCACCAGTGTTCCCCTACAGGGAAGTGAGTGGCCAGCTTAGAGTGAGGGGAGGGGGATGGCTGAAAGATCATGAAGACAGAGACCATTAAGACAGGGGTTTAAGGAGTTAATAAACTGGCATACCATTGGATTTATGACACCTGGGGGAGAGGGGACCCCCTGGTTAGGCCCATGCACTGCATACAGTCAGCGCAAGTTAGAAACAAGCATTTGTCAATGCAAATATTTGCTTGCATGTTCAGTGAACAAAAAAATATTTTAAGTGCTCCAGAGTAAACACGTGTTAATCCAACATAATGTACTGACAGACAGAAAGCCACAACAGTTATTGAGTAAACAAAGCCACTTTGAGAAAGCCATACATTGCAGCCTACAGGCAAACTATAGAAATATGATAGGCCTCCACTTCCAACTGGGATTCCTCTAATTAGCATTTTGTGTGTGACAGCGCAAATTCAAATGATTTCACAACAGTCAGCACTCTCTTCCTACCGCAACACACTTGCAGGCTGGGGAGTCAGCAGAGTCCTTAAAAGTGAAAACAGGATGCCACCAACATGCCAAGTTCCAAGGTTTTCTTACACAGAAATTGCACAGCTCAGGTCAGTGCTTTTGTACAACTACGTTAATAATGGAGTATAATTAATAGGTTTCCCTTTTTTCATAGGAAAACCATGGCATAATTTGCCATTATAAAGGAGCATTTATAATGCAAATTCTGGTCATTTCCCTCATTTACATGGATAAATAAACCTTTAAAAACATTTTAAAAACTCAGAGATCATGTGATGCCTTCCTACTAGACAGACATGTGGCACACCTGCTCCCACCTCAGCGTCTAAAATAATAATCTAAAACTTCGGATTCAAAGATCGCTACCTAGCCTACAACTGAACTCTGCTTACTAAAAGACTTGTGAGTCTTCCGGTGCTCATTTTTTTTTTATAAATGAAGTGGACAACTCAAAGAAGAATGGAGGCTAAAATGAAACAGGCCCTCCCGTCTTGCACGCCGCCTCAGACACCGGACAAACAGTCCAAGAGGCCTAAGACGCACAGTGCCTCAGTGGGCAAGAACTCTCAGCCTTCCACTGCTACTGGTCCACAATCAGAAGATAAATTTCTGGCCAAAATTGCCCCACTCAAGGCTGCCTTCCTTGACTTCACATCTGACCTAAAGACTACTAAAGCTGAATTAAAGGATACCAACAGAATACTGTCAGATGCTTCAGCTCATACGACACCTTTAGAGAACTGGCAGTCCCGAGTCGAGCCTGAAATCACTTCCCTGCAGCAGAAGCTTACCAAGCTGGAACTCAAAATGGAGGATCTGGAATGCCAAAACAGGCATAATAACCTGGTTATATTCGGCCTTCCAGAAGAAGCTGAGGGATCCCTTTTGGTGGTCTTTGAACAGAAACTTCTGAGTAAAATAGCGAGTCCTCTTCCACATTCTACTACATATATAGTTGAGAGAGCGCATAGATCTCTGAGGCTCAGGCCACCTTCAGGCATCAAGCCCAGACCCTTCATCCTGCGTCTTCTGAGCTACATTGACCACCTGCACATCCTGACTAAAACCAAGGAGCTACAAGAATGAAAATGGGAAGACTCACATCTGAGAATATCTCAAGACCTCCATGTCATCACTCGCCAGTGATAACATGCTGAATATTATCTCTGCATCACAAAACTGATTGCTGCTGGCAAAAACTTTCGTATGCTCTATACTGCCAGACTTTCGGTCATGTATCAGGGAAGCTGGAAGTCTTTTGAAAATGTAGACCAGGCTGCAAGAGATCTTTCAACCCTGTTTCCTGATCTCTTTAATCAACATTGAAATAACGGCACCTGACTTGATTTGGTTACCTCAGCAGAGAAGTTAGCTTGTGTGTCTATTGACTGTTAGTACATACCTTTGGTTTTATTTATTTGCTCCCGCAGCCAAATGGAGGGCTGACCTGTCTCCTGGATTAACTCCCTTTCCTCAGTGCTATTCTTTTGGCCTAAGTTCCTGGAACTGCTGCCCCCATCTGTGACCATCCCAGACTCTATGCGATGACTCTTTGAAGACGTGTCTTGCTCGTCTCAACGAGTGGTTCTGGGTCCTTCCCCTTGGACTTTTGCTGGCTTTCTTTGAGCCTTTCCCTATTCTCCTTGTTGCAGGGAGATCGCTAGAACCTGGTCAACTTATCAGATCTATGTTTCCAACTTCCTTCTCGATCGTGTGAGCCTTTTGGACTGCTTGACCATGCACATGTTCGCAGAGCTGCTACACGAATATGTGATTCTCCCTTTACCACCTCAGCCTGCTACCTTTCCCCTGCACACATCTGGTCGCCAGTTTATGCCAATATACTCTTATTAAAGTGGGGGTTACCTCCTAAGGCTCAGTGGTCAAAACTTGATTTTTTTTTTTTTGCCCTGGAGATGTACCCCTTTTCTTTTTTTATGTTGTTCTTTTTGCTGCCTATCACAACATGAATTGGGCATGTAGTGGCCTGACTCATGGCCATAGTTGGATCTCATTAATGAACTAATTTGTTAATCTCATATTTACCTATTACATTCAGAGATTTCCCTCTAAGTTTATGGGCTTGGAGTTTTATCTTGGATTGGTCACTGTGTTTTGTCTCTGGATAATGAACAGATTACAATGTATTGGTTTGCGTTTATACTCTTGCACCGAGTTTGACTCCTTTTCTTCCACCTCCCTCTTGACCCCTCCCTACCCTTGTTATTTTTTGTTTCTCATTCCTCCTCTTTTCTTCCCCTTTTTTTTTTCCTACAGGGTCTGGTTCTAACAGGACATATTCAAGGTTAATTCTTAAATTACTACACGGACCTTGCGGTAGGTTTTAATTAGTCGCCCCAAATCTATACACTCAGTTATATTTAACAAATGGATGTTCCGATAAATATCTAAGAATAATAATTAATGTTGTAGGTATTATCACTAATTTTACTTCGAATACTATACTCTTCATAGTTTTTTGTCTTTGCGAAAGGATTGGTTTTAAATAGTGATGTTGAACTTTTCCTTCAATGATTTACTACATGGTTCACTGTTTACCTATTAGCTTTAGGGTTGGAGGGGGTATATGGCTGTGCCACTGTTGGGGAAGCAGTCATGAATTTGTTACTGGGTTTTGAACCTCCGTTACCATTATCCCATTATGGGACCTTTCTCATTCTAAGCATTAACGTCATGCTGTGGAGTTCGGATGGGGATGTCAAGGACTTTTTTCTTGGGAATAGGATTGCAGGGTGGGTTTGGGTCAGAATTATGGGTTCTAGTTAGGGGAGGAGCTGCCACAGGAAAAGGGTTTACCATCCTTACCGAGCATATTTTGGACTGGTTGTTTCCTATTAAATTAGTTGCCATCCATTATCACTCTATCACTCACCATGACTGGATATAAATTTTGCTCTTGGAATATAAAGGGGGCTCAGACCCCTGCCAAGCAAATCAAAGTATTACTTCATCTCTGTAACCTGCAAATAGATATACCTTTCTTAAGCAATAAGGCATGATCATGGGTTATGTTAATGGTCTGTAAATCACCCTCTAGGGGTATAATGTGGCACAAAGCATAGACGAGTGCTACTTGCCCCTAGAGGGTGATTAACTGACCATTAACATAACCACTGGGAGTGTCTTATTGCTATTATAATAAAAATGTTTTTGAAATAGTGTTAAACCTTGTTCAGCATATGATTAGGCTGTATGTGTATGTTAATCAAAGATTAACATAGGGCTGATAGAATGTTTACAACCAATCAGAAAGCTCTATTTCTCAGACCCTTTTTACAATTACAAGAGACACATCTCTTGTCTACTCAAGTCCACTACTTATGTAAAAATTGGGTGGATCGAGTGTTTGGTTCATGTGTTGACTCTCGTAAAAGAGGTGTCGCCATTATTATTGCACACAGAATACCATTTCGCCTCATTCAAGAAATCTCTGATCCTGGGGTCATTTTGTTATTCTGAGAGCCCTTTTAGGCCATTCTGAAGTAATATTAGGTTCCATTTATGGGCCCAATATCAATGATCTGGAATCTTTTGCCACCCTCATGGCAATATTAGCCTCCTGGACCACGCTTCCAATAATCCTGGGAGATGATTGGAACCAAGTATTATCCAATCACCTAGATAGATCAGGACATGTTAGACAATGTTTATCACCAGGACAAAAAGCCATACATGATTTAATGCATACCCTTGGTCTCACCGATCCCTGGAGACTTTTGTATCCAGACCGCAAGGAATACTCATTTCACTCCCTCCCTCCCTCATCATTCCTTCTGTCATATAGATTACTTCCTTATGAGTGTGGACCATCTCTCAGGGGTCACTCTTGCCTTTTATTCACCTAAGGTCATTTCAGACCATCATATCGCTCATCTACACTTAGATCTCTCATCCAGTGTTCATAATGCATTGTGGGGTGAACTAATTTGCTTTGAGACCAAATGTAAAAAAACAAAGAACTGCTGCTCTTTCTTGATCAAATTACAAATGCTGAGACTCACCTCTCTTCTTCCTCCCCCATAGAGAAATGGGAAAAGGTAGAATCTCTCCATGCCAAGTACAATCAATTACTAGCTGAAAAAGCTGAATTCCTCATGCTTCATTCCAAAGTATCTTATTTTGATCAGGGTGAAAGAGCAGGGAAACTCCTAGCTCTCCGTCTAAGCACTCAGATCACTGACAGAATTGTTACATCTATCTATTCGACCTCCAGAAACCTCCTCACCTCCTCCTCAGATATTGTTGAGGTTTTCCAAGACTTCTATTGTCAATTGTATACACACTCTGCATCCCCACTTTCATCCCAGCAGCTGACCTCTTATTCGAGATTTTAACCTTCCAGTGTTATCCGATCCCCAAACTGGCAGCTTAAAAGCCCCCATTGTCCTATCAGAGGTGCTTGATGCAATCGATTCACTCCTTTCTGACAAATCACCTGGCCCTGATGGTTTTTCTACCAACTTTAACAAACTTTCAAAGACTCAATAGCCCCCATTCTCTTGGATATCTTTCACTATATTTTTAAAGATGGTATATCAGACACTTCACTAACTTTGGCCACCATAGTTTTTCTTCCTAAACCTGGCAAAGACCCCTTGTTTATTCCCAACTTTAGACCTATCTCCCTAATTAATTAGACCTTAAAATACTAGCTAAAATCCTGTCCTCTAGATTAGGCTGAATCTAGGATTCATTGATTAGTGAAGAACAAGTTGGTTTCGTCAAGGATCAACTCTCGTCTGATCACCTTAGGAAACTTGCATGCCTTTTCTCAGCATCTAGGGACTACACCTGCAGCTCTGGTTTCCCTGGATGCAGAAAAGGCATTCAATAGGGTTTCCTGGGATTATCTCTTTCTTGCTATTACCTAAATATCATATTCCACAGGAATTTGTACAGTGGGTTAGAATTTTGTATTCCTCCCCCTCTATAGGAGTTCAGTGTAATGGTGTTCTTTTGGTAGCACACCCGCCTCTTTTGGTAGCACATCCACCTCTGGACCAGAAGGTTGTGGGTTCTCATCCCACACCAGGATTGAACCTGCACCTAAAAATGCTGGCATCCAAGTGCAGTGTTAGGGGGGTGCTGTACTGCCGGGGTGTGCTGTCCTTCGGATTAGACATTAAACTGAGGTCCCTTCTACCCATCCTGGTGTTGTCCTGGTGGGTGTCCAGGTGGAAGTAAAAGAACCCAGGGCACGCTTCGCAAAGAGTAGGGGACATTCCCGGTATCCTGGCCAACATTCCCCTTCCCATAAACCGCTTCATGCAATTATCCAGGCTGTGTGTGGGTGTTGATGTGCAATATGGCTGCCACTACACATTCAGTCACTTCACTACCAGTCTAGCATTGCTTGTAAAGTGCTTTGGGATACACTGTGCATGAAAAGCACTATATAAATGCTGATTCTGCTGCTTCTTCTTCTACACCATTTTCTTTACATCAGGGTACCCGACAGGGATGCCCCCTCTCTCCCAATCTTTTCAATCTTCTCCTAGAACCCCTTATTAGAAAACTTAAAAATTCTCCGCTTATAAGAGGTATATCAGTAGGTAACTCAGAGTATAAAATTTCTGCTTACGTGGATGATATACTCCTACATAGCTCTTCCCTTGCCCAGTCTCTTTCTGCAGCTTTCCAGATTATTTCCCAGTTCAAGTCCATCTCAAATTATAAGTTAAATCTGGACAAAACTGAATCCTTTCCCCTTAACAAATATACTGTACTTTGAGAGCTGATGCTGAGCATTTGGGTCTGCAGTGGTGTACTGATAAATTAAAATATCTAGGGATTAAATCTCCACCCTTCCTCCCGTACCATGAAAAAGCTCAATCTTGATACCATTATAAGTACACTAAAAGAAGATCTTAAGCATTGGTCTCACTTGCCCTTATCCCTGTGGGGATATATGAGTACAATAAAGATGAGTGTACTGCCTCGCCTCGTATTTTGTATACTCTACAAATGTTCAGTTGGGCTCTTCCACTGTCATGGTTCTCACAACTTCACAGAATCATTAGCTCTTTTTTATGGCTTGGGAAAAAAGTCAGACGAAATTACATTAAACTTACACGTCAAAAAATATATGGTGGCCTTCAAGTCCCCAATTTTTACCTATGTTACCTAGCCATACATTTACCCAGACTCAGATACTGGTTGCATCCCACAGTTACTGCTTCTGATCTTCCTTATCACCCCTTGGTTCTATGTGATAACTGCAACTGCCTAAAGGCAATCGCCATTATCACAAAGTCAGAGTGGCGAAAATATTTTCGGCACTCTGACACCCTCGGCACACAGAACAGCAGTGCAGGGGACATATACTTAATGCTTTGGGTGAAAGCTTGAAAAATAAAGGTTCAGGCTCTACGCAATAAAATCGCACCAGCGCCCGAACCCAGTACCTCACCCACCCCAACCACAGGCCAACCCCCAATGCCATGACACAGCTTGGCAACCCACTGCAGCGCCACCCCCTATGGCCCCTCCGCCCCCTCCCAGCCTGTGCACGCCATGCTTGCTCCCATCCCCCTGCGCGCATGTACATATAGCGACATCCTGTTGCCCAATTCACCCACCCCCACATCCGGTCATCCTACCCTCCCCATTGCCATAGGGGATTTTGTCCTAAAGGCATCACCATTACGGACGGCGCCCTTCCCCATGCACCCACATCACAGGCTACCCATCCCCTTTGGGTGAAAATTGAATAATCATTGTGCTGTGCACACGACATTGACCCTAAAGCTCTCCCCTTTGTAATCAAAAAGAACCTTCCCAAATACTTGAAAGATACACCTCTAGGCTCTACACTCCAAACACAATACCAACTAAATACCTTCCTTAAAACGGATGGATATAGGGGTACAGTGCAGCCTCTCTTTCATAACCCTAATATTTTAATTTCCGGTAAAGCACTTAAACTTCTGTGGAAAGAGTGGAAGATCTAGTTAATGATCATAAACTGCTGCCTTTTCAAGAGGCTTGCTCTCTTTTCAAACGGCCCGCCATTCATGTATTTAAATACTTACAGATTTCCCACATATTGTTACAACATTTTGGCTCTGGGTTGTGGTCTAGGTCTTTCACGTCTACTCTCTCCCCATATGCCAGTTCTGCCTCAACATCTCATCTGATATCATACACATATAAAGTGTTATTATCTACAATATCGGTATTAGAGAGTCAAAGATTCTACTGGTGGGATCATATTCTACCATCAGTCGCCCCCTCCAGATATTTGCCAAAACTTTGGAAACACCTGT
This sequence comes from Neoceratodus forsteri, assembly GCA_016271365.2. NCBI lineage: Eukaryota > Metazoa > Chordata > Ceratodontiformes > Ceratodontidae > Neoceratodus > Neoceratodus forsteri. Next base: position 144,870,069 of record CM028133.1, on the reverse strand, counting down.
ATAGGTATATTAAATGGGATAGATACAGGTACATGTAATTTCAGATTAATCACAATCTGTATTATACCACAGTTAAATTTCACCAAATGGGATTGTTGTCCTCTAATCAATGTCCCAAATGTCAGAAAGCACCTGGGGATTTATTCCATATGTTATGGCTCTGCGAGAAAATCACTCCTTTTTGACAACTTATCCAGACTCGCCTTGATCCACTACTAGCTTTGTCTGATAAATTCACGCCTGAGATATGTATCTTGGGAGATTATACAAATATGATGGGGTGCAGACCTGGACATTGTGGCCATCACTGAAACCTGGTGTAATGATAACCACGACTGGGAGATGGCCATACCTGGCTACAACATATTTAGAAGAGACAGAGCAGGCAGGAAGGGAGGAGGAGTGGCACTGTATGTTAAAAATGACATAAGGGCCACAGAGATCCAGGAGTAACAAAATGGGGGAAAGATACTGTGGGTTAAGCTGGAATGGAAAATGGGAACAGCCATCCGCACAGGTGTGATCTATAGACCACCAGCCCAGGAGGAAGAAACAGATAGGGAGCTGATGCTAGCCATCCAAAGGATGGCAGACAAGGGTGAGGTAGTACTGGTTGGAGACTTCAGTATTCCAGACGTGGATTGGAGCATCCCAGCAGCAGCATCAACTAGGAGCAGATTTATCCTTGACTCCTTCAGGGTGCCTTCCTCAAGCAACTGGTCATGGAACCAACTCGGCAGAAGGCAATACTGGACCTTGTGCTCACAAACAGGGACAGTGTGATGGGGTAACAGTGGGGAGCACCTGGGGAACAGTGACCAGCAGTCATTGTGGTTTGAAATCACAGAAAGAGCAAAACCAAACCACACAAAAACACGATCCTGGATTTTAGGGGGCAGACTTTGGGAAAATGGGAGATACTTGAAAGAGGCATTAAGGAATGGGACATGAATCAGGGGTTGAGGAACAGTGGGCAGTATTTAAAATGGGGATTACAAGAACAACAGAATTATGCATTAAGCAGGTTAGCAAAAGGAAAAGGAAGAGGAGACCATTATGGTTTTCCAAAGAGGTAGCAAAGAAAGTGAAAGCCAAAAAGATTGCATTCAGGCAATACAAAAAGACACAGGCAGAAGGGGATAGGGAGAAGTACCAGGAGAAGCAAAGGGAGGCAGGGAGGTCAGTAAGGGAAGCAAAAGCTCAGACAGAAGAACACATTGCAAAATCAGTGGGTAGAGGGGACAAAACCTTTTACAGGTACATAAGTGAAAAAAGAAAGACAAAGGGAGGGATAGTGAGACTGAAGGGGGAGGATGGGGCCACATGAAGGATGACAACAGTAAAGCTGACATATTGAACAGGTATTTCTGCTCAGTCTTTACTGAGGAAGAGGAGGGTAATGGGTCTGAAGGGAGTACAACCGGTGAGAATGGTGCAGAAATGGGCACAAGTCCCTTTACATGAGAAAGGGTCCTGAAGGAACTGGAAGTAATAAGAGTTGATAAAGCAATGGGGCCAGATGGGGTGCACCCCAAGGTCCTTAAAGAGCTAAGAGAGGTGGTGGCTGAACCTCTCGCTATCCTGTTTAGCTGATCACTGGAAACAGGGAGGTACCCAAAGACTGGAGGACAGCAGATGTAGCCCCTTATACAAAAGCGGGAACAAAGAGGAAGCAGGGAACTACAGACCAGTCAGCCTCACCTCGGTAGTGGGGAAGATCATGCGACTTCACTGAAGGAGAGATTGGTGGAACATCTGGTTGTCAATGGACTACAGGACCCAAGGCAGCATGGTTTCACCAGGGGAGGTCATGTCAGACCAACCTCGTTGAATTTTTTGACTGGGTGACTAGGGAGGTGGATCAGGGGAGAGCAGTGCACATGGCCTATCTGGACTTCAGCAAGGCCTTTGACACTGTGCCACATAGAAGACTATTACACAAACTGGGGAATATGGGTGTGGGCAGGACAGTAGTGTGGTGGGTAGTAACTGGCTGGGTGGCAGGACACAGAGGTGGTGGTAAATGGCTGTCACTCCACAGAGGGAAGAGTGACCAGTGGGGTACCACAGGGATCAGTGCTGGGACCGGTTCTATTCAACATCTTCATCAGTGACATTGCACAGGACCTAGAAGGCAGAATTTCACTGTTCGTTGATGACTCAAAGCTCTGTAACAGAGTAGACACACCAGAGGGTGTAGACAGAATGAGAAGGGACCTGCAGAAACTTGAAGAATGGTCAGGGGTTTGGCAGTTGAAATTCAATGCAAAGAAGTGCAAGATAATGCATATGGGGCACAAAAACCCTTGCACAATATATCAGTTGGGGGGTGAGGATATAGCATGCACCAAGCAGGAAAGGGATCTTGGGGTTATCATCTCTGATGACCTCAAGGTAGGGAAAAAGTGTGACAAGGCAGCAGGTAAAGCAAATAGGATGCTGGGATGCATGGGCAGGGGCATCACCAGCAGGAAAAGGGAGGTCATAATTCCACTATACAAGACACTAGTGAGACCCCACCTGGAGTACAGTGTACAGTTCTGGAGACCATACCTACGTAAGGACATAGACAGGGTAGAGAAGGTTCAGAGGAGGGCAACAAAGATGGTGCATGGATTGCATCACAGGTCCTATGAAGACAGGTTGAAGGAACTGAACATGTACTCCCTGGAGGAGAGGAGGGAGAGAGGGGATATGATAGAGACATACAAGTATCTCACAGGGAGGAACAGGGTGCAGGAATACACTATTTTTAAGCGAACAAGATGTTCCAGGACCAGAGGGCATGGGATGAAGTTGGAGGGAGGACGATTCAGAGGAAACATGAGGAAGAATTTCTTCTCAGAATGGGTGGTGGACAAGTGGAACACCCTGCCAGAGGAAGTGGTGGGGGCTGAAACAATCACGGGATTTAAGAATGCATGGGATAGACATAAAGGAATTCTGGAGGTCAGGGGTAAGGGGCAACAGACTTCTAGGAAAACATAAACTGAACTTACAAGCTCAAATGGGCAGACTGGGTGGGCCATAGGCCCTTATCAGCAGACACTGTCTATGTATCTATGTATCTATGTATCTATGCAATCAAAGAGCTCATATGGCTTTAATCTCAGCTTGTGCTAAGAAAGTGTTACTGAGACACTGATTAGGTTTGATTACCCCAACCATGTATAATGGTATAAGGAAATCATGTTTGCCTTACAAGCTGAGCGTGTCATTGCAGGACTCACTAATGGGATGGGTAAGTATACACAAATTTGGGATTCATTATTTAACCTCATATTGATTCACTAGAGCTCTGCCATTCATATAAAAACCCCTTATGATAGCTTTCCCTTTTTCAGAGTCCTCAGTCATGATTATTATTGACTCAAGAGAAGGAGGAGTAGCTCTTTACATAAGGGAAGGAATCAAAGCAACAGAACAAAAGGGTAAACAGGGAGGAGAAGAAGCACTGTGGGTAAATTTGGAGACAGGCAATGGCATCACAATCCGCACAGGGGTTGTATACAGACCCCCTTCTCAGGGGGAAGAAATGGACAAGGAAATGATAGAAAATATACTTAGAATGGCAGAAAAAGGGGAGATATTGCTGATGGGTGATCTAAATATGCAGATGTTAACTGGAGTGCAGTTGCAGCAGCCACTTGAAGAGTGGGGTTATTCTAGATGCTCACAGGGGCATGCCTTAGACAACTAGTATTGGAGCCCACTCGAGAGGGAGCAATCTTAGACCTGGTTCACTCAAATGGAGATGGAGAGGATCACAGATGTAGAAGTGGGTAGCCATCTGGGAACTGGCGACCATCGAACAGTATAGTTCACAATAAACACAGCAATAGAGTCAAGCCATACAAGGCAAAAGTACTGGACTTTAGGAGGCTGACTTTGCTAAAATGGTGAGTGCCTAAGGAATGCACTAGCAAATGGGCAGGAAGGAGGGTGGAAGAACAATGGGAATAATAAAACTGCCATCACGGAGGTAACAAGCCTTTGTGTGAAGCAAATAAAACAAAACGATGTAAGAAACCACTATGGTTCTCAAAGGAAGTGTCAGTGAAGGTTCAACAGAAAAAGAAAGCATTCAGGAAGTACAAGGAATCACAGAAGGAGCAGGACAGAGAACTGTATCAGTTAAAGCAAAAGAAAGCTGGGAAGACAGTCAGAACAACAAAGGCCCAAACCGAGGAAAAGATAGCCAACTCAGTTAAGAAGGGGGATAAAACCTTTTATAGGTACAGCAGGGAGCGAAGGAAGACCAAGGGAGGGATAGTGAGGCTTAATAAAGGGGAGGCAGAGTGGGCAGAGGGTGACTGTGAAAAGGCAGAGATACTAAACAAATATTTTTGCTCAGTATTTACAAATGAAGAGGGGGAAGTACCTAAAACAAACAGTAGAAACACTCTGGATACAGAAGTTGATACCAGCCCATTGACAGAAGAAAGGGTTCTGAAAGAACTCTTAAAACTGAAGGTGGACAAAGCAATTGGGCCTGATGGGATTCATCCCAGAATTCTAAAAGAACTAAGGGTAGAACTAGTGACACCACTGACTACCCTCTTTAACAAATCATGGGAGGATGGGGTGGTACCTGAGGACTGGAGGAGGGCAGATGTGATTCTTCTTCACAAAAGTGGGAGCAAGGCAGAAGCAGGAAACTACAGACCTGTTAGTTTAACCTCAGTGATAGGGAAAATGATGGAATCGCTTCTGAAGGAAAGAAATGCCGAGTATCTAGAGGCCAGAGGGGCACAGGACTCAAGGCAGCATGGATTCATAGCGGGAAGGTCATGCCAGACGAATCTGATATGACTGAGTGACCAAAGTAGTAGATCAGGGAGGGGCTGTGGACATGGCCTACCTAGACTTTAGAAAGGCATTTGACACAGTCCCACACAAAAGATTAATATACAAGTTAGCCAGCCTGGGAGTGGGTCCCGAGATGACAGTCTGGGTAAAGAATTGGCTGGAGAATAGGACACACAGAGTAATAGTAAATGAGTCCTCGAAGAAAGGGGGTTACTAGTGGGGTGCCATGGGGATTTCAGTATTAGGACCAGTCCTCTTCAATGTCTTTATAAGAGACATTGCAGAGGACTGGAAGGAAAAATATGTCTCTTTGCAGATGACACAAGATCTGCAACAGAGTTGATGCACTAAGGTGGGTGGAAAGGATGAAAAGGGACTTGGCAAGGTTAGAGGAATGGTCAGATGTATGGCAGCTTAGATTCAATGCTAAGAAGTGCAAGATAATGCACCTGGGAAACAAAAACCCAGGGGAAGAGTACAAAATGGGGGGTGAAATACTAACAACAACAAAAATGGAAAGAGACCTGGGGGTAGTCATATCAGATAACCTAAAGGTGGGCAAACAATGTGTGAGGGCAGCAAGGAGGGCTGGGGGGATACTGGGATGCATAGGGAGAGGCATCACCAGTAGAAAACAGGAAGTTATTATCCCTCTGTACAGACAGCTGGTCAGACCCCATCTGGATTACTGCATGCAGTTCTGGAGACCCAATCTCAAAAAGACATAGACAGGATGGAAGCTGTCCAGAGGAGGGCAACTAAAATGGTGCAGGGTCTGCACTGGAAGACATATGAAGAGAGACTTAAGGAGCTTAATATGTATAGCCTCGAGGAAAGGAGGGAGAGGGGGACATGATAGAAACTTTCAAGTACCTCAAAGGAATCAACAAAGTCCAAGAGGGTAGCATCTTTCAAAAAGAGGTGTGCAAGAACAAGGGGCACAATTTGAAGATGGGGGCAGCTCAGAGACAATTTAAGAGTATTTTTTCTACAGAGGGTTGTGGATGCATGGAACGGCCTTCCAGAGGAGGTTGTGGAGTCAAAAACAGTGGTGGAATTCAAGCATGCATGAGACAGTCATAAGGCAATTCTAGGGAGTGGGGGTAGGAAGAAGTAGGCTGCTGGTTAACTAGGATCTGCAGCTTATCCATTAGGTAGGGAAATGGGCAGACTGGGTGGGCCAAGCGGTCCTTATCTGCCGTCAAATTCTATGTTTCTATGTTTCAAGTCTTCACAACCATCCTTGTACAATAATCCAGTGGCAGTGTGGGGGTGGGGGCTGGGAGGGTAGGGTTGCAGACAACTGTAACTACATTTGTTTTTTTACTTGCTTCTATTTTTCATCGAATGCTGTATATTCACCTACCTAGATTGTACTGGTTGCATATCACTTCAGCATCATCATTTTGTCTGTAAAATATGTTTTTTTCTCTTAAATAAAGTGTATTTAATGGTAAAAAAAATTTTTTTAAATCTCAGACCACTTTTATATGTGGGGACTGGACAAAAACAGAGCATGGTCCCCACGGAACTTCTGCTATTTTGCATAATTGCATTGGCGAAAAAGGAAAACCCAGCAATTATATAAAAGAAAATTTGGGGTGGTGTGTGTAAACTCAAATTTTACACACCCTCTTTGCTGGGTGCCTAGATAAACCCCTCAAGTTTCACTCTCAGGATTTATGTGGCACCCAACACCTCGGGTGTGTAAAATTCTCATTACACACACCACACCATACTTTATTCTATATGTGTAACATACATATAAATATATATATATATATATATATATATATATATATGCTATAACAGAAATACACCAAAATAGTACAATATTTATTATAAAGTAAAACTACAAATACCGCGCATACATAGTTTTGTTAGATTCAAATAAATAAAACAAATAAATGATACTGCATAAAGTACTATTATTATCGCTTAGCCAGGCTAGTGTGCTGTACATATGGCTATCACCGCTATGAACGTGAATGTATACTGAATATTATTGCTAATTCTCAAACTCTGTGCTTTGTTTCATCACTAGCATCAGAAGCAAGTTTGAAATCTCAAAAAATTCACAGAAACATACAAATTCCTCCAATGAGGGTTGCCATCTCAGACCTACCTAGGCAACTTACTGTTGATAACAAACTATTTTTTTTTTTATTCTTTGGTAGCTGGCTCAGGCCCACTAGACACAAGTGCCTGTTTTCAGAGGTGACCCAGGAGCAATGGGGAGGTTAAGTGACTTGTTCAGAACTGCACTGTATGCAAGTGGAGGTTGTGAGAATCAAACCCAGGTCTGCTAGATATATCAAGCTCATTCACAGTTCATTACTTTAACCTCTAGGCCATTAGTTCTCAGACACTACCACAGTGAGCCTCCCCTAAGCCATGGAAAAGATCTTGAGCTTCACCCAGCTATTGAAATAATCGGGCCTCCTCATGCAAGCAATAAGACACGATGAGATGTGGGTTATCTCCTGATAAGAGCACGCTCAGGTGCATTGTTAGGCACGAGGCGCTTGCGCCGAGTTCCTTATGCACCTGGACGTGCTCTTATCAGGAGATAACCCACACCTCGGAGTGTCTTATTGCATTTATAAAATGGGTTTCAAAGTAAATATGTAAGAAGGAAAAAAAAAAAGAGGGAAAACATTTTTATAGTTTTATGGGTGTTTTTTATCATGAAGTAGTAAAACAGTCAGTTTATTTAGGTTGTTTTTCTATTGTGTGACACCGAGTAGATGCACCCCCAGACACATATACACACACACAGACACACACACACAGGGATTTTGGTCAGGTTGTTGTGTCTGTGTTTCACTTTTCAGTTTCCATTTTGCTGCCCCTCTCGCCATATCATTAAAGAGGTGCCATCTTCACTGTTTCTATAGTGCATTGCTGTTGCCAACTGCTGTTAATGGCAGCGAGCATGTCCATGCCGGCCGCCGTATAGAGCCGTTTTTGGGTTGGTGCTGCTTTTTAAAAAGAAACATTTTCTTCATTTAAAAGTGTGTGCGACAGTACATAAATACAGAAAAGGACTGCATGGGGCTGAGGGAATGACACTAGAGGCAACATGATGAGAGATGGAAATTGGCACGAGCACTTTCCATTTCAGCAGTCTCGGTAGTTACATTTCTTTTTAATGATAATAAAATGTATTGAAATTTTGGGGCACATACAGAGAGAGTCAATCTGTGTGAGTTGGTGTTTGCTGCCCAGATCATGTGGTGTTTCGTGCTGCTGCTGTGGGTCCTGTGCCTGCATGTGAGAAACAGATTCCTGGTCGAATAGGTTAGTGATTTTTTTTGGTGGTGAGGTTGCCATGGTGAGAAAAGTGCCAGATGGCACAAATACTCGCTGATAAGGACACGGGTGGAAGGTCCTTCCAGCCAATGAAACTGAAGCATTTTCTTTACCCATTTTATAAACAAAAATAACATACTTAGCACAGTACATCTGGAATAAAGTAAAACTACCTTGAGTAGTTGGCTGTCATTTTATTCACCTTATAGCACCTTCCATAACCCCCCCATCTAGGCCAGCCTATTTGCTCTGCCATTTTGACTCTCTAATTATTGTTTCCCCTTGTTGCAATACCTTCATGAGTCAGTAGGTGGGATAATCAAAGCAGTTGCACAATGCGTAACAGGGTTGCGCCTGCACAACTGAAAAAATGCTCCAGAGAGCGATATTCAGCAGCAGCAACTGTGCAGTGCAAACCACCATGTGCTAATGCACAATGGTAATGCATGCATGTGCAAGTGCAGGGGGCATAGCCATGAATAAGCGGCGCAGTGCGATATTCAACACCAGACAAACGGCGAAAGCGTGGAGCAAATGGGAACTGCGTGGAGCAAACATGAACCTATAAAAAGCAGGAGCAAGCAGGGGAAGGACGCTTGTGCCAGAGGGGAGCAGGAGAGAGAGAGAGGGAGATAGAGTAGCCAGGCCGAATGGCAGGAGGGGGTGCAAGACAGTGACAGAGGCAGTGAGGGAGTGACACGGAGTGAGACAACGGGCATGTGTCAGCCTGTCAGTGTGCGTGTGCATATGTGTGTGTGTGTGTGTGCATGTGTGTGTGAGACAGTCGGGGAGGCAACAGCTAGAGTGTGTGCCTGTGACACCTGGCACACAAGGGGCAACACAGGTGCCAAGACAGGTGGGAGCCTGAGGCCACAGCCCACAGGCTGCAAGTTGGGAACACTGTATGCAGGTGTGTGCCCAGCACAAATGCACACACAGCAGCACACAGCTGGGAGGGCCTAGGGTGTCTGCCGCCCAGGGGGGTCAGGACAGCCAAGGCCATGGCCATGCCACCTTTCAGATGGAGGTAATAATGAGGGCTGTGAGGAGGCAGGAGGCAGAACGGGATGGCTGTGGAAGGGCCCGACTGTGGTACACCTGGAACAGGCGGTACCATGCCCACACCACCTTCGAACAATACAGTGATACAGAGATCATGAGCCAGTACCACCTGAACCGGGCAATTCTGAGGCGCTCTGTGAGCTGTGCAGTAAGGAGATGCAGGCACCCACTAGACAGAGCTACGCCATGATGGTGGAGACAAGGGTCACGGCTGTCATGTGCCTGCTTGCCACAGGTACCATCCAGAGACCAACAGGGGACACCACCGGCATAACCCAGTCAGCTGTGTCACGGCTCCTCACACAATTCCTCAAAGCACTGCTGCCACATGGTGCAGAATACATCCACTTCCCCATCACACAGGCAGAGCGTACAGCGAACATGCAGGAGTTCCACAGGGTAGCATGTATGCCTGGCATGCTAGAGGCCATCAACTGCACCCATGTTGGCATCTGCACACCACCTGGCCTGGAGGGGGTAGCCTACATCAACAGAAAGGGCTACCCCAGTGTCAACTGCCAGGTGGTGTGAGATGCCAGGTGGTGCATAATCAATGTCTGTGCCGTACACCCTGGTGGAGCACACAATGCCTTCATCTGCCACACCTCGGCACTGTGCCACAGGTTTGAAAGTGGGGACATCCCCACAGGCCACCTAGTTGGTGAGTATGCTGTGAATATGGGCAGCCTGGCACAACAGGATAAGGTGTGGGGGTTGCCAGGGTAGGGGTGCCACAGGGTGCGTCCGGGAAGGGTGGGGGGTGCAGCAACACAGTCCACCATGCTAACCATATATCTCTCCACACAGGTAACAGTGGCTACCCACTCCAGCCCTGGCTGCTCACCCCATACCGGCACCTGTCAACCCCAGCGCAGGTGCAATACAATGAGGCACACGCTAGCACATGGAACATCATCAGGCGGGTGTTTGGGCTGCTGAAGGCTCGGTTCCATTGCCTGCACAGGTCTGGTGGTGTCCTACAGTACAGCCCCTCAAAGGCCTGCGACATATTCCTGGCCTGCTGTATACTACACAACAAGGCCACTGACTGTGGGATAGCTGTCAAGGTTGAAGAGGGGAACAGCAGTGAGGATGACGCAGCCGCCGGGCCATGTGGTGGTGGGTAGCCCCGGGTGAAGGGAACCCCGGCTGCACAGGACATGCAGAGGAGCACTATGGTGCACGCAGGTAGGTGAACATGTCTCCATGCATGGAATGGCGAGTATGGCACAGTGCACCAGTATGTGTGGGCGAGCCCTGTGACAGGAATGGCTAGAGGGGTGCATGGATGGGCGTGGGCCAGGACACCTCAGAAATACATAGCACAGCACAGCACACCCCACCCACACACCTCCACCCACACACACACGCACACGCACACAGGCACCTGCAGGCATGCGCACAGAGGGTAGCACCAGGCATGTGTCAGACGCTGAGCACCAGTGCACAGTAGTAGCTGTCACTGTGCTGGCATCATCATGTACATGGCACACTGGCCAGCAGCTGGGTGGGTGTGCACACAGCCTGTGTGCAGCGACAACCATGGATGCCACGTCCGTGGAACATGCACACACACACCACACCAATGTGCACACAGGACGGCAGCAAAGAGACAGGGAGGTGGGTAGTTCAGGACTGCTGACAGTTGCATGGCTGCCGAGGACACATGGACAGCCCCATGGAGACCGCCCAGCAGACCCAGGCTGTGCAATGGCCACAGGGAGTGTCTGTGATGGTCTACCAGGGGTGTTACTGACAGAATGCGACCGAGCCCTCTCAGGGGTCTGCAGGCCTCCAAACAAGCCTGCTTCAGGTGTGCCTGGTATGTCCACAGCAGATTCTGGCATCGACATTGTAGGGGTCGCTCGACGTAGTGACCGAGGGGTGGAGAATGCACTCCGCGTGGTCTGCAGTGGATGGCCATGCACCATGGTGGACAGTGGTGCTAGGTCAGCCGTGACCGCAGTGGTAAGTTGATCCAGGGCTGTGGTCATGTCCTCCTGCAGTCAATTGTTGTTGGCCAGCAGCAGTGCAAAGTCCCTGGCATGCTGCTCTGCAGTCTGGTGCATCTCGGCGTGGAGTGCACGCACCCCTGCCATGACCAGCACCTGTTGCTCCATGGAGGCCCGCAGCAGACGGTAGTGCTCTGGCAAGGGATCAGTGCCCAGGGGCACCTGGGCAAAGCGCTGACCACCGGGTTGCGTCCGATCCCGCTGTTAAGCCCCCCATGCAGGTGGGCGCTGCACAGCGGGGACCTCTTGGGGCTGCACATTCACCAGTGCACCATCAGCAGGCGCTGCATCCGGCCCCCCAATGTCCCGCTGGCCCAACCGCCGCTGCCATCTCCACATCACTGTGGGGCCAGTAGCCCATGTGGTTGCAAATCCACCACCACCACCAACCAGCGCCTGCACTGCTGGTGGCCATGGCAACACCGGCAGCAGTGGCTGGACAACCACCACCAAGGCACCATCTGCGCTGCGTGGTGGGTGAGTGGTATGGGTGCCACCCCTCGACGCAACACTGCTACACGGGATGATGGTCTCATCATCAGTGTCAGACCCCACCCCGATTTGTGTCTCGCATACCGTGGCCACCATGGCTGGTGTCGGGCGTTGAACACAGCCAGAGCTCCACAACAGGTGCAAGCACGGGCATCTGGCTGGACAGCGTGTATTGAGCTGCATCTGATCATGCCCCAGGACACCAGTGGAGGTGGATGGATGGTCCTCCAAATCCAGGCTCTCCCCCATGGTGGACACCCCTGCCCCTGGCACCACATGCTGGCGCTCTGGAGCTGAAAGGGAATACAGTTGCATTATTGCCGCTGTCACACCAGCCAGCCCCCTGCCCCCCTGTCCCATACACTGCTGTACCTACCATGCAGTTATGGGCTGCCACCCATCTGGAATCCACCACCAGGCACCCCCTCGATGGTGCTGCACTGCATGGTGGCCACCACCAACTCCTCCTGCGGTGTCAGCTGAGGCACGTAGGGCTGTCCACCACCCATGGCTGCACATGCGGCCCGGATGGCTGCCACCTTCTCCTTAATCATGCACCTGTCTGTCCTGATCTTTTCTTGTACTCCTGCATGGACCTCTGATGGCTGCCCTGCTGGTTCACAGTCCTTGCCACCCCCTCCCATGCTGTGTACCTTGCCTGTGGGTGCCTGTCGAGCCACTCAGCAGAGGCTCCTGGTCGAGGTATGCCTCGAACAGGGCATCCATCTCTGACTTTGTAAAGTTGAGCCTATGCTTCCATGCAGGCCCACGATCCTCACCTTCCTCGCGATCGGTCATGCTGCATCCTGTGGGTGATGACATGTGATCTGTAACTGCTACTACCCACACCACCCACCCAAACCACTGTCCCTTTACCCCCGCAGCGTTGCAGCTTAACTCTGAAGGATGCAATACCGGTCCATGTCCTGTGCTGTCCCGCGGTGCCTTTATTGTGCAACGCATGCAAATGAGGGGATGTGCAACTGTAATAAGATGCAAATGCCCCCGATGCACCGTGGATAGGCTGATGAGCTAATCTGTATATGCTGGCTGAATATTGCATTTTTGTGTATTGTGCAATGGACTTGCACATGCTCAAGTCATGGCGCAACATTGTGACATGCGCAATAGGCTAGGCAGTACGCATGCGCACACCACCGGTGCCTACACCAATGGTGCAGCATACGCACACTGCACAATACGCACTACGGAGCTCGGCCACTATTGTACATGTGGCACTCAGACGCTGTGCAGTCCATGGTGCCCGAGCACCATTAGCCTCATGGTGCCCAAGCGCTATTGGCCAACAACCCATGGTGCCTACATGCCCCTATTGCATACCTTGCATGGCAGTCCCAATAGCACAGTCACGCATGGTGCGCATGCTGACCCCTGACCCCAGGTGTGCCCTTTGCCCCTCAGGGAGCCCTGCACCACGTGCCAGTGCGGTCATGCCCATATCGCGCATCTCCAGGGATGCACGATAGCGGTTGGCGGCGCATCTCCATGCGATGTCTGCATCCCCAGCATGGGGGCTCGTGCACTACAGGGTGCCATTTTGTATGCTGTACTGCGATTCAGCAATGCCACACCGCAGCAGAGCCAGGGCCCCTAACTGGACCCAGATCGAACTAGTGAACCTTGTGGCCCTGGTGGAGCAACACGCAGGTGGCCTGTTTGGGCAGGTGCCCCTTGACAGGCCACGGACAGATGTGTGGCAGAAGGTGGCGAATGGGCTAGAGGAGTCCATCAGTATCCAGTGCACCAGTGAACAGTGCCACCACTGATATGGGGACCTGCAGCGGAGGGACCCTGAGAAGCTCCAGATACTGCAGGCATGCGTCCAGAGGGGTGCCGTGCCATGGCCAGGTAAGTGTGCTTTGCACGTGTCTGTGCTCAACCAGTGATCTGTGGGGCTGGCAGGGTGGCACACGATGTGGGGGGGAGCTGGGGCCACACGCCCTGTAGCCTGGGGTGGTGCACTGCATGTGCGCTGTGCCACCGCACTGTGGCTGCACTGGGCTGGGGTGCATGCTGTGCTGGGGGGGCATATGGTGATGCCAGGTACTGATGTGTTCTTCTCTATGTTTCCTTCCTAGGCCCTGAGGACAGGAGGAGAGCCTGACTGGCTGGCACTGTGGGTGGGCCATGGCAGGCCACTGCTGCGATACTGGAGCAGGGTGCAGGCTGCAGGACCATTGCTGCGGACCCAGAGCAAGGTGCGCCGTGGCATGCAGGTAGGCACTGTTACATACTAGATTGCTGTGCAGGGTGGTCAGCGCAGGTGGGGGTGGGCCACGGTCTCCTGTGCACAACACCATTGCAGCTGTGCACTGCCCATGGTGACTATTGCACCATGCTCTGGCTATCGCACTTGTGTTTGGCTGCCACAGGTGGGCTGTGGGTGCATCTGGCCACAAGCTGTGCCAATGCCATCCCACCACTGTACCATGCGGCTGCCTGCCACAGTGGTGGTGTGTGGCCCATGGGTGGTGTTGCTGTGCAGTGTTCTACATGGCTGTGGTGTGCCAGGTTGGCAGCACATGTGGGCGCACATGCTGCAGGTGGCTGGGTGCCATCTCAGGGGCACATGTCACCACTGTCCACTGCATGGTGGGTGGAGTAGGGTTTTCCAGACACGCACTCGTACCATATACCCTCCTTTGTCCTAGGTGTCCGTCAGCCTGCAGTGAACACCTGGCTACTGAGACAGATCCTTGAGGTCACCACTGCCATGCTACTGGTGGCAAGGCTGCTGTGGAGGATGATGCGCAGGCAACAACGCCAGGCACCGGTGGGGCGAGGACACCCATAGGGCCCATTGGTCCATGACCATTCTCCTTCCCTGTCCCTTCTTCCCTTGCCCTCCCTTGTCCCCTTGTCTAGTCCTGACCCCTGTCCCCCTACCTCCCTTCCCTGGCTTCCTGTTTTGTACTTAGCTTCCCCATTCCTTGGTCCCTGTCCCCTGTTTATTGTATTATTGTAAACAGTTGTGTTGTCTAGATGTTGTAATACATTTTTCTATGGTTACACATCTATGTCTGGGTCTGCTTTGCGGCTGGCGTTGGGAGCCATGCTGCAGTGGTGTGCATGGTGGCTGTGTGGAGCGCCTGGGGTGGCCTGGGGGTTGTGCCTGGTGGTGTTCACCCATTGGTCAGTGGCTGTGCCCTGGGGTGGCCGTGGGCCTTCTGTTCAGGTTGGGTGGCATGTGCGATGAGTGCTGTTTGTCTGTGTTGCCGGCTGTGGTCCAGGTGGCATGGCGTGTGCCTTCCTGTGGGGGGTTGCCAGAGGCTGTTCACCAGTGGCCATTGGTGCCACCCTGCCTCTGTGACCCATGGTGGTGCATGTGGGTGGGGGCCTGCTGCTTCCCCATGTGCACTGGGTGGTGTTACGGCATGTGCTTGCTGTGCCTTGCTCCTGGCACCCTCGGCACACTGGTGGAGGGACCTCCTGCCCCAGTGGCTTGCTCCTTGATGTGCCTGTTGCCGGTCCATTTGTGTCCTTACACATCCCTGGTTGTGCTGTTGCGCATGTTGGTTTGCTCCCAGGTGCAGCCCTGGTTGCACTATGGTGCATCTGTGCGATATTCAGCCATGTTGCACTGGCACAAGCTGTCATGTGCAACCTTTGAATATCACACTCGGTGCACCATGGCGCAGTGGATTTGCGCTGCGCAGGTCTTGCACCTGCCTCGGGCATATTTCTAAATATCCCACCCGGAATGTTTTCCTTGTCTGTTTCCCCTCTGTCTGGAATAATCTTCCTACCTACCTATGCCTCTCCACTTCTTACCCTGCTGTTAAGCAACTGCTCAGGGATTCTTTTGCTCCCTTCTGCTCTTTTTTATGTTGGCTTGCCGTGCTTGCGCGGCAGTCAACATATTGGGAGAGTGCAGCTTTGGGGGTGCGGCTGCTGTTGGGCGAATGCAGGGCACGCATCAGTAGGTGCGTCCCTCATTCCCCAATAAGCCAGCATGCTAGCGCTAACACCAACATTATGTAAAGTGGACAAAACTTCAAAACAAAGTGCCGCTGCAATCAGAGACAAGCTCATCATGCGGCGGCACTTTGTTTTAAGATATGTCCGCTTTACTACGATACCAGTTCCCCTCCAGTACAGGGTGCCATGCTGGAGCCACCCCAGCGTGGCAACTGATCCCATGGCCGACGGGGTGCCCAATCCCCATTGGCTCCACTGTCCTCCCCAGTACAGGTGTGCACGCTGGGGCCAGCCCCGCGTGGCAACTGATCCCATGGCCGACGGGAGTGCCCAATCCCCGTCCAGCTCCACGCCCCCAGTATCCTTCTGCCATGCTGGGAGCCCACCAGCGTGGCAAGCGTACAGCCGCCATCTTTTTTTTTTTTTTTACCTGTAAATTAAAACGATCCCCGCTTCTCCCTGCCCCCCACAACCCGCACCCACCCACTGCACACCTGCCTCCCCACCCCCCACCCCATACTTACCTCTGACTCCAGACGATCATCGGTGGACCGGGAACACGTCTGCACTCTTCAAAGCCGACCGCGAACTGAGGAAATGCCGGTAAGCTGTATAATGGGCTAGATAGGGTTTTTTCAACTTTGTTGCATATCTCAGGCATTTTTTGGAATTTTTGCACCAAATTTTCAACATGGGGTTTTTGGGGCCCTCCTCATGAATTCTGTCACTGTCATGGCGTTTATCGGCCTCGAAAGGTGATTTCGCAGTCACTGCGCGAAATCACCTTTTGGGCCCATTAACGAAATGACAGTGGTGGTGTTCATGAGGTGCCCTCTTAAAAAGCCTAAGTTCCAAATTTGGTGGAAAAAATCAAACAAATGCCTGTTTCTGGCAGTGCATTGCGCAGTTGCTCACGCCAGGCTCGTAACTGTGATTCACAATATTTACTGCCAGATTTTCAGCATTGTCATTTTGTACACCTCCTTGTGAACAGTACAGCTGTCATTTTCCACATCCTGCCTGAAATGTGCTTCCGCACTTCCGGCGCACAATAGCGCAGTCGCTGTGGGAAATCAGTGTTTGGGCCAGATTATGAAAATGACCATGACACAGTTCATGAGCAGAGGACCTAAAATGCCTATGTTGAAAATTTGGTGATGATACTCCATAAAATAACTGTGTTACGAGCATGCGTTGGCAGATTGCACGCATGCTCGTACCGTCATGCATTTGTGATATTTTCAGTCTGGATTTTCACCATTGCCATTTTTCCACACCTCTTGATGAACAGTACAGCCGTCATTTGACATATCCATGCCCCAAATGTGTTTCGCCTTCGGCGCCAGAGTAGCGTGGTCGCTGTGCAAAATCACTTCTTGGGACACTTTGAGGAAATAACAGTGACACTGTACATAAGCAGAGGTGCTAAAATGCCTATGTTGAAAATTTGGTGCCGAACGCCCATAAAATGGCAGTGTTGCAAGCATGCATTGCATATTTCCCACACACCCTAGTAGCTTCACAAATTTGGTATATTTACATGCCACATTTTCAACACAGGCATTTTTTTACACCTCCTTATGAACTGTGCAGCTGTCATTTCTCACATCCTGCCCGACATGTTTTCCCACACTGCACTACCAAACACCCAAAGGGACACCCTAATGCTTGTCACTCTCTGCAAGGTGGGGGTGGGTTGGCATCAGTTCAATACTTCACTGCCATTCCTATGATGCATCTGTCTAACTCCTGCACTACCAATGCCAATGCCAGCAAGCCAACATTCGGCATTGACAAATGCTTGTTTCTAGTACCTCAGTGCTTAAGCCTTGTATTTGGGCTGTTACCTCTCATTATCTGCTCATAGTTTCTGTTTGTTTGCTTTATTGTTCATTTTCTGTTGCTGGACTGTTTTGCAGTTAACTTTTGAAGTGTATTCACTCCCCTACCATTTCTTCAGTACACTTGAAATGAGTCTTGACTCAGTCTGCCTTTCCTGGTCACAGATTTGTAAATAAATACATAAATTTATCTACTATTACCTTCTTTCAGTTTAACTCATCCCTTCACACAAAATATCTAAAAACTCAAAATGTACTTACTTTTTCAGACTTGCTTTAGCTTCCCCTTGAACAGGTTGGGGCCTCCCCAAGGAGGCTGGTCTCACCACTAGAGAAACCCTGCTCTAAGCTATTCTGCTTGTTATAATTATAGACTAGAAAATTATAATGGAGGAACTAAATATGCACTTTACAGCTGCTGGAATGGGTTTTGATTGCTCTCCATTAGCCAGCATCCTGGTACCTGACAATAATTTAAGTAGCTTAACAGTTGTCAGCTCCAACCTGTTTCATTTCCAGCCATTCTCCCTTCTGCAGGTGAAGCAGCTTCTCCAGAATTTTGACCCTAAAAAAAGTCCCAGTGCTGATAACATTGAGCCTATATTTATAAAAATGGGTTATCCCATCCTAACAGCTGCCTTAACCCATCTTCTCAATTTATCAGTAACAAATTGCAAAATTCCACTCCTGTGAAAAACTGTACACATTATCCCTCTCTTTAAATCTGGATATAAGGCCTCAGCAAATAACTATCATCCTAGCTCTATTCTCCCAGTTATGGCTGAAATGTTAGAAAAGCTAGTGAATGCTCAGATAAGAAAATATCTTGATAAAATCAACATTATTTCTCCCATTCAATCAGGTTTTTCACACAAAACATAGTACCTCAACTATCTTAGTTAAAGTTACTAATAACTGGTATAACAGCCTTGATCAAAAACTTACCAGTGTTGCAGTTTTTATGGACTTCAGTAAAGCATTTGATGCCGTGGGCCATGACATTCTGATTGTTTGTAACACTGTCTACTATGTTTTTGTACTTAATGACGTGGAACCTTTGTAAAAGAGCCTTGGCTCAAAGGTATTATTTCCTAGAACAATAAACTTCAAACTAAACATTCGTCTGAACAAGCTAATGACTGTTTGGCTTAGGTCTAAATGCAGTAACATGGTTTAAAGAGTGCCTCGCTGGCAGACAACAACAATTAAAGATGGAAGGGTTATCACCATCATGTGTCCGCATTTGTAAAGGAGTACCACAGGGGTCCATATTAGGCTTGCTTTTTATTCACAATTTATGCCAGTGATCTTGGGTCTAACACTGAAAGGGCAAAACCACATCTTTATGCCGATGACACGGTTATGTATGTCTCTAGTCCTACCCCTGTCTTAGCTATGAATGTGGAGGTGTTTGATAAACTTCATCTTAGCCTGTGCACATCCAAGCTCCTATTAAATGCTTCAGAAACCAAGTACATGATTTCTTCATGACAGTCCCTCCTGCCTCCTCCAACAGCAGCAGGCATTACAAAACTAACAGGAGACAGACTAGAATTGGTAGGCTCTTTCAAATACCTAGGTATGTGGCTAAATGGTAAGCTATCACATATTGACAGCCTCTGTAAAAAAATTATGTCAAAGACTGGGGGCTTAATTTTCAAATCCTCGTTAGATTGGCACACATTGCACCAATCCACTGCTACAGCAAACTCTGGGTGTATCTGGTACCCTTTTCCATATTCCAGAAGAAAGGGGGTCCCTGCTCCAAACTCTCAAGAGTTGCCGCTGCTGCAGGGTTGCAGCAAACCTTTGATACACAGGAAGAGTTTGATGGAGGCTCTCGTCAAACTCCTCCAGCCTGGCACATCCCTGGTGCAGCCTCAAAGGTGGGGGATGGGGAGAAGATGCCTGCAAAATCAGGACTGGGGGGGAGGGACCAGTGGGGGTGCCATAGTGGGTGACAGGGGCATGGCAACAGTGGCAAGGTTCAGAGGGGCACCTGGTGGAGGTGCCATGGCCAGTGGGACAGAGCCACTAGGCCCAGGTACACCAAGGTAGGGAGGGATGGATGGACCCTGTCCCAGATCACCAGTTGGCAACAGCCCTGGCACCTGCCCCATAGGTGACAAAATCCCCGACAAAGTAGATGAGCATCAGCCTGGCTCCACGTGGTGGGCTGTTTAGTAGGGGAATGTCAGGGTGCCTGGGGGACATCCCTGTCCACTGACTGCACCTCATACCCTGCGACCAATGCCACCAGCCACATGCTGGGGACTGTGTCACCAACAGGACAGGTGCCAGGTCTGTTGCCACCTGTGGGTCTGAGACAGGGTCCGTCCATCCTACCTCAGTGTACCTGAGCCTAGCGGCTCTGTCCCACGGCCATGGCACCCCTGCCAGGTGCCACCTCTGAATCCTGTAACTGCCACCATGCCCCCGTCACCCACTATGGCACCCCTACTGGACCCCCTGCCCCCAATTCTGACCTTGCAGGCTCCCCCACTCACCTTCCTCCAAGCCAGTGGCACATGACCCTTTGACCAGCTCATGGCTGGTCTAAATTTAATTGCTTCTAAAATCCCAAATAAGGGAATGCTGTAGCCCCACCATGGTGCAAGCCCCCATGCGTCCTGGAGAAAAAACCCTCTGCTGATGAAAGGATGTCACAGGGGGGTCAGTGCACAGCATCTGGCTTTCAATGCAGCCTATAAAAGCATGAGAGAAAAAAAAGAAATCAGGATTGCCGCAACATTTGGTGCAAGGTGCCACTTGCAGCTATTTCTTTTGGTGCAGGCTCCTTGCACCAAATGTCCCTTTTTGGAAATCAAGTCCTCCATTTTTGTTATTGGAACAAAGTCTGTTTTAGCCCAGAGACAAGAAAAAGGCTTGTTCAATTGACCTATCTTCCACTGTTAGATTACGGTGACATCATATACAGGAGTGCCTCTAAACTAGATATACTGTAAAACAGAGCATTCCATTTCATTACTGGCTTGCATGCTAGAACACATCTCTGTGATCTCTACACAGCTGTGAGATGGACTTCTCTTACCACTAGTGGCTAACAAATCTACATATGCGGTCCTTAAAAGCAATGAAGAACTTGCTACCATCTTTTATCTCAAATCTACTTCAAGAATCTGCAGGATCATGTCATTTAAGAAAGCACAATATTATCTTGCTGGATGTCTCAAGACATTATTCAAATTTGATAAGATGGCTTTTAGTTGGATGGACCCCACTTTTTGAAATGCCCTACAATACTTGCTCAAAATGTGCTCTCTGGCTGTTCCCCCAAGGTCCTTCTTAATTCTACTGGAGTTGATTATTTTAAGTCAAGGGAATGCAGGGCGCATAGCCCCCCCCCACACACACACACATAAAAAGAGACTCCTCATTGCGGTGTATAAAGTTAGCAAGCCGCCATCGTTTGTGCTGCTCATTATACTGCTCATCACCATTTTCGGCGTTCGGCGACGAGCAGTCGCTCTTTTTGTACGTGACATTTTAGAGTCGCAGTTATCACATAAAATCATTTCTGTTCTATCAAGTAATGTTCTGCTATTCTTACTATTGTGTTAGATTATACCTGTTTTGTTCTTTTCTCTAAATCTCTGTAATCTATGAAACTGCACTGTAATTTCACTGTATGTTATCTGTCCTACCCAGGACCTCCTTGTAAATGAGCAATGCTCAATGGAGCTTTTTCCTAGTAAAATAGATAAATACAAATAAATATAAATGGAAATACACTTGTATCCACCCCCATGTGGAGGGGCTTACCTTAAGTTGTCTCCCTGGGCTCTTCTAGTGCTCACTGCCTGGCTGACATCCAGTAAAAGAGAATAAATCCATGTACAGTGTTGTGTTACTGCTCTGCATGAGTGTGCAAGCCATG
Organism: Neoceratodus forsteri; assembly: GCA_016271365.2. NCBI lineage: Eukaryota > Metazoa > Chordata > Ceratodontiformes > Ceratodontidae > Neoceratodus > Neoceratodus forsteri. Next base: position 144,848,704 of record CM028133.1, on the reverse strand, counting down.
CTGCTGCGCTGTCCCTTAAAGAAGTCAGCTTGTATGTATAGTGTGCATAGCCTGGGCTGGGTCCAAGTGAAAGGAAACTTGCAACCAGTCCAGCAGAACCCTGAGAGCATCCACTCTGCAGTCACTTAGTAAAGCAGAGGGAGTGCTGCTGCAGTCTGTAAATATCTATTTCTGAAACAGTACTGTTGCCTTTTAAAATAAACTGTGAAACCAGACTGTTTGCTTCTCCATGAGAGAGCCACCATGTTTGGACCGGGACACTGCTTTTGGACCATTCAGAACTCTACGGATCCTTAGCGGTCTTCACTACAGTGCCTTCTGGGAGAAACTGTGAACATTTCTTTTGGCATCTATTTTAAACCAATCAAAGCACCAGAATTGTGATGGACTGCTTGGCCAGCCAACTGGAGTACAGAAATCCCGTTCTTCAGTCTGAGACTGTGTTTTGAACAGGGGAGATCAGCTTGAGCTCTTGCAAGGAGGGAGCCTGTGTGACTTAGCTGAGAGATGCGTGGGGGAAAGGTCTGCTTTACCTCCTTGCATGTGACTTGCTATCTTATGTGGATCACTAGTTTTGGGACTGCCTCAAAGCAGAGAGAGAATGTTTTTCAGCTATCAAGGCTGATAAGTGGAACGCTTTATTAAAAGAAATGTCCTTTGTTGAACTGTCTCAGAGTTTAAGAAACTGCTGTGAGGAGATTGCCTCGGAGACTCCTGGGTGAAAAAGGAACCTGCAAATGCTGAAATTGTCTCCTGCCATGTTTCAAAGGGGGGAGACCTGTTCTCATTTCCTGCCTACTGCAGCAAAGGAAGAAGTCCCTGAAGTGGGTAAACTGAGGGAGACATCTGTGCTGCTTCAGAAACTGAACTGCATGTGTCTGGACTATGCTGAGAAAGGCCTCACGAACTGCTGCTGTAGATCACAAGCCATCCTGACTAAAGACCACCCAGGGAGTCAGCCCATGTGGATAGAAGAATTGCAGGTTGTGGCCACCTTGGTGGGAAAGGCTGTGAAGTGGAGGTGAGTTGTGTCAGCTCTGGTTCCCATGTTCCTGCCTGGCAAGAAAGAACCCAGCCTAATTACAGCCATCAGTTCCATTGGTCCTGGTACCATGAGTAATGTCAGGGTCTTAACCCTTCAACACAATTTAAAGTGTTTGTTCTCATCTGATTTGCCTTTTGAGTTCACCTTGGTGTTTAACTGTGATTGCCAGCCATTGGGCTTTGGATTACAACTACCTTATTGCTTGAAAGGGTTTACTCTAACCAAAAGCACATTTTATTTGTTCAAGGGCCCCAACCAGCTGCAACGCCAGCCTACCCACAGCAACACTTCAGGCCTGCACCTAAATTCACTCTGGGCACCCAGCAGCATGCACTGTACCGTATGTCACAAGGGTCTAAATCTAATGTTTGCATAATTAATTCATATCAACTAACTGCTTAAAACTTACATCTAAATTCACTCCCCTCTCCCTTGTTCAACCCCTCTGAATAAATCAGTTTTGTTGTTTGAAGTTCAATCCTAGCCTGTGAGCATATTGTTACACAGCTTCAAGTTATTGTGTCAGCCAAAAGGTATACTGTCATTGCCAGTCACTGTTCCTTTGCAAGGTACAGGGTACATGCAAGAGGTCCAGAACCTGTTGGTAAGTGTGGTCACCGTGAGCATATTATTAGCGCTCACCAATAATTACACCCTGAATGCCCAATACAGTATTTGTGAACCTTTATACATGAAGTCACTAGCTGGAGCTGTGGGTAGGCACACCTTCCCAGAGAGTTGTGCTAGCTTCAGAGCTAACCCACTTAATTAGTACTCTGGGTGGAGGCACCGTAGTTGTAATTTTGCAGATGGTAGAGAATCCCCAGTAACTGTTAAATCTGAACCCAGGTCCCTCAACCTGCATTCAGGGCCACAGGCAGGGGTAGTAGCCCGTGGAAGGTGGCACCCGGGTTACACACATATCAGACACACAAATACCAAAAAAGAGTGTACGGCCATTTTGAACTCATATATATATATATATATATATATATATATATATCCAATAGAAACAAGATACAGAGGCAAAGATTACACCACATAATGTATTAACTTGAAGTGGTTTAGTGTACAATAGGCACATGTAAGCACCCTCTGGGAGCTTACTAGTTAAACTGAGTAGCTAGGCAGTAGAAACTCTAGTGCCGGTAGGTCTGGGATGTAGGACTGCCTGCTGCTGGCAGGAGGATCCACCCCTAGGGGATAAATAGTGGGGCTCTGGCACCAGGGGCTGGCTGGAAAGGAGATTGAGAAGGGGAGAGTTAATCAGGATTTGGACCAGCAAGTTCGGCTGGATGGCCGCAGTGGGACCGGGGTGGGACACTTGCCACCCTGGCCCTCCTCCCTTAAAGATCTGCATTGGAAGTGCAGCAGTTCAGGCTGTATGTGAGTAAAGGGGAGCTGTGGAGCACAAGCCTGGGTCCTGTCAGTGTAATTTGGGAGCCGTAGCCCAGAGAGTCAGAAGTATGGAGGCCCACCACGTGATCTCTGGCACCATGGTAGGGTAAGCACCGATGGGGGTCCCTGTTTCTGAGAAATCTCGCCCATGGGTGAGCGCAGCCTGAGAGCCAGTGAGTGTTTCTGTGGTCAGGCCTGCTCTGGCAGATGTGGCCCGAGGCACGGTCCAGAGGTGGCAGCCTGGATTGTTGGGGGTGTAGTGGTGGCTGCCTACCCCTTTTTTCCCCAGATGATGGCCGATATAGGGTTTGGGCTCTCAAGAAGTGCAGTCTGTGGAGGCAGGAAGAGTTCCACATGGGGAGTGGCTGGTAGGGACCCCGGCAGGGTGGCAGGCCATCTGGGTGCTCCGTGTGCCACTGAAGCCAGTCCCCTGGTTGAAAGCAGTCCTGAAATTGGAATCACTGCATTGGCAGAAAGTGACTGGTTTCTGGAAAGGCAAAGGATGTACAGAATTCCCTGAGGAGGTCGGATCAGGTGCGTGACATCAGTGATTGGGTCTCGGGAATGTTTTCGGTGGTCTGTTTGTGGCAAAATAAACACCGTTGTAAAAGTTTAAGACCGCTCAGTAAGAAAATAGCTCCCCTGTGCTTTAAAGTAACCCCTTTGTAACAAGGCTAATAAGATGTGGGATTGGGACAGTAGAAACGTCTCATGCTGTCACAAATGCTACCTCGGTTTAAGTATTGATGAGACTAAGAGAATAGAAAGTAAGCAAGTGCCTGTTGTTACATTCTATCCTATTGTCACTTAGAATGTTCAGGTACCCTCTGCCTGCTGCTAGAACACCTGTGTGCCTGAAGGGATTTTAGATCTGCAGCATTCATACAAACACACTGCGCTTAAACCTACATATCTTAAAAAACATACATCCAATTTTAAAACTGTAAAAAGAAAAGTTTTTCTGGACAAAAAGTTTTTGAAAATGAGCAAGGTTTGGTAATGTCTATTTAACTGGATTTATTGTTGTGTAAGGTTGTTTTCATATTTTAATAAATTCTGATGATTTTATCTAAATATAATTATGCTCTGTTTAGTTGGTCATGCAAAAATATTAAATTTCTGTAAAATTGTTGATTAAAATTGTTAAAAATATACAATAAACATCTGTAACTGTCTAAATATAAATTTTGCAAGTTTTTTGCAATTTTTTTTAGTCAGAAATCAATATCTGAATCACTTGTTATTACAGTTTGAGTTTTTTTTGTTCCACTCCACCGGCTGGAATTTTTGCAGTGTTTAATTCTTCTTACCACTGATTTTAGTTTATGAATCTGATTATCAATTTTTTTGTTTTCCCCCCAGTTTATTAAGAACATATTTACACATTACCTTAGAAAGACATATCAGGAAGTGATGCAGGAAGGAAGTGCTTTGTGAGGTCAAGTGATGTAAATAGGAAGAACACTTCCAGTGTAGGTCAGGGAGCTGACTCAGGAAATGGAAACTGCCATGAGCTTCTGAAGAAGGACTGGTTGGTCCGAAAGCTAGAGCACTTTGTTCTTGTTGTTACATCTATGTTGGTCCATTAAAAGGTATCAAATCATTTGCTTCAGGAAATGAAGACATTTGTTAGTGCTGGAGGACTCTCTCTGATTAATTGCATATTTGTTGTAGTTAAAATGTATAATTTAATTGAAATAAACGATTTTATTTTATTTTTGTAGTAAAATCCCATAATAAGAATAGGAAACTGTATTTTATTTGTGCTGTTTGGTTTATCATACTGTAAATGAAGCATGATGTTCATGTAAAGGTTCACAGTCTTTCAGTAAACATCATGTTACATAAATCTGTGTATTATTTAATTTCCTGGCATAGTTTATTTTTTTGGGGTTGTATTATGGGATGGTTTAAGGTGAGGGAATGACTGTATGATGAAGCACTGTGTGTTAGTGGTGTGGGGGGGGGTGTCCTGCATTCATAATACAGGCTCAGATGCACTTCATATGTTCTGGGGAAATGAGAGGGGCTGTATGCATGTAATAATGGTACTAACAGACACTGTAGATACATTATGGGTATACGTATAGGATGATAAAATTGCTGAAAAGGCACTTGTAATTTGGGGTATACTGTATCATGGGAAAGGGGGTGGGTGTGCCTGTACCAAGGAATGATGCTCATAAGCACTGCAGTCATTTTGCGTCATGAATTGGCACCTGCCCTTGGGGTATACTCAATTGTAGGGAAGCAGGTGGGGCTGCCTGCATCTGGTAAGGGTGTTCATATGCCATGCAGAAACATTGTAGGTACACATACAGGGTGATGACATGGGCATCTGTAAAGGTTGTGTACTATGTGCTGTGTCACATGGTTTGCCTGCATACACTTGTGATATGTTGCAACATTCAGTATGGCGCACTGTGTTGGTGGGAAGGAGTGTGGTATGCCTGCACCATGGAATAATACTCATTGGTGCACATGTGTACTGTGTGCTATGTTTCATTTGAATGGACTGTATAAGTCATACACTGGCACTGATCACATCACAGTGCATCAGAGGTAAGGGCTGGTCTGAAGCATTATGAGCACAAGGGACTAAAGTGGTTGTGGAGTGATTCAAACTTGAATAGAAAATTACAGTGCATCTGAGGGTAGTGTTGGAATGAATCTTGATGTGCACAATGGACTACACCATGGTGACTGAGGAGGGATCCATATCAGTAATGCATATCACAGAGTGTCAGAGATAAAGGTTGGACTGAAGACTGATGAACAGATGGACTAAATCAGTGACTCTGGTGGGATTTGAACCTGGACAGCACTTTACAGTGCAGTAGAGGCTGGGGCTGAACTGACACCAGATCAGTCAATGGACAACACCATTGGCTCTGGAGGGATCTGAACCTGAAATACACTTCACTGTTCACTACAGTTTGGGCTTGACGAATGCATGATAAGGAGATAGATTTTACAAGTGGCTGTGGAGGGATTTGAGCCTGAAGAATACTTTACAGTGCATCAGAGATTGGGGCTGAACTTATGTCATATGAATTGATGGGCTACACCAGTGGATGTGGAGGGTTTTGAACATCAAATGCATTTCACAGTGCATTATGGGATTGATCTGGACTGATACATGGTAAGTCGATGACAACACCATCAGCTGTGGAAGGATCTGAACCTGAAATGCACTTCACTGTTCACTACAGTTTGGGGCTCGACTGACCAATCACAGAGCTCGATTTTTAAATACAGAAATATTCAGCTCACTTAGTGGTATAAATGGACTAATAGTTATAACAATCATGATATCAGTTACAACATGTTATTGTAGAAAAATACCCCAAATGACAAAAAAATACACCAAAGTGGTGACAGCAAATCGGATTGCTCGAATAAAAAAAAATATAAGTTCTGAAATTATAGTGTCAACCTGATCAGCTTAACATGTTACACTAAAATAAGATGATTTGTTGTTACAATACAAGCTAATGGCAGAATGAACATAATACATCTTACACAGCACATGTAAAAAATAGTAAATTAATTTTTTATGTGTTAAGGCTTGTTTTCTCAAAAATAGCCAATGGGAATGCATATTATATTAGGTAAAATCAGTAAGGGTACGATGTCCTCTAATAGCTGGTACAACTCAATTCATCAAATGTAAACAAATGCTTGAGCTGCACCAAGAAAGATATGGACGCCAATTGGCGTCATCAGGCACTACAGCACATGATTTAGGACGCCATATGGCGTCATCAGGAAAAAGAGGTATGATTTTTTATGACGCCATATGGCGTCATCAGGAAGGAATGAGTTAAGAAAGGAAGAGTATGAAGGGAAGGAATTTGAATTAAAAGTCAGCAAGTGTTTAATACCTCTAAGTATGGCCTGTGTTGTTGGCCCACCGTCTAGTGTTGCTGTCAGGAATGCAGCCTTTTCGGTTTGAGGAAATGTCTGCAAAGCAATAGATCAATCGGTTGGAAAAAGAGATTGTTGCAGAAGTGAATGTCAGGTTCGTACTTATGAAGTGCCCCCAAAGTACTTATTTCTCCCACACTCCAGGGAATGGCTTTGCAATTTTCCCATTCTAACCCCAGGAATCATTCATTATGATTAAACTGATGCAGTTAGCTTTCTGTGTTGGACTGCCGGAAGAGATGGAATTATATGCAAATGATGGAACTCTCAATTGGCTCATGCCAATTTCAAACTGCTGCCCTAGCAAGTGCTGCACTCTGAGTGCTTCAGATTCTTTACTCCGCCTGCCTAGTGAAGACGTCACAGAAAGCTCGCCTTCAACTTCTTCAAAATTCGCTCATCTGGTCGATAAGTAGTGTTTTAAGTTTATTTTTCAAATTGCTGCCTTAGTATTAGTTAGTTTTTGTAATTTGTGTGAGAATTTTAGGTAATTAGAGGTTCCCTCACAGTTCCGTGGAACCAAGGGTTCCACTGTTTTAAGTGTGGTTTTTACCTCATCTATGGTTATATTTGTTGTTGTTACGGTCGGTTCCTTGACCGTTTGTGCCTTTTCTATTTTATTTAAATTTATATATTTCTCAGGTCCCCTTTTTCTATCAGGAACCAAGTAGCGCTCAGTTCCCGAAACTGTTTAGCGGTTGTTTATTTTTCAAATCTTCGGTTCCAAGGAATCAATAACTCTGTCTAAGTCTATTTAGCGATTCCTGCTCAATGTCAGAGGTCCCTGTTGTCAAACCTAAGAAACGCACAGGATCCACTGGTTTTAAATATTGTGAGATTTGTGGTCAGATTACAGCAAAAGCAGACAGACATCTCTTTGTGTTTTTTGTCTGGGTACTAGTCATATTTTTGCCAGTTGTGAGATTTGTAAGACATTTTGTCCTAAAACACTGAAGAAAAGGTCCAAAATATTGGAAGAAATTGCCTCCGCTTCTGCTACTACTGGTGAAAGTAGTTCCTCTACCTCTGTTACAAAAAAGGATGGAGGTAAAGCTAAGGATTCTGACAAAGGAGCAGAAAAAAATGAGCAGGGTAAGTCAAAAAGGGCTGTGGAGACAGGGTCTGAGCCTGTTCCACTTCAGAAAAAATGCAAGGAAAAGCATGTCGCTGCGCCTCTGGCTGAGAAGGCTAAGGAGCTCCAGCAGACAAACACAGTATGCCCTCAGCTGAAGACATTGCCATGGCTTTACAGGTCTTGCAAGCACTGCAGGCTGCAGTTCTGGTTCCCACACCAACTGCTCCAGTTCCTGTGCCTGTACCAGCTCCTCAGGAACCACAAGCCACCTTTGAGGAGGAGGATGATGATGATGATGATGATTTTGATGAGGAACTGATAGATCCAGAGGTTTCTCCAGAACAAGATTTTGGATCTCCCCCAGGGGTCCAGAGGATTATACCTCCCACTATACTTTTGTAAAAAACATGGTAGAAACCCTCAAACCCCCTCTGCAGAAGACAGAGGAGGATGTGGAGGAGGACATGATGGGACTAGCCCCCACAAAACGCTTATTATTGCCTATGCATAAGTCCTTGAAAAAGTCAGCATTGCAAATATTTCAAACTCCTACTTCAATTCCAGGAGTGGATAAAAAGGTTGATAAGAAATATCAGCTGGATAGGACCACAGCTGATTTTCTGTTCAGTCACCCTGATCCTGAGGGGGTGATTCAGGCTGCTGCCTGCAACAAAGCCAGGATACCTTTGGCTACCTATCCTCCTGACAAAGATTCTCAAAAGAAGGATGCCATGGGAAGAAAGGGTACATGGCTGCCTCTTTGATTGTCAAGCAAGCCAATTACATGGCTTATGCAGTGCAATACCAGAAGGCACTCTGGAATACAGTTTTAGCCCTGGTTGACAGGGTGCCAGGAGAGGTGGCCGTTGATTTACAAGATACAGCAAGAGCTGCACTAGATGCCACAAAATACCAGTTCCACATGGCTGTGGACACTAATGATTCTGCAGCCAGACTAATGGCTTTATGTGTCTCCCTTAGGAGATTTGCATGGCTCAGGGTCACCAACCTGACCTTGGATACCCAGGCCAGGGTGATGGATTTTCCATTCCAGAAATTCTCGTTATTTGGTGACAAAACAGAGGCCTACATGAAAAAGGTAGAGGAATACAAAGCTACCTATAGAAGTAATTCTAAGGATAGGCCTTCCACATCCTATAGGGCCCAATCTAGGGGAGGCAGGGGTAGGGGATCCTATCCCAGACCATTTTTCCAGGCTCAGACCTCTCATATGCAAACAGCAGTCTAGAGGCTATTTTCAAGGAAGGGGCAGGAGAGCCATGAGAAGAGCTTCTCCCTCCCCGCAGACTCAGGCACAGCCCACACAGAACCCCTAACAGGCTGCTGCAGGTCACATCCCCTGTCATAGAGCCACCAGTGGGTGGCATACTGGCTTACTACCTCCAGGATTGGCATACCATCACCACAGACAAGTGGGTCCTGGAGATAGTGAGCCAGGGTCTGGCACTTGGCTTCAAATCATTCCCCAAGCTGAGAACAAGAACATTTGCACTAGTTACATCTGCAGACAGAATTTTACTGGAAGCAGAGGTGAAACATCTGCTGGCAATCAAAGCAGTGGAGTCAGTGCCCCTAAACCAGAGGGGCAAAGGCTTCTACTCCAGATATTTCCTCACAAGAAAGTAAAATTGGGATTGGCAACCTATCCTGGATCTAAGACTTCTAAACAGGCACATTCTGAAGCCAAAATTCTAAATGGTCACTCTTGCAATAATCATTCCCATTTTACAAAAGGGACACTGGCTAGCCTCCCTAGATTTAAGGGATGCTTACTTTCACATCCCCATCAGACCATCTCACAGAAAGTACTTGAGATTCAGGCTGGCCTCAGGCCATTATCAGTTTGCAGCACTTCCATTCGGCCTAACTTCTGCCCCAAGGGGTTTCACAAAGTGTTTGACCATGGTAGTAGAGTTTCTGAGAATACAGGAGGCGACAAGTCTTTCCCTACCTGGACGACTGGTTAGTAGTGGGCCCATCTCTGTAGCATACAGAGCAAGCCCTAGCACTAACAAAATGTACTCTGTAGTCCCTGGGTTTTCTCATAAATGAGCAGAAGTGTCAGGAAATACTGGTTTAAATATTAGAATTCATTGGTGCAGAACTAGACACCAGTCCGGACAGAGCTTTTCTGCCCCAGGACAGGGTAAACAACATTCTACAAATTGTAAACTCATTTGTGCAAGGAAAGCCCAAACCAGCCAGAGTGGCTTTGCAATTTTCTTGTTATTAAATCAGTTTGTTTTGCAGAGTAATCTAGTTGTGGACATTGCATTCACTGGACAAAATGTGTGCTACTGTTGTTGCCTGCTAGCCACCTTGCCCCAGCAGTTATCTTCATTGATGTGAAGTATGTACCTGCTCTTCAACATGCAAAGCCATCTCACAACAACAGAAGAACTGGGTAATAAGCATATTCTATTTTCTGAGACTCTGTTTTCTTGGTTGTACAGTGCCCCCCTCCCACCAAGATACCAACTGGATACCCCTAGACATCGGATGTGGGGGGCTTACACATATGAATTCTACAGCCTTGAGCACCGTGTTATGCTTTTTACAATGCTTTATTGAAGACAGTGTTTGCCCTTGTTTAAAATAAAAAAGAAACAGAAATTTGAACAATAATGTGCCTGACTGAATACACTTGAGATGATAATTAGATGTTTTTGGTGCAGTATTAGGCACTGCTTAGTAATTAGATCACAAACTGTAGTGAGAAAGAAATAATGTGATCTACTGGGAACTGAACCCAGGCTCCTGGAACACTATCCAGGCTCACATGGTTGGATGTGTGACTCCTGGACACACTTCCTTTCTCTAGTATTTCAAATCCTGCAACTAGGAACAATCGAGATGACAATTAGATGTTTTTGGTGCAGCATTAGCCACTGCTTAGAGAAAAATACACTTGAAAATTGAGACGCTGGGGACTCCATTCTCCTTGGGCAGTGCTGTGACCAGTGTGTGATACTGGCCAGAATGAGGCGAATGAAAGTTTAATGAAACAAACTCAACACAGCAAGGCAGGGGGGACAGGTAGGAACCTCTTTTGGGGCACACTATATGGAGCCTTGGTTTTTATCTGTCGATAGCATCTATGGTTTTATGTAAGTAACCAGCACAAGCTGGAAAAAATTAGTATAATAGACCAGATTATTTCTGAGGTCTCCAAATTTAAGCAGTGCTGTACATGAACCTGTTGACACTCTGAAGAGCACTACTAGTTTCCATGCCATCTATACACGCTGTCATAGGAAAACTAATGGCCATTCGCAGCCCACCGTGGGAACCCAGGTTTAATGAGCAGTCTTCCCCGCACCTCTGATTCATTAGCACTGAAGTCTGTACAAGCAGGACACAGCAACACTAAATGATAGCACTTTACTGATAATACTTGCCAATGAGGGGGAGGGAGTTCAGTCATGCAATGCAACACATCAGGGAAGTCACACACAGCCGGATCAAACATAGGAAATGACAATTCCCAGATTAAATGTGACAGAGACACTTCAAAGCAGGATGTTAGTTAAACAGAAGATCAGCACTTTACTTACTTTCCAAATACAAGACTGTGAGCTGGCGTGGGATAGAATGAGGCATCAGACAATATGAGCAGACATAAATGAATATTTATTTCAAAACAGCGGACTGGAAGGTGACAAAACAAGAAACAAAAATAAGATAAATTCCTTTAAAGAGCTAGAAATTAGCTAACTCTAAAGGGGTGTTACCAGCTCCACAGCCCCTTACAGACTGACTGACCTCCCTAGGAAAACTCTTTATATAGCAATGAAAATCATGTGACATAAAGACTCCGCCTTAGTTATTCCAATTTTTAAACCAAAATGAAATACAGAATGTATCACTTCCCTTTATACTTATAATCTAATGTCATTTTAATTATCCATATCAAAATAGCAGCTTTAACATAAAATAATTGCTTTTTAATAGTTTATTATGTCTAGAGAATTGGTCTGTAGGACCGCCCTTCCGACCAGCAGCATAAATGACAGGGGATTTCAGCCAGCCGGCCTTTATATACACCAGGCTGAAGGAAGGAAGGGGAGCCTAGAAGACTATACAGCTCTGGAAATGCACAAAGAACAATTTCGTTATCAAACACTTTATATTTGGTAAACGACTCAGCCTACAACGAAGACAGGGTAAGCATAGTCTCCTGAGATGTGTTACGCTAGTCAAAAGAACAAATTAGTACTTAGAAGTGAGTAAGAATCCTTCACGATAGTGAGCAGTATCTGTGGTAAACTTTACATGCTGCGCACTATCGCTACTTAGACTTCACTCAGATTCAGCTTATTACTGCTCAAGAGGGAAACAAATATATTTGTTGGCAGCATAACTTTTACATTCATCGATTTTATACATTCAAAAATAATGCTTTACAGAGTGGTACCTTTTATTATTATTTTTTGAGTAAAAACATTAACACTAGACCAAAATACAGCGGTCCCTTAGATATATATTGGAATCGTACCGCGAACAACAATAGACGCTTGTTGCATGGATGAATTCTCCTGAACTCCGGGATATTGCGCCGTTACCATAAAAGGTTGCCCAGCAGTCCAATTTACCAAAACCCACCTTACAAATACCCTGCTCTGAGGAGTCTGGAATGCATGAATAGACATAAAAGGTTACAAGGTAGAGATAGAACAGAGAGATGACGAAGGGACTTAACAAAGTGGGTGGCCAGCCCAACAAACAAAACACAACATGAATACAACGACAAAGAAGGAATAAAAAGATGTGTGCTTTCCAGTTTTCCATCAAAGTAGAAGTAATAAAGGAGGGGGGGGGATTTACTTTCACATTCCTCCTCTTCAAGACCAAACCTCTCATGTTTGGATCCAGGCTTAATGGGAAAACCACAGTAACTGTTTACAGATCCTTTAGGAAAAAGGATGGAGCCATAGCCCACCCTCTCCAGGGCTTCACCTCGAGGTCCCATATATATATAAAAAAAAAATAAAACAAGATTTCCTTAAACAAGGCTAATTCACTTAGTGATATTTATCTTTCTCTACCCTGAGATCTGTTAACAGTTCAGTACATTTCCCATACCACATCTTGATAGAAAATCGGCATTACTATGTGCCGCACCTTTTCTATATTTTATAGTAAATCTATAGGGTTGCATTGCGAGATACCATCGCATTATACGAGGGTTTTTTTCCTTCATTACATGAAGCCAACAGAGGGGATTATGATCTATCCATAGCTCGAATTCTCTACCCCATAGATAGAAATGTAAGGCTTAAATTGACCACTTTATGGCTAAACATTCCTTCTCAATAACAGAGTAGTGTTTTTCCCTTTCATGTAATTTCCGGCTTATGTACATGATGGGATGTTCCTCGTCATTTACTATCTGTGTGAGAACGGCTCCTATACCATAATTAGAAGCATCTGTTTGTAGTATGAACGGTTGAGTAAAGTCAGGCATATGTAATATGGGTGAGGAACAGATTTTAGCCTTTAGATAATGAAACGCCTCTTCACAATCGGGTGTCCATTTTACTTTATCTGGTCTGGATTTTCTTGTTAGGTCAGTTAAAGGCCCAGCTATGGTAGAGCAGTTAGGTATAAACCGTCTGTAATACCCAATGAGTCCTAGAAATGACCTAACATCCTTCTTTCTTATAGGGCGGGGCTATTAGCCACTGCCTCAACTTTAGAGACTTCTGGTTGTACTAACCCATTCCCAATTTGAAACCCTAGATATTTCGTTTCCTGCATGGCCAGGGAGCATTTGGAGGGGTTTACAGTTAATCCAGCTTTTGATAGTGCTGACAATATTGCTTTTAGGTGCTGTACATGTTCCTCCCAGGAGTGACTAAATATCACTACATCATCTAGGTATGCCGCGCTATATGCTGCATGAGGTTGCAATATGTTGTCCATGACACACTGAAAGGAAGCAGGGGCACCATGTAGGCAAAAGGCATTACAGTAAAATGGTATAAACCTATGGGTGTACTAAATGCAGTCTTCTCTTTATCTTTTGGATCCAGGGGAATTTGTCAATAGCCCTTAGTTAGGTCTAATGTGCTGATGTATTGAGCCTTACCTAACTGGTCTATGATATCATCTATTCGGGGCATTGGATAACAATCGAACTTGGACACTGCATTTAAACATCTGAAATCAAGACATATTTTGATCCCTCCTTCTTTTTTGTCCACTGTCACCATGGGAAAGTTCCACTCACTGTGAGAGGGTTCAATTATTCCCAAATCGTACATCTTTTTTATCTCCTGTATAACATCTTTCCGTATTCTTTCGGGTATTCTGTATGTTTTCTGATGTATGGGTATATGCCTGGGACCACAATATGATGGACAGCATCTTTAACCTTCCTGGGTGTTCCGGTAAATAAGGTCTGAAAGGGCTGTAACGCGGTTTGCAAAGCGTAATTTGCTCAGCTGTTAAATTTGGGTTGATATGTACTTCTGTCAGGTCTCCTGTATTTTCCAACTTTGATATGCTACGCCCAGTTCTGACTCGAGGTTTCTGGGTGAATGTAGTTACAGACATGGGGGTCTATCTACCCATTGCTTTGATAGATTCACATGATATACCTGCTGTTTAATTTTTTTTCTGGGAGTTCGACTGCATAGGTTACTGGGCCCATACGTTTTATGATTTTATACGGACCTTGCCATTTCATAAGTAGCTTATTTTTAGAGGAGGGTAACAAAAGTAATACATTATTCCCTACCATAAACTCTTTGGGTGGGATATTCAAAAGGGTTGTGCCATGCGCAATAGGGTTGCGCCTGCGCAAGTCCAAAAGAGCGCCATTCTGCGATATTCAGCAGGAGGCAGTTGCGCCACCAAAAACATGCTGAGCAACAGAGCAATGCAAATGACGGCATGCGCAACCGAAGGGGGTGGATCCATGCATAAAGAGCGCAACGCGATATCCAAAGAGTTGCACAATGCGCAACAGCGGACCAGCCGGAAGTTGTGCCCCAGCGGAAATGAGCCAAAATAAAAAGGCTCAAGGAAAAGGCGCAAGAACGCCACAGGGATGCCAAGTGGGAAAGGGAGAGAGAGAAAGACAGACAGTGACAGGCCAGGGCAGGCAAGGTAAGCAGTGTGGGCCATAGGCTGCAGAGGCCAGCAGGGGGGTGCCCGGTGCAGTGGAAGTAGCAGTCAGGACAGCGGGGTAACAGAGCAACATCAGCTGGGGGCACAAGCCAGGAGATGGATAGTGGCAGCTTCCACATGGAAGCTGTAATGAGGGGGTGAGAATGCAAGGTGCAGGGGGACGGGCCGAGGATGGGTCTGCCGTGGCGACGCCTCCAACAGGCAGTACCGCGCCCGCATCACCTTGAGTTGTACAAAGATGTAGAGATCGTGGGCCGGTACCACCTGACACAGGGCAATACTGAGGTGGCTTTGTGAGCTGTGCAGTGATGTGATGCAGGCACCCTCATGACGGAGTCATGCTCTGTCAGTGGAGACCAAGGTGACAGCCTGCATGTGCCTCCTCACCACGGGCACCTTCCAGAGGCCAACAGGGGACACCACAGGCATCACATAGTTGGCCATGTCACGCATCCTCACCCAATTCCTCAGCGCACTG
Organism: Neoceratodus forsteri; assembly: GCA_016271365.2. NCBI lineage: Eukaryota > Metazoa > Chordata > Ceratodontiformes > Ceratodontidae > Neoceratodus > Neoceratodus forsteri. The sequence goes on along the minus strand of CM028133.1, from coordinate 144,833,629 downwards.
CTGCCACATGCTGCGGACCACATCCATTTCCACAGCACCGCGGCAGAGTGTACAGCAAACATGCAGGCATTCCACTGGGTAGCACGATGCCCGGCGCTAACCATAGACTGCACCCATGTGGCCATTCGCACGCCACCTGGCCCCGATGGGGCCGCATACAGGAATAGAAAGGGCTTCCCCAGTGTCAACTGCCAGGTGGTGTGTGATGCCACTGGGCATATAATCAATGTCTGTGCCACACACCCTGGCGGAGCACATGATGTCTTTATATGGCATCAGTCCGCACTGTGCCATCGATTCAAGAGTGGGGACATCCCCAAAGGCCATCTAGTGGGTGAGTACGCATGTAGGAACTGTAAACTCGGGGCAAGGGTGGGAATGCCACAGGTGCCATGGTAGTGGCACACAGGATATGGGCAATATGGACCTGAAATGAGACTGATCTCCACCATCTCCACACAGGTGACAGCGGATACCCACTGGTCCCTGGCTGCTCACACCGCACGGCGCCCATGACCCCATCGCAGCAACGCTATAATGAGGCACATGCCGCCACACGCAACATGATTGAGAGGGTGTTTGGGATGCTCAAGGCACGCTTCCGATGCCTAGACACCTCCGGTGGTGCCCTACAGTACAACCCCTCAAAGGCTTGTGGGATATTCCTGGCCTGTTGTAACCTGCACAACATGGCCAATGACAGTGGGATAGCCATACAGGTTGAAGAGGGGGACAGCGATGGGGACGCCAGTGGCACCGGTGTTGATGGTGATGAGCAGCTCCCCCTTGGACGGCGGGACCCCCGACTGATCCGGCAGGCCCAGCTGCACCGGGACACCATCACGGAGGAGCATTATGCACAACACAGGTAAGTCAAGGGGCCATGTGCAAACAACACTGTCCTGGCGCAACCCACAGGAACACAGAGTAACACACCAGGGGTGCATGATGGCAAGGGGGGTGGAAGGGACCAGGCACACAAACACACCATCAGGGAGGGGTGAACAGTCATATGGACAAACACACACACGCAAACACACCAGGCACAAAGTGTACATGGGCAGGTGCACAGCAGAGCAGGAACAGACATGGAAAACACACAGATCCACAGACCACACCCACCACCTGTACTGTCCAAGCACGTGTGTCAGATGCTGGGCACCCTTGCACCTTGATGTACAGTACAATGCATCCATCATCATGCACATGCACCTGTGGACAGCAGTCGGGATGGTGTGCAGGTGGTCCGTATGTTGGCGTGATGGGCAGGGCACCCACCAGTGCACTGCCCACCATGACGCACAGTGCACACAGGGCAGCAGCAGACAGGACCCACACTGGGAGACAGATCAGTCATATTGCACCACTCCACTGCCACCGCGGATGCGTGGGTGACCCCGCCATGACTCAACAGCACTGGCAGGCTGAGCAGGGGCCACATGGGGTGGCACCAATGGACTACCAGGGGCCCTACTGCGCGATCGCGACCTTGTCCGCAGTGGGGTCTGTAGGATGCCAAACATACCTGCACCAGGGGTGCTTGGGATGCCCACAGCAGAACCCAGCATTGACAGGCCTGGTGTTGCACGATGCCTGGAACGGGGAGTGGAGAGCGTACTGTGTGGGGTGCGTGGTACAGGAGCACCTGCGTGTGTGCCCAATGCAGCCACGACTGTGACCAATGCCTGGGTCTGCCTGTCAATGGTGGCAGTCACATCCATCCGCATATGAGACCATCTCTGCATGGTCCAGAGCACACCCTGCTGTGCCGCCTCCACAGCCGCACACAGTGCCTCCACAGACGCGTAACCCGCCTTCCTGTTGTACTGATTCTCCAACAGGCGGGTGTGCTCATCCAATGGGTACTCTGCCACAACGGCATCCTGTCCCCCAGGGTGTGGAAGGTCCTGATGCACAACACCCCTTGAGGGTGGGCGCTGTTCGCCAGGACCAGGAATGGGCATATCAAAGAGCAGCAGGCATGTGCCACCGCTGGACACTGTACCCTCAGACCTGGTGGGTGACTGCTGCTGCTGCCCCTCCAACCGCTGTGCCCCAGGGACCACTCGTTCCACTGCTGTGGCCGCAACAGTGCCAGACACCTGCACAGCCACTGGTGCTGCCCCACCGGTGCTGACAAGCACAGCCTGGGACTGGCCGACATGCTGGCACGCTAGTTGGAACCAGCAAGGCCCAGGGCATGTGCAGGCCTGCTGTGTGTCCGCCATGGACACACACATGTCACTGCCCATTGCAGTCCTTGCATCATCAATGGTGCAGGTACGTGCTACAGCCACAGTCACAGTGTGCTGGCATGCTTGCATGCCAGACTGCTGAGACACAGGCTGTGCACCCCCACACCTGACTCACCGACACCAGAGTTGGCAGCCCAGCTGCATGCTGGTGCAGTGCATGCTGGCTGGTGACAGAGGTGGATGGACCCTCCATGTCCAGCAGGTCATCCTCACTGCCTGGACCCACCAACACCATCCCCTGAAGATGAACAGGATCTGTAACAGAAAGAGAGGACATGTGAGTGCATGTGAACAACCTCCCCCAACACCACCACCATGTCATACCGTGCAGTGATGGGCTTCCACCTGTCTGGAATCCACCTCCTGGTACACCCTCAATAGCACTGCGCTGCATTGATGCAGCCAGTCGGTCCTCAGCCGGGGTCAGCTCAACCACCGCTGGCTGGCCCCCACCAGTGCCAGCACGTGCCGCCCTGAGGGCTGCCACCTTCTCCTTCACCCTCCTGCGGTCTGTCCCAATCTTCTTTTTGCATTCCTGCACAGAGTGCTGGTGGCTTCCGTGCAAGTTCACTGCCCGGGCTACCCCCTCCCATGCAGCCGTACGGGCCTGAGGGGTGCCCCGCCATCCACTCAGTAGTGACTTCTCCTCCAGGTAGGCCTGGAAGAGGGCCTCAGTCTCTGCCATGGTGAAGTGGGGCCTCCTCCTCCTTCGCCCACCATCCTCACCCTCACCTTGGCTCTGCTCGGTCATGGCAACCAGGCGGGTGGAAGTGGACACCTGTCACTGTGCAGTCTACATCGTTATCCCATGCCCACTGTCCAGAACATCCCACAGCATGCAACCCACGTCTCACCTGCAGTAACCGAATCTGGCCAGTGCAGCCCAATGTTGTACATTTATAGCGCAATGCATGCAAATTAGGAGTGAGCAACTGTAATGAGATGCAAATCGTGCCATTGCACCTTTGAATGGCTGATCGGATGATTTGCATGTGTCAGCTGAATATCGCGCCATTGCGCTTTTCACAATACGGTTGAGCTGGCTGAGCCAATAGCGCAGATCTGTGACTGTGTGGTACACTGCATTGCGCATGCCCAGGTAGCTTATGCAGGCATCTGCCGTGCTGATGACGTGCTGTGCGCGATCGGCAATTCAGGTCATGGCCTCCATTGTGCCAGTGGCGCTACAGCACTGGGCACTATATGGAGCTATGGCACTACTGCGCAATAGTCCACTGTGGCACTGGTACGCAGGTGGTCGGTCGCGTAGGATGCGTAGACGTCAGATGGCGCTGTGCATTGCCTTGCATCATAGACCCCTGACCTGGTGTCCAACCTTTGCCCCCTGGCGCTGTTCGGCTGCCATATGTACGGCCCTATTGAGCTGTCTGGTGACAGCGCTATGTGAACTGACAGCGCTGTACGAACAGCGCGATTGGAACCTATGGTGGTCTATTGCGCAACATTTCCACGTGGGGTTGCTGCGCTGTGGGGCGCCATATTGCCTGCTGTAAAGTTGGATCAATGGCACGCAGGAGGGCACTCCAATGGAGCCCGGTGGAGGTGGCCAACCTGGTGGCTCTGGTAGAGCCCCACTATGGGGCACTGTATGGGGAGGAGCCCCTAACCATGGCTCGAACCCAGGTCTGGCTGCAAGTGGCCAATTACCTGGTGGGGGTCACAGGGTGGCATCGGTCTGCCGAGCAGTGCCGGCACAGGTACAGTGACCTCCGCAGGAGGGAGCCGGAGTTGCATGACAGGCTACGGTCACGTGCCAGAAGGGGCGCAGCAGCTAGGCAGTGGGTGTACCATCTATGCACCTGTATTCTCTAGGGGTGTGAGTGTGTTTGGTGGCTGTGCATGGGTGATGGCTCTGACATGGTTGGCTGTGTCAGTGTGTGCAGGTGTGAGATGCATGGGTCTGGCTCTGTGGGCAGGCACTCTCACTGGGGCAGGGGCAGTCTGCTTTGGAGTCACACTGATGTTTTTCTCAACATTTGTCTCCACAGGCCGGGCAGAGAGGATGCAGGCATGGATGAGGAGGGCCGTGGCAGGGCCCCGGTGGCAGTCAGTGGTGCTGCGAGGGGTGAGTCACAGCTGCAGCAGCAGCAGCAGCCACAGCTGCTTGCGGAGTGTGAGTATCATTACATCATGGATGCTACTGCATGCTGGAGGGGGTGGGCATAACCACCAGCCATGCACAACACAACCATGCATGACACAGGCGACATTCATCACTGTCCAGTGTCACTGCACGTCTGTGTGTGCGTCACTGGTGGTCCAAGCATGCACTGGGCACATGGCTGTGGAAGTGGCATCGCACCACATTGCCACGTCACTTGACAGCCTTGTTTGTGCTGTGATGGACAGGGGCAGGGTGTGTGTGCAGTGGTGCACATAGCTGGTGCTGCCTGGTTGGGCTTGCATATGCATGGTCACTGTGGGTGGGTGCCTACATCACAGGTGCGGGACATTGGGCTATATGGCTTGCAGGTTGGGTGGTGTTCAGGTTGTGGTCAGTCACAGCCATTGACTGTGTTCCCTTTTCCTAGGCCTCATTGTGCTCTGCAGAATTGAGCGGGCACTGCAACAGCTGACCCGGTGTCCCTGGAAAACGGACCATCCTCCAGGATAATACAGTGCCATGGGCTACGAGGAGGCACAGCCACAAGATGGCACCAGGCAGCGGAGGACCAGCCTGCTGGGCCTTAGGCCGGCTTCCTTCCCACTTCACCCATCCTCCCACTCGCCTTCCCTCTCCAGTTGTTCATCCCTACCCCTTGCCCACCCCTACCTTGTACCCCTACCCCCCCTCTTGTAAATAGTTTTGTTGTTGCTCATTTTGTACTTTACATTTTTCTAATATATATAAATTTTGATATGAATACTGTGTTGGTCTCTGATTTGCAGCTGGCTATGGTTGCTCAGTTGCAGTGGTGTGCATGCCATCTGGGGTGGTATGGTCCGAGTGTGTGTGTGTGTGCATGGGGAGGTGTCTCCAGTGTGGCAGTGACTTTCTGTTGGTCTTGCCATCTGCTGCCATCCACTGCTGGGTGCACAGGGTGGGTCTGGCTTGTATGGTTCTCTGCTACACAAGGTTGACGTGCCGGGGATGCATGGTGTTTCCTGCAGTGCCAGTCACTGCACATGGGTGGTGTCTTGGGTCACGGTGCAGGGTGTGCTGTGCATACGGGGCTGATGTGCACTGTGGTTGTCAACCCCCTGTGTGTGGCAGTCTCAGCCTGCCAGTGGTTGTGCTGGGGCATCATGGCCCTGCTGTGCTTTGTTGGCTTGTCCCCATAGGCCAGTGGATCATCCGACCCACCCCCAGTGATGCTGTGCTTGGGGTGTGCAGGTGTCTTGTTGGTTCTCAAAGAAAAAACCAAAACAGCTCCTCCGAATCGAACAGGTGCTCGAGTAGTTACTGGAAGTGCAGAAAAAGCGAAACTCAGCACTCTGTAATTGGCGTTTAAACAGGCATAATTTTATTGACAAAAGAATGCCAAGCCTAACAAACAAGGAACAAAGTAAAAATCCCAACTGGTTTCATGCACTGCACGTCATCAGTGGGTAGTAACAATTGATGCCAAACACCTATTTTAACCAAAAGGGAACATATTACATCCATTTACATCTCATATAGGTAGATGTATTTATTATATTTAATCTAATGTATCAACTAAATGTTCCCTTAGCCCTATCCTAAATAATGTGATACAAATAAAAACAACTAAAAACTGCAGCAGACCTACTAATAAGAAATCAAATCTGATACAATTATAATCAACCTCAAACTACAATACATTTCTTTTAGTGCTAGCTTGTATAAAAATGATTATGTTATACTATACTAGACAGGAAATCAGCTCCCAGCCATCGGGAGACACCGAATGTTCCATGTCCAGATATTTAGCCAAACAGCACCATTTCTCTGTGAAAAAAAGAAGATATACATTAGTGTAGGATAATTGCAACTATAAACAATACATCAACTCTATCTTATCATTTAATCCTGGGGCTGCAAGAGCCCCTAATGTGAAAATCCAAAAGGACTCTCTATATTTCAACTTGACATCCAAATCTCATCCCCGAGGTCCTAACTTTACCACTTCAATGCCACAAAATTTGAATACATGTGCCGAAATACAATAGTATTTTGGTCACAATGTATTGCAAGAGCACTTTAGTGTCTCTATGTGCAATCAATCTAAGATGTTCACCCATCCGCACTTTTTAATGGACGTGTGGTTTTACCCACATAGAATGCTCCAAATTGGCAAGTTGCTAAATAGACTACATTCATAGTACTACATGATAAAGTCTCTTATATCATAAATTTTGGAACAATTACAACTCGAAAAGGTCTTACACCTAAGTATGGACTTACAAAATTTACAATTACCACAATTGAACATCCCACAAGGAACAGAAGAGGAAACCCTGTCAGTTCCTATATCAGAAGATGTAGTATAGCTGTGTACCAACCTGTCTCGTATATTTTGCCCTGTCTTATAAACCATCCTAGGATTATATTGATTAACCTCAGACAACCGTGCATCACCTAGCAAGACATTCCAATTGTTCCGTACAATCTGCTCAATAGCTTTAGAATGTCTAGTATAAGTAGTGACAAAGTTAACCCTCTGTTCCTTAGGTGTTCAATTTTTGTCTAGTAAGGTCCTTCCTTTCTGTGCACGCAGCTTTGAAAGGCCTCCTGAACCATACCATAAGCATATCCTCTTTCTACAAATCTATTGCACAAGTCTGAACCCTAGGTTATGAAATCCACATCTTTACTACAGTTACGCCTTACCTTAACATCTGGGCCTTCGGTATACTAGACACCAAATGGCGTGGATGGCAACTAGATGCGGTAATAATGAGTTCCTATCTTTTTATGAAACAGACTGGTACTAAGTGCACCATCTTTTCCTTAGTAATACTCACATCCAAAAAGATACACATGTAAGATCCTGTTGTAAAGTGAATCTCAAATTCACATTGCTATTTTCTAAGTACTTAACAAAAGAAAATAGAGCTTCTAAAGTGCCACACCACACCATAAAGATGTCGTCAATATATCAACGCCAGATGTCAATACTGTCATAGAATGGATTAACATCTCTATCATAAACATGATTCTTTTCCCATAAGCCCAGATATAGGTTAGCATAATTGGGTGCAAAAGTCGCACCCATTGCTGTACCTTTAACTTGCAGAAAAAATCGTTCCTGAAAAAAAAAATATTCTTTGTGAGTACATATTCTGCACATTCTAATAAAAAATTTTTTTTACCACAGGAAACCTGTTCATCTTGTAATATCCATGGATACCAAACGCCACCCTGGTTCTATCTGCATATCATCCAGAATCTCCAAAAAATGCCCTGTATCTTTAATAAAGGAAGGTAACATATTAACATGTTTCTTAATAAAGGAATCCACATATTGTGATAGTGGCTCTAAAAGAGACCCTATCCCTGCCACAATAGGACGCCCTGGTGGATTCCTCAAATCTTTGTGAATTTTAGGTAGCATATAGAAACAGGCCAATACTGGATGTTTTACTTCTAAAAATAATAGTTTGTTATGTCCGATTAAACCTTCACTTTCCGCTGAAAAAAGAAAACTATCAATTTCCGCTTTATAGTTCTTAGTAGTGTCAGTGCTTAAAGATTTATAAAAAGTCACATCTTCCAGTTGTCTCCATGCCTCTTGTATATAACTGGAAGTGTTCATTACCACAACTGACCCACCCTTATCTGCAGGCTTGATAGTTATATCTCTATTCTTCTCTAAACTCTTAAGGGCCTCAGATTCCACTTTAGATATGTTAACATATGTGGGAGGAGAGTCCTGATCCAATATTTCTTTAAATTGCTCTCACAAATCTTTCCAAACACAAGAACTGCATCACTATATGGAGGCATAAAAGTAGATTTAGGTTTAAACTTGCTTACCTCTAATATAGTAGATGGCAAATCCTGGACCCCCTCCATTTCATGATTACATCCAAAACCCATTTTATTGCTATTATAATATGCTCTCAAATTCAAATTTCTAGTAAACCGATGTAAATCCAGATAAAGTTGAAATGGCTTGGAGTCCTGTATAGGCACGAAAGAAAGTCCTTTCTGTAATACTTGAATCTCAGCCTCTGTCAAGGTGATGTTAGAAATATTAATAACAATATTTTCAGAAATGATCTGCCCCCTTCGGCCTCGTGTCGTAATTCTTGTGTTTCCTCCCTCCTCTTCTGATGGATTTTCTCCATCCAGATGATTCCCTGATGCCAGTTTCCTCACCTTCGTGTTCCTTTGGTTCCTTGGTTCCAGGACCGGCTCTCGAAATTGGACTGACCATCATTTGTCCAAAGGGGCCAAGTCTTCCTCGAAAAAATCCTCCTGTTCTGATTCACTAGCTGAGGTATAATACGGAGAATTACCTCGGTTTCGTAGAATAGATCTGGGCTGATTAGGAGAAATACTTTTATCCCTTCTACGCTCAGCAGGGGCTTGTCTCACAGACTTATGTGAAGTTTTTTTGTTGATTCCAATCCCAAACTCGATTGTTCTGATAGTCAAGTCTATCTCTCTCAAACTTGTGCAATTTAATACGTTTGATTTTATTTTCTTCTTTCTGCATGTTTTCTTTAAACTTTCTCTCAAATGTACTATAATCTGGGTGTTCCTTAAAACCAGCCACTATATCCTCTTTACTTTTAATATCTGAAGTCACTTCTTCCCTTTGTGCATCATAATCTCTAATAATTGAATTCATCAATGCATTGGTTCCTAATTGTAATGAATTATGCCAGTCTGTAATAAATGTCTCTCTATCCCAGCCGTATCCCGGTTTATTAAGGACACGTAATCCCCGGGGAGAGCGTCCCTCCTTTAAATATGCCTCTAAAGTAGTTTTGCCCCAATAGTGGCGACGTCCTCTCACAATTGCCCTTTCCAGATCAATAAAGGCTTTTTTAATATCAGTAGTCTGAAAAGTTGCATCACCCACTGTAGTGTGTATATCATTAATTGTATCAAAGGAATCTTGAAAAAGATCTGCTTCTCCTGCTGCTGAAAAAACAAAATTAGCATATGTTCCTGTGGATCTGCCCAATAACTTCTCCCCAAAGGCACCAGTAGTCATATTATGCATATAATAGCCGTTAACCTTCTGCACTGACTATTATCTTATTAAAGGAGAAGAATAGTGACCCAAATAAAAGTCCTTTCAAAGCTCCCAAAAACACATAATATTGTGAAGAAATATATGTTATTTGGATTTCCAACTGAGGCAATAATATCAAGATTTTAAAGTCCCAAAAAAAGCTGAAAATTCTGCTATAAAAAACAGCCTTATTCAGATGTGTAAATTCCTGGTATATACTTGATATCCAAACGGCCAGTTAAAGGGAAAGACAATTGCCTAGTATTCTTATCTGATTTCAAACTCTCAACCAACGTATAAATGCAGTTACAGTTTAAACAATCACTTTTGCCAGACACTTCTCGGTAATTTAAACTTGCGATGTCACCAGCATGTATTATTTCAAACTCTCAACCAACGTCTGAATGCAGTCAAAGTTTAAATAATCACTTTTGCCAGACACTTCTCTGTAGCATAAACTTACGATGACACCAGCAGAAAGATCTTCACAAAGTTTGCAGTCCCAACAAACAACGCTACTCACCGACTAGAACTGGCAGTATCATCATATAGCTGCAGTTTGCGATTGGAACTGTAACATGTATAGACGCCTCTTGCCAAAATCAAACTGGCGTGGTCACCAGCACACTACAGCCAAGATACAGTCAATAAATCAAATAAACATGTTCACTGTACCGGCTTAAATCTGGCATTGTCTGGCATGTAGTTGAGAGATATCCACAGATCTTGCACGGGAGCACTGGACATAGAAATAAGTCACTCAAATGCAAAAGGGCAGTCCCGATAGGCTTAATAATAAAATGCCTAAAAGCCAACAACGGAGAGCACGTTCAAAACAATTCACAAAGAAAAAACAAAAACAGCACCTCCGAATCAAACAGGTGCTCGAGTAGTTACTGGAAGTGCAGAAAAAGCAAAACTCAGCACTCTGTAATTGGCGTTTAAATAGGCATAATTTTATTGACAAAAGAACGCCAAGCCTAACAAACAAGGAACAAAGTAAAAATCCCAACCGGTTTCACACACTGCACGTCTTCAGGGGGTAGTAACAATTTGGAGATTCTGGATGATATGCAGATAGAACCAGGGTGGCGTTTGGTATCCATGGATATTACATCCCTGTATACCAATATTCCACATGAGGAGGGTCTTCATGCATTGGATTATTTTCATTCACAAGATGAACAGGTTTCCTTTGGTAAAAATAATTTTTTATTAGAATGTGCAGAATATGTACTCACAAAGAATATTTTTTTGTTTCAGGAACGATTTTTTCTGCAAGATAAAGGTACAGCAATGGGTGCGACTTTTGCACCCAATTATGCTAACCTATATCTGGGCTTATGGGAGAAGAATCATGTTTATGATAGAGATGTTAATCCATTCTATGACAGTATTGACATCTGGCGTCGATATATTGATGACATCTTTATGGTGTGGCGTGGCACTTTAGAAGCTCTATTTTCTTTTGTTAAGTACTTAGAAAATAGCAATGTGAATTTGAGATTCACTTTACAACAGGATCTTACATGTGTATCTTTTTTGGATGTGAGTATTACTAAGGAAAAAGATGGTGCACTTAGTACCAGTCTGTTTCGTAAAGAAACAGATAGGAACTCATTATTACATGCATCTAGTTGCCATCCACGCCATTTGGTGTCTAGTATACCGAAGGCCCAGATGTTAAGGGTAAGGCGTAACTGTAGTAAAGATGTGGATTTCATAACCCAGGGTTCAGACTTGTGCAATAGATTTGTAGAAAGAGGATATGCTTATGGTATGGTTCAGGAGGCCTTTCAAGAAGCTGCGTGCATGGAAAGGAAAGATCTTACTAGACAAAAAATTCGAACACCTAAGGAACAGAGGGTTAACTTTGTCACTACCTATACTAGACATTCTAAAGCTATTGAGCAGATTGTACAGAACAATTGGAATGTCTTGCTAGGTGATCCACAGTTGTCTGAGGTTAATCGATATAATCCTAGGATGGTTTATAAGAGAGGGCAAAATATACTAGACAGGTTGGTACACAGCTATACAACATCTTCTGATATAGGAACTGACAGGGTTTCCTCTTCTGTTCCTTGTGGGATGTTCAATTGTGGTAATTGTAAATTTTGTAAGTCCATACTTAGGTGTAAGACCTTTACGAGTTGTAATTGTGCCAAAATTTATGATATAAGAGACTTTATCACATGTAGTACTATGAATGTAGTCTATTTAGCAACTTGCCAATGTGGAGCATTCTATGTGGGTAAAACCACACGTCCATTAAAGGTACAGATGGGTGAACATCTTAGATTGATTGTATATAGAGACACTAGAAGTGTTTTGTAATACATTGTGACCAAAATACTAGTGATATTTCGCACATGTATTCAAATTTTGTGGCATTGAAGTGGTAAGTTAGGACCTCGGGAGGAGATTTGGATGTCAAGTTGAAATATAGAGAGTCCTTTTGATTTTACATTAGGGCTCTTGCAGCCCCAGGATTAAATGATAAGATAGAGTTGATGTATTGTTTATAGTTGCAATTATCCTACACTAACGATATCTTCTTTTTCACAGAGAAATGGTGCTGTTTGGCTAAATATCTGGACATGGAACATTCGTGTGTCCCAATGGCTGGGAGCTGATTTCTGTCTAGTATAGTATAATATAATCATTTTATACAAGCTAGCACTAAAATAAATGTATTGTAGTTTGAGATTGATTATAATTGTATCAGATTTGATTTCTTATTAGTAGGTCTGCTGCATTTTAGTTGTTTTATTTGTATCACATTATTTAGGATAGGGCTAAGGGAACATTTAGTTGATACATTAGATTAAATATAATAAATACATCTACCTATATGAGATGTGAATGGATGTAATATGTTCCCTTTTGGTTACTGTGCCTTTAAGGGTGAACCTAAAATAGGTGTTTGGCATCAATTGTTACTACCCCCTGATGACGTGCAGTGCATGAAACCGGTTGGGATTTTTACTTTGTTCCTTGTTTGTTAGGCTTGGCGTTCTTTTGTCAATAAAATTATGCCTGTTTAAATGCCAATTACAGAGTGCTGAGTTTCGCTTTTTCTGTCTTGTTGGCTCTGCAGTGTGTTCCTGTGCCCATGTGTGGCATGGCTGATGGTGGGCCCCAGCCTGCCTCCCTGGTTGTGCAGTTCCATTGCTCTGCTGGGGGGCTCTGCTTGAGCTCTGGCACCTCTGGACTGCTCAGCTGGGCTGGCCTTGTTGCGCTATGGCACAACCTTTCTGCTCAGCTTCCCCTTCCTGGTTGTGCTATGGCACAGTTTGTGCGATATTCAGACGTTGGCTGCTTGCGCAATTTGTTTTGCTCCATTTTGAATATCGCGTCTGTTCCGCATATGCGCAATTGAATTGTGCTTGCTCCTGCTGTTGTGCACATTTTGGGAGCAGTTTGAATATCTGGGCCCTTGTGTTTTGTTCCTTTATCATAATATTCTTTGTGCTTCCCTTGTTGGTGCAGGTTAGTCTGATGGGCTTTTTTGACATACGTTATTAATTTTTGATGTAATCTTTGCCAATACTCTAATGGTTCTATTATTTGTTTATCTGTACTATTCTCCCACTCTTCCTTTATAATATCCAAAGGACCCCTTGGATTATGTCCGCATAATAACTCGAACAGGGAAAGCCCTGTAGAGGCTTGAGGAACCTCTCTAAAGGCAAACATGAGATAAGGAAGATATGTATTCCATTTGTTACCTTCTTCTGATACATACTTACGTAACATTTTTTTTAAGGTTTGATTAAACCATTCGAATAATCCATCAGTCTGCGGGTGATAGGGTGTAGTAAAAATAGCTTCAATACCAAGGGCTTGGTATAGTTGTTGTAGTAATTTTGAGCAAAAATTAGTACCTCTATCCGTTAAAATGATTCTGGGAATACCCATACGGGTTGAATATTTTTACTAACTCTTCTGCTATTCTAGGAGCAGTGATTGCACGTAAGGGGAACCGCTTGGTATTTTGTGACGTAATCTACTACCACGAGTATAAAACAGTTCCCCTTTGTACTTTTTGGAAGTGGACCTACAACATCCATTGCTATCCTCTCAAACATATTAGACACTAAAGGCATGGGTACCAGAGGCACATTGTCCTTACGCCCTACTGCTGCTACCTGTTGACAATCAGGGCAGCTTTTACAATATTCGACCACCTGCTCATGTATACCAGGCCAGTTAAACCGGTACAAAAGACGTTTTAGGGTACGGTCCCTGCCTAAATGGCCTGCTAAAGGGATATCATGTGCAATGGTCAGCAATTTCTGTCGGTACTGTACAGGCACCATTAATTGTTCAACTATCTCTCCAGTTTGTGGATTAGTACACACTCTATATAATAGGCTCTTCTCAATTTTATAATAGGGTTGGTGTGGTTCATTTACAGTTGTCACATTTACCTGTGGGAAAAAAGGTATTAGAGTTACATCATTTTTTTGTACATCTATAAATTCTTTGTTGGATAGGTTACATTTGTCAGCCAATATTTCAAGTCCAGTATCTTTCTTAGTCCACATAAATGTATCCTTCCTTTTTTGTTGTTTATTTTTCTTGGCTTTACCAACAGTTCTAAAAACATCATCTTCAAAAGGAAATAACTGTCCCAATTCTTTTTCTTGCTTTTGTTTTTGTGCCTGAGTGGTAACAGCTCCGATATTTGCAGTTAATAAAGAATCAAAATAAGGATAGTCAAGTCTGATTATTACAGGAACTGGCAAAGAGGGTACTATGCCCACTTTCATTTTTAGTAATGTCCCATTTATTTGAATTTCTAATTTTCATAAGGGATACCAGTGGATGTCCCCATGTATGCACTTGACCCCCGTAGTTGGTTCTCACGGTTCCGGCTTTTCCACTAAATAGGCATGGACCAGGGTCTGTTTGCTGCCAGAGTCAACAAGTCCGGATACCACTAAACCTCCTATTTCCACAGTTGTTACATAATGTCCCCAGTTGGCGAGAACTAGGTGAATTGAGTCCACCTTCTTTTTTGGACAGAACCTGGCAATATGTCATTTTGCTTTACACTCATGACATACAGTATAATATCATGGCTGTACCCCTTACTAGTTTTACCATGTTCCTTGCCCCCAGGAAATCCACTAGACTGTGTTACAGGGGTGGTACTGGTAGAAGGAAATTTTGTTTTGGCTGAAGGACTCCTAGGATTTGTGAGGATCCTAGGCCGTTGGAGCCTAGCAGTTATATAATCCTCAGCCAACCGTATAGCTGCCTCAGAGGTTTCGGGGCGATGCTCTTTTACCCACAGCTGTACATCTTGGGGCAAAACCTGAACAAACTGCTCCAAAATAATGCTTTCCATAATTTGGACTACTTTTCTGGTATTAGGCTGTAACCATTTATGGCATAAGTCTTTTAGTTGAATGTATACATCTTGAGGGGTGTCAGTGGTTTGATACGTATATGCTCTGAATCGTTGCCGGTAAGTTTTAGTACATATATCATATCTTTTAAGGATGGCTTGCTTGATATGATCGTAATCATTGATATGTGCAATTTCTGTATGGCTATAAGCTAATTGAGCCTTCCCAGTCAAATAGGGGGCCAACCAGACAACCCATTGGTCTCTAGGCCACGCACAAGCTGTAGCCACCCTTTCAAAAGTTAGAAGATATGCTTCAATTTCATCAGAATCAGCCATTTTAACCAATTTAATATCTTTTTATCCTACCACAGATGTTGGTGGTGATCTTGTCTTGCCTAGAGCCTGGATAGCTCGAAGTGTGTCAGTCCAACAGGCAGCATTCTCAGCACGGTCTCTCTCCCTCTCTCTCCAATTCCACTTGTTGCAAACATAGCCAGTGTAGCAGCGCATGGGGGTTCTCTGGGGGGTCCTCCTTCTCAAATCCTGCTCCTTGGGGCCCCTTTCAGTAGGCTTAATGTCTTCCATTAGTCTAGTATCACCTTCAGCTTCAGCCTTAGCCACTTTTCTGCATACGACTGGCTCCAGACCAGCTAATAACGGCAAGTCCAACTTCTGAACTACAGACCTTGTGGCTAGGATAGTCCGCTCTCCTGCCTTGTCCGAATGTATATGACCAGGATCTGGGCACAGATTCAGCAGAGGGCCTCTCCACTAATCCCACTTTTGACACCAAATGTGAGCTGGCGTGGGATAGAGTGAGGCATCAGACAATATGAGCAGACATAAATGAATATTTATTTCAAAACAGCGGACTGGAAGGCGACAAAACGAGAAACAAAAATAAGATTAATTCCTTTAAAGAGCTAGAAATTAGTTAACTCTAATGGGGTGTTACCAGCTCCACAGCCCCTTACAGACTGATTGACCTCCCTAGGAAAACTCTTTATATAGCAATGAAAATCATGTGACATAAAGACTCTGCCTTAGTTATTCCAATTTTTAAACCAAAATGAAATACAGAATGTATCACTTCCCTTTATCCTCATAATCTAATGTCATTTTAATTACCCATATCAAAATAGCAGCTTTAACATAAAATAATCGCTTTTTAATAGTTTATTATGTCTAGAGAATTGGTCTGTAGGACCACCCTTCCGACCAGCAGCATAAAAGACAGGGGATTTCGGCCGGCCGGCCTTTATATACACCAGCCTGAAAGAAGGAAGGGGAGCCTAGAAGACTATACAGCTCTGGAAATGCACAAAGAACAACTTCGTTATCAAACACTTTATATTTGGTAAACGACTCAGCTTACAATGAAGACAGGGTAAGCATAGTCTCCTGAGATGTGTTACGCTAGTCAAAAGAACAAATTAGTACTTAGCAGCAAGTAAGAATCCTTCACGATAGTGAGAGCATTCGTGTGGTAAACTTTACCGAGGCTCCGCACTATCGCTACTTAGACTTCACTCGGATTCAGCTTCTACTTACTGCTCAAGCAGGGAAACAAATATATTTGTTGGCAGCATAACTTTTATATTCATCGCATTTTATACATTCAAAAATAATGCTTTACAGAGTGGTGTAGCTTTTTTTATTATTATTTTTTGAGTAAAAACATTAACACTAGACCAAAATACAGCGGTCCCTTAGATATATATTGGAATCGTACCGCGAACAACAATAGACGCTTCTTGCATGGATGAATTCTCCTGAACTCCGGGATATTGCGCCGTTACCATAAAAGGTTGCCCAGCAGTTCAATTTACCAAAGCCCACCTTACAAATACCCTGCTCTGAGGAGTCTGGAATGCATGAATAGACATAAAAGGTTACAAGGTAGAGATAGAACAGAGAGATGATGAAGGGACTTAACAAAGTGGGTGGCCAGCCCAATGAACAAAACACAACATGAATACAATGACAAAGAAGGAATAAAAAGATGTGTGCTTTCCAGTTTTCCATCAAAGTAGAAGTAATAAAGGTGGGGGGATTTACTACATTCCTCCTCGCTCAAGACCAAACCTCATGTTTGATCCAGACTTAATGGAAAACCACAGTAACTGTTTACAGATCCTTTAGGAAAAGGATGGAGCCATAGCCCACCCTCTCCAAGGCTCCACCTCGGGTCCCATAAATATAAAAAAAAATAAAACAAGATTTCTTAAACAAGGCTAATTCACTTAGTGATATTTATCTTTCTACCCTGAGGTCTGTTAACAGTTCAGTACATTTCCCATACCAAATCTTGATAGAAAATCGGCATTGCTATGTGCCGCACCTTTTCTATATTTTATAGTAAATCTATAGGGTTGCATTGCGAGATACCATCGCATTATATGAGGGTTTTTTTCCTTCATTACATGAAGCCAACAGAGGGGATTATGATCTATCCATAGCTCGAATTCTCTACCCCATAGATAGAAATGTAAGGCTTAAATTGACCACTTTATGGCTAAACATTCCTTCTCAATAACAGGATAGTGTTTTTCCCTTTCATGTAATTTCCGGCTTATGTACATGATGGGATGTTCCTCGTCATTTACTATCTGTGTGAGAACGGCTCCTATACCATAATTAGAAGCATCTGTTTCTAGTATGAACGGTTGAGTAAAGTCAGGCATATGTAATATGGGTGAGGAACAGATTTTAGCCTTTAGATAATGAAACGCCTCTTCAAAATCGGGTGTCCATTTTACTTTACCTGGTCTGGATTTTCTTGTTAGGTCAATTAAAGGCCCAGCTATGGTAGA
Organism: Neoceratodus forsteri; assembly: GCA_016271365.2. NCBI lineage: Eukaryota > Metazoa > Chordata > Ceratodontiformes > Ceratodontidae > Neoceratodus > Neoceratodus forsteri. The sequence continues at coordinate 144,816,033 of CM028133.1, read as the reverse complement.
GCAGTTAGGTATAAACCGTCTATAATACCCAATGAGTCCTAGAAATGACCTAACATCCTTCTTTCTTATAGGGTGGGGCTATTAGCCACTGCCTCAACTTTAGAGACTTCTGGTTGTACTAACCCATTCCCAATTTGAAACCCTAGATATTTCGTTTCCTGCATGGCCAGGGAGCATTTGGAGGCGTTTACAGTTAATCCAGCTTTTGACAGTGCTGACAATATTGCCTTTAGGTGCTGTACATGTTCCTCCCAGGAGTGACTAAATATCACTACATCATCTAGGTATGCCGTGCTATATGCTGCATGAGGTTGCAATATGTTGTCCATGACACACTGAAAGGAAGCAGGGGCACCATGTAGGCAAAAGGCATTACAGTAAAATGGTATAAACCTATGGGTGTACTAAATGCAGTCTTCTCTTTATCTTTTGGATCCAGGGGAATTGTCAATAGCCCTTAGTTAGGTCTAATGTGCTGATGTATTGAGCCTTACCTAACTGGTCTATGATATCATCTATTCGGGGCATTGGATAACAATAGAACTTGGACACTGCATTTAAACATCTGAAATCAAGACATATTCTGATCCCTCCTTCTTTTTTGTCCACTGTCACCATGGGAAAGTTCCACTCACTGTGAGAGGGTTCAATTATTCCCAAATCGTACATCTTTTTTATCTCCTGTATAACATCTTTCCATATTCTTTGGGTATTCTGTATGTTTTCTGATGTATGGGTAAGGCGTCTGGGACCACAATATGACGGACAGCATTTTTAACCTTCCTGGGTGTTCTGGTAAATAAGGTCTGAAAGGACTGTAACACGGTTTGCAAAGCGGTAATTTGCTCAGCTGTTAAATTTGGGTTGATATTTACTTCTGTCAGGTCTCCTGTATTTTCCAACCTTTGATATGCTACGTCCAGTTCTGACTCCGAGGTTTCTGGGTGAATGTAGTTACAGACATGGGGGGGGTCTATCTACCCATTGCTTTAATAGATTCACATGATATACCTGCTGTTTAATTTTTTTTCTGGGAGTTCGACTGCATAGGTTACTGGACCCATACGTTTTATGATTTTATACGGACCTTGCCATTTCATAAGTAGCTTATTTTCAGAGGAGGGTAACAGAAGTAATACATTATTTCCTACCATAAACTCTTTGGGTGGGATATTCAAAAGGGTTGTGCCATGCGCAATAGGGTTGCACCTGCGCAAGTCCAAAAGTGCGCCATTCTGCGATATTCAGCAGGAGGCAGTTGCACCACTGAAAACATGCTGAGCAACAGCACAATGCAAATGACGGCATGCGCAACCAAAGGGGGTGGATCCATGCATAAAGAGCGCAATGCGATATCCAAAGAGATGCACAATGCGCAACAGCGGACCAGCCGGAAATTGTGCCCCAGCGGAAATGAGCCAAAATAAAAAGGCTCAAGGAAGAGGAGCAAGAACACCACAGGGATGCCAAGTGGGGAAGAGAGAGAGAGAAAGACAGACAGTGACAGGCCAGGGCAGGCAAGGTAAGCAGTGTGGGCCATAGGCTACAGAGGCCAGAAGGGGAGTGCCCGGTGCAGTGGAAGTAGCAGTCAGGACAGCGGGGGTAACAGAGCAACATCAGCCGGGGGGGGCAAAAGCCAGGGAGATGGACAGTGGCAGCTTCCTCATGGAAGCTGTAATGAGGGGGGGTGAGAATGCAAGGTGCAGGGGGACGTGGCCGAGGATGGGCCCGTCGGCGGTACGCCCCCAACAGGCAGTACCATGCCCGCATCACCTTTGAGTTGTACACAGATGTAGAGATCATTGGCCAGTACCGCCTGAACAGGGCAATACTGAGGTGGCTTTGTGAGCTGTGCAGTGATGTGATGCAGGCAATCTCACGACGGAGTCATGCTCTGTCAGTGGAGACCAAGGTGACAGCCTGCATGTGCCTCCTCACCACGGGCACCTTCCAGAGGCCAACAGGGGACACCACAGGCATCACACAGTCGGCCACGTCACGCATCCTCAAACAATTCCTTAGCGCACTGCTGCCACATGCTGCGGAGCACATCCATTTCCACAGCACCGCGGCAGAGCGTACAGCAAACATGCAGGCATTCCACTGGGTAGCACGTATGCCTGGCGTGCTAGGGGCCATAGACTGCACCCATGTGGCCATTCGCACGCCACCTGGCCCCTATGGGGCCACATACGGGAATAGAAAGGGCTTCCCCAGTGTCAACTGCCAGGTGTGTGTGATGCCACTGGTGTATAATCAATGTCTGTGCCATCCCTGGCGGAGCACATGATGCCTTTATATGGCATCAGTCCGCACTGTGCCATCGATCGAGAGTGGGGACATCCCCACAGGCCATCTAGTGGGTGAGCACGCATGTAGGAAATGCAACCGGGGCAAGGGTGGAATGTCACAGGTGCCATGGTAGTGGCACACAGGATATGGGCAATATGGACCTGAACATGAGACTGATCTCCACTATCTCCACACAGGTGACAGCGGATACCCACTCTGTCCCTGGCTGCTCACACCGTACCGGCGCCCCATGACCCCATCGCAGCAATGGTATAATGAGGCACATGCCACCACACGTAACATCATTGAGTGGGTGTTTGGGATGCTCAAGGCACGCTTCTGATGCCTAGACACCTCCGGCAGTGCCCTACAGTACAGCCCCTCAAAGGCTTGTGGGATATTCTGGCCTGTTGTATCCTGCACAACATGGCCAATGACTGTGGGATAGCCGACAGGTTGAAGAGAGGGGGACAGCGATGGGGACGCCAGCGGCACCGGTGTTGATGGTGATGAGCAGCTCCCTTGACGGCGGGACCCCGACTGATCCGCAGGCCCAGCTGCACCGGGACACCATCACGGAGGAGCATTATGCACAACACAGGTAAGTCAAGGGGCCATGTGCAAACAACACTGTCCTGGCACAACCCACAGGCACACAGAGTAACACACAGGGGTGCATGATGGCAAGGGGGTGGAAGGGACCAGACACACAACACACACCATCAGGGAGGGCGAACAGTCATATGGACAAACACACACACACACACAAACACACCAGGCACAAAGCTGCATATGGGCAGGTGCACAGCAGAGCAGGAACAGACATGGCAAACACACAGATCCACAGACCACACCCACCACCTGTACTGTCCAGCACGTGTGTCAGATGCTGGGCACCCTTGCACCTTGGTGTACAGTGCAATGCAGGCATCATCATGCACACGCACCTGTGGACAGCAGTCGGGATGGTGTGCAGGTGGTCCGTATGTCAGCGTGATGGGCAGGGCACCCACCAGTGCACTGCCCACCATGACGCACAGTGCACACAGGGCAGCAGCAGACAGGGCCCGCACTGGGAGACAGATCAGTCACGTTGCACCATTCCATGGCCACCGCGGATGCGTGGGTGGCCCTGCCATGACCCAACAGCACTGGCAGGCTGAGCAGGGCTACATGGGGTGGCACCGATGGACCACCAGGGGTCCCACTGCGCGATCGCGACCTTTGTCCGGAGTGGGGTCTGTAGGATGCCAAACATACCTGGACCAGGGTGCTTGGGATGCCCACAGCAGAACCCAGCGTTGACAGGCCTGGTGCTGCACGCACGCCGAACGGGAGTGGAGAGCGCATTGTGGGCACAGTACAGAGCACCTGCGTGTGTGCCCAATGCAGCCACGATCACGACCAATGCCTGGGTCTGCCTGTCAATGGTGGCAGTCACATCCATCTGCATATGGACCATCTCGCACGGTCCAGAGCAATCCTGCTGTGCCGCCCGCCAGCCGCACACAGTGCCTCCACAGACGTTGCAACCCGCCTTTGCTGTTGTACTGATTCGCGCAGGCGGGTGTGCTCATCCAATGGGTACTCTGCCACAACGGCATCCTGTCCCCAGGGTGTGGAAGGTCCTGATGCACAACACCCCTTGAGGGTGGGCGCTGTTTGCCAGGACCAGGAATGGGCATATCAAAGGGCGGCGGGCATGTGCCACCGCTGGAAACTGTACCCCCAGACCTGGTGGGTGACTGCTGCTGCTGCCCCTCCAACCGCTGTGCCCCAGGGACCACTCGTTCAACTGCTGTGGTCGCAACAGTGCCAGACACCTGCACAGCCACTGATGCTGCCCCACCGGTGCTGACAGGCACAGCCTGGGACTCTGCCGACATGCTGGCACACAAGTTGGAACCAGCAAGGCCCAGGGGCACGTGCTGGCCTGCTGTGTGTCCGTCATGGGACACACACATTTCACTGCCCATTGCAGTCCTTGCATCATCAATGGTGCAGGTACGTGCTACAGCCACAGTCACAGCGTGCTGGCATGCTTGCATGCCAGACTGCTGAGACACAGGCTGTGCACCCCCCACACCCGACTCACCGACACCAGAGTTGGCAGCCCAGCGTGCATGCTGGTGCAGTGCATGCTGGCTGGTGACAGAGGTGGATGGACCCTCCTCCATGTCCAGCAGGTCATCCTCACTGCCTGGACCCACCAGCACTGTCCCCTGAAGATGAACAGGATCTGTAACAGAAAGAGAGGACATGTGAGTGCATGTGAACAACCTTCCCCCCCAACACCACCACCATGTCATACCGTGCAGTGATGGGCTTCCACCTGTCTGGAATCCACCTCCTGAACGCCCTCAATAGCACTGCGCTGCATTGATGCAGCCAGTCGGTCCTCAGCCAGGGTCAGCTCCACCACCGCTGGCTGGCCCCTGCCAGTGCCAGCACGTGCCGCCCTAAGAGCTGCCACCTTCTCCTTCACCCTCCTGCGGTCTGTCCCAATCTTCTTTTTGCATTCCTGCATGGAGCGCTGGTGGCTTCCATGCAGGTTCACTGCCCGGGCTACCCCCTCCCATGCAGCCGTACGGGCCTGAGGGGTGCCCCACCATCCACTCAGTAGTGACTTCTCCTCCAGGTAGGCCTGGAAGAGGGGCCTCAGTCTCTGCCGTGGTGAAGTTGGGCCTCCTCCTCCTTCGCCCACCATCCTCACCCTCACCTTGGCTCTGCTCGGTCATGACAATCTGTATGGGTGGAAGTGGACACCTGTCACTGTGCAGTCTACAGCGTTATCCCATGCCCATTGTCCAGAACATCCCACAGCATGCAACCCACCTCTCACCTGCAGTAACCGAATCTGGCCAGCACAGCCCAATGTCACACATTTATAGCGCAATGCCTGCAAATTAGGAGTGGAGCAACTGTAATGAGATGCAAATCGTGCCACTGCACCTTTGAATGGCTGATCGGATGATTTGCATGTGTCGGCTGAATATCGCACCATTGCGCTTTTCACAATACGGTTGAGCTGGCTGAGCCAATAGCGCAGATCTGTGACTGTGCGGTACACTGCATTGCGCATGCCCAGGTAGCTTACGCAGGCGTCTGCCGCGCTGATGACGTGCTGTGCGCGATCGGCAATTCAGGCCATGGCCACCATTGTGCCAGTGGCGCTACAGCACTGGGCACTATATGGAGCTGTGGCACTACTGCGCAATAGTCCACTGTGGCACTGGCACGCAGGTGGTCGGTCGCACAGGATGCGTAGACGTCAGATGGCACTGTGCGTGGCCTTGCGTCATAGACCCCTGACCTGGTGTCCGACCTTTCCCTGGCGCTGTTCGGCTGGCATGTACGGCGCCTATTGCGCCTGTCTGGTGACAGCGCTATGTAACCGGGATGCTGTGCTCTAACAGCACGATTGGAACCTATGGTGGTCTACCGCGCAACATTTCCACGTGAGTTGCGCCTGCGGGCGCCTATTGCCTGCCAAAGTTGGAACAATGGCACGCAGGAGGGCACTCCAATGGAGCCCGGTGGAGGTGGCCAACCTGGTGGCCTCTCTGGAGCCCACTATGGGGCACTGTATGGGGAGGAGCCCCTCACCATGGCTCGAACCCAGGTCTGGCTGCAAGTGGCCAATGACCTGGTGGGGCTCACAGGGCGGCGCCGGTCTGCCGAGCAGTGCCGGCACAGGTACAGTGACCTCCGCAGGAGGGAGCCGGAGTTGCATGACAGGCTACAGTCACGTGCCAGGAGGGGCATTGTGCCTAGGCCAGGTGGGTGTACCATCTATGCACCTGTATTCTCCGTAGGGGTGTGAGTGTGTTTTGGTGGCTGTGCATGGGTGATGGCTCTGACATGGTTGGCTGTGTCCGTGGTGCAGGTGTGAGATGCATGGGTCTGGCTGTGTGGGCAGGCACCTCACTGGGGCAGGGGGCAGTCTGCTTTGGAGTCACACTGATGTTTTCTCAACATTTGTCTCCCACAGGCCGGGCAGAGAGGATGCAGGCACAGGATGAGGAGGGCCGTGGCAGGGCCGGTGGCGGTCGGTGGAGCTGCGAGGGGTGGGTCACAGCTGCAGCAGCAGCAGCCACAGCTGCTTGCGGAGTGTGAGTATCATTACATCATGGATGCTACTGCATGCTGGAGGTGGTGGGCATGACCACCAACCATGCACAACACAACCATGCATGACACAGGCGACATTCATCACTGTCCAGTGTCACTGCACGTCTGTGTGTGCATCACTGGTGGTCCATGCATGCACTGGGCACATGGCTGTGGAAGTGGCATTGCACCACATTGCCACGTCACTTGACAGCCTTGTTTGTGCTGTGATGGACATGGGCAGTGTGTATGTGTGCAGTGGTGCACATAGCTGGTGCCGCCTGGTTGGGCTTGCCATATGCATGGTCACTGTGGGTGGGTGCATACCATCACAGGTGCGGGACATTGGGCTATATGGCTTGCAGGTTGGGTGGTGTTCAGGGTTGTGGTCAGTCACAGCCATTGACTGTGTTCCCTTTTCCTAGGCCTCATTGTGCTCTGCAGAATTGAGCGGGCACTGCAACAGCTGACCCGGGTGTCCCTGGAAAACCGGACCATCCTCCAGGATATACAGCGCCATGGGCTACGGAGGAGGCACAGCCAAGCAAGATGGCACCAGGCAGCGGAGGACCAGCCTGCTAGGCCTTAGGCCGGCTTCCCCTTCCCACTTTACCCATCCCTCCCACTCTGCCTTCCCTCTCCAAGTTGTTCATCCCTACCACTTGCCCACCCCTACCTTGTACCCCTACCCCCCTCTTGTAAATAGTTTTGTTGTTGCTCATTTTGTACTTTACATTTTTCTAATATATATATATATATTGATATGAATACTGTGTTGGTCTCTGATTTGCAGCTGGCTATGGTTGCTCAGTTGCAGTGGTGTGCTTGCCATCTGGGGTGGTCTGGTCCTGGGGTGTGTGTGTGTGTGTGTGTGTGTGTGCATGGGAGGTGTCTCCAGTGTGGCAGTGACTTTCTGTTGGTCTTGCATCTGCTGGCACCCACTGCTGGGTGCACGGGGTGGATCTGGCTTATGGTTCTCTGCTACGAGGTTGACGTGTGCGGGGGATGCATGGTGTTTCCTGCAGTGCCAGTCACTGCACATGGGTGGTGTCTTGGGGTCACGGTGCAGGGTGTACTGGCATACGAGGGCTGATGTGCACTGTGGTTGTCAACCCCCTGTGTGTGGCAGTCTCAGCCTGCCAGTGGTTGTGCTGGGGCGTCATAGCCCTGCTGTGCTTTGTTGGCTTGTTCCCATGGGCCAGTGGATCATCCGACCCACCCCCAGTGATGCTGTGCTTGGGGTGTGCAGGTGTCTTGTTGGTTCTCAAAGAAAAAACAAAAACAGCTCCTCCGAATCAAACAGGTGCTCGAATAGTTACTGGAAGTGCAGAAAAAGCGAAACTCAGCACTCTGTAATTGGTGTTCCAATAGGCATAATTTTATTGACAAAAGAACGCCAAGCCTAACAAACAAGGAACAAAGAAAAAATCCCAACCGGTTTCATGCACTGCACGTCATCAGGGGGTAGTAACAATTGATGCCAAACACCTATTTATAGGTTCACCCTTAAAGGCACAGTAACCGAAAGGGAACATATTACATCCATTTACATCTCATATAGGTAGATGTATTTATTATATTTAATCAAATGTATCAACTAAATGTTCCCTTAGCCCTATCCTAAATAATGTGATACAAATAAAAACAACTAAAAATTGCAGCAGACCTACTAATAAGAAATCAAATCTGATACAATTATAATCAATCTCAAACTACAATACATTTCTTTTAGTGCTAGCTTGTATAAAAATGATTATGTTATACTATACTAGACAGGAAATCAGCTCCCAGCCATTGGGACACACCGAATGTTCCATGTCCAGATATTTAGCCAAACAGCACCATTTCTCTGTGAAAAAAGAAGATATACATTAGTGTAGGATAATTGCAACTATAAACAATACATCAACTCTATCTTATCATTTAATCCTGGGACTGCAAGAGCCCCTAATGTGAAAATCCAAAAGGACTCTCTATATTTCAACTTGACATCCAAATCTCCTCCCCGAGGTCCTAACTTTACCACTTCAATGCCACAAAATTTGAATACATGTGCCGAAATATCACTAGTATTTTGGTCACAATGTATTGCAAGAGCACATCTAGTGTCTCTATGTGAAATCGATCTAAGATGTTCACCCATCCGTACCTTTAACGGACCTGTGCTTTTACCCACATAGAATGCTCCACATTGGCAAGTTGCTAAATAGACTACATTCATAGTACTACATGTGATAAAGTCTCTTATATCATAAATTTTGGCACAATTACAACTCGTAAAGGTCTTACACCTAAGTATGGACTTACAAAATTTACAATTACCACAATTGAACATCTCACAAGGAACAGAAAAGAAAACCCTGTCAGTTCCTATATCAGAAGATGTAGTATAGCTGTGTACTAAACCGTCTCGTATATTTTGCCCTCTCTTATAAACCATCCTAGGATTATATCGATTAACCTCAGACAACCGTGGATCACCTAGCAAGACATTCCAATTGTTCCGTACAATCTGCTCAATAGCTTTAGAATGTCTAGTATAAGTAGTGACAAAGTTAACCCTCTGTTCCTTAGGTGTTCGAATTTTTTGTCTAGTAAGGTCCTTCCTTTCCGTGCACGCAGCTTCTTGAAAGGCCTCCTGAACCATACCATAAGCATATCCTCTTTCTACAAATCTATTGCACAAGTCTGAACCCTGGGTTATGAAATCCACATCTTTACTACAGTTACACCTTACCCTTAACATCTGGGCCTTCGTATACTAGACACCAAATGGCGTGGATGGCAACTAGATGCATGTAATAATGAGTTCCTATCTGTTTCTTTCTAAACAGACTGGTACTAAGTGCACCATCTTTTTCCTTAGTAATACTCACATCCAAAAAAGATACACATGTAAGATCCTGTTGTAAAGTGAATCTCAATTTCACATTGCTATTTTCTAAGTACTTAACAAAAGAAAATAGAGCTTCTAAAGTGCCACGCCACACCATAAAGATGTCATCAATATATCGACGCCAGATGTCAATACTGTCATAGAATGGATTAACATCTCTATCATAAACATGATTCTTTTCCCATAAGCCCAGATATAGGTTAGCATAATTGGGTGCAAAAGTCGCACCCATTGCTGTACCTTTAACTTGCAGAAAAAATCGTTCCTGAAACAAAAAAATATTCTTGTGAGTACATATTCTGCACATTCTAATAAAAAATTATTTTTACCACAGGAAACCTTTTCATCTTGTGAAAGAAAATAATCCAATGCATGAAGACCCTCCTCATGTGGAATATTGGTATACAGGGATGTAATATCCATGGATACCAAACGCCACCCTGGTTCTATCTGCATATCATCCAAAATCTCCAAATTGTTACTACCCCTGATGACATGCAGTGCATGAAACTGGTTGGGATTTTTATTTTGTTCCTTGTTTGTTAGGCTTGGCGTTCTTTTGTCAATAAAATTATGCCTGTTTAAACGCCAATTACAGAGTGCTGAGTTTTGCTTTTTCTGCACTTCCAGTAACTACTCGAGCACCTGTTTGATTCGGAGGAGCTGTTTTTGGTTTTTCTTTGTGAATTGTTTTGAACGTGCTCTCCATTGTTGGCTTTTAGGCATTTTATTATTAAGCCTATCAAGACTGCCCTTTTGCACTTGAGTGACTTATTTCTATGTCCAGTGCTCCCGTGAAAGATCTGTGGATATCTCTCAACTACATGCCAGACAATGCCAGATTTAAGCCAGTACAGTGAACATGTTTATTTGATTTATTGACTGCATCTTGGCTGTAATGTGTTGGTGACCACGCCAGTTTGATTTTGGCAAGAGGCGTCTGTACATGTTACAGTTGCAATCGCAAACTGCAGTTATATGATGATACTGCCAGTTCTAGTCGGTGAGTAGCGTTGTTTGGTGGGACTGCAAACTTTGTGAAGATCTTTCTGCTGGTGTCATCATAAGTTTATACTACCGAGAAGTGTCTGGCAAAAGTGATTATTTAAACTTTGACTGCATTCAGACGTTGGTTGAGAGTTTGAAATAATACATGCTGGTGACATCGCAAGTTTAAATTACCGAGAAGTGTCTGGCAAAAGTGATTGTTTAAACTGTGACTGCATTTATACGTTGGTTGAGAGTTTGAAATCAGATAAGAATACTAGGCAATTTGTCTTTCCCTTTTACCTGGCCGTTTGGATATCAAGTATATACCAGGAATTTACACATCTGAATAAGGCTCTTTTTTATAGCAGAATTTTCAGCTTTTTTTGGGACTTTAAAATCTTGATATTATTGCCTCAGTTGGAAATCCAAATAACATATATTTCTTCACAATATTATGTGTTTTTTGGAGCTTTGAAAGGACTTTTATTTGGGTCACTATTCTTCTCCTTTAATAAGATAATAGTCAGTGCAGAAGCTTAACGGCTATTATATGCATAATATGACTACTGGTGCCTTTGGGGAGAAGTTATTGGGCAGTTCCACAGGAACATATGCTAATTTTGTTTTTTCAGCAGCTGGAGAAGCAGATCTTTTTCAAGATTCCTTTGATACAATTAATGATATACACACTACAGTGGGTGATGCAACTTTTCAGACTACTGATATTAAAAAAGCCTTTATTGATCTGGAAAGGGCAATTGTGAGAGGACGTCGCCACTATTGAGGGCAAAACTACTTTAGAGGCATATTTAAAGGTGGGACGCTCTCCCCGGGGATTACATGTCCTTAATAAACCGGGATACGGCTGGGATAGAGAGACATTTATTACAGACTGGCATAATTCATTACAATTAGGAACCAATGCATTGATGAATTCAATTATTAGAGATTATGATGCACAAAGGGAAGAAGTGACTTCAGATATTAAAAGTAAAGAGGATATAGTGGCTGGTTTTAAGGAACACCCAGATTATAGTACATTTGAGAGAAAGTTTAAAGAAAACATCCAGAAAGAAGAAAATAAAATCAAACTATATTAAATTGCACAAGTTTGAGAGAGACAGACTTGACTATCAGAACAATCGAGTTTGGGATTGGAATCAACAAAAAACTTCACATAAGTCTGTGAGACAAGCCCCTGCTGAGCGTAGAAGGGATAAAAGTATTTCTCCTAATCAGCCCAGATCTATTCTATGAAACCGAGGTAATTCTCCGTATTATACCTCAGCTAGTGAATCAGAACAGGAGGATTTTTTCGAGGAAGACTTGGGCCCTTTGGACAAACGACGGTCGGTACAATTTCAAGAGCTGGTCCTGGAACCAAGGAACCAAAGGAACACGAAGGTGAGGAAACTGGCATCAGGGAATCATCTGGACGGAGAAAATCCATCAGAAGAGGAGGGAGGAAACACAAGAATTACGACACAAGGCCGAAGGGGCAGATAATTTCTGAAAATATTGTTATTAATATTTCTAACATCACCTTGACAGAGGCTGAGATTCAAGTATTACAGAAAAGACTTTCTTTTGTGCCTATACAGGACTCCAAGCCATTTCAACTTTATCTGGATTTACATCGGTTTACTAGAAATTTGAATTTGAGAGCATATTATAATAGCAATAAAATGGGTTTTGGATGTAATCATGAAATGGAGGGGGTCCAGGATTTGCCATCTACTATATTAGAGGTAAGCAAGTTTAAACCTAAATCTACTTTTATGCCTCCATATAGTGATGCAGTTCTTGTGTTTGAAAAGATTTGTAAGAGACAATTTAAAGAAATATTGGATCAGGACTCTCCTCCCACATATGTTAACATATCTAAAGTGGAATCTGAGGCCCTTAAGAGTTTAGAGAAGAATAGAGATATAACTATCAAGCCTGCAGATAAGGGTGGGTCAGTTGTAGTAATGAACACTTCCAGTTATATACAAGAGCATGGAGACAACTGGAAGATGTGACTTTTATAAATCTTTAAGCACTGACACTACTAAGAACTATAAAGCGGAAATTGATAGTTTTCTTTTTTCAGTGGAAAGTGAAGGTTTAATCGGACATAACAAACTATTCTTTTTAGAAGTAAAACATCCAGTATTGGCCTGTTTCTATATGCTACCTAAAATTCACAAAGATTTGAGGAATCCACCAGGGCATCCTAATGTGGCAGGGATAGGGTCTCTTTTAGAGCCACTATCACAATATGTGGATTCCTTTATTAAGAAACATGTTAATATGTTACCTTCCTTTATTAAAGATACAGGGCATTGTTTGGAGATTCTGGATGATATGCAGATAGAACTAGGGTGGCGTTTGGTATCCATGGATATTACAAGATGAACAGGTTTCCTGTGGTAAAAAATAATTTTTTATTAGAATGTGCAGAATATGTACTCACAAAGAATATTTTTTTTTTCAGGAACGATTTTTTCTGCAAGTTAAAGGTACAACAATGGGTGCGACTTTTGCACCCAATTATGCTAACCTATATCTGGGCTTATGGGAAAAGAATCATGTTTATGATAGAGATGTTAATCCATTCTATGACAGTATTGACATCTGGCGTTGATATATTGACGACATCTTTATGGTGTGGTGTGGCACTTTAGAAGCTCTATTTTCTTTTGTTAAGTACTTAGAAAATAGCAATGTGAATTTGAGATTCACTTTACAACAGGATCTTACATGTGTATCTTTTTTGGATGTGAGTATTACTAAGGAAAAAGATGGTGCACTTAGTACCAGTCTGTTTCAATAAAGAAACAGATAGGAACTCATTATTACATGCATCTAGTTGCCATCCATGCCATTTGGTGTCTAGTAAACTGAAGGCCCAGATGTTAAGGGTAAGGCGTAACTGTAGTAAAGATGTGGATTTCATAACCCAGGGTTCAGACTTGTGCAATAGATTTGTAGAAAGAGGATATGCTTATGGTATGGTTCAGGAGGCCTTTCAAGAAGCTGCATGCACGGAAAGGAAGGACCTTACTAGACAAAAAATTCGAACACCTAAGGAACAGAGGGTTAACTTTGTCACTACCTATACTAGACATTCTAAAGCTATTGAGCAGATTGTACGGAACAATTGGAATGTCTTGCTAGGTGATCCACGGTTGTCTGAGGTTAATCGATATAATCCTAGGATGGTTTATAAGAGATGGCAAAATATACGAGACAGGTTGGTACACAGCTATACTACATCTTTTGATATAGGAACTGACAGGGTTTCCTCTTCTGTTCTTTGTGGGATGTTCAATTGTGGTAATTGTAAATTTTGTAAGTCCATACTTAGGTGTAAGACCTTTACGAGTTGTAATTGTGCCAAAATTTATGATATAAGAGACTTTATCACATGTAGTACTATGAATGTAGTCTATTTAGCAACTTGCCAATGTGGAGCATTCTATGTGGGTAAAACCACACATCCATTAAAGGTAATGATGGGTGAACATCTTAGATCGATTGCACATAGAGACACTAGAAGTGTCTTGCAATACATTGTGACCAAAATACTAGTGATATTTCGGCACATGTATTCAAATTTTGTGGCATTGAAGTGGTAAAGTTAAGACCTCGGGAGAGATTTGGATGTCAAGTAGAAATATGGAGAGTCCTTTTGGATTTTCACATTAGGGCTCTTGCAGCCCAGAATTAAATGATAAGATAGAGTTGATGTATTGTTTATAGTTGCAATTATCCTACACTAATGTATATCTTCTTTTTCACAGAGAAATGGTGCTGTTTGGCTAAATATCTGGACATGGAACATTTGTGTGTCCCGATGGCTGGGAGCTGATTTCCGTCTAGTATAGTATAACATAATCATTTTCATACAAGCTAGCACTAAAAGAAATGTATTGTAGTTTGAGGTTGACTATAATTGTATCAGATTTGATTTCTTATTAGTAGGTCTGCTGCAGTTTTTAGTTGTTTTTATTTGTATCACATTATTTAGGATAGGGCTAAGGGAACATTTGGTTGATACATTAGATTAAATATAATAAATACATCTACCTATATGAGATGTAAATAGATGTAATATGTTCCCTTTTGGTTACTGTGCCTTTAAGGGTGAACCTATAAATAGGTGTTTGGCATCAATTGTTATTACCCCTGATGACGTGCAGTGCATGAAACGGTTGGGATTTTTACTTTGTTCCTTGTTTGTTAGGCTTGGCATGTCTTTTGTCAATAAAATTATGCCTGTTTAAATGCTCATTACAGAGTGCTGAGTTTCGCTTTTCTGTCTTGTTGGCTCTGCAGTGTGTTCCTGTGCCCATGTGTGGCATGGCTGATGGTGGGCCCCAGCCTGCCTCCCTGGTTGTGCAGTTCCATTGCTCTGCTGGGGGGGGGCTCTGCTTGCGCTATGGCACCTCTGGACTGCTCAGCTGGGCTGGCCTTGTTGCGCTATGGCACAACCTTTCTGCTCAGCTTCCCCTTCCTGGTTGCGCTATGGCGCAGTTTGTGCGATATTCAGACGTTCGCTGCTTGCGCAATTTGTTTTGCTCCATGTTTGAATATTGCATCTGTTGCGCATATGCGCAATTGAATTGTGCTTGCTCCTGCTGTTGCGCACATTTTGGGAGCATTTTGAATATCTGGGCCCTTGTGTTTTGTTCCTTTATCATAATATTCTTTGTGCTTCCCTTGTTGGTGCAGGTTAGTCTGATGGGCTTTTTTGACATACGTTATTAGTTTTTGACGTAATCTTTGCCAATACTCTAATGGTTCTATCATTTGTTTATCTGTACTATTCTCCCACTCTTCCTTCATAATATCCAAAGGACTCCTTGGATTATGTCCGTATAATAACTCAAACGGGGAAAACCCTGTAGAGGCTTGCGGAACCTCTCTAAAGGCAAACATGAGATAAGGAAGATATGTATCCCATTTGTTACCTTCCTCTGATACATACTTACGTAACATTTTTTTTTAAGGTTTGATTAAACCATTCGAATAAATCCATCAGTCTGCGGGTGATAGGGTGTAGTAAAAATAGCTTCAATACCAAGGGCTTGGTATAGATGTTGTAGTAATTTTGAGCAAAAATTAGTACCTCTATCTGTTAAAATGGTTCTGGGAATACCCATACGGCTGAATATTTTTACTAACTCTTCTGCTATTCTAGTAGCAGTGATTGCACGAAGGGGAACCGCTTCTGGGTATTTTGTGGAGTAATCTACTACCACGAGTATAAAACGGTTCCCCTTTGTACTTTTGGGAACTGGACCTACAACATCCATTGCTATCCCCTCAAACATATTAGACACTAAAGGCATGGGTACCAGAGGCACTTTGTCCTTACGCCCTACTGCTGCTACCTGTTGACAATCAGGGCAGCTTTTACAATATTCGGCCACCTGCTCATGTATACCAGGCCAGTAAAACCGGTACAAAAGACGTTTTAGGGTACGGTCCCTGCCTAAATGGCCTGCTAAAGGGATATCATGCGCAATGGTCAGCAATTTCTGTCGGTACTGTACAGGCACCATTAATTGTTCAACTATCTCTCCAGTTTGTGGATTACTACACACTCTATAAAATAGGCTCTTCTCAATTTTATAATAGGGTTGGTGTGGTTCATTTACAGTTGTTACATTTACCTGTGGAAAAAAAGGTATTAGAGTTACATCATTTTTTTGTACATCTATAAATTCTTTGTTGGATAGGTTACATTTGTCAGCCAATATTTCAAGTCCAGTATCTTTCTTAGTCCACATATATGTATCCTTCCTTTTTTGTTGTTTATTTTTCTTGTCTTTACCAACAGTTCCAAAAACATCATCTTCAAAAGGAAATAACTGTCCCAATTCTTTTTCTTGCTTTTGTTTTTGTGCCTGAGTGGTAACAGCTCCGATATTTGCAGTTAATAAAGAATCAAAATAAGGATAGTCATGTCCGATTATTACAGGAACTGGCAAAGAGGGTACTATGCCCACTTTCATTTTTAGTAATGTCCCATTTATTTGAATTTCTAATTTTCATAAGGGATACCAGTGGATGTCCCCATGTATGCACTTGACCCCCGTAGTTGGTTCTCCCGGTTCCGGCTTTTCCACTAAATAGGCATGGACCAGGGTCTGTTTGCTGCCGGAGTCAACAAGTCTGGATACCACTAAACCTCCTATTTCCACAGTTGTCACATAATGTCCCCAGTTGGCGAGAACTAGGTGAATTGAGTCCACCTTCTTTTTTGGACAGAACCTGGCAATATGTCATTTTGCTTTACACTCATGACATACAGTATAATATCATGGCTGTACCCCTTACTAGTTTTACCATGTTCCTTGCCCCCAGGAAAACCACTAGACTGTGTTACACGGGTGGTACTGGTAGAAGGAAATTTTGTTATGGCTGAAGGACTCCTAGGATTTGTGAGGGTCCTAGGTCGTTGGGGCCTAGCAGTTATATAATCCTCAGCCAACCGTATAGCTGCCTCAGAGGTTTCGGGGCGATGCTCTTTTACCCACAGCTGTACATCTTGGGGCAAAACCTGAACAAACTGCTCCAAAATAATGCTTTCCATAATTTGGACTACTTTTCTGCAGGGACACTAGTTTACCAGGATTGAGAAAGGGCATATTCCATTTTGCACATTGTAAAAAATGGTATTGTCACCGGAGTCTGTTAAGCCAAAATCCGGTTTTACCGGTATTTGGTTCTGTGTACGTTATTTAACAATTTTTAACTCTGCTAACATGCATTTTAGCAATTTTGACCTCCTCTATTACACATCCTTCCATCCTTGTACCAATTTAAAGTTAATTCAGGTACAAGATGTGATGGCAGCAGCAACACTACAGCCCCCATCCCTAAAGTGTGATAGAAGCAGCATTATGACCCCATCCCTCAGGTGCGATGGCAGCACCAACAGCACTACGGCCCCCATCCCTTTGGTGTAATGGCAGTAGCAACAATGCAGTCCACATCCCTCTGGGGAGATGGCAGTAGTGACAGCACAATGATCCCCTTTCTTCAACACCCACTCTCGACATGCACAAGTTACCAATGACTTGGTCTCTTTGCTTGTAGAACTCAGATGTGAATTAATTGGAACCATCACCACTAAGGTGGGCTACCTTTGTTTTTTCCTATCTATAATTTAACTGCCTGAATTGGGTTTCTGCCTGTGACACCGCTGACCAGATTTAGGGAATAGACTTGGATGTTGGAGGGCCAGCTGGTGGGTGAAGGCTTGAGTGTCCAATGACCACTCACCTTCTCCTGGGAGGGAGGGTGGGTTCACAGCTCAGCATTTGCTGGCCCCGATAGAGACTAGAGGCATGACAACATGTCAGCCCTCACTGCAGGAGGGAGCGTGATGGACCTCAGCTTGTGCCTTGACATCATGTGGCCTGTCACACTCCCAAGAAAATGGGAAAACACCTGCTAACCAACCGAAGGACAACTGTTGGTCCCTCCATAAGCCGGAAGCCCCAGACATGTGTCTGTTCTGACCCCTGCCATGCCCAGGATACATAGGAAGCTCTTTAGGGCAATTCTCCTCCCCCTGGTAGCCTCCCACAGGGGTAGGGGTCCACTCAATGAAGGGTTACTTTGGGTTACCTGGTAGCACAGCAGTAAGGGGCAGTGGATGGTGGTTGGGACTCAGCAGCGGTGGTAGGGGGCCTTGGCAGGCCAGGGGGTAGGAGGAGGAAAAAAAAACTGCTTGAATTTGCTTCTTTGAAATATAGTGTCTTCACCAAAAAAAATCCATAAGTGATTAGTGGAGGACGTTCAAATGGATTTATGCATCTCCCAGACACGGATGCTTTTTTTTTTTTTACTTGGTGTCCATGAAAAGGGTGTCTCCCAGTTTTCATGTCTTTGTTCAGATGTGAATTGAGCACTACTCTGCCCACCAGGATCATACAGTCCCTGGGGTCTTACCTTCTGTACGTCATTGACTGTGCTTTCAAAATCCACTGGCCAAACATAAGTATACTTAAATACTTAACATTTGCTTTTTGTTGAAGCAGTCTATCAGAAAACTTTTGGAGTCACAAAGACTGAAACAGCAGGTGGGAGAAAAGGCAAATTATCCAATTCACCTAAATGGGGTGCTAACTGTGAAGTCTTTTCATAAGTAGTAAGGCAGTTTCTTCTTTGTGAACATACTTTCATTCAGACTAGTTTTCATTCAAACAACTGAGGATTTTGGATGGCCCTACTGATTATAAACTTGAATAAGCTAGTTGGTAACAGTGAGCTCATGCTTAGCAATCTACAACCTAGATGCTTATATGCAAAGAATACAACAAAACCTGACTAAAATCTAAAACAAGCGTATAAAACACATAAAATGTATCTGAACATTTATCTTTACCTATACAAAATCATTGCAGCCCAAGTAAAACTCAGGTAAATTACATGGTACCCTGATTACTTTTCTGTGATGTAGTAAAACATATATTGGTATTTTTTCATATTCTTGTAAAGCAGGTAAGGACCACTAGGCAGAACTTTCTGTTTTCAGGAGTGACCTAGAAGCACTGGGAAGGTTAAATGACTTGCTTGGAGTCACACAGTATGCAAGCGGAGGTTGTGGGAATCAAACCCAGGTCTGCTGGATGTACCCAGCTCATTCACTGTTTGTTACTCTAACCACTAGGCATGGGTGGTTAAACTGAATGGCTGATTACAACAAAGCAGTGTGGGTGATTTCCTTACTGACTCTATATGCAACAAAGCAGAAAGAATTCAAAGCACAGCAGCATTCATTTTAAGATGCTGAAATCTGGGTCAGCCCGCTGGTGCTGTGGTAGCACTATTGCTTGCAATGCCAGTGACCCAGGGCCAGAAGTGAACTCGAGTTGCTGGAGGTCTGGCCAGGGAAGTAGGATCGAGCACCTGGGGACTGCCCTCCTCCTCCAGGGAGGGTGGGCTGCAGGTCCTGCTGCTTTACCACCACCTGCGTGACCACGGGTGGTGATCAGGAGGGGATGATGCTAGCCAGGATCTGGAGCAGTGGCATGTTTCTATGTGACCTACCTCCTTGATCTCCTGTAGTGCCAGTACCTCAGGACAAAGACCAGAAATTCAGGAACAATCACACCACATTGGCCACTGGCAGAAGGGACTCAGGTGCTCTAGACTTCATAACCAGGCTCCATGGGACCCACTGAGCTGCCCGACACACTAAGGGGGTGTGGAGGGTGACCTGGTCCCTCCTTCCCACCTGGGGGTGCAATCCAGGCAGGATAGGGCAGGACCACAGGAGCTCCTAAGCATTAGCTGGGGGTGAAGCTAAGGGATAGCCAGCCTAGGGATCTCTGAAAAGTGGAGACTGATGCTGTGAGAAGGGGACACAGAAAGAGAAAATAAAAAAAAAAATGTAAAAAGATGTTGAAATCTTAGAGATTCTGTGCAGTGACATGCAATTTCCGTGAAGCACCGGTACAAGAATTCAAAATCTGCAAATCAAGGAGGATTCTGTGATTGTTACCGATGTTACCGGTAAAAATGGAAAACCAGGGTCCCTGCTTTTCTGGTATTAGGCTGTAACCATTTATGGCATAAGTCTTTTAGTTGAATGTATACATCTTGAGGGGTGTCAGTGGTTTGATACTTATATGCTCTGAATCGTTGCCGGTAAGTTTCAGTACATATATCATATCTTTTAAGGATGGCTTGCTTGATATGATCGTAATCATTGATATGTGCAATTTCTGTATGGCTATAAGCTAATTGAGCCTTCCCAGTCAAATAGGGGGGCCAACCTGACAACCCATTGGTCTCTAGGCCACGCACAAGCAGTAGCCACCCTTTCAAAAGTTAGAAGATATGCTTCAATTTCATCAGAATCAGCCATTTTAACCAATTTAATATCTTTTTATCCTACCACAGATGTTGGTGGTGATCTTGTCGTGCCTAGAGCCTGGATAGCTCGAAGTGTGTCAGTCCAACAGGCAGCATTCTCAGCACGGTCTCTCTCCCTCTCTCTCCAATTCCACTTGTTGCAAACATAGCCAGCGTATCAGCTCATGGGGGTTCTCTGGGGGGTCCTCCTTCTCAAATCCTGCTGCTTGGGGCCCCTTTCAGTAGGCTTAACGTCTTCCATTAGTCCAGTATCACCTTCAGCTTCGGCCTTAGCCACTTTTCTGCATACGACTGGCTCCAGACCAGCTAATAACGACAAGTCCAATTTCTGAACTACAGACCTTGTGGCTAGGATAGTCCGCTCTCCTGCCTTGTCCGAATGCATATGACCAGGATCTGGGCACAGATCCAGTAGAGGGCCTCTCCACTAATCCCACTCCAAATGTGAGCTGGCGTGGGATAGAGTGAGGCATCAGACAATATGAGCAGACATAAATGAATATTTATTTCAAAACAGCGGACTGGAAGGTGACAAAACAAGAAACAAAAACAAGATAAATTCCTTTAAAGAGCTAGAAGTTAGTTAACTCTAATGGGGTGTTACCAGCTCCACAGCCCCTTACAGACTGATTGACCTCCCTAGGAAAACTCTTTATATAGCAATGAAAATCATGTGACATAAAGACTCTGCCTTAGTTATTCCAATTTTTAAACCAAAATGAAATACAGAATGTATCACTTCCCTTTATCCTCATAATCTAATGTCATTTTAATTATCCATATCAAAATAGCAGCTTTAACATAAAATAATCGCTTTTTAATAGTTTATTATGTCTAGAGAATTGGTCTGTAGGACCACCCTTCCGACCAGCAGCATAAATGACAGGGGATTTCAGCCGGCCGGCCTTTATATACACCAGGCTGAAAAAAGGAAGGGGAGCCTAGAAGACTATACAGCTCTGGAAATGCACAAAGAACAACTTCGTTATCAAACACTTTATATTTGGTAAATGACTCAGCTTACAACAAAGACAGGGTAAGCATAGTCTCCTGAGATGTGTTACGCTAGTCAAAAGAACAAATTAGTACTTAGAAGCAAGTAAGAATCCTTCACGATAGTGCGAGCATTCGTGTGGTAAACTTTACCGTGGCTCCGCACTATCGCTACTTAGACTTCACTCGCATTCAGCTTCTACTTACTGCTCACACAGGGAAACAAATATATTTGTTGGCAGCATAACTTTTATATTCATCGCATTTTATACATTCAAAAATAATGCTTTACAGAGTGGTGTACCTTTTTTTATTATTTTTTTTGAGTAAAAACATTAACACTAGACCGAAATACAGCGGTTCCTTAGATATATATTGGAATTGTACCGCGAACAACAATAGACGCTTGTTGCATGGATGAATTCTCCTGAACTCCGGGATATTGCGCCATTACCATAAAAGGTTGCCCAGCAGTCCAATTTACCAAAACCCACCTTACAAATACCCTGCTCTGAGGAGTCTGGAATGCACGAATAGACATAAAAGGTTACAAGGTACAGATAGAACAGAGAGATGACGAAGGGACTTAACAAAGTGGGTGGCCAGCCCAACAAACAAAACACAACATGAATACAACGACAAAGAAGGAATAAAAAGATGTGTGCTTTCCAGTTTTCCATCAAAGCAGAAGTAATAAAGGGGGGGAATTTACTTTCACAAAGACCATTCCCAGCTACCAGTCTGAAGGCAAAAGCTACCAAAACATCTTTCTGGCAACTGAAAAAAGTGGCATAATCTATAGGGGCTCCGAAAATCTTTTCTTTCGTTATCCTTTTTTCCATTTGTTGTCCCACTGAACCCCCTTGCCTCTGACCCCTGACGCTGTGTTGCCACAGATGCATCCTTGATCCAGCAAGGCTGGTGAGGAAGTGTCTGCCTTCACATCCACTGTCAGTGCCACTCTGGTAAACCAGCAAAGGTGGAGGAGGAGTAAATGTCAGGTGATCAGATTTCAGCCTTGATCACCTCATCTCCATGACATGCCTGACCCCACAGCCAGCTCTAGGGTGGGATTCCAGGGATTGCAGGTGAAACCATGTTTTCCAGGTGACAGCGCAGTCTGCCAATAACTCATCCTGAAATGTTCTTTAAAACGTATTATAACATGAGTTCCGAAAATACTGTCTTCTGATTCATACAAACAGGTCACCTGACCATTGATTAATCCCTGATATACACACAGTTGCATGTTCACAGGACTGTATTTAACTATTTCTTTAGGTAAACCTCTAACATAACATTGCCCATGTTATAAGAGGATTAACCCACTCCAGGGTATGGGTTTACTGAGTATTAACCCATGCCTGGGTGGTTGAAGTCACTCGGCTTCATTTCTTGACTCCAACCCACCCCAGGCATGGATTAATACTCAGTAAACCCATACTCTGTCATGGGTTAATCCCTCCTTATATATATTAATATGTCCCACAGAGCCACTAGTTGTGGTATAAAAGGAGTGGTTTCACACGCGTTCTGCCTGAGAGAGAGCAAACTGAGATATTCTGACTCGAGCAGAAGACAAGTGAAACCACTCTTATACCTCAACAAGTGACAATGGGGAGATATTGATAGATTATAGATTGAGTGATTATTATTTTTTTTAACTGTCCCAGAATGTGCCCGTTTACAGGGCATCTGCGCATGAGATGCTCTTCACAGAATAAGAATGTCTCACACACGGGGGGAAGGAGCGTTCCGATTGGTCGGGAGTGCTCTCTCAATCTATAATATTTATTTTGCATCCAAAAATATTGATTGGGGCTAGCCTAATAGCATGGCAGTGGTGAGGTTTGTCACGTTGGTGACCCAAGTTCACTCAAAAAGCCTGGAACGTCATAGATGCCTGCAAGTGGTTTGCACATCCCAAAAGATGCTCACCCTCAAGGGAGGGGAAGGGAAGGTCACATCACCTGCTACATTATGGCCACCTGGGTGATTACAGGTGACATTGCTATTCAGGAGAACCTGTTGGAGGAGAGGATGCACACACCAGTGTGTCTAACATGCTGACACCATGGTGATCCCTGTGCCAGAAAGGAAGGAACTGGCTGTCAAGTGGGTGAATGAGATTTTGCCTGCCTACCACCTCCACCATGGCTCCCTTCCTCTGCTCCTAAGAATGATTTCAGGGGACAGCAACACCCTAATCACTTTGGGAACAACCCTGGCCTCTCACAAGACAGGCAGGCAGGCAAAGTGTTGATGCACTGTGGGGTGATGTGTGTGATCTCTGGGAATTGGCAGAGTATCAAAAGAGAAGTATATCTTCCAGGCTTGCTGCAGCCAAGATCCAGCAGGAGAAACCTGAGACACAAAAATAAAAAATGGGGAATTAGAAGTGACAGAACAAAAAAAAAGGAAAAGTCTCATTCACCAACCTTCATAAAAGACACACCCATCAATGCCCCTGGCGATCCAGGCTTTAATGAAACACAGTGTAGGCAGGGTGAGCAAGACAAAATGCTATATATATATATATATATATATATATATATATATATATATATATATATATATATATTATGGTAGCACGGTAGTGCTACCATAGTTAGGGTTGAGGAGCCATTTCTATGTTAAACCCCAAAATTATGCACCTTAATAACTTTGCAACAGTTTGATGGATTTGCCTGAAATTTGGAATATGTGATCAAGAACCATAGGCCTTGGGATCTGCCAAGTTTCGTACCAGTCGGTTACACGGCTGCAGAGTTATTAAGCATGATCTGCGCACGCATTTATGCTTTTTCTGGAATTCTACGGTCGCGCGTACAGGTCGCACGGTTTGCGTGACTGGCCCGAAATCTTCAGGGAACGTGCGGCCAGGGTCCCCAATGGGTCTTTCAAAGATTTTATGAAAAAATATTAAACGGTTCAAAAGTTATTCAAAAAACAATTTCCCATTATAAATCAATGGGAAAAGTTAACAAAAAGTTCGACAGTGTCGCAAATGCATTTTTACTTTCGCAAATGGCCCTGTTACTTTCGCAAATCCACCATTTTGTTTTCAGTTGGTGATCAGAAAAGTGGTTGGCATTTAAATTTGGGACTCTCTAGCAACCTAATTCTTTTTGTATTCACCTAGTCGGACCCTGAGGATGCTAGCCATGTCTTTATTTTGGGGTAAAACACCCCAGAAATATGTTTTTCAAATTTCTGGAAAAAGTACTTTCGAAAAGTACTTTCATGATCATGAAAGTGAAATTTGCTATGGAAGCTGCAATTGCTAAAGTAGTTTTCTAGTCTGTGGGAAAATGACAGCAATTCTTTGGCACTGCGCTGCAAAAGAACAGTTGGGAGTTTTGGGCTGAAATTTGGAGGGAACGCAGCCGACATCTCACAGACATGCCTTTCAGTGTTGTATTGAAAAAATATTACATGGCAGCAAAGTTACAGCACTCCAAAGTTGATGGTTTTTCCCATAGGATAACATTACGGTGCCCGACGCATTAAAGGAATCCTTTGGCACCCTGCTTCAAAATAACGGTTTGGTCTTTTTTCATGAAATTTGGAGGGATGACAGCCAACAGCCCACAGATGTGCCTTTCCATGGTTTGGTGAAAAAATATTACAGGGAGGCAAAGTTATGGCACTCCGAACTTCTCTTTTTTTCCCATAGGATAACATTGCGGCATTCGCCGCGCCATTCAGGGCCCGTATCTCGAAGCGGTGCGAAGATACGGACTTTTCTTTGAAAAGTGCTTAGCGGGGCTAAGTACAAAATTAGCCAGGAAAGTCATAAATCATATGACTTTACATTTTTTTTTCTACGTCGACGGTTCCTGAGATATACGCTATTTAGTATTCCAACTCCTCATTTTCTGCTCCGAGACCCATTATTATGCATACATTCTTTATACTCACTGTCTTTCTCTATGCAGCTTTTGGGAAAACCAGCCTGTGTGCTTACATTACTGTTAACGTTGCCTTTCAAACTGCCGGTTCTGTACCCCTGTTCACTTACCGTTGGCGTCTCGCCACCATGTCGCGTTATCCTTTCGCGTTTTCATTTGCGCTTGCGTTTCTGTTATTTTTTGCCATTTGTGTCCACAGTACTGTTTCTCTTTCTGTTTCACTTTGCATCACCATGCCCATTGACATTTCCGTTTGCAGGCACCATGTTACTATGTGACAACACATCATGTGGCAGACCGTTCCCGTCTACGCCACCGTGTGCGTTACCCTTTCTGTTCTCATTCATGCTTGCGTTACCATGTGCACCACTGTTAACGCTTCTGTTTGCATTGCTGTTCCTGTTACTATGCCACAAGACATCACGTGGCCGCGCTTCCGCCGCTGCATTACATTCACTATTTCTCGTTATCATTCTCAAAAAGAAGGGAAATTAGAGGCAAAAAACTCTGTTTAATGCATTAGTTAGGATTGTTCCACAGCGACAAAAGTGAGGAAATTCGGTGTTAGGGTTGAAAACCCCCTTGGACCCCAGCCGACCCCCAACCGGCATTGGGGTGCACATTGGAGTCCTAACTCTCATCCCATTCTCCTGCTACTTCTGCTGCTTTACCTGCGTGATGGGGTGAGAGTTAGGGCTGATATTTTGTCGCGACTCAATGCCGGTTGGGGTCCAGGGGTTTCAACCTCAACACCGAATTTCCTCACTTTTGTCACTGTGAACAACTCTAACTAATGCATTAAACAGAGTTTTTTTGCTTTCTAATATATATATATATATATATATATATATATATATACATTGCAAAACTTCATTAATGCATCAGTTAGGGTTGTCATTACAGTTACAAAAGTTTGGAAATTCAGTGTTAGGCTTACCAACTCCCCCCCACCCCCATTCTCTACACACCAACAGGTGTCGGGGTGAGCCTTGGGGTTGTCGGCTCTAACTCTCACCCCAATCCATCTGTAAGGAAGCTGAGTGGAACAGTATGGGACAATGGGGTGAAAGTTAGGCCCAACAATCCCAAGGCACGCCCCAACACCTGTTGGTGTGTGGAGAGTGGGGGTGGGGTGGGGGGTAGGGTTAGTAGCTCTAACATTGAATTTCCAAACTTTTGTCACTATAATGACAACCCTAATTGATGCACTAATTACATTTTTTGCAATGAATTTCCCTTCTTTTTAAGAAAGTGTAATGTTAGTCGTATGTGGTTGTGGAAGTGCAAGGCATCATGCATATATTTTGTAATAGTCTCTGATTTTCATGTGGGAGTGCAGGGCCTGGAGGGCCTTGCACTCCTATCTATACATAAATGTACTGATATTTTAATGATATTACTTCTCCTGTAGGAATACAGGACCCAGATATATATATATATATATATATATATCTATTATAGGGCACAGTAGTGCCCTATAGTTAGGGTTGCATGGCCACTTCGATGTTAAAAATGTTGTAGTACTTTGATTATTGTTCCATTTTGTACCATGTATGTAAAAAACTATTTTTTGATGTAAATCTCATGTTGCAATTGGTCTCGGCTCCCAGGTCGCATCTGGAATCCAGCATGTTGCTCAGTATGCCTTCCTGGTAAAACTTGTAAATAAATAAATAAAACCCAAACTTTTGCCCTTTAATAACTTTGCAACCGTTTGTCTGATTTGCCTGACATTTTGCATGTGTTGTCTGGAAACATAGATCTCTGAATCTGGTAAGTTTTGTTCCAGTTGGATGTGTAGTTGTGGAGCTGCAGAGTGCCTAAAAATGTGAAAAAAAAAACCATTTTTCTGAAAATTCTTTGCTTGGGGCTATGGTCAAAACAATTCGGGGGTCTGGTCTGAAATTGTCAGGGTATATGGGGCCTGGGTCACTGATGTGCCTTTTGAAAGTTTGGTGAAAAAATACAAATCCATTCAAAAGTTATTGAAGTTTAATGTTGCCCATTATAGCCTATGGAAAAACATATATGTACTCCATGAAAGTACTTACTACTTTCACTAAAGTCAGTTTTACTTTCGCAAATGGGTTTTTAGCTTTTGTAAATCCTCCATCTTGTTTTCAGTTAGCGGTGTGGAAAAAAACTTTATAATTCAAAGAATACTGCCCCTTGGTAAATGCCAGCAGTTGTGTTTATCTAATTGGGGCCCAAGGAACACGATCCTGACATTAGTTTTTAAAAATAATGGTCGGAAATATATTTTTTCAATTTTTCCATTCAAAGTGATGCAAATTTCAAAAGTGTATTTGTGAAACTTTCGTAAATTCGTGAAAGTTTCGCAACCTACTTTCGCAATATTTATGAAAGTTTTGCAAGTTTGCAAAAGTACCCCCCAAGACAGTTTGCCACTCCATAGCAGATACTGTAAATGGCTAGGAGGTTTGGACTGAAATTTGTAGGGTAGGAAGGGCTTGCACCACAGATGTGCTTTTTGTTGGTTTGGTAAAAAAATGTACATTGGTACCCTAGTCATAACATTCCAACATTTTGAAATTTCCCATAGGATAACACTGTGGCAGCTGCGCCATCATTCGGTGGCTATGTCTCAAAAATGGTTTGAGATACAGATTTTTCACTAAGCACAACTTAGTACTCCCATGCTTGTACTAAGCATACGTGCAGGTTGCTAGGTCATGATTATAACTGCGGTGGAATTTTTTCCAAAGTTCCTATGGTTACTGAGATATTGTCACATTAACCACACAAGAGTGACTTAAAATCTCTCTAGGACTGCTCTATGTCTCTATACTTATGGGTAGATGGGCCCTACGCTCCCTCATATGAATACCATTATGCAATAATGGGAGCACAGGGCCCTCCATTATGCAGTACTGGGAGCACAGGGCCCAGAGGGCCCTGAGCTCCCACAGGGAGATGAGAGTAGATAAAAATGTCTCTACAATTATGTATAAATGAGATCACACCCACATGAAAATCAGAGACAATTATAATATACATGACTGATGCTCCCATACACACATATGGGTAACATTACACTTTCTCAAAAAGAAGGGAAATTCATTGCAAAAAGCTCTATTAATGCATCAGTTAGGGTTGATATTACAGTGACACAAAAGTTTGGAAATTCGGTGTTAGGGTTACCAACCCTACCACCACCACCCACAGACCAATGTGTCAGTGTGCCTTGGGGTCATCAGACCTAACTCTCACCCCATTCTCCTATATTGTACCATCTCAGCTTCCTTATAAATGGAATGGGGTGAGAGTTAGGGATGATGACCCCAAGGCACACCCCGATGCCTGTTGGTCTATGTGGGGGGGGTGGTAGGTTTGGTAACCCTAACATCAAGTTTTCAAACTTTTGTTGCTGTAATATGAACCGTAACTGATGTATTAACAGAGTTTTTTGCAATAAACTTTGTTAATGTATCTGTTAGGGTTAAAGCAGCAAAAGTGCATAAATGAGACATTAGGGTAGAACCCCTAACTCTTCACTACCACCCCACCACCATCCTCCACAGACTGACAGATGCTGGGGTGTGCCATGAGGTAGCGAGACCAAACTCTCACCCCATTCCATGTGTAAACAGGTTGACATGCTACAGCAAAGGAGAATGGGGTGAGAGATAGGCTTCATGACCCCATGGCACACCCCGGTGTCTGTCGGTCTGTGGAGGATGGGGGTGTGTGGGGGGTTAGGGACTCCACCCTAATGTCTCATTTCCCCACTTTTGTCACTTTAACCCTAACTGATGCATTAACAACGTTTTTTGCAATGACTTTCCTTACTTTTTGAAAAGTGTAATATAACTAGTAAATAGCATGTGTTGGTGCGAGTACGGGGCTCTTCAGGTCCCGTGCTCCCACCAACCTTCCCATTTCTGCATAACAATATGTGTCTGTGGGTGCACGGACCCTCTGGGCTCTGTGCTTCCACTTACACATAACTATGGAGCCATACAGCAGCCCCATAGGACAAGGAAACATTGTAACACTAATTTTCCAATATCTCAGCAACCATAGCAGCTATGACAAAAATTTAAGTGTCGCTGTAGTCATGACAGTGAGACCTCCACACAGGATAGGCCAACCAAATCTGTATCTCACATTATTTACAAGATATGGGCACCGAAAAGTGTTGAAAGGGCACCCTTGGAAACCTTGTGACACTAATTTGCCAATATCTCTGTAACTGCAGCAAATAGGAAAAAAATTCCACTGCAGGTGTAATCTATGACTTCCAAACTTGTTTTGACAGCTTAGATCACCTAATAGCAAATCCTCTTTCATGAGCGTCCCCTTTCGCAAAACATACACATAAATATTGGAGTGAACTGAGCATGCTCAGAACTCAAAAATTAAAACTTAAATAACTTTTGAACGGATTAATATTTTTTCACCAAAACCAGTGCTGAATGCTTTGATCCAAACACTTTCAATGTTCCAAATTTCAGACCAAAACACCAAACAGTGTGGTCACAGTGCGATGGGCTAAAAATGTGTCAAAAGTGGCCATGAACTCATTTCTTAGCACTTCGTTGCACATAAACTGTAAGTTCAACCAAAACACAACTTGGAAAATGAAGAGATCTATAGTATCAGACCACGCATTCCAAAGTTCATGCAAATCCGTTGAACGGTTGCAATGTTATTAACATGCAAAAATTTAGGTTTAACATTAAAGCACCTACTCAACCCCTAACTATATAAATATGTGTGTGTGTGTGTATATATATATATATATATATATATATGTATGTATGTATGTTGAAAAAACTACATTAATGCAGAGATCAGGGTTGTAAAAATGCAATGCGTTCAAAGACGGGAAATGAAAAAACATTAGGGATTTGGGTTTCTGGAGTATCGGCAAATCAGTAATGGGGTCTTACTTGAGGTTGTCAACCCTAATGCCCATGACCCCAGCCCATAGCCTCCTGTCCGAAGTACAAGATACAGCTCAATCCTAGTGCCTCATAGTGATACAGTGCAGCCAACAAAATCTGTCAAAGCTTCCTTCATGCAGGGCCCTATGGGACCTGTGTGAAGACATCACATATGAACTCATCTGATCCAGGGTAGGGGTGGGCATTAGGGTTAACAACCCCAAGTTAGACCCCATCACTGATTTTCAATACTTCGGAAACCCAAATCCCTAATGTTTTCTAATTTCTTGTCTTTGTACGCTTTGCATTTTTACAACCCTAATCTCTGCATTAACGTAGGTTTTTGCAACTAATCTCCCTTCTTTTTATGATAGTGGAACTGTCTCCTCATTTATGCAGGTCCCTTTAGCACAATATTGGAGACAATCATGATGCTGTGCATGGGCCGAGCAGATCCTGGCACACATCTCCATACCCTGTATGTGAGGTTCCCTGACTCACCACAGGGTGTGGTGTCTGCACCAAAACCCTGTTCCATCCCTACCCAGGCCATGACTGGTGCTGCATGCTGTAGCACCTTCCACATCAGCCTTGTCCCAGTAAACCAGCTCACTGAGTTCACACCTGAACTCAGCTCACTGGCACGGTAAGGCAGTGTGTTCCTAAGACATGCAACATCCATTCCTGCAATAAATGTTACTTAATAAATTCTTTGTTTTTAAATATTTTCACCTCAGATATTCAACATATTCTTCTTATGACCCCACCTGATAAACCCCATAGGTGAACATTTTCAAATCCAAGCTGGAACACCATTCCACGCCACAGGTGCAGAAGCACATTTTGGACAGGATGTAAAAAACAACAGCTGTACTGTTCATGAGGTGGTGTGAAAAAATGGGTATGTTGAAAATCTGGAGTCAAAATATTGTAAATTACCAAAGTTATGTGCCTGAATAGAAACTGCTCAATGCACGTTCATAACATGGCCATTTTTATTTTTTTTACCAGATTTTCAACATGTGTTTTTTGGGACCCCACCTCATGAACACTTGTACTGTAATTTCATTAATCGGTCCTGAAAGGTGATTTCATACAGTAACCACGCCATTCCATGCCACAGGTGCAAAAACATGTTTTGGACAGGATGTGAGAAATGACATCTGTACTGTTCATGAGATGGTGTTAAAAAATGGACATGCTGAAAATCTGGAGTCAAAATATTGTAAATTACCAAAGTTATGTGCCTGAACAGAAACTGTGCAATGCATGCTCATAGCATGGTCATTTTTTGGAATTTTTACACCAAATTTTCAACATCAGCTTTTTGGGACCCCACCTCAAGAACACTGGCTCTGTCACTGTGTTAATTAGTCCTGAAAGGTGATTTAACACAGTGACTGCAAAATCACCTTCCAGGCCTGAGTAATGAAATGACGTGATAGTGTTCATGAGGTGGGGTCCCAAAAAGCCCATATTGAAATTTTGGTAAAAAAATATCAAAAAATGGCAAAGATATCAACATAAGATGGAAACCCCATTGAAATGCATTATACGGCACTTACCTTTATTCCTCAGTTCGGCTTTGAAGAGTGCAGAGGTGTCCCGCTCTACAGAAGATGACAGCGGCTGACCTCTGGTGGTAAATATGGGGCAAGGGGGGGTTGGGGTGCTCAATGGGAGCATCAGAATGGGGGAAGGGTACGGTGGGGACAATGAGGGATCATTTTCTTTTTTTTCAGGGCAAAAAAAGACATTGTGAGACTGTTTTCTTTTTAACAGGTTCTTACATTAAACATTTTGGGACACTGGGAGTGAGTTCCTCAGTGTCCCACAGTATCAGGAGAGGGATACTCATTTGGGGACACTGGGAGTGGGCTCCCCAGTGTCCCACAGTATTGTGAGTGGATGCACATTTGGGTACACTGGGAGTGGGCTCCCCAGTGTCCCATACTGATGGGGAGAAATGTGCAGGACTGAATTCCAACATGGGGATTGGAGCTCCCTTGTTGGTAAGGTATTTTTAAACAATGGTCTGTGGGGGGGGACCTGACACTGGGGGTGGGCATCCCGCTGTCGGATTATATGTATTTTTTTTATAAATTATTTTGGGACACTGGGGGTGGGCTCCCCAGGTGTCCCCCACTGGGGAGGTGAGATGTAATAAACGCTGGCACGAGGATTGGGGCCCCCAATGTCGGCAACCATTTATTGAACAACTGGCGGGGGGGTGCTTTAACTTAGTGCCACATAACGTGTTTGCTATAGGAGCCAGTTGCACTATACGACTCAGCTGTCCTTTACTGAATGACAGCTGTGTCGTATAGTGCAATAGACTCCAATGCCAAAATACATTATTCAGCACTGTTTTATTCCTCAGTTTGCGGTTCTGCTTTGAAGAATGCAGAGTGTCCAGGTCCACAAAAGATGACGCAGGACCACCTCAGTATTGGGTAAGAGGGGGTTGCAGGGAGGTGGGTGGTCAGTGGGAGGACCAGGATGGGGGGGTGAGCAGCGATGATGTGGGAAAGTTTTCTTTCTTTCAGGTTTAAATAAAAAATAATGAGGAGAACAGTTTCTTTTTTGTAGGTATACAATATAAAAGTAATATCCCGCTCAGATGTGTGTGTGTGTTGGGGGGGAATTACATGACACAACTAGCTATGGGTGCATCCGACACCAGGTGTGGGCATCCCAGTGTTGGACTATATTAATAAAAAAATAAATAAAATAGATGAATAAATACACTGCCTTCCCTCCCCGTGCAGATATACAGTTAAAGGTCACAGCACAGTCAGGAAGGTGGGGCTACAATAACAGTAGCCCCATCCCTGACCTATGAGTGGTGACAGCAGCAGGGATTGCACTATACAATAGAGCTGTCATGTGTTGAAGGCAGCTGTTTTGTACAGTGCAAACTGCTGCTTTCACAAAAATTCAGTTATGAATAGAACATTGATTTTCTGAACTGGGCATGCTCAGAAATTGAACATTTTTATTAAATAATTTAAAAACTACTTACCAGTGGGACCTACAAACAACAAAAGCACAATCTCTATCTTACCTGAGAGTTTCAGGTTTCAAAGCTTCCTATGTTTTTAGTTATCAGGTGGCAAAAAGTATTAAAAATTTTCAAAAATGGAGACTTTTGGGGTTTTTTGCACCTCTGTAACTTTTCCACCCCTGAACTGATCTATATGAAATTTACAGGACCAAGAGATCCTGGCACAGAGGCTGAGATTTCTGACTTTAATGTAAATCAGTTGAAAGGGGACAATGTTAGTAAGGTGCAAAAATTTGAGTCTAACATAGAAGAACTTACTCAACCCTAATATACTGACACTATTATGCCTTTATAATATATTCTTCACAAAAATGACATTAATGCATTAGTTAGGGTTCATATCCAACCATAAAAAGGAAGCAAATACAACATTAGGATTTCAACCCTAACACCCCACCTTCTCCCTGCACACACCAACCGGCATAGGGGATGTGTCTTGTGGTCCTCAGCCCTAACACTTACCCCATTCCATAAGTACATAAGCAGAGATGGGTAAAGTATAGGAGAATGGGGTGAGCATTGGGGCTGACGACCCTGAGGTACACCCTCGACACCAGCTGGTGTGTGCAGGGAGGAGGTGGGGTGTTAGGATTGAAACCCTAACATTGTATTTTCCTCCTTTTTACAGACTGATATCAACCTAACAGATGCATTAATGTAGTTTTTTGCAAAGGATTTCCTTACTTTTTGAAATAGTGTAATCATAGCCTTATTTGTCTGTGAGAGCCCAGTGCCCTTCGGGCCCTGCACTCCCATCCCTCCATAAATGCGTGTATGTATGTCACTGTGGAAGGGCCCTGCACTCCAATTTATAAGATAATAGTGACCAAATAGCCAGTATAGCCATCTTATTACCCCACCTCATGTACCTGGTACAGAACATTTTCAAACCCCCACCAAAATGCAATTCTGCACAACTACAACTCCATTCCATGCCACAGGTGCAAAAACATATTTTGACTAGGATTTGAAAAATGACAGCTGTGACAAACATTAGGTGGGGTAATAGCAAGTCTTTGTTGAAAAGATGGGGTCAAAGTCATTAAAATTTCCAAAGTTACGAGTGTGCACAGAAAAATTGTAACAAGTGGTCATAACTTTGCTATTTTTACGTATTTGACCCCACATTTTCAACATAGCACTCTTATGACCTCACCTCATGAACAATGTAGCTGTCATTATGCAAATCCCACCTGAAAGGTGAATTCACCTAGCAACCACAAAATCGCCTTTCGGGTGGGAGTTGCATAGCAACAGACATATTGTTCATAGGTGGGTCCCCAAAGGCTATGTTGAAAATCTGGTGTTAAAATTTGCACAAATGGCAAAGTTATGCACTTAAGTTGAAAATCCCATTGAAATACATTGATTTTCCATACAAAAGAAAATCTTGTTTCGTGAGTCGCCATGCGAAACAAGATCTTATTTTGTATGATGCCTGCCTCTACCAAAATATAATTTTAGTGTTAACAAAAACACATTTTAAGGGCATTTTTTGAGCAGCAAAGTGCAGAATGCATCAAAGGGGTCCAAATAAGCAAGCTGCATGTGTTGGTCAATCCCCAGAATATCATTTTGGGGGGTTTCCAAATTAGACTTTTTAGGGCAAAACTAAAAACAAGATGGTGGCCATATGAAAAAGGAATTTTCCTATACGAAACAGGATTCCTCTTTTGTTTCATACAGCTATCTTTTAGTGCTTACAGAGCATGCTCAGAAATACATTTTCAATTTTTTCAATTGCAATAATTTAAAAATGCCTTATTTTTTCACCAGATTAACAAAATGCACATCTGCACACCTTTCTGCTCTGGAAATTTCAGACCACAAATCCAAACTGCGCTGTAGACAAGTTCAAAGAAAAATCCCAGTAAAGTCAATGAGCGACAATATGTTTTTTTTTCACTGCACTGTAACTCAAAAACCGCACATTCGACTGGAGTGTAACTTACCACATCAAGAGATCTACCCCACAGAACAGTGCATACCACATTTTGTGCAAATTTTTTAAACAGTTGCAAAGTTATTGAAGTGCAAAATGTTGAGTTTAACATTGAAGTGCCTACTCAATCCTAACTATAGGGGCACAATTGCGTCCCTATAGTTAGAGTTGAGTAGGCACTTCAAAGTTAAACTCAAAATATTGCACTTTAATAACTTTGTAACTATTAAACAGATTTACACAACATTTGGTATGTTCCTTCCTGTGATGTAGATCTCTTTATCTGGCAAGTTTCATTCTGATCGGATGTGCAGTTTCCGAGTTACAGAGAGGTGAAAAAATATGTTTTTACTCATTGACTTTTCTGGGATTTTTTTTTGAAGTTGCCTACAGCACAGAAGGTTTGTTTGTTTAGTATGACATTTTCAGGACAGAAAGAGACTACCCAAAAGATGTGCCTTTTGCTACTCTAGTGAAAAAAAACCATAAGCTGTTTTTAAGCTATTGTACTTTAAAGATTTGAAAAAAAAATAGTTTCTAAGCATGCTCAGTAAGCACTTCAATACATCTGTATGATATGAAAAAGGAATTCTGCATTGTATGAGAAAATTCATCTTTCTTATGCCATGTTGTGTCCAGTTTGCCTGATATTCAAATTTGGATACCACCCAAAATGATATTCGTGGGAGGAAACAACACATGTAGCTTGCTTATTGTGACCCCCTAGGTGCATTCTGCACTTTTCTGTTCAGAAAATGCCCTTAAAATGTGTGTTATTTAACATTTAAATTCTTTGTTCACATCGACATAATACGAAGTAGGATCTTAGTTCGTATGATGAGATGCGAACTAGGATCCTACTTCGTGAGTCATACGATGTAGGATCTTAGTTGATATCTCGTCATTCAAACTAAGATCCTACTTCATATGACTCCAACATAAAGAATTTAAATGTGGATATCTCAGCCATATGTTGGTATTTTCTCACCAAATGTTCAACATACAGTAGTAGCACCAAATTAGACAAAGGATTTTTTAAGAATTTTTAAAATCCCTATTGAGAATTATGAAACCTTTAGTCAGAGATTTTGTTTGTTTGTTAGTGTGTTCACTGATACGTAGAGAGGGTTTTCTCATCTGATAGTGTAGTTGAAAATCTACCAGATAGCACTTAAGTACTGTAATGGGAACTGGCCTCTTTCTGTAGGTATAACAAAAAGAATTTTAGAGGATTTTTTCCCCTAAATTTTGTGAAGGATAATTAGGGAATCTCACAAAATTTCTTTACAAAGTCGGCGCTACTACTGTAGGCATTTTGGGACCCCACCTCATGTACATGTCACTGTCATTTTAGATTTACTCAGTCCTGAAAGGTGATTTTGTGTGGAATCACCTTTTGGGACTGATTAATAAATGATAGTCTAGTCCCAGTGTTCATGAGTGGAGGTCCCAAAAAGCCTGTGAAAATTTGGTGCAAAAAAATCTCAAAAATGACTGTGTTACAGGCATGCATTCGCATAGTTTCTACACACACTGTGAACTTCGCCAATTTTTAATATTTTCACTCCAGAGTTTCAACATTGCCATTTTTTCACACCTCCCCATGAACAGTACAGTTGTCATTTCTCACATCTTGCCCAAAATGTGTTTTTGCACCTCTGGTGCAGAATGGCGTGATCACTGTGCAAAATCAATATTCGGGATGGATTAACAAAATCAGAGTGCCAGTGTTCATGAGGGGATTTCCAAAAAAGCCCACTGAAAATTTTGTTGAAAAATTCCCCAAAATGGCATTACAAGTGTGCGTTGTGCAGTTTCTATGCGCTCTCGTAACTTCACCAATTTTTCATATTTTCACTCCTGATTTTCAACATTACCCTTTTCAACACCTCCTCATGAACAGTATACAGCTGTCATTTTTTACATCCTGCCCAAAGTATGATTTCGCACCTGTGGCACAGTAAGGTGCATTCAAGTGCAAACTTAACTTTTAGGACAGATTAACGAAATAACAGTGACATTGTTCATGAGGTGGGGTCCCCAAAATGCCATGTTGAAAATTGGATGAAAGGAATCCTGAAAATGCCCAAGTTATGTGCATTCATTGAATTGTGGTGCCTGCAGCACCTTTCAGCACCATATGTTGAAAACAATCAAGATACAGATTTTTCACTCTCCACAGTTTAGTCCACCTGGACTAAACACCCATGGAGGATTTGAAGTCATGATTACAACTGCAGTGGATTTTTTCCATAGTTGCTACAGTTACTGAGATATTGCCAAATTAGTGTTACAAGTACAAGTGTACGATGCAGTCATCCTAGCCTCACACCCTGATCCATTGCATCTACAAAGCAAACTCCAGGAGGCCTTCTCTGCAGTTGAAACCTGGTTCAAAAAACAAAGACTTATCCTTAACCAGAAAAAAACAAAGACCCTACTGTTCTGTAGCTCCAACAGCAAATTCAAACACCATCAGCTCCTTATAAGAACAAAGCTAGGTTTAACCCTCGAACAAGTTCATACTTTCAAGTACTTTGGCCTCACCCTTGACAGTAATCACTCCTAGGTCCCACACATCAACAATGTGGCGAAAGTGGCCAATTCCAGGATGGGCCTCTTCTTCCGGCATAGGAAACACCTAACCCCTGAAGCGCTGTCCATCACCGTCCAGGGCTCCGTTATCAGTATCATTGACTATAGTCTCATCATCTATGGATCTGCCACAACCTCCTCCCTCAGGCGGGTATTGACCTCCCTCAACCAAGCCTGCAGACAGGTCACTGGCTTACACCACCTCACCCACACCTGTAACCTCTATTCCAAATCAGGTAGCTGCAACGGAACAACCATATCAAATACCAAACTTGCATAACAGCCAAGAAAATCATAATGGGAAAATCTCGCCAGAGTCAGTACCTCCTCCTAAATCTCAAAATCAATAACCACATCACCAGGGTTCTAAGCCCCTTATTCTCCAAATCCAACACTGCCACACGTCCCAAGGGTAATGGTCTTTGCTTTTAGGGCCCCGAGCTGGCTGAACAAACTTCCAAGTGACATCTCCTCCACCAATTCTCTAGGAACCTTCAAAATAAATCTCCACTTCTCCCTAACTGGCAAAAACACCTGTGTTTGCAACACTTAAGCATCTCTGTCCCGTAATCTGTTTCTGACCCCACAGGTGTCTGGCTGTCTGTCCCCCACTCTTCTAGCACTTACTTCTCCATTGCAACCACTCAAGCACTTGTGCTGTGTCTGTCCTGACAAGGCCTCTTGGCTGCACCACACTGCCCCTCCGCTGCCACCCCCACCTCCCAGTCCCAGCCCTTTTTTCCCCACATGCCACTTCCCTCCTAAAATTCCCTGGGCATCACATCTCTCTTGTAGGAATTTGTCACTATACTTCTAATTTGTCAATTAAATGTTATTGTCTTTTACCATGTAGTGTGTTAACATTAATATATCCTTGATCTGTCACACTGTAACCTGCCTATTGAAGACTGCCTGTACTATCGATGTGGAACCTTTGTAAAGAGCCTTGGCTCAAAGGTACTTGTAATCCTAGACTCAAATAAATAAAAAATAAAAATAAAACAAGGGTTACTTTTCATGACTATAGGGCTGCAGTATGTCTGTATTTTATGTGTGGAGTGCAGGGCCCAGAGGGCCCTGTAATTCCCACTTATGCATATCACTATGTAACAATGGGTGGTATGAGGAAAGTGCAGGGCCTGGAACGCTTCTGCAGACTCCCACAACCACATACCAGTTACATTCTCTTTCTCAAAGAAGGAAATTCATTACAAAAAGCTATGTTAATGCATCCAGTTAGGGTTTTATTAGAGAATAAAAGTTGGGAAATTCACGTTAGTACCATACCACCCCACCATTACTTCCACACACCAACATGCGTCCAGAGTGTGCCTCGAGTCACTGGGCCTAACTGTCACCCCATTCTCCTATACTGTATCATCTCGCCTTGTTTACACATGGAATGGAGTGAGAGTTGGGACCGATGATTCCAAGGCACACCCGATACCTGTTGGTGTGGAAGTTGGGAGGGTGGGAGGGTGGTAGAGTTGGTAACCCTAATGTTGAATTTCCCAGCTTTTTATGCTTTAATAAAACAATAACTGATGCAATAACATAGATTTTTGCAGTGAATATATATATACACAACACACACATTGCAAAAACCTTGTTTAATGCATCAGTTAAGTTAACGTGACAAAGTGGGAAATGAGATGTTAGGGTTGAGCCCTTTACCCTCCACCACCCCACCACCCCATCCTTCACAAAACCCACAGACGCCAGTGTACCATGGGGTCACATGGGCCCAACTCTCACATGCCATTCCATATGTAAACAGGTTGACATGCTACAGTAAAGGAGAATGGGGTGAGAATTAGGCCTCACAACCCACGGCACACCCCAGCATCTGTCGGTCTGTGGAGGATGGGGGGGGTTAGAGGCTCAACCGTAATGTCTCATTTCCACTTTGTCATCATTTAACCCTAACTGATGCATTAAATGAAGTTTTTTGCAATGAATTTCCTTACTTTTGAAAAGTCTAATATAACCAGTAAATGACTTGTACTGGTGGGTCCCCTTTTCCACCAAGCTGCTCATTTCTGCATAATGATATGTTCGTGGAGCACCGACCCTCTGGGCCCTGCGCTCCCACTTACACATAGCTACAGAGCCATACAGCAGCCCTATAGGGCAAGGAACCCTTGTAACACTAATTTGCCAATATCTCCAGAACCGTAGCAGCTAGGAAAAAAATTCAAGTTTTGTTGTAATCATCACATTGGGTCATCCAAGAGAAATAAGTCAACCAAATCCGTATCTCACATTGTTTATGAGCTACAGGCACTGAAAAGCGCTGAAAAGGTAACCTTAGAAACCTTGTAACACGTTTTTGCCAATATCTCCATAACCGTAGCAAGTAGGAAAAAAATTCCACTGCAGGTGTAAACTATGACTTCCGAACTTGTTTTAACAGCTTAGAGCACCTAAGGTGCTCTAAGCTGTAAGTAGCAAAATATCCATATCTCACTTCTTTTTCGAGATACGGGTGCTGAAAGTCACTATGGGCGTTGCAATGTTATCCAGTGGGAAAAATAAAAACTTTGTGATATCGTATCTAAGGAACCAATTCACTTTTCAACACCTAAATTGCTTAACTGACATCTCTGTGGCATCTCCTTAATACCCTGCACATTTCAAGTCAAAAGACCAAACCATTTATTTACAGTGCAGTGGCAAATTTTTTTAAATCTAGTTCACGAGGTAGCAAAATCCTCGACCATGAGATCAATCCCCTTTCACGAGTTGTCAAAATTCTCATCCATGAGAAATCCTTGCCTGTCAGATTTTGGCCATCTGGTGATTCCTCTTTCATGAGGCAGCAAAATCCTTGACCGTGAGTCAATTCTCATCCCGAGAACGGCCATCTGGTCACAAAGTGACAGTCAAGGTTGCTACCTCACAAAGGGGAGATTGCTCATGACAGGATTTTGTCAACAACGGACTAGGATCTTGTCAGTTTATGAAAGGGATTCAAAAACCCAATCCCCTTTCGCGAGCTGACAAAATCCCAGTCCACGAACCAATCCTCTTTCATAAGGCTGCAAAATCCTTGACCATGAGCAAATCCTCATCTGTGAGAAGGGCCATCTGGTCACAAAGTGATGGTCAAGGATTTTCCTGCCTCGTGGACTGGGATTTTGTCAGCTCACGAAAGAGGATCGGAAGCGAGTCATGAAAGGAATTTCAAAATTTGAATCAGCCATTTTTTTGGTGAAAATGAAGCAAACCAAAGGTATGGGTTTGTAGAGGGCATCACCCTGAACAAAACCCTTGCCTTATTGCAACAAGAAGTCAACCGTGGAGGAAGCTACAACATTTTGTTTGGGGGGGAATGAAAACAAGATGGTGGCTCACAGACAAGGAATTTTTCTTCACAGACTAGGATTTCAAAATCCCCTTTTGTGAGCTGACAAAATCCTTGACTGTGAGCCCAATCCTCTTTAGCAAAATATTCATATAAATCTTGGAGTAAACTGAGCATGCTCAGAACCCAAAGATTAAAAATTAAATAACTTTTGAATGAATAAATATTGTTTCATCAGACTAATGCTGAATTGTTCTTTGACCTTAATTCGTTCCACATTCCAAATTTCAGACCAAAACTCCAAACGGTGAGGTTGCAGGACAATGGGCAAAAAAAGTGGCAAAAGTGGCAACAAATGAGTTTTTTAACGCTTTGCTGCGCAGAAACCGTAAGTCTGACCAAAACACAACTTGGCAAATCAAGAGATCTACCATACCAGATCACACATTTCAAATTTTGTGCAAATCCGTTGAATGACTGCAAAGTTATAACAGCACCTCGGGGAGGGGGTGCAGTGAGTGTCACCCTTATTGAGGTCCGTAAACTTTACCATCGCCGTTTTTACTTTTGTTGTAATTACCACTGCTGTAATTACCATCACTGTAATTCTCTTACTATATTGACATGCTACCTTAATGATAAGGCAAATTTCAGACAATACTTTTCAATAATCATCATACTTGTCTGAATCTATATATTTTGAGATCTTTAACTAGTGTGAAAAAAAATACCAAGGATTTGGCACTGTGAAATGGAAACTGAAGGCCAACTTTGGGAGAGGGGGGCACAGACACGTCTTATTTAACTCATTGGTGAAACTTGCACCTATGATACAAACTCAGGCCAGCAGTTAGAGCGATTTCTGTTTAATGATCTTTTCTGCTATAACCTATGCAAGGCTCCTGTACTGCAATACCCCCCCAAAAGCAAGTTAACAAAAAAGTACAGTATCTCTAAGGCACATGATTAGCCTTCAAGAAAACATCCCTGGCTCAATTCCATAAGTCCCCTCCCCTGGATAAGAGGATATCTGCAGCCCCCAACACGCCCACTATCCCCATGCCCCCACCCACAGCCTCCAAACAATACCTTTACTTTCGACTGGGAAAAAACACATATGCAGTCCCACAGTGGATATGCTTGTGCTCATCTTTGGTCCAGGTAAGTGAATGAATGCTGATGTTCCTCTATAATAATACCTGACTGGCTCAGGCATTACTACAGGAGGACAACACTATTCATTCTTTACCTCAACCATAGATTTTGCCTCTATATCCCCACAAAGTCTGTCTTTACTACCTTGTTCCTTCACCAGCTCAGTCTGTGCCCCCTCTTAATCTGTACCTAGTTAATCTTCTTTTAAAGTGTCTACATCTTATACTGAAACTCCATGGAAGTTATATTCACAGTATAGGTCTCAGGCACAATTAAGTGTAATGCAGCATGAGGAAGGCCACTGACGCTGACCGCACTCAAAATGGCCTGGTCAGGTCAGGGCAGGTCCTCTCAGCTACCACTTAGAGGAAAAGTACATTTCAACTATGCCAACCACCAGAAGTGGATTCTTCAGGTGATGCCCAGCAAGTGGGCATCGGGGAATTTATAGGAAGGGAACCTAGGCCAATTGATACCAGCTGGAAACATACAAGTAAGAGGCGTGAGGCTGACTTGAAAACAAACCAAATAGTTTATTAAACATTTCCTAAAGCAACAGTGGAAAAACTAAATATCTAAACTCTAAGAGATCTAAAGCATCAATTAAATTATTACTGTGGCTCTAAATTTATTCTTTAATTCAAACAAGACATGCCAAAAGCTTTTCAGTCCATGTTGAGGCCAGCCACCATTTCACGTGTCTTTTAAGGGAAAAAGGGGAACAGGTCAGGAGATCCTTTTGCTGTCCAGGACAGTTCCACTGCAGGAGGGACACTCAAGTGAAGAAGAAAGGAATACACCATACAGAGGGCACTTGTCATCAGCTTCAGACCTGTTGTAGCCCACCAGTACTTGTTACCTCTTCCTGGAAGAAGAGCTGCCTTCCACTGAGATGGTGAGAATCATCAGCTTACAGGTTGCACATGGACCACTGGAACAGGTCACCCCTCAAAGAGAAGAAAACTGAAGAGATACCAGCCTTCAGACCACACCTGGGCAGCTGAATGAAGGGCGTCAAAGGAATCTCTTGGAAGATCTGTCAAGGAAGAAGTTGCAGGGCTGAAACAATGGGGCTGGGACACACTTGGGATGACACACAGGCTAGGGTGGCGGCTCAGTAAAGCATTTTGTAAAACATTTGCGGTGGTGGAATTTCATCAAAGTTTTGCAGTGCACCCAGTTCATATAGTCTGGGCACTTGCAGGGTGCAAAACACAGTTCATGCACTCTGACGTTAGGGCAGTAGGGTTGTGGCACAGTCCGTGGTTGCCACCCACACACAAGGCAGTAAACCATTCAGTTGAAGGGGCCCCAAACATTTGACAGTCTTGCAATCATTCATTTTTACTGGCAGTTCATGAATCTGGTGCATTTCCCTTTTAAATTTGGCTTTCTGGTGCATTGCCCCTTTCAAGTTTAGCTTTTTAGCCATTCATATATATATTTAATTCATCATTTCAATAGTCCCTGCCTCTTTCTGTATTGTCTGTATGGGGCTTTCTCTTTATTCCGCCCCGTGGGTGGTTCCATTGGCGGGGCTTATCCACCCCAGTCTCTGGCTCAATGGAGCTCTTTCTTTTTACTCTGCCCCCAGGGCAGTCCATTGCATGGGGCCTGGCCCACGCCCACAGTCTTGGGCTCAATGGGACCCTTCTCATTACTCTAACCTGAAGGCGGTCCATTGCACTGGGGCTTTGACTGCCCAAGCAGCCATGCCACTCTGTTGGCACCAGGAGGCGAAAATCTTTATTAAAGAAAAACATACTGTTCCTTCAGCAGTCAGCAGCTGGCTATGGTGCTGCTGCCACTCATCCTGCTGCCCTCAAACTCTTCAGAGCCAGGACTGCTGCTGGGACCTCAGTGGGGAGGCCTGGACCCGCCTCCTCCCACAGGCCTCCTCGGACTACTGGTGCTGCTGATGAAGCTGGAGGATGGAGGTGGATGGCCTTCAGATGCCACCACCCCTCCCAATGGACTTCGCAC
The DNA here is from genome assembly GCA_016271365.2 of Neoceratodus forsteri. Taxonomy (NCBI): domain Eukaryota; kingdom Metazoa; phylum Chordata; order Ceratodontiformes; family Ceratodontidae; genus Neoceratodus; species Neoceratodus forsteri. The sequence goes on along the minus strand of CM028133.1, from coordinate 144,772,015 downwards.
TGCCGCGGACCTGGGAAGCACTGGGGAGCCAAGGAGGAGACAATGAGCTGCTGGATTGGCTGGGATTTCAGACAGCATGCAGGAACTTCAGGTAAGTCTCTCCTACTGGCTATGCCCTGGCCATCTGATCCGCCCCTCACTCTTGCTGCTGCTCCTCTCTCTTCTGTCCAACTCAACCAAACGGTGGTTGCCATTCAAACGGGCGATTGTCATTCAAACAGGCTGAGGATTCTGTTCTGAATCTTCACGAACCAGACCCTGTCAGCCTACCCTTGCAACTGGGAACCACTAGCACAAGTTCTCGGCCCCAGGTATCGGGATGGGGGTTCCAAGAACGGAGAAGCAGGCAGGGGAAATAAGCAGAACAACAATATTTTTAAAACAAAGCCCAGCTGGGGCTTTCTATTGGGCATGGGACTCTAACCTATGATGGGGCACCTAACCTACCCGGGGGCACCTATGCTGGGGCACCAAACCTACCACAACAAGCCCCAAGAGCACCTGGATGCCCATTTTTGAAGGGCACCAGGAACTCTGGGGCACTACATAAGCACTCTGCCTCTCATGCTTTATTGCATTCTGCCTAGTTTGGCCATTTCCCACCTAGTAACCCCTTCTTTGCTTTTAAACTATCTCTATCACCAGCATGTTTTCAGAAAAGGTCATAGCACCACCACCACGGCTCTTCTTCAACTAACTACTGATATTCTGTCCAACATGGACTCTGGAAAACTCACAGGTGCCATCTTCATTGACCTCACTAAGGCTTCGACCTTGTAGACCATCCCCTACTTCTCCACTCTCCATAAATTCCATTTCTCTACCCTGTTGTGGACAGGTCTGTAGCTACCTGTCAAACAAGTCTCAAGCTGTCAAATTTAACTCCTCCCTGTCCAACATGTCTACTATCAACCTTGGGTCCCCAGGCTCTATCCTTGGGCCTCCTTCTGTTCTCTAATTTTATCAACAATGCAGCTGAGGTCCTGAATCCTACTCAGCTATTCTCTATGCTGATGACCTGATCATCTACACTAGTTCTTCTAGTATTGCCTGCATAAACACATCACTTACTTCAGACTTCAATAAGGTCTTAGACTGGCTACTAGACCGTAAGCTTGTACTAAATGAAAAGAAAACGAAAGCCATGCTTCTAGGTTCTGCACCAAAGACTAAGACCTGTTCTAGTTTGCTGGAGGTTCTTCACCCAGGAGGATTTCCACTTGAAAATGTTACTTCCTTCAAGATCCTGCTGGACTAGTCCCTGGAAATTAATCTTCACATTCAGTCCTCGTGCAAAGCTGTAAACTCGAAACTGGAGTAGCTTACAAAGGCTACATATGCACACCCTTCACCAAATTAGCAATCTGCCTGGGGTATTCTGCTCCCAACCTTTACTTATGTGCTTCTAATCTTACCTCTGCCCATAAAACCTCCTACTAAATGGGATGTAACTTATAACAATATATGCCGATTTGCTCTTCATCGCCTCGACTCAAACATCACTGCCTTCTTTATAAGGATCTGAACTGGCTCTCCCTCTGCCAGTAGACAATACTACCTTGGATCACTAATAGACTTGATCATCTGGGAAAAAACCCATCCCAACTGGCGGCGTTGCTGGTCCCTCAACCATCCTCCCATGGCCTGCGATCAGCTGACAAATCCTTGCTCTATGTTCCGAGATGTCGGACGACTAAAGGCACAGAGGCCTTCCAGTTCTCTGCTCCCAGGCTATGGAATGCTCTTCCACTCAACCTCCAGCTGTCTCAATCTCACTTTGAATTTAAAAGTGAATATCGTCGTTATCTATCCTTAGCTGATGCTTATACATGCTTTGACCCAACCTGAAGCTCCTGAGACTTACCAGTAATGTCATCCCTGCTCTAATCCAGCTCCAAGACTGTCTCCTCTTCCCCTCCTCATATTTTTCCTTCTCTTTGTAAATAACTTCTTGACTACTAGCTCTCTTTCTTCTCGAACCTTGTTGCTGACCATCCACTGTTGTTTTGCCAACCACCACCCCTGACCTTCCTTCTGTCAGTCTTTCTTGTTATGTTTGAACATTCTTTACATTTCTCTCTATATAACCTTACTATCTTATTAACCCTTTCACTCCCCAGGTCGGGTCCATGGTTTCTGCACTTATTATATATCTTACTGCCATTATCTGTATAATGCTTGCCATTATTTTTTGTTGTTTCTACCCATTGTATTTTTGTAACACTGCTGTACTGTTCCTCTATTTGTATTATTGTACCCATGTTGCTGTTGTTCAACTGTTCTCCTTTTGTTGTACTCTCCTGGGTCGTGCCTGAAAATAGTCATTTTATGGCTAGTGCACCTACCCGGTTAACAAAAACTAAATAAATAAATAAATATGTTCATGCTTGTTCACTTTATTGCCTCTTGTCTTATGTTTATTTATTTATTTGTACATCAGTTTACAAACCTTTGAGCCATGGGCTCATTTTTCAAAGGTACTCGTCACAAAGGACAAATACAGTACAACCAGTTTGTTACAACAATGTGGTTTACAACAAATTAGTACAACAAGTATGTTTAAGATCATAAAAGTTCTGCAACCGCTTATCTGTTTTCTTAAAGGGACACTGTCAACTCTTTTTGCATCCTATTATTTCTAGTTGAAAACCCACCTTTTATAATTGATTATATTCTCTAAAATTCATTTGTGATGCTGGTTGTTTTATCTGCTTCCTTTCTTAATACAACTGAAGTGAATGCAAGTGGTGTAATTATGCCCAACCTTGCTTTGTTTCAAATCCTTGATATACTCTTGCTGCATATTTCCTGAATATGATGTACAACCCCAAATGATGGAGCCACTCATGATGCCATGGTCACCTCTCCTCCCACTGCATCATGGCTGGCCAGATTGTGTGCTGGGGGTGTTCCCAAGTCCAGGAAATATGCAGTGCGAGCTGATGAAGGAATGTAAACAAACATGTTTTTGTGTGGTAACCACCAGCATGGTGGGCAGTCTGTTTTCACCTTTTAAAAGAAAAAAGGCATCAAAATCAAACAACCAGCTACATCAGCAATCTTTGCAGATTGTGAGCTGTCATAAAATGTGTGGTTCAAAGTTGAAGACATTTGGGGCCTAAGGAGGTTGACAGTGTCCCTTTAAAGTCGACCAGTTGAACGTCCTGTTGAAATACACAGACAAGCTTCCTTACCTGACTGCATGCGCTGCTTATCCAGGCTTTCTCTCTTACTTTTTTCATGCTCCACAGCACTTGGATCTCATTTTCTCTGTAGGTACTGAAAAAATAAGCATCGCTATGAGCACACTTTGATAAACTCTCCTTATGATCATAAAAGTTACCCTTTGAGGTTCTTACAAAACAAACAGGGTTTTTGCTGAGTTGTGTATCTGAGCAAGTCAGACACTTTTTAAATTCATTTTCACTGTGTACATATAACGTGAGTGCTCATAGGGAAGGCTCCAGTTACCAAGAAGCTGGTCAGGTTGCTAAAACTACTTATGGCTTCTCTGATCCAGATAAAGATTTAATTCTTCTGGCTCAACAATAACTATTTGCAGTTTTTTTTTACAGTTTTTGTTGACATGCATGTCTGAGCGAGTCAGAGAGTTACGAATTTACTATCATTGTGCACATATCGAGTGAGCACTCGCAGGGAAGGATCCAGGTAACAAGAAGCAAGTCAGACTGCTGCAAATTAATTATGGCTTTTCAGGTGGATTTAGATCAAGACGAGGATTTCTTTTATGTGGCTCAACCATGTTCAGCAGAGATTTTGAGAGTTTCACGCAGTCTGATTAAATTGGAAATATCAGGTGGGGGAGGGGACTCTCAGATTTAAATCTCTAGTTGGTGGAACTCTCTTATACTAGTCAATGGAGAAAGATGACAGAGGTGATGGAACTCTCATACAATCTTTTAGGAGGGGGTGGAACTGAGTTCCTGTGGACTCCTGCTGAATTTAACCTCCGCGAGTCTGTCAGTAGCCTCACCTTCCTCAGAAATCTGAGATACAGAGAAAGGTTCCTCACTTTCATTTACAACAGACTGCACTCTAAACTGGCTCGGACAGGTGTGGTTGAGCCAGATGAAAGCAATCCTTCTCTGATCAAATCCATCAGAGAAGCCATAATTAGTTTGCAGCAGTCTGACTTGCTTTCTCGATAGCTGGTGCCTTCTACCAGTACTGCCGATTTGTACACAATGAAAGTGAATTACTAAGTGTCTGACTTGCTCAGACACACACATGTCATCAGAAACCCTGTTTCTTTTGTAGAAACTGCAAAGGATGACTTTTAGTTTCTACTTTGTTTGCTTCTGCCACTCAGGTAAACAGTGTGTCTCGCTTTTCTAAAACTAGCGCCGTGTTTGCTGATTTACCAATGGTCAGTGAATGATGCCAGTGGATGTTGGAGATTATGTTGGAGATTGCGGTTCAGCGAAACACGTGAGAAAAAAATGGAAATCTGTCTAAAGCCTAGCATGCTTGCTAACATGGGATCAAAACAATGGCCAGCATAATACACTTGCTTTACTTGGCAGAAGCAAGCAGTTCAGCTGGCTTGGGGAATGAGGATGTTTTTTGTTTGCTGGACAGGGATAGGAGTGGCTCGCTCTTTTGAATTACACAAAGTGTCTGCCCATCAAGCAGAAAACACGGTCATGATCAACACAGCCGAGTACTGGTCTGTAACTGCCATGCCTACTGTATCTTCAGCTGCACTGGGCATGACAGTGACACACCTCTCAAACCCTGTTATTGTAATGATATGTTTGCTTTGCACTGTGTGCACAAACACACATAAAAAAACCCACACCGTTTCTTTTCACAAGCACTTTCCAGAAGATGGCCAGCAGAAACAAGACAGTGATCAGTGGCACAAGGGGGCAGCGATTGTTACATAGCTGTATCCATTAATGGATCTACATGAGAAAGGATTCAAGGGCACTGACTTACTGCCATTAATGGCAGCTGGAGCTCATTAGATTTCTGTTTGGTTGCTCCCCTCACCCCACCCACCTCCCCAGTGGCAGGCTATGTCCTTGCAGACCTCACATTATACAGGATACAAATTGGAGTTTACCCCTTATTTACAACAATGTACTGTATTAAGGTAATAGTAAGCATGGGCAGCCCCGCTCCCTCCTCAGTTCTTTCCCACCATCGACCATACTTACACAGACTCCACGGAAGTTTCGTCATTCAATCGACCACCATTTTTCAACTTACCTTTTCTTTTTAGTGTTGAATCACTTTGTTTTAAAGTGATTACCTTTATTTTGTATGTCAAGAGTGGAAGATTCTGCCAACCTTTTCCATCACTGTCACTGAGAAAAGAAGATTTACTCCAAAGACTAAGGCACAACCTCTGAATGTGCTGTTTCGGCTTACCACGATGACCTCACCTTCAAAGTCTGCCATAGTTTAACCTCGCCACCTGCCAGTGCCACCAGAAAGCCCTGTGGTCCTTTCTTCTGGAGTAACAACTCACCAGGATGGAGCAGGGACTCGAGGACTACCCTCCTAGTCACTGGCTCACTCTTCAGGCTGTCAGTCACCAAGGCCTGGGACAAGTCTTTGGGAAATACTCAGCGGGACAGGGAATGTAACAAAGACTGTTTTCCCCAGAGGTGCTCCCATCCCTGATTGCTACTGCTTCTTTCTCCAGGAAAGTGCTGTTGACTACTTCAGTGTCGATCCCTCCTGCCACCCAGGTCTCAGCACACACCAGGCCATCCCCGGCAGTGAGTTCCACCAGCCTTTCTATGGCAGGTGAAGGGCAGTCGACCTCAGGTTCCCCAGATCATCAATACCAGCTCTGCCGCTGCAACCTCCACACCAGGCTCCACCAGGTCTGCTTTGGCAGGAGATGCAATGTTGAGGCCTCTGTACCCTCTGTTGCTGATGTTGGAAACGGTGTTGCCTCTTCCTGCCGTTGACCTAAACACGGTACTTTATTCCATTACAACCACATTAATCCAGCAGTTCATTCCTTGTCCTGTGCCTTTGTCACTGTTGCTGGGGGGCTGCCTCTGTGTCAATGTCAGTTCAACTCCTGAGCACTGCACCCTCTCAGGTATTGCTGGCATCTCTGCCATCAGTCCCTATCTCAGACCAGGTGGAAGTTGAGGAAGAATATCACCCAGATCTCATCCTCCCTGATGATAAGGATGAAGAGCAAGATATTGAGGGTGACTTCTCAGGCAGGTCCACTGTTCTTATCAGGTAGGAGGATTCTATTAAACATATTCTGAGATCCCATCCTGAGGACTCCTCCTTCTTCTCCCCATGAAGCAACTTCAGGCTAACGATGAGGTTCCAGACTGAAGAGGAGGATATCACCTGGAGGAACCTGGTGGATTTCCTGGAGACTCCAGAGTCTACTCCAAGGTCGTAGAAATATAGAAATTGTTGGCAGATAAGGACTGTTAGGCCCATCCAGTCTGCCTGTACAGCCTCACACATGTATGCATCTACTCACCAAGTGGTCAATGGCTTTTCATCACTCCCTTCCCACTCAAGTTTTCCCTGTGCTTGTCCCAGACATGGTTAAACCCCTTCACTGTGCTTGCCTCACCAACCTCTTGTGGTAAACTATTCCAAGCATTCACCACCTCTCCATGTAGAAAACTTCCTCGCTACCTCTTAATCTCCTCCACTTCATATTGTGTCCCCTTGTTCTGGTATCTTTTCTACATTGGAAAAAATCTCTCAACTGCACCTTGTTTATGCCCTTGAGGTACTTAAAAGTTTCTATCATGTCACCCCTTTCTCTCCTCGCCTCCAGCGAGTACATATTGAGGTCTCTTAGTCTCTCCTCATATGTTTTGTGGTGCAAGCCATGCACCATCTTTGTCGCCCTTCTCTGGACAGCCTCCACCATGTTTATGTCCTTATGCATGTGTGGTCTCCAGTGTTGCACACAGTACTCCAATTGAGGCCTTATTAGTGTATTATACAATGGCATCACTAATTTCCTGCCTTCTACTAGTAATAGTAGTAGAAAGACAGTATTGCTTAGAGGGTTGAAGCACTAACCTGTAAATCTTGAGACCTGGGAGACCTGGGTTTGAAACTTGCAACTGCCACTTACATATTCAATATGTATACCTAGAGCAAAGGAGGCACAGAGACGATATGATCGAGACATTCAAACACCTTAAGGGCATTAACAAAGTGAAAGAGTCTAACATGTTTCAATATAAGAAAACAGCAGGACAAGAGGACACAGCATGAGATTAGAGGGAGGCTGATTAAGGGTGATGTGAGGAAGTTCTTTCCAAGAAAGGTGGTGGATGCATGGAACAGCCTACCTCAGGAAGTGGTGGATATGAATACAGTGCAGGGCTTCAAACAGGCAAGGGATAGGCATAAGGGAGAAGTAAAGATGAGTATGAATCAATAGGCCATTGACAGAACAAAGGCCGATGGCACATTTATAAGGTAGTAAAAGAAATGGGCAGACTGGATGGGCCTTGCGGTCCTTATCTGCCATTAACTTCTATGTTTCCATGTTTCTATACCTCTGCCAATGCACCCCAGCATGCCACTGGCCCTCTCTGCAACCTTTGTACACTGCTTTGATATCTTCAGGTCATCAGATATGATAACCTCTAGGTCCCACTCCTCTTCCCCCCCCCATCCTGTAGGTCTACCCAAGGCTCCCCCTACCCATGTGCATTATCTTGCACTTTTTTGCATTGAACCTCAGTTGCCACACCTCTGACCATCTTTTAAGCTTCTCCAGGTCCCTCTTCATTATCTGCACCCCTTCTGGAGTATCCACCCTGTTGCAGATCTTGGTGTCATCTGCAAATAGGCAGACCTTTTCTTCCAGGCCCTCTGCAATGTCACGAATGAAGACATTGAATGGGACTGGTCCCAGTACTGATCCTTGTGGCTGCACTGGTCACCCTCTTCCCCAGATTGGATTCCATTTACCACACCTCTGCCTTCTGTCTGTCAGCCAATTTCTAACCCACTGTATCACCTTATGTTCCATGCCCAGACTACTCATCTTGTTAACCAGCCTTCTGTGTCGGACAGTCTTGAAGGCTTTGCTGAAATCCAGATAGGTGATGTCTACGGCCCCTCCCTGATTCACTTCCCTAGTCACCCAATCAAAAAAATCGAACAGATTTGTTTGACAAGACCTTCTTGATGTGAATCTGTGCTGCCTCAGATCCTGGGCACCAATGGATTCCAGGTGTGCCACTATCCTTTCTTTCAGCAGTGTCTCCATGATCTTCCCCACCACTGAAGTGAGGCTGACTGGCCTGTAGTTCCCCACTTCCAACCTACAGCCACTTTTGTGCAGTGGGACTACATGCACCCTCCTCCAGTCCTCTGGAACCATGCATGTGTTGAGTGACTCTGTGAACAGGGTGGCCAGAGGCGCTGCTAGTTCCCTCCACAGCTCCCTTAATATCCTCGGGTGTATGTCATCTGGCCCCTTGACTTTATCCACCTTCAGCTTTGTGAGTTCCTCCTGAACTCTTTCCACTGTGAATGGACTGTTGTCTACTTCTCCCTCCCCCCCAATTGCCTCTGCTCCCCAACTGTGGTCCTTGATCCTCTCCCGCCTCAGTGAATACTGAACACAAGCATTTGTTCAGTATTTCTGCCCTGTCTAGATCCCCCTCCTTACACTCTCCCTCCTCCTCCTCCCCTTTGAGCCTCACAACCCCCCTCCCGTTTTTTCTTCTATCGCTGATGTATCTATAGAATGACTTGTCCCCTTTTTTCACGGGCCGTGCTAAACCCTCCTCTGTCTGTGTCTTGGCTTCCCTAACAGCCTTCCCAGCCTCTCTGAGACATTCAAGGTACACTTCCCTGTTCTCCTCCCTTTGGGTCCCCTTATACTTCCTGAAAGTTGTTCTTTTAGCCCTTACTTTGTCTCCCACCTCTTTAGAAAACCATAGTGGTTTCTTTTTTCTTTTCCCTTTGGCCACTATGCTAATGCATTGGTTAGTTACCTCCAGAATGGCTCCTTTTAGTCTCCCCCACTGTTCCTCCACCCCCCTCCATTACCTCTACCTTCTCCAGGGCCACTTTTACACATCTACTCATTTCATTGAAATCCACCCTCCTGAAATCTAATACTTTTGCCCTTGTGTGGCTTAATTAAGTCCCTGTCTCCAAGTCAAACTACACCACATGGTGGTCGCTGGATCCCAGCTGCTCTTCCACCTGAATCCTTTTAACTCTGCTCCCATTGGTCCATACCAAGTCTAGAATTGATTATTCCCTGATTGGCTCATGCACCAGCTGTCTGAGAGTCCAGCCTCTGCAGGGATTCCAGGATGGCCATGCTTCTGGCTGAAGCAGCTGACTGGTTGCTCCAATCCACGTCCAGCATATTGAAATGCCCATCAACAGTATTTCACCTTTAGCTGTCGTAGACATGAATTTCCTCCACTAGTATCATGTCCACTTCCTCCCTCCAGCCGGAGGTCTGTAGATCACCCTGTACGTATTGCTGTGCCATTTCCTGGTTCAAGGATGACCCACATTGCCTCAGCCCCCTGCCTTCCTGTACTTCTGTAGTCTTTATGCCTTCTGACATACAGGCCACCCACCCTCCCTTTTTACCTTTCCTGTCCTTCTGAACAGTGTACAGCCTGGTACATTGACACCTCAGCTGTGAGTAGCAGAATACCATGTCTCTGTTATTGCTGCTATGTCAAGGTCTGCATCCATCATCAAGGCTTCCAGGTCTGGAACCTTATTTCTCAGACTGCGGGCATTTGTGAACATGATCTTCCATGTTTACTCACTGCCTTCCCTCGGTTTCTGTTTTCTCTACTTTGCCTCCTCCGTCCGTCCTGTTATTCATGCTCATGTGCTCTTGCCCCCCCCATCCCCCCTTATATAAGTTTCCACCTGCCTGCCCCACACTGCTCACTTGGGTTGTTCCTGTTGTCAATTTGTACATTTGCATGTTCTCATGGGGGAGGGGTGTTCCTAAGCCACCTGTTTCCCCTGGCTCTTCCCCCTTGGCCAGTTTAAATGCTGTCTTCTGAAGCATTCCAACTTCTCACTAAGGACTGAGGTCCCCTTTCCAGACAGATGCAGGCCATCCTCCTGATACAAGCTTGCTTCCGCCCAGGTTGGGCCCCAGTCCCTATGAAACTAAATCCTTCCTTTCACACCAATCCTTCAACCAGGGTTGAAGGTTTGCATGTGGAGTGCCGTGGCCTTCTCACATGCCTTGAACAGGTAGCACCTCCAGGAATGACACAGAATGTGCTACCCATTTCGGGTCCTCTCTCAGCTTGCTGAAATCCTCCTGACTCTGGCTAACTCTATCCTTGTTCTCGCCAAGTCATTAGTTCCCAGGTGGACAATGACATCCAGCTTCTCCCTCCTGGCTATCACCCTAGCGATTCTATGATTTGCTTCTCATCCTCCATGCAATGCTTTCTGAGGCACTTGATCTCCCTCTCCCCTGTTAGTTGTTCCTAATTTCACACCCATACATAGAGTCCCCACTAGGAGAAGCTTTTTCTCCTCTGAGTCACTTGCCCACCTTCCCTGGGACTCCGGATTGGAGGTCCCAACCATCCACCCTGGTCCCAGCTGTGGGTGCCTGTGTGGGGCAGTCCCGGTCCTCCAAAACAGCGCAGGAGTTATTAAGCTGGACTGATTGGGGAATGTGTATCTGACCCCTTCCCACTCTCCCTGAGCCTACTGTGATCCAGTCGTCCTTCCTCCTGAGCAACCTAAGGTTGATGCTGTGGACCCAGCGGTCTCTGGGTGTGGGTGGATGCCACCTGTAACCTGACCACCTCTGCACGGAGACAGGCAACCTCCTCTCTCAGCACAGAGAGGTGCCTGCAGATAGGGCAGCATTGCAGCCTCCAGAACATCTCCCTGAAGACTGCTGCTCCAAAGCCACTGCACTGCACCACTTCTGTTATGTCTGATGTGACCTGGCCTGCAATATAACCTAGGTATACCCTCTAGACGAACCCCTATGCTCCTCCCTTTCCTTGATGTAGAACCAAGGGAGGCAGTATAGTGTAGTGGTTTAAGGCTCTGAGCTACAAATCTGGAGCCCTGGGTTTGAATCCCACAGCCCCCACCTGAATATTGTGTGACTTTGAGCAAGTCACTTAACTTCCTGTGCTCCCAGGTCACACCTGTAAACAAGCTTTCAGCTTAGTGTTACTCCTGGTAAACAATGGGGAAAAAGTTCCTGTGGTGTAGGAAGGTGTAACACTATGGTACCACACCCTATAAAAGGAGGACTACCCCAGAGGTGGGTGGGTGGGATTACCTTCTGGCTGAGTCCAGAAACGATCAGCCGAGGACCTTTTACCTTATGTTCACAGAGGATAAGCCCAATGGGAAAAAAAAAGAAAGAACAGACAACAACAAAAAAAAAACAGATCCCCAAAATCCATTGAAATATGAGAGACCTACTGTAAAGGTAACAGACTCAACTAAGTACAAACAGTTCCAAGCTTACCAGCAACTAAATCCTTCACTCCTGCCCTCCACAAATGTAGTAGCAACAGAAAGGTAAATCTACCTGAACCAAACTAAGGCTGCTTCTGCATTACTGCTGTGTGAGAGAACCTACTGGTATTTAAACCACAATTAGCTGTAAATTGATCCTAGCTGAGGGGAGAGAGAACAGAACCTTCCAGAAAGCTGCTACCAATGCCTGTTGAAAAAATAAATGACTCTCCAGCTCACACTATAAATCACACACACAAAAAATAAACTATATTAAACAAACTCAGTATTATTGCCCTAAAGGTAACAGACTCAACCAAGTACAAACAGTTCCAAGCTTACCAGCAATTAAATCCTTCACTCCTGCCCTCCACAAACTTAGCAGCAACAGAAAGGTAAATCTACCTGAGCCAAACTAAGTCCGCTTCTGCCCTACTGCTGTGTGAGAGAGCCCTTCTTTGCTCCTGGCCCTGTATGATGATACCACTGCGGCCTGTCACAGGCCTAACATGGTCCCTGCCATGCCTAGGAAAGCTAATGAGCTTTATCAGGCCCCCCTGGGGAAGCCTTTCTATGCCACCCAACCAGAAACTGACTCAGTGATCATCAAGGCAGCTCATGATAGATCCAAGGTGCCCAAGCACCTTAGTTACCTCCCCTCTGACAGGAAATCTAGAAGAATTGACCTTTGGGGAATGAGGACCTTTGCTTTGGCCACCTTAGGCCTCAGGATTGCTAATTACTTGTCCCACATGGTGAAATACCAGAACACCCTGTGGAAGAAGGTCAAAGCTGTAGCACAGGCCCTTCCTGAGGGTCCCCAGAGGCAGGAGCTTCTTAAGACTCTCCAGGCCACAGCAGATGTCAACAAGCATCTCCTAAGGACCACTTATGACATGTTGCCACTAGCATCTGCCTTAGAAGGCACTCCTGGCTGAGGGTCTCTGCATTTGCTGATGATGTCAAGCAGAACATTCTCAATGCCCCCTTTGGGGGCTTAAAGCTTTTTGGCCCTGATGTGCAGGATATTATCAATGACCTACAGGCCTCTGGTAGAGCCATTAGATCCATTCATTCCCTCTATCATACCCAATCCAGGAACAAACCACAACCGTCCTTTCATAAAGTCTCCATAAGGCTGGGTCAGGAACCCTACCAAAGGGAAAGCACAGGGAAGAGCCCGCCCTGCCTGCTGTTTCCTCCATCACAGGTGCCTCTGCTAAAGCCCCAGAGGTAGCAGAGTGGCTCTGACCACTGGCCCTGCCTCGGCATAACTCTGTGCCTGCCCTCCTCCCTACCCCAAGCCAGGAGGTAGTGGTCAAGGGTTGTTTCTCCCTCCATCTCGATCAATGGAGGGCAAAAACATTTGACACTTGGATCCTGCAACTAACTGAACAGGGCCATACTCTGTTCTAGAACAGCCTCCAGATTTTCCACCTGTTCCCTCTACTTATACCCCTGACCACATTCTGGTGCTTCAGGAGGAGGTGCTCACATTGCTGCACAAAAGGGCTATAGAACCAGTGCCCAGGTGGCAAAAGAGCAAAAGGTTTTACTCCCAGTTCTTCTTTGTCCCCAGGAGAACAGGGGACTTGAGGCTCATTCTAGACCTCAAAGGCCTGAATCTTTTATACCAATACAAGAAGTTCAGGATGGTCACTCTGCTTAGTCTGCTGGCTCTGCTGAGGCAGGGAGACTGGTTATGCTCCTGGACATGCAGAACACTTATTGGCATATCAAGGTTTGCTTCCACCACAGTCGATACCTCAGGTTCCTGCTCCAGGGGAAACATTACCAGTTCCAGATATCGCCCTTTGGCTTATCCTCCATGCCACAGGTCTTTACCAAATGCATAGCAGCAGTGATGGTAGCCCTTATGCGCAAGGGCCTATATGTCTTCCCTTATCTGAACAACTTGTTACTGAAGGCCCAGTCCAGGGATCTCCTGCTGCTCACTCTGGAACATACCAGGCAGCTGTTTCAGGACCTAGGCATTATGGTCAATCTGCCCAAGTCTGTTCTGGTCCCATGCCTATGGCTGCAGTACATAGGGGCAATTCTGGACATGGTCCAGGGTGAGGCCTTCCTTCCCTAAGACAGTGCAGAATGCCTCATATCTCAGGCTCGGTTGGTGGCTCAAAGCCGGTATGTCACAGCCTGAACATTCCTGTGGTTGCTGGGCCTGATGGCCGCAGTCATTGTCATTGTATGTTTGGCCAGACTTCATGTACGGATCCCCCAGTGGACTCAGCAGGTTCTAGTCTCCTCCCCTGTATGCAGAATACTTTAGTGGTGGATGGCCCCCACAATCTTCTGAACGGGGTGCCTTTTCTCATCCCTGTTCCCCAACATATCCTCATCACAGATGCCTTGGGTCTTGGTTGGGGAGCACATCTGGGCCCCTTCTGGACCCAAGGAACTGGTCTCTGACAGAGTCTCACCTCCACATAAACATTTTAGAAATGTGGGCAGTTCTGTATGCCTTACACACCTTCCAGAACCATCTCTCTCCAGGTCCCCTGCTGGTGCAATCGGACAACCTCAGTGTAGCTTATTACATCAACAAGTAAGGGGGGGGGCTCTTTCTTACCCTCTGTGCAGACAGGCTATGAGAGTTTGGTACTGGGCTCTATAACATGGTCTAGATCTATCAGCCTTCCATGTTCCAAGTGACCAAAATTATTTGGCAGACAACCTCAACCGATCCCAGTCCGAAATGCACAATTGGGAGCTGTTGACATCAGTCATAGAAGACCTGTTCGACAGGCGGGGTCATCAGAGTTGGACCTTTTTGTGGTCCACTCAACGCAAAACTGCAGCATTTCTGCTTGCTAGATCCAGGGCCTGGAGTTTTCTGGTGAGACTTATTGTCCCTGTCCTGGAAAGGGAGGTTCCTCTACACCATTCCTCCCTTTCCTATGATCCAGGGAGTGCTTATCAAGCTCCAGATGGAGGGGACCACCCTAATTCTCATGGAACCATTCTGGCATCACCATATCTAGTTTCCATTACTGCAACAATTGGTTGTGGAACCTCTAGTTTCCCTGCCCCTTTGCAGGGACTTGTTGACACAGACACAGGGGACTCTGGTCCATCCAGACCTCAAGTCCTTCAATCTACACGCCTGGCTCCTGAAGACATAGCCGTTGCTAGATTTGGGATGTCTCAGAAAGTGGCTGATGTCCTGATGGCTGCCAGCAAACCCTCCACCAGACCACTTATTCAATGAAGTGGAAGAGCTTTGCTATATGAGCTGATTCCCATCACCTGGACTTTTCATTTGTCTGGTAAACTAGATTCTAGAGTATCTCCTGCCTTGTCTGATGCAGGACTCCAATACTCCTCTATTAAGGTGTACCTGTCTGCTATATCAGCCTTCCATGTGCCAATTGATGGCCGCACTGTGGCCCAGTTGGATGTGCCCTGTACTTTTCTGCAAGGCATTCTACACTGAAAGCCTCCCATCCGTAATCTGGCCCTGGCTTGGGACCTGAATTTTGTTCCAGACAAGATGACTTCACCTCTTTTTGAGCCTGCTACATCTTGTGAGCTACACTTTTTGTCATGGAAAGCATTACTTTTAGTTGCTATACTTCTGCTCTAAGGATTGCAGAGCTACAGGCTGTCGTGCATGAGCAGCCTTATTTGATTTTCCATAAAGACAGAGGCCCGGATATTCAAACTGCGCCATTCTGAGGCGCAAGCCCTTGCGCTGCTCAAAATAGTTGCGCAGGGGTGTGGTCGGGGCGATATTCAAAGGAGTTGCGCTATTGAGCAACTCCTTTGAATATCACCCCCCAGCCACAGCCACTGTGCATGGCGCAGTGGAACTTGCACCACCGCAAGTTGTCAGAGTTGAGCATTAAACTTGCGGTGGCGCAAGTACCATTGCGCCATGCGCAAATTTCCAATATTCAAAAGGTAACATGCAAATGGGGCCATAATTCATGCAAGGCGCAGGGGGGACCATTTGCATCTGATTATGGCCCCATTTGCATGCCATTAGCATGTAGGTGCGCCGATCCCGAGGACTTGCGCCTGGCCGCTCTGCCAGGCAGCAGCCGTCGGGGACCGACGCACCCTGCAGCCCGATCGTGGGCAGAACATGAAAACAACCCCCCCCAAACATCTCCCAATGCCCGATCGCAGGCAGAATGTATACTGATAACCCCTCAAGTGCCCGATCGCGGGCAGAATGTATAATGACAACCCCCAAACATCTCCCAATGCCCGATCGCGGACAGTATGTATAATGACAACCCCGCCCAAACATCTCCCAATGCCCGATCGCGGGCAGACGTGTACTGACCAACCCCCAAACATCTCCCAATGCCCGATCGCGGGCAGAGCGTGGTAACCCCCCAGTGCCCGATCGGGGCAGAATGTAAAAGACCCCCCAACCCGAATATCTCCCTGGTGGTCCAGTGGTCGTAATGCCCGATCGCTGGCAGAATGTCCCATGACAACCCCAAACATCTCCCTGGTGTCTCGTGTCACCCCACCCCACCCACCCACGGCTTTCCCCACTACTCCGCCCCCGCAGTCGGGCAGCATCCCACCTGCTCGGCCCGCTGCCGAGATCAGTTCGGTAGGTTGCATTATTTGGTGAAAGCGAGCCACGGCGCAGCACATAACAGATATGATAGTCCAGACGGTGAACGAACATCATTCACAAATCTGACTGTCATGGCGGGAGGCTGCACGCCCATTGGCTCTAGCTCTGCACCAATGGGCGCAGCCCCACCGACAGTCATGCCGGTTGGCGGCAGGGCGGCAGGCGGGTGGATGCTGCCGCCTCACCGCCGCCGGGGAGCGGGTGGTGGGGCTTCGTGGGTGGGTGGGGTGGGGGACACTAGACACCAGGAGATGTTTGGGGGTTGTCACTGACATTCTGCCCGATCGGCATTACGGTCCACTGACCACCAGGAGATATTCGGTTGGGGGGGTCTTTTTTACATTCTGCCCGCATCGGCACGGGGGTTGTTTTCACGCTCTGCCCGCGATCGGGCATTTGGGGATATTTGGCGGGGTTGTCATATACATACTGCCCGCGATCGGGCATTGGGAGATGTTTGGAGGGTTGTTATTATACATTCTGCCCGCGATCAGGCACTGGGGGTTGTCAATATACATTCTGCCCGCGATCGGGCATTAGGGAGATGTTTGGGCGGGGGTTCTTTTACGCTCTGCCTGCAATCGGGCTGGTGGGGGGCACAGGGACTGAGTTGAGCCAGCCACGGGTGGCAGCTGCTGTGTTGTGCCCTGCAATACAGCAGCTCACCTGTGGGTGGCCCTCAACTTGATCCTTTTTTTGGCTCAAAGTTGTGCAGGCACAGGTTGGGGGTTGCGCCTGCACAACTCTGCACAACCTGACTGAATATCGGGTTGTGCAGTTTATGCATGGTTCCTCCCCCTCCTGTTGAGCATGCATTCATTTGCATTGCGCTGTTGCTCAACCTGTTTTCAGTGGTGCAACTGCCTCCTGCTGAATATCACAGAATGGCGCAATGTAGGACTTGCGCATGCGCAACCCTGTTGCGCATGGCGCAACCCTTTTGAATATCTGGGCCAGAGTGTCTTTGTGTACTAACCCTAAGTTTCTTCCTAAGGTGGTGTCTGAATTTACCTTAAATCAATCTGTCCACCTGCTTGTTTATTACCCAGAGCATGCCAATCCAGGGGAAGCATTGCTCCATAGATTAGATGTGTATAGAATTCTCAGGTACTATACACACTGTACAAAGGACTGCAAAAAGTCCTCACAGTTGTTTGTTTCTTTCACCCTGGGGAAAGAGGGCATTCCAGGTTTTAAACAGTGTTTGTCCAAAGGGTTGGCCAACTGTTTTACTTTTTGTTACAGGAAGTACAGTAAAGAACTTCCTGGTGTAGTTCATGACCATTCAACCAGAGGCATGGCTACTTCTGTTGACTTTTTCAGGAATGTGTCAGCTGCTGAAATCTGTGCTGCTGCAACTTGGAGTACTGTCCACACTTCACAAGACATGACAGTCTGGACATTGCCACTAGAAAGAGGGCAGGATTTGTCCTAGCTGTGCTTCAAGACCTTCTTTCTTATGCTTTTGGCCTCCTGCCACTCAGACTGTTTTTTTGTCAGAACTGCTTGGGACTCGTTCCATAGGTGTGACTTGATGAAAGAGATATCCCCGAAGAAGATAGAACAGTTAAATAAGAGCTTACCATAATAGTAGATCTTTGAGGGAATCTATTTATTTTTTTGCGTTCCCTTGCACGCATGCCAAGGAACGTCTTGGGAGAATGGGACACTTTGGAGGTGTGCCCTTCCTCTGCAATCCCCTGCTCCATTGAGCAGGCATGGCAGTCCTGCACTAATCGGATGCGGTGTTGTGTATGACAGCGGTGGTCTTCTCTTCAAAGAAAACCACCGCTGTCATACAACACCGCACCACACCGCCCCCTCCCAAATCTTTGCTGCCACGCTGGGAGCCCACCCCAGCGTGGCAATGTCCCGACATCATCTGCCGACGGGGTGCCCAATCCCGCCGGCTCCACGGCCCCAGCCATCCTTCTGCCATGCTGGGAGCCCACCCCAGTGTGGCAACGTCCCGTGTTGTCTGCCGACGAGGGTGCCCAATGCCCGTCAGCTCTACGGCCCCCAGCCATCCTTCTGCATGCTGGGAGCCCACCCCAGCGTGGCAAACGCCCCACGTCATCTTTTTTTTTAAAAGACCTGTAAATTAAAACGGTCCCACGGCGCTTCTCCCAGCCCCCTCCCACAACCCGCAACCACCCACTGCGCACTCTGCCTCCCCACCCCTCACCCCATACTTACCTCCAGAGCTCTGCACGACGATCATTGGTGGACCGGGAACACGTCTGCACTCTTCAAAGCCGACCCTGAACTGAGAAATGCCGGTAAGCTGTATAATGGGCTAGATAGGGGTTTCAACTTTGTTGCATATCTCGAGCATTTTTGAATTCTTGCAAACTTTACCATGGTGTTTGGGACCTCTTCTCATGAATGATGTCACTGTCATGGCGATCAGTTCAATAGTGATTTCGCAGTCACCGCACAGTCACTGCATGAAATCACCCTTCAGGCCTGAATAACGCCATGACAGTGACATCATTCATGAGAAGGGTCCCAAAACCCCATGTTGAAAATTTGGTGCAAAATTCAAAATGACTGTTTTACTGATACGTTATGCAGTTCCTATGCAGGCTCGTAAGTTCACGTAATTTTAATATTTTCACTCAGATTTTCAACATTGCCATTTTACCACACCTCCTTATGAGCAGTACAGCTGTCATTTTCACATCCTGCCCAAAGTGTTTCCTCACCATGAGTATAGTGCCAAATATAGTCAAGCGAAATCAATGTATGGGACACATTAGGAAAATCGCGAGTGACACTGTTCATTAGCAGAGGTCTTAAAATGGCTATGTTGAAAATTTGGTGAACAAATTCCTCAAAATGACTGTTTTACTTAGCGTATTATGCAATTCCCACGTGACGTCAGAAATTTTCAATATTTCTCACCAGATTTCAACATTGCCATTTTACCACACCTCCTTATGAGCAGTACAGCTGTCATTTTTCACATCCTGCCCAAAACGCAGTTCGCTTCCAAGGAAGTATTAAATGGCGCAGTCGGTGTGCGAAATCAATGTATGGGACACATTAAGAAAATCATAGTGACACTGTTCATGAGTAGAGGTATTAAAATGGCTATGTTGAAATTTGGTGAAAAATTCCTAAAATGACTGTTTTGAGTGTGGATTGCGCAGTTCCTCGCACTCATCACGTTTACCAAATTTTCAATATTTTCACTCCAGATTTTTCAACATTGCCATTTTACCACACCTCCTTATGAGCAGTACAGCTGTCATTTTTCACATCCTGCCTCAAAACGCAGCCTACCTCATGTAGCGCACAATGGCGCAGGTCGGTGTGCGAAATCAATGTATGGGACATTATGAAAATCACAGTGACACTGTTCATTAGCAGAGGTCTTAAAATGGCTATGTTGAAAATTTGTGAAATCCCTAAAATGACTGTTTTACAAGCGTGCGTTCCGCAGTTCCTACGCACGCTCGTAAGTTTGCGAATTTTCAATATTTGCACTCCAATGACTTCCAAATACCTAAGCAACATTCAGCATTGACAAATGCTTGTACTTCTTTGTCACTGATTTTTTTAAGCCATGTCCAAGTGCCAAATACCACTGCAAATACCTGCAAGCGAACGTTCGGCATTGACAAGCGCTTGTTCGAATTTTGGTAACTGGGTGAACCCACTGAGACAATACAGTCCCTTTTTCATCAGCTCATGCTGTCCCACCTTCCTTCCCCTATTCTCTGTATCCAGCCTGTCTTTTCTGTTGCTCCAGCCTTTCTTATAGCTAAGCACCTCATCTCTCTCTCTTTGGTTCCCTAGAAGGAAGCCTAGCAAGTATGGTCTCCAGTGGGAAGCTGAGGAGGGAGCAGGTCCACCCACACTTAGATATGCAGGAATGTCAGTGTCTGACAACAGCATGAGTGGTCCCTACTAGACTGCTAGAAAAGTTTCCGTGTGGCCCTAGTGCATGATGGCTATTAGTTCTGTAAGTTTCACATGTGTAACCTGCTGAAAGAGATTCCTTTGAAGATTTATTGTTACAGTAAGTACTTATGTAACTGTTCTTTATGCATGTGTAACCCCTAGATGGCGCTATCCCAGGGGCTACTACCCCTGCCTGATTTTCCACTAACAGGTTGAGGGGCCTGGATCCAATGGCGGGTGCCTCCACCCAGAGGTCAGGGTTTGCAATAGTTAAACTAACTTGGTCACAGCCCTCTGGGACACTGCAACCCCCCTTTCTTCCCACTAGTGGCCCACACAATATATCAGAATTACCTTCACAGTATACACTTACCCCAGGTCTGGTTCCGGCACTGGGACCTCCTGTGAAATGAGATACAGTGCAACAATCACAGTACAGTACTTTAACATAGACAAACACTCAGGCAGTATAACTCTTGCTGAAACAAGCAGCTCTGATTTATTTAGGGGATATAACAAGGACAGGGGGAAATCAGGTTAATTAGCTTATCACTCTAATAATCTACCTATGGCTCTGTGCACAGGCCTATCCCTATCAGTTACTGTCCCTGGGTACCCAAGCCCTAGTGGCTAGTCCAAACCGTGGCAGCTGGTAGGGGCCCTTTCACACAGAGAAAGGAGAATTAAACAGTCAGCAGTACAGTAATTCCATTTGGATTTAATGTGGCAATTCAACAGGAGCGACCCTGAATTAGTACTCACGACCTCCAAATAAGATAGGGTCCTTCAATGTCAGCAGGGCTCACTTGAGGTACACAAACCTCTTCACACATCCATAAAAGAAAGCACTATACCAGGCAGGCTGCATCTGTATCCCATCGCAATTACTGCACAATACCCGAGAACACACAGCAGATTCAGTTCCTGACAGACCGAGTGCAATTTTCAGCAATTCTTCCAGTCTTCTACAGGGTGAGCCTGGTTTCTACTCTTCAGAGATCCTTTGATTCTTTTCACAGGACGGATTCAGTCCTAACAAGCTGCAGACCGGAACTCTGGGCCTTACACACTTTTTTTGACTAAAACTGCACACTGAAAAAGCACAGGGCTCCTTCCTTCTTCACTGCCAAAGCTCAACTGAAACTCCAACCGACAAAAACTGGCACTTCCTTTGAGTTCCTCCCAGTTCTTGACTGGATTGGCTGTCACTCACAATAGACGCTGCTGTTGGTCCAAAAGCAGCACTGAAGTCTAAACTACATCTCCCAGAGTCACTGCCCATACAATCCTCTTGTGGCTGGCTCAGATTATGAGTCCAAGTTCTGATTCGCCCAAGGCACCATTTTAGAGCTAGCTTACCCCACACTGATTGGTCCAGTTCAGCAGTTCAAAACTAGAATGGGGAACTAGCAGACACTGTTCTGACTGCAAAAGAAAGCAGGTTAGACAAACTGTAATTTCATTATTACTGTAAATGATTTCTGGCAAACAGTTACATCTTTCAGATAGGTTCCTTTGCACTCCTAGTGACTGCAAAATGGAGTGAATTGGCAGCAGCTTGAGTGGTACTCAATCAAAGAACACACAGTCCCCCATACAAACTAATTATGTCTGCAAGCAGACAGCTCTTAAAGAGACAGTACCAGAGGTTCTAAAAACACTCACTGATAAATGGCTTAAATGCCAAACACCATTCAGGCTTGGAGCATTCAAGCAAGCTCCTGGAAGTCTTTTGGGAACCCCCATTTGCAGGGGGGTTACACATGAACATTGAAATATTTCAACATTCACTCACAACTTCGCAAATTTTCAGTATTTTCCACCAAGCTTTCGACATGGCCTTTTTGAGACAACGCCTCATGAACAAGGCAGTTGAAATGTTTCAAATATGTGACAAAAGGTGATTTCACAGTCGCTGCACAAAATCACATTTCATTCAGGATTTGAACATTTTCACCTCCCGGCTTCATGAGGTGAGGGTCATAAGAAGACTATGTTGAAAATTTGGTGTACAAATATAGTAAATTTACCAAGTTATGAGTGAACATTGAAATATACGAACATATATACTTGAAATATTTCAACATTCACTCATAGCTTCACTAATTTTCAATATTTTGACACCAGATTTTCAACATAGCGATTTTTTCTCACCACCTCAAAAACATGAGACATGTTGTTTTTTAAATCCTGGATAAGACGTGTTTTTACACTTGTGCGAAATTACATTTTGGCCAGTATACTATAAATGCCACATGTCATGTTTATAAAAGAGGAGTCATAAAATCACTCTCTGGAAAATTTGTGGTCAAAATTTAAAGGAAAATAATTATTATAAAGAATTGTTGTGTATAATGCTAGCCTTTACCCCAGAGGATAATGTAGTGCCCCAGAGTTGGGGGCACCACAGAAAAATATAGAAATAGAAAAGTGCCAGTTATAGGTGCCTTAATACAGTAAACAGAAGCCCAAGAAATGCCAAAGTGCCCAGTTTAAAATGCCAACACAAAACCCTGTACAAAGCCCATCAAGAATAATGTAAATAGCTTAGAAATAATGCAAAAATAAGCCTTTCTGCCTTGCTGCAGCTAATGGAATTTTAGGCTGAGCTAATGGAATGCCCACTGTGTGGCACCTGCCATACTTCCAGAACCAGAATGCAGAGTGCTGCAGTTTGAAAATTAAGTTACTGTTGGGGAGAATCGTGGTGACTATGGAATAGAGGGGACACAGAAAGCGAGGAGTGATGAGAAGGGCTTGCCAGGAGGACTGAAGCTGTCCCTGAGGGCTTTGCTGTGTGCCTCCTGCCTCCAGTCACTGAAAACATTGTACCTGAGTGAAGTGTCCAGTATGCAGTCCTGACCCGGGCCACCTGTGAAGTGAAACAACGTCCTGCTGTGTCCTGAGAGGGCTAGGTGTCCTATTTTATTATTTTAATTTAAAAATCCAGTGTTCGGTTCCTCGGTGCTGGTGGTAGCATTGCCTCATCATTTGCGCTGTTGTAGGACCTTCTGCGAGGTCCCCAGTCATCCTACACCTGCCTGAAGCTCCCTCCCTCTCCAAACAGCACCTCCCGCCTCCTGCCTGCATCCTCTGCTACCCGTTAGTGTGGTGAGTTGGCAACAGCACTCTGCTATGTGCTGGTCGCCACCAAAAGTAAAGAAAAAGTATATTTATTTATTTTGACAACCGAGCACTAGGTGCTAGAGAAAACGGCCGAGCGCAGTGAAGGGGCAGGTCAGGGACTCCTCATTTAAATAATTAAAGTCTTCGGGCCATGAAGGGGCAGGACAGGGGCTCCTCATTTAAATACTTAAAGCCTTCGGGGCATAGCAACACCCATGGGGAGGGGACAGCAAAAGGGAAGCCTCAGGAAGGGCATAAATATTGATGAGAGAGGTGTGGCTGGGCTAAAGAATGACAGTGTAGCCCAAGCCAGCCCAGCAATTTAAAAGGACTTGTTCAGGAGAAGCACAAAGTGTTTAAAGGAGGCACAACACAGAAGACCCAGGGATATAAGGGGGGGGCCAGAACATAAAAGGGCCTAGTCCAGAAAAGCCAGAGCTTTTAAAGGGGCTTGTACAGAGATGCCCAGTGCAGTTGCAGGGGCAGTATTTAAAAGGAGGCCCAGTGGTTTTTTAGAGGGGCCCAGACAAGCAACCTAGAGATCTTAAGGGAGCCAGGGTTACAGGGTGGCTCAGTAATTTAAAAAGGGGTACGCCAGATAAAGGCCCAGCAATCAAAGAGGGGCCCAGACAAAGTCTGGCCCAGTTCTTAAAGTGGTAATACATGCCTGCATGTTATTTAAAGAGGAAAGTTAGGCCCACGCTAGTTAAAGAGGGCTAGTCAGGCCCATCAGTTCTTAAAGGGGCAAGTTAGGCCCACTGCTATATAAAGGGGCAGGTTAGACCCACCAGGTCTTAAAGAGGCAAGTTAGGCCCACACTAGTTAAAGGGGCAATACCGGCCAACATGTTATTTAAAGGGGCAAGTTAGGCCCACGCTAGTTAAAGAGGGCTAGTCAGGCCCACCAGTTATTAAAGGGGCAAGTCAGGCTCATCAGTTCTTAAAAGGGCAAGTTAGGCCCACTACTATGTGCACTTCCATTTAAAAGGGCAAGTTAGACCCACTGCTAGCCATTTAGATTCCCCAGGTGTTATAGGGGCCCAGCAGCACTAGTGACCCCAGATGATTAGGGAGTCTAGCTAGCTATACAGAATCGCAGTAACAGGAAGAACCTGATCTAGTCAGAAGGACCTCTGTTAATTAGGTCCACCAGTGCTAGGGTTCAACCTGAAAAAGTGAATTGCCAGTATATTTACTGTGATTTGGACATTAAGACTGAATAAGTGACCACTGCAACGAGAACTGAGACTTTATTTGCATGCTAATATTGCTACAAGCAGTGAATGGGCCAGAAAGTATTGCTTTGTTGCCAGCCTTCCAAGTTACAAGGTGTTCAAATCAGTCTTCCGAAGCTTTCCAGAATCTTTTCACCATTGATATCCAGATCAATGTTCTTCATTGTACTCCAGAAGTTGTCTCTAGTGCATCTTCAAAGCAGCCAGCAGCAGATCTTCAAAGAATTGTGCTGCAGTCATTTGCAATGTCCTGTTTATTATTTTCCGCTCTTCAAAGTTTCCCCAAAGTATGACCTGGCCTGGTACAAAGGTACCATTCATTTTCTTGTTTTTGTCATCCATATCAAAGTGCTATCCAGATCTTCTGCTGCAGTATTTTGCATCATCATCCTGTTTCTTATTTTACGTAGTCCTTGGATCATCCAGCCTTGGTGCCCAGAACCCCGTTGGTGCTTCCAATTCTCAGACTGCCTTTCTTCAGAATCTTCTTCATGTCGCAGCAGTCTAGAAGAGGGCTTGAGCCAGTTGGTCAGCATCTTCTTCTTCTTCTTCATGTCCCAGCAGTCCAGAAGAGGGCTTTGGGCTAGCTGGTCAGTATCTTCTTCTTTGTGTCCCAGCAGTCCAGAAGTGGACTTTGGGCCAGTTGGTCAGCGTCTTCATCTTCATCATGTCCCAGAAGTCCAGAAGAGGACTTTGCGCTGGTTGTTGTTGTTCTTCTTCTTCTTCTTCTTCGTGTCCCAGCAGTCCGGAAGCAGGCTGTGGCTGGGTTTGTTGTGCTTCAATTCTGGTGGCCCTCAGTGGGTTCTGAGCTAAGGAATTCTTTGCTTTGTACTTAAAAGCCCGGCAACCCTAGAGAGGTGGGGTGTGGCGGAGAGACTCATGGCCTGTACAAAATCCTATCTGCAGTCCCTTAGTTGTTATCCCCATTAGCCAGGTGTTCCATTTGTTTTATCCTGCAACCCAGTTTCTTCCTAATGACAGAGAAAGTTTGCATGAACTGCCTTTTTATTGACTAATATAGAGTGTTACAGTGATATGCTTTAGAGTTCCTTAGAGTGGAGTACTCCAGATAATAGGCTCTCGGTAGAGGTGCACCTCAGGGTAGTATTTGAATACTGTATAGAAATTTGTTGACATAGAATATAGACCACTCATAAGGAGCAGAGCTGTTACAGCTATTTGAATTAGAGTTCTCCTCATACAGGAGCGTAGGTGTGGAAAGTGTTCCCCGTGACCGTGTTTCCCCTCCCTGATTTGGTACAAATAAAATCCTGTGAAGTATTTGGAACCTATTTCCTGACTCTCACCTCTCTTTGTCTGGTGCCAACATCCACCACTTTTTTGGACCTGTGTTAGTAATTTGTGTGCAAGTTACTTGTGTCATCAATACAGTTGCTTATTTACCCCTTTTTATTGATGTGGAAACCCAGAACGTTAACATCTTTCCTACCACCTTCCGGGCACCACACCTCAAAAATGTTGGTGCAGCAAGCAGGGTGAGAGCAAATCCTCCAAAGAGACCAAAGCCAGAGGAAGAGTAGAGTACAGATATGGAGCAGGGTATAGAGTAAGTAGAGAATACAGTACAGATTCAGATGCCTTCAGGATCTAGAAGAAGTGACGAGATAGATCAAGAGATGGATGGAGCAAGAGGAGAAGGATCGAGATGAGCGCAACCTTTCCCTTTGACCATGCCATATTATTTTGATGCGCCATGGCTTCCTAGCTATACAGGACAGCCAGGTGGTGAAGACTCCAGTAGTTTAGTAGAATTTAAAGTGAAAATACAGTCTATGTTTTGACTTTATCAAGTACCTGATCATCAACAAGTAGAAATTTTATTGGGTCAGTTGAAAGGAGCTGTCCAACAAGAAGTGCAATCATGGCCAGAAAGAGAAAATGCCACTGCAGATCAAATTTTCAATCAATTAAGAGAAACATTTGATACCAGAACAGTGTCTGAATTGAAAATTAAGTTCTTTTTGAGAACACAGAGACCAAAAGAAACATTAAGGGAATATGCTCTGAGTCTACAAGAAGTTGTGAAAGGACGGACACCAGAGAAGTGCGAGACCCAGACAAAATTCTTAAAGAAAAATTCATTGATGGAGTCCTTAGTGACGCTCTCAGGAGAGAGTTACGAATGCTTCACCTTCAAGACCCCGATGCTCTCTTTTTAGATTTTAAGGCAATACAAATCTCTGGATCAAGTTGAGCTGGAGGAGAGGTCGCTGTGTGCCAACAGCAGATGATGTTTCCCAGAGAAACATGGTTAGATTACTCCACTAGAAGATGGAGCCAAGAAAACCATTGGTTGCCAAGAGCGCACGTGCAGATGGATAGCCAAATACTAAAGAGACATACTCGCAGATGGCTCAGGCACAGACACAATTTCATAGACCTATTCCAGGACCCAGTACTGATTGGACAGAACAAATGGCTGCTCTGACCAGAAAAGTTACAGAGGTATGTCAGGAGGTACATGACCTAAAGATCAACTGGAGATCTAGACCTGATTGCAAGCAACCAGATAGAAACCTAGGACCTAGAGAGATGATGTCTCAGCTGAGGAGTGCAGAAGGGTGACGCCCGACTGATCGTTTCGACACCTATGGTAGACCCATTTGTCAACAATGCAGAATAGCTGGACATACAGAGAGATGATTTAGACAAACAACTAAAAATACTGTGGCGTTAAACAGTGAATCCCTGGGAATGCGGGCCAATTCTCAGAGAGCAATAGACCAGGTCTAGCCTCAAGGGAGGACAAATCCCTTGTCATAGGAAAATGCCTGACCGTGACAATGAAAGTCAATGGATAAGACCTACTTGCACTCTTGGATACAGGCTCACAAGTAACTACATTACAGAAGAGATATTTCCACCAATATTGTGGCCCTAAGGAACTGCAGCCTCCACCATGATCCTGGATCCGATTGATAGCCAGCATTGGTACAGAAGTCCCATACTTAGGATACGTCTAGGCAGATATCCAGTTAGGCAATTGTGTGCAGACCCAGCAAGGCATCATAGTGAGTGACTCAGACAGCAGCGAATTACCTCTGCTTATTCTTGGAATGAATGTGCTGCAACACTGTTTCAAAGAATTAGTCCATATCTTATGGCAACTTGCTAAAGAGGTACCCATCGCAGAAAAGCAGGTACTACAGCAGACCATTCAGCTGATCCAATGCCACCAACACTTTGCCAACCCAGATGGAGAAATTGGAAAAGTCAGAGTTACCGACTCTCATCCCATAACTCTGAGTCTGGGCACTGAAACCACCTTATGGTGTAAAGCAAAAGTAGGACCTAGAGGACAGGAATAACATGCCCTAGTGGAACCATA
This sequence comes from Neoceratodus forsteri, assembly GCA_016271365.2. NCBI lineage: Eukaryota > Metazoa > Chordata > Ceratodontiformes > Ceratodontidae > Neoceratodus > Neoceratodus forsteri. The sequence goes on along the minus strand of CM028133.1, from coordinate 144,744,322 downwards.
TCCTGATGCCGGGGAGGAGCCTATCATTGTTGCTTGCAGCATTGTGACAGTTAGCAAAGGACGGATCCCTATCAGAGCCCTTAATTATGGAAATCATGCCATACAAGTCTACAAGAACCGGCCTATTGCCAAATTACACACCGTCAGTATCCAGGATGTTGTAGAGCCAGAAAATCAAGTTCACGCTACAACCTGCAACCAATCAGCAACTGGAAGACCCCAGTTAAACTCAGAAAACAAAGATTTACCCGATGGTTAAGAGAACTTGACATTGGTACGACTCACACGACAGACGCCCAGCGAGAAGACGCTCAACGAGTAGCAATGCAGCGCCTTCAAGCATTTAGTAAGCATCCTTTGGATTTTGGACTAGTTAAAGGAGTTCAACACTACATTCCCATGAATAATTATCCACCCATCCATGAGAGATTTCGACCTCTGCCATCTGCTATGTACCAACTAGTCAAAGACATGTTGAGAGAGATGAAGTAAGTAAGTAAATAAAAATGTATCTAAAAATGCTTTTCCAGAGATCAAAGTGCTTTACAAAGAACAATAAACAAAACAATACAATATTAACAGTATAAAATCATAGGCCCTAAGCTTTGGTAAATAAAAAGTTTTAACTCCATTTTAAAACTCTCGACGGTCAGGCAGCATACTCCAATGGTGGAGAATTCCCTGGGCCAAAGCTGCATATGAAAACGCAAGAAGTAGATGTAATTTGACAAAGCCATAGTCCATGGGCTGCACCAGTGGTACTAGTGCAAAAGAAGGATGGAAAATCCATTTTTGCGTGGACTACAGGAAGCTTAATAACATAACCCATAAGGATGCATACTCCCTGCCTCGAATAGAAAACTCTTTTACTGCATTACAATCAGCAGCTGTGTTCTCTTCTTTGGATTTGACCAGTGGCTACTGGCAAGTACCAATAACACCTTCAGATGTGGAGAAAACAGCTTTCATCACCCCGGTGGGATTATTTGAATTCACTCATATGCATTTCAGATTGTGCAATGCACCAGCAACATTCCAGCATTTGGTAGAACATTGTTTGGGCAGCCGTAACTTCGACATACTGCTTTTGTATTTGGTTAACATCATTATTTACTTGAAGAACCATGAAGACCACTTGAAACACTTAGCAGAAGTCTTTGAACTATTGATCCAGTATGGACTCAAACTCAAACTATCCAAGTGTCATCTTTTGAATCCGCAAGTCAATTACTTAGGACACATTGTCTCAGCAGATGGAGTAGCACCTGATCCAGAGAAACTAAGAGTTGTACAAGAATGAACTGTATCAATTACTATTAGAGACGTAAGAAAATTCCTTGGATTCACTGGATACTACAGAAGATTTATCCAAAACTTTGCTCGACTAGCGACACCTTTACATGAGTTACTTTGAGGGTTAACAGCAGGATGCATATCCAAAACTCAGCAAGTCACTTGGACTTCCAGACACCAAACTGCTTTCGATGGTTTATGCCAAGCCTTGGCAGAAGCTCCAATTTTAGCCTACCCAGATTATACCAAACCTTTCAAGGTATACACAGATGCCAGCAACTTAGGTCTCGGTGATGCGCTAGCACAAGAACTGTCAGGAAAAGAAGGAGTTATCGCCAACACTAGTCACAGTCTCAGAGGATCAGAACAAAATGATGAATGTCACAGCTCATTTAAATTGGAATTCCTTGCCTTGGTATGGGCAATTACAAAAAAGTTTCTGCATTACCTAGGCACCACACCTTTTATTGTGTACACAGATAACAATCCTTTAGCTCATTTAAATACTGCTAGATTGGAAGCACTGGAACAACGATGGGCCTCATGTTTGTCCAATTACCAGTTCACTTTGAACTACCGTACAGGAAGAAGCAATGCCAATGCTGACGCCTCGTCAAGATTGCCGCAGCAGACAGAACCTGAGCATGATGATTCTGCTTTAGAAGATGTGGAAATGCCTGCATTCTTACAAGTCCCTACAGAGATGGTACACGCATTTTGTCAGGTCAGTCCTATCACAGTGACCAAATCTGAATCTACTCCTTCAACACATGTAGCAGAACAAGACAATTTATGGATCCAGCTCTAGAACCAGAGTCCTGTGTTTGGACAAATCAGAAATCTGTTGGACACTAACCAAGGTCTTGGGCCTACACTTAGGAATGATGCAAACCCAGAATTAAAAACATTGTGGTGACACAGAAACCGGTTGGTCATACAAGACTCCAAGTAAATATGGAAAAGTAGAGACCCTCACACCCATTGTGAGATCACACAGATCATTGTGCCACAAGAGAATGCATCAATTGTTTTGGAAGCCTACCACAAGTCTGGACACTTTGGAAGCAAAAAGACAGAAGCCAATATAAGAAAACGATTTTATTGGGCCGGAATGAAACTTCAGATTCAGAAATGGTGTGAAGGATGCCCTACCTGTAGTCTAAAAAGAAGCAGCAGAACCGATCAAAAAGCTCCTCTGCAACCAATTATCAGTCACACTGCTTTGGAATTAGTCGCTTTAGATCACTTAAAACTTGAGCCAAGCAGAAATGGTATCAGTTATGTTTTAACCATGATAGACCACTACTCTAAGTTTGTTGTAGCCACACCAGTTCCTGATCTTACCGCCAAAAGCACTGCAGTGACATTTGTCAAGTACTTTATTCAACCACATGGGTTTCCAACCAGAATATTAACTGACCAAGGAACTGCCTTTGAGTCACAACTATTCCATGAACTTTGTAGCTTATATGGAAGTGAAAAGATCCATACAACTGCCTATCATCCCCAGGCCAATGGATTGTGCGAAAGTGCTAATCAAACCTTACTTAATATGCTAAGAGCATTACCTGAGCATCAACACCCGTATTGGCCTAGCATTTTGCCGGAATTAACTTACCTTTACAATAACACTATACAGAGTTCAACTGGATATACTCCATATTATTTACTATTTGGATGTCACAGACGTTTACCTATGGACTTAGTACTTGATGTAGGATTGAAAGCCACTTCTACTCCTACCCTATGCACAGACTGGGTAAATGAACATAGTGACAGATTGCAAGAAGCAAGACAAATCCTAAACAAGCATGTGACTCAAGTGAGATTAAAACAAAAAATACTGTATGACGCCAATGCCAACGCATGTCCGTTATAGATTGGAGATAGAGTATTACTAAAGAGAACCCAGAGACTAACAAAATTAGCTTCCATATGGGAACATGAACCCTATCCCATAATAGAACTACCATGTAGAGAACTGCCAGTTTATAAGATCCAAGGAGAAATCGGGAAAGGCATAAAGATTGTTCACAGAAACCTGTTAAAGCTATGCATGTTTCGTGCAGGATTAGATCCTTCAGCTGATATTGACTCCAAGTCAATAGAGAGACAAGAATACCCTTCCAGAAATCTTACCCTGACTAAACTAGATACCCAGACAGACTTGTATGTTAACCCATGGAATTACTTAAGTACTGCTAATTCAGACTGTTTTGAGAGTTTGATACCTGAAAATACTAGAAGAATAGAACCTGTTTCTACTGAACCTATATGTACTCTGCCTCACGGATCTCAGAGAGCCAATTTTGGAATTCCTCATAGAATATTTCATATGGAAAGACCTTAGTTTTGTATCTTAAAACACAGCATGATAAAGAGTTATCCCAACACGGTCACATTAGTTTAGTCTATCTTCCTTAAAGTATTAAAATTACCTAAGAGGTTAAGAAAGATTTAACTGTGCTAGCCCGTTCTCATACAAACATACGAACATACGAAATTTGCCAGCAGATAAAGGCCTAGAGGTCTATCAAGTCTGCTCGGATGTGCAGCTAGCACCCCTTATTCTGCAGCTGCCCCTCACTTCCACCCTTCCCCTTCATTAACCCTCCCCCTTGTCCTGTCCCATCCTCGTTTGAAGCAATCCACTGTTCTACTGCATACCACTTCAGCAGGTAATGCATTCCACCCAGCCACCACCCTCTCTGTAAAAAATTGTCTCCTCATCTCCTTCCTGAACCTTCCTTGCTCCAGTCTCATATCATGACCCCTGGTGGCCCTCCCTTCCCTTACTTTGAACAGCCCCTCTGTACCCATCTTGTTTATTTCTTTCTTGTATTTAAAGGTTTCAATCATGTCACCCATCTCTCCTCTCCTCCAGTGAGAACATGTTCAACTCCTTCAACCTCCTCTCGTATGGTAAGTCCCCCAGCCCCTTGATCATCTTTGTCGCTCTGCGCTGCACCTCCTCCAGTAACTTAATGTCCCTCTTCAGATACGGATGCCAGTACTGCACGCAGTACTCCAGGTGTGGTCTAACTAATGACCTATACAGTGGCAGAATCACCTCCTCCCTCCTCGAGGATATACCCCTTGCAATACAACCCAGCATTTTGTTGGCCTTTGCAGCTGCCTTCCTACATTGTGCCGAGTTGTTCATTGACCCTGTAATGAGCACACCCAGATCCTTCTCCTCCTCCTCTGTCTGGGCTAGCTGCACTCCCCCAGCTGGTAACTCCTCCTTGGGTTCTTCATCCCAAAATGCAGCACCTTGCACTTTTTGGCATTAAAGCCCAGTTGCCAGGTGTCTGACCAAGTTTCAAGCTTTGCCAGATCATCCTGCAACCCCTGCCATCCCGTAGGTCATCCACCACGCTCCTACCTTGGTATCATCAGCAAACAGACTGATCTTGCTCTTGATGTCCCATGATATGTCTGCAGTGAATATCCCAAACAACATTGGTCCCAACACCAAGCCCTGTGGAACACCTCCATCACTGCCCTTGGGTGTGAGAGCTCCCCACCCACCACCACACCCTCTGTTGCCTTCCTGCAGCCAGTTTCCTACCCATCTCACCAGCTTTGCACCTGCCCCTGTGCCTACTAACTTCCTTCCCAGCCTTCCATGTGGCACTGAGTCGAATGCCTTACTGAAGTCCAGATACAGGACATCCACTGCATGGCCCCTGTCCAGTTGCCTAGTTACCCAGTCATAGAACTTGACCAGGTTGGTTTGGCAGGATCTGCCATGTATGAAGCCATGCTGTCTGCTGTTCTGTAGTCCTTTGGCCTCTAGGAGAGCCACCAGCCTCTCCTTCAGGATAGTCTCCATTAGCTTACCCACGATGGATGTGAGGCTCACTGGTCTGTAGTTTCCCGGTTCATCCTTGGGGCCACTCTTGTGGAGGGGCACCACATGAACCATCTTCCAGTCCTGAGGTACACACCCCAAATGTAGTGAGGCATTAAACAGGTCTGCCAAAGGTCCTGCAAGGACCTCTGCCAGCTCCTTCAATACCCTGGGGTGGATGCCATCTGTGCCTGGTGCCTTATCCACCCTCAGTGCCTTCAAACCCTCTCGAACTCTGCTGTCCATGATTTCTCCATCTGTCACCACTCCCCGCTTCTGCCATTTCTCCCACCTTGGGTGTCACCCCCCTCTTCTCTTTAGTAAATACTGAGCAGAAGTACTCATTTAGTGCTTCCACCCAACTCCCCTCCTTCCTAATCCTTACTATGTGGTCCTTACAGCTCCTTTTCTCCCTGAAGTACTTAAAGAAGTCCTTCTCCCCCTTCTTAATGCCTTGTGCCAGCCTGAGTTCCGTAAATGCTTTGGCTCCCCTTACTACCCTTGTCACCTCCTTCGATTCTGTCAAGTACTCCTCCCTGTCCTCCCCCTCCCTGCTTTCTTGTACTTCCTAAAGGCAGCTCTTTTCCTCCTTACCTTTTCCATGACCTCCTTGCTCAACCAGATCAGTTTCTTAGCCCTAGCCTTCTTGCTCTGGGCTTTGCAGCAGGTTTTGTTTGCCTCCACTATCCCCAGCTTTATGAGCTCCCACTTCTGGTTAGTGTCCATACTAGATTGAATTCTGGCCAGGTACCCTTTTACCACTTCCCCCATCCTCCCAAAGTCGGCCCTCCTGAAGTCCAGCACTATTGTGCCAGATTCCACTCCTTCCTTGCCCATTCTCAAGTATATTTTATAGAATGTATTGACCTTAGATAAAAGAATAGCATTGAAACTCTTAAAGTTTATATAGAACTAGAGTTAAGAAACTGTTGCACAGTCAATTAAAGTTTTAGAGATGTTCCTCATCTAAGTAGAAATATAGTAAATTCATTTGAATGCAATACATGATAGAGAAAGAAATTTGGGGGGATACATGAGGACATGTATCATTTGGCGGGCCTGAATCTGTAGTGCCCCAGAGTTGGGGGCACCACAGAAAAATACAGAAATAGAAAAGTCTAGTTATAGGTGCCTTAATACAGTAAACAGAAGCCTAAGAAATGCACAGGTGCCCAGTTTAAAATGCCAACACAAAACCCTGTACAAAGCCTGTCAAGAATAATGTAAATAGCTTAGAAATAATGCACAAAATAAGCCTTTCTGCCTTGCTGCAGCTAATGGAATGTTAGGCTGCACTAATAGAATGTCCACTGTGTGGCCCCTGCCAAGCTTCCAGAACCAGAATGCAGAGTGCTGCAGTTTGAAAATTAAATTACTGTTGGGGAGAATCATGGTGACTGTGGAGGAGAGAGGACACAGGAACCAAGGAGGCACAAGAAGGGCTTGCCAGGAGGGCTGAAGCTGTCCCTGAGGGCTTTGCTGTGTTCCTCCTGCCTCCAGTCACTGACGACATTGTACATGAGTGAAGTGTCCGGTCTGTGGTGCTGTCCTGAGCCACCTGTGAAGTGAAACGACGTTCCGCTGTGTCCTGGGAGGGCTTGGTGCCCCCGTTTTATTATTTTAATTTAAAAATCCAGTGTTCAGTCCCTCAGTGGTGGTGATAGCATTGCCGCATTGTTTGAGCTGTTTTGGGACCTTCTGTGAGGTCCCCAGTTGTCCTGCACCAGCCTGAAGCTCCTTCCCTCTCCAAACACCACCTCCCGCCTCCCGTCTGCATCCTCTGCTACCTGTTGGTGAGTCAGCGACAGCACTCTGCTACGTGCTGGTCACCACCCAAAGTAAAGAGAAAGTGTATTTATTTATTTTGACATGCTAGTGCTAGGCGCAAGAGAAAACGTCTGAGCACCATGAAGGGGTGGGTCAGGGGCTCCTCATTTAAATAATTAAAGTCTTTGAAGCGTAGCGATGCCCACAGTGGAGGGGACAGCAAAAGGGAAGCCACAGGAAGGGCATAAATACTGACGAAAAAAGGCGTGGCTGGGCCAAAGAGTGACAGTGTAGCCCAAGCCAACACAGCGATTTAAAGGGGCTCATTCAGTAGAAGCCCAAAGTGCTTATAGGAGGCACAACACAGGAAGATCCAAGGTTATAAGGGGGCCAGTACATAAGAGGGCCTAGTCCAGAAAAGCCAGAGCATTTAAAGGGGCTTGTATAGAGAGGCCCAGTGCAGTTTCAGGGGCAGTATTTAAAAGGAGGCCCAGTGGTTTTAGAGGGGCCCAGACAAGCAACCTCGTGATCTTAAAGGGGCCAGGGTTATAGGGTGACTCAGTAATTTAAAAAGAGTCACATCAGATAAAGGCCCAGCAATCAAAGAGCATCCCAGACAAAGCCAGGCCCAGTTCTTAAAGGGGCAATACAGGCCCACATGTTATTTAAAGGGGAAGGTTAGGCCCACACTAGTTAAAGAGGACTAGTCAGGCCCACCAGTTCTTAAAGGGACAAATTAGGCCCACTGCTATTTATAGAGGCAGGGTAGGCCCACCAGTTCTTAAAGAGGTAAGTTAGGCCCAAGATAGTTAAAAGGGCAATACCGCCCCACATGCTATTTAAAGGGGCAAGTTAGGCCCACACTAGTTAAAGAGGACTAATTAGACCCACCGGTTCTTAAAGGAGCAAGTCAGGCCCACTGCTACATGCACTCCCATTAAAAAGGATGAGTTAGGCCCACTGCTAGCCATTTAGATTCCCCAGGTGTTGTAGGGGCCCAGCAGCACTAGTGACCCCAGATGATTAGGGAGTCTAGCTAGCTATACTGAATTGCAGTAACAGGAAGAACCTGATCTAGTCAGAAGGACCCCTGTTAGTTACATCCACCAGTGCTAGGGTTCAACCAGAAAAAGTGAAGTGTCTGTATTTTTACTGTGGTCTGGACATTAAGACTGACTAAGTGACCACTACAAAAAGAACTGAGACTTTATTTGCATGCTATTATTGCTGCAAGCAATGAATATGCCAGAAAGTATTGCTTTGTTGCCAGCCTTCCAAGTTACAAGGTGTTCGAATCAGTCTTCTGAAGCTTTCCAGAATCTTTTCACCATTGATATCCAGATCAATCTTCTTCATTGTACTCCAGAAGTTGTCTCCAGAGCATCTTCGAACCAGCCAGCAGCAGATCTTCAAGGAACTGTGCTGAAGTCATTTGCAATGTCCTGTTTATTATTTTCCACTCTTCAAAGTTTCCCCAAAGTATGGCCTGGCCTGGTACAAAGGTACCGTCCATTTTCTTGTTTTGTCGTCCGTATCAAAGTGCTATCCAGATCTTCTGCCACAGTATTTTGCATCATAGTCCTGTTTCTTATTTTAAGTAGTCCTTGGCTCATCCAGCCTTGGTGCCCAGAACCCCGCTGGTGCTTCCGATTCTCAGACATCCTTTCTTCAGAATCTTCTTCATGTCCAGGCAGTCCAGAAGGGGGCTTGTGCCAGTTGGTCAGCATCTTCTTCTTCTTCGTGTCCCAGCAGTCCAGAAGAGGGCTTTGGGCTGGTTGCTCAGTATCTTCTTCTTCTTTGTGTCCCAGCAGTCCAGAAGAGGTCTTTGGGCTGGATGGTCAGTATCTTCATCTTCTTTATGTCCCAGCAGTCCAGAAGAGGACTTTGAGCTGGTTGGTCAGCATCTTCATCTTCTTTGTGTCCCAGCAGTCCAGAAGAGGACTTTGGGCCTGTTGTTGTTCTTCTTCTTTTTTTTATCTCCTCCCCAGCCTGCCACCTCCGTCCCTTCAGGGGGACAATTGGACATCCCACTGCCCGGAACCCTACTCAAGCAGACCTTTAGGCCCTAAATGGACCTGTGTAAATGAGGATACAATTCCACTATCTAAAAAAGAAAGGAAATACATGCTGGTCCACCGTGGAGAGTGAGGAGTTGGATTATTTGATCTAAGCACTGTATTTCACTGGGACACAAGATGACCCAGACCCTGTACTGGTCACTGCTTTCGATAACCTTTCACAACTGAATAAGGAAGGTGAAGTATCAAATAGACAAAATCTGACAGATAATGCTGATGACTGTGATAGCTTTATTTTATATGATATTGGTGCCTTAGAATCACTGTTTGCCCATAACACAGAATTTATTGAGTCCGTGACCTCTGGGGATTAGGTGACCTCCCAGCATTATGTTGCCACTGGCCTACTCAGAGTGAGAGACTACCTTTCTAAAGTCAGGAAGCATAGGTTTAGACCTAGCTCTGTCTTTTGTCCTAATGTGAACAATAGGGCCATCCAATCTTTAAAAAAAGTGTGTGTAAGCAAGTGACCATTTTGTTAAAAGACAATGTTGCCCCAAAACGCAAAAACCTTACTTAAAAAAAAGCATTTGTCATTGGAGGAATTAGCCTCCAATGACTCTGTTGTTATCAAACCTGCAGATAAGGGGGCCAATATTGTCATAATTAACAAAGAACATTATAGGAGTATTTCTCTATCCCATCTGGATAATAAGAATTATAGCCATTTGAATTTTGATCCCGCAGGCATGTTTTAAAAAAAGAGTTATACACACTTCTCTCTACTGCTTTAAACAGGGGAGATATTTCAGAGGCAGAGTACTAGTAAATGTGGAAGGATCACCCACTACACCAGGGTTCTACATTCTCCTCAAAATCCATAAAAACCCAATGGACCCACCAGGTAGGCCCATCATCTCAGGTACAGATTCTCTTACACAAAACATAGGGAAATTCATTGGTTTTCCTTACAGTTCAATGTGTTAGAGCTGAAGTCATATATTAAAGATTTTTTTTACCAGTTTTTACCAATTATTTTACTAGGTGAGACACACTAAGCTGAAAGCTTGTTTGCAGGTGCAACCTGGGAGCACAAGGAAATTAAGTGACTTGCTCAGGGTCACACAGTATGCAAGTGGGGGCTGTAGGATTCAAACTCAGGTCTCCAGATTTGCAGCTCAGAGACTTAAACCACTGCGCCATACTGATTTATTGAAGAAAATTGAGAATCCGACCTGGGACGAGGGACTTACCTGGGTTGGTACTGACGTAGAGTCACTGTATACGTCTATACAGCATCACCAAGGTCTGGCAGTTGTGGGCTTTTTCCTTAATGAAGCAGCTTTGTCAGACGATATTCCAAGAGAGTTTATCTTACAATCCTTAGAGTTTTAGTTGACCCATAACTACTTTGAGTTTGGGGGAGATAATTTTTTTGTAACGTGCTTTTTACCTCCCTCACTGACCTAGCCACCCACTGCTTTTGGCGACCAAGCCTACTGACCACTGCTCTTGCTTCCTCCAGGTCACTATCCACTGCCCCTCTTCATGTCTCTCCCGACCGACCCAATGTATCCCTTCATCGGGGAGGGCTGTCCTGTGGTCACGACTGAGAGGGGAGACTGACGTGCACCTGAAGGCACACATACTTCCATCCTCTTCAGGGGTAGCAAGGGTGCAGTTTGGAGCTATGCCGGGCTTTGCAGCAATGGAGAAGTGAGCTGTTGCCATCTAGGTGGCATAGGCAGCCATCAATTTCTCATTTTTGGCCCACCCACCTCCCAATCTGTACCTATCAGGGATGCCCTGTGGTGGAGATGTATGGTGGTGCATCAAGGCAGCACACCACCAAGTACATCTCCAATCCACCACCAGGTGTCACAAGTCTGCCCACCTCCCCCCCAGGAGGGAAGTGTCCAATGGACACTCTTCACTCCCTTGCTACCAGTCTCCACTTCTGGTATCCGGGTTTGGTGCATGAACCCGGGTCGCCAGCGTGCTGATGGAACTCCTTCACTCAGTGCCATGCAGCCGGGGGAGAGATTTACTTACACATACACAGATTATATCGGATAACCTTAAGGTGGGGAAACAATGTGAGAAGGCAGTAAGGAGGGCTGGTGGGATACTGGGATGGATAGTGAGAGGCATCAACAGTAGAAAACAAGAAGTTGTTATCCCTCTGTACAGACAGTTGGTGATACCCCATCTGGATCACTGCGTGCAGTTCTGGAGACCCCATCTCCGCAAAGACATAGACAGAGTGGAGACTGTTCAGAGGAGGGCAACCAAAATGGTGCAGGATCTGCACAAGAAGACATATGAAGGCAGACTAAAGCAGCTTAATATGTATAACCTCAAGGAAAGGAGGGAGAGGGGGTACATGATAGAAACTTTCAAGTACCTCAAGGGAATTAACAAAGTCCAAGAGGGTAGCATCTTTCAGAAAAAGAGATGTGCAAGAACAAGGGCGCGCAATTTGAAGTTAGAGGGGGGACGGCTCAGAGGTAATGTTAGAAAGTATTTTTCATGGAGAGGGTTGTGGATGCATGGAACAGCCTTTCTGAGGAGGTTGTGGAGTCAAAAACAGTGGGAGAATTCAAGAATGCATGGGACAAACATAACGCAATTCTAGTGGGGGGGTAGGAGGAAGTAAGCTGTTGGTTAACTAGAATCTGCAGCTTATCCATCAGGTAGGGAAATGGGCAGACTAGGTGGGCCAAGCAGTCTTTATCTGCCATCAAATTCTATGTTTCTATGTAAACATGTGGGACCACCATAGGTGCCTCCATGGCACCTAGTTACGCCTATCTTTTCTTAGGCTATTGGGAAAAGAAATACATCTTAAATGATGTACTTAATCCATTTATAAATAAAATAAAATACTGCTACCATTTTATTGATGACGTGCTATGTGTGTGGCATGGCGACACTCAGAAGATCCCACTTTTCATAGAATGGCTCAACAAAAACAACTTCAACCTTAGGTTTACATATACTGCCAATAGTATCAGTCTGAACGTTTTAGATATCACACTTTCTGTCAATGAGTTTGATAAATATACTGTTCAGACTAAGTGTTACCGTAAACCTACGGCCACAAACTTTGTACTGCGTGACACCAGTGCCCACCCCCAGCCTAAAAGATTTGATTCCCTACAGCCAACTGCTGAGATTAAGATGCAATTGTAGCTCAACTGAAGCATTTGAACTGCAGGCTGGGGAACTTATAATCAGGTTTTGGGAGAGGGGTTATGATGCTGACTTACTTCAAAGGACAAAGGAAAAGGTACTATTGAGCCCTAGAGATTCACTCTTAAAAAAGAAACACCCTCAACAACAGAGAAGACTATTATGCACATTTGTTATTGACTATAATCACATTGCTGGAAGAATAAGAAACACTGTTTATGAAAATTGGCCTATTCTCTTGAGCAGTGTTGAGGTAAGCATGGCTGTAGGAACACAACCAAGGGTCACATTTAACAGAGCCAGACACAGCAAGGATAAAACAGAACACAGTAGATTAAAGAAAAAAATTACAGAACAGAGAAGCACTTGCTTACCCACTAGACTATCCAGGTTCTATAAATGTACTAGATGTAATATCTACAAACAAGCCTTTGTAAGCAAATGCTTCCTGCACCCCATATCCCATGATCTAAAGGTTGATATTAGAGAGCTCATTACCTATGATGTTGCATATGTTGCTTACATCCTGTGGTGCAGTTGTAATTTAATTTATGTTGGCAAAACTGGACGCCCATTGAAATAGCGCATGCAGGAGCACATGACAGCCATTATTAATAATAGACAGGATATCCCTGTAGGCTCAAATTTTCTGAACTTTCATAGATCTAAGGCAGGCACATTAAAATTTCTGGGTTTAGAAAGGGTGCCACCACCCAGGTTAGGGGGTAACAAAAGTGAGATTCTACTCCAGAAGGGAGAGTGGATGGATTTTCGAGTTACAAAGCGTACAACCAAATGGTCTCAATGAACAGTGGGACTTAAAGCCATTTTTGAAAAAGTAAATAAGTTAAATGTCTTGAGCACTCACATGCTCTTTTTCCTTATTCCTTTTTAACATAATCTTTTTCATATTTGCATTATTATTGCCCAAAATATACCTTGCCTCTCTTGTTTTCTTCTAGGTGAGCCTTTCCTGAGTGCTGAATCCCTGGCCTTTCTTGTGTGGATCTAGACTCATTTACAAGGTGGGGTGGGGTCCAACAGCTGATTTGCATTGCCTTGGGATAAATCATATTGGAAGGATTCAGGGTTTCACCATTTTTCTTTTGATTTATTATTGGCTTTTCTCTCCTCTCCTTGACTAATAAGTTAATGCATTTTTGCAGCTTCTATATTGTAATTTTAGGCTGAGGTGATTTAAAGGGGCACTGTCAGTGTTTTATTGTCTGTTCTGGGCACCCTCGCCACATCTATATTTAGTCAAATGTTCATATCTTTATGCATGTTACTTGGCATTTCTGTCCCCATTTTTTTTTTATTTCTCTCAGTGATTTTCTCACTTTAACCCTTTTTCTGCTTTTCACACGGTCCGTCAATTTGTTCCCGTAACATACATTGCTGATATTTTTTTGTCACTTAGTGAGCCCAGTGGATGCAATACCAGTCAGCAACAATGTGTGTGACACAACACATTAATTGTTTTTGTTTGTTTGTTTCTTACAAACGTTGCCTACATTTGACCGTGGCAGCTCATATTGTTTAATTATACCCATGATCCAGGAGACAAATAGCGAAATCAAATTGCATGCCTGAAATGGATGAATTGCCCTCAGTTGAGGCCCCAGTCCTATTTACTTTCATCCACTCTCCTTTCACCTGTCAGCCTTCTCCATTGCCACCCTTTCCGTTCCTCCTCTCCCTCCCTCTCTCTCTGCCCCTTCTTCCTTTCTACTGGCCATATATCACCTGCTTCCCTTCCTTTGCCCCTTGTCATCTCCCTCTCACACTGTCGCTCCTCACCTCCTCCCCCCCAACTACTACCACCTGATTCCTTCCCCTTCTTGTCTCATGACCTCTCCCTTCCTCATCCCCTCCCTCTCCTGTCTCCCCACCCCCCCATGGTGCCCCATTTCTTTTAGAATTCTGGGCTCAATATCATCAGGCCCCACTGCTTTGTCCACCTTCAGTTTCGGGAGTTATTTCAGAACCCTTTCTTCTGTGAATGGACTGGGATCGACCCTCCTATCCATAGTGCTTCTGTTAATTGGATTATGCATCAAGCCCTCCTCCTCCTCTTTTGCGAATACTGAGCCGAGGCATTCGTTCACTATCCCTGCTTTTTCACTGTCCCTCTCTGCGCACCCACCATTCTTTCTATTCAGCCTCACTATCTATCTCTTTTTTTTTCAATGCTCTTCAATGTACCTATAAAAGGCTTTATCCCCCTTCTTAACCGAGTTGGCTATCTTGTTCCTCAGTCTGGGGCCTTTGCTATTCTGATTACCCACCCAGGTTCCTTCTGCCTTAACTGGTACAGTTCTCTCGCCTGCTCCTTCTGTGTTTCCTTATACTTCCTGAATGATATCTTTTTCTCCCTAATCTTCACCACCATTTCTTTTGAAAACCATAGTGGCTTTTTCTTTCATTTTGATTTGTTTATTTGCTTCACACAAAGGCTTGTTGCCTCTGTGATGGCAGTATGGATGTTTCCCCATTGTTGTTCTACCCCCTCCTTCTAGCCTGTTTTCTAGTGACTTTCTAAGGCACTCTCCCATTTTGGCAAAGTCGGCACTCCTGAAATCCAGTACCCTCACTTTTGTATGGCTAGACTCTGTAGCTGACTTTATCATGAACCACACTGTTTGGTGTTCACTTGTTCCCAGATAGCGAACCACTTCTAGATCTTAGATCCTCTCACTGTTTCCATTTGAGTGTACGATGTCTAAGATTGCTCCCTCATCGCTGTGTTCCAAAACTAGCTGTCTGAGGCATGCCACCTGTAGGGCATCAAGAATGGCCCTGCTCTTGGATGTTGCTGCAGCAAAGGTGCTCCAGTTAACATCTGGCATATTCAGGTCCCCCATCAACAGTATCTCCCCTTTCTCTGCCATCATAAGGATGCTTTCTATCATATCCTTGTCTATTCTCTCTACCTGAAATGGGTGTCTGTATACAACCCCTGAGTGGATTGTGGTGCCATTTCCAGTTGCTAAGGTGACACCCAGTGCCTCCTCTCCTCCCTGTTTACTCTTTTGATCCGTTGCTTTTTTCCCTTTGCTTACATAGAGAGCTACCCCTTCCCCTCTTCTACCCTCTCTGTCAGTCCTATAGGTTACGTAGCCTGGTATGTTAACATCCCAGTCATGGTTCTCTGTGTACCATGTTTCTCTGACTGCTACGATATCCAGGCATCCCTCTTCCATCAATGCCACAAGTTCAGGGAGCTTGCTGCCCAGGCTATGGGCACTGGTACTCATTAACGTCTACTTCTTGATGGCCTTACTCCTTTTTGCCTCATCTCTGTCCTTATTGCCTTTGTCATTTCTTCAATTCACCCCTTCCCTTCTCCCTATCAACATCTCTATCTTGGTGCTTACCTCACTTACTACTCTGATTTTTTTTTGGGGGGGTTGATTTCACTGCTTCTTTACATTGCCTCCCCCTTTGGCTAGTTTAAATGCTTGCAAATGAAGCATTTAAACCTATCACCTATGATTCTGGTTCCCCTTCTGGACAGATACAGACCATCACGCCAGTTTAGGCTTGCATCACTCCTGGCAGACCTCCAGTCCCCAGTGATGCCAAATCCCTGAGCTCTGCACCAATTTTTCAACCACTGATTGAATCCCCTGGTGTGGAGCACCCTAGCCTCATCCATGCCATATACAGTATGCACCTCCAAGAAGGTTCCCATGCCTGCTACTTGTCTAAGGCCCCTTCCCAACTCCACAAACTCTTCCTGCACTGCTCTGATCCCTTGCTCAGCCAGGTCATTTGTCCCGAGGTGTACAATGACATCCGGTTCCCTCCCCATTCAGCTCCTCCAGCGATCATGATGACTTGCTCCCTATGTCTCCAAGCCATGGCGCCATGGTGCCAGGCAGGCATCTTACCTCCATCTTCCCCCCCCATAGTTCTACCCCAAAAACAATGTAGTCCCCAACCAGGATTTATTTCCTTCCCCTGTGAGGTCCCATGCCACCCTCCAGTGGGTCTCCTTTGTGGAGGTTCCCAGCATCCTCCTTGGTCTCCACTGTGGGTACCTCCATAGAGGAACCAAGCCGTGCATTTCACACAGAATAATGCCCCAATGCGCCTTGCATTCATCTAACCCCCATGCAATTTTGCTCCTCAAACTCACTCCTTATTGTGTCTCCTTTATGATATGACTGTTGTTAATCCAGGGTTCAACCTTAACATTGTTTTACTAGCCCTGCACCTCATGCCAGTTGGCCAGGCTAGTGCAGCTAACCCTCTACTTGTCCATCTTGATTAGTGCAGGTTTTTCATGGCTGTTAATGAAGTTGAAAAAGTCCCTGCTTTAGCAGGCTGTAGTCCTTTTGCTAATTTCCCTCAGTGTTCCAGGTGACCTGGTGTGATTAACAGCTCATTAAGAGCTGCATTTATCTGGCTGTTCAAGAGTAGGATCCAACAAAAGACTCAATGTGAGTCATTATCACTCAATTGTTGGGACAGTCAGCTAGTGTGCATGTTGTGATCAAAGGTAGAATGGTTAAGTAACTAGCTTCCAGTTTGCTGAACTTGTCTTTGATTTGTCCCACAATATTAAGACCAGTGTGCCTCATTTCCCAACCTTTTGAGTGTCTGTATCCAACACTGCAGTGACAGAATTATATCATGTATACACTGTCTGCCCAGCCAGGTGGTCTGTCCATGCTATACTTTCCCTTGACACCACTGTAGACTAGACTCTGAAGTGGCCACCCATAGACCCATAGCTCCCATTACTGACAGGTATAGGGGTCCACAGCTCCTCTTAATGGATCACACCAGTAAATGCCATCAATGCAGTACTACCCAGCATGTCATTTCATCCTAAAAACAATGCTTTGGAGCATGTATGGTACAAAGCAAAACCTTAGTAAAATATATAATTTGAAAGGTTAAACAAAGGTATTCCTGGTATGCATAGATCATCCAATATAGAAAGAGAGGTAGTACAGCATCATGCTATATACTGCTCCCCTTTGACTGATGAAAGGACACTGTTATGAAAAATCTGTTTTTGTTAGGGCAGAGCATGTTAAATCAATATTTTTATGCCTGGTATATATCAACAGATATGTCAACATTTCTTACATCCCAAGCCCCCTGTGTTTATTTAACTCTCTCCAAAGAAATCCTAGAACTTCCCCATGCCCACTTCGCAGTGTAAGAAAACTTCCAGAATTGCAGTTCTGGTTAATCACAGGGTGGGGGTTGAGAATGTCTTTCTCTGCCTGATTCTGTACATTGCCCTACAGGTCAGGGTGGGACTGTGGTGACATGCATGATTTATTTAATTTTTTATTTATCAAGTCTAGGATTACAAATACCTTTGAGCCTTGGTTATTTCACAAAGGTTCCACATCAAAGAAGTACAAATTATGGGGAACATCAAGACAGACAGTACAACAATGTGGACATTGCAAACAGAGTACAGATTAATACAATTCAAGGGTAGCACTGTAAGCAAGGCAGCCAGCGGCATTTGTCAGAGAAAATAGACAACAGATAAGAAGTGCCAGAGTCATGGGGAGAGGGAAGGGGGGGAGAAGGAATGCAGGAAGGGTGGGGAGAGGGTGAAAAGTGCAGCATTGGGTATACCAAGATGTGAGGGTAGAATCCAGTGGGGGGGGGCCACTAGAGCAGGCAGGAAAGTGGAGAAACAAGGTTAAGATGGGCAGTCACAGGAGTTGTTGGTAGTGAGATAGTCCCAGAGCCTAGTTTTAAACATATTAATTGTTAGGGCAGAGGAGATGGTGGGGCTGAGGCCATTGAACCAGAGTGGTGCTCAATAAGCAAAAGAGCATTGTTCCTGTGAAGTGTGACAGTGGGGGACTTTCAGTAGCTGTAGCGTGGATCTCCTTAGGCACCATTTGTTAATTCGGTGTTGTAACAGAGTTGAGATCCCAGAAGGTGCAAGGCCAAGGTATATTTTTTTCGCCATGGGGCAGATGAGAAACTTTATGTGGTTTGATAGTTGGAGCCAGCCAGTCTGAGTGTACAGGTCACATGTTTGAGTGAGACGGTGAGCACCAGTGATGAGCTGACATGCCTTATTTAAGGCAGTTGAGAGGCATCTAAGGGTTGTGGTTGTGGCCGACCCATAAATGATGAGACCATAGTCTATTACAGAGATCACAGAGCTCAGGACTGCAACCTTCAAAGCTTCTGGCGTGAGATGTGGTCTGTGTTTGTAGAGGAGACCAAGCCGTGTATTAGCAGCTCTAGCTACATTATCTACATGAGGTCCATAGGAGAGATTAGGGTCAAGCTGTATCCCTAAGTATTTGAAGGACCCCACCTGATCTAGAGTGTTCCCCTGGGTGGTGGAGATAGCCAAGTGGTGTAGCTTGTGTCGGTTATGAGAGCTGCAGAAGAGCATAGATTTGGTTTTCTTGTCATTGAGGACCAGTTTATGACTACGAAACCATGTCTCTACAGAACTGAAACCAAGTTGAAGGTTGTGTTGAAGAGATGCAGGATCTTTGTGAGTGGAGAATACAACAGCATCATCGGCATATAGTATGATCTGCTCAGAGCAGTGGTAAGGAAGGGAGGGAGTTTAAGAAAAGGCTAAAAAGGAGGGGACCCAGTATGGATCCCTGTGGGACACCGAGCGAACAGGCAGGGTGTCAGAAAGAGCGTCCACAATTTTTACTCTCTGCAACTGGTTTTCTAAGTAGCTTTTAAACCAGAGAGAAGAGACAGGTGATAGCCCGGCATTCAGTAGTTGGTCAATTAGTAGTCCATGATGTCCTGTATCGAAGGTCTTGGAGAGGTTGATGATGTTGGCTATTGTATGTGCAGAGCTAGAACTGCCTGACTGAATATTTGCTATTATGGTATTCTCTGGTTTGGTGGGGAGGGGTGAAGAAAGAGGAAGCAAGGGGCACATGGTAAAAAAACAATGGGAGTACACACTGCGTGTGATTGGACTACAGTCTTTTTTTTTTTGCTGGGGCAGGAAGCAATGTGGGAGCAGTATCAATATGCAATAATCAGAGTATTTCTTGGATTGCATTTTTCCTGTACAACCAATCAAAATTGACTATTATTATTGTGGGCTAGTGCAACCATCTGCGGGCTAGTGCAATTTTTAAGCAACTTGTCTGGCTGACTAGTGCAGAACAAAGTTAATGTTGACCCCTGTGTTAATCTGTTGTTATTGCCTCCTGAACCAAGGGCACCTACTTATTGTTTTCTCTGCATTAACCTATCCATGTATTATCTAACATGAATCAATTGTTTCCTACTTTATGTACTGTATGATTCTATTATGTTTTGTCTTCTGTTTTTTTTGGTTTTTTTTAATTTGCACAGACGCAGACCACTGTATAAACTAACCTATGGTTCAAAGTTATTTGTAGTCATAGTATTCAATTAATAAAGCAATACGGTAATAATCCCTCTTTACAAGACACTGGTTAGGCACCATCTGGAGTATTGCGTGCAGTACTTGAGGCTGCACCTGCATGAGGACTTTAACAAAATGGAGACAGTCCAGAGAAGGGCAACCAAAATGGTGCAGGGACTCTATCAGAAAACATATGAGACACAGTAACAGAGTTCAATATGTATACTCTAGAGCAAAGGAGGGAGAGAGGTGATATGATCGAAACATTCAAACATCTTAAGGGCACTAACTAGGAGAAAGAGTCTAAACTGTTTCAGTATAAGAAAAGTATCAGGACAAGAGGACACAGCATAAGATTAGAGGGAGGCCAATTAAGGGGCAATGTGAGGAAGATCTTTTTTACAGAAAGGGTGGTGGATGCATGGAACAGCCTTCCTCTTAGAGTGCTGGATATGACTACTGTGCATTGCTTCAAACAGGCATGGGATAGCCATCAGGGAGCAGATCAGTGGCAGTCTCAGTAGAAATCGCAATGCCCATGACAAGTACCTTGCACTGTGTTGCCATCAACTAGGTCTGTCATATACCATGTGTTTGTGTGTGTCTGTTTTGCATTGCACATCAGTCTATCTGATTCAGTGTGGTGATTGTGAAAATGTTTGCGTGGTTAACACATGCGGGCAGAATAGCCAAGAGCTTAGAGTATTTAGCTGTGAACGAGCTCGGTACATCCAGCAGACCAGACCTTAAAGGGGAACTGTCAACCCCCTTAGGCTTCAAAGCACCGTTGATTTTAAAAAACACATTTTTTGATTGCTCACATTCTATAGAGACTGCTGATGCAGCTGATAGTTTGATTTGGATCCATTTTTTCTTTAAAAATGTGCAAAACAGACTGGTCACCATATTGTTGTTACCACACCAAAGCATGTTTGTTTACATTTCTTGACCAGCTCCCACTGCCTCTTTCCTGGACTCAGAAACACCCCAACACAATCTTGTGTCTTGCCACTCACTATACCGTGGGAATAGAGGAGACTACTGTATTGTATAATGAGTGACTTCACTATCTGAGTTTGTTTCGAATGTTCAGGAAGTGTGCACTATGAGTAGTTCAGTCATATGAAGCAAAATAAAGCTGGGCATAGCTATAAATTTGCATCCATTTTTGTTCCAATAAGCAAGGAGGCAGATACAACAACCATCATTATCAATGAATTTAATAGTAAGGAAGCCAATCTAAAATTGTGGGTTTTGCCTACAAATAATATGATGCAAAAAAGCTTGCCAGTGTACCTTTAATTTGATTCTCACAACCTCCACTTGCATTTTGCAATTGCCCTGCAATTGGAGGAAAAGGCTTCAGGTGCAGCTCATGTAGTTCTAGCCACTGCAGGCTGGGTTTAAGGGCTGAGAAAGAGGAGCTTAGGGAGCTGTACACTTCTCCTATGAGTTTACTGTGTAGTACTGCACCTAGTAACGGGGGTACCTGTTTACTGTGGGACTGTATCTAGGATTAGTAATAGTGGGCGACCTGATTAGTGGGTAGTGGTGTATCTTGGACTAGTGGTGAACCTGGTAGTTCACCCAAGGAAACCTATTTGGAGGGGGATGGGACCACACGTCATTAGGGCCAGCATCTTTGGGAGGGTGGTGGGGTGCACAGGGTGTGGGGCGGCCATGATACTGGACTGGGCTTGGAAGTTCGGTGGTTGCCCAGTGTGCCACCAGCTGGCACAGCATAGGGAGGAGGTTGAGGGGATTAGGAGACAGCTGGAGGGAGGGGGGAGGTATGTTTGGTGAATAGGGCAGGAGCTCTTCCACGGGGTGGCACCAAGCACTAGGGGTGGGGTCATAGGGCAAGGAGTGCAGAAGAGTACTCTGGGGCCACATAGAGACCCTGACAGAGGGGGCCCAAAAGGAGGACACTACCAAGGAAGCAAGCAGGTATCTGGGGACCCTTACAGAGGGGGGCCAAAGGGAGGACATTCTCAGGGAAGTAGGCAGATGGCTGGGGCAGGACAGAAGGAAGCAAGGGGGGAGGTGGATCAGACCTTAAGCTCAGTAACCGCTTCAATTCTCTTCTTATGCTTGAGGATGAGGGAGGTGATGTAGCCATAACAGGGGTGGTTGGAGATGGAAAGGGAGTGGAGGGCAGGAGGCAGGGGCCAGATAGCAGGAAGAACAGGGGGGAACTTGGAGCGTGGGAAAATGGGGGTAGCGGTGGATCAGAGCAGGAGGAGGAGGAGGGGGTAGAGAGAGGAAAGCGCAAGGAGAAGGACCACTTGGGAGGAAAAGGCAAGGGGAGGGATCAGAAGTACAAGGAGGATGCAGTAAAGGCAGCTGAGGGTTTATGCCATGGGAGCACGACAGGCGAGGAGGGGCTGAACGGAGACAGGAATGAAGGGAGGACGAGTCAGGCAAGTTTATCAGATGGGGTGACCGACCAGTCACGAGCAGCAATGGGGGGGGGGATAGCGGAGTACAAAAGGATACTCGGGAGGAGAAGAAGCATAGGATCAGAGGGGAGAAGGTGGCCAGGGTAAATAAGGAGGTGGCAGCAGGGGGCACCCAGATAGGGGGAGGAGCAAGGAGCCGGCTGGGGGGAAGGTCCGGCCGCTGGTAGAAATGATAAGGGACATGGAAGGGGGGGGTGGAGGGAAAAGGAGTGGTCAGAGTGATCTTGTTGGGCGATTCCATGATATGGGGTATCAAATGGGATAGGCAGGAGGAAGCCTGCCCAGTTAGAACAAAATGCTTCCCTGGATTAATGGTGCACAGGGCCAAGCATGAGGTATATCAGCTGGCAAAGGATTGTGAAGGTTCCCCGGATATACTGGTCCACCTGGGTACCAATGACATTGAGGGAAATAGTGAGCTAGAAATACAGGCAAGGTTCAGAGAGCTTGCCAGGGTCTGTCATGACATAGGATGTGCAATTTCCTACTCGGAAATCCTGCCGGTGCCAAGGACTAGTGGGGAACACAAGAGGAAGATTAGGGTGATAAACCAGTGGCTCAGGAAGTGGTGTGGGGCCAGAGGGTGTGGGTTTATGGGGGACTGGGGAGAGACCTGGGAGGATATGGGGCTACATGCTAGAGATAGGCTCCATCTCAATTTGGAGAGGAGGGAAATCCTTAAGTTGAAAATAGGGGGGTTCGCTGATGAAAGGTGGGGTTTAAACTTGTGATGGGGGGAGTGATGGGAGAAAAGGCTGTCAAGGGGGGTCCAATAAAGGAGGGACTCAGTCTCCACCCCCCTAGGGAGCTGGAGGAATGCGGGAAAAGGCCGACAGGTAAGGTGCTGACCGGGGGAAGACAGAATCCCCATGGGAACATGAGCAGGGGAAATGGAAGTATATGGAAAGGGTGGCAGGTAGTCCTGCTAAATGCCAGAAGCTTGGGCAATAAAATGCCTGAGCTCTAGGTGATGCTAACTGAGGAAGAGATAGATGTGGCAGCAGTCACTGAGATCTGGGCCACTGTAGGGCACAACTGGGACCTGAACCTGGAGGGTTACACCATGTTCAGGAAGGACAGGGGGGAGGGGAAGGGGAGGAGGGGAAGCAATAATAGTCAAAAACTGCATTGGCATAGGAGAAGTGGAGGAGACGGAGGGAACTGTGGATGCGATTTGGGTCACCTTGATAACAAATGGGGGCAAGAGAGTAAAAATAGGAGTGGTGTGTAGACCCCCTGTGCTGGTGGAGGAGCTGGAGGAGAGTCTGGTGGCAGATGTTGGGAGACACTGAAAATTGGGCAGGGGAAGGGTGGTGGTGTTGGGGGACTTAAACATGCCAGGAATGGACTGGGAGACTATGACATCCTCGGTGGCCAGGGAACAGAGGTTGGTGGATGTCTTTCCGGATGTGTTCCTAACTCAGCAGGTGGGGGAACCAACCAGGGAGGTGCAGATACTGGATGTGGTCCTGGCAGACAGTGACCAGATGGATAGGAAATTGGCTCCAGGACCGGACCCAGAGGGTAGTGGTTGGCGGGATAGTCTCATCCCCAAGGAGGGTCATTAGTGTGGTCCCTCAGGGATCGGTCCTTGGGCCCCTCCTGTTCAACGCCTACATCTCTGACATAAGGAAGTGTATCAGGAGTGAGAAAAGTCTCTTTACGGATGACTAAAAACTGGGGGCGGTGGCGGATGGGGAGATGGGGAGGGTGGCCCTCCAAGGGAATCTTGAGGCTCTGGAAAGGTGGTCTAGAAAGTGGAAGCTGAGGTTCAATGGAGGGAAATGCATGGTACTGCACCTGGGAGCAAGGAACCCGTGCCAAGTGTACACCCTGGGAGGGGGGGGGAATGTTACAAGTCTCAATGGCTGAGAGGGACCTGGGGGTGGTAGTGGATGTCAAGATGAACAGTTCTGAGACTTGCAAGAAGCCAGCAGTAAAGGCCAACAGGATGCTGGGATGCATCACTTGGGTGATCACCTCCAGAAGGAGGGAAGTGATACTCCCTCTGTATAACTGCTTGGTGAGGCAGCTCTTCAAGTACTGCGTGCAGTTTTGGAGTCCACACTTAAAGAGAGACATCGAACTCCTGGAGTGGGTCAAGAGGATGGCAACCAAAGTGATCTGGGGCTTGGGGGACAGGACCTATGGGAAGGGGCTCGAAGAGCTAAATATGTACACATTGGAAGAGAAGGGACCGGGGTCATGATAGAGGTGTTCAGGTACATGAAGGTGGTAAATAGGGGAGGAACAGTCAGGGTGCTCTGAATGATGGAGGGGGCGCAACTAGAGTGCATGGATGGAAGCTGGAGGGGGGAGATTCAGAGGAGAAAGGAGTAGGTGCTACTTCACTGAGAGGGTGGAGGAGCCATGGAATGCACTGCGCAGGTGGCTGGTGGAGGCAGAGACGGTGGAGGGGTTCAAGAGCGGGTGGGACAGGTACAGGGGAAGGGTTCTTGAAGCAAAATCCGGTGCTGTGAGAATATCCGGGACTGGGAAGGGAGAAGACAGAGAGGGCAAGGGGGGCAGCAAGGTCAGCTCCAAGGGCGGAGACTGACTCAACAAGCAGACATGAAATCCCGTTAGGCCTATTCTGCTGGCATTTTAGTATGTTAGTATGTAATCCACTTACCTCCACACCATCACTTCATAATTGTGATGTAACCTAGTATGTTTATGTCCCAGTCATGTCTTGACGTGGCACAAGTCTTGGTGACTGCTGCCACAAACCCCTCCCCCCAACTCCCACAGCACCCGCAGTATCAAAATCTCCATAATCCTAAACTTCTAACTTGCCCCCCCTTGCAACCGTCAAAAATCCCCAGAGGCAGTGGTGTACCATCAATCCCCAGTCATGCACAGACACCAGAATGCAGCTGTGCAAGTATTCTTTAGATCACATTCTGCAATGCACCTCTGCCTTACCCATGAAATACCAGTGAAATAGGCCATCTTGACAGCACACGTGAAAGAACTCCGCATGTATTAACAATTTAACAATGGAACCATGTCAGTCTGACATATGTCACATGGTAAGTATATAGGGCGCTTGTCTCATAGGGCAGTAGCTTGCAGAGCACTGGTATGCATGTAAAAATGTCAGTGACAGCTTGACACAGAAAGCATAACCATGAACTATAATGATCTGCTTTGGCACTGCAGAGGTACTATGCAATGAACGCTTTCCACTCAATTGTGTGTTTGTGATGCTGATGTTCTCTACTGCACAATGAAAAGGAAATCAGGTGACAATAGGGCATGATCTAGTCACAGTTCCAGTTTGAATGTAATTAATGAATGCCATTATGCTGTAATGAAATGCAGCCTTACACAGTGATGAGATAATAATGGGATAATAGCTCTATGTGGCCAGCCTCGCTTGGAAGACCCAAACCAGATACAGGGCTGGCTCCTGCAAGTCTGGAAAAGCACAGTTTTTGGATTCATAGTTTAACATTTTTTGAGCGACTGATATGTGCAGTCAGAGAAAGGACAGTGTCTGGAGAATTTATGCAGAGCCAGTGCTAATTTCTTGCCTTCCTTCCTTCTCTTCCTCCTCCTGCCCGAAGTCTATTTGTTAGTTTCCCTGTACACATTACTTTGAGCCCTCTTATATTGACTGGAACACCCCATTCTTATCCCCTAATGCATCACTGACCGACCAATTGAACCACAGTGGACTCTGCCTGATCTTTTTCTGCACCATCCTCCTGACATAGCAGCCTCCTGCTTTCAGAATCAACCACTTGAGTTTATCCAGAAGATCCTCCACCACTCCCCAATACCCTCCCATCCCCTGATCCGCTCCAAGAACATGTCCCGCGACATGGGTAAGCCACCCAATGCTGTACTGTAGGACGTTCGTGACGCATTTCACTGTTGGGAGCCTGAAGACCACGTGCTGTGTTCACCATTACCCTGGCACCTCACCACTTATTGTCTTACAAACCCATCACCTGCAGTTATGACATCTGGAAAGTTTACCTCACTTGTGGTCTCTCTCAGCAGCTGATGCAGGAAGGCACCCTGTAGTGAAACATAGATTCTCACTTATCATAGCCGTCAGCCACAATGTAATGTTCCAGTTTACATCTGTTAGAGTTAGAAACATAGAAACATAGAGACATAGAAGCTGACGGCAGATCAGGACCGCAAGGCCCATCTATGCCCAGTTCTTTTTCTACCTTATAAATGTGCCATCTGCCTTTGCTCTGTCAATGGCCTATCGATTCATACTAATCTGTATTGCTCCCTTATGCCTATCCCATGCCTGTTTAAAGCCCTGCACTGTATTTATATCATCAACTTCCTGATGTAGGCCATTCCATGCATCCACCATCCTTTCCGTGAAAAAGAACTTCCTCATATTACCCCTTAATAGGCCACCCTCTAATCTCATGCTGTGTCCACTTGTCCTGCTATTTTTCTTATATTGAAACATGTTAGTCTATTTCACCGTGTTAAAGCCCTTAAGGTGTTTGAATGTTTCTATCATATCACCTCTCTTCCGTCCTTTGATCCAGGGTATACATATTAAGCTCCATTACTCTGTCCTTATATGTTTTCTGATGCTGGCCCTGCACCGTTTTGGTTGCCCTTCTCTCGACTGGCTCATTTTGGTTAATGTCCTTGCGAAATTGTGGCCTGCAGTACTGCACACAGTACTCCAGATAGGGCTTAACCAGTGTCTTGTAAAGAGGGATTATTACCTGCCTCTTCAGACTTGTGATACCCCTACCAATACACCATAACATTCCCCTAGCCTTACCTACTGCTTTAGTGGTCTGCTTGGACCCTTTCATGTCATCAGTGATGATGATGCCCAAGTCTCTTCTTTCCTTTGTGACTGCCAGTAACTCCCCTCCCAGCCTATAGGTGGCTTCCGGGTTTCTCTTTCCTATGTGCATGATCTTGCACTTCTTTGCATTAAACCCCAGTTGCCACTCTTCCGAGCATCTTGCTAGTTTATCCAGATCTCTTCTCATTCTGCCCACCCCATCTGGATCATCTACTCTGTTGCAGACTTTGGTGTCATCTGCAAACATACAAACCTTACCCTACAGCCCATCTGCAATGTCACTGATGAAGATATTGAAGAGGACTGGCTCCAGGAATGATCCCTGAGGTACCCCACTTGTGACTTACATCTCTTCTGACTGTATACCGTTTACCACCACTCTCTGTTTTCTGCCCGTCAACCAGTTTACCACCCAGTTGACCAACTTCTGACCCACCCTGAGCATACCCAGCTTATTAGTCAATCTCCTATGTGGAACAGTACCTAAAGCTTTGCTAAAGTCAAGGTAGGCGACATCAACTGCTCCCCAGTGGTTCACCACTCTGGTTACCCAGTCAAAGAAATTTATGAGATTAGTTTGACATGACCTTCCTTTTGTAAACCCATGATGTCTTGGATCCTGTGCTCCTATGGGTTCCAGGTGTTGCACCATCCTTTCCTTATGGATTGCCTCCTTAATCTTGCCCATGAATGAGGTATGACTGACTGGTCTGTAGTTCCCTGCCTCCTACCTGCTATCACACTTTTTTGGAGCGGGATCACATGAGCCCTTCTCCCATCTTCTGTGACCTCTCCTGTGCTCAGAGACTTACTAAACAGTTCTGATAATGGCTCTGCTAGTGCCATCCTTAGCTCCTTTAGTACCCTGAGATATATGCCATTAGGCCCCATTGACTTGTCCACCCTGAGCTTATCAAGCTCTTGTAGGAACCTTTCTTTTGTGAATGGAGTAGTGCTCACCTCCCTTCCCCCTGTGTCCATGGTGCTGAACTGTGAGCGCTACCCTACCTTCTCTTCAGTAAATACTGAGCAGAAGTATTCTATTTAGGTTAGATGCTTTTACATTGTCCTCCTCCCCACACACCCCCTCATTACCTTTGATCTTAGAAATACCCCCTCTGGACTTGCTCCTTTCACTAATGTATCTATCAAAAGTCTTGTCACCTTCTTTTACTGTTTGTGCTAGTATTTCCTCTGTTTGTGCCTTTGACTACATTACTACCTTCCGTGCTTCCCTTCGGCAGGTTTGGTATGCCTCCCTATCTTCATCCTGCTATGTGTTCCCTTATCTTTCCTGAAAGCCAGCCTTTTGGCTCTGACTTTTTCTGCTACTGTTTTTGAGAACCAAAGTGGTTTCCTTCTTCTTTTGCACTTCTTTTGCACTTCCTTTTCTCTCTAACACAATGGGATGTTGCTTCTAGTATTGCATCTTTAATGCTTGCCCACTTTGCCTGTACCCAGTCACCTGTATTTCTTTTTGCCAGGGCTATCTTAACTCTGTTGGCCATCTTATCAAAGTCAGCTCCTCTGAAGTCCCATATTTGTGCCTTGTAATGGGATGATTTAGTTGTAGTGGCCAAATAGAACCATGCCATGTGATGGTCACTAGCCCACTGGTGACCTTCTACCTGGAGATCTGCAATCCTATCCCTGTTAGTCAGTACTAGATCTAGGATAGCCCTGTCTCTTGTGGATTGTTGTACCAGTTGTTTGAGGCCCTCACCCTGCAGGGAATCCACCATGTGTCTAGTTCTGGCAGATGTTCCTGCTAGTATTGACCAATCTACATCTGGCATGTTGAAGTCTCCCATTATCAGAACCTCCCCTTTAGTGGTCATGTTTTGTATATCTTCTAACAGTAAGGTGTCTATGCCCTTCCGCTGGTCTGGGTGCATGTAGACAACCACAGTTCTTATGGCTGTCCCATTTCCAGTTTCCAGTGTGATACACAATTCTTCAGGCTCCTTATGTTTGTATTCTGAATTTCTGTAGCTTTGATATTTTCGTTGACATGCAGGGCTACTCATCCCCGCCCCCTTTTTTTTTTGCACCTCGCACTCTTCTGAACAGTACATAGCCAGGTACTGAAGTCTCCCAAGTGTGGTTACTGGCAAACCACATCTTATTAATTGCTACTGTGTCCAGTTTAGCCTCTGTCATTATTGCCTGCAGGTCTGGGATCTTGTTTCCCAGACTGTGAGCATTTGTGTACACGATTTTCCATTGGTCAGATTTCAGTGTGTTAGTTGCTGGGTGAGGTTGGGTGTTTATGGCCTATCTGGACTTCAGCAAGGCCTTTGACACTGTGCCACATAGAAGACTATTACACAAACTGGGGAATATGGGTGTGGGCAGGACAGTAGTGTGGTGGGTAGGTAACTGGCTGGGTGGCAGGACACAGAGGGTGGTGGTAAATGGCTGTCACTCCACAGAGGGAAGAGTGACCAGTGGGGTACCACAGGGATCAGTGCTGGGACCGGTCCTATTCAACATCTTCATCAGTGACATTGCACAGGACCTAGAAGGCAGAATTTCACTGTTCGCTGATGACTCAAAGCTCTGTAACAGAGTAGACACACCAGAGGGTGTAGACAGAATGAGAAGCGACCTGCAGAAACTTGAAGAATGGTCAGGGGTTTGGCAGTTGAAATTCAATGCAAAGAAGTGCAAGATAATGCATATGGGGCACAAAAACCCTGGCACAATATATCAGTTGGGGGTGAGGATATAGCATGCACCAAGCAGGAAAGGGATCTTGGGGTTGTTATCTCTGATGACCTCAAGGTAGAAACAGTGTGACAAGGCAGCAGGTAAAGCAAATAGGATGCTGGGATGTATAGGCAGGGGCATCACCAGCAGGAAAAGGAGGTCATATTCCGCTATACAAGACACTAGTGAGGCCCCACCTGGAGTACAGTGTACAGTTCTGGAGACCATACCTACGTAAGGACATAGACAGGGTAGAGAAGGTTCAGAGGAGGGCAACAAAGATGGTGCATGGATTGCATCACAAGTCCTATGAAGACAGGTTGAAGGAACTGAACATGTACTCCCTGGAGGAGAGGAGAGAGAGAGAGGGGATATGATAGAGACATACAAGTATCTTACAGGGAGGAACAGGGTGCAGGAAAACACTATTTTTAAGCGAAAAAGATGTTCCAGGACTAGAGGGCATGGGATGAAGTTGGAGGGAGGACGATTCAGAGGAAACATGAGAAAGAATTTCTTACAGAACGGGTGGTGGACAAGTGGAACACCCTGCCAGAGGAAGTTGTGGGGGCTGAAACAATCACAGGATTTAAGAATGCATGGAATAGACATAAAGGAATTCTGGAGGTCAGGGGTAAGGGGCAACAGACTTCCAGGAAAACAAACTGAACTTACAAGCTCAAATGGGCAGACTGGGTGGGCCATAGGCCCTTATCTGCTGACACTGTCTATGTATCTATGTATCTAGGTAGGTCTGTCATTTCCCCTGTGCATTGTATGGGGAGTCGGACCTTTTTCCTTAACAAAACTGCTGCCAGTTCCCTACAAATTTGTGTCATTTTTCCTGGCACCAGCATTTGAGCCGCATGTTTAGCTCCCCTATCTCCCCTTCTCTGACCGACCGTTCATCTGCCCCCCTCTCCCAGACTGGCAGGATCGCAGAGAAGGAGATGCCGGATGAAATGGATGATAGTTTGTCACTCAGCCTGGTCAGGTGTTCCTTTGTCTCCGTAACTGACCGGCTGGCGAGATCATTAGTCCCTATGTGTGCCAAGACATCAATGTTTTCTCCTGGCTTCCTGAACAATTTTAGCAATATGGTCAGTGTCTCTCCACGCTGCTGTACCGCGGAGACATCTGACCATTAGCCCGGGCTGGAGATAGGTAAATTCCCCGAATCATGGAGTCTCCTATGATCAGAAGTTTTTTGGATTGCATTTTTGTTTTTTTTGTTTTTGTTCCTGTTTTGAGTTAGTTTTTTTGCACTAGCTCCTGTGCTGCAGTGTCCTGCTCTGCATTGTCTTCTACCCCTTTATTTGATTTTGGAGATAGAGGTAGATACCTGTTTGTAATTTTATTATGGTTTGTGGAGGTAATTTATTGGAGAGCACTGAGAGATGGTGCACCCAATTTGCCCCTCCTAACCACCTGCCAACATCCAGGACCAACTACACTCTGCGGTTGAGGTGGTTCTTTTGCATGTCGGGGAAATGGCGGGAGGTTCTTATAATATATTTTCTCTTGAATATGAAATTTGAGGCACGCAATCTCAGCCCATGATGCCTGGAGCTGAGCCCTAAGATCTCCAATGGCCCATCATGTCAGACAGTGTCCTAAGTCCTGTAAAACTACACTTCTGAAAAGTGTTCTGCGGTACCTGCAGTAAATGATATCCATTCCAGATAAGATGCTGGGTTTGAAACCTGGTCAGAGTAATTAGAAGGAAGAAAATGAAAGTAAAAGTGTGATTTTGTGTTTTGTTTGTTTGTTTTGTATAACTTGTTTTAACAAGCTAAATTAGTAGTACCCCTGTAAATGAGATCACTGTGTGGATATTCCACTGATCCACCCCTTCCAGCTTTGCCAAAGGAATTGTCACGACTGTGCTACCCTATAAAAGGAGTGTAGTGTGAGGTAGTGGGGGATGGGGGAGGTTGTTTAGTGCTAGGTGAAGCTAGGTGCCTTGGCCAGCTAAACTAGTCTTAGGGCCCACAGTAGCAGAGTTTTACCTTTCAGAGCCTTAATGTGATATGCTAACATCGGAACATCGCTTCCATCACTCAGTGAAGGGTGTAAGTATGTCACGCCAAGTCTTAATTATGCCACAGCACTTCACGCCAGTGTGACCCATTAGGATTTACACTATAACTTTGTAATCCACACACTTCCAAGACCTTGATTAATTCAGTAATGCACTATAAAAATCCTCAACCATCATTACTGCTACTATCATTGACGATAAACCCGTGCCCTGTAACCAATACCAAACCATGCCATAGTGCGCTGCCAACCAGGTCTTTGTCACGGAAGCATAGAGACATAGACGTTGACGGAAGCTATGTACCATTTTGACCACCAAGTGTGCCCATTACCACACCTAATGGGTAACCTCTATATCATAGTTAACCAACAGACTATTTGTTCCCACACCGCACACTCAGTGCCGTACAGTGGTCCCATGCATGCAACCCCTTTCACAAGTGCTGCAATTAGAACTTTACTGAAGACCCATCCCTATAGGGGACATCCAGCACCTTTAGCCTACTCTCTTTTATCCTGGCCCTCTGCATAGAAACATAGAAACATAGAATCTGACGGCAGATAAGGACCACAAGGCCCAACTAGTCTGCCCAGTTTCCTACCTAACAGATAAGCTGCAGATCCTAGTTAACCAACAGCTTACTTCCTCCTACCCCCCACTAGGACTGCCTTATGTCTGTCCCATGCATTCTTGAATTCCCCCACTGTTCTTGACTCCACAACCTCCTCAGGGAGGCTGTTCCATGCATCCACAACCCTCTCCGTGAAAAAATACTTCCTCACATTACCTCTGAGCCGTCCCCCCTCTATCTTCAAATTTTACCCCCTTGTTCTTGCACATCTCTTTTCTGAAAGATGCTACCCTCTTGGACTTTGTTGATTCCCTTGAGGTACTTGAAAGTTTCTATCATGTCCCTCTCTCCCTTCTTTCCTCAAGGGTATACATATTAAGCTCCTTTAGTCTTTCTTCGTATGTCTTCTGGTGCAGACCCTGCACCATTTTGGTTGCCCTCCTCTGGACAGCCTCCACTCTGTCTATGTCTTTGCGAAGATGGGGTCTCCAGAACTGCACACAGTACTCCAGATGGGGTCTCACCAACTGTCTGTACAGAAGGATAACAACTTCCTGTTTTCTACTATTGATGCCTCTTCCTATGCATCTCAGTATCCCCCCAGCCTTCCTTACTGCCTTCTCACATTGGTTGCCCACCTTTAGGTCATCTGATATAATTACCCCCAGGTCCCTTTCCTTTTCTTTTTTAAACCTCTTTATTGAAATTTTGATGCAAGATACATACACACATACAGCCCAAAAAAGGAAAAAAGACCAGGCCCACACCCCAAAACTGGGTGCGGAAACTATGTACATCCACTTAACTATATACAATCACAGTTACCCAATCAAACACCATACCCAAAGCTCCCAACACATTGTGGTGGACAAAAAAATGCGCTATCCTCACCCAAATTAGGCCCAGTTAGACCCTTCTACCTAACCACACCTAGATTTTAAATAAGGTGAAAAAAAAACCAGGAACACTAACCCAGCCCACCCATAGGTAACTGTGTCCTAGGAAAGAGAGAGAACCCCATATACCCGATGCAGCAGAAACCTTGCAGTTAGGCAAACCCCATACAAGGGAAAGAAAGTAAAATCTGTATAAGGCCTATCAGACCATCATCGCCCAGGTTCCATCCCCAAAAAGCCCCATGAACCCTACAACATTGAAGATACTTCTCACTACTCCTCTTCAGACAGACAGACCTAACCCTCGGACCTTTCAGCTGGATTATGAGACCACCTCTAAGGTCCTCCAGATCCGTTGTAAACCTTCTCCTTCCGTCCATCAGCATAAATAATCTAATCTCTCTAAGACCTGTAAAAGGTCCTCACCCACTGATCATAATCATAAACTAAATCCTCCTTCCAATGTCGCAAAACAAATGCTTTAACCACAGCTGACAATAGGGAGATATGATGCTTAGCCACACTCCCCCCAATCCTTTCCAGATCCCCTAGAATACTTATCTCGGGACTAATATATTCCGAATAATCTAACACCGGGTCTATTTTATCCAGAATCTGACCCCAAAGTGGCTGAATGCGAGAACAATTCCAAAAAATATGCAAGAGGTCCCCTGGGAGCAAACCACAACGAAAACATAGGTCTGTCTGTCTGAGATTTCTGGAGCATAATTTAACAGGGTATAGTAAATATTTGAACAAATAAAAATTGCATCATATTATACT
The DNA here is from genome assembly GCA_016271365.2 of Neoceratodus forsteri. NCBI lineage: Eukaryota > Metazoa > Chordata > Ceratodontiformes > Ceratodontidae > Neoceratodus > Neoceratodus forsteri. The sequence goes on along the minus strand of CM028133.1, from coordinate 144,710,582 downwards.
TGTATAGGCAGGACATTCATATGTTTCCAAACTTCAGACCAGTTAGGCCTCTGGGGAATAAAGCTTTCTCCCAATATACAATTTGAGACTCAGTATCTGAACCCATATAGTCTATTAATACCTTATAGACTTTGGAGAGAGGGTGCTGTGAAAGATCCAACCTTTAAATTAACCTAAGAAAACACGGACTCATCCGCCTCATCCTTGTGGTCCCGTAGAAACTTCTGAAGTAAGTTGGTGATCTGGAACTTCTTAAAAATCCCATCCTTTAGCTTGAGTTGGCAGAAAACTTTGCCCTCAACTACCAATTCTGCGACGGAGAGATCCTGAAGCATTAGTTCACTGACCCCACAAGATATTATTACCTAGGCGAAAATTAGGATTTCCACCAGGGGCTGTTCCTCTGCTCCTTTTCTGAGCTTCTTCTGGGCTGGAGTCAGCCACTCCCACCAAGCTCTAACAGATTTATATATTGGAGAGTGCCTACCTATGCCCGCAGAATCTCCGGTCCACATGTATTAATGCCCTGGCCGAGCTTAGCCCTTTCCAGGAGTAGTTGCTCAATCTGTAGCCAGGTGGGTGTATATTCCCTTCACGAGGACCCCTTCCCATTGGCCCATATATCCTAATTGACCTGCCACATAGTAAGTGAACAAATCAGGAGCTTCACCCACCCTTGGAATAAGGAAGACTTAAAATCTTGTGCTTCCTCCTGGGAGGTTTCGAATCCCATAGAAAATCCGAGATAATCTTTCGGATGCCAACAAATCTAATCCTAGGAATAGGATAAGGGGAGAGACAAATAGGATACAGCAGGCGAGGCAAAAGATTCATTTTAACAAGACCCAACCTAGCAGTGAAATTCAACAGAAGCCTCCTCCATCTTACAATATCCTGCTTAACTTTAACCACAATATTGCCCAGGTTCTCATCCACCCCATCCTCCGACCTAGCCATGATCCAGATCCCAAGATACTTGATTTTGTCAGATGCCCAATTAACTCGGAAATGTTTGAAATCTGCCCTATGAGTATGCACTGTAAGCGGAAGGACCTGGGTTTTAGCCAGGTTTAGCCTATAATTGCACCTTGAGAACCTACCAATGATTCCCAGGGCACACTGAAATCTCTGCTGGATTAGATAGATGTAGCAAAATATCATCTGCAAAGACTGACATTTTAAGCTCTAACCCCAAGACCTCAATCCCTTGTACCCCAGTGTCCTTCAAGAGGGCCCTTAGAAGAGGTTCAAGATAGATGTTAAAAAGAATTGACGAAAGGGGGCACCCCTGCCTCGTTCCATTCTTAAGAAGAAACTCCTTTGAGAGATATCCATTGCATAGAACTCGAGCAGTAGGAGATTCATAAAGGTTTCTAAGGCCCTAAGAAAACCTTAGGAAACCCCATCCTATCCATTGTAAGGAAGAAAATTGGTGAGAACACGGCTCTAACGCCTTCTCAAGGCCCAGCGCACTAATGCCATAGCCGAGTCGGAGAAAGCCGCTTTCCTAAGATATGATGGAGTTTCTTAAAGCATCAGGGGCCCCTCCTGGCATAAACCCCACCTGCTCCTGGCTAATCAGATGTGAGGCAACCTTGAGAACCCTATTAGCTAATATCTTGGTAAGAATCTTAATATCTTGATTAATTAAAGCTATGGGCCTATAGTTGCCTGGCAAATGCTTGGGCTTATCTGGTTTGGGGATCAAGGTAATATAAGCCTGGTATAACGGAGTGGGAAATTCCTTCCTGCATGATGCCTAAGAAAAGCTCTTCCAACAGAGGTAGTAAGGTCTCAGCATGAGCTTTATAGAAACTAGCCGAGAGGCCATCGGGTCCCGGAGCCTTCCCATTGGGCAAGTCCATGATGACCTCCCAAATTTCCCGCCGTGATATTGGGGCGGCCAGGACCCAGGCCTGTTCCAGGCTCAAACTTGGAAGAGGTATTCCCTCCAAAAGTCTTCACTTCCGCTACTGAGCACTGTATCCCATCTTGATATATTGCCGCATAATAGTTGGCAAAGGCATCAGCTAAACCCTGTTGCTCTGAGATGAACTCATCACCAAATTTCACAGCCACAATCATTATTTCCGCCTCCCGCCTTTCTAATCCAGTCAATATCCGGCCGGGCCTATCCCCTGCAGTACTTAGCTCAACCTCCGTGCCCAGGAGTCCACCTGATAACCAAGTATACCCTATACTCCTCCTTTAGCTCTCTCAGCTCCCTATCTATCTCTTCAGAGGTATCTCTAGCTGCGCCATTGATTTAATGGCCCCTAGTATAAACTCCTCACGAGCCCTATTCAACTTATTCAGCCTGGCAGTATATTCCTGAACCCAGCCCCTATACAACACCTTACAAAGAGGCCAGGCTAAATTCCTATCCTCGAGAGTTGGAATCTGCATCTGAATAATTTCTTTAAGTTTACCCTCCATCTTGAGTAAAATCTTATCGTTCACTAGCACCCTGTCATCCAAATGCCAACGAACTGGCCTGGGAGGAATATTGTCCAGTCTCCATACCAACTGTACTGGGAGTGGTCAGAAAGAATCCTGTCAAAGTGTGCAGACCTACACCCCTTAAAACCTCCCTATTGACCAAAAAAGTCAATCCTGGAAAACCTTGTGAGCCCTGAATAAAAAGTCATCTCGTCTCACCTTTCCTGTAGATCCGATATGGATCCACCAAAGCAGTACCTCCAAAAATCTAAGCAGTGCCGCATGAGGGGACTAGAAAGATTGATGGAGGGGAATCTATCCATTCTATTGTCCAAACAAATGTTCCAGTCACCCGCCAAAATACAAGGACCCTGAGGGAGGCTAGACCATATCAGCCTCAAGCGAGGCAAAAATTCCAGTTAGCTGGGTGGGCCCTATAAATAGAGGCACACACCAATGGCTACCCAAACACAAACCCACTACGTAGACCCCCCTGCCATCCTCCCTCGAGGTTACGCCCTCGATCTCAAAAGGGAAGCCTTTCCTGATTAGGAGTGCCACCCCACCCGACGCTCTTGCAATGCCAGACCCAAACACTTTACTCACCCAGCCTTTCTTAAGCAAATGTAGTTCCTCAGTCAGCAAGTGGGTTTCCTGAAGAGCTGCTACATGAACTCCCAACTAATTAATATGTCTAAGAATGACTAATCTTTCCTCCTACCCTGAGACCCTTAACATTCCATGACAAAATTCTAAGTGACCCCATCTAACCCTTCCACACCCTGGGACTGTCCCCTATGGCTTTTAGAGGCCTTAGAAACACATGGCTTAGTTTCTCTCTCTTCCCACCCCCAACCCCCATAAACTACCCCCATCCTTCGACCGCCTCCTAAACTGTCCGAATGTGCATGAGCCCACGATCCTGGGTCTCCCTCAGTCCCCGAGTCCATACATGAATTCCTTCAAAACCTGCCTTTCCCTGCCTCCTCTTAAAAGCCAGTTCCCAAAACCCCACCCTCTGAAACATTAATGAAAAACTAATATCACCAGCAAGCTACTTGCCTTCTTGGCTTTTCAATACCCCAACCTGTAACAAGAAACGAGAGAAGAAAAAAAAAAAGGGGGGGGAGAAAAAAAAAAGAGTCCAGCAGGCAACAAATCAGTCACTTGAGGCCTCAAAGTCTCTTTTGCATAGTCCTGGACATCCACTTCTATCTCGTCTTATGGTTCAGGTCACTGACTTAAATAGGTCAGGTAGTTCCACCTTGAGACTTTCTAAAGCTTCCTCTGCCGAGAGGTATTTTCTGTCGCCATTCTCCAACTTAACCACCAAGGTAGCAGGGTATTGTAGCCTGAATTTCAGACCCGCCATATATAGCTTCTTCTTGATGCCCGCGTATTCCTTCTGCTTCTCCTTCACCGAAGGGACTAGATCCTGAAACAGCCACACCGAAGCCCCATTCCAATGCAGATTTCTATTAGCCTTGGCTTTCATCAGAACATGGGATTTTTCCTTGTAGTTTAGAAATCTCATTATGATTACTCTAGGCCTCGCGCCGGGGGTTCTCTCAGTGCCCGATGGGCCCTTTCCAGGTTGTAACAGTCACCAAACGGAGTGGGCCCAAACAACTTAAGCAGCAGATCCTGCATGAAGGCAACACAGTCCGAGCCCTCAGCCCTCTCAGGTAGCCCAGCCAGTATTAAGTTATTCCTCCGACTTCTTGCCTCTTGGTCCTCTAGGCGATCCTCTAACTTTCTCACTTGTCGTTTCACATTAATCATATCCTGATCCAAGGTAGAAGATTTCCTCTCCTGTGACCCGACTCTGGCTTCCAGATCCCCCACTCTCTGAGAAAGCGCATGAAGAGCAGGTTTCAAAATGGTGAAGTCAGCTACAAGTCCCCTCAGGAGCTGCTTAATCTCTAGGATGTCTTCTGAGGTGGACTGGCCCTCCAGGATCTCCCCGCTCAAGGCCTCCGCGTCATCTGGGACAGGGGATTGGGGCTTAGAGCGCTTGGCAGCCGGGGATCTTGCTGCAAGAGGCTCGGGGCTGCACGACTGCGTTTTGGCCATATTCGGCTGCCAAGATTTAAATAAAAGCGGTACTCCTCCGACGTCCGATCAGCCCCAAAACAGATCGCGAGCAACACTGAGTCACCGGTCAGGTAAGTGTGCCTTCTAGACAGAGTGCCCCAAAAGCAGGAAAAAAGAAGCTAAATCGATCAAGGATTCTGGAGCTGCTGGGAAGACGCCCTGCCTCGCTAGCTTCACGTGACCACGCCCAGGTCCCTTTCCATTTTTACTGTTGTCAGTATCTCACCCCCCATTGTGTACTCTTCCCCTGGGTTTTTGTTTCCCATGTGCATTACCTTGCACTTCTTTGCATTGAATTTGAGCTGTCATACATTTTACCATTCCTCCAACCTTGCCAAGTCCCTTCTCATCCTTTCCACTCCATCTTGTGTATCAACCCTGTTGCAGACCTTTGTGTCGTCTGCAAAGAGACATACTCTAGTTTACCTCCCATCACTCTGCAATGTCACTTATCAAAACATTAAAAGAGGACCTGACCTAGTACTGAACACTGTGATAACACAGTAGAAACCACCCTTTCTTTGGAGTGGACTCCGTTTACTATTACCTTATGTGTCCTGTTGTCCAGCCAATGTTTTACCCAGGTTGCTACCCTGTGGCCCACTCCCAGGCTGCATACTTTGTTTCTTAATATGCTGTGATTAACTGCGTGAAATGACTTTTCTAAAGTCTACACAGGGCATGTTCACAGCCACTCCATGGTATACTACTTTGGTCATACAGTAAAACAAATCAGGTCAATTCATCTGACATGACCTTCCTGCTGTGAATGCATGCTGCTTTGGGGCCTGTTCAACACTGCCCTTTAGGTACATAGCAATTTGATTCCATCATGTTCCCTACCACCGATAGCAAACTGACAGGTCTGTACTTTGCTGCCTTTGACTTGCTCCCACTGATGTGAAGATGAATCACATCCACCCTCCTCCATTCCTCAGGTATCACACCATCCTCCCATGATTTATTAAAAAGGGTAGTCAGCGGTGCCACTAGTTCTCCCCTTCAGTCTTTTACAATTCTTGGGTGAATCCAGTCAGGCACCTATGCGTTGTCCACTTTCAGTTTCAAGATTCCTATGAGAAGCCTTTCTTTTCAGAAAGGACTTGTTTCCAGTCCATCCCAACCCAAGTGCTTTGATTGATTGGATGAGGTACCCCCCCACTTTGCTTTTCTGAGTACTGAGCAAAGTATTTTTGCTGTATCCCTCCTTTTCACTGTCCCTCCTGCCCACCCACTACCCACTTTATTCAGACGCACTAGCCATTCATTTGTCTTTCATTGCTCTGTAATGTACCTATGAAAGGTTTTATGTTCCTCTTAACAGAGTTATCTACTTTTTCCTTCATTTGGGTAATTGCTGTTCTGACTGCCTACCTGGCTTCATTCTGTGTTACTTGGCACACTTCTCTGTCTGGCTACTTCTGTGTTTCCTTATTCTTCCTAAATGCTATTGTTCTCACCCTTACCTTATGCGTGTGCCAACTCGTTTGTGAACCATAGTTGTTTTTCTTTTGTTTGGATTTATGTGCATTTGCTTCACAATATACTCTGTGATGGCAGTTTTGATGTTTCCCCATTGTTGCTCCACCACTTCACCTTGCTCTCTTGTTCTCTGGTTACCCATTTAATTATGTTGCTTTGATCGCTTCCATTACATAGAAAGATACTCCTCCTCCTCCTCCTTTTTTTTTTTATTACTTTTTACCTGTGGCTCTCGGTCTGCCTCTTTCACGTCCCGGCATCCTCCCATCTCCGGCTGCCGTCTGGCTCTGCCCGGCACCATTGAAGCTCCCACTGCTATCTACCCCAATGGCTTGCCCCCCCGTGGAGGGGTGGCAGGGAGTTCCCCTTACTCCCCATGACACAGGATCCAGTATATGGGCGGTGGTGCCCCCAAGGCCAGCCAGCTCCTCAGATGGCCATCAAGCCGCCGCGACCCATCGCCATACTTTTTCCCTTTTTCATCGACGTGGGCTGTGGCATGCAATAACGTCAATGAAAGGGGGCGCATTTTCCAGCTTGATGTTGCCGAAGGGGTTGGAGTAGGTAAAAGGTTGTAGAGTGCTCTAATTTCTTCTGTGTTTTGCAGTGGTGGTGCACTACTTGTTTGTCTTGCAGGTGTGCAATAGACCACCGATCAGTACCATATCAATATATCAATATCAGTATAGCAATACCTCTGTGGTATACTAGGGAGGTAGAACTAAAGGTACAGGAAAATAGAAAAGCCTTCATGAAGTTCAAGGAAACTCAGGCAGAAGTGGACTGCATAAGATCATGTGAGCCAGAGGTAAGCAGGGGTACAGGTAAGGAGGGCAAGGGCACAAACAGAGAGGCACATATCAAGTGGTGTCAAAACAGGGGGCAAGACTTTATTGGTACATCAGCGAAAGGAGGAAGACTAGACAGGGAATACTTCACTTAAAAATAAAAGTGGTTGAGTTAATACAAGGGTACAGAGAGAAGGCGGACATGTTGAACAGCTATTTTTGCTATGTGTTCATTAGGGAGGAGTTAGAAGATATAGGCTAGAAAGTAGGAAAAGCAATGGCATGGGAGGGGTAGGTTGATACGAGTCCATTACAGTTGCAGGACATTTTGGGAGAACTATGCTGCATGAAGGGGGACAAGGTTATGGAACAGGAGGGGCTGTACCATAGTGTGTTAATGGAACCAAACCAGATACTAATAGATTTAACAGTAGGGGCCACAACACTGATCACGGAGGGACCACACTTGTGACCATGCCCTCTAAGAATGCCTCCACATTTATTATGACCCTCTGCCTCTTTACCCCAACAAGCTTACCACACATTAAACCACTCTCTGCCCCAACCTTAGGCATGACATGCTATCCAGCCATCTCCTGTGGGTCATGGAGTCAAATGCCTTTTTGAAATCAAGATAAGCCACAACTACTGCCTTTCCCTGATCCAGTGCCTTGGTGACCTTGTCAAAAAAAACTCTATAAAAATTTGTTTGACATTATATGCCTCTGGTGAAACCATGTTGCCTTGGAATCATCAGGCCTCTTTCTCACTGGTAGCTGGTGATCCTGACCTTCATTATTTTCACCCAGAGCTTGCATACCACCAATGTCAAGCTCATGGGGCTGTATTTCCCCACATCAACCCTCCCTCCCCCCTTTATGCAGCAGGAAAACAGTTGCCTGCCTCCAGTCTTCGGGCAACACCGCAGTCTCCAGAAAGATATTCAAGAGTGCAAGATCTTATGTCTATCAATAGGCAAGTTCCACCCATATACATGATTATCCATTCGTGGAAACTAATATTGATATAGATAACGTTTTTTAACACTTACTTCCTATTTTGTTGTAATTCCACAGTCTGATGGATGCCCCGGTATCAAATGATGCAGAATGCAATCATCAACATAGAACCTCATTGTCAACATACTATGACTACACAGAAACATGAAGTAACAGCGCCGGATTTCTGTATATTCCGATCTCTCAGTATGTCAACTTGAATCCTGCTGTTTATTATACAGATGTTGAATGACTACTGTCAAGTCTATCTTGAATCTTTAATGTTTGTTAACCTGTCCGCTTTCCACATACAGGAGTGACTACTGTGATCCTCGTGACCACACATATGAGTCTGATGGAACTGCCTACGTTCCTCCTGTCACTGTGTGCAACTCGCCTGACTTGGACTTGACACCAAGGTATCACTGTTTTTTTTCTTTTCATTATTGATTAAAATGTATTTCATGGAATTCACACTAAACACCGAGTTGCTTGTCTCCTATTGTGACTGGGTGGTCGTGGTAACATCTGTATAGAATCTCAATAATTTGTACACTAAAAAAATATTTGTATCAAAATATATACAAAGTAAGTAGGCTGTACTGTAATCAACAAGATATTTTTCAGCTAGCTTTTTACAATTTGGGGGAAGTATGAGAAACATCCTCGCTTACTACAATTGCTCTGATTTATCATTAGAATGCAAGTGAAAAGCGGTTCATAATTAACATGCTAACATTAAAAATGACAGGCCCAATAGGCCTAGTGGTCTTTCCAGTCTGCTTGATTTTTAAATGATGGATGATTTTGGTGTGCCCCCCCACCCCTTGGGTTATACTGTCCTCATTAACAGATGTGTGACAGGCATTTGTCCTGGTCAGCAGTACCCTCCCCCCTGTACCTGTCTCATCCCCTCTTAAACCCACCCACACTCTCCACCTCTACCAGCTCACTGGACAGAGCATTCCATGACTCAACCACTCGTTCATTGACATAACACCTCCTCTCCTCTTCTCCCATCTGAACCTGTCCTCTTCGAGCTTACACCCATCCCCCCGCGTTGCCCCCTCCTCCTTCTTTTGGATCACCTTTAATTTACGTTGTTATTGATCCCCCATATGCACTTACCCTTTATGCAGTTAAAGATCTCTATCATGTCCCCCCCTGTCTCTTCTCTTCTCCAGGGTGTACATGTCGAGCGCCTTGAGCCTCTCCTCATAGGTCCTCTCCCCCCAGATCATTTTGGTTGTCCTCCTTTGGACCCACTCTATGAGTGTGATGTCCCTCTTTAAAAGTGGTCTACAAAACTGTACACAATACTCAAGATGTGGCAGAACCAAACAATTGTACAGGAGAATGCCTATGTAATCCCCCATTTAAAAATATGCCATTTCTGCTCTGCGTCCATCTCCTGCTGTAACCCCTCAAGTTTCCCTTTCGATTCTTCCAGCATCATCACAAAGTCTGCCACCCTGATTTTTAACCCCAAGGTTACTGAGTTATCTTACTCCATACACATTGTGATATTTAACCACATTGTTTGGTGATTGCTGTCTGCTAGTGAGTCCTCCACCCCTATTTGCTTACTGCATCTCCATTCGACAATGCCAGATATACAGGTTTCTACATCCCACTTGTTCCACAGTCCAACTGTGCCCAAAGCCCCTCCTGGATCCTGACCATAAGCACTTTCTGCATAGCACTGAAGAGGTCACCAATGCTCCAGTCCACACCCCGCTACTTGAAATCACCCTCAATGACCACTTTTTATTTTCTGCATACATGTGTGCTTTGTCCTGCTATTTTCCTGTCAAATGTATCCTTCTGAGATGTTGGACGTTGTATTACTGCGAACCTCATTTTTCTACCACTTCAGTCTTGCAGCTGCAGCCTCATCACCTCTGTTCTCCTTTACTCCCCCATGCCCTTTGCGCATTTCGTCCAGTCCCACACATACACTGCACCCATAACCCCCTAAGCTTCTCACAGTCATTACTCTACTTTTTTTGTCCTTGGATTGCCACATCAAAGTCCCAGTGCTCATTAGAACATTTTTCCATGACATCTGTAATATCCATCGGCCACAGTGCCAACAGTGCCTGTCGCTCTGATGATTGTTTGCTTAATCTTCTTGCATTCATCTTTTCCACCATCCATCCAGACGTATGAATGCTGTTTTAAGCTTTTGCTACTACACAAATGTTATTTCTGTATTTTGTATTCTGTTTTTTATTGTGTATGACTCACACAGTCTCTGGCAGTGGGACCCTGAACAATACATTTGCCGTGCATTGCTCTCTTCACTCTCCTTCTCCTCCTTTGTGCTCTCTCCCTTTTCTGCAAGCACAAATTCTTCACTACTAGCCTGTGGGTTAGGTTGTGACTATGCTCTACCAGACCCTAGGCTAACTGCAGTCTATTTGCCACACCCCAACCCTTGACTTGTTTAAATTCACCGTTTGTGCAATATGCCTCTCCAGTCTATGCTTAAATACCTTTATCCCCTCTCTGCTCCTGCCCTGGCAAAGCAATTGTTAATCTCCCAGTTACTGCCCAAGCTACCTGCAGCACTAATTAAGTTTGACACCCTTATCCCAAGCATGCCTTCCACTCCAAAAACCTCTCCTTTCTCAATGTGCTCTCTCAAGTGACAAAGCACTGAGCACAGAGGGACACCATTTGTGATTGGGAGAGGAGGGGAGATTGAATCTTGGACCATTACAGATTAGGCTACATCTGTGAGGTCAGCCCAAAACCAGTTTTTTGCAGATGTTGGCAGGCAAGCTGTGGGTATGGAGTCTATGAGGACATCATTGCAGATGGTGCAGAATGCATTTGCCAAGATGGCTGCGGTCCTGAGTCCACTGTCATTAAGCCTGAGTCATGAGGTGGTGGTGAGGAGATATTTTTGAAATCAAGATATGAATGGAGTGAACAAGGCATAATAAGCGAGAAATATGGTTAGCTGTGAGAGTTCTAATTATTACTGCATCTTCAGGAAATACAAGTTAACACAGCATGGCAGAAATAGGGCGGTCTACCAAACTTCCCTAAAGGAAGCCAGACAGGTAGTAAGGCATGCAAAGGTCAAAACTGAGGAAACAATAGCATGAACAGTAAAAGGTGACAAGACTTTCTATTGATACATTAGTGAAAGTAGAACGTCCATAGTGTGTATTGCTGAGGTCTAAGGGCAGTAGGAGGAGTGTGAGTAGGAGGTCCAAGGAAAAGCATCTATCCTAAATAGATACTTCTACTCAGTATTTCCTGAGTGGAAGTTGTGGCAGTGCTCACAGCTCAGCACCATGGACACATGGTAGGTGGGTGTCTGCACTAGTCCCTTCACCAAAGCAAGGGTACTACAAGATCTCTCTAAGCTCAGGGAGGACGAGGCAATGGGACCTTATGGCATAGATTCCATGGTACTAAAGGCACTAAGGGTGGGAATAGCAGAGCCATTAGCAGGACTGTTCATTAAGTCTCTAACCACCGGAATGGTCCCAGAATACTGGAGATGTGCACATGAGTTCCAGTACCACAAGAGCTGTAGCAGGTGGGTGCAGGGAACTACACACCAGTCAATCTTACCTTAGTAGTGGCCAATATTATGGAAACAGTCATTAAGGAAAGGAGAGTGTGACACCTGGAATCCATAGTAGCATAGGATCCAAGCCAGCATGGTTTACAACAGGAATGTCCTGTCAAGCTAATGTCACACATTTCTCTGACTGGGTAGCCAGTGTGGTGGACAAAGGGTGAGCAGTTAGTGTCACCTACCTTGACTTCAGCAAAGCATTTGATACTGTTCCACAGCGCAGCTTGCTTAATAAGCAGGGTATGCTAGAAGGGTGATTTAAATTATTTTAACAGGGTGGTGAACTGGTTGGTGTGCACAAAACTTAGGGTGACGGTGATAAATGTTACACAATCAAAATAGATTCAAGTCACAAGTCGGGTTCCACAGGGATCAGTCCTTTGCTCAGTCCTCTTAACTATTTTTATCAGATGATGTAGGCAGACTGATAAGAGATCTGGATAAACTGGCAAATTGTTCGTTATAGTGTCAAATTGGGTTCTGTGCTAAAAAGTGCAAGGTCATACACATACTCAAGAGAAATCCTGAAGCCAACTGGTAGGTTTGTAGTAGAGTCACTGGCAATCACAAGGGTAGAAAGAGACTTGTGCTTCACCGTCACAGATGACCGTAAATCATCCTAGTGTACTGCACATGGATCTTGGGCAACTCTAGTAGTAGTCCTGATCATGGCAGTTTGTGTTCATTGACAAAAATTGCAAAATCGTGCAGCTATGGTATAGGAAACCAGGAGTTTGTGATAAGATATGAGGAGGTACCGACAGTCATCCCACTGGAAATAGGACTTGGGTTATTATATCTGACTACCGAGAGGTTAGAAGGGGAGTTGTTGGCAATCACAATGTGAAGAAAGAGACTTGGTATCATCATCACAGATGACCTGAAATCATTCAAGCGGACCACTAAAGCATTAGGTAAGGCTAAAGAAATGTTGTGGTGTATTAGAAGGGGTATCACAAGTCATAAGCAGAAGGTAATAATACCAATTTACAACACACTGGTTCGGCCACATCTGTCATACTGCGTGTAGCATTGGAGGCAACACTTGCACAAGGACAGTAACAAAATGTAAACAGTCCAGAGAAGTAAAGCACAAATGGTGCAGTGACTGCATCAGAAAACATATGCTCACAGATTAACGTAGCTCAATATATATGCCCTCTATCTAACGAGCATTAGAGGTTAAATGCTTGAAACATTCAAACATCTTAAGGGATTTAACAAGTTGAAAGAGTGTAACATGTTTTAATTTAAGAAAAATAGCAGGACTAGAGTACACATCATCAGATTTGAGGGAGGTTGATTAAGAGTGAATTTAATGTGAGTAAGTGATTAATTTGAAACAGAACGGTCAGTGGATGCATAGAACAACCTATCGCATCAGGTGGTGTATCTGAATCAAGTGCTGGGCTTCACACATTCATGTGATCAACATAAGGTGGCAATACAGATGAGTATAAATACCTAGGCCATTGCCAGAGTAACTGGCGATGGCACATTCATAAAGTGTATAAATACTGTGCAGACTAGATGGAACTTGTGGTGTTATGCAACCCAAAAAGCAACATTTCTATAGCGACATGTGTTGATATTGACTACAGCACTATGCCACCATACACCTACTGCAGCAATTGGTCATCCACTTCCCCAAACTTGCATGCCTTCCTGAACTAACTCCAACTGGGAGTTAGAATCCTTTAGTTCTGGTTGTGGTTTGGTGGGCAAACCGCTCCGGTGTCCAAAAATAGTCTCCAAATGTGCAGCTCATGCTGACTGCAACTTGGGGTCGACATGGAGCATATCTCTGTAGTGGCGGTCGCGATGATTTGTGGTAGCGTCAGCATATCCAACCCCTTGTGTTCCTTATCTGGCATCAACTTCTATGTTTCTATGACAGTCTGGAGGAGAGAGAGATCAGTACTAATTTTTAATGCGAAGTAGCGTCTCCGATATTAGGAAGGGGGAAGGGCACAGCAGTTTTACTAGGATGAAGTAATGTTAGAGGACGCGAAAGAGAGGTTGATGATGAGGTATAGCATTAAGGCTACAGCTGGATCTGAGAGGTCCCAGCGCTTTGGGTAAATGTCATCATGCACATAGCATTTCGAAAGTTTTGAGGTGAGCCGGGTATTTACAGTTGCATTATGGGAGATGGCTGTGAAAGAGGAGTGGAGGGTGGTTGTGGGTGGTTGAGTGCCAGTGGTAGGGGAAGAAACCATACAGGTTAAAGAGAGGATGTACCTTGGAATGGCAGACACCCATGTGGTGTAATCGGATATCAATGCCGTAGCCATGATCCACCGGCAACTTGAGAGTTTCTAATATTTATCACAGGTGTGGCAGGAGGATACTAGCTGTTTTAGAGGAGATTTCTTGGACCATTGCCCATAATTTAGACTGTGTTTATATTTTAGATGAAGGCGGATCAAAAACACTTTGAATTAACTGTTCTAGTTGCTTTACTGTACGCGTTTTGTACTTAGTATTAGAATGGGGTGGTCACTGAGTGCATCTTGACAGAGTCCAAGATTTGATAATTCTGTGGTGGTTGAAGGTGACTGCCCAGGCAATTGTTGTCTGTTTTAGGCATCTTATGGTTCAGACAAGTGTGTTCTTTGCCTAGTATATGCCAAATCAGTCATGCATTCCCCTTTTTCACCATTTGAGGTGATACATTACTGTATTTTTACTTTCCACAGCAACGCATGCCACAGTTTTGATTCTTTTCTTCAAGTGATGTTTTCATATCTTCTTTCTCAGTGCTGCAGACTATGGCCACTTGCAGAATGCCTCTGTTGAGAATGATGTTCTGGGACTGTGTGGTGTTGAGGAGCTTTTCACCGAAGATAACATAAATCCCAATGATGGCACTGACAGTGAAGTCAATGACACAGATATTGCAAAATCTATTGTGCAACAGTACGTCTGTATGGTTTATGAGGAGTGCCTCATGTCTCTGGCACAGAAAGTTTCTTTGAGTACTTGTTGAACCTGTGGTCTGGATCTTCAAATGACACAGCGAATTAGTGAAACATGCATAACATCGATATGGGTATGTATATACAATACTACTGGGCAAATGTGACACAGAACTCCATTGCATACCTGAATCACATCAACTACGCCACTGTACTTATGCGTCTCCATACGCCACCAATTTGCAATACTGATATTCTTCATTGCTGTTTTATTTTTCCTTACTGTACCATATGTCTCATTTTTAATACTTTGGATAATTACTTTGAATCTCCAGATCCAGTCAAAGTCTTTCCACCTCATCCGCAGTAGTCACCCTATTTCCAGTTATCGTGTTGTCAGCAAATAGGCAGATCTTTTCCTCAGTTACTAATTCTTCTCTGTCACTACTGATGACTTTTACCAGGACTGACAAAAGCGTGCGTTTCAACAATTGTGTAGATACAACCCCCCTCCGAGTCTACTGCTGATGCTTTCGGCAGGCTCTACATGCTGTGGCATTTTCTTGCTCGTGAGTGATTCACAGTGCCTCAACATCCACAGCTCTACTAGTTAGTCATCCTACATTTATATCCTCCATGACATGCACGACAACCACTCCACCTTTTCTTACACTCCACACAGCCATCTCTCCAGCACCAATCTTACCTTGCCACAGTAACTTTACCTTCAGGAATTTTGTGTGCCTGTTTGGTCTTATTTCTGCTATGTCCACTTTTGACTATAGTACCAATGCATTCCTGTCTGTGTTGTTTTTTTTTTTCAGCAAGATATTTGCTTTTGTATACATGTCCTCACATGTTATGCTTCATATGTGCGCTTTGCTCATTCCTTTTCTCCACGGACTTCTATGCTCACCATTTTAGCTTTTTCTCCTGCTTCCAATTTTTGCATTTAAGTGTGATTTGTGTTCTTCTGTTTGCCATTCACATTGATTCAAACATCATGAAGTGTTGTTGTATTCTGGCATTATGCAGTTGGCCACAGCACTTGAACTGCTACATAGAGGAAAGAGTTCACTCTATGCCGAAGTATAGAATGTTGAGCTCGAGCTCGGTTCAAACCTCTGTCTGCTGCACTTTGAAGTGTAACCGTCAGATTCTTTACTCCGCCTAACTGAAGAGTTGCTCTGGAGATCTCGCCTTCACTATTGATTCGGTACAATCAAATGTTTTAAAGCACTATTTCATACTTTTCTTTCAGTTCAGATCCCTGTCTGCGGTATAGTAAGTACTTACGTAGTGGAATACCGTTTTTTTCTGTGGAAATTTTAAAAGCTATATTTTCCAGTCAGTTCCGCAGAACCCATTGACAGTTATTTCTCTTAAGTTTACTTTGTTTTTCTGAATTTGTGAGGTACTGGTCCTTATCGTTTCTAAAAAAAAAAAAAAAGTATTTTTAACGTTTTTTTTTTCAAATACCCGTGACATGGTTAAGAACCAATAAGGGGGTCTTGCCTGGCTTTTGCTGAGTAAAGTTTAAGTTTTTAGGAATGGCTTTGTCTGAGAAACCAAAATTAAGAACTGGGCCCACTGTTTTTCAACACTGCAGTGACTATGTGGAGGCCTTTGAGAAGGCAGATCCCCATACCACCTGTGTTTACTGGCTGTGTTTTGAACACCTTGATTCACACTGCCAGATATGTAAAACTTTTTCCTAAGGCCACCCAGGATGAAAGATTGGGTATGAAACATAGAAAAATATAATTTGACGGCAAATAAGGACCACAAGGCCCATCTAGTCTGCCTATTTCCCTACCTAACAGATAAGCTGCAGATCCTAGTTAACTCAACAGCCTACTTCCTCCTACCCCTCCACTAGAATTGCCTTATGTCTTTCCCATGCATTCTTGGATTCCCACACTGTTTTTGACTCTACAGCCTCCTCAGGAAGGCTGTTCCATGTATCCACAACCCTCACTGTGAAGAAATACTTCCTCACATTGCCTCTGAGCCGTCCCCCCTCTATCTTCAAATTATGCCCCCTTGTTTTTGCACATTTCTTTTTGTGAAATATGCTATCCTCTTGGACTTTGTTGATTCCCTTGAGGTATTTGAAAGTTTCTATCATGTCCCACCTCTCCCTCCTTTCCTCGAGGCTATACATCTTTAGTTCCTTTAGTCTTTCTTCATATCTCCTCTGATGCAGACCTTGCATCATTTTGATTGCCCTCCTCTGGACAGCCTCCACCCTGTCTATGTCTTTGCGGAGATGGGGTTTCCAGAACTGCACACAGTACTCCAGATGTGGTCTTACCAACTGTCTGTACAGAGGGCCAACAACTTCCTGTTTTCTACTGGTGATGCCTCTCCCTATGCATCCCAGTATCCCCCCAGCCCTCCTTACTTCCTTCCCACATTGCTGGCCCACCTTTAGGTCTAGGTATGCTTAGGGCAAAGGAGGCTGAGAGTACGCTGACCTGGATGGCCAGCCCAGTTATGTTCTGACCGAACCTGAGGGAGTGCCCACTGACCTGGGTGAGACTCTCTCTTGGGCAAAAGGAGAGCCGAAGCTGAGGGGTTGGTTCTGGCAAAAGGAATGAAAAAAGAGCAATTGGCTTGTTCAGATCCAGAATCGTGTCGTCCAACTGCTGAGGAAATTGCCAGGGTGATTACTATAATTGAATCACTCCGTTCAGTTACGGCTGATCCAACTCCTCCCGGTAGTCATTTTGTTCGGTCTGTTCCTCCAGTTCATGATTACTCTCCAGGAAACTATTATAAACCGGATACTGCTGACTTGTCTACAGTTCAGGATCACGTGGTTCGTCTTAGTGGCTTATGACTCAGACCAGCTATCCTCTAAGTACACTTGTCAGCTGTTTCTGCATTTCTGTCAGTGGAAAATCCCTTCTCACTTGTATTGCACCCTGTTTTCTGTAAATTCTTCAAAGGATTGCTTCATACGAATCCCCCCTTTAGGGATCCTACTCCTGCTCTGGATCTTAATGTTTGCATCGCTCAGCTTATGCAACCCCATTTTGAGCCTTTGGCTTCAGCAGAACATAAGTACTTGACTAGGAAAACTGTGTTCCTGGTAGCTATTACCACTGCCAGGAGTATCAGTGATTTACAAGCTCTGTCAGCGGCGACTAATTTTATCTCACTTCATAGAGATAAGGTGGTTCTTAGAACCAACAGGAGGTTCTGACACACAGTGGTTTCTGATTTTCCTCTTCACCAATCCATGTCTCTTTCGGTGTTCTTCACTGATCATACTTCTTCAGGAGAGAGAATATTACACAGTTTAGATGTTAAAAAGGCCCGTAGCTACTACACTGAACATACTAAGGCACTCAGGTTTGACTCCCTCCAGTTGTTCCTCACTAATGTGGAAGTGGGGAAGGGCAAACCTGCCACTGAGAGAACAGTTGCCAGGCAGATTATCTCTTGTATTTAATTATGCTATGAAAAGTTAGTCAAAATACCACCGTCAGAGGTACAGCTTCTTCTAAGGCTGCTGCCAGATATATACCCTGATTACAGATATGCAAAGCATCCACCAGGAAAACAGTCTATACATTCACCCAACATTACTTTCTGGATATCCATGCTAGGAGTGATGCTAGGTTTGGTGCAGCAGTATTGAAGAGCCTATTACCAAAATAGGTATGGTACCCGCCTCCAGGGAGGTACTGCTTGGTAGTTTGCATAACGTCATAATACAGCAAGACTTCATGTTGTTTGAAGAAACAATTACTCACCTTAGTAATTGTGTTTCTTCTAATGAAGTCTTGCTGTATTCTGACATCACTTGCTGCCTCTCCTCTCAGAACCTGTTTTTTGAGAAGTGGGCTGGCAGGCGCAGTGTTGCACCTCATGGGTGTGCTTGGCACTCGCCACTTTTAGAGAGGGGCAGTGGGTTATGTTACATATTTTTGGTAATTAAATTTGATCACTACCTAGTTTTCTGTTTTGGAATTCTCCACTTGAGTCTTTTGTGGATCCACAATATTAGGTTGCCTTTTGTCTATTTAATTTTACAATTTTAGCATAGTTGTAGAAGTTAGTTACTGTTAGATCGTAACAATCTCTCGGTTACACTTCAAAGTGCAGCAGACAGAGGTTTGATCAAAGCTCAAGCTCCACATTCTATGCTTTGGCATAGAGTGAACTCTTTCCTCTCCGGAGCAGTTCACGTTCTGGGGCTAATTGCGTAATGTCATAATACAGCCACACTCCATTAGAAGAATCACAATTACTAAGGGGAGTAATTTTTTCATCTCTTCTAGACTGTGCCATATGTACTGTTCACATGAACTGTAACTTTTATCTAAAACCATAACTTTTCTTTTCAGGTGTGTCACAACAATCATGTAGAATATAAATGATCCAGCCAACCGCATCTGAAATATGGAATGAATGTTGGTGATTTGCTCCTTTCCAGTGCCATTCTGATGTCAGGAAATAATTATGGCAAGATTGCACTCATGTATCGATGCTTGAACCATCCGATGATGAGTGAGTCATCATTTTCCCGATATCAGCGACTTTATGTAGTGCCCGGTTATTGAGCGACACTGGATGACAATGGAGGTCAACCTGATGTGCACTAGACAGAACAAATCAGTTGTTATGATGGGTACACAAATAAGTGACTGTAATGATTCATCAAACATAGTTTCCACTGAACACTCATGTTTTACAACACTCATATCATGTTCTATCCTTCCATTCAGGTGATGGCAGAATGGACAGTCCGGGACATTCAGTGCAGTACTGCATCTACACTTGCATGGACAATGATACAAAGGAAATTTTGGCAGTGACAGTCGTAGACAAGCGTGAGACAGAACTTAAGTCCACCAACATGGAAAAGCTAGCATTCCAGCATACCATTGACCTTATACAAAGCAGCAACGTTGCAACTGTTGAAATCATAACAGATGCACACATGCAGATTGCGTGCTTGATGCGTGAGTATATATCATGTTTGTTTATTGCACATTTATCTGCTTGTTTCTAACCTTAGCACTGGTATTAAGTGTAATTCATCTGACAATCATTTCAGGTAATCGCTATCCGACCATAAAACATTCATTTGGTGTATGGCATGGTGCCAAAAATCTTGCAAAACGCATTGTGTCTAAGTATGATTATAATTTCCTGGCAACTATGATCATTAATCCATTACACTGTAATGCATGAGCTGCTTAGTTATGTACTCAATTATGTATTCGTTTACCTCTCAGCTTAATAGCTTAGAGCAGAAAAAATACATTACCAAGGGTACATGTCAAGATATGCCATCACTGTACATGAAAGGGTACTATCACAGTGAATACTGAACATAGTCTGTATGTAACATGAATACCATTGATTAAAAAAAATCACAGCCCATATTATTGTTGGCATTATGTACCTCTCTCACTCTCAATATATTTAAATGCATAGATATATCTATATCTACATATATATATATATATATATATATATATATATAGATGTATAGATAACCCACTCTTAGGTGTGCATTCGAGCTCTGATATACGCACGCCTGCGGCCTCGTGCGTCAACCGCCCAAGGCGTGCTTATATCAGAGCACAACCGCACATCCTAGAGTGGGTCATCTATCTTATGAAATGGTGAAATTGTTTTTTTGGGGGGGGTTAAAGTGCAGGTGTGCGATCGTGCTCTGATATACGCATGGTCATGTGATGATGATTGTCCTCTAGATGAGCTACTTTTTCTACCCATTTTATAAATATATATAGTTATATAGATAGATGGATATATATATCTATATATATATATAAATATATATATATAGATATATATAGATATATATATATATATATATATAATCTCAAGACATATAAAGCTATGTATCTAAATCTCTATCTATATGTGTATCTATATATGCCGCTATAGTTAGGGCTGAGAACCCCAGGTAAGGTTCAACTCTGAAATTTTGCCGCTTAATGCCTTTGGCACCATATGACAGATTTGCCTGCATTGTCAGCCCTTTGGGTGTCTGAAACTGTGCACCCACCAGTCAATCAATTTTTATTTTAATTAGGCATGGGGGGGTTCTGGTCATGCCACTCTATTGTCAAGGTTCGCTGTCCTGCAATGGAACAGCTGGTGTGTAGTGGGGGCGGAAGGGGTTTTGGGATCAGAAAGTCTTGGTCCAGATGCAGGTCACCCTCATGACTCAGTTTTCCACTCAGGTGTAGTTGGTCTGTTGGGGGGTTGTATAACCTCCTGTCCCAGATTGCAATATTGAGATTTACAGAGGCTTCTACCATATCTATATTTTCAGCATTCTTGTAGTCAGGCAATGCTATGCATCGCTTGCATGACGTCCAATGTTTACATATCCAGGTGATGCACAATTAGAAATATGTATTTATTGTAAATGATATTCTGGCCAAGGCTTGCTGAGCTGTTGTCATGTACAGAGTGTTTGGAAACAAATGAAATACATTTAATGACAGCAGTCAGTGTGATTCCAGCTGTCAATGGCACTCATCAGTGGACCGTTAGCACCAAATTCTTTGTGTTTTTCTGTGGTGGTTTTATTTTTTCTCAGTGAAATGAGCACTCCAGGACAATAATGAGGTGCCAATTATCAAGTGATCAGACTAACCACATTGGTAATGCTCATGAATAGATTGACTTCACAGGTGCCCCATCAATGCATGGCCTCTAACTGTGAAATATAGTCACAGGAACTTTTCAAGACTGTACTCCTGTATACTAAGAACTTTGTGTAAAAAGTAGACTGCTAAACAAAAGCAAAATACCCATGATAATCAATATGTTTGCAAATTACTTTTTTTCCCCAATGGGCAACTTTCAATCTGCAATGAAATCCACAACTGTTCAGTTATCAACACCCTGATTCTATGTAACACAGGAAAAGGTACACATGTACAGGGGTATGTATCCACAACAGACAATGAAATAGGCAGTATATCGCAGTGGTTTAAGGCTATAAGCTGCAAACTGGGGAGACCTGGGTTTGAATCCCACAGCCCCCACTTGTATGAAGTGTTGTCCAAACTGAGAGAGTTCATCATGGACACAGGTGTTAAAGTCACCCAGGACCATCAGCCTGGATGACTCAAATGCCATGTCAATGACAAAGTATGCTGCTTCCTGCAGAAAACGCTTCTCATCACCTGGTGGATGATAGATGAGAGAAATTCTGCAACCCACACCTGTCACTGCAGTACACTCAAAGGACTCAGCTCCCTCTACTGGTACACTTGTGAGTCCCAGTTTGGTCTTGAAACAGATTGCAACCCTCCCCCACCGCAGTCTAACCGTGGGCCGTGTAACACCGAGTACCCATCTGAAACTGCTGCCTCCAAAACTGGACCAGCATTTTCATCTAGCCAGGTCTCAGTAATGCATACCAGAGCCACAGACTCTACAAGATCTGCAATAACTGCAGTCTTGTTTCTTATGGATCTGGCACTGCACACCACCACCCGTGTTGGACGGTCCGCTGGAGCTGCACAGACCACTTGCCCAAGATCATTAGTGGTGCCCTTGGGTATGGAAACCAGACAAGAGTGACCTTATTCCAGAGTCCATTTCGCACCAGGGCATCTTCTGGTTTCCACTACCACAACACGATATCCATGCTCATTTGACCTCCACTGTTCACAACCCCCAAAACCTCTCCTCCACTTACGCAGAATACCCAGCACTGTACAGCGACGGTATGTTGACAACTGTAATGGCAATTCTGGCAGTTCTTAAGGGGCTTTAGGGCTTGCCACACTCGTTCGGTGGACAGAGCTTTGTATGTCAACCCCTCCTTGCTGGCCTTTCTATTATTGTCCAGATGTGATACACCAGGCATGGCTCTCCTTCCCTAAAGTTCCCTTTCTTTTACTCCCCCAATCCCACTCAATTTTGCTTATATCCCTATTGTGCCTTTCTTAGCAAATATCACATCCTCATCCATAGTGAACACAGAGAAGTGGTTGCTTAATATAGCACAGTGGTTTAAGGCTCTGAGCTGAAAATCTGGTGACATTCAGCAGACCAGACCTGGGTTTGAATCCCACAGATTCTACTTGCATACTGTGTGACCCTGAGCAAATCACTTAACGTCCCTGTGCTCCCAGAGTGCACCTGTAAAAAAGCTTTCAGCTTAGTGTGTCTCACCTGGTTAAACAACTAAATAAAAAATAATACCTCCACCTGCTCCCTCACCTCTTCCACCCATCCACCATCTGATCTTAGTCTTCCAAGCCTGCCCTTAGTTTTTTTCCTTGAATACTCACTGAACTTCACTGGTCCACCAGCACGGTTTATGTGACCTTGCTCCCTTGCACTTCACCTTAGTTCGGGTCCGGAATGACTCATGAAGTACCCGTTTTATGACCTCCCATCTCTTATCCACATCTGGCATTGTTGTTATCCCTTTCATGTGATCCTTTAGAATATTTCCCATTACCATAAAGTCTGCTCACCTGGTATACACTGCCAGTGTCCTAGATCTCTCCACCCCTTACCCCATGTTACTGTGAAAACAGACATTGCCATGGTCTCTCACAGTCAGGGGATCCTCTACAACCAGGTCACTTAACAGATCCCCATCTGCCAAGACAACATCCAGAACATTGCCTGCCCTCAACACCCCATGACAATGTTAAGATCCCAGTCACGGTTGTTGTTGGCTCACATTTTCATGAGCATTGCCACCCCCCTCCCCCCCCACCAAACGGCATGGCCTGGAACTCTGTTAACTTGTTACCCAAGCTTCGTTCTCCTAGGTCCCTGTCCTGGGGACAGGCCCCTCTGCTGAGGGGGGTACTTCCCACTCCTCCTTGTGTTCTAGATTCTCTCTAGGCCTGCTCTTCTCCCTCGTTTCTGCTATATATTGGATCTCCCATCTCTGCTTCACATTGAGGTTTACACCACTCTGCTACCTGTACCCTCACCCCTTATCTCTGGTCACCCCCCCCCCAAGTCGCCCAGCTTACTCCTTAACCAACAAACTTCAATCCTAATCTGAAACAGCTGCCTACAGAGTGGGCATCCTCCCCCTGTCCTGGCCCACTTTAGAATTATTGCCATCCCACAGCATGTGCATCCTAGAAGTCTTCTGAAGATGTCTGCCAGGGTGGAAAGCGGCTATCCCATTTGTCCTTCTATATTCCTTATAGCCACGTCCTCCTTTTCACATTCCCTTCCCCCCTGGATTACTACAACTCCTTCCACTTGAAGAGGCCATACTGGGGTATCCTAGGTCAGCCATATTCGTGTCAACATAAAACCAAGCACAAGATTGTCATTTAAACTCTGTCTGATGACACTGGATAAACAGGCTTTTAAACAAGTCAATCACTAACTGAAAATACAGACTAGATTGGTCATGTTCTCTTCCAGCAAACAGCCCTGCTCTAAATAGACACTTACACTCTAGCTGATGGGACAAGGTAAACAGGCTATAAAACAACTCTTTAAATCTAACTGAAGGTACAGAATAAACATTATCATCATATAGTATATGTTAGCTCTGTTTTACAACCAGCTGCCTGTAATATCACAGCACCAGAATAAACAGTATAATCATATAGTATAACTTTCATCTGTTTCACAACCCAATTGCATGTAATATCACAACCCCACTTGTATCTCCATGTTTTTTCTTTACTTGCCCCAGAATGACACAGTGCTATTAAGGTAAAAGTCCTGATTTGTCCCTCCAGAGAACTCCTTCCCTTACCAGCCCATAAAGTCTATTGAAAAGGTTGGTGGTGCAGGGTGGCTTGGACAGAGGAAGAAAATTTCAGTCCCGTCCCTCTCTCGCTCTCCTGCGATGCTGCAGGCTGCCCGTTAAATAGGTTAGGAAGATGGCAGAATTTTGGCACCGAAAATTAAACTTCAAAAGTTCAGCACCAGTCCATGAGCTCCGATGAGCTCCCTCTCGCTGGTCGGTCCCTCTCTCACTCTCTGGCGCTGCTTCAGGCCGCCCATTAAATAGGGCAGCTTCCTTCAGCGTTTTGGTGCTGAAATTAAAAATTTAAAAGTTCAGCCGCAGTCCCCGAGCTCAGATGAACGCCCTCTCAGTGGCTGGTCCCTGTCTCATTCTCGTCAAAACCTTCTCATTGTCATAGCAATAATAGGGCCTACTTTTGCTAGGAGATGGGGGTTGGGGAAAGTAAGGGAGCATGTGGGAGAGAGTCAGGGTGGAGGGTGGTTTCACTAAATGATAGGAGCCAGGGGAATAAAATGGCAGAACAGCATGAACTGCTGTCAGACAGAGAGCTGGACATAGCAGGTATCATTGAAACATGGGCAAACCAAAACCACGACTGGGACGGGGCCATCACAGGAGTTAAAGTATTCAGGAGTGACAGAGAAAAAGGTAAAGGGGGTGGTGGAGTAGCCAATTTCATAAAAGAAAGTACATCTTGAGGGCCACTAATCGGCCATCATAAGTCTTGAGTTGCAAGCACGTCACCGTTAACGGGGATATCCACTACCTGTTAATGTCCCTCGGAAGGCTCTCGTCCATAACTGCACTCATTACTGAAACTGAGAGTTGAACATTGCTCAGTATAATGGCACCGCAACATCCCTACGTCTGCTATTGTCACACCTGATGATGTACCATCGCTTGACATCTGACCTGCATGGATGGCTTTTGTACTCTGCTGTGACATTTTGTGTTCTTCCAAAATTAGAACCCCCAGGTGCCTTTCCTCCTTTGTGACTGTGAGCACCACCACATTACACCCACACCATTATGTAGCCTTATCCATTGGTTTATATTGAACAGGTGGTAACATTTGGAATTCATGGAAGCAAACTACAGATGCCAGTCCATGGACCATTTTACAAGTTTGCCCATGTCAATCATCATTCTAATTCACCCCCACACACACACACACCTCACAGGGTGAATCAGCTCTGGTATTGAGTTTGGTATTCAAATGCAAACAGAAACACATGGGACACCAGTTTTTTTTACAATGTCAGTAATGAACACATTGAAAAGGACTGGCACCAGGACTGATCCCAGACGTACCATCATGTCAGCCACAACACCCCATGCCCAAATTGCACCACAGCTGACAATACCCTTTGCCTCCGGCCTGTTAGTTACTTGAGAACCATTGTTAGCACACTGTACCAAATGTGCAAGTTACAATGCTTATATATCCACCTCTTATGTGGATTGGTTAAAATGGCTCTTCAGAAATAAAGGTAGTAGAGTGACAGAGCCACAAGGTGACATACACCATGCATGTGGTGTTGTGGCTGCCATGGTGGTGCTCACCAAAATTACTTCCTTCCTCACCGACTCTAATATCTACACACCCTACCAGTCAGGTTTCAGAAACAGACACTCAACTGCATCCTCCCTGATATGGCTTACCGACTCCATCCTGACTGGCATGGATAGTGGGCTGATCATCTCAGCTGTCTTCGTCGACCTTGCGAAAGCCTTCGACACCGTCCCACGACCCATATTGCTGTCTTGTCTCACTGAATCAGGCCTCTCTGTTGCTGCCACCAACTGGTTCAGATCTTACCTCTCTGGCAGAACCCAGTCCATTAGAGTCCCAAATGCCATCTCCTCCACATCTTGCCTTAACTACCAGTGTCCCCCAGGGGTCAATTCTGGGACCCATACTGTTCTTTATATTCCTAAATGACTTACCGCTCATCTGCTCTACTACCTCAATCCACCTGTATGCAGATGACACTTTACTCTTCTCCTCAGGCTCTGACACTGAAGTGGTACAAGCTAACCTCCAAGCTGACTTCAACAAAGTACAGCAACGGTTCAGCTCGCACCAGATCTCCCTAAATGTAAAAAAAAACTGTCACGATGACTTTTGGCACACGACAACACCTGTCCAGACTCCCATCCCTTCCCTGTTTCCACACCCTGGGTGGTCAAAAACTTGAGTAGGTCTACTCATTCCACTACTTGGGGGTATGGCTCAATTGCCATTGTTCCTTCTCATACCACATCAATGCTGTTTCAAAAAAACTACGCCCCATGCTTGGTGCACTTTATGGGAACCACAGTATCCTCCCTCCCCCGTCAGACGTGAAGTGGTCCAGGAGATGATACTTCCCTCCTTTGATTACTGTGACATTGTTTAGGGAGCAGCCCCTAAGCCCACCCTATCTATGCTGAACACACTTTTTAATGCCTTCTGTTGCTTTGCTCTTGATGCCTCACCCCTTACCCACCACTGCAACCTCTACCGTTCCCTGGCACTACCATCCCTCAGAAACCACCGCATTTCACACAGTGCTAAATATGTATCTAACCTATGGCTTGGCACCATCACTTCCTACCTCTCCTCTGTGCTCTTAGCTGCCTCTCCACCGCCCATTATCTTCAATCCTGCGACTACCGCCAACTATCAATCCCTAGGAGGCAGACTACTGCCGGGCAAGCCGCCTTCTCACACCAGTTACACAAGCTATGGAATGATCTCCCACCTCAAATTCGGCATTCCTTCTCTGCCCACTCTCTTTCTACCGCCCGTGCTAACTTCCTCAACACTAATTGCTCCTGTACCTGATTCGGCCATGTGCAAATTGTTCCCTTCCCAACTGCCTGACCAGTGGCCTTAGCTTAGCTATAAATGCTGGCATATAGGCCCAACCTATGCACACTACAGGAGTGAGCACACCTTAGCCAAATACAGGGTCATCAGGTCTTTACTCTTTCTGCTAGTGATCATTTCCATGCCAACATCGATTAAGCTATTCACACAGTCCTGCTGCATTGCTTGCTCTCCATGAAGTGATTTAGCACCAGTTTGTCAAGATACTTCTCATGTTCAATTACCCTGATCTGAGTTTCACAAAGTACTCAACCACATCCCAAGTGCATCACTGTAAACAATGTAACATTGAAATTTAGCCACCATATGTCAGAACGCTTTTCTACTGCTATTCGTTCTTGCTTCATGCTGTCAATATGCTTTAAGGTCTGCAACCTATTACATGTTTTTCTAGAACACAACAAGAGCAGCATTCACCAGTTTAGTTCACCCACTATGTCACTGATGAAAATATTGAAAAGGAGTGTTCAGAGTACTATTAAAGCCCACCCAGTTTCATAGTACAAACAAATAGGCCACTAAGGAACAGAGATATGTCTGACAGCGTGACTGGCAATCTGATGCCAAAGACACTGTGATGTGCTCAATTCATGGTGTTTTGCACTGCTGTCAAACTCCTACATTTAGCTTGATGACCAGGGACCCTGGTTTTCCATTTTTACCAGTAACACCGGTAACAATCACGGAATCCTGCTTGATTTGTGGATTTTGAATTCCTGTACCGGTGCCTCATGGAAATTGCATGTTACTGCACAGAATCTCTAAGATTTCAGTATCTTTTTAATTTTTTTTATTATTTTCTCTTTCTATGCCTCCTTCTCACAGCATCAGTCTCCACTTTTCAGAGATTCCTAGGCTGGGTAGCCCCTAGGTTCACCCCAGGTAATGCTCAGGAGCTCCTGTGGGCCTGCCCCTATCCTGCCTAGGTTGTATCCCCCCAGGTGGGAAGGGAGGGGACCCCAGATCACCCCTCCACACTCCCTTAGTGTGTGTCGGGCAGCCCAGTGGGTCCCTCATGGAGCCTGGTTATGAAGTCTGGGGCACCTGGGTCCCTTCTGCCAGTGGCTCATGTAGGGTGATTGTTCCTGATTTTCTGTTCTCTGTCCCTGAGGGCACCGGCACTAGAGGAGATCCAAGGAGGTAGGTCACATAGAGAC